>CM022303.1:436998337-438354013 GCA_011799875.1 Thinopyrum elongatum
CAACGGGCCCACATGTCAGCGGTGGTGGGGTGAATAGTACCCGCGTTGACCGTGGTCAACGGGGTCAATGAAGGAGCTGGGACCCACGGTCAACGACTCTGGGCGGCCCCCACGCTCGCCAGGTCAGCGGCGGCGCCGGAGCTGGCTTCGGCGAACTCGCTAGCGGCGGCCGAACACCGGAGACGGTCGGAATCATGCTGTGGTGCCCCATTTTGCGCATTCTCGGTCGCGTTCGAACGGGCAGAACGCGCCATGTCGATCTGTGGCATCGGTTAGTGCGGGGGCAGCCGGAATCGTCGCCGGAGACGAGGTCCACGGTGGGGAGGTTTCGGGCGACGACGCAAATGGTGATGCAGTGCGCAGTAGCTCAATCTAAAGCTTCGGGCGTGCTCTACGCGTGCGCGCGAGGACAACGGACACAGGCCCATGACCAAATGGTCACCGGAGACGCGTCGGCGACCAAACGAGGCGGCGATGGGTTCGGGCTTCGTCGAGGCAGGAGCTACGGATGGCTAGAGGGGTTAGGGACGGGCGCCAACAGCGCAGTGGCTCACCGCGGAGGCGTAGGGTCTAGGTAGCAGGCTCGGGGAAGTCCGGTGGCGCCGGAATCGTCGATGAACGCCGGCGATCCAATGTTGAAGATGAGCTCGCCCCGGTCTAAGAAGAGGCGCTCGGCTCGACCCCGAGGACGCAGGCGATGCGGAAGATGATGAGGTAGCCGGTGAGCACAAGGAGGTGGCGAGGGAGGCACGGTGGTCGCGGAGCTGACGGAGCAGTGGTGGCGGTCGCGCTCGGGACAGAGGGGAGAGGTGAGCGCGAGCGCTGGAGAGCGAGGGAGAGAAGGGGAAATGGAGGGAGTGACCAGGGGAAAGGAACGAGGGGTTGCCCTTATCCCCTCCTGCGTCGGTGGCCGTCGGCGTGTCGGGTGCTCACCGGTGCGTGCGTGCCCAGCCACGGGGACGACAACACAGCGATGAGGAAGGTAGGTGAGCTGGGCTGGGCCGGCGCCAGGCAAGTGGCTTTCACCTTTTTCTTTTTTAGTTTTTCTTTTTAATTATTAAATAGAGAGAGAAAAGAGATTAATTAGGCATCCCAATCACTTAGGAAAAATATGGAAAGTGCCCCATTAATTCCCTGGTGTTTTTAGACAGTGCCACAAAAAGTTTGGGAATTTTTGGTACTCATTTGAATTTTCCAAAAATAGAATAGCATTTAAAAATGCTGAAATGGTGCTGTTATAATGACAAATGCTCATCTTTGTTCAAGAGTGATGTTGTGTTCCTTAACATATAATTGTTTTGGAATATTTGCAAGATGATGAACATTTTTCCAGCAACTTTTGTGCAACTTCATATTTCACTTGTGATTTGAATTTGAATTGAATTCAGAGAAGGAATTTGAAATAAGATGTTTCACCACTTTGATCAAGCATTGCAAATGATGATGACTTGGCATGACTAAGAGGTGATCACTGTGGTGTGATGCTGGGGATGTTACAAATCTCCTCCACTACAAGAAATCTCATCCCGAGATTTAAGTGGCGAAGTAAAGAGTAACTTTGGGAGAACTGACCCTTATAGGTTCGATTGTCTGGTGAACAATTCAGGGAATGTGGCAGAAGTATCTCTCGAGTTGAAACTTAATAAAACATCAAGAGCAAAGTATGAAGTTGCAACAAGAGGTTTCAAGCGGACAGACCATCGTTCGATGCTTGAAGTAGAACGTGAAAGGGGTACATGGTATCGGGAATAGATCACCTCTCGGAAGGTGGCTCGTGACAGCACACAAAACCAAGGGCATATGATACTTCGGAATTAAGGATGTACAGGAGAGTCAGGTTTCGATCCTGCGGAACTGTGGGTTATGGGCCCACCATGTGGGTTAAGAGTGGGAACAGCAGTGACGTCTTGTACGGTCATGGTAGCAAGGCAGGTCAGAGGATAGACTATCATTTATGTTGGCAACAACGTCGGTACCAAGGGCGAGGGACGAAGAGAACCATTTTCCTGCTCGTTGAAACGAGGCGGACCAGTAGGCAAAGTTCTCGTCCATCGGTGGTTACCAGAATGTCATCAACAGTATTAACAGGGTCTTACTGACAGACTTGTACCCGAGGTGCTTACATAAGCAGGGAATTTTCTCTGCTCAGATAAGTTAGATTACTGGAAAGGTTAAACAAAACAATGGAAAGGAAAATATGATTAGTATATTAATCAGAACAACATAAAGGAAAATGTGTTTATACCCGAATATCAAGAGTATATCTTTCGCAAGGAAAGGGATAGCATGATATACATGATAAGGCTCCAAGTATGAAACCATTTAGACAAAGGGGCAAGGAAATTATGAGGTTTACCCATACAACGGTGTTTTGATAATTGTTCAAGAAAATTCAGCATTGCGCTTCCAATGTTCTTGTTGATAATCAGAGTACCACAGACATGCTTCGGGATAGCATTGAGATGGCCATCGGTTAAAGGTCGGACGTTGGGAACACAAAGGATCCATCGGGAATTTTTAGAACATCTCATGAAATTTTACCAGGAAAAAGATGAGGATGTGGCCGATGGGTTAAACAGCAATCCATCGACATGTCACAAAGGATGTATTTCCAGAATTTATATGAACAAGTTTGTGTTGGGGGGAAGACAAGAATGTTGTCGGTGATAACACAAATCAACGAGGGGCAAGGATGGTATTTCTCACCATGAATTCGATTGATATCCTGGAAGAGATCAAAATGTTGATGATGATCACGACACAATTGTTGAGAGATTTCATGAAGATGTAATCGAGCGGTGATGACATCAAGTCAAAGGAATGATGAAGCGAAAGGTTATTGGGACCATGGGTGTGGCACAAACTTGAAATCAAGCTTGCTGTTCAAGGCGAAATGATATGATGAGGAAGATCGACGTAGGCTTAGCTCATCATCGGAAATTGTGCTCCGGGAAGGACCAGGTAGCAAAGTTTAAATTTAGTACGATAATGATATAGCTGATTAGGCTAGGAATGACTTGAAGGATTATTAAACTCGTAAGCAACAAAAATTACTTAGAGTTATTGAATCGGAGTGCGGAATCGATTCACTTATCGGTGTCCTGGAGTGAATAACAGCTCATAACCCGGGGAAAATTGGAATCGAAGAGAATTAATAGTTGATGAAGAACTCATAAGAGGTTATGTAGTTCCGGGATATTTCCGAAAACTAGAGGGTAATACTCAAAGGTTCGGCAGAATAGAGGTTGGATAGGTGTATTGTTCTGCAGAAGACAAGTACTTCAACTTTTTCGAGAAATGGGATCAAAGAAGAACAACATGGTCGGAACCACGATTGCGAAGGGCCAATTCCCAGATATAAGATGAACTTACACCAAGGGGATAATTAATTTAAGAGAAGCTCCATGATAAGATCTACATCATGTCCATGGGCATGAACACAAAGTTTAAGGTCGACTCCCACTTCTCCAATGCATGACCATTCATTCACTGCTCTTTTTCGAAGAAATTGTAGTGCTGAAGATTTATCTGGTGAAGCACCAGAAGAGTATGACTCGCATAACTTTCGAGTTCACACGAATTACGGAAAGCATAGGTTCAACCCATCGGGACATTTTTACGAAGCTATACAATCATCAACCAAAGCAAGGGATACGAGTTCGAAAGCAAAGTGTCAAAGTCAAAGCAGATGATACAATTTACCGAAGGTATTATGTGTCAGGGGATAACTCACAAGATTTTGAATATGAAGGACACTGTCGGATAATAATCCAACAAAGGATTGGGTGGTCCACAAGGGATCTGATGTGAACAACAGTACTCAATCAGAAGAAGGAAAGAATGCAAAGGCATCATATTATAGAAACAGCAGAATAATTAGGAGTTCAAGTTGAAGGGAATTAGGTGGACAATCAATTGCAACATGACTGGCCGAGATCCAACTCATGTCCAAAATGACGTCTGAGCCGGAAGGACGGAATCCAGTAATTAACTGATGATAGGGAGCATTCACAGCATATTGAATCAAGGGACTTAAAATGATAATGGCAAAGGATGTCAATGATGATTACTAAACATATGGAATTAAACATAGTGCAGGCAGGCAAAGTTTTCCAAAGCAATAGGTTGCAGAGGATTCCTGAGAGATCAGATGATATTGCAAAGTATTTTGGAAATCACAAGAGCAACTGGGGATGAGGTACAAATGATAAGGATGTTTAGCTGTTCACGGTGATCATCGGTAGTAGGGAACTTGCAAAAGCAGTGGGCATAATGGTCTCGGGAAACTTCGAGGAGTATCTTTGGAGTCTTCTGATGAAGCAGACGATCATCTACGGTGAAGGGGCTCTCCGGGAGAAAGTGGTTACGAGAACCTAGTGTAGGAATTAGCAAAATCTTCAACCCGAATAGAAGAGAGATCAGAGTCCCAGAGTATAGACGAGGAATAAAAGATCCTAACACCACCCAATTGGCGACGTGGGCCCGTAAGCCACACAGCCAAGTTAGTAAAACGGTTTTCAAGCACTAGACTCAACTTCGGCCAAGGAGTTGGAAAGGGGATCCTACAGGCAGTCGGCTCTGATACCAACCTGTGACGCCCCCGGCTTAATCGTGCACTAATCATACACGCAAATGCACACGCTCAAGCCTAAGGACTCACTTGAAGATATCACAACACAACTCTAAAACATAAATAAAGTCATACAAGCTTTATATTACAAGCCAGGGGCCTCGAGGGCTCGAATACATAAGCTCGCATACAAGCGTCAGCGGAAGCATCAGATATCTGAGTACAGATATAAAAGATAAAGCAGACAAGCCTTTAGGAAGGCGGGGCAAAAGAAAATACTATGATAAAAAAAACGCAGGCCTCCTGCCCGGGACCCTCCGAACCTACTCCTGGTCGTCAGCCAACTCGTAGTAGAAGCCATCCTCGGGGTAGTAGTAGTGGTCGTCGACAGGGGGCATCTGACTTCGGGGCTCCGTCATCTGGTTGCGTCAAATGGATATGGGGAAAAAGAGAAAGCAAAGCAACCGTGAGTACTCATCCGAAGTACTCAGCAAGCAAGGATCTACACTACATATGCAACATTATCAAAGAAAGGCTGTATATGTGGACTAGGCTGCAGAATGCCAGAATAGAGAGAAGGCCTAGTCCTATCGAAGACTAGCATCTTCAGCAGTCTTGCAGCATTAGAAGAGTGTAGATTAGCACAGTATAAAGTAGTAGTAGTGTCATCGACCTCGTCCAGAGATCCTTCCTCGACTCCCTGCGAGAAAGCAATCCCAGAGCCATAATATCCAAATAATAAGTCTCAACCTCACCCAGAGATCCTTTCTTGAGTCCCTGCGAGAAAGCGATCCCAGAGCCATATTATCTATTTCTCATCTCAAGTATCCAGTTCTAGTTGTATCGATCGGGATACAACTCCGAGCGTCCGTTACCGAGGATCCGGCTATGCATAGATTAGTTCTTCCCTGCAGGGGTGCACCAACTTACCCACCACGCTCGCTTAACTCCAGCCGGACACACTTGTCTGGGTCATGCCCGGCCTCGGCCAAACGACACACCGCAACCCTACCTAGAGCTCAGCAGAGAGGTCCCCGTCGGTCTACATCCTAAGCGCTCAGGGGTCTTGGGCCATCGCCCTGTGCACTCCGGGTCATTGCGAGCAGGGTGGATACCAGCGCCAACGGCACGATCCGACCCGGCCGCCATGCTGAACTGGACGTCTGACAAAGCTTTGGGCTGATGCATACGATGCAGAGTGCCCATAACTATTCCCGCGTGATGGTTAGTGCTATCGGGCCAGAGGCCCACTCAGATCACATATCCAAATCATTAGTGTATTGGTAGTGCAGTAACGAGCAGAGACTCACGATCGATGTGACCCCGTCGCCCCATCTCGAGGACTTGCGGCAAGGGCTAAGAATGCCTGGCCACGCCTCGAATTTATATCTCGGGTACCCTCCAGGTCAACCTGTCTCCACAACACTCGCGGGTACCCCTCAGGGTCGACCCGCCTTTCCAAGTAACAGTTGTAAAGTCCAAGTATCCGTGTGTCCATAACATCAAGGGAATCCGAGGTATCACCCTCGTTGGATTCCTACTCGATGTATCTGTCAAGGTGAACTCGGAGGAATCACCCTCGAGGTTCACACTTGAGGTGTTGCATGACGGCGTCGTTATCGGAAGTGGTGAAGGAGGAATCACCCTCAATGACCACGACCAAATAGCTACTCTACAGAGTTAACATCAGAAGTGCTAAACGAGGTATCACCCTCGACACTCGATAGTAACACTGCAGTGTCGTACAACTAAGGGGGGTGATGTGCGGTGTCGGGGCCTGGTCGTCGAGTCTTCCGATGATCCAGCGGGGCATCTAGGACAAAGTGGGGTCACTGGGGTTCACTAACCAGCCTATACTAAGCAGTTTGGATATCAGGCAGGTATCAACAGTAGTTACGAAAACAGGCTATGCAACAGAATAGGAGCAATCAATTACAGTAGTAAAATCTAATGCAAGCATGAGAAAATAGAATGGGCGATATCGGGATGATCAAAGGGGGGCTTGCCTGGTTGCTCGGCGGCAAAGGCAGGGTTGTCAGGGGTCATCGATCTCCGGAGCTGCGTCAGTACCGGGCTCTAACGAGAGAGATGAGGGGGAGGAAACAGATAAGTATACAACAAACATATGCAACGCAGAGCATGCTATGCTAACGTGCAGTGCAAGGTTGCCTAAAAGCATGTCTAAGTCATATTAGTTATTTTAGGATTTAAGTTGGATTTATTAACCGGTGTATATGCACTATTCACCTATCAAAAACAGGCTAAAATTTGCGGGTTCACCTCCGTAGAGGATCCCGACACGGAAACAGACAGCACGGTCAGCTTTGTCTCGTCGTTCTGATCAACTTTCATGTACAAAGTTTTTCGATCCGAGCTACGGTTTATTTTCTACGAATTTCTAAAGATTTTAGTATTTTCTAGAATTTTTTATACCAGTAGAAAACAATTATGACGTCAGCATGATGCAATGGTGACATCAGCAGTCAACTGGTCGGCTGACCAGGTCAAACCTGACCTGTGGGTCCAGTGGGACCCATTGGTTAGTGACTCAGCTAACTAAATAGGGTTAATACTAGCTAAATAACCTAATTAGCTAGTGGGCCCGCACTGTCAGTGGCTAGTTTAGGTTAATTAGTTTATTTTAATTAGTAAATAGATAATTAGGTTAATTAACCGCAACGGGCCCACATGTCAGCGGCGGTGGGGTGAATAGTACCCGCGTTGAACGTGGTCAACAGGGTCAACGAAGGCGCTGGGACCCACGGTCAGCGACTCTGGGCGGGCCCCACACGCGCCAGGTCAGCGGCGGCGCCGGAGCTGGCTCCGGCGAGCTCGCTAGCGGCAGCCGAACGCCGGAGACGGTCGGAATCACGCTGTGGTACCCCATTTTGCGCGTTCTCGGTCGCGTTCAAACGGGCAGAACGCGCCGCGTCGATCTGTGGCATCGGTTGGTGCGGGGCCAGTCGGAATCGTCGCCGGCGATGAGGTCCGCGGTGGGTAGGTTTCGGGTGACGACGCAAATGGCGATGCAGTGCACAGTAGCTCAATCTAAAGCTTCGGGCGTGCTCTACGCGTGCGTGCGAGGACAACGGACACATGCCCATGACCAAATGGTCACCGGAGACGCGTCGGCGACCAAACGAGGCGGCGGTGGGTTCGGGCTTCGTCGGGGCAGGAGCTACGGATGGCTAGAGGGGTTAGGGACGGGCGCCAACAGAGCAGTGGCTCACCGCGGAGGCGTAGGGTCTAGGTAGCAGGCTCGGGGAAGTCCGATGGCGCCGGAATCGTCGACGAACGCCGGTGATCCAAAGTTGAAGATGAGCTCGCCCCGGTCGAAGAAGAGGCGCTCGGCTCGACCCCGAGGACGCAGGCGACGCTGAAGATGATGAGGTAGCCGGTGAGCACTAGGAGGTGGCGAGGGAGGCATGGTGGCCGCGGAGCTGACGGAGCAGTGGCGGCGGTCGCGCTTGGGACAGAGGGGAGAGGTGAGCGCGAGCGCTGGAGAGCGAGGGAGAGAAGGGGAAATGGAGGGAGTGACCAGGGGAAAGGAACGAGGGGTTGCCCTTATCCCCTCCTGCGTCGGTGGCCGTCGGCGTGTCGGGTGCTCACCGGTGCGCGCGTGCCCAGCCACGGGGACGACAACACGGCGACGAGGAAGGTAGGTGAGCTGGGCTGGGCCGGCGCCAGGCAAGTGGCTTTCACCTTTTTCTTTTTCAGTTTTTCTTTTTAATTATTAAACAGAGAGAGAAAAGAGATTAATTAGGCATCCCAATCACTTAGGAAAAATATGGAAAGTGTCCCATTAATTCCCTGGTGTTTTTAGACAGTGCCACAAAAAGTTTGGGAATTTTTGGTACTCATTTGAATTTTCCAAAAATAGAATAGCATTTAAAAATGCTGAAATGGTGCTGTTATAATGACAAATGCTCATCTTTGTTCAAGAGTGATGTTGTGTTCCTTAACATATAATTGTTTTGGAATATTTGCAAGATGATGAACTTTTTTCCAGCAACTTTTGTGCAACTTCATATTTCACTTGTGATTTGAATTTGAATTGAATTCAGAGAAGGAATTTGAAATAAGATGTTTCACCACTGTGATCAAGCATTGCAAATGATGATGACTTGGCATGACTAAGAGGTGATCACTGTGGTGTGATGCTGGGGATGTTACACGGGTCCCCTTTTACTCTCGCGGTAGCTTAGTGCTCTACGCCGACAGGACCCAGTCCCCATGCAAGCTTCGACTGTCGTTGGTATGCCAGGTCACGATGCCGTGGTCAAGGCCAGGAGGTGTGCTGCCCGAGGTCCGGTAAGAGCCCCTGAGGCGCGATGCTCCGGAGGTCCCCTTTAGCGCGCAAGCAGCTCCCGAAGGACTAAGAGGGAGGTTTCCTTGCCTGAGCGAGGTCACAGGAAACAAGATTCCAAGGATGAGGTTCACGCTGGTGCGTGTGAGGCGACTTAGCTTAGCGAGCTTGCAGCCTGCGGTGGTTTTCTCGTTGCGAGGGCGAGCTTCTTCGGGTTTTTGACCTTAGGCGAGATCCCTGCCCCGTGCTGGGGTATCCTTCCCCTGGCACTCGCCTTGCGAGGTTTGCGACCCCTCTCCCTTCTCTCACTCATCATGATGCTCTACGTCCTCAGGACCTGGCCCTCGAGCAGTGCTCAGCCTCCGCCGGTATGCCAGGTCGCGATGTCGTGGTCTAGGCCGGGGGGTGAGGGCTCGAGAGCCAGTAGGAGCCCCTGAGGCGTGATGCTCAAGGGCCCCCTTTTAACGTGCAAGCGATTTGCGCGAGAAGGGAGCGGCTCGCCCCGCAGAGGCGCCTAGGAGGGGTTGCGTCCGACGGTACGTGGTGAAGTGTTGGCGAAGCCGCTCTAGGTCCTGTCTCCAGAGGCTCCTGCGCATAAGTTAGTCACAAAATGCATGGGGCGTTCGTGCTTGCTGATCTGCCCCTGATCGTTTCGCGAGGAGACGCAAGCACTAAGGAACTGGTGAGGTGGCGTGCGCGGGGCCGGCCGCGAGCCAGAGCTCAATCTCTTAGGTTTATCAGCGCTGCAGGGACGGACCCAAGCACATGCGCCGTGCTGGTAGCCCCCCTCGCGGGACGAGCAAGGTGCGGGTTAGCAACATGCGGGGACCGCAAGGGTAACTCCAGAGATGATAGATCGTCAGGCACAATGTTAACAACCATAGTAACTCAAGCAGGCATAATTGGTCCAGAATACATGAATCGAAATGACGCAGCTGCGAGTACGGGCCCCAGCAGCCTGAGGATAATGCAACCCGAGGGGCGCCCACAATCTGAACAAACCAAAAAGTCACCTGGCACCATTGTTGTAGGAGAGTCGAGGTAGCTGAAGACGCTTGCTGCAGAAATTGCTCCTCACGAGTTGGGCGGCTCCGGAGGCCCGCCAGGCTCGCGAGGGTCCGGCACTTCCTCCGACAGGACCGCCTGGCGCCTGGCCTCGTGAGCCTCCTAAAGGAAATATGCCCTAGAGGCAATAATAAAGTTGTTATTTTATATTTCCTTATTCATGCTAAAGGTTTATTATTCATGCTAGAATTGTATTGATCGGAAACCTAAATACATGTGTGAATACATAAACAAACATCGCGTGCCTAGTGGGCCTCTACTTGACTAGCTCGTTGATCAAAGATGGTTATGGTTTCCTAACCATGGACATGAGTTATCATTTGATAACGGGATCACATCATTAGGAGAATGATGTGATGGACAAGACCCATTCGTTAGCTTAGCATAATGAACGTTCAATTTTATTGCAATTGCTTTCTTCATGTCAAATACATATTCTTTCGACTATGAGATTATGCAACTCCCGAATACCGGAGGAATGCCTTGTGTGCTATCAAACGTCACAACGTAACTGGGTGATTATAAAGATGCTCTACAAGTATCTCCGAAGGTATTTGTTGAGTTGGCATAGATCGAGATTAGGATTTGTCACTCCGAGTTTCGGAGAGGTATCTCTGGGCCCTCTTGGTAATACACATCATAAGCTTGCAAGAAAATGACTAAGGAGTTGGTCATGAGGTGATGTATTACGGAACAAGTAAAGAGACTTGCTGGTAACGAGATTGAACTAGGTATGAAGATACCGACGATCGAATCTCGGGCAAGTAACATACCGATGGACAAAGGGAATTACGTATGTTGTCATAACGGTTCGACCGATAAAAATCTTCGTAGAATATGTAGGAGCCAATGTGGGCATCCAGGTTCCGCTATTGGTTATTTACCGGAGAGGTGCCTCGGTCATGTCTACATATTTCTCGAACCCGTAGGGTCCGCACGCTTAACGTTCGATGACGATATTGTATTATATGAGTTATGTGATTTGGTGACCGAATGTTGTTCGGAGTCCCGGATGAGATCACAGACATGACGAGGAGTCTCAAAATGGTTGAGAGGTAAAGATTGATATATAGGACGATGGTATTCGGACACCGGAAGTGTTCCGGAGGGTACCGGGTACATATCGGGTCACCGGAAGGGGTTCCGGACACCCCATCAAAAGATATGGGCCTTATGGGCCAAGAGGGGAAACGCACCAGCCACAAGGGGATGGTGCGCCCCCATATGGGCCGAACCAGGAGGAGAAGGAAAGAGGGGAAGGGAAAGGAAAGGTGGGTGGATTCGGCCTCCCCCTTCCTTCCCTCCTCCCTCCTCTTTCCTTCTCCCTCCAGCAAATATGGCAAAGGGGGGGGGGGGGGGGGGGGCGCGACCAAGGGGAGACCCAGTAGGAGCGGCCTATTGGGCGCCTCCTGGCAGCCTCCCCTCTCCCTCCCACCTATATATATGTGGGGGGGGGGGGCGCCCTAGCACACACCAGATCAATGGTTAGCCGTGTGCGGTGCCCCCCTCCACCGTTTACACCCCCGGTCATATCTTCGTAGTGCTTAGGCGAAGCCCTGCAAGGATCACTTCACCATCACCGTCACCACACCGTCATGCTGACGAAACTCATCTACTACCTTTCAAGGTAGTCAGAGTCGGGATTCGGAGTCGGATCGATTTTCCTTCGGCAGAATCGAGTCGTAGTATCGAGTCGTGGAATCGAGGATTCTACTAGATATACTTAAATAAGATATTTTGTATCCATGCCAGAAATTTATATGGGTTCTATAGAGTTTTAACACTAAATATAGAGCAAAAAAACATACACATCAATGCTAGTTGTATTCCACTTATTTTTATGGCTAACCTACTATCTAGCTTGCATGTATGGAACATATATGAGAGGGAAATATATAGAACATTTAAGTCTTCAACGCACAAAATTTACTTTGGAGGTTCTTTTAGAGTATGTGAATAGCCGATGACTTGTATAGCTCACCTGAAGTGTTGAGCCTTGAAGGGTCTTGCTCATCTTCTTCGATCAATCTTGATGCGTCCTCCTTCTCATGCCAATTCCATTCGTCGACAAGCCTGATCCTCAGTTTTGACCTAGGGTTTCTGAGAGCTAGATCAAAGGTGTCGGTGGTTGAGTGTTTGTGTTTGCGAGGGGAATAAAGGGCCATGAGGCATGTGAAAAGGGGTTTGGATGATGGCATACTATTCTTTTGCACTAAACAAAAGCTTAGACAAATTACTAGAATCGGACATAGTCCATAGCATAGTTGGGATTCTGCAGTTTTGTATAGGATTCTATGATTTGGATCATGACTCAACATGGATTCTACCAGATCCGGATTCATAGTGGGACTTGGATCGACATGCTTCTGTAGGGTCGTGAAATCATAGGATTCTAGGAGTCGAGTCGGGATTCTGACTACCTTGCTACCTTGATGACTTGCTGGATCAAGAAGGCGAGGGACGTCACCGAGCTGAACGTGTGCAGAACGCGGAGGTGCCATGCGTTCGGTACTTGATCGGTTGACGTGAGAAGAAGTCCAACTACATCAACCGCGTTGTGAAACGCTTCCGCTTATAGTCTATGAGGGTAGGTAGACACACTCTCCCCCTCGTTGCTATGCATCTCCTTGGATAGATCATTGTGTGTGCGTAGAATTTTTTTTGTTTTCCATGCAACCCCAACAGTGGCATCAGAGCCAGGTTTATGCGTAGATGATATGCACGAGTAGAACACAAAGAGTTGTGGGCGGTGATAGTCATACTGCTTACCACCAACGTCTTATTTTGATTCGGTGGTATTGTGGGATGAAGCGGCCTGGACCAACCTTACATGTCCACGTACATGAGACCGGTTCCACCGACTGACATGCAACTAGTTTTGCATAAAGGTGGCTGGCGGGTGTTTGTTTCTCCTACTTTAGTTGAATCAAATTTGACTGCGGCCGGTCCTTGAAGAAGGTTAAAACAGCAAACTTGACGAATCACCATTGTGGTTTTTGCCGTAGGTAAGAACGGTTCTTGCTAGAAGCCCGTAGTAGCCACGTAAAACTTGCAACAAGAAAGTAGAGGACGTCTAACTTGTTTTTGCAGGCCATGTTGTGATGTGATATGGTCAAGACATGATGTGATATACGTTGTTGTATGAGATGATCATGTTTTGTAAGTTATCGGCAACTGGCAGGAGCCTTATGGTTGTCGCTTTATTGTATGAAATGCAAATGCCATGTAATTGCTTTACTTTATCACTATGCGTTAGCGATAGTTGTAGAAGCAATAGTTGGCGAGATGACCACGACGCAACGATGGAGAGCAAGGTGTCGAGCCGGTGACAATGGAGATCATGACGATGCTTTGGAGATAGAGATCAAAAGCACAAGATGATGGCCATATCATGTCACATATTTTGATTTCATGTGATGTTTATCCTTTATGCATCTTATTTTGCTTAGAACGACGGTAGCATTATAAGATGATCCCTTCACTTAATTTCAAGATAGAAGTGTTCTCCCTGAGTATGCACTGTTGCTACAGTTCGTCGTGTTGAGACACCACGTGATGATCGGGTGTGATAGACTCTACGTTCACATACAATGGGTGCAAGACAGTTTTGCACATGCGGAATACTTGGGTTAAACTTGATGAGCCTAGCATGTACAGACATGGCCTCGGAACACTAGAGATCGAAAGATCAAACGTGAATCATATAGTAGATATGATCAACATGGAGATGTTCAACATTGATGACTACCCCATCTCACGTGATGATCGGACATGGGTTAGTTGATTTGGATCACGTATCACTTAGATGACTTGAGGGATGTCTATTTAAGTGGGAGTTCATTAGTAATTTGATTAATTGAACTTAATTTATCATGAACTTAGTCTTGATAGTTTTTTGCATATCTATGTTGTAGATCAATAGCTCGCGTATAGCTCCCCTGTTTTATTTTGATATGTTCCTAGAGAAAACTAAGTTGAAAGATGATAGTAGCAATGATGCGGACTGGGTCCGTGATCTGAGGATTATGCTCATTGCTGCACAGAAGAATTATGTCCTTGATGCACCGCTAGGTGACAGACCTATTGGAGGAGTAGATGCAGACGTTATGAACGTTTGGCAAGCTTGATATGATTACTACTTGATAGTTTAGTGCGCCATGCTTTACGGCTTAGAACCGGGACTTCAAAAACTTTTTGAACGCCACGGAGCATATGAGATGTTCCAAAGAGCTGAAATTGGTATTTCAGACTCATGCCCATGTCGAGAGGTACGAGACCTCTGACAAGTACTTTGCCTACAAGATGGAGGAGAATAGCTCAACCAGTGAGCATGTGCTCAGAATGCCTGGGTACTACAATCGCTTGAATCAAGTGGGAGTTAATCTTCTAGATAAGATAGTGATTAACAAACTTCTCTAGTCACTATCACCAAGTACTAGAACTTTGTGATGAACTATAATATGCAAGGGATGACGAAAATGATTCCCGAGCTCTTCGCGATACTGAAATCGGCGAAGGTAGAAATCAAGAAAGAGCATCAAGTGTTGATGGTTGACAAGACCACTAGTTTCAAGAAAAAGGGCGAGGGAAAGAAAGGGAACTTCAAGAAGAATGGCAAGCAAGTTGTCGCTCCCATGAAGAAGCCCAAAACTGAGTGCTTCTACTGCAAAGGAAATGGTTACTGGAAGCGGAACTGCCCCAAATACTTGGCGGATAAGAAAGATGGCAAAGTTAACAAAGGTACATTTGATATACATGTTATTGATGTGTATTTTACTAGTGTTCATAGTAGCCCCTGGGTATTTCATACCGGTTCAGTTGGTAAGATTAGTAACTCAAAACAGGAGTTGCAAAATGAACAGAGACTAGTTAATGACGAGGTGACAATGTGTGTTGGAAGTGATTCCAAGGTTGATAAGATCACCATCGCACACTCCCTCTACCTTCGGGATTAGTGTTGGACCTAAATAAATAAATGTTATTTGGTGTTTGCGTTGAGCATGAATATGATTGTATCATGTTTATTGCGATACGGTTATTCATTTAAGTCAGAGAATAATTGTTGTTCTGTTTACATGAATAAAACCTTCTATGGTCATACACTCAATGTAAATGGTTTATTGAATCTCGATCGTAGTGATACACATATTCATAATATTGATGCCAAAAGATGCAAAGTTGATAATGATAGTGGAACATATTTGTGGCACTGCCGTTTAGGTCATATTGGTGTAAAGCACATGACGAAACTCCATGCAGATGGGCTTTTGGAATCACTTGATTATGAATCATTTGATACTTGCGAACCATGCCTCATGGGCAAGATGACTAAAACTCCGTTCTCCGGAACAATGGAGCGAGCTAATGACTTATTGGAAATAATACATACCGATGTATGCGGTCCGATGAGTGTTGAAGCACACGGCGGGTATCATTATTTTTTGACCTTCACAGATGATTTAAGTAGGTATGGATATATCTACTTGATGAAACACAAGTCTGAAACATTTGAAAAGTTCAAATTCAGAGTGAAGTGTAGAATCATCGTAACAAGAAAATAAAGTTTCTACGATCTGATCGCGGAGGCGAATATTCGAGTTACGAGTTTGGCCTTCATTTAAAACAATGTGGAATAGTTTCACAATTCACGCCACCTGGAACACCACAGCGTAATGGTGTGTCCGAACGTCGTAACCGTACTTTATTAGATATGGTGTGTTCTATGATGTCTCTTACCGATTTACCACTATCACTTTTGGGGTTATGCATTAGAGACAGCCGCATTCACGTTAAATAGGGCACCGTCTAAATCCGTTGAGATGACACCGTAGGAACTATGGTTTGGCAAGAAACCTAAGCTGTCATTTCTTAAAAGTTTGGGGATGCGACTCTTATGTCAAAAGGCTTTAGCCTGATAAGCTCGAACCCAAATCGGAGCAAGTGCGTCTTCATAGGATACCCTAAGGAAACAATTGGGTACACCTTCTACCACAGATCCGAAGGCAAGATCTTTGTTGCCAAGAATAGAACCTTTCTAGAGAAGGAGTTTCTCTCGAAAGAAGTAAGTGGGAGGAAAGTAGAACTTGATGAGGTAATTGTACCTTCTCTCGAATTGGAAAGTAGCACATCAGAGAAAACCGTTCCCGTGATGCCTACACCAACTAGAGAGGAAGCTAATGATGATGATCATGAAACTTCAGATCAAGTTACTACAGAACTTCGTAGGTCAACCAGAACATGATCTGCACCAGACTGGTACGGGAATCCTGTACTGGAAGTCATGTTACTAGACCAAGGCGAACCTATGAACTATGAAGAAGCTATGATGAGCCCACATTCTGACAGATGGCTTGAGGCCATGAAATCTGAGATAGGATCCATGTATGAGAACAAAGTGTGGACTTTGGTGGATTTGCCCGATGATCGGCAAGCCATAGAAAATAAATGGATCTTCAAGAAGAAGACTGACGCTGATGGTAAAGTTACTGTCTACAAAGCTCGACCTATCGCGAAATGTTTTCGACAAGTTCAAGGGGCTGACTACGATGAGACTTTCTCACCCGTAGCGATGCTTAAGTCCGTCCGAATCATGTTAGCAATTGCCGCATTTTATGATTATGAAATCTGGCAAATGGACGTCAAAACTGCATTGCTTAATGGATATCTTAAAGAGGAGTTGTATATGATGCAACCAGAAGGTTTTGTCGATCCTAAAGGTGCTAACAAAGTGTGCAAGCTCCAGCGATCCATCTATGGACTGGTGCAAACATCTCAGAGTTGGAATATACGCTTTGATAAGGTGATCAAAGCATATGGTTTTATACAGACTTATGGTGAAGCCTGTATTTACAAGAAAGTGAGTGGAGCTCTATAGCATTTCTGATATTATATGTGGATGACATATTGTTGATTGGAAATGATATAGAATTTCTGGATAGCATAAAAAGGATACTTGAATAAGAATTTTTCAATGAAAGACCTCGGTGAAGCTGCTTACGTATTGAGCATCAACATCTATAGGGATAGATCGAGACACTTAATAGGACTTTCACAAAGCACATACATTGACAAGATTTTGAAGGAGTTCAAAATGGATCAGTCAAAGAAGGAGTTCTTGCCTATATTACAAGGTGTGAAGTTGAGTAAGACTCAAAGCCCGACCAAGGTAGAAGATAGAGAAAGAATGAAAGTCATTCCCTATGCCTCAGCCATAGGTTCTATTCGATATGCCATGCTATGTACCACACCTGATGTGTGTCTTGCCACTTATCTGGCAAAGTGGGTACAAGAGTGATCCAGGAGTGGACCACTGGACAACGATCAAAATTATCCTTAGTTACCTAAGAGGACTAAGGAAATGTTTCTTGGTTATGGAGGTGATAAAGAGTTCGTCGTAAAGGGTTACGTCGATGCAAGCTTTAACACCGATCCAGATGACTCTGAGTCCTAATCTGGATACATATTGAAAGTGGGAGCAATCAGCTAGAGTAGCTCCATGCAGAGCATTGAAGACATATAAATTCGCAAAATACATACGGATCTGAATGTGGCAGACCCGTTGACTAAACTTCTCACACAAGCAAATCATGATCACACCTTAGTACTCTTTGGGTGTTAATCACATGGCGATGTGAACTAGATTATTGACTGTAGTAAACTCTTTGGGTATTGGTCACATGACGATGTGAACTATGGGTGTTAATCACATGGCGATGTGAACTAGATTATTGACTCTAGTGCAAGTGGGGACTGAAGGAAATATGCCCTAGAGGCAATAATAAAGTTGTTATTTTATATTTCCTTATTCATGATAAAGGTTTATTATTCATGCTAGAATTGTATTGATCGGAAACCTAAATACATGTGTGAATACATAAATAAACATCGTGTCCCTAGTGAGCCTCTACTTGACTAGCTCGTTGATCAAAGATGGTTAAGGTTTCCTAACCATGGACATGAGTTGTCATTTGATAACGGGATCACATAATTAGGAGAATGATGTGATGGACAAGACCCATCCGTTAGCTTAGCATAATGATCGTTCCGTTTTATTGCTATTGCTTTCTTCATGTCAAATACATATTCCTTCGACTATGAGATTATGCAACTCCCGAATACCGGAGGAATGCCTTGTGTGCTATCAAACATCACAACGTAACTGGGTGATTATAAAGATGCTCTACAGGTATCTCCAAAGGTATTTGTTGAGTTGGCATAGATCGATATTAGGATTTGTCACTCCGAGTTTCGGAGAGGTATCTCTGGGCCCTCTCGGTAATACACATCATAAGCTTGCAAGCAAACGACTAAGGAGTTGGTCACGAGGTGATGTATTACGGAATGAGTAAAGAGACTTGCCGGTAATGAGATTGAACTAGGTATGAAGATACCGACGATCGAATCTCGGGCAAGTAACATACCGATGGACAAAGGGAATTACGTATGTTGTCATAACGGTTCGACCGATAAAGATCTTCATAGAATATGTAGGAGCCAATATGGGCATCCAGGTTCCACTATTAGTTATTGACCGGAGAGGTGTCTCGGTCATGTCTACATAGTTCTCGAAACCATAGGGTCCGCAGGCTTAACGTTCGATGACGATATTGTATTATATGAGTTATGTGATTTGGTGACCGAATGTTGTTCGGAGTCCCGGATGAGATCACGGACATGATGAGGAGTCTCGAAATGGTCGAGAGGTAAATATTGATATATAGGACAATGGTATTCGGACACCGAAAGTGTTCCGGAGGGTACCGGGTACATATCGGGTCACCGGAAGGGGTTCCGGACACCCCCGGCAAAAGATATGGGCCTTATGGGCCAAGAGGGGAAACACACCAGCCACAAGGGGATGGTGTGCCCCCCATATGGGCCGAACCAGGAGGATAAGGAAAGAGGGGAAGGGAAAGGAAAGGGGGGGATTCGGCCTCCCCCTTCCTTCCCTCCTCCCTCCTCTTTCCTTCCCCTTCGGCAAATATGGCAAAGGGGGGCGCGGCCAAGGGGAGACCCCAAGTAGGATTCGGCCTACTTGGGCGCCTCTTGGCAGCCTCCCCTCTCCCTCCCACCCATATATATATGTGGGGGTGGGGCGCCCTAGCACACACCAGATCAATTATTAGCCGTGTGCAGCGCCCCCCTCCACCGTTTACACCCCCGATCATATCTTCGTAGTGCTTAGGTGAAGCCCTGGGAGGATCACTTCACCATCACCGTCACCACACCATCGTGCTGACGGAACTCATCTACTACCTCGACGACTTGCTGGATCAAGAAGGCGAGGGACGTCACCGAGCTGAACGTGTGCGGAACGTGGAGGTGCCGTGCGTTAGGTACTTGATCGGTTGACGTGAGAAGAAGTTCGACTACATCAACCACGTTGTGAAACGCTTCTGCTTACGGTCTACGAGGGTACGTAGACACACTCTCCCCCTCGTTGCTATGCATCTCCTTGGATAGATCATTGTGTGTGCGTAGATTTTTTTTATTTCCATTCAACGTTTCCCAACACCTCCATGGCACCCTGCGCGAAGCGCTGGTACAAGGCGGCCATGTTCAGCAGGCCAAACGGCATGCAGACATAGTTGCAGGGGTAGCCCCCACTCCGGCTGACGCGGGACGGCCAGAAGAGGTCCTATGAAGCAGCCCTGTTGAGGCCTGGTAAATTGACGCAGACGCGCAGCCGGCTTCCCATGTTGGGGGCCGCGGCTGCACTGGGAGGCCGTGCGGGGCGACGCTTGCCACGCATGGCCCTTGCCTCTTGGAGCTCCTTGGTCGCCTTGACGATGAACTCTCGCGCAGCTGGCACCTCGTGCCGCTCGCCTTGCTCGCGAGGGCGCGCATCGAAGCACGCCTCCAAATGGTGCCCGAGCACCTCCCTCGTCGCCCTGGTCAGGTCAGAGGCTCTCTAGACAGGAGCCCCCAAGCCTGTCCAGAGGGAGGCGCCGGGCGTGCCTTCCTATGCGGGAGGAAGAGGCGCCCCAGCAGTGGGTGCGGGACCTAAAGTACCGTCGGCAGGTGCAATAGCCCCCTGGCGACTCTTGAGGAGGAGCTGCTTCTTCTTCTTGGGTGTGGTCTCAGGAGGCAGGACGGCGCCCTCATCGTCTGGGTTGTCAGCCGCCGCGGCTTGGTAGGCACGCTTGAGGGATCACACCGCATCCTTTTCATCGCAGGCGACCGTGATGATGCCGCCATTCCCAGGCATCTTGAGGACATTGTAGCCGTGGTGAGTTGCCGCCATGAACTTGGTGAGGGCCGGATACCCGATGATGGCGTTGTACGGGAGGCCGATGTGAGCGACGTCGAAGTCGATGAGCTTGGTGTGGTAGTTGTTGCAGCTGCCGAAGGTGACTGGGAGGCATATCTGTCCCAGGGGCGTGGTGGAGTCGTCAGTCACCCCTGAGAAAGACTTGGTTGGTAGAAGCTGATCATAGGGCACTTGGAGTGTCTCGAACGTCTCAACAGAGGGAACATTGAGCCCCGCGCCACCGTCTGTGAGGGTCTTGGTGACGAGGATGTTGCTGATGATGGGCGTGTAGAGCATGGGAAGCGTGCCTCCGGCGGCCGAGCACTTGAGGTGATCCTTGGAGTCAAAAGTGATGGCGTACTGCGACCACTTGAGGGGACGCGCGGCTGAAAGCACAAGTGCTCCCTGGGTGATTTCGGTAATTAATGTCAACATATCTCTTGTTGGACTAATACGTCTACCTAGTGTATTTCAGACAAGTTCAACAATGGCATGGGAAGGACAAGAGGATGTGGAACCCCTTCAAAATGCTAAGGACACATATTGGCAAAAGCTCAAGACTCTTCATTTTATATTCTAGTGATCCAAGATCACATTGAGTCCATAGGAAAGCCAATACTATTAAAAGGGGATGAGGTGTTGCTTAATGATCTACTTGCTCAAAGTGCTTAGTGATATTACTCCAAAACCCTCAACCACTTTCTCATTTCCAAATATGTCCAAAACTCAAAGTCAAACTCGGACCCACCAAAATGATCTATCCGGCACCACCGAGTTCATTTGACATAGCCACTGCTAGAAACCCTAACTCCTCAGTCACACCGATACGGATCTCGGTCTCACCGAGATGGCCCTGCAAACTCTCTGTTGCCTATTGCAATTATTTCGGTCTTACCGAAATGTGCAATCGGTCCCACCGAGTTTGCTTGACCAACTCTCTGTTTGCTCTTTGCTGAAATCGGTCTCACCGAGTTCAAGCAATCGGCTTCACCGAGATGAGGTTTTGCCCTATCCCTAGCACATCAGTCCCACCGAGTTGTTTCAGTCGGTCCCACCGAGATTCCTGATGTTCACATTTTGAACTAAATCTGTCTCACCGAGTTCTTCTATTCGGTCTAACCGAGTTGGGTCAAATGTGTGTAACGGTTGGATTTTGTGTGGAGGCTATATATACCCCTCCACCCCCTTCTCCATATGCAACAGAGCCATCATAACGTGCCTACACTTCCAGCCTACATTTTCTGAGAGAGAACCACCTACTCATGTGTTGAGATCAAGATATTCCAATCCAACCACAAGAATATTGATTTCTAGCCTTCCCCAAGTTGCTGTCCACTCAAATCAACCATCCACCATATCCAAATCTGTGAGAGAGAGTTGAGTGTCGGGGAGACTATCACTTGAAGCACAAGAGCAAGGAGTTCATCATCAACACAACATCTATTATCTTTTGCAGAGTGGTGTCTCCTAGATTGGTTAGGTGTCGCTTGGGAGCCTCCGACAAGATTGTGGAGTTGAACCAAGAAGTTTGTAAGGGCAAGCAGATCGCCTACTTCGTGAAGATCTACCCGAGTGAGGCAAGTCCTTCGTGGGCGATGGCCTTGGTGGGATAGACAAGGTTGCTTCTTCATGGACCCTTCGTGGGTGGATCCCTCCGTGGACTCACGCAACCGTTACCCTTCGTGGGTTGAAGTCTCCATCAGCGTGGATGTACGATAGCACCACCTATCAGAACCATGCCAAAAATCTCCGTGTCTTCATTGCGTTTGCACACTCCAATCCCATCCCTTTACTTTCTTGCAATTAGCATGCTTTACTCTTTTCGCTGCTCATACTCTTGCCATGCTTGCTTGAAATGTATTGTGAATGCTTAAAACTCCACCTCAACTTGAAGAACTTAAAAATTGCCACTTTTACTTGTTGAGGGTCTAATCACCCCCCTCTAGACCCCTCTTCTCGATCCTTCACTAGTACAGCGAGGTGCTATACAAACATTTTTAACCCCTTTCTGCAACAGCGTTTTTAACCGTCGCCTAGTGAGTGACTGCGATAGGGGGGTCCTTCCCACACGACCCAGAAACCGTCTGGGATAGGCCCTCCTGGCACACATGCTTGGGAAAATGAGGTCGTGTGTGACGGGCGAGCGATCAAATATGGTTATACATATAGTTGTACTAAAAAATACAATTATACAGGCCAAATCATTTCCGGTCGTAAGTACATCCCACACAGTCAATCCCGGCTAAACATTTCCGTTCGTATGTACATTCCACACAGTCAATCCAAGGAATACGTTTCCGTTAGTATGTACATCCCACACAGTTAATCCAAGAAGTACGTTTCCGTTCGTATATACATCCCACACAATCACTCCAAGGAAAACATTTCCGTTCGCAGGTACAATACACACAATTTTCCCCATTAAATCGTTTGTGATAGCGTTGCCATTGCACATGATATTAACAATTTTATCGTTTGCATTATTGAATGCATCACACACGGTGCGTAGAAGAAACTGTGTGGCAAAGGTTGTCCATCACACACACTATTTATGTGGTAAGCGTTTGCGCAAGGTGGCCTAACGCAGACAGTTTTCAAGAGGATGTCGTGTGTGATTGTTCATTGATCTAACACGGTTTATTCCTAGAAACTGTGTGCGTTGCCTGAGGTTTGCAATAGAAAAACCCAATTAGCAGGCTAATTGTCCTATTATTAATAATCCATTTATTAATCTAATTGGCATTTCATATTAAGCACACAATATATTTCATTTTCATATTAAGGAAGCAGGATTTCATAATTGAAATACATCAGAGTACAACATCATATAGCTTCAGCGCTCAGCTACCCCATTACACAACTACACCAGCACCAAGTTTCACATGCAAACATCTATAACCTTTCGAAATTAGCATCATAGATGGTACATAGACAGATGAATCTCATCTAGAAAACTGCTGAAGCGGAAGGCGAATATTGAGCCTTCATTGATGTTGAAGTTCTTTGCAACTTTAGGCCAGTGCCTATGGATGATTGACCGTCTATCCTTCGTGCTCTTCAGGAACACTTCAATATTGAACCATGGGTGTTATATGAATACCTTCCTTGCCTCCTGACCATACAGGTGGTTTGAGAGGTAATCATAAGTGAACTGCTTTGGAAAGGCCTAAAAACAAGGATGTGCATAAATATCTTCTCTATACTGGAAATGGGGCAAAGGAATAAAAAAGGCAAGGTATAATAGTTAGTACCATCCTGTAGTGAACTGATGTCTTCTTCATTGTGCAGACAAAGATCTTGTTGTTTTTTGTCGCTAATTTCTTTATCCTAACAATCTTTCTGAGTTTCTTGACTTGACTGATATTCATGGACAACTCATTTCCCCATATGCAAAAAGGGTCAAACAGTGGGTCAAAACCTCTGACAGCAGGACCTACATGTGCAAGACCAAATTGTTAAAAACTTAAATATTAGAATGGTTCCTGCAATTACACAATAATGTGCTATTAGACAAAGGACCATGCATGTGCAAACCTCGATTGTAAACCTCAGTGCTTCCTATTGTTTCCCTGCAACACATATAAGGTAGTTAGTGATCAGGTTAAGTGAGGGTTTGCATGCTATCAGTAAAATATGTTGATGAAAAATAAGTACATTGCAGATTCATCAGATTAATTCAAGCCACATGGAAAACCCATTTATCCAAACCAAGCATGATTAAGAACTAGGAAATATAGCAATTGTATATGTTTCTCATGTATTAAGTGCAGCCAAATTCGATTTATTCCTCACATGCACAACAATACAAAATTCTACCCACGACAATTGGACATCGCATTGCAGAATTGAACCAAGCAGTTAACTAAATACCACAACAAATGAACCAAACATTAACTGAGCACCACATTGCACAATATAACATACTCCTAATAGAAGATCAGGCAGTTAACCAAACCAAGCATGCTTAACAACTTGGAAATATAGCAATTGTATTTGTTTCTCATGTATTCTACAACCAAATTCGATTTATTTCTCACATGGTATACAATAACAGAATGCACCCACAACAATTGAACATCGCATTGCATAATTGAACCAAACAGTTAACTAAACACCACAACAAATGAACCAAACGTTAACTGAGCACCACATTGCATAATGTATAACATACTAGAAGATCAGACAGTTAACCAAACCAAGCATGCTTGACAACTTGGAAATATAGCAATTGTATTTTTTTCTCATGTATTTTGTAAAGATAAATTTGATTTATTTCTCACATGGAAGACAATATAAAATTGCACCCTGAAGAATTGAACATCACATTTGCAGAATTGAACCAAACAATTAACTGAAGACGACAACTAATTAACCAAACAATTAATAAGTGAGCACCACATTGCACGACATATAGAACATATACACTAGAGCAACAGATTGCATGGTAAAAGTAGATAGGACAATTCACTAGAATTTGTTAAGGAAAGGCAGGAGCAGCACATGCAACAGGTAAACCGAGCATGCTTAACCGGCGTAGCTAGCAAACTGAACATAGGTCCTTATAGTGAGCTAATAAGACAAGGTACTCCTCATCAGTGGAGATATCGATGATGATTGGCTCCTTGGACATGGAAGAGGGCGAGGCCTCCACATCGTGGGTGCCCTCGTCGTAGTGGTGAGTTGCCTGAGCCGCTCCGGGCACCAACCTGCTCCCTCTTGAGTTGAGGTAAGCACGTGCACGCTGAGAAAACACCTCGTAGTCTTCGTCGAAGGCACCGATGGTGGCCTCAAGGAAATGCCATGAACTGTCATTTAAAGCAGCCAACCGCATCACGGCGTCGGCGCACGAGGTGTCAATGGTGGCCTCGACGGCGAGGTGCTCCTCCAAGATCTGGGGGTCAGCACGAATGGCAGCCATCGCGACCTCATCCGCGCGTGCGACCACGATTTGCTTCTCCGCTGCCAAATGCTCCTTGAGCTGCTGGCTATACTGCGTGCACCATGGCTTAGGGCGGCGCTTATTTGGGGGAGGGGTTGGTGATTTGAGTGGAAGGTGCCGCGTCAGCTGTCGGGACATGTGGGATGTGGAAGGAGGAGGAGGATGGGGGTCGGGTGTGGATTACCTGCCTGGATCGATGAGGCCGAGCAGCGTGAAGGAGGGTCGCTGGCGAGGAGGCGGCGCTGCAAGCAAGGAGTGAAGGTTTCAACTTGGAAAGGAAGGCGGAAATGTGGGAAATGTGGCTTTTGGTAATGGGGAGGGGGCGGGGAGGTAGATATTTCCGCGGAAGCCGAAAATTTTGGATTGGTGCAGCGAAAAAACTGGCGCGCAATGTGTCATCAGACACCGTCCCTTATTCAGCACTGTGTACGATATGTGAACATCACAAATGATTCATATAGCTTAACCCGTGTGTGATGAGTTTGAACTTCAAAAATTTTGGTTCGAATTTCCCTGGTTAGAGTGGTCATCCACATCATTGCATAATTTGGGTACACAAAGGAGACTACAGCACACCCACACTTCTTAATCGAGCAAGTTCAGCAATTAAACAGAGCTAGCTGACCTAAACAATACTCTAACAAATTAAAGACCGGCGCTCTCAATTAAACAAAACAAAGAGTACTACTACGGCTGGTGCTCGTCGATCTCCGCCGCCTCCTCCATGTCCAGCTCGCGCCCGACGATCTCCTGGGGAAGGGGCTCCATGGCATCCATCGCACCATACTCGGCAAGCATCTCGCCATCCGTGTCCGCCATCTCTTTGGAAAAGGTCGCCATGAGCTGGGTGTGGGCGGCCGTGATCTGGGCTTGGACGGGCTCCGTCGTGGCAAGGTATGCCCCGGAGGAACGAACGGCTACTCAAACGCTCTCGGCGATTGCGAACTCTTCGGCCGTGGGTTGCCGACCGTTGTCGGAGAAGCTTCGTTCCATTTGTGCGGTGACCGCCACAAGCTGGGCATGGGCGGCCTTGACATGGTCGTGGGCGGCCTCCATCAGGGCTAAGGCCGCCGCTGCGGAACGGACAGCTGCTGTGCCGCTCTCGCCAGTTGCTATCCCCGAGGCAGATGTTGCCGCCGCCACCTGAGAAGCAACAGCGGCCGTTTGGGCTGCCTTGGCCGCCCGGTCGTAGATTGTGGCCGCGCTCATGCAGCTTGTTAGCACGCGCATGGCGGCTGCGGCCATGCTCTCGCCGGAGTGGGCCGCCTAAGTTGCCCTCACGATGCGGGTCCACGTCCCCATCTTTCACCGGCGATGATTGAACAGTGAAATGATATTTGGGTAGCGAGCTAGTGTGCTTGACATGCCGCCTGTGGACTGTAGCTGACACACCTTCTTGCGTAAGCCATAGGCGTACTATACTCCAACGGCGCTCCAAGATATTTTGTACTGCATCTCACACGGTTGGTTATAATAAACTGTGTGCGATCTACTTGATTTTTCATCTTGATTTGAATTACATAATGGGGTCACAACGACAAAGGAGGGTGTTTGAATTGCTAGAACTTTTATCTGCAGTGAACATGCAACTATAGGTGTGTCGTCAAAAAATTGGAATTATTCAGGGTTCACTTGGACATTTTTATACATTAACTTGGTTTTCTAGCCATTTCAGGTGCACAATTCAAAATTAAAATACATGCACATGCTCCGGTGCACCAAAATGGGTTGTAAAATCATATATGTGTCCATGGGTTTATGCTTATGTCCCATGCAAGAAATGGGGATGAATATCGAACACCACGGCACCGTGGCTCTTCGGCAAACGTTGAGGTACTTGCTTTTGTAATTCTAGTAAATCCAAAACCCGCTTGAAATTCATGAACCTTGGCATGCTATCATGGAATGGCATCAACATGATGGGGTAAAAAATATTGTCCCATTTGGGGCAGGTTATGGTATAAGCTTCTCACAAACCAGAGCTTCGCACAAGAAGCCTCATGGTTCCGTTAGGGAAACGTGTCACCTTTGTGGACAAAACGATATTCGTCGCCTCTTCTTGCTTTCAATTTTTTTCTACTGTGAACATAGAATAACAGGAGTGTCGTGTTAAATTTTGGAATTTTTCGGGGATCGTTTGTACATTTTTATACGTTAACTAAGTTTTCTAGGCATTTATGTGCATAATTCAAAATTGAACTACATGCACATGCTCCAGTGCATAAAAATGGGTTAAAAAAATCAAATGTGTGTCCTTGGTTGCAAGCTTAGGTCACATGCAAGAAATGTGAATGAATGTCAAACACCTTGACACTGTCGCTTGGCCGCTAACATTGAGATACATGGTTTTAAAATTCTAGTAAATCGAAAACTCGTCTGAAATTCATGAAACTTGACATGATATCATGGAACGGCATCGACATCCCGTGGTAAAAATATTGTCCCATTTGGGGCAGGTTTGGGTATAAGCTTCTAGCAAACCAGAGCTTCTCACAACAAGCCTGATGGTTTCAGTAGGGAACGTGCCACCTTGGGGGACGAAACGATATCCGTTGCCTCTTCTTACTTTCAAATTTTTTTCTCGTGTCAACATAGAACAACAGGAGTGTTGTGTCAATTTTTGGGATTTTTCGGGGTTCGCTTGGACATTTTTATACATTAACTGAGTTTTCTATGCATTTATGTCCATAATTCAATTTTGAACTGCATGCACATGCTCCAGTGCATATAAATGGGTTCAAAATTGAAATGTGTGTCCTTGGTTGCATGCTTAAGTCCCATGCAAGAAATGAGAATGAATGTCAAACACCTTGCCACCGTCGCTCGGCCGCTAACATTGAGATACATGGTTTTTAAATTCTAGAAAATCAAAAATGCGTCTGAAATTTATGAAACTTGACATGCTAGCATGGAACGGCATCAACATGTTGTGGTAAAAATATTGTCCCATTTGGGGCAGGTTGGGGTATAAGCTTCTCACAAACCAGGGCTTCCCACAACAAGCCTCATGGTTACGGTAGGGAACGTTTCACCTTTCTGGATGAAACGATATCCGTTGCCTCTTCTTGATTTCAATTTTTTTCTAGTGTCAACATAGAACAACAGGAGTGTTGTGTTAAATTTAGGAAGTTTTCGGGGTTCGTTTGGACATTTTTATACATTAACTGAGTTTTCTATGCATTTATGTGCATAATTCAAATTTGAACTACAGGCACATGCTCTAGTGCATGTAAATTGGTTGAAATATCAAATCTGTGTCCTTGGTTGCATGCTTAGGTCCCATGCAAGAAATGGGAATGAATGTCAAACACCTTGCCACCGTCGCTCGACCGCAAACATTGAGATACATGGTTTTTAAATTCTAGTAAATCCAAAATTCGTCTGTAGTTCATGAAACTTGACATGCTATCATTAAGCGGCATCAACATGCTGTGGTAAAAAATTTGTCCCATTTGGGGCAGGTTTGGGTATAAGTTTCTCGCAAACCAGAGCTTCTCACAACAAGCCTGATGGTTTCGGTAGGGAACGTGCCACCTTTGGGGACGAAACGATATCCGTTGCCTCTTCTTGCTTTCAAAATTTTTCTAGTGTCAACATAGAACAACAGGAGTGTTGTGTCAATTTTTGGGATTTTTCGGGGTTCACTTGGACATTGTTATACATTAACTGAGTTTTCTAGGCATTTTATGTGCATAACTCAAATTTGAACTACATGCACAAGCTCCAGTGCAGAAAAATAGGTTGACATATCAAATGTGTGTCGTTGGGTGCATGCTTAGGTCCCATGCAAGAAAGGGAATGAATTTCAAACACCAGGGCACTGTTGATTGCCGGGAAAACGTTGAGATACTTTGTTTTTAAATTCTAGTAAATCCAAAACTCATCTGAAATTCATGAAACTTGGCATGCTATCATGGAATGGCACCCGACATGCTGTGGTATTTTTCGTGTCCATTTTGAGAGAAGGCTCACTCGAATAACAGCCAACAAAGGCATTTTGAAACAAATAGCTGCCACTTTAACATCTCAAATGTTTGTATAATTTAAATCATGTGTGTTCTGTTAACCATATACGTGACACCACATGTCTCTCTTTTAATGGCTATAGGAGGTGCCGTGCGAACAGCTGCTTGACTGAACGGGAGGCGTGCGAGCACAGTCCGGTGCGCAGGCTGACCGAGAGGCGTGCAAGCTGTCCTCCAATGCGTAGGCTCACCGGGAAGCGTGCGAGCTGTACGCTGCGTAGGCTCACTGGGAAGCGAGCCCTTTGACTTCCATAGTCGCCCGGCTTGCTCGCATCCTCTCCATTAATGGCGCCCGAGCCGCTGTTTAATACGGGCGGCCTCACTGTTCGCCTCCCATTCCCCTCCCTCCCGCAGACCTCCACTGACGCCATGGCGCAAAAGGATCATCTACCACTAGTCTTCCAGTTTGGTGAAGTCGACTCCAAGCCGGAGGAGATATAAAATAAGGAGGAATGGGGCTTCATGGACATGGCCCTGAACGAGCTGACCGCAGCGGTTGATGCCCTCGCGCCCATCCTAGCTCCCATCCCCGCGCCCGCGCCAGTGACCATCCCCGTAGCATTAACGGGCTGGTCGCCGGGCACTATCGCAGAGCTGAAACCCGCTGGCGTCAGCGAGGTCTCCGCGGACCCGTGCGAGCTCGTGTACATGCCAGCGCCAGCGCCCGTGCCGGCGCCGGTCCCCATGTGTTTGCCTGCACCCACCGCGCCCGTGCCCCCTCAGCGGCATGGGACGCCGCCGTCGACTGCTACCTCGCAGCCCGCGAGTTGCCGTCCTCCCATGCCCCGCCCGTCGATCGCGCGACCACATGATGTTTGATTTCCAAGTGAAGAACATTTTGTGCTGCCTTGAAGACTTCAACAACGGCGTCCCGGAGGACGACAACGACAACGCCGGCGCGGCATGCCGGCTCTGCCGCCACCAGAATTAGTTTTTTTGGGGGTTTAATACTGTATCAGTGTATCTCGATCATATGAATATAAATTCGCAGTGTGACTGAATGAAAGATATGGTTTGAACGAACTTGCATTTTTCTCTTTGAATGTCAGACTTATCAAACGATTTTCTTTAAAAACAATGTAAATGGTTTTTAAATATAAAGCACTCATCGCAAACGTTTTAGATACCCGTATGCAAACCGACAGCTTCCCCAGGAAGCCAAGGGAAAATGTGCCGAGCAGGATTTGTGCAGCTCTTGATCGCAAACATTTTAGATAGAACACCCGTATGCAAAGTGAGAGCTATGGTCTTCCCCAGTAATCCAAGGGAAAATTCACAGCGCAGGATTTGTGCATCTCTTCAACGCAAACGATTCAGATTGAATACGGTATGCAAAGCCAGACTTCAGCGCTAAGCCAAGAGAAAATGTGCTGAGCAGGATTTGTACATCCCTTCAACGCAAACGGTTGTTTTGGATGACCCGTGTGCAAGCACGTAGAGACAATTTGGTAAGATTTGCATCTGTCATAATGGGTATATTGCCATTTGTCAAACTAGAAAGATTGACATTTGTTGATCTAGTAACATTGCCATTTGTCAAGCTTGTAACACTGCCATTTGTCAAAATATGCAGCTAAAAATCACTAGCACTATCTAATTTTTGCAACTAAAATTCAGTAATTAAGCATAGATTTCATTCATAGATTAAGCAATTGTTCTTTTATACAAACAGTTCAACTCGACAGCTGAACTGACCAAACTTTTCCCCAATTGTTGCCAACCACGTACTGAAATAGCTAGTTCAACTATATATACTAGGAAATAGCTAGTTCAACTATATATACTAGCTAATTTTAAGTACGTTGTACAGTTCCACCACATCTATAGTCAGATGAACTGAACAAAATAGCCCCTAAATACTACTACTACGGAGCGGCTTTGTACTACTTCCGGCAGCCTCTCCTCTGTCAAGCGCGCTCAGTAAGAGGCAGAGGAGGAGGAGCCTACCGACGAGCTGGACAACTGCAATACGGTGCCTGCCACTGCTGCAACTTCAGCGACGCTCACCTCGAATGCCCTCTGCCACTCCAGACGACCCCTCTCGAAGCGGTGGTTCACCTCGTAGATCTCCTGATTCCTCGCCTCTGCGGCGGCATGTGCTGTGGCCACGGCGGCGGTAAGGCTCTTTGCGTGCTCGATGAGGCGCTCCTCCTCCTCCCTCAGGAACTCGATGTAGCGCACAAGGTCGCTGACGCATGTGCGGGCCTCCACCTCCGCCTCCCGCCTTCGGGCGGCGGTGGCGGAGGGGGTGATGACCCCGACGGTCGACGGTGGGCTGGCAGCCATGGCGGCCGATGATGGGGTGGCGGCCACGAGCACCACCTCCCGCCTTCTGGCCGTGGTGGTGGAGCGGGTGATGGCCACGGTGGCCGCCAGTGGGGTAGCAGCCACGACGGCCACCTCCCGCCTTCGGGCCGCGGCGGCGAAGCAGGCGATGGCCCTGGCTTTCGACGGTGGTGTGGAGGCCACGACGGCTGGCAATAGCTGCCGACGGGCAGCAGCGGCGGAGCGTGTGGTGGGTGTTCCGCGAACACCCAACAGGGACGCCACGCGCACAATGCTACGCCGGGGACTGCGCCGCCGCCGTGGTGTAGCCTCCGAGCTGGAGCTGTCCTCCGATGACGGCGGAGTGGCTGAGCGGCAACGACGGACCGGTGCCATTGGAGATTGTGGGAGAAGCAGACGAGATAAGTGTAACATCCCTAGCATCACACTACAGTAATCCCTTATGATCAGTGCCAAGTCATCTTGATTTACAAAGCTTAATCATATTGGATTAATATCTCATTTCAAATCCCTTCTCTGAATCCAATTCAAATTCAAAGTGCAAAATGAAGTTGCTCAAAAGTTGCTGGAAAAATGTCCAGCATCTAGCAAATTTTCCAAAACAAAATGTTGTTAGGAAAACAACATCACCATCAACCAAAAAATTGGGTTGGTGCAATTAAACAATGCCAAAACAGCACTTTAAATGCCATATTCATTTTTGAAAAATCCAAATGAATTCCAAAACTCCCCAAACTTTTTGTGGCAGAGCAAAATAATGCATTGTAATATTGTGGACCCATTTCACATTTTTGCAAAAGCATTTGGTAGCTCTTTTCTTTTTCTAAGTCTGCTGTAAAAGGGAAAAGAGCGAAAGATAATGGAAAAGGCCTAAACTGGCTGGGCCTAAGTGCACAGTGCACTCGGCCCAGCTCAGCCGGCCCCTCTCCCTCCTCTCTTCTCTCTCCCTCGCCGTGTCACCAGCGCTGTGGCCGAGCGTGCACTCGCCGGCCACTGGCTGACACCGCGACGCTACAGCGACCGTCGAGAGGATAAGGGCAACGGCCATGGCCCCCGTCACCGTCCTCATCCACTTTTCCCTCTCTCTCACTCTCTCTCGCTCGTTCTCCTCCACCACCGAACGCCGCCATCACCGCGTCGATCCAGCGGCCACCATCGTCCCCGTGCAGTGCCGCCGTGTCCGATCGCTCCGCCGTCGACTTCTCCGTCACCTGGTGCTTTTCATTTGAGCCGGGAGGCCCTGTAGCTGCCGATCGCCGCCGCCCCCTTTCGCCTCTGTCTCCGACGCTCGCCGGCGACCTCGAGCTCCCCTGCTGCTCCTAAGCTATCGACGGCCACCTTGCGCCTCACCGTGAGCATCCGTCTCTCTCCCCTTCCCCCTGGCTGCCCGATTTCTGCGCCGTAGCTAGCCGTCACCGTTGCCACACTCCGGCGTCTGCTGCTAAGCTCGCCACCGGTGCTGCAGTTGCTGCCGTGGCCACCCGAGCCTACCACCGTGCTCAGGACACTCCCGTGGTGCGGCCAGTGCCCTCCGTTCGCTCGCGTTCGACCCGTAGCTAGGTTTCCGCCGATGACCGAACTCCGGCCGCCGCGAAAATGGTCGCCGTCGTCGCCTCCGTCCATCTCCGGCCTCGCAACCACTCCGGTTGGACGCAGCGTCGTCTCCCCTATCCAACGCGCCCAACCACATTCGAAATGGTGCCCCGTAGCGAAATCCCGGCGAGAGCCGAGCCGCTCCGCCGTGGTTCTGGCTCGCAAGAGCCATTTCGGCACTGCCGCTGAGCTGGCGAGGCGTGGGGCCCGCCCTGTGCCACTGACCATGGGCCCCCCTGTGCCACTGAATGTGGGTATTGTTCACCCTAAGTCACTGACGTGTGGGCCCCGTGCGCTTATTTAAGTTAATTAGGTTTTTAAATTAATCTGCTAATTAGTATAGACACTGACACCTGGGGCCCACACCCCTAATTAGTTCTGTTAGATTAGTTTAAACACTGTTTAACCCCACAGTGGCTGACAGGTGGGCCCCACCTGTCAGTTTGACCAGTCAGCTCGTCAGCCGACTGCTGACACAAGCATGACATCACCCTGACATCATATTCCTTTTCTGGTATTTCTGTTAATTTAAATAATTTCAGTAAACTATTAAAACTTTGAAAAATCATAGAAATTAAACCGTAAGTCGGATGGAAATGTTTTATATATGAAAAACGATCAGAAAAACGAGACGAATCCGAATATGTCCTCCTCATACCTGTCACATGCCTCTAGCATGATGAACATGGAACTTTCCCCTCTGTTTCATCTGTCCGATGATCACCCGGAGCTGGGAGAACACTCCCGGATAGTTCCCGCTCCCACTAACTTGCATAGTGCTACCTTAGGGCACTCCTCGAATAACATGCTACCATGCCATGCACCTATGATTGCATTTGTTTACTTTGTATTTATTGTTTCTTCCCCCTCTTCTTTCGGTAGACTCCAAGACCGACGCAGCTCAGGAGACCGATGACACCACCGATGACCCCTCCTTTGCCGCAGAGCTTCTAGGCAAGCACCCCCCCTTTGAACATACCGATATCGCCTATTCTTTCTCTCTTATGCTTGCATTAGAATTTGCTGCTGCTACTGTTTATCCTATTTTTGATGCATAGCCTGTTTTTGTAACTGTTGTTGATACCTACCTGCTTATCCTAAACTGCTTAGAATAGGCTGGTTAGTGCTCCACCAGATACCCCACTTTGTCCCAGTTGCCCCGCTGGATTATTAGATGACTCGATCAACGTGATTGACAACCAGGCCCCAGCACCGCACATCACCCCCCTTAGTTGTACGACACTGCAGCGTTACTATCGAGTGCCGAGGGTGATACCTCGTTTAGCACTTTTGATGTTAACTCTGTAGAGTAGCTATTCGGTCATGGTCATCGAGGGTGATTCCTCCTTCACCACTCCCGATAACGACACCGTCGTGCAACACCTCAAGTGTGAACCTCGATGGTGATTCCTCCTAAGTTCACCTTGACGACTACATCAGGTCGAATCCATCGAGGGTGATTCCTTGGGTTTCCCCCCCTGGTGTTTGGACACACGGTTACTTTGACTTAACATAGAACCAGGATGACATCGGGTCGGCCCTGAGGGGTACCTGCGAGTGTTGTGGAGACGGGTTGACCTGGAGGGTGCCCGTGAGATAATTACGAGGCATGGCCAGGCATTCTTAGCCCTTGCCGCAAGTCCTCGAGACGGGGCGACGGGGTCACATTGATCGTGAGTCTCTGCTCGTTACCGCAAACCCCCAATACACTAACGATTTGGATATTTGATCCGAGTGGGCCTTTGGCCCGATAGCACTAACCATCACGTGGGAACAGTTATGGGCACTCTGCGTCGTATGCATCAGCCGAAGCTTAATAGACGTCAGCGACTAAGCGGCGCGCACTGGGTTGGACCCGTAACACCCTGCACTTGTATAAGGGGGGCTAGGTCTGCTCACCAGCCGTGTTCGCAACGTGCAGGAGTTCCCGGGGGGATGGCCTAAGACCCCTTGGTGCATAGGTTTAGTCCGGCGTGCTGACCTCTCTGTTAAGCTTAGGTCGGGTTGCGGTGTATCGTTTGGCCGAGGCTGGGCATGACCCAGTAAAGTGTGTCCGGTCGGAGTTAAGCAAGCGTGGTGGGTAAGTTGGTGCACCCCTGCAGGGAAGAAAACATCTCTGCATAGCCGGATCCTCGGTAACGGACGCTCGAAGTTGTATCCCGATTGATACAGCTAGAACTTAATGATGAGATGAGAAATGGATATTAGGGCTTTGGGATCGCTTTCTCGCAGGGAGTCGAGGAAGGATCTCTGGGCGAGGTTGATACTTAATACTGCTACTACTTTATACTGTACTAATCTACACTCTTCTAATGCTGCAAGACCGCTGAAGATGCTAGTCTTCGATAGGACTAGGCCTTCTCTTTATTCTAGCATTTCTGCAGCCCAGTCCACATATACAGCCTTTCTTTGATAATGTTGCATATGTAGTCTAGATCCTTGCTTGCTGAGTACTTCAGATGAGTACTCACGGTTGCTTTGCTTCCTTTTTTCCCATATCCATTTGATGCAACCAGATGACGGAGCCCCTGAGACAGCTGCCCCCGCCGACGACTACTACTACCACCCCGAGGGTGGTTACTACTTCGAGTTGACCGATGACCAGGAGTAGGTTCGGAGGGTCCCAGGCAGGAGGCTTGCGCCTTTTCGATCGTAGCTTTTGTTTTGCACCGCCTTCTTAAAGGCTTATCTATTTCTCTTTTATATCTGTACTCAGATATCTAACGCTTCCGCTGATGCTTGTTGACATCAAGCTTATGTATTCGAGCCCTCGAGGCCCTGGCTTGTAATATAATGCTTGTATGCCTTTATTTATGTTTTAGAGTTGTGTTGTGATTCCTTCAAGTGAGTACTTAGGCTTGATCATGTGCATTTGCGTTTATGATTAGTGCACGATTAAGCCGGGGGCGTCACAGGTTGGTATCAGAGCCGACTGCCTGTAGGAATCCCCCTGTCCAACTCCTTGGCCGAAATTGAGTCTAGTCGTCCAAAACTGTTTTACTAACTTGGCTATGTAGCTTACGGGCCCACGTCGCCATTGGGTGGTATTAGGATGTTTTATTCCTCGTCTATACTCTGGGATTCTGATCTCTCGTCTACTTGGGTTAAACATTTTACTAACTCTGACATTAGGTTCTCGTAACCACTTCATCCCGGAGAGCTCCTTCACCACAGATGATCGCTTTCTTCACCAGAAGATTCTGCAGATACTCCTTGATGTTTCCTGAGACCATTATGCCCACTGCTTTTGCAAGTTCCCTACTACCGATAACCACCGTGGACAGCTACACATCTTTGCCGTTTGTATCTTCATTACCAGATACTCCTTTATGTACGAGATACCCCGAAATACTCCTCGTTAATCCGGGAATCCTTTGAGCCTACTGCCGTACAGCTTCTTTCGCACTATGGATATTTCCTCACATTTACTAGGGATCCGTTCATCCCCAGTTGTTCAGGTGTTTCACAAAATAATTTCCATTGTTAGTCGATCTTTCGAAAATTCTCTGCAGACTATTGCTCTTGAAATTCTTGCCTGCTTGCATTACGGTTAATTCCATATGTTTAGCAATCTTCATTGACATTCCTTGTCAATGCCTTTGCTTCCCTTCTCCCTCTGATTGATTACCGATACTCACATCAACTCTGTCGTGAATCGCCAGATCCATTGTTGGGTTGTTAACCGACAATGTCCTTAACATCTGAAATCTTGTAAGTTCTCCCCTGATACATAATGCCTTTGGTAAAATGTATCCTCTCCTTTAGTCAGCCATGCTCTACCATCGAGCTTGAGTTATGTACTCCTGAAGTTCGTGGTATATGTTCCTAAGATGCCCGATGGGTTGAACCTATGCCATCTTAATCTGTGTGAACTCGATAATTTTCGCGGGTCATACTCCTCTGGTATTTCACCAGGTAGTTCTTCATGATCATATAAATTTTAACAGAGCAGTGAATGAAAGATCATGCATTGGAGAAGTGGGAGTCAACCTTGAACTTTGTGTTCGTGCCCATAGACACGATGTAGATCTTATCATGGAAGCTTCTCTTAAAATCAATTGTTCCCTTGGTATAAGTTCATCTTGTATCTGTGAATTGTTCCTTTGCAACTCTTGTGCTCTTCAAATCCAACCTTTTACTTGAAACACCATACCAATGCTACCTCGAAGCATGGCTGTGGTATTCTGAATATCAACAAGAACATTGGAGGCACATTGCCAAATGTTTCTTGCTCTATTATCCAGACACCGTTGTATGGATAACATCATGAATTCCCTTGCCCCTTTATTTAAATGGTAGTGTACTTGTTGATCTGACATGTATATCGTGCTCTACTTTTCCTTGGGAAAAGATACACTCCTAATTCTTGTGCATAAACACATTTTCCTTTCCATTGGTTTGTTTAACCTTTCTTGTGATCTATATATGATATAAGAGAAATAATTCCCTGCTTATAAAACACCCCGATGTACAACCTTGTCAGTGATACCCTGTTACTATTGTTGATGACATTCCGGTAACCCCCGATGGACGAGAACTTTGCCTATTGGTCCGCCTCATTTTAACGAGTAGGAAAATGGTTCTCTTCGTCCCTCGCCCTTGGTACCGATGTTGACACCGACATAACTGACAGACTATTCTCTGACATACCTTGTTGTCATGACCGGTAAGATGTCACCGTTCTCCCTACTCTTGATCGACACCCCCCCACAGTTCCACAGGATCAGAACCTGACTCTCCTGTACATCCTTGATTCCAAAGTATGCTATGACCTTGGTTTTGTGTGTTATTACGAGCCACCCTCCGAGAGATGATCTATTCCCGATGCTCTGAACCCCCTTCTCACACTCTATTCAGGTATCGATTGTTTGTCCATTCACTTGAAACTTCCTATTGTACCTTCATACTTTGCTCTCGGTGTTATCTTAAGTTTCAACTCAAGAGATACTTCTGCCACATCCCATGAATTGTCCACCAGATAATCGACCCTACAAGGGTCAGTTCTCCCGAAGTTACTCTTTACTTCCCCACTTAAATCTCGGGACGAGATTTCTTGTAGTGAAGGAGATTTGCAACATCCCCAGCATCACACTACAGTAATCCCTTATTACCAGTGCCAAGTCATCTTGATTTACAAAGCTTAATCATATTGGATTAATATCTCATTTCAAATTCCTTCTCTGAATCCAATTCAAATTCAAAGTGCAAAATGAAGTTGCTCAAAAGTTGCTGGAAAAATGTTCAGCATCTAGCAAATATTCCAAAACAAAATGTTGTTAGGAAAACAACATCACCATCAACCAAAAATTTGGGTTGGTGCAATTAAACAGTGCCAAAACAGCACTTTAAATGCCATATTCATTTTTGAAGAATCCAAATGAATTCCAAAACTCCCCAAACTTTTTGTGGCAGAGCAAAATAATGCATTGTAATATTGTGGACCCATTTCACATTTTTGCAAAAGCATTTGGCAGCTCTTTTCTTTTTCTAAGTCTGCTGTAAAAGGGAAAAGAGCGAAAGATAACGGAAAAGGCCTAAACTGGCTGGGCCTAAGTGCACAGTGCACTCGGCCCAGCTCAGCCGGCCCCTCTCCCTCCTCTCTTCTCTCTCCCTTGCCTTGTCACCAGCGCTGTGGCCGAGCGCCCGCTCGCCGGCCGCTGACTGATGCCGCGACGCTACAACGACCGTCGAGAGGATAAGGGCGACGCCCACGGCCCCCGGCACCGTCCTCATCCACTTTCCCCTCTCTCTCGCTCTCTCTCTTGCTCGTTCTCCTCCACCACCGAACGCCGCCGTTGGCGCGTCGATCCCGCGGCCACCGTTGTCCCCGTGCAGTGCCGCCGTGTCCGATCGCTCCGCCGTTGACTTCTCCGTCGCCTGGTGCTTTCCATTTGAGCAGGGAGGCCTTGCAGCTGCCGATCACCGCCGCCCCCTTTCGCCTCTGTCTCCGATGCTCGCCGGCGACCTCGAGCTCCCCTGCTGCTCCTAAGTTGCCGACGGCCACCTTGCGCCTCACCATGAGCATCCGTCTCTCTCCCCTTCCCCCTGGCTGCTCGATTTCTGCACCGTAGCTAACCGTCACCGTTGCCGCACTCCGGCGTCAGCTGCTAAGCTCGCCACCGGTGTTGCAGTTGCTGTCATGGCCACCTGAGCCTACCACCGTGCTCAGGACACTCCCGTGGTGCGGCCAGTGCCCTCCGTTCGCTTGCGTTCGACCCGTAGCTAGGTTTCCGCCGATGACCGAACTCCGGCCGCCGCGGAAATGGTCACCGCCGTCGCCTCCGTCCATCTCCGGCCTCGCAACCACTCCGGTTGGACGTGGCGTCGTCTCCCCGATCCAACGCGCCCAACCACATTCGAAACGGTGCCCCGTAGCGAAATCCCGGCGAGAGCCGAGCCGCTCCGCCGTGGTTCTGGCTCGCCGGAGCCACTCCGGCGCCGCCGCTGAGCTGGCGAGGCGTGGGGCCCGCCCTGTGCCACTGACCATGGGCCCCCGTCGTCTGTTTGACCGCGTTGACCACGGTCAACACGGGTACTGTTCACCCTAAGTCACTAACGTTTGGGCCCCCTGCGCTTATTTAAGTTAATTAGGTTTTTAAATTAATCTGCTAATTAGTATAGACACTAACACCTGGGGCCCACACCCCTAATTAGTTCGGTTAGATTAGTTTAAACACTGATTAACCCCACAGTGGCTGACAAGTGGGCCCCACCTGTCAGTTTGACCAGTCAGCCGACTGCTGACGCAAGCATGACATCACCCTGACGTCATATTCCTTTTCTGGTATTTCTGTTAATTTAAATAATTTCTGAAAACTATTAAAACTTTGAAAAATCAAAGAAATTAAATCGTAAGTCGGATGAAAATGTTTTATACATGAAAAACGATCAGAAAAATGAGACGAATCCGAATATGTCCTCCTCATACATTTCACATGCCTCTAGCATGATGAACATGGAACTTTCCCCTCTATTTCATCTGTCCGATGATCACCCAGAGCTGGGAGAACACTCCCGGATAGTTCTCGCTCCCACTAACTTGCGTAGTGCTGCCTTAGGGCACTCCTCAAATAACGTGCTACCATGACATGCACCTGTGGTTGCATTTGTTTGCTTTGTATTTATTATTTCTTCCCCCTCTTCTTTCGGTAGACCCCGAGACTGACGCAGCTCAGGAGACCGATGACACCACCGACGACCCCTCCTTTGCCGCAGAGCTTCTAGGCAAGCACCCCCCCTTTGAACATACCGATATCGCCTATTCTTTCTCTCTTATGCTTGCATTAGAAATTGCTGCTGCTGCTGTTTATCCTATTTCTGATGCATAGCCTGTTTTTGTAACTGCTGTTGATACCAACCTGCTTATCCTAAACTGCTTAGAATAGGCTGGTTAGTGCTCCATCAGAGACCCCACTTTGTCCCAGTTGCCCCGCTGGATTATCAGATGACTCGATCATAGTGATCGACAACCAGGCCCCGGCGCCGCACATCACCCCCTTTAGTTGTATGACACTGCAGCGTTACTATCGAGTGCCGAGGGTGATACCTCGTTTAGCACTTCTGATGTTATCTCTGTAGAGTAGCTATTCGGTCATGGTCATCGAGGGTGATTCCTCCTTCACCACTCCCGATAACGACGCCGTCGTGAAACACCTCAAGTGTGAACCTCGAGGGTGATTCCTCCTAAGTTCACCTTGATGACTACATCAGGTGGAATCCATCGAGGGTGATTCCTTGGGTTTCCCCCCTGGTGTTTGGACACACGGTTACTTTGACTTAACACAGAACCATGATGACATCGGGTCGGCCCTGAGGGGTACCCGCGAGTGTTGTGGAGACGGGTTAACCTGGAGGGTGCAAGTGAGATAATTACGAGGCATGGCCGGGCATTCTTAGCCCTTGCCGCAAGTCCTCGAGAAGGGGCGACGGGGTCACATCGATCGTGAGTCTCTACTCGTTACCGCAAACCCCCAAAACACTAACGATTTGGATATTTGATCCGAGTGGGCCTTTGGTCCGATAGCACTAACCATCACGTGGGAACAGTTATGGGCACTCTGCGTCGTATGCATCAGCCGAAGCTTAATAGACGTCAGCGACTGAGCAGCGCGCGCTGGGTTGGACTGGTAACGCCCTGCACTTGTATAAGGGGGACTAGGTCTGCTCACCGTCCGCGTTCGCAACGTGCAGGAGTTCCCGGGGCGATGGCCCAAGAGCCCTGGGCGCATAGGTTTAGTCCGGCGTGCTAACCTCTCTGTTAAGCTTAGGTCGGGTTGCGGCGTATCGTTTGGCTGAGGCCGGGCATGACCCAGTAAAGTATGTCCGGCCAGAGTTAAGCGAGCGTGGTGGGTAAGTTGGTGCACCCCTGCATTGAAGAAAACATCTATGCATAGCCGGATCCGCGGTAACGGACGCTCGGAGTTGTATCCAGATCGATACAACTAGAACTTAATGATGAGATGAGAAATGGATATTAGGGCTCTGGGATCGCTTTCTCGCAGGGAGTCGAGGAAGGATCTCTGGGCAAGGTTGATACTTAATACTGCTACTACTTTATACTGTACTAATCTACACTCTTCTAATGCTGCAAGACCACTTAAGATGCTAGTCTTCGATAGGACTAGGCCTTCTCTCTATTCTGGCATTTCTGCAGCCCAGTCCACATATACAGCCTTTCTTTGATAATGTTGCATATGTAGTGTAGATCCTTGCTTGCTGAGTACTTCGGATGAGTACTTACGGTTGCTTTGCTTCCTTTTTTTCCCATATCCGTTTGATGCAACCAGATGACGGAGCCCCTGAGATAGCTGCCCCCGCCGATGACTACTACTACCACCCCGAGGGTGGTACTACTTTGAGTTGACCGATGACCAGGAGTAGGTTCGGAGGGTCCCAGGCAGGAGGCCTGTGCCTTTTCGATCGTAGCTTTTGTTTTGCACCGCCTTCTTAAAGGCTTATCTATTTCTCTTTTATATCTGTACTCAGATATCTAACGCTTCCGCTGATGCTTGTTGACATCAAGCTTATGTATTCGAGCCCTCGAGGCCCTGGCTTGTAATATAATGCTTGTATGCAGTTATTTATGTTTTAGAGTTGTGTTGTGATTCCTTCAAGTGAGTCCTTAGGCATGATCGTGTGCATTTGCGTGTATGATTAGTACACGATTAAGCCGGGGGTGTCATAATAAGCTACAGGGAGGGAGGGGAAAATGCGACGCAGGACTCACTGGCCGTGAGGGTTTATATAGCAGGCCGGTAAGCACTGGGATTTTGGGGGATTTCACCGAGTCGGGCGGGAAGCTTGCGCGGGAATCTGCAAGGTTGCACGGGAACGGGCTCACCGACGATTCATTGGTGGCACTTCGAGCCACCATTTGGCCAAAAGAACGCCCCCGCGCGCTGTGCAAGCTTGCGCTGTAAGTCGTCTGCGACAGCGGGGTGACAAGACGTGCGAGAGGAGGACGAAATGACACGTACACATACGGTTAATAAAAAAAGGGATAATTGGTTTTATGCCCCTAGTTGTGTCCCACTCGATAGGATTGCCCCTAATTTTCAAAAGCCAGCGGTTCTGTCCAACCCTCTTTGGTCGTCTTGTGCTTTAGCCCTTTGACCATTTGACCGTCACTTTGAAAACTTCATAACTAATTCATACTAAATCGGAAAAATGCAAATAAGATACCAAAATGTTTGGGAAAACATCACCTACATGTCAATGTCGTTTGCATTTATGAAAAAAGTGTTGGAAAGTGCCCATCCGAGTTTTAGCTCCTATGATACAACCATGAACAATAAAATCTTTAAAAATTCAAAAAATTCTAAAAAAATTGGTGTCAAAGAATGACAAATGTTTTAAGTGCTTGCCAAGTTTCATCAGGGAATGACATTTGTGGAAGTCATGGCAAAAAAAATAGTCAACACTCCAAAATAGATTTTTTTTGCCATGACTTCCACGAATGTCATTCCCTGATAAAACTTGGCAAGCACTTAAAACATTTGTCATTCTTTGCCCCCAAATTTATTTTTGAATTTTTTGAATTTTTTTAGATTTTAGTGTTCATGGTGGTATGATAAGAGCTAAAACTCGAATGGGCACTTTCCAACACTTTTTTCATGAATGCAAATGACATTGACATGTAGGTGATGTTTTCCCAAACATTTTGGTATCTTATTTGCATTTTTCTGATTTAGTATGAATTAGTTATGAAGTTTTCAAAGTGACGGTCAAACGGTCAAAGGGCAAAAGCACAAGTCGACCAAAGTGGGTTGGACAGAACCGCTCGCTTTTGAAAATTAGGGGCAATCCTATCGAGTGGGACACAACTAGGGGCATAAAACCAATTATCCCATAAAAAATGTTTGCAATTTAATTACCTACTACCCTCATCCTGGTTTATAAGTCGTCTATGTATTTTTGTGCCAAATTTTCACTAGAGATTTAACTAATAAAATATGAATGCATGTCGCCAAAGATTTGTATTTGAACATAGTTTACAATTATATGTGGTTGCCATTGTATTTGAACCCGGATTTGTATTTGAACATAGTTTACAATTATATAATTTTTATAACATGCATCAACAATTTGTTGGTTAAATTTAAGGTCAAAATATGGCACATAATATAAAGGGGACTAATAGACGAAGACGGAGGTAGTAGCACACGGCCGCTCTCTACGCAGCGTCACAACTGTCGGCCGGCTTGTAGATGACCATTCCCTGCATGTTCAACTGCTCTATGTGTGTGGTTGCTCGCGGTTGAGGCGGCCGCCCAGCGCTCTGCTTGCGTCCCGCCGCGCGCGCTGTGCTCTCACGTCCCTCCGGGTGCTTTGCCCTCGTCCCTCCACGTGCGCTGCCAGTGTTTGGGGCCGGTGCATGATCACGTACGTTCGTGCTGCCATTACGCATGCGGTTGCACCGGGCGCGGTGCCACGATGCAGTTACCCGCTGCAAAAACTGCCATGCGGACGCGCCGAGAACCCAGGCCGCCCGGCCCCCATTTATTCCTGCGGCCATTTACCTTCATCTCTCGCGCCACACGACACAATAAGCACACCCATGACGACAGATACAGAGAGGACATCCAGCGGTTCCAATGGCGCTCCTCGTGGCTCCAATGGCGCTCCCACCGGCCGACGACGACAACGATGGGCAGTTCACCACGCATCACGTAGTGGACACCCACGTGAGGGGGAAGGCCCTCTCGGTGGTGTACACGAATGAGCCGGTCTCGGTGGAGATCTCCATCCAAACTATGGAGTAGTTGCTTGCTGAGGACAAGTACCAAGTGGTCGGCTTCGACCTCTAGTACACCATCGGTCGTGCCGGGCACGATCAGAAGGTTGCCGTCGCCCAGCTGTGCGTGCGACATGATGTCCTTGTCTACCACTACCACCTGGCCACAAGGCCTTGCGAGCGTTTCTCAAGGTTTATCAATAGCTCCGACTATAGTTTAACTACGGTGGTGTAACACCCTGGTTTTCGCTCCTTTTTTTTCCTTCGCGGGATTTGACTCCCGTCTCTTTTCTCGGTGTTATCGGATTTTCTCTAGCTCTTGGGTATATGAAGATGGTCATTTAACCTTGCCTTTCCTATCCAACCAGAGATTCTCTCCAGTCCAACCTTGCCACCCAAGATATATTCTCAGGGTTTTGCCACCGAAACCCTACCTTCCGAGTTGCCGGAAGGGAAACCCTAATTCTTTCAGTTGGAAAGGAACCCTGATTTCCTTTGATCTGTTGCCTTCCAAACTTCTCCCAGTGATCATCCTATCTTCGTAAACCCTGGATATGCAAAAATATTGCCAAGTCATTTGCAATATTTTTCATTTATAATTAATTCCTTTTCTGCCAGTTAAAGGAATTAAACCCAAGAAAATATCTATCCATCTCCAAAGTTCATGAAAACTTGTGGAGATATTCTTTGTGATCATATTGAGCTCTCACAAAATTATTGGCCATAATTAAATAAGGGAAATTGCATTTTTCCTATTTAATGCCAATATTGCATTTTGGGCAGTTTCTAAAGGAACTACCATTTTGGTAGCCAGGAAGAATCCCAAATAAATTGTGGAGCTTCTCCTATCCATATCTTCACCATTTCCATAAGAACCCAAGTACCATAGTTCAAAGTTTGAGCACAGCATCCATTTGCAAATTCTGTCCAGATTTTTAGTTTGCAAAGGAAGTGCTTGAACCCTTGGTCTATTTGAGCTGACATTTTTCATGGTGATTAACATTGATAAATCACTCATGGAAACCAAAAATCAGCTCAATTCATCTATCTATGTTTCCACAGCAATTTTCTCAAGGTTCTATCCATTTGAAAGCTCTGTGAAGGAAGTACCACTTTGGCATTTCCAAATGAGCTGAAATTTTACCAGCACCTCCATACTCCCAAATAACCTCCCTCCACCAAAATTCAGCTCATTTCATCAAACCATTTGAGTACAGTTTCAAATTCTAGTTTCTGGACCAATTTTTGGTTTGTGAAGGAAGTGTATGCAAATGGGGTCCAAATGACTTCAAATTTTACCAGTACCTAGTCCTTCCTACCACATTTCATTGTGACAAGGATTCAACTCCCCACTCTCATTAATTTCTCCACAAGAGTCCACCCAAGTTGCTGTCCAGAAGTTGTTTTGGATCCCCTCGACCTCTCCAGACCCCTCCTGGTCCATCTAGTGATCTATCTTATCTATTTGAGGAATGAGAGACGTGCTGGACAACCTGTGGCAAGCAGACACGTGCTATGCTCGTGGTGACTGCGTGAACAGTGAGCAGAGACTGTGCTCTACGTGGTTGTCGCGTCGGGCAGGACAGCCCGAGCAGTCCCCGCTTGTCCAAATATGTCTAGTGGCTCCGCGACGTCCACGCCGACCCCCTCCAGCACCTTCCCCCTCCTCTCTCCCTCTCATCGCGCCACGGCGAGTGCCGCCGTGGCACTACTCCGCCCGTGATCCGCCGTCGTCGTTTCCTCTCTGCTGTCCTCTTCTTTCCCAAGTCTTCTCGAGCGCACCAGCTCATCCCCTGTGTCAGGTCGGCACCACCGGATGCTCGCCACCACGCCAGAGCTCCAGGACGGCGATAAGCATGCCACCGTGGCCGTGCCTATCCGCACGCCTTGGCCGGCTATAAATAGCCATCCCCGAGCCCCCTCGACCTCACCAATAGCCTACCCACTCTCCCAGCTCCCACCCTGACCACTCAACCGAGCTCGAGCCGTCCTCCTCGCCCTCCATTACCGGCGTGGCCTTCGCCTCGGTCTACCTAAATTCGAGCTCGTCGGAGCCCCATTAACCCTCTGAACCTCACCACGGCGATCCCCTGGCCTCCACAAAGCTCTCCAATGCCCTAGACCACCCTCTGCTCGACCGTGTCTCTGAGCCCGAGCTCGCCGTGGCCGACACCCACCTCGCCCTTGTGCCGCCCGACCCCTGCGGTGAACTGCGGGCGCGGCATGGAGCAGGGCCTCCGTCCCAGCCCTCGGTTGGGCCCCTCGTGCGGTGGAGCGACGGGAACCACGGCGGCCGTGTCCCCTCTTTGCCTCTCGTCGAGAGGAAGGCGACAACCAGAAGGAGAGAGGAGGAGATGTCGTGGGCCCCGCCTGTAAGCCTCAGCCACTGACCAAGCCGGGCCCATTGACTAACTTAAGTGGAAGCGCACTCGGGAAAATACGTCTTCCCCTTGGGTAAGCGTACTTTGCTTCTGCTTCAGCCAAGAATGCGTTTTCCCTATTGTGAAAGCGTATTTCTGCAAATACGCTTTCAGTCTTAGCCGTCGGTCGAAACCCTTATTTTGCGAATGTTCGTTAGTTAAGCGCAGAAATGAATACTTTTATATTTGTTTTCTGCCTAAACAACGAACGCCCACAACTTTTTAGTTGTAACTCCGATTTAGGTGATACCAACGCTCACGTCTTCGTCTCGTCGAGCCCATTCCGATGGAATCATTTTCCTAATGTTTACACATTCCAAAAATGACCATTTTGCCCTTGCCCTCTATCAGCCCCTCCGAGAGAGAATCTTTTCCGGTGAATTTTTTCGCGGCTTCACCGCACTTCTTACCGGAGTATTTATCGACCCCAAGCAAGCCGACCATCTGATATATGCCCTAAAGCATTGCTCTGTGTTATTCTTGCATGTTTAAATGAATATGCTTATGCCTGTATGCGTAGTAGTGAGCTGTATGGGACGCTGATGAACCCTTGCCTACCTTTCTTTAGTGACGGCACCACGCCTGTGTTCTGAGCTGTTTCCGGCCGTCCGGGGTGGATGCCGACTTTTATTTCTCTTGTCAGCAACTGGCCCGTGTTCTGAGCTGTTTTGCGGCCGTCTCGGACAGTTGTTGAAGTTCTTTCTGTAGCAATGACCCTATGCTCTGAGCTGTTTTTCGGCCGTCTTAGGGAACTGCTACATTCTTTTTATTGACACCGTCTCATGCTCTGAGCTGCTTTCTAGCCGTCTTGAGCCGGGGTTGAATTATTCCGGTAATGTCCCAGATCTGAGTTCTAAAGATCGTTCTGGTGGCTACTTGTTTCTTTGCCGGTTTTATGCAAGGGTTCCGATGGTCGTAACTTGCAGGTAGAACTTGTAAAGTGATAACTTGCCATTTAATCTTGTTTCACTAATGACTCATTTTGATGTTATATGGAGATAGGTTGTTATGTTTCCACAGTTGTTACCTCATACATAGTTGCCACCATGTTAAGTTATTCATGATGAATATCCATGCTTGTTAAGAACTTGCAACACTAAACCTAGTTGGTTGATCCAGAGTCACCTGTACGGACTTATCCGTTCAGCCACATTTTCTAGCATGGGACGGCCTTGACTTGGTCTGATCGCGTGCTCTTTTATCGGTACCACCAACTAGGGAAGGTTATGCGTGCGTGCTACCCTGGCCCGGTGGGCGACGATAACCTTGTGAGCCTAGTTGAGTTATTTGTCGGCGTCCCCGTTTGGGACAGTTTAGTTGGCCACGACGGTGGCAGGTGTCACAAGGTGACATAGGGGCCACCCAGGACATGACCCTGGGAGGGTATGATTGTCAGTGGTATGGTGGAGGAGTCACAGGTTAGGCAGGTTTCGTTGGAGCAACCCTGATCCACCCGAATGGGATCACGAGGTCAGGTGCTCCATGGTGTGGGTAAAGTGCCCAACCTCTACAGAGTGTAAGAATCTATTCTAATAGTCGCGTCCACGGTAGTGGACAGTCCGTCCAGACCTCACTAGGTGGTCAACCGTAACAAAGATAATAATGATGGAAGAACTCGTCTTATGATCGGAAGTACTCAGCGACTCATGAGTACTCTCGTGGCCTTTGCCTCCGGTGTGAAATATCCGCACCAGGCAACGACCCGTGAGCCCTGAACCCCTAGGTAAACCAGATATCCTTACCCTGCTTGCTAGCCATGACATGTCTCTCCTTAACTCTAGTTTCCTTTGGGAAACGCCTATAAATTCCATTTTTCCCCAATAACCGTAGGATCGTTGACTAAGCCATTTTGGCTATGGTCGTGAGTCGAGTGTGATGTTCCCTAAGGAAGTAGTAGGAGCTCGACATCAGTGCTACCAGGAGCAATGTGTGGTTTTGCTTCTAAATCCTTAGAGGTGCATCAAGGGCGCTATACTAGTTATACTAGTGAATCTTCGGCCACGTGTGTAAGGTCCGCAAAATTTGAGCTTTATTTGCTTTTTGGTTTTTGCGGTTCTTGTTTCTTTTGTCGGTTCCGTTTCTTCACTCCAACTGGATCCATCCGCAAGTGCCGTCAAGAAGACCAGCATACAACTTGGATAATACCCAATAATCCAAATTCAGCAAGAGTCAAGCCAAGCCAACTGCCTGGTATTCAGAATAGCAACACCGGATCTGTCCAGAATGAGGGATGGGTCAGAAGCAGAATATGTGTGCAACAAACAAGGCCAGAATATACCTGAAAGAGTTGGCCTCAGAACAGATCCTACCTGAGGAATAGTCAGATGAGCTATCAGGAATGAACACCAGTAAGGACGAATTATTCCGTCCGCAACACAAGGACTATTTCAGTCAGTGAGGTGAACCGGGTCTTTTCTCAACGGACTCAAGAATCATTTATTACCAACCGAAGACATATTTCAAGAATGTGAACGTGCCGAGAGCAACAACAAAACTCCGGTACGTTGGTACGAATCTTAAAGCAAATCTTGGAGTTCACCGGTGCAAATACAAAATGTTCTGGGCACTGTGAACAAGGTTTGCAAGGAATATGGATAAGTTCATGATTGCCCAGAATCAATGAGAACTTCACATGCTTGGAATGCTCAGCTGAACTGAATGGAATTATTCATCAACTGCTTATTATGGGCAACATCTGGTTTGAATACAAAGGGTATTCCAAGGTAATTAACGACATGAAGTCTGCCTCAGTTGTGCACCCTTTACAACAGCAATGATCAGACCAGCAGAAGGACGAGCGATGTGCATGACAATAGAATATCTTCAGTCAAGGTATGGCCTATACAAAGTTTGGCTCAGCTATAAATTCCGGATACTTCAAAAGGAAGCCAGACTTGACCATAGATCCGACTACTTACACAGTGAAAGGCTTCTGCTATAAGGAACCCAGCCTTCCTCCGCAAGCTACCGAGAAGAGCTTATGACACCAGACTGCCAATCTTCCTCGGTACGCCATTTGGTGAGAAAATCTTCTGGGATACGGCACTCCCATCTTCTACAGCGTGCTACCGCGGAAAACTTCTGGCATAAGGCACCTGACCTTCCTCAGCAAGACATGTGAGGAAAACTTTTAATGTACGATACCCAGCCTTCTTCGACACGCTACCTTGGCAAAAGCTTCGAGCATAAGGAATTCAGCCTTCTTCAACACACCATCGTGCCCACGACAACTTTATTAAAAGCATGAACTAGTATGGACACACATCCGCCTCAAAACTCAGTGGTTATGAAAGGATTTATCCTACACCTGTATATGTTGTGAGCATGCAGTCCAGTGGATCAATTCATGTGAGCCACTCGTACACGGGAATGACTGTGTTCAGAGAAGAATTGGCCCCATACTTCAAAGAAGAATATGAGCACAGCAACCTGTAGGATCGAAAATAGGTCTAGAGGGGGGGGGGGTGATTAGACTATTTGACCAAATAAAAATCTAGCCTTTTCCCAATTTTATGTCTTGGCAGATTTTAGCAACTTAGCACAAGTCAAGCAATCAACCTACACATGCAATTCTAAGAGTATAGCAACGGAAAGTAAAACATTGCATATGAAGGTAAAGGGAAGGGTTTGGAGAAGGCAAACGCAATATAGACACGAAGATTTTTGGCGTGGTTCCGATAGGTGGTGCTATCGTACGTCCACGTTGATGGAGACTTCAACCCACGAAGGGTAACGGTTGCGCGAGTCCACGGAGGGCTCCACCCACGAAGGGTCCACGAAGAAGCAACCTTGTCTATCCCACCATGGCCATCGCCCACGAAGGACTTGCCTCACTCGGGTAGATCTTCACGAAGCAGGCGATCTCCTTGCCCTTAGAAACTCCTTGGTTCAACTCCACAATCTTGTCGGAGGCTCCCAAGTGACACCAAACCAATCTAGAGACACCACTCTCCAAAAGGTAATAAATGGTGTGTTGATGATGAACTCCTTCCTCTTGTGCTTCAAATGATAGTCTCCCCAACACTCAACTCTCTCTCAAAGATTTGGCTATGGTGGAAAGATGATTTGAGTGGAAAGCAACTTGGGGAAGGCTAGAGATCAAGATTCTTGTGGTTGGATTGGAATGTCTTGGTCTCAACACATGAGTAGGTGGTTCTCTCTCAAAAAATGAGTAGTGGAAGTGTAGGCATGTTCTGATGGCTCTCTCTTGAATAGAGAAGGGGGTGGAGGGGTATATATAGCCTCCACACAAAATCTAACCATTACACACATTTGACCCAACTCGGTCAGACTGAATAGAAGAACTCGGTGAGACCGATCCAGTTCAAAATATGAACGTTAGGATATTCGGTGGGACCGACATGATCAACTCGGTTGGACCGATGCGCTAGGGTTAGGGCAAAACCTCATCTCGGTGTGACCGATTGCATGAACTCGGTGAGACCGATTTCAGCAATGAGCAAACAGAGAGTTGGTCAGGCAAACTCGGTGGGACCAATCGCTCCTTTCGGTGATACCAAAACGTTATGAAAGGGAAACAGAGAGTTTGCATTGCGAACTCGGTGGGACCGATCGCTCATTTCGGTGAGACTGAAATGTTATGAAGGGAAACAGAGAGTTTGCAATCCCATCTCGGTGAGACCGAGATCCCTATAAGTGAGACCGAACTGATTAGGGTTTCTGGCTATGGCTATGTCAAAAGAACTCGGTGGCGCCGGATAGATCAAGTCTGTGGGGCTGAGTTTGACTTTAGGTTTAGGACATATATGGAATTGAGAAAGTGGTTGAGGGCTTTGGAGCATATCACTAAGCATTTTGAGCAAGTAGACCATTAAGCAACACATCATCCCCTTTTAATAGTATTGGCTTTTCCTATGGACTCAATGTGATCTTGGATCACTAAAATAGAAATGAAGAGTCTTGAGCTTTTGCCAATATTTGTCCTTAGCATTTTGAGGGGTCCACATCTCTAGTCCATGCCATTGCCAATCATTGAACTTTCTGAAATAATCAACTTGAATGGATATTAGTTCAATGAGCTATATGTTGTTATGAATTACCAAAACCACCCAGGGATTAGTTGCACTTTCAATCTCCTTCTTTTTGGTAATTGATGACAACATATAGATCAAAGCTTCGACAAATGATAATATGAATGAAATATATCGTCGCTTTGAGAAGTATGTGATAAGCAAGAGCTCCCCCTAAATTTGTGCATTATTTAAAATTTGCTTTTGAATGCAAATGCACAATCGATTAGGATCATGGGTTACTCTTCCATGTCACATACATCTTGGTGGAGCGCTCAAAATGATAGAATATAAATAGCATGCACTCATCACCAAGGCAAACATGATTGATCATACACTAGTAATAAGATATCATCATTCAAGCACACATTAAAGCATAATATGATCAATCACATGATCATAAGAGTTTGAGATACTCTTATCTCTCACACAAGCATAAATATTGTAGCAAACAAATGAGCAAATAACAAGCAAGAGAGGCAAACAAAAGCAGAACTCTCTCTCTCTCGAAGCCTATGATCTATACACTTTCTCCCCCTTTGGCAACAAGTTACCAAAAAGCTTGAAAATGCATAGTGCTATGCGGCACTCTAAGCACGATCTCCGGGAGCTCCGGTGTGCGAAGATGGCGTGGAGAGGACAGCGTCTGCAAAAGCTTCTGATGATGACTGAGGAACTGGAGGAGTTGCAACTGGAGTGGCAACTGGGGCAGTGGCTGCAGGTGCTGAAGTGGTGGCTCTTGTGTCACTGACTGGCACAGCTACAGACCTGTTGACTCTAGGCACTCTCTGAAATGCCTCCGTGGTAGCTCTTCCTCTCCTGTCCTCAGCTTCTTCTTGGAGTTGCTCAACTGCGGTCTGAATCTCTGTGACCTTCAAGTCTAGATCATAAAATTTTGTTTCAATGATCCTCTTAAGACTTTCTTGATTTTGAGTCAGGGTAGCTAGTCCTTTCTCAATTCTCACAGTGGCCTCAAGCAGATAGCTGAGCTGATTCTGCTTGGTCTTGAGATTTATAGCTGAGACATCTGGAACCTTGGAAATCTTTGCTGCCTTTGCTTTTTCTCTCTTCTCCTGAGCCTCCACAGATGTAGGATGTGATGCATCCATGACAACAACATTGTCCTCAAAGTCTGGCCTCAGGGGAAGGTGCTCTCTGTCTAGCAGATATGTGCCTATGCCCATCTTGGAGTTGATGAGCATCTGAATGTGTGGGGCATATCCACATGACCTCTTCTAATCTGCTGCAGTCCTCTTAACTATTTCAACAATCAAGGTCACCACCTTGAACTTCTCTGGCACATCAAACATATGTAACAAGTTAATTGAGTGCCCTCTGATCATCCTGCCATCTCCAAATTTGGGCAACAAGGTGTGCCTCAGTATAGTGTTGATTGTAGGCAGCCCTGACAGTAGATAGTAAATGGACCCAAATTTGTGAGTCCCCAATGCAGCATCTGGAATTTCCTTGTACATGTGAGCCATGGAGTTATGATCTTTCCTGGGCTTGGCATAGACATCTGTGTCATCTTCACTTTCTTTAGGGGCATTGATCAGCTTGGCCCATTCTGCAATAGATGATTGGTATCTTGTACCTTCAGTCATCCAGACTATCTTGCCATCTGGGTAAAAATGTGCAGTGGAATAAAATTGCATCACCATCTCATCATTCCATTTTGTCAATTTCTGACCAACAAACATGTCAACTCCATTCATCCTGAAGCTCTCATGAACTCCAGGGAAGTAATCTTCATTGTCATCAATGAACTTCTAGTTGACCCATCTCATGTCACTTACTATGGGCTTCTTGTCCAAAAGAACGGTCTCATAGAAGTCCTGCTGCTCCTTGGTGTGAAACCTGTAATCCACAGCAGTCCTTCTCCTTGTAGCATAGGGGTCTGTCTGTCTCCATAGTCTGAGACCTGCATCTTTTCTCACTTTCATGTTCTCTGCTATTGGATGAGTGTCATCATGGTCTGGAATTTTTGGCTTGAGCTTTCTGTGCACTTGCTGCTCCTCATCTTCCTGAACTTCAGGCACTGGGGCCTTGTTCTTCTCTGCAGCTGAGATATTTCTGGTGGATCTCTTTGGTGCTGCTGGCTTTGGAGCTTGAGCTTGTGAAGATTGCTTGGGAGCTGTCTTGGGCTTGGATGGAGCAGCCCCAGACTTAATAGCATCTCCCATCAATTTCTGAGATTTCTGAGCTGGTGCAGCATCTTATTCTTCCTCATCATCTTTATCTGGATCTCTCATCATTGATGATCTGCCAATCACTCTGGCCATGGTCTTCTTGACCCTTTCTTTCCTCTTCTTGCCTCATGCAGCCTCTTCTTCTCTTGGTTCAAGAGTGAAATCCATGGTTTCCTGAGTTGAGGCTCTGGCTTTGGACATGGGCACTCTCTTGGCAGGAACTTTCTTCTTCATTCCAGGCTTGATGCCAGCAGCAGCTACTTGCTCTTTCTTGATCACTTTCTTCTTGGAAGTGACCTCCTCATCAACCACAAAGTCTTCATCTTCAGAATCTGAGGTTCTCTTCTTCCTCTGCCTAGTTGCAGCCTTAGGGAGATTGCTTGGGGTGCTTCTGCTACCATCATCATAGCTACTGTTTGAGGGGCTAGTGCCCTCACTCAGATTTGCCTGCTCCTCTGATCTGTTCTGGCTATCACTATTGTCTGACATCTCTGACATTGAAAGCTGACCCTGTGAATAGATAGGTTGAGATAGAGTGGATAAGCATCACAAAACATAGCCATTTTCCAAAACAAATGAGTCAAAAACTTAGTTTTAGTTTTCTACAGAAAGCATTTTGGAGCTACCGATATTACAAACTCGGTGACACCGAAGCAGCTTTAGAGTCTAAACATGTGAAATCGGTCAGACCGAGACACAGTTCGGTGACTCCAAGATGCTAGGGTTTCACAGAGAAATGAACTCGGTCACACTGATTGCTATGTTTCGGTCAGACCGAAAAATACTTGTGCTATGGCCTGAGCCAAATGAGATGAGTTCGGCGGAAACCTAAACCTAGATTTTTGCATCAAATCTAATCTAACAGAGTTTGCAGTGGATAGAGTTTTCTCAAAATGTGGAAAGAATATAGGCATTGATCTTTGTGCTCGGAATCGGAGTGGGGAAGGCACAAAGGGACGAGTTCATACCCTAACTTGGCCATGAACTCACTACGGCGACAACGGCGGTGAAGATTCCCGTTGACGGTGGCGAAAACCAGCGACATGAGGACGCTGGCAACGAGGAGACGATCCGGAGACCTCGAGTCAGCAGAGCTGGACAGACGCTGGTGAAGCGTTTGGAGGAATTTCCAAATTTTCAGCCCGTGGGAATATATGTCCAGTCATTGTCAGTGTGACCGAGTGGAACGACTCGGTGGCACCGAGATGCAGAATTGCAAGCGGTTGCTGCAACTCGGTGTGACCGAAAGGTTCAAATCGGTTGCACCGAGATTAAAACTTAGATCAACTTAATGAACTCGGTGTGACCGAATGGAATGGATCGGTCAGACTGAAATGCACTAAGAAGTTTTGGAAGTTAAGTCTATGACGAATCGGTGGCTCCGAGTTCTCCTCACTCGAAGGGTCCGAATATGACTTGATCAAACTTTGTGATGTAGCATGAATAGAGTTTGAGATGAGAAAAGCATAGATAGCTAGAGGGAGTACTTACGCATTCTTGTCCATCCATTTGGCAGAAAGAAGAAAAACCAATCAAACAAAACAACAAATGGATGTCCTCGAATGTGGAAAAATTATGCATCCAACATGCTCACACAATAAGATAGCAAATGAAATATGTGTCAAAGCATGCACAAACACTCTAGCATCTATCAAGCAATTGGCGATGACTAGGTCATCTATATATAAGTATATTGACTTAGGAGTCAAATGAGAACATTTGATCATAGGTCATACTCATCGTTTAAGCACAAGTGGGGTTACCACTTTTACATAAAGCATTGTTGTGTTCACACCATTAGAGTTGCTTTAGCTCAATTCTTAGAGTAAAGCTCCCCCTAGATGTGATATCCCCCCTAAGAGGGATGAACTAACCTTGGGTTTTGTCGATGATGACTTCATGTAGATGTTGAAGATGTGGATGCTCAATGTTGATGTAGATCATTTGGAGTAATCCATTGGAGTGAGTTGCACTTTCAATACCTACATGGGTTAGTCCCACAAGGAACACACAAGGATATCCATAGACATAGAGTGAAATACACATATGATGTTGTCCATGAAAGCATTAGGTTACCTTGTCCCTTGTCTTACCAACAAGAGGGTTTGTGACTCCTTGAACTAGTGCAAGATATGGAAGTTGATTGCACTTGTCCTTGCCAAAATGAATATGAGTGAAGTATGTTGGCGGAGTCACCCTCAAGAACTCTCTAGTTCTTATTCTTTGGGATCCACATCATCTTGATGGGAATCCTTGGAGTTGTAGTCGTACTTGATGAAGTAGAACTTGATGTAGTCTTGGGAACCCACTTGACCAAGGCCTTAGGAGCTTCTTCAAATGCATCAATCTCCTCTTGAAGCGTATCCTTGCCTTTTAGCTTGTGGTCTTGTGGTGGAAGATCATCTTGAGCTTGTGTTCCCTTGAAAGAAGTGGGATCATACTTCTCTTGTTGAGGAACAAACTTCGTCTTGGGTTATTGATCTTCTTCCCACTCAACTCCATTGGCATTGAACTTGCATTCAAAACCAACACCTTGATTCTTCCGGTGCCTTCCTTGCTTGCGTACAATTTCCTCAAATTGCTTACTTCCGGCAAGGCTCTTGTAAACACCTTTCTCTATAATTCCCTTCAATAAGCTATTTTCTTGCTCAAGTGTAACTTGGCTAAGAGAATCATTAGTGGAATCAAAAGAACTACTAGAAGCAACAATATTGGATTTAACATGATTATTGTTACTACTAGAAGAAGAATCTTTCTTGCTCTTGTTGCTAGATTTTACTTGTGGCATGTAAGTAGACAAGAGTAAACGCTTGGCAATGTAAGAAGAACTTTTCTTACGAAGATCATCATTGATTGCTTTTAAGAACCCATGCTCTTGCTCTAGATTGAGCTTTTCAAAGCGTAGCTTCTCATGAGTCTTTAAAAGCTCTCGATGATTCTCTAAGGTAGTTTCATGAGCTAACTTAAGAGTGTTTAATTCTTTAGTTAGACGCTCAATCTCCTTCTTATCATTGTCATTCGTTTCATCTTGATTAGCATGATTAACAACAATTTCATCATAGTTTTCGTCACTAGAGTTGTCAACAAGTAAATCATCATCACCTAGCAAATCATCATCATCACTATTGAAATCAACATATTCGGGGTGTGATACCTTGGGGCCTTTAGCCATGAAGCATCTTCCAATCCCTTCATTTGGTGAGTCAAATATGTCATAGGAGTTGGATGACACAAGTGCAAGACCGGCAACACCTTCATCTTGAGTATGTTCGGAGTCGGAGTGATAACTTCTCTCGGAGTGGTGTTCGGAGTCGGAACCGGCTACCCATTCACCAACATGAGCTTGATGTCTTCATCTTGTATAGATCTTTGATGGCTTGTCCTTCCTTTCCGAATCCTTGCTTCTGTGAGAGGGTCTTCGTTCATAACGATCATCTCTACTCCTTCTCTCTCTTGGAGGTGATTCCTCTCTTTTACTCCTCCTTTTAGGTGAGTCTTCTCTTCTTTTGTAGGGAGCTGTACACTCATTGGAGTAGTGTTCGGGTCTTCCACAATTGTAGCAATTTCGTTCACGACTAGAAGATCTCTTGTCATAGTAGGACCTTGACCTGGAACTTCTCTCTTTGCTTCTACTCTTGTAGAACTTGTTGAAGTTCTTCACCATTAGGCTCAATTCTTCATTGAAGGCTTGTTTCTCACTTGATGTTGTAGGAGCGTCACATGAAGCTTTGTAAGCACCACTAGACTTATTGTGAAGCTCTTCTTTATCCTTAAGTGACATCTCATGAGCAACAATTCTACCAATGACTTCCGTTAGCTTGAGATCTTTGTAATTGGGCATCATTTGGATCAATGTGCACACGGTATCATATTTTCCATCCAAGGCTCTTAGGATCTTCTTGATGATGAATCTGTCGGTCATCTCTTCACTTCCTAAGCCGGCAATCTCATTTGTGATGAGAGGAAGCCTAGAATACATTTCAGCGACTCCTTCACCATCCTTCATTTTGAACTTGTCAAGTTGACTTTGAAGCACATCCAATTTGGATTCCTTGACGGACTCGGTACCTTCGTGCATATCAACCAAAGTATCCCAAATTTCCTTTGCATTCTCAAGACGGCTGATTTTGTTGAATTCTTCGGGGCACAATTCGTTGAAGAGGATATCACAGGCTTGAGCGTTGTATTGCAACATCTTCAATTCTTCCGTGGTTGCTTCACGATTCGGTTCTCTTCCATCTTCAAAGAATTCACCTTGCAAACCAATACATACAATAGCCCAAACGGCGGGGTTATGTCCAAGAATATGCATTTTCATCTTATGCTTCCAACTAGCAAAATTTGTACCATCAAAGTAAGGACCTCTACGGTGGTAATTTCCCTCGCTAGACGCCATACTCTCCTAGGTTGTGAAACCAAGGCTATGGTCACCAAAGCTATGGAAATCAAGGCAACTGGAGACCAAAGCTCTAATACCACTTGTAGGATCGAAAGTAGGTCTAGAGGGGGGGTGATTAGACTACTTGACCAAATAAAAATCTAGCCTTTTCCCAATTTTATGTCTTGGCAGATTTTAGCAACTTAGCACAAGTCAAGCAATCAACCTACACATGCAATTCTAAGAGTATAGCGGCGGAAAGTAAAACATTGCATATGAAGGTAAAGGGAAGGGTTTGGAGAAGGCAAACGCAATGTAGACACAAAGATTTTTGGCGTGGTTCCGATAGGTGGTGCTATCGTACGTCCACGTTGATGGAGACTTCAGCCCACGAAGGGTAACGGTTGCGCGAGTCCACGGAGGGCTCCACCCACGAAGGGTCCACGAAGAAGCAACCTTGTCTATCCCACCATGGCCATCGCCCACGAAGGACTTGCCTGACTCTGGTAGATCTTCATGAAGCAGGCGATCTCCTTGCCCTTACAAACTCCTTGGTTCAACTCCACAATCTTGTCGGAGGCTCCCAAGTGACACCAAACCAATCTAGGAGACACCACTCTCCAAAAGGTAATAAATGGTGTGTTGATGATGAACTCCTTGCTCTTGTGCTTCAAATGATAGTCTCCCCAACACTCAACTCTCTCTCACAGATTTGGCTATGGTGGAAAGATGATTTGAGTGGAAAGCAACTTGGGGAAGGCTAGAGATCAAGATTCTTGTGGTTGGATTGGAATGTCTTGGTCTCAACACATGAGTAGGTGGTTCTCTCTCAGAAAATGAGTAGTGGAAGTGTAGGCATGTTCTGATGGCTCTCTCTTGAATAGAGAAGGGGGTGGAGGGGTATATATAGCCTCCACACAAAATCTAACCGTTACACACATTTGACCCAACTCGGTCAGACCGAATAGAAGAACTCAGTGAGACCGATCCAGTTCAAAATGTGAACGTTAGGATATTTGGTGGGACCGACATGATCAACTCGGTGGGACCGATGTGCTAGGGTTAGGGCAAAACCTCATCTCAGTGTGACCGATTGCATGAACTCGGTGAGATCGATTTCAGCAATGAGCAAACAGAGAGTTGTTCAGGCAAACTCGGTGGGACCGATCGATCCTTTTGGTGATACCGAAACGTTACGAAAGGGAAACAGAGAGTTTGCATTGTGAACTCGATGGGACCGATCGCTCATTTCGATGAGACCAAAATGTTACGAAGGGAAACAGAGAGTTTGCAATCCCATCTCGGTGAGACCGAGGTCCCTATCGGTGAGACTGGACTGATTAGGGTTTCTGGCTATGGCTATGTCAAAAGAACTCGGTGGCGCCGGATAGATCAAATCGGTGGGGTCGAGTTTGACTTTAGGTTTAGGACATATATGGAATTGAGAAAGTGGTTGAGGGCTTTGGAGCATATCACTAAGCATTTTGAGCAAGTAGACCATTAAGCAACTCCTCATCCCCTTTTAATAGTATTGGCTTTTCCTATGGACTCAATGTGATCTTGGATCACTAAAATAGAAATGAAGAGTCTTGAGCTTTTGCCAATATTTGTCCTTAGAATTTTGAGGGGTCCACGTCTCTAACCCATGCCATTGCCAATCATTGAACTTTCTAAAATAATCAACTTGAATGGATATTAGTTCAATGAGCTATATGTTGTTATGAATTACCAAAACCACCCAGGGATTAGTTGCACTTTCACAACCCCTACGAGATATGCAAGAGTAAGTTGAGAGAACAAGCCCGACAAACCGGGAAGACAGTCAAGAAGCCGTATTGGCAGGTCATGACAGGTCCATCAAAGGAATCTTCAAGAATAAAGAAGTGATGGACAAACAACCTCCGTGATGGTCAGCAAGATACAGATTCACGGACAGAGTGGTATCACCAATCCTCGTCAGACTCTTGCATATACGGCCACAACAATGCAGCCAGCATGTCATACTCATCTGAAATACGGACCATCAACCAAGATAAGAGGCTATACTCCGAAGGATACACCGGATAATAGCGATACTATGTTCAGCTCAGTGGTCATATCAAGGACTACAGAGGCTATATATGATAGAGCCATCTCCACGAGCGATAGAGTTTTAAACTAGACATTCAGATAGAATGGCTCAAAGCACGTCAGCACCAACAACTCGTAGACATCATGACATCATTGGAATAAGAGATTACTGTCTATGACTACTTTGTGATCATGCCCGACATCTCGGTTGGGGATATAGCAACAATAGCTTGGTCATATTGTTCCTTGAATTGTGGATCATCTAAAGACAAAGTCAGAATGCCTAAGACAAAACGAAACATCAGTATGGAACCCACAACCAGACTGAGCATTCTGACATGGCAAAAAGAAAGTCCCCAAGGCCATACGAGCATGTAAGCCTTGTACCAACAAAGGATGTCTTGCCCATGACAGTCAGAGTATGAAGCATCGCAATGAAACCAAAGCAGTCACTTACAAGCCAAGGAAATCGAGCTGTTTGTTGGTATTACCCGCTACCCCACCTAGCAACACCACTATCCAGGACAAAAGGTACACTTGAAAGGAAAGAGAAGGATTCAATAAAGTTGTGTGCAGAGACAACACATGGTCCATCAGAAGAGGCAGTTAAAGGGGCAGTGAACCAACGAAGACAAGATCGCTGATGGATCCAAGTCGCACACAGGTAAGTCCCCCTTCACCGGGAGGTAAGCCCGGAAATCTCGAGGACGAGATTTTCTTAAGGGGGGTAGGTTTGTAACACCCTGGTTTTCACTCCTTTTTTTCCTTCGCGGGATTTGACTCCCGTCTTTTTTCTCGGTGTTATCGGATTTTCTCTAGCTCTTGGGTACATGAAGATGGTCATTTAACCTTGCCTTCCCTATCCAACCAGAGATTCTCTCCAGTCCAACCTTGCCACCCAAGATATATTCTTAGGGTTTTGCCACCGAAACCCTACCTTCCGAGTTGCCGGAAGGGAAACCCTAATTCTTTCAGTTGCAAAGGAACCCCGATTCCTTTGATCTGTTGCATTCCAAACTTCTCCCAGTGATCATCATATCTTCGTAAACCCTGGATATGCAAAAATATTGCCAAGTCATTTGCAATATTTTTCATTTATAATTAATTCCTTTTCTGCCAGTTAAAGGAATTAAATCCAGGAAAATATCTATCCATCTCCAAAGTTCATGAAAACTTGTGGAGATATTCTTTGTGATCATATTGAGCTCTCACAAAAATATTGGCCATAATTAAATAAGGGAAATTGCATTTTTCCTATTTAATGTCAATATTGCATTTTGGGCAGTTTCTAAAGGAACTACCATTTTGGTAGCCAGGAAGAATCCCAAATAAATTGTGGAGCTTCTCCTATCCATATCTTCACCATTTCCATAAGAACCCAAGTTCCATAGTTCAAAGTTTGAGCACAGCATCCATTTGCAAATTCTGTCCAGATTTTCAGTTTGCAAAGGAAGTGCTTGCACCCTTGATCTATTTGAGCTGAAATTTTTCATGGTGATTAACATTGACAAATCACTCATGGAAACCAAAAATCAGCTCAGTTCATCTATCCATGCTTCCACAGCAATTTTCTCAAGGTTCTGTCCATTTGAAAGCTGTGTGAAGGAAGTACCACTTTGGCATTTCCAAATGAGCTGAAATTTTACCAGCACCTCCATACTCCCAAATAACCTCCCTCCACCAAAATTCAGCTCCTTTAATCAAACCATTTGAGCACAGTTTCAAATTCTAGTTTCTGGACCAATTTTTGGTTTGTGAAGGAAGTGTATGCAAATGGGGTCCAAATGACTTCAAATTTTACCAGTACCTAGTCCTTCCTACCACATTTTATTGTGACAAGGATTCAGTTCCCCACTCTCATTAATTTCTCCACAAGAGTCCACCCAAGTTGCTGTCTAGAAGTTGTTCTGGATCCCCTCGACCTCTCCAGACCCCTCCTGGTCCATCTAGTGATCTATCTTATCTATTTGAGCAACGAGAGACGTGCTGGACAAGCTGTGGCAACCAGACACGCGCCAGGACGTGCTATGCCCACGGTGACCGCGTGAACAACGAGCAGAGACTGTGCTCTACGCGGTCGTCGCGTCGGGCAGGACAACCCGAGCAGTCCCCGCTTGTCCAAATATGTCTAGTGGCTCCGCGACGTCCACGCCGACCCCCTCCAGCACCTTCCCCCTCCTCTCTCCCTCTCATCGCGCCACGGCGAGTGTCGCGGCGGCACTGCTCCGCCCGTGATCCGCCGTTGTCGTTTCCTCTCTGCTGTCCTCTTCCTCCCTGAGTCTTCTCGAGTGCGCCAGCTCATCTCCTGTGTCAGGTCGGCACCACCGAACGCTTGCCACCTCGCCGGAGCTCCAGGACGGCGATAAGCATGCCACTGCGGCCGTGCCTATCCGCACGCCTCGGCCGGCTATAAATAGCCATCCCCGAGCCCCCTCGACCTCACCAATAGCCTACCCACTCTCCCAGCTCCCACCCTGACCACTCAACCGAGCTCAAGCTGTCCTCCTCGCCCTCCATTACCAGCGTGGCCTCCGCCTCGGTCTACCTAAATTCGAGCTCGTCGGAGCCCCATTCACCCTCTGAACCTCACCACGGCGATCCCCTGGCCTCCACAAAGCTCTCCAATGCCCTATACCACCCTCTGCTCGATAGTGTCTCTGAGCCCGAGCTCGCCGTGGCCGCCACCCGCCTCGCCCTTGTGCCGCCCGGCTTCTCCGGTGACCCCTGCGGCGAACTGCGGGCGCAGCATGGAGCGGGGCCTCCGTCCCAGCCCTCGGTTGGGCCCCTCGTGCGATGGAGCGACGGGAACTGCGGCGGCCGTGTCCCCTCTCTGCCTCCCGTCGGGAGGAAGGCGACAACCAGAAGGAGAGAGGAGGAGATGTCATGGGCCCCGTCTATAAGCCTCAGCCGCTGACCGAGCCGGGCCCGTTGACTAACTTAAGTCGAAGCGCACTCGGGAAAATACGTCTTCCCTTTTGGTAAGCGTACTTTGCTTCTGCTTCAGCCAAGAATGCGTTTTCCCTATTGTGAAAGCGTATTTCTGCAAATACGCTTTCTGTCTTAGCCGTCGGCCGAAACCCTTATATTGCGAATGTTCGTTAGTTAAGCGCAGAAATGAATACTTTTATATTTGTTTTCTGCCTAAACAACGAACGACCACAACTTTTTAACCGTAACTCCGATTCAGGTGAAACCAACGCTAACGTCTTCGTCTCGTCGAGCCCGTTCTGATGGAATCATTTTCATAATGTTTACACATTCTGAAAATTACCATTTTGCGCTTGCCCTCTATTAGCCCCTCTGAGAGAGAATCTTTTCCGGCGAATTCTTCCGCGGCTTCACCGCACTTCTTCCCAGAGTATTCATTGACCCCAGGCAAGCCGACCATCTAATATATGCCCTAAAGCATTGCTCTGTGTTATTCTTGCATGTTTAAATGAATATGCACTGGTACGCGTCGGTGCTATACAAAAGTTTTTAACCCCTTTCCGCGACGGCATTTGGAACCGTCGCCAAGTGAGTGTGGGCGATAGGGGGGGTCCTTCCCACACGACCCAGAAACCGTCGGGGATAGGGAGCCAAGATGCATATACAGTACTCCTACTCGTTTGTGCTCGCATTGCCATCGTAGTCGGTATTCTGTGGTGCTACGTTTACGATGCGCGGCCCATCACAAACGGTTCACTATTATAGAACGTGTATGATAAGCATACAATCACACACATTCGCTTTTCCCAAAACGTATGCGATAACTAATTAAGAAGATTAGCTAATCATGATACGAGTGTCGGACAGGATTACGAAACGTCGGACCGTCATAACATCATCGTACATGACAACTATCGCACACGCTATTCTGTGGTGCAACGTTTACGATGCATACTTCATCAGAAACAGTTCATGGTTGCGAATCGTGTACGATAAGGCAACTATCACAAATGTTTAGTTTGCCCACAGCGTTTGTGATATTGTCTGACATCGCACACGCTTTGCAAACGGCAACTGTGTGCACGCTTGCACACGTTTCCTCTCTGTGAACCGTGTCAGATTATGGTGTCTATTGCAAACGTTTGTGTTTTACCAACCGTGTGTGTCGTAACTACCTGGAGAGCGTAATTTCACCGTAATTTAATTGCTGCTATTTCAAATTGTACCGGATTTGAATTTGAATTTGAATGTATGCTATAGCTTTATTCATATCCATCAGGTTCAAACAACCAATGCATTATTCGATTCATAGGTACATATGTTCAAGAATTACATAAGAACCAAATAAAGAATGATGAACCATAGTTGTATACTTGTACTATTAAAGACGGTAAAGAAAGAGGCGAAATACATTCTGGTTGCTGAACAAGGTGAAGCAGAATGCCCATATTGTGCCCTCCTCCATGCAGAAGGCACGCATGACTCTAGTCCAACCCCTTGTGATGGCCGACCGCCCATCCTTCATGGTCTTCATGAAAACATCTAGATAATCATCGTGTTTTGGTAGAAATACTTTAACCTTTGCATGCCCACCAATCATGTAGTTTGAGAGGTAATCTTGAGTAAACTGCTTTTGCAACCACTGCAAAGGAAAAAGATTCAGACATTGTCATCTAACACAACTCATTCTGGGCAGTAAAAAGAAGGCTGCAGAGTTCTTACTTACCATCCTACAGTTCGCTGTTGTCTTGGATAAAGTGTAAACAAATAGTTTAATTGCCATCTTTTGACCCATTTTACTAACAATCTTTATCAGCTTCCTCACTTGATGCTGGTTCATTGATATCTCATTGCCCCATACGCAGAAAGGGTCGAAGCGCGGATCTTTACCAATGACATATGTACCTAAAAGCACCAAGTTAATATTAGAAGCTAAACAGCAATTGCACAATGATGTAGTACAACACTCTTTTGTAATATCTTATAACATCCAATATACTCACATATTAGATGAATTAACATCTTATATTATGGGTCGAAAGGAGTTTATTGCATTCTTACAAATTATCGGCTGATTAACTATTGCTGTATCCATGGGTTAGAGTTAGTTTGAGTTAGTTCGGGCTCAAATAGCCCTAAAGTATATCCAAACATGAGGGCTAGTTTGAGCTAGTAGCATCTAACCCACCCAAAAAAACTATACAACCCAAGAGGTGCTAATTGGAGCTAGTTCTCCTAGTGCATTTATTGTCAATCTAACCCTGTCATCCAAACACCTCTTTGGATGGAGTTAGTTCAGGCCTTCAGGGTTAGTCATGAGCTAGAAACTAACTCTAACCGCTAGCTAAGTTGAGTATCCAAACAGGTCTGTGTTGTTGTTGTTGCTGCTGCTCTTCTACGTATATCTAGACATCATCAGAACATTAAGGTAACACTCTTCCTTGTTGCTATGTAGCCTAGGATTGCATATTTAGACATTAAGTACAGTGCATGTTGCTATGTAGCCTCAGATATATTACATATGGCCCTAGTTAACCTAATGATAAATGGGTTACAGATATATTCAGTTAAAAGTCCGATTCACCGATTAGTCCCTTATCAGCCCCCGGCCTACATGGTACCAGCTACCGATATCCTGAACAGTGAGTATATATAAGCCATGGGATGAAACTAACCTTGATGGAAAACAGTAGTCGTTCCCAAAATTGTCCTGTGTAGGTACATCAAGAGGCATGTTAAGCACAACAGGCTAAACATCAACCAAAATTATCCATGGCAGACAAAATAATCTCCAAAAGATAGCTTCAGTGTGCAGGTTTAAGCACGCTAGTAAAGCAAAACAAGTGGAAAGGTGTGTTAACTGCAACAGGCCTAACATTTAACAACAAGCAAAATAGTCATTCAAACTGGTATTGTGCCGGTCTAAGTACACTGGTTATTGTTAAATAAAAATGGAAAGGCGTGTTAACTACAAGATGCAGCAACCAAATGTAGTCATTCATAGTGGTATTGTTGAAATTGGTACTGATGAAATTGAACTGCATAGTTCATACTTGCATATATGGAACATCATGTTGTGAATAACTGGAATAAACAAGGCATACTACGAACAACCAAAGATAGCATTTGAAACTGGACATATGCTAACTACAAACAACTGAACAATCAAAAAAATTTAAAAGAGGCATATGCTAGCTATAACAGGCTTAACAGCAAGCAAATATATGCATTCCTATCGGTATGTTTAAAACTGGATTGATGAAATGTACTGCACAGTAAATAATTGCACATATAGAGCATCACATTGTGAACAACTTAAATAAACAAGGCATACTGCAAACAACCAAATATAGCAATTAAAACTGGACATATTCTCACTACACTACAAAAGGGACTCGATGGGTTTCCTCACTTGTCACAGATGGGCTCGATCCCGTGGGAAGAGCACGGACCCTGGATGCACTCCATGTTGTCGCAGATGGGCTCCATCCCCTTGGAAGAGCACAGCTGTAGGGTGCCCTCCCTGATGTCACAGACGGGCTCTTTCCCCTTGGAAGAGCAGATGGGCTCTTTCCCCTTGGAAGAGCCGGAGAGGGTGCCCTCCTCGTGGTCGCCGTCAATGAGGTCTGACTTGGAAGCTGTGGATCCCAAGCCAGCGTCGCAGAACGTGTACTTCAGAAATGACAAAAGGGGCTCGATGGCGATGTAGGATGGAAAATTCTTGACAACGAGCCAGAGGAGATCAGCGGCGGGGCCATGGATGAGATCGACGGCGGTTGAACCCGAGGGGTTGGGGGTGGGCCACTTAACCTGTGACATAGCCCGCATCAGGCCATCGCTGTCGACGACCTCGATGTCGTAGCCGGCGTCCGTGACATACCCGCATACTCTAGCCCACTGATTGAGTGCTTGCGGCCAATAATGGTTGTCAGCTTCCTCGGCGACGTCGGGCGAAGAGACCGCGATACACCTCTTTTGGGCCAGTCGCTCCTCGAGCTCCACGGGAAGCGTAGCCGGGCTTAGGCTACGACGCTCTGGAATGGGGGATGGGGATCTGTAGGAAAGGGGGCGTTTAGCAGGCGTCATCTAAGAAACTCAGGGCGGCCTGGGTATGGAGATCGGTGGGTAAGCTGCACGGGCAAACCGGCAGATGTTGACAATGGAGGCCTTGCGGCGGCGGCGGCGGCGGGTACCTTGCTAGGGTTTCGAGCGAGGGAGGGTGTGTGTGCGCGCGCGCCCGAGGAGGTTTTGGTGTGTGTGTGTGTGGAGGGGGGGCGGGGGGTGTGTTTGAGGAAATGACGCGGGTACTGAAAATTTTACTACGCGGGAGTGAAATGCCGGGGCTATTGAAAATTTTGATGATGGTGCATCGCACACGGTCCGGAGATAGCAACCATGTATTATGAAACATAAAAACCCTCGAGGCGGGCAGATATTTTCGAGGGATGCAGGTGGGATTGGGAACAAGAAACATCACACACGGTCGAAACACAATAACTGTGTGTTATCAAACAGAAAAAAGCTGCAGGCGGGTAGATATTTTTGAGAGGGGAAGCCTCGTGGAGGCCAATGTACTATGCGGATGTGTGCGTGACAGGGGCACCGGCGTGGCACACGGTTAGTTTGAGTGAACTGTGTCTGTTGCGTCATCCGTCTTGTCTAATGTTCATAAATTTGGCGAAAAATGACGTGGGAGAGGGTCAGAACACGAACACGCTTGCATGTGGACCAAATTTATGTATGAAAAGGGTGGTTTGATGTTCATATACCAAATGCAACTTTGATGTGGCACCTATCTCGCAAAGCGCACGGTATTGCTTGCCCCCCTCGTGTCGGCACGAAGGGAAACCTAAGCTATGAATGCATGCCCCCCCCTCGTGTCGACACGAAGGGAATCCTAAGCTATGAATGCATGCCCCCCCAACCGAGGTTCACCTAGCAAAGTGCGAAGTAGCAGCCCCCCCCCACACACACACTTTCAGTCGGCGGGCCAGAGAGGCATCTCACCAAGATGGATCATAAAACGGACAAAGAATAATCCACCTTGGTCGTACAACCGCTCTCTTGTTGTTGGTCAAAGTGATGGCCGTCCATGCGACCCCGGAGATGGGCTAGCTCGCCAATAATCACGCAAGTAGCTAGTCCCCGAAGACAACCACTGCATGCATGTGGCCCAAACATATGTATGGAGAGGCGTGTTTTTTAATACACAATGGAACAACTTTGATGTGGCACCGTGATTTCAAACTAGAAATCCCGACACTGAGTGAGGGTTAGGTTGACGATGCATATGTATGTTACACCACACTTCAAGCCGATGACGGGGATTCATGCATGCATGCGTGCATAGTATATGCACTCAAACTTAATTAGGTCTGAATCTCACCATGACCTATACTACGATAACACGAACCAAAGGAAGAATCCGCCATGGTAACTTATCTTGTTGTCGGTCAAGGTGATAATGGATGTCCACGCGGGCCCACAAATATATAGGCTTGTCGCCGATAACCACGCGAGGGAGTGTACCATTCGAAGACAACCACTACATGCATATGTATGGAGGTGATGCGTGCATGCATGTTTGAATACCATTTCACAACATTGATGTGGCGCGTGCGTCGAAAATCGTACAATCCCCACCCAGAGCGAGATCGGTTCATGACGTGTAGCCACTTCGACTCGATGGGAGGGATTCATGCGTACAAATGCATGTGTGTGTGCTCAAACTGTATCATGTCATCCCAGAGCATGACCTATATAGATACCGTATTACAAGCCAAAAAATAATCCCCTCCTAAGTCAAATTAACCTCTCTTGTTGTCAGGCAAAAAGTAGTGATGGACCAAGCAGGCCCACAGATGGAAAGCATCGATATCGCTGATAACCACTTAAGTGGGTGCGAGAGGACAACCACCATCGCTTTGCATGTGGGGCGCCAAACATATGTTGAATACCCAAAATGCACAACTTCGATGTGCCACATGCCTCGAAAACCGTAAACCCCCCACACAGAGCGAGGAATTCATGAAGCGTACTACATATGATGGTCCCCTTCCCCCTCTTCAATGCATACTATATGCTCCTACTGTAATACAACCCAAAAAGAATCCTCCTCGATGGTGAAATTAATTAACCTCTCCCAATGTAGGACAGAGTGATGCATGCATCGACGATGGCCTCGTGGGCCCACAGATGGAAGCGTCACACATGAGTGTCCTAGCTAGGATAACCACCACCTGCATGCATGTGGCCCAATGAGGTGTTGTGTGATGTTTGAATAGCCAATTTCACAACTTTGATGTGGCACGTGCATCGGAAACCGAAAAGTCCCGACACTGAGTGAGGTGTACTTGTTCACGGACGCATACGTATAGTATATATGCTAGTCCCCTCCCACCTCTTCGACGCGTACTATATATCACCATAACACAAACAAAAAAGATTCTACCTTGCTGGTCAAATTAACATCACTGCCGGTTGTTCGTCAAAGTGATGGACGACGACCTCACGGGCCCACAGAAAGCGTCACACGTGAGTATCGAGTGTCGTGTAGGATAACCATCGACTGCATGTGGCCAAAACATGTATGTATGAAAGGGTTGTGTAATGTTTTAAATAACGAATTCATGACTCTGATGTGGCACCTGCCTAACAAAACGGCCAACCCACACGGTGGCTCACAACTCGTAGTGTACTGCGAGCCACCCGCCACCCCCTAGACGCACACACCCACACACACACCGCGAATCCACCGCAACTACGATGCATGTTAAATTATCCCGCGGTGAACATATGTTACCAAAGGAGGGATGTTTTAATTTTGAAAAAAAAAACAGAGATCATTAAGATGTTTTAGTACATTAATTAATTGATTTTCTGCGGGTATAATGTGGAAAAATCAAATTTGAGCTACATGCACACGTGATAGTGCACCTAAATGGATTGCAAAAACACATGTGTCTCATTGGGTGCATGTTTACACCCCGTGCAAGAAATTTCAAACATTGAGAATCTTGATTTTTAAATTCTAATACATCCTAAACTTATTTGAAGTTCATGAAACTTATCGTGTTGTCATATGGACACCAATACAAAGTGGCATTGTACTTTTTTTGTCAAATTTGAGACTAGTTTTGATGTAATCTTTATCTAATTACAAACGGGAGATTATTAATAATTGGAAACCAATATCCCAAACGGATTATTTATTCGAACCGTGAGCGTTAGACCAACAATGGATACGTGCCATGCTTCGGTTAAGCAATAAAGCGGCAACATTAATCATTCAAATAGAAAAACAATATACATGCCGCCACGCGACCCGTGTGACGAGCGAGCAGGCGTGAGTTGACGGGAAGCAGTTCGCCGCGCAGGTAGACCAGGAGGCGTGCGTGCAGGTGTGTGAATTGACGGAGGCGTGCTCGCTGCGTAGTGTCATCGGGAGGCGTGCGAGTAGCTGTGTGAAACGACGGTAGGCATGCCAGCAGTCCGGTGCGCAGGCTCACCGGGAGGCGAGCCAGCGATTTGACCGCCGCTCGCCTCTCTCCCACTACTCCATATTAATGGTTCGCCCGAGCGGCCGCACCACCCATCCTCGCCACACACACAATCCTCTCTCTCCGCTTGCGTCCTCGACGCCGCTCTCAGTCCTCAAAGCCGTCAGTGTATGAGGATGCCGCAGAAGCGCCCCATCGGAGGGAGTGGCGACGCCGGGGCTGCTGAAGCACTGGAGCACGGCGTGGAGACGGAGACAAAGGTTGCCGTCACCGCCGGAGAGTTATCGCTGCACCCTGACGTCGTCAACGGCATCGAGCTTCCACAGACGGAGGTGGAGTTCCACACCGACTCTGGTGACGACTCAGGCGAGGACCCCGGCGACGACTCCGACGACCACTCCGACGACGACGGACAACTGGTTAGTCATCTATACCCATTTATGTGTCAAATAGATCCTAGGGTTTCTCTGGTTACTCCTGCCTCCCCCTTTTTGGAATAGAAATCCTATGGTTATGTTCTCCCAATCCATGAAATCTGAGTAAGTTTCGTTAGATCCGTGTAGTGTATTGATTGTTAGAATGGTACAAGTGATAAGTGATTATATGTTTCATCTGTGCAAATGATTTCTGCTAGTAATCCGACTAGGGTTAGTGTTCGTGCTAATAATTCCTAGCCAGGACTTGACAATTGATTTTGAATGACCTACATATATGTTTGTGCCATTATTTTCTTCAAGATTGGTCTGTACACAGACGACTGTGCTTAAAAATCGAACCATAATCTCTGGATATGTATAAAAAAATAGCCATAAATTCCTAATCCTACTTCACGGCATGTAAACATTGATTTGATGCCAAATTTGTTTTACTATTTGTATACGTGCTGTCTGACGATGTGGACAACGAGGATGAAGATGGCCAGAGGAGGTACAAGAGGCAAATCCTGAGGGAGCTTTATGCGGGAATGCATAACAGGCGTATTAGGACCTAGAACGGCGGCTATCGATGCCCATTTTGCAACCACAAGCTTCATGACACATATCAAAGTGTTCTGGCGCATGCAAGAGGATGGGCCGTTGGCTCCTTCAAGCAGAAGTATTCTCGCAGGGTGGTGCACGGCGCATACGCCGAGTACCTAGAGAAGCTTCAGGATCGTGCCGGCATGTGAGATGAGATGTGGGATCGAACTATGTACGCTTGAGTATGCTTAATGACGGTTGAACTATGTACTTATGGTTGAACTATGCTTGTGTACGTGTACGCTTATTATCTATGTCTGAGTATGTTTAATCTATGTTTACTTATGTCTAACCGTGGGATATGGATGCAATCAGTTCAGTTGATGGAATCTACCTCCGTCCTGGTTTATTGGTCCTCTTTGTAATTTGTGTTAAATTTTAACCAAAGATTTAACTGACAAAATGTTAGAGCAGGTCAGCAAAAATTATATCATTGGATGGGTATTTGAGCATAGTGTTCAATGATATAATTTTTGGTTACATGCATAAACATTTCTTAGTTAAATATTTGGTCAAAATTTGGTACGAATTACAAAGGGGACCAATAAACCAGGACGGAGGTAGTACGTCAATCACATACGGTACCCAAAATTGGAACCGTGTGCAATGACTTTCCTTTTGCCTGTTGCGTCAATCACACACGGTTGGCTCTAGCAAACCATTGCCTCCGAAATTCTTTGTGGGATAGAAAACCCTCACCACCCAATTCAAAAAAGAAAAAAAGAAAACCCTCACCATCCCCACGTCACAAAAATCCTCACCCCGCCCGCCACCCCCTCCGGTCCCCATTCACACCTTCACAAGCTCCTCCGCGTCTATGCATCGCACCGCCTATCGCGGCGGTAACCACTTAGCTCGACGCCTGCCGCCGCCGCCAGGCTGCCAGCAATCCCCACCGCATTTCGCCACTTCCGCTTGCCACCGCCTATCGCCATCGACATTCTCGACGCTGCTCGCGGTCGACCCAGCTCTGCTCGGTTGGGGAATCTGTCGTACTGAGGGTTCTTTCTCATGGACAACAAGGTAACTAATTTAATGAGATATTATCTCATCTCTTATCCCAGTTCATCTGCCTCCTTTAATCACCTGGCCGAAATCGTCGTGCATTCATTTTTATTCGAGCTAATTTGAGGGTTTTCTTTCATTCATAGAGTGTACAGTGCGCGGACATATCAGGACTTTGCAGCCTCCGCCAGACATTCCATCTCACTGTACCAGATGACTTGAGGATATGCGCGGTATGTTCAGTCTCACCCTAAATCGGTTGGCATGGCCTACTTTCCTGAACATATTCTAAATATTGCTACATTTGGATAAAAGGTGCCACATGCATCATATACGTCAAAGGGGATTTTCCCCCTCTTCTTTCTATATTAGGCAAATTAATGATGTATTGTTCTTTTGATTACTCTCATATTTCCATGACATCATGTTTACCCTATCTATTTAATTTTAGATTTTTGTCCTTCGATTTCAACTGTTGTACAGTTCTTTCAATTTGGGCCCATATTTGCATGTTACCATATTTTCTTTAACAATCCTACCATTTTCTGCAACACGTCCTTTGCTATGCAATAGAATCTGTAGTGCACAATCTTTCCCTTTACATAAATCAAGACTGCAGGGATGTCATACTGAACACAAACCATGGATTTACAATCGTTGCTACTGTAAGACTTGATGAACGTGGTGACTCCTATTTTGGCACTGGCCTTTGGAAAGAAATTTCTAAGTTTTATTTACTGAAAACTGGCACTATAATTGCACTGCACATAAAAGGGCCTGGTCATGAGATATATGCTAACTTCCCCGACGATATCATCTGTCCAGACTTTGTTCGAAGTAAGTTTTCTTTTCAAGTATCTGCATGTTGACTTACCCAGCAATATCAAATGAATTGTGTAGTATTTAAGCAACCAATTGTTATTCTATTTTCTTACTATATTCCTACCTAATAACTTCTAGTTACCAATACACTTTTCTATTGCCTTGTTTTAACTAAATATTCCCTGTACTCCCACTTCTATCAGAAAGCGCCACTGACAAGGAGACTCCGGAGGTGGAGAATGGGGCTGCCAACAAGCGGAGGCGGGGCGAGCAAGAACCGCAAGCGACTCCAGCAGGCCTAGACTTCATTAGCAACCTCCCCGATGATATGTTGACAGTCATCATCTCCCTCCTCCCAATCAAATATGGGGCGCGGACAACCGTCCTTTCCCGGCGGTGGCGCCCCCTATGGAACTCCACCCCTCTCGACCTCATCGACACCCACGAGCTCTGCCATGGCTATCGCAAAAGCTTGGATGCGTTCTCCAAGATCCTCGGCGGTCACCTTGGCCCAACCAGAGGCCTTAGAATGGGCAAGTTCCGTTCCAACGGCAAGGACCGAGCCAAGCTTGACGACTGGTTCCAATCCCCCGCCCTAGATCAGCTCAAGGAGCTCAATTTTGATGATGGGCATATGCGCTCGCTGCCAACGTCCGCGCTCGGCCTCGCGCCCACGCTGCGTGTCGCCAAGTTCAGGAACTACCATTCCCCCCCCCTTAATGACGCGCCCGCTCTTATTCTACCACGACTAAAGCACCTCGAGCTCGTCATTGTTTGCCTCCCAAATGGTGACATGGAGCGCCTACTCCGTGGCTGTACTGCACTCGAGTACCTTCGTCTTCAGGCGATCAATGGGTTGAGTAGCTTCCACATCACCTCCATGACTCTCCGGACTATTTATGTGTGTTGCTGGTGCGGCAGGAAGACATCACAAGATGTGTACCATAGTATGGTCATTGAGGACACACCTGCACTTGAGAGATTACTTGTAGTTGATCAAGAAGGTCCAACGAGAATCAATGTCATTTCTGCGCCGAAATTGACAGTGGTGGGCTACTCGTCTGACAAATACTCCGAACTTGTTATTGGATCCACACCCGTTCAGGTACAACAACCGCCTTCTACCTCTCCGTCTACAAATTAACATTATTTCTAATTTTGAAGATGTTTGTTCGTCTGTCATCCAGAAAATGATTCCGACAAGCTTGACCCCGAAACTGCGCATAGTGAAGGTCTTGGCACTAGAATCTATCGGCCCCAACCTGGAGCAAGTTGTCAGTTTCCTGAGATGCTTTTCGTGCTTGGAGAAGCTATATATCGAGGTGATGTTCCGTTCCTGTTAAATGTTAACCATAAGGGAGTTCAATTTGTGACACATTTTTCCAAGTTTACAATGACAATGTACTATGATTTCTGAAGGATTCTTTTGGAGGATTTCAGTACATACATGTTCCCCCCCCCCCCATATTGGTTGCTTGATCCATATGGTTACAATCCATAAGCATTTCTCCTTTGGATTCATCTGTACTAGTTTTCTTAGGGAATTTTTCATCCACTCCAACCTCTTGTGAAGAAGGCTACATTTTTCTAGAATGTAATCAAATGCCCATGTTAATCATGTCAGATCAAAGATGGCATGTTAGTGCATTTTACAAATCCTAAAAACCAAATAGGCATGTAGTAGTGTTCAAAACTGCATGTAGGCACTAACACATTTTCTTCTTTTGCAGATAAGATTAGGCCCAGTGGTGGATAATGTGATACAATATAACAATCACGTCGAATGCCTAGATCTGCATCTCTCAGAAATTACTTTGAACTCCTACCGAGGGACCTTACCGGAGATTATATTCGCCAGGTTCTTTGTTGTCAGAGCAAGGGTGCTGAAGGTAATGAGGTTTTCCCTACATTTATTTCGCAAAAATGAATGGTTTGTTGATCAGCGCCGGCGCCTGCGGCAGAATGGAATAGGCTCCGAAAATGCTGAATTTCATTTTGGAACTTCAGATGACAGAGTAATCGGAAGTCATCGTGTCGACCCCATACATGACTTCTCAGTGGCTGACCCCTTTGCAAAAATTATGAGGTTTCGAAACCAGACTTAGAAGTGGTAATATTAGTTTGAACCTCTCTGATATCCATGTTCAGCGGATCAGCGCGAGCGTTTGCAGCTGATGAGCTGAATTTCATTTCTAATATCAGTTTGAACCTTGTAATCTTCGAATTTGAGACATATAACTCTGGAATTTGAACCTTATAATATTTCGAGCTTTTGTGGTACAATCATTGAAATGGCATCGTACGAGACTCGTATATTGGTAGCACTATTTTGACATTAATATGCAATGGTCTTAGATTTTATTAACCATTCTCGAATCTGTTTACCTTGTCGGTCTCAAAGCACACGATTTGTATAGCTAACTCGACTGCGATCTTCGACATTATTGCACACAGTTGGTTTCTTCAACCGTGTGCCCTGTAGAGCGCAGAATTAATTATCGCACTCGAGTGTCCATCATCACCCTTCTGTGTAACTTTGACCTCATCACCCACGGGTAAACTTATGACCGAAGTCATTCCACACACTTCGTTTTTACAAAGCTTTTTGCCAATAAACGCCCACGATTTGTCCCTCTTCTAGCCGACGCGTGGCCAAACTAGCCGGGCGGGAAGCTTGCGCGGTAAACTACACGGTAGCGCAGGAACAGGCTCACCGATGATACATTTGGCGCCTCTTCGAGCCCACGCATGGTCAAACAAAACGCGTGTTGTGCGGTGTTGTCAAGCGTGCACTGGAATCCTCTGCTACAAGACGTGACGATTACAGGCCGGCCGGCCCCCATTTATTACAGCGGCCATTTAACCCTTGTGTCTCTTCAACCTTTCGATCGCGCCCCACCATTGCAAGAAGCACACCCACCATGAAAAATTCTTAGAGGGTATCCTGCGCGGCTCCTATGGCGCTCCAAGCGGCTGCCGACGATGAGCAGCAGTTCACCATGCATGCCATGGTGGACACCCACAACAGGTTCATGGACCTCTCAGTGGTGTACACCAACGACCCGGTCTGGGTGGAGCACTCCATCCACATCATGGAGCTGTTGCTTGCTGAGGAGAAGTACAAGGTGGTCGGGTTCGACCTCGAGTACACCCGCGCTCGTGCCGGGTCTCATCCCAAGGTCGCCATCGCCCAGATGTGCGTGCGCCACAACGTCCTCGTCTACCACTACTGCTTGGCCACAAGGCCTTGCAAGGGTTTCGGCAGGTTTGTCAACAGCCCCCACTACATGTTCGCTATGGTGGACATCACCAACGATGTAAAGGTGCTCGAGAATTCGGGCATCGCCTGCCAGAATCTTGTCGACATCCAGGGCCAACACAAGATCTGGGGCAGCAAGGAGCATGAGAAGGACTCACTGGTTCACCTCACCGAGGCCATCATCGACCCCTACTATAGAGACATGAAGGATTCCTGCAACAAGGACAAGCGTGACTGGCACTCGGCCTGGATGGAGAAACTCGATAAAGCTCACATCGTGTACGCGGCCAAGGAGGCGTACACGAGCTACGACATGTACAGGTGGATCGTTGACATGAGGAAGTGCCTCCTTCCCCAAAACGGTCAGGGATCCAGCCGGAAGCAGAGCAATGGCAAGCGTCGTCGCAAGAATAAGTAGATGATTAGATCCTCGTTTCTCCTAGTTTAGTGTGCATGTAATTGCTTACTTTGGTGTGTGGAAATGTTATGTGTGTAGTCACTTGTGTAATTGTATGCTTAATTAGGTTATGCAATGCTGTCTTTTTAAGTATATATGTTGATGCTCTGTAGACAGAGCGTAGATGTTGTGCGGACAAAGAAAATCATATCGCACACGGACTAAACAATGGAACCCGTCGGTGATGTTTTCATCAATCACTCATAATTGTATACCAGCAATCGTTTGCTCACAACACACACGGCTTGTTAATAGGAATCGTCTGTGTTGTTATCGGTCTTCCCACATGTTTCCGACTACAGACCTGTTTGTCGCGTATCACACACATCTTGTTAAGTTGAACCGTTTCTGTTCTCTTCGCTCAACGCAAATAGTTCATCCGAGTGAACTGTATGTCGTATATCGCACACACCTTGATCTGGCTGACCGTTTCTTTTGTGTTGCCTAATCACAAAAAGTTCATCCGAGTGAACCGTATGATGTATATCGCACACGCCTTCATCTGGCTGCCCGTTTCTTTTGTTCTGCCTCATCGCAAACAGTTCCTTGAACTGAACCGTATGCCCCCCATCCCACACGCAACTAAATTCTTAACAGTATTTGATGCATCCGTCATTGCAAACGTTTTGCATCTTTTTTGATGGTTTTTTACACCACCGTTTGTGATTATTGCATCGCACACAGTTTCGTCGAAGGGTCTCTGATCGTAGTGTCGCGTTAGCAACATCCTGCAGTAGTGATGCTTATGCCTGTATGCATAGTAGTGAGCTGTATGGGACGCTGATGAACCCTTGCCTGCCTTTCTTTTGTGACGGCACCACGCCTATGTTCTGAGCTGTTTCTGGCCGTCCGGGGTGGATGCCGACTTTTATTTCTCTTGTCAGCAACTGGCCCATGTTCTGAGCTGTTTTGCGGCCGTCTCGGACAGTTGTTGAAGTTCTTTCTGTAGCAGTGACCCTATGCTCTGAAATGTTTTTCGGCCGTCTTAGGGAACTACTACATTCTTTTTATCGACACCATCTCATGCTCTGAGCTGCTTTCCTGCCGCCTTGAGCTGGGGTTGAATTATTCCGGTAATGTCCCAGATCTGAGTTGTAAAGACCGTTCTGGTGGCTACTGGTTTCTTTGCCGGTTTTATGCAAGGGTTCGGATGGTCGTAACTTGCAGCTAGTACTTGTAAAGTGATAACTTGCCATTTAATCTTGTTTCACTAATGACTCATTGTGATGTTATATGGAGATAGGTTTTTATGTTTCCACAGTTGTTACCTCATACATAGTTGCCACCATGTTAAGTTATTCATGATGAATATCCATGCTTGTTAAGAACTTGCCAACACTAAACCTAGTCGGTTGATCCAGAGTCACCTGTCCGGACTTATCCATGCAGCCACATTTGCCGGTATGGGACGGCCTTGACTTGGTCTGATCGCGTGCTCTTTTATCGGTACCACCAACTAGGGAAGGTTATGCGTGCGTGCTTCCCTGGCCCGGCGGGCGACAATAACCTTGTGAGCCCAGTTGAGTTATTTGCCGGTGTCCTCGTTTGGGACAGTTTAGTTGGCCACGATAGTGGCAGGTGTCACGAGGTGACACAGGGGCCACCCAGGACATGACCCTGGGAGGGTATGATTGTCGATGGTACGGTGGAGGAGTCACGGGTTAGGCAGGTTTCGTTGGAGCAACCCTGATCCACCCGAATGGGATCACGAGGTCAGGTGCTCCATGGTGTGGGTAAAGTGTGCAACCTCTGCAGAGTGTAAGAATCTATTCGAATAGCCGCGTCCACGGTATTGGACAGTCCGTCCAGACATCACTAGGTGGTCAACCGTAACAAAGATAATAATGATGGAAGAACTCATCTTATGATCGAAAGTACTCAGCGACTCATGAGTATTCCGAGGGTTGTGGGACAACCCGTAAGAGAGTAAGTTTATCAGACTTACAGTGGAGATGCATAGACATCGGATGATGTCAGGGATATGATATGTTGGCCATGGAATGGCTATGAAAGTGATGGTCGGATGACCGAAAGACTTGGATTGGATTTGGTTCAACATCGGATTGGATCATGAGAATGTTCGGAGTATGGATTATTTATGCTTTACTTTACCATATCTTATTTTAGTAGTTATCCTGCTAGATAAACCTGTTATGTCATGATCATTAATATTGCTAGATAGGTATGCCATGCCATGATAATTAATGATGCTCTAATAACAAATGCATGCTTGAATGCCATGGATTGCTTTGCTTGGTGTATACGTTAGTTGGTTTGCTTGCGAGTACATTCAAAAGTACTCAGTGGCCTTCAATGTGGCCAGGTTCACATAAGGATCCGTCTTTCGTCGACGAGGAGCCGGAGCGTTCGCGGGCTAGGAGAGTAACCCAGTCAGATCCCTGTGGATTGGAGCCGCACCAGGACCCTGCTCCCTTAGATAGAGCTTTTCCGCTGCCATCACCCTTGTAAAATATCATGTAAGACTTATATATCCATTAATAGAAATGCCTGTGTTCTTGATAGTTATTGTAAATGCGCATGCCAAAGTGATTTCCTGGGCTAGCATGCGTGGCGACCGTCTGGCTACAGTGGTAATCAGGCGGGGCGCCACAGGTGGACACCACCAACGATCTAAAAGCGCTCAAGGTTTCGGGCTTGAAATGCCAGAATCTTGTCAACATCCAGGACCACTACAAGGTCTGGGGCAGTGACAACAACAAACAGAACTCCCTGGTTGACCTCGCCTCGGCCGTCACATGAAGATGAAGGATGAGAGCAAGAAGGACAAGTACGCCTGGCACTGTGTCTGGCATCAGAGACTGAATGAACAACACATCAAGTACGTGGCCAAGGACACGTACACAAGCTACGGGATGTACGGGCGGATCGTTGACATGAGGAAGTGTCTTCTTCCTGCCCCAGATGAGGGATCGAGCCACAGAGCAGTGGAGGGAGCGTCGCAAGAAGTAGATGACTAGACGATCGTTTCTCCTAGTTTAGAATGCATGTAATTGTTTATTGAGGTGTGTGCGAATGATCTGTATAGTCACTTATGTAATTGGATGTTTATTTCAGTTATATATATATATATATATATATATATATATATATATATATGTTATTCTTCTGTAGACAGAGCAAATCACACGGCTCATTAGCAGCAATCGTCTGTGTTATTATTGGTCTTCGCACACATTTCTGATTACGGACCTGTTTGCCGCGTATCACACACATCTTGTTCAGTCGAACTATTTTTGTTGTCTTGGCTCATCGTAAACAGTTCATCTAAGTGAACTGTATGCCCTCCATCGCACACACCTTGATCTGGCTGACCATTTCTATTGTGTTGCCTAATCGCACACAGTTCATCCTAGTGAACTGTATGCCGTATATCGCACACACCCTCATCTGGCTGCCCGTTTCTGTTGTTCTGCCTCATCGCAAACGGTTCTGCTGGATTAACCATATGCCACGCATCGCACACGCAACTATAATCTGAACCGTGTTTGATGTCACCACCATCACAAAAGTTTTGTATCTTTTTGACGGTTTTATTATATCATTGTTTGTGATTAATGCATCGCACACAGTTTCATCGAAGGGTCTCTGATTGGACTGTCGCGTTTGGACCAACCTGGAGTAGTGCTTTCAATTGGTATCAGAGCTTTGGTTTCCATTGCTTTGGTTTAATCACCATTGGAGGAAGATGGATGAGTCTACGATTGGGAGTATTAGACGTAGAGTGCCTATGCTTGACGGAGAGTTCTATAGCTCTTGGAAAAATGAGATGCTTGAGATTTTCAATGAATATAATTTGAACAAGTATATTTTGGCCCTTACATGCCCCCTATTGATCCCTTGCATCCTACCCCCGATGAGTATCTTGACATGACCCACAATCTTAGAACTATTGATCTTATCATGAGAGGATTGCCTAGGAATTTGCTTGTATGCTTGCCTACATTTGAATGTGCTTATACTATATGGAAATATCTTGAGGAGCGTTTTCCAAACTATTCCTTGAAAAATCTAGATGAGATTCTTCAAAATTCCATCGCTTTTCATAAAATGAATCCTAGTGATCCTAAATTTGATGATTGTCTATTTGAGCTCCGTGACCTTATGCGTGCCAAAGGAGATGTTGGAGTCATTAGTAGCAACATTTCACAAGTCATTAGAATTCATAAACATGCACATTGTCATGGTCATACATCTAATGAATCACTCTCTCTAGGTGATGATCATTCACATGATGATGTTGAGCATGGATATTATGATGAGGATGATGATAGTGACTTTGATCTTGATGAGTCAATGAGACACTTTGGTCTTATGGCTAACCTTCATGGTTACATGGCCAGAGGAAAGGAATGGGTTCTTGATAGTGGATGTATGGATCATATGACCGGAGGCAAGGACATGTTTCGTGAGCTTGCTGAAAACAATGGTCCCGGAAAGTATGTCACATTTGGTGATAACTCAAAGGGTAAGGTAGTTGGCCTTGGTAAGGTGGCCATATCCCATGATAGCTCTATCCAAAATGTCATGCTCGTTGAATCTCTTGGTTATAATCTACTTTCCGTATCTAGACTAGCTGACTTCGGTTTCAATGTTCTATTTACTGGAATAGATTGCCAAGTGTTTTGAAGAGATAATCATAATATGGTCTTTACCGGTATTCGTAGAGGTGATCTATATATTGTTGATTTCACTAAGAGAGCTCAACCTCGTACTTGCTTAATTGCTAAATCTTCTAAAGGTTGGTTGTGGCATAGAAGATAAGGTCACGTGGGTATGCGAAATCTTGATAAGCTTATTAAAGGTGATCATATCCTTGGTGTTAAAGATGTTATATTTGATAAGGATAGACTTTGCAGTGCCTGTCAAGTAGGAAAACAAGTTGGAGGAAGTCATCCCATGAAGAACATCATGACCACAAGAAGACCGCTTGAGCTACTTCATATGGATCTTTTTTGTCCCAACGCCTACAAGAGTCTCGGTGGTAACTCGTTCGGATTGGTCATTGTTGACGACTTTTCAAGATTTACGTGGGTGTTCTTTCTTGATGATAAATCGCAGCTCCAAAAGATCTTCAAGAACTTCGCTAGGAAGGCCCAAAACCAATTTGCAGTGAAGATCAAGAAGGTTCGAAGCGACAACAGAACGGAGTTCAAGAACGCAAATGTGGATACCTTTCTTGACGAAGAAGGGATTTCACACGAGTTCTCGGCTATGTACACACCTCAACAAAATGGAGTTGTTGAGAGGAAGAACCGGTCACTTATTGAGATGGCAAGAATGATGCTTGATGAGTACAAGACGCCAAGACACTTTTGGGCGGAAGCGGTTGAGACAGCTTGTCATGCTACGAATAGACTATATCTTCACAAGCTTCTCGGCAAGACGGCATACGAGCTTCTCACCGGTAACAAACCCCAAGTTGGATACTTTCGAGTGTTTGGCTCAAAATTTTACATTCTTGATAAGCATCATCGCTCGAAATTTGCCCCTAAATCTCATGAAGGTTTCCTACTCGGTTATGGCTCAAACTCTCACACTTACCGTGTCTACAACAATTTCACCTGAAAGGTTGAAGGGAAGGTAGATGTCAAGTTTGATGAATCTAACGGCTCACAAGTAGAGCAATTGCCAATTGATGTAAGAGACAAAGATCCTTCGGAAGCAATTCAAGATTTGTCCATTGGTAAGATTCGCCCAATGGAGGTGAAGGAGAGTGCTACTTCTTGAGCTTGAGTTGGTTTTTACCTTGAAGAGGAAAGGGTGATGCAGCACAGTAGAGGTAAGTATTTCTCTCAGTTAAGAACCAAGGTATCAATCCACTAGGAGAAGAACGCACAAATCACCAACACCTGCACAAACAATCAAACACTTGCACCCAACGCGATAAAGGGGTTGTCAATCCCTTCACGGTCAATTGCAAAAGTGAGATCTGATAGAGATAGATAAACAAAAGATAACATATTTTTGGGTTTTTTGGTATATAGATCTGAAAATAAAAGATTGAAAAATAGTAGATCGGAAAGTAATATGTTGGAAAATAGACCCGGGGGCCATAGGTTTCACTAGAGGCTTCTCTCATGAAGGCAAATAATATGGTGGGTGAACAAATTACTGTCGAGCAATTGATAGAAAAGCGCAAAGTTATGACGATATCCAAGGCAATGATTATGCATATAGGCATCATGTCCGTGTCAAGTAGACCGACTCCTGCCTGCATCTACTACTATTACTCCACACATCGACCGCTATCCAGCATGCATCTAGAGTATTAAGTTCATAAAGAACGGAGTAACGCCTTAAGTAAGATGACATGATGTAGAGGAATTAACTCAAGCAATATGATGAAAACCCCATCTTTTTATCCTCGATGGCAACAATGCAATACGTGTCTTGCTACCCCTACTTTGTCACTGGGTGAAATCATGCAAGATTGAACCCAAAGCTAAGCACCTCTCCCATTGCAAGAAAAACCAATCTAGTTGGCCAAACCAAACCGATAATTCGAAGAGAAATACAAAGATATTAAATCATGCATAAAAGAATTTAGAGAAGATTCAAATAATATTCATAGATAAGCTGATCATAAATCCACAATTCATCGGATCTCGACAAACACACCGCAAAAGAAGATTACATCGGATAGATCTCCAAGAACATCAAGGAGAACGTTGTATTGAGAATCAAAGAGAGAGAAGAAGCCATCTAGCTACTAGCTATGGACCCGTAGGTCTGAGGTAAACTACTCACGCATCATCGGAAGGGCAATTGAGTTGATGTAGAAGCCCTCCATGATCGATTCCCCCTCCGGCGGGATGCCGAAAAAGGCCCCAAGATGGGATCTCATGGGAACAGAAGGTTGTGGCGGTGGAAAAGTGTTTTCGTGGATTGCTCTGGTGGTTCTGGAATATATGTGAATATATAGGAGGAAGGGCTAGGTCAGAGGAGTCCCGAGGGGCCCACAAGGGAGGGGGCGCGCCCTCCACCCTTGTCGCCGCCTCGCGGCTCTTGTGACTTGGACTCCAAGTCCCCTGGGTGTCTTCTGGTCCAAGAAAAATCATCGTGAAGTTTTATTCCGTTTGGACTCCGTTTGGTATTCCTTTTCTACGAAGCTCAAAAACAAGGGAAAAACAGAAACTGGCACTGGGCTCTAGGTTAATAGGTTAGTCCCAAAAATAATATAAAATAGCATATTAATGCATATAAAACATCCAAAACATATAATATAATAGCATGGAACAATCAAAAATTATAGATACGTTGGAGACGTATCAAGCATCCCCAAGCTTAATTCCTGCTCATCCTCGAGTAGGTAAATGATAAAAACAGAATTTTTGATGTGGAATGCTACCTAACAAACTTATCCATGTAATTTTATTTATTGTGGCATGAATGTTCAGATCCATAAGATTCAAAACAAAAGTTTAATATTGACATAAAAACAATAATACTTCAAGCATACTAATAAAGCAATCATGTCTTCTCAAAATAACATGGCCAAAGAAAGTTATCCCTACAAAATCATATAGTCTGGCTATGCTCCATCTTTATCATACAAAGTATTCAAATCATGCACAACCCCGATGACAAGCCAAGCAATTGTTTCATACTTTTGATGTTCTCAAACCTTTTCAACTTTCACGCAATACATGAGCGTGAGCCATGGACATAGCACTATAGGTGGAATCGAATATGGTGGTTGTGGAGAAGACAAAAAGAAGGCAATAGTCTCACATCAACTAGGCATATCAACGGGCTATGGAGATGCCCATCAATAGATATCAATGTGAGTGAGTAGGGATTGCCATGCAACGGATGCACTAGAGCTATAAGTTTATGAAAGCTCAAAAAGAAACTAAGCGGGTGTGCATCCATCTTGCTTGCTCACGAAGACCTAGGGCAATTTGAGGAAGCCCATCATTGGAATATACAAGCCAAGTTCTATAATGAAAAATTCCCACTAGTATATGAAAGTGACAACATAGGAGACTATCTATCATGAAGATCATGGTGCTACTTTGAAGCACAAGTGTGGAAAACGATAGTAACATTGCCCCTTCTCTCTTTTCTCTCATTTTTTTGGTGGGCTTCTTTGGCCTCTTTTATTTTATTTGTGGGCTTCGTTGGCCTCTTTTATTTTTTTCCTCACATGGGACAATGCTCTAATAATGAAGATCATCACACTTTTATTTACTTACACCTCAAAAATTACAACTCGATACTTAGAAAAAAATATGACTCTATATGAATGCCTCCGGTGGTGTACTGGGATGTGCAAGGACTCAAGAGTGACATGTATAAAAATTATGAACGGTGGCTTTGCCACAAATACTATGTCAACTACATGATCATGCAAAGCAATATGACAATGATGGAACGTGTCATAATAAAACGGAACGGTGAAAAGTTGCATGGCAATATATCTCGGAATGGCTATGGAAATGCCATAATAGGTAGGTATGGTGGCTGTTTTGAGGAAGGTAAAAGCTAGGTGTATGGTACCGGCGAAAGTTGCGCGGTACTAGAGAGGATAGCAAAGGTGGAAGGGTGAGAGTGCGTATAATCCATGGACTCAACATTAGTCATAAAGAACTCACATACTTATTACAAAAATCTATTAGTCATAGAAACAAAGTACTATGTGCATGCTCCTAGGGGGATAGATTGGTAGGAAAAGACCATCGCTCGTCCCCGACCGCCACTCATAAGGAAGACAATCAATAAATAAATCATGCTCCGACTTCATCACATAACGGTTCACCATACATGCATGCTATGGGAATCACAAACTTTAACACAAGTATTTCTACAATCCACAATTACTCACTAGCATGACTCTAATATCACCATATTTATATCTCAAAACAATCATAAGGAATCAAACTTCACATAGTATTCAATGCACTTTATATGAAAGTTTTTATTATATCCCTCTTGGATGCCTATCATATTAGGACTAAATTTATAACCAAAGCAAATTACTATGCTGTTTAGAAAGACTCTCAAAATAATATAAGTGAAACACGAGAGTTCAATAATTTCTATAAAATAAAACCACCGCCGTGCTCTAAAAAGATATAAGTGAAGCACTAGAGCAAAATTGCGTAGCTCAAAAGATATAAGTGAAGCACATAGAGTATTCTAATAAATAACGATTCATGCGTCTCCCTCCCAAAAGGTGTGTACAGCAAGGATGATTGTGGAAAACTAAAAATCAAAGACTCATATCATACAAGACGCTCCAAGCAAAATACATATCATGTGGTGAATAAAAATATAGCCTCAAGTAAATTTACCGATAGACGAAGATGAAAGAGGGGATGCCTTCCGGGGCATCCCTAAGCTTAGGCTCTTGGTTGTCCTTGAATATTACCTTGGGGTGCCTTGGGCATCCCCAATCTTAGGCTCTTGCCACTCCTTATTCCATAGTCCATCAAATCTTTACCCAAAACTTCACAACACAAAACTCAACAGAAAACTCGTGAGATCCGTTAGTACAAGAAAATAAAATCACCACTTTTGGTACTGTTGTTAACTCATTATTTATTTATATTGATGTAATATCTACTGTATTCCAACTTCTTCATGGTTCATACCCCCCGATACTACCCATAGATTATTCAAAATAAGCAAACAACACAAAGAAAACAAAATCCGTCAAAAACAGAACAGTATGCGAAGATTCGAATTGTTATAATACTTATGTAACTAAAAAAATTCTGAAAAATTAGGAAAACATAGGAAATTTGTATATAAATCTCTTGTCAAAAAATTCATTGTTTTTCAACGCTCCAGTGAATTATTAAAATTCTGTGACTGGATGCAAAAGTTTCTGTTTTTCAGCAAGATCAAATCAACTATCACCGTAAGGCATCCCAAAGGTCTTACTTGGCACAAATACTAATTAAAACACCAAAACACATCTAAACAGAGGCTAGATGAAAATTTATTGAAAAAAAGAACCAAAAAAGTAGAAACAAAAATAAAATTGGGTTGCCTCCCAACAAGCGCTATTGTTTAACACCCTTAGCTAGGCATAAAAAACACATAGATCTAGGTATTGTCATCTTTGATATGCAATACATAAGTAGCTCTCATAATAGATTCATATGGCAACTTAATTTTATTTCTAGGAAAGTGTTCCATGCCCTTCCTTAACGGAAATTGAAATCTAATGTTTCCTTCTTTCCTATCAATAATTGCACCAATCCTTCTAAGGAAAGGTCTACCGAGAATAAAAGGACATGTAGGATTGCAATCTATATCAAGAACAATGAAATCTACGGGCACATAATTCCTATTTGCAACAATAAGAACATCATTAATCCTTCCCATAGGTTTCTTAATAGTGGAATTCGCAAGATGCAGATTTAAAGAACAATCTTCCAATTCGCGGAAACCTAACACATCACATAAAGTTTTTGGAATTGTGGAAACGCTAGCACCCAAATCACACAAAGCATGGCACTCATAATCTTTTATTTTAATCTTAATAGTAGGTTCCCACTCATAATAAAGTTTTCTAGGAATAGAAACTTCCAATTCAAGATTTTCTTCAAAAGATTTCATCAAAGCATCAATAATATGTTTAGTAAAAGCTTTATTTTGATTATAAGCATGAGGAGAATTCAACATGGATTGCAACAAGGAAATACAATCTATTAAAGAACAATTATCATAATTAAAGTCCTTGAAATCCAAAAGAGTGGGTTCATTGCTACTTAAAGTTTTGACCTCTCCAATCCCACTTTTATCAATTTTTGCATCAAGATCTATAAACTCCGAATCATTGGGACGCCTTCAAACGAAAGTTGACTCATCTCCAGTCCCATCTTTATCAAGATTTATTTTAGAAAACAAAGATTCAATAGGAGTCACATCAATCACTTTAAGATCTTCATCATTATTTTCACAAGAACTAGAAGAACACGCTTTCACAAAACAATCTCGCTTAGCACGAATCTTAGCGGTTCTTTCCTTGCACTCATCAATAGAAATTCTCATAGCTTTTAAGGACTCCTTAATATCATGCTTGGGTGGAATAGATCTAATTTTCAAAGAATCAATCTCAAGAGAAATTCTATCCACGTTCCTAGCCAAATCATCAACCTTAAGCAATTTTTCTTCAATCAAAGCATTGAAATTCTTTTGCGAACTCGTAAATTATTTAATACTATTCTCAAAATCAGAGGACAACTTATTATAATTTCCATAAGAATTGTTGTAGGAATTACCATAATTATTAGAGGAATTACTAGGAAAAGGTCTAGGATTAAAATTACCTCTATACGCGTTATTACCAAAATTGTTCCTACCAACAAAATTCACATCCATAGATTCATTATTGTTCTCAATCAAAGTAGACAAAGGCATATCATTAGGATCAATAGGAGCACTCCTACTAGCAAATAATTTCATAAGTTCATCCATCTTTCCACTCAAAACATTAATCTCTTCAATAGCATGCACTTTTTTACTGGTAGAAGATCTTTCGTGTGCCATTGCGAATAATTAACCATAATATTATCTAGGAGTTTAGTAGATTCTCCTAAAGTAATTTCCATAAAAGTACCTCCTGCGGCCGAATCTAAAAGATTTCTAGAAGCAAAATTCAATCCGGCATAAATTTTTTGTATGATCATCCACAAATTCAAACCATGAGTAGGGCAATTTTGTATCATCAATTTTATCCTCTCCCAAGATTGTGCAACATGTTCATGATCAAGTTGCTTAAAATTCATAATATCTTTCCTAAGGGAGATGATCTTAGTGGGAGGAAAATACTTGGAAATAAAAGCATCTTTACACTTGTTCCATGAATCAATACTATTTTTAGGCAAAGATGAAAACCAAGTTTTTGCACAATCTCGTAGTGAGAACGGAAATAGCTTCAATTTAACAATATCATTATCCACATCTTTCTTCTTTTGCATATCACACAACTCAACAAAATTATTTAGATGGGATGCGGCATCTTCACTAGGAAGGCCGGAAAATTGATCTTTCATAACAAGATTCAGCAAAGCAGCGTTAATTTCATAAGATTCCGCACTAGTGGTGGGAGCAATCGGAGTACTAATAAAATCATTATTATTAGTATTGGAAAAGTCACACAATTTGGTATTCTCTTGACCCATCGTGACAAAGCAAGCAATCTAACACACGAGCAAACAAAAAGGCAAATGAAAAAGACGAACGGAAGAAGGGCGAATAAAATGGCAAATCTTTTCGAAAATCGTTTTAGAAGTGGGGGAGAAGAAAACAAGAGGCAAATGGCGAATAATGTAATGCAAGAGATGAGAGTTTATGATGGGTACTTGGTATGTCTTGACTTGACGTAGATCTCCTCGGCAACGGCGCCAGAAATTCTTCCTGCTACTTCTTGAGCTTGCGTTGGTTTTTCCCTTGAAGAGGAAAGGGTGATGCAGCACAGTAGAGGTAAGTATTTCCCTTAGTTAAGAACCAAGGTATCAATCTAGTAGGAGAAGAACGCACAAATCACCAACACCTGCACAAACAATCAAACACTTGCACCCAATGCGATAAAGGGGTTGTCAATCCCTTCACGGTCAATTGCAAAGTGAGATCTGATCGAGATAGATAAAAAAAGATAAAATATTTTTGGGTTTTTTGATATATAGATCTGGAAATAAAAGATTGTAAAATAGTAGATCGGAAAGTAATATGATGGAAAATAGACCCGGGGGCCATATGTTTCACTAGAGGCTTCTCTCATGAAGGCAAATAATACGATGGGTGAACAAATTACTGTCGAGCAATTGATAGAAAAGCGCAAAGTTATGACGATATCCAAGGCAATGATTATGCATATAGGCATCACGTCCGTGTCAAGTAGACCGACTCCTGCCTGCATCTACTACTATTACTCCACACATCGACCGCTATCCAGCATGCATCTAGAGTATTAAGTTCATAAAGAACGGAGTAATGCCTTAAGTAAGATGACATGATGTAGAGGAATTAACTCAAGCAATATGATGAAAACCCCATCTTTTTATCCTTGATGGCAACAATGCAATACGTGTCTCGCTACCCCTACTTTGTCACTGGGTGAAATCACGCAAGATTGAACCCAAAGCTAAGCACCTCTCCCATTGCAAGAAAAACCAATCTAGTTGGCCAAACCAAACTGATAATTCGAAGAGAAATACAAAGATATTAAATCATGCATAAAAGAATCCAGAGAAGATTCAAATAATATTCATAGATAAGCTGATCATAAATCCACAATTCATCGGATCTCGACAAACACACCGCAAAAGAAGATTACATCGGATAGATCTCCAAGAACATCAAGGAGAACGTTGTATTGAGAATCAAAGAGAGAGAAGAAGCCATCTAGCTACTAGCTATGGACCCGTAGGTCTGAGGTAAACTACTCAGGCATCATCGGAAGGGCAATGGAGTTGATGTAGAAGCCCTCCGTGATCGATTCCCCCTCCGGCGGGATGCCGGAAAAGGCCCCAAGATGGGATCTCACGGGAACAGAAGGTTGCGGCGGTGGAAAAGTGTTTTCGTCGATTGCTCTAGTGGTTCTTGAATATATGTGAATATATAGGAGGAAGGGCTAGGTCAGAGGAGTACCGAGGGGCCCACAAGGCAGGGGCACCCCCCCTAGGGCGCGCCCTCCACCCTTGTCGCTGCCTCGCGGCTCTTCTGACTTGGACTCCAAGTCCCCTGGGTGTCTTCTAGTCCAAGAAAAATCATCGTGAAGTTTTATTCCGTTTGGACTCCGTTTGCTATTCCTTTTCTGCGAAGCTCGAAAAAAAGGAAAAAACAGAAACTGGCACTGGGCTCTAGGTTAATAGGTTAGTCCCAAAAATAATATAAAATAGCATATTAGTGCATATAAAACATCCAAAATAGATAATATAATAGCATGGAACAATCAAAAATTATAGATACGTTGGAGACGTATCAGAGAGTACCTCGTCCGTTCAAGTGGAAGCCTCAACTTCACACCAAGGTGAATCACAAGTTGACTTGGAGGCATCCACAAGTGGAACACGTCAAGACGAAGGAAATGAGGAAGTACAACAAGATGAACCACATTGACCTCCCTCTCCACCTCCACAAGAGAACGACAAGGCCAACAACAATTATGAAGGACAAGAAGAAGAAGAAGAAGAAGAAGAAGAAGAAGAAGAAGAAGAAGAAGAAGAAGAAGAAGAAGAAGAAGAAGAAGAAGAAGAAGAAGAAGACAATGAAGAGGATGTTCCACCCCAACCCAAACAAAATCTCTCACGAGTTAGAGCAAGAGTCACAAGAGACCATCCCGTCAAAAAAATCTTTGATGATATTCAAACTGAGAGAATTACTCGCTCTAAAACTCATTTAGCTAACTTTTGTGAACATTACTCATTCATTTCTAGTATTGAACCTATGAAGGTTGAAGAAGCTCTTGAGGATCCGGATTGGGTGAACGCTATGCATGAAGAGCTACACAATTTCGAGAGGAATCAAGTGTGGACATTGGTTGAAAAGTCAGACAACAACCACAATGTCATTGGAACCAAGTGGGTGTTTCGGAATAAGCAAGATGAGTATGGACAAGTTGTACGCAACAAGGCCCGTCTCGTCGCTCAAGGCTACACTCAAGTTGAAGGTATGGACTATGGTGATACTTATGCCCCCGTTGCTAGACTCGAGTCCATACGCATCTTACTTGCTTATGCCAATCACCATCATATCACTTTATACCAAATGGACATTAAAAGTGCTTTTCTAAATGGTGAAATTGAGGAGGAAGTTTATGTTAAACAACCTCCCGGCTTTGTTAATCCTAAGAAACCTAATCATGTCTACAAACTTCACAAAGCTCTTTATGGTCTTAAACAAGCTCCTAGAGCATGGTATAAATGCTTGACCAAGTTTCTTATTGAAAAAGGCTTTGAAATTGGGAAGATTGATTCTACACTTTTTACTAAAAGGGTTAATGGTGAATTATTTGTGTGCCAAATTTATGTGGATGATATCATATTTGGTTCGACTAACCCTCATTTTAGTGAAAAGTTTGGAAGGCTAATGTTGGAGAAGTTTGAGATTCTATGATGAGTGAACTCAAATTCTTTCTTGGTTTGCAAATCAAGCAAACTAAGGAAGGTACCTTTGTTTCTCAAACAAAGTATACCAAGGACCTTTTCAAGAAGTTCAACATGCAAGAAACCAAAGGAATGAAAACACCCATGCCTACTAGTGGACATCTTGACTTGACTAAGGATGGCAAACCGGTTGACCAAAAGGTTTACCGCTCTATGATTGGTTCATTGTTATATCTATGTGCCTCTCGTCCCGATATTATGCTAAGTGTGTCCATGTGTGCATGATATCAAGCGGCCCCTAAAGAATGTCATCTTAAGGCTGTGAAAAGGATAGTGAGATACTTAATTCATACACCAAACTTTGGCATTTGGTATCCTAAGAGGTCCTCTTTTGATCTTGTTGGCTACTCCTATTCGGACTATGCCGATGACAAGGTTGATAGAAAGTCCACTTCAGGTACTTGTCAATTTCTTGGTAGATCCCTTGTGTCTTGGTCCTCCAAGAAACAAAACTCGGTATCCTTATCCACCACCGAAGCGGAATACATTGCCGTCGGATCATGTTGTGCTCAATTACTTTGGATGACCCAAACCCTTAAGGATTATGGGATACATGTAAAACATGTTCCATTGCTTTGTGACAATGAAAGTGCTATTAAGATTGCTCACAATCCTGTGCAACATTCTCGAACTAAGCATATTGAAGTTCGTCATCATTTCATTCGAGATCATGTTGCTAAAGGAGACATCAATCTTAAGCATGTTCGTACCGATAAGCAATTGGCGGATATATTCACCAAACCGCTTGATGAGAAAGTATTTTGATGTTTGAGAGGTGAATTGAACATCATTGATGCCTCAAACTTGGAGTAGAAGTTCCATTTGGATACATGCAAGGCATGAGCCTTTTATGACTAATCCTTGATATTTCTCTTATGATGATGATCATATGTCTTGGATCTATACTTGTACCCTTGCATGTTATCTAACCCTTGTAGGTACTTGGATGAACCCAAATCTATGAGATTGCAAGTCACTCACATTTTGAGCAATCTTTACATCACCAAGTCCCTGCTATATGGATGTTGAATACAAGGAAGCATGAACTCACTCGACATATCCTTTGACAATTTCAATATATCAAATATCTTTTGATATCAAGTTTCATGATTGTCATTTTGGATACACAAGTGTTTTTCCTTGCAAGACTAACTCATGTAGGAAGATAAACTCAAACCCTAAGTGGTGCTCCCAACTCTTGATGGACCACATCAACCTTGAGCATCCAACACAAGTTCGACTACATGATCAACATCAACACCACAACCCAAGGTATGATATTCCATCTTAGAGAAGCTTTGCTCCAAGACATGAGTCAAAGCAACTCAACGAGATGTGAATACATCAAAATGCTTAAACGAAAAATGGTAACCCCATTTTGAGCTTAAACGATGAGTATGACCTACGATTAAGTGTTATCACTTGACTCCTCAGTCAATATACTCTAACATAGGTGACTTTGTCGCCGACCCCTTCTAGATGAAGTTCTCTAGTGTTTCTCTATTCACTTACTTTGTGTTTTTGCATATATTTCTTGCTATCTTGTTCCCCTTATCAAAAAAAAACTTCATCTAGATCTCTTTTCTTATTTATGTTTTTCTCTGTAACTTCTGTGTCTAATTCATTGCAAATCTTTCAACTAATTCCTTGCAAATCCTTGTGAGATTTCTTTTGCCAAGTGAGCTGAATTGACAAAATTTTTACTCTGTGTTGAACTCGGTCCCTTCGATGAAAACCTATCGGTCTGACCGAAGCACAAGGTCTCCTTGTGAATAGTTCATCGGTACAACCGACATGGACTAACTCGGTCGCACCGATCAGGACCTTCTGTGACTCTGTCCACTCGGCGTCACTAACGAAAAACAATCGGCGTCACCGATTTCAACTCTGAGAAAATGTTTTGCCATTTTTACTGCCTATCTTTTTCAGCTCCACTCAATGATTCTTTTCTCTACAAGCATCATGGATTACCTACTACTTTGTAGTGTCTCTCAAGGACCACACCTACTTGACTCATGCTCCAGAAGTGCCCTTCTTGGAAATTGATGTCAAAGGGGGAGAGAGAGCACATCAAAGCTTATCATATGAGCACATCTAAGCTCTTTCAGATGCTAGTAAAATAAAGAGGAGAGAAGTCACATGTCTTTTAGAGGGGAAAGACATGTCAATATGTTTGATCTTAGTTATTGCTATTGCATATTATTGTTGCTCTGACTGTGGTTAATATTACCCTTTCTTGCTCTGATTTTCTCTCACCCTATCTTCTTCCATTATCCAATATCAGATTCAGGGGGAGAAAGAGTCCATATCTAGGGGAAGAAAATCTTTGGAATTCATTGCATATCTTTAAAATCTTTGGGGGACATGTCAGTATCTAAATGGAGTACCTAGTACTCACCCATTACATGTCATCCCTGTTTTGGTACTCTTGTGGTTTCCTAAAATTGCTTTACCTAAAGTGTTCTTGTGTTATCTAACCCTGTTTTCTCAAGTCAACTCCTTCTAAAGCCAGCCCAAGACCACAAGGTAAGTATATGCATCACACTCATGTGCATGATGATCTCTTGCTGATGCATCACACTCAAGAAGGATTATGAACATGGAGGTACTCTTCCTATACACATCATTTGCTCTGATGCATATAGCCAAGATGCATGTAACTCATTGCTTGCTCTGTCATGCTTATGCATTCACATGTTCTCATATTCCAACTTCACGTGATTGCATACATGTAGGGGGAGCCTATGCATGTTACATGTCTCTCCAAAGCTTTATTTATTACCATGTATATCTTTAATCTAAAGCTTTGATGTATGTTGTCATCAATTACCAAAAAGGGGGAGATTGAAAGCACAAGTGCTCCCTGGGTGATTTTGGTAATTAATTTCAACATATCTCTTATTGGACTAATACGTCTACCTAGTGTATTTCAGACAAGTTCAACAATGGCATGGCAAGGACAAGAGGATATGGAAATCCTTCAAAATGCTAAGGACACATATTGGCAAAAGCTCAAGACTCTTCATTTTATATTTTAGTGATCCAAGATCACATTGAGTCCATAGGAAAGCCAATACTATTAAAAGGGGATGAGGTGTTGCTTAATGGTCTACTTGCTCAAACTGCTTAGTGATATTGCTCCAAAACCCTCAACCACTTTCTCATTTCCAAATATGTGCAAAACTCAAAGTCAAACTCGGCCCCATCAAAATGATCTATCCGGCGCCACCGAGTTCATTTGACATAGCCACTGCCAGAAACCCTAACTCCTCGGTCACACCGATACGGATCTCGGTCTCACCGAGATGGCCCTGCAAACTCTCTGTTGCCTGTTGCAATTATTTCGGTCTTACCGAAATGTGCAATCGGTCCCACCGAGTTTGCTTGACCAACTCTCTGTTTGCTCTTTGCTAAAATCGGTCTCACCGAGTTCAAGCAATCGGCTTCACTGAGATGAGGTTTTGCCCTAGCCCTAGCACATCGGTCCCACCGAGTTGTTTCAGTCGGTCCCACCGAGATTCCTAACGTTCACATTTTGAACTAAATCGGTCTCACCGAGTTCTTCTATTCGGTCTGCCCGAGTTGGGTCAAATGTGTGTAATGATTGGATTTTGTGTGGAGGCTATATATACCTCTCCACCCCCTTCTCCATATGTGAGAGAGCCATCAGAACGTGCCTACACTTCCAGCCTACATTTTCTGAGAGAGAACCACCTACTCATGTGTTGAGATCAAGATATTCCAATCCAACCACAAGAATCTTGATTTCTAGCCTTCCCCAAGTTGCTTTCCACTCAAATCATTCTTCCATCATATCCAAATCTGTGAGAGAGAGTTGAGTATTGGGGAGATTATCATTTGAAGCACAAGAGCAAGGAGTTCATCATCAACACAACATCTATTACCTTTTGGAGAGTGGTGTCTCCTAGATTGGTTAGGTGTCGCTTGGGAGCCTCCTACAAGATTGTCGAGTTGAACCAAGAAGTTTGCAAGGGCAAGGAGATCGCCTATTTCGTGAAGATCTACCCGAGTGAGGCAAGTCCTTTGTGGGCGATGGCCATGGTGGGATAGACAAGGTTGCTTCTTCGTGGACCCTTCGTGGGTGGAGCCCTCCGTGGACTCGCGCAACCGTTACCCTTCGTGGGTTGAAGTCTCCATCAATGTGGATGTACGATAGCACCACCTATAGGAGCCATGCCAAAAATCTCCGTGTCTTCATTGCGTTTGCACACTCCAATCCCATCCCTTTACTTTCTTGCAATTAGCATGCTTTACTCTTTGCGCTGCTCATACTCTTGCCATGCTTGCTTGAAATGTATTGTGAATGCTTAAAACTCCACCTCAACTTAAAGAACTTAAAAATTGCCACTTTTACTTGTTGAGGGTCTAATCACCCCCCTCCTCTAGACCCCTCTTCTCGATCCTTTCAGCGGCCTCGAGCCTGGGGAGGGCCGCGTTCACTTCACGAGCGAACTGCTTGAAGATGCGCTGTGAGGCTGGGGCCTGCGCACCACCCAGGACGCAGGCGATAGCACGAGGTTCTTGGAAGCCCCCAGCCCCGTCGTCCTGTCGGTTGTCGTCGTTCCTCCTTGGCAACGGCGGAAGCGAAGGGAGGCCAGCATTGCCCTGAGGACGGGCCTCACGAGGCTGATCACCCCAGAACCCGTCGCGAGGCTCGTCGCGCCAGCGGTCCTCACGAGGCTGATCGCGCCAGTTCTGACGGGGGTCACAGTTGTCCCAGCGGCCTCCTCCGCGGCCATAGCCCCGGTCACCACGCTCGGGGCGGCGACCAAGGCGCCCATCGCGGAGGGCCCTGAGCTCTTGGGAGTCGTTGGTGTTGTGGCTGTGTACGTTGTGGAAGATGCAGAATAGGCGGTTGCCCCTAGGGGGTTCGTCGTGGTCACGACCGCGCTTCATATCAGGTTCAGCCGCAAGTACGGCGGGACCCTTGTGCTTCGCCTCCTTGGCCTTGGCCTTCTTGTCCTCGGGGTCTGCCTTAGGAAGCTCTAGGAGGGAGAGGCGGCCCTCCTCGGCCCTTGCACATTTGTTCGCCAGGTTGAACATCTCCAGGGCCGAGCACAGGTCTTCGTTGATGGCGAGCTCCTCCTTCATCTTGATGTCCCGGACGCCTTCAGAGAACGCCGAGATGATGGCCTCGTCAGATGCCTTCGGGATCCTGAGACGGACGTTTGTGACGCGCTGTATGTACTTGTGCAAGGTCTCGCCCAACTGCTGCTTCACGCGCCGCAGGTCGCCCACTGCAGGAGCGCGGTCGCGAGTACCCTGAAAGTTGGCAATGAAACGCTCGCAAAGCTCGTCCCAGGAGGAGATCGACCCCACCGGGAGGTTTAGGAGCCAAGAGCGCGCGCCGTCCTTGAGGGCCATGGGGAACCAGTTCGCCATGACCTTGTCGTCGCCGTTTGCCGCTTCGATGCTCAACACGTAGAGCTGGAGAAATTCCGCGGGGTCAGGGGTGCCGTCGTAACGTGGAGGCAGATCCGGCTTGAACTTGTTGGGCCAGACGACGCGGCGCAGCTCTGGGGTGAAAGCACGGCAGCCCGCCGCACTCATAGGTGCGGGCCGCATGGGTGGAGCTCAGTCTTGACACCCGCGTGCCGCGACCCCTGGCGGCGCGCGGTCCTGGTGCTTGCGCTGTGGCGCCGGGAGCGCGTGCGCATCGGCTTGCGGGCGCTGGATCACCTGACAGCTTGCTTGATCGCGTGCCGGCGCCCCGCACGGTGGGTCGCGCTGGGGTGCGTCACGCCTGGGCTCGGGGTTGGCGCCGCGCAGAGGAGGAGGAGGAGGCGCGTCGTGAGCCACGTCACCCGCCTGGGATGGCGGGGGAAGGAGCGAGCGGGACGGTGCGGGGGCCTCGCCGGCGGCACTGACGAGTTCGGCGATGCGGCCAAGCCAGTTGTCGCAGAGGTCGTTGACGGGGCGATAACGCAGGAGCTCGCGCGCCATGAGCAGTGCAGACTGCGCGTTCGACGGCCCGCGGCGAGCATGGGAGGATGACGCCGTGGCTGGAGTGGGTGATGGAGTTGCGGTGCGGCCATCGCGCCACACGAAAGGTGGCAGCGACGAATCCTGCTGCTCATGAGCAGCAGGGTCAGTGGCAGCGTTAGCCACGGGGGAGGCAGAGCGGCAAGGAGCGCCATTGCCCACGGGTGCTATCTGGGCGGACACGGCGAGCGTCGGCCATGGGAGCGACGGAACGGAGGCGAAGCGAACGGTGGAAAAAGGACTTCGACACGCCCCTACCTGGCGTGCCAAATGTCGGATTCAGGGCTCCGCAGACCCAAGAAGGTTCGAACTCTGGGGCGTGTGCGAAGATCTCAACCTCTCAAGCTTAGAGTCCGTCGCCCCACAGCCTAGCCTAGCCGGATTCGCGTGAACAAGGAAGAAGATGAACACGGCAGTTTACCCAGGTTTGGGCCACCTTGCGGTGTAAAACCCTACTCCTGCTTTGTGGTGGATTGGCCTCACGAGGAGGTTGAGGATGAACTAGTATAGTGTATGAGCTGCCTCGCGAGGGCTCGGGGGTGAGAATGAGTCGATCCCCTCTATGATGGTGGCTAACCTATATTTATAGTGGCCTTGGTCCTCTTCCCTCGAAACTTAGGCGGGAAGGGATCCCACAACGGCCAATTTAAAAGGGGACAAGTAGTACATCTAATCCTGACGAAAGGTGGTCTTCGCCTGCAAAGCTTCTGGTCGTGACGCAGCAGTGGGATCGGTGATGACCTCCACCTTTCCGAGCCTGTGGTCTTGGTCTTGTAGCACCGGAATCGAAACCTTTGGGAGATTTCTTGGGAACCCACGCCTGTCCTTGCCTCCTTAGCACCAAAGAGGAAACTGGCTCCTCTGCGCCCGCTGGCGCCCGCCTGGCCTTGGTCGTCATGGCTCACGTCACCTCAGCCTGATGAGGTGGGGTACCTGCATAAAATCTCCGCTCCTCGGGAGGCCTCCTGGGGAGGCCGCTCCCTCGGGAGGTCTTGGTGTCGTCCTACTCGCGAGGCCTGGCCCCTCGCGAGGGTCTTGTTTTGGTGGTCTTGGAGATGGGCCGTACTAGGCCGTCGAGGGAGCCACGCCGCGGGCCACAGACAGGCAAGTCTGGGTACCCTGGTTCCTGGAACGCCGACAGGGGCCGGGCAAGAGCCCGCCGGAGGTGACTATTCTGACGCCGTACAGCGCACCGGAGCTCCTGCTGCACTCTTGTGTGTACGACGATCGCGTGGACACGTGGGGGCTGGGATGCATAATGGCCGACCTCCTCTCGGGCACCGGCGCCTCCACGTTCGACGGCGAGTCGGACATAGAGATCATAGCCAAAGTGTTTGGCATCGTCGGCACGAAGGGGATCAAGGATTGGTCTGGATACTCGGGGCTAGCGGCAGACCGGAAGTCGAAGCTACCGGGTAATGGGGGCGTCAGCCGCCTTCGGGACAAGTTTCCCAGTCGCAAGTTATCATCGGCCGGCTTTGAGGTGCTCAGCGGGCTGCTGGAGAGCAACCCGGAGAAGCGGCTTACCGCAGCGAAGGCGCTCCAGAAGCCTTGGTTCCACAACCGACGACGTGGCATTGCTGGTTTGTTCAAGTCGTGCGTGGTTGGAGTCGTACCAGAGATATAGAATTAATTTTGGCCACTCCACATGCTTTGCTTTTTTTTTTTTGTCTTCTGCAAAAATGTATTCCCTCCTTCCCAAAATATAAGGCGTTGTTGACATTTTTTTTGTCTTCGACACACAACTTTGACTATGATTTCACTTATCATATAGAATTAGTGTAAACATATGTAAAATAAAACTTGTCTGAAACTCTGAATGTATGCAGGTGGTTGGCCATAAGAGTTGTCAGATGACAAACATAGCTTTAGAAAAGAAAGAAGATGCTAGGCCTCCATCATTGCAATAAAACTTGTACATGAACATCCAGACATTTATTGAATTCCTCATAAGTAAAAATCGTGACAATATTGTACAATGGTGTGCTTTATATTTTTGTGTATTTACAATTGCTTATTGTTCAGTGATATCATTACTTGCTGAGTTGCTTAACATATTTTAGTGACCACCTGGCTATTGTTCAGTGCTCAACTAATTTTTGTCCCTGTGTAATATGTATTTCCTTGCTAAGATAAAGTATGACAAGAGGGTCATTTTGTGCTAGAAAGATCTATTCCTCCGGCAGTCAGGCTGCAGCTTATATTTCCTGTCTGCCGAGAAACTGTTCCTTTTGTGAGACCTAGTTGGCTAGTTCTTGTTGGGACCTGGAACTGCCTGAAAAAAGTGCCACTGTTGGCGAGAATGGACGTTTGGCTCTCGGCCTCCATGGAGGCCTTTATTTCGAAAAATTCAAAATTCAAATTTTTTGGTTTCAAAAAATCTGAAAAAAAAATTGTGCAAGTAAACAAGGATGTTATGTTTATGTGTGTAAAATTTCAGGATGAAATACGTCGAAATGCGACCTGTACAAAAAATAAAAATTCATGGCCTGGGAGGATGAATAGTATCATGTGTTAAAAAGCCCCAGATTTATCTTTTTTGCACAGCACTCATTTCAACGTATATTACCCTGAAAATTTACACACATGTGTGTTATGCCTTCATGTATATCTGTAAAAAAATTTCAGATTTTTTTGAAATGTAAAGATATGAATTTCGATGAAATTTGAATTTAGAGGCCTCTATGGAGGCCGAGCTCCAAAGGCAATTTTCGCACTGTTGGCATGATAAATTAGGATGTAGTGCAGTTTATAATTCAGTGGAAAGCATCATGTACAGAAAGCTACACATTTTCACAACTACAGTTAAGACAGTAAAAGCTTAAATGAAAGAAGTATAAGGCCCGCTGGTGTTTCTCCTTTCCCTCTATATTTAGCGATTTTGATCACTATATTTCCTTCCCTTTTTAAGCAATTTTTTCGCACACTGCATCGATGCCATGTTCATGCTTTGTCAGATGATGACTTCTGCTCATCATCGATAGTGATCAGTTTACTCAAGCAGTATAATGTTGTTATTGACCGAGCAGGTGGAGACGACCTAAAAGATTGATTTTTGTAGGTATTATCAGGAGTTTATTAGTGCTGGAGTGAAAGCATATGCACTACTAGGTTGCACAGACGAGGGGCTTAGAAATGAACTGCTGGATATCAAACATTCTGGTCTTGAGATTGAAGGCTTGGGGTTCTATGGAGGAACCAGTTTGAAGTCAGCAAACACATCATTAATTCTACAATTACTGTTCAGAATTATTTTTTATAGCTGTGGTTTCTATAGTCAAGTCAGACAGTTTAGCTTTGCTGTTATTTTAGTAAAAACTGCCCTTTTTGCGTGCAGTATCTTTATTAAATTTTTGTACTCAACTAGTTCTGGCAGGATAACAAGCTTGATATAAGGTATCTATAATGTAGTCCAGCAGAGAAGATGTTTATCATGCAAACATCCCCCATATACGATCTTGTGTAGATTCGTGCGTGACACTCTTTTATGCAGATTCGTGAGTGCATGCTCAACTGTGCCGTTTGAAAGGAATTCAATAAGATATGCAGTGTAGTATTCATCAATTGTGCACTGTCAGGCTCCTACTAGACTAGGGAAGGGAGCCTGTGAGAAATGACCTGAACCATTGACACTGACTGACGAAACTGACGAACTGACGAAGTGCCAAATGTTAACTGAAAAATAATGTAGAGGACTTGACGTGCACGCTGAGTCATCATGTGGTTCTTAGTTCTCACCTGCTGACGTCATGCATCAGCGAAAAGGGTTTTGTGCAAACTCCTACTTGCCAGAGGAATAATTGCAGGGTGAGTATTGAATTCATACTTCAGCTAACTCATCCAAAAGTCCGAACTGATAGAAAAAGGCGAACAATATATTTCAACAGTGAGAGCAGTTTAAGTCAGCAGTGTTGTTCTTCATTTATCTCAGAATCTAAACTTCGCTAGAACTGATACACTGATGTGCGCATAGTTAGCCCACGGTGTAAGCTATACGATCAAACAAAGGCCAATAGTTTTATGCTGGCCAAATTAAGAGCATCTCCAATCCAAAAACCTGGAAATGAAAGAGAGAAAGAGCCTCTTCAATGGAGGCCCCAAAATTTCCCACATTTGACGGGACGTCCCTAAACCTACAAACCCATCACAGATGTGGAAAAAAATAAGGGTGTTTAGACCGGACGCACGCTTCCACCCAGCCAGCCAGCCGAGTTTGGGCCGGACGCACGCTGTGTCGCCACGCGTCCCGCGCCGCCTCTCGCGTGGTCGGTCACTTATCCCCCTGGCCTTTTTTTTATTTTTCTTTCTCCCTCACTTATCCGCTTCCTCCCGTCACTCCCATCCCTTCATCTCTCTTTGTTTCTCCCGCGAGAGAAAATCCCCTCCATGAGATTCAGCACCGGCCGCTACTACTGGGAGTCGGCCATGGCCGCTCACCCGCTCACCCAACCCCTCGTGCCCGCCCTCCATGTCGTTTTTTGCTACAAAAGAGAGCGAGGACGGAGACCAAGGGCTATGACCATCAGCGGCACGAGGAGTTGCCGTGGTGGCAGCGCTGCGTCGACTGTGACTGCGTCGTGTAGCACCGCGGTGCTGCAACCCGCGGTTACAGATGTTGGAACCGTGGCTTCCAGATGCTGGAACCACGATGGCAAATACTGGAAGCCTGGAGCTGCCAGTGGTGACCACGCGGGACGCGGGGTGCTGCGATCGGTTTGCCAGATGCTGGAACCACGCCGACTATTTGCTGGAACCGGCATCGGTAATTGCTGCCTGCCATGCGATGTGCTCGAACTGGACGCGCCCTCACCACTGGCGGCAACCTTTTTTGTTGGAACTAGTATGTTTTTGCTGGAACTACTTCTTTTTTTTTGCCACAATCACACACCAAGAGTTTTTCTTGCTGACTTTGTTTTGCTGGAACCGACTTTAGTTTTTGCTGGAACTTAGTAATTTTTTGCTTCAACCAGCAAATAAAGGATTTTTGTTACTTTCAGAATTTTTTTTTGTAATTTTTTGCTTCAACCAGCAAATGAAGGATTTTTGTTACTTTCAGATTTTTTTTTGCTTGCCACGACGGTGCAAGTCGACGACTCGCGGCGAGCCGGAGGCGGTGATGCTGCAACCGTGGTCACCATGCGCTGGAACCGGCCGGTGTCGGAGTTGCAACCATGGTGACCATGGCGAGCGCTACTCTGTTTTCTGCTGCAACTGCGGATGCTGCGAGCCAACTGGCGACAGGAGGAGGCGGGTTGCTGGTGAGTATACCTGGCCATATCTCGGGTCGGGCCGGGCTTCGGGCCGGGCCAAAAAAAGCCCGGTGCTGAAAACCCAGGCCCGAGCCCGGCCCGGCCCGACCACCGGGCCTACTAAATCGGGCCCGAACCCGCCCCGAGCCCGGAAAAGCCCAACACGGCCCGCCCGGCCCAGCCCGACCACGGCTAAAAACCCATTTTTCACAGGCCCGAGCCCGGTTCGATCTGCCCAGCGGGCTTGATTTTCAGGCCCGAGCCCGGCCCGATGGCATGTTCGGGCTCAGCCCGGCCCGGGATTTTTGGGCCGGGTTGGGTCGGGCCGTCCGGGCCGGGCTGCCCTTGGCCAGGTCTACTGGTGAGCATGGGGGCAAGGATGAGCGGGGCGGCGCAAACGACCGGCGAGTGGGGCGAGCGCGGTGTTGCGGGTAGCCGGCGATCACTGACGGCATAGCTTCTGAGGGAAGGAGATTTTTTTATTGACTTATTGAGTCTAGACGAAGAAGAGGCAATCGAACTACGCCGGTTGCTTTGATCCAACGCACGCGCGGAGACTGGCGCCTAGTGCTGGCCAATGAGAATTGCGTACGTCATCCGGAGTAGAGTTGATCAAATTAATCAGCAGACAGCAATATAGGTCGGTCTTGACTCCGAGTCGGAGTGCGGGTTCGTATCCTAGACAAATCAACGTTTTCCCAACGTGTATGTACATAGGGATGTACGTGATATATACGTCCACTCGTTGTATCTCCACCTCCCTGCCTAAACTCGTTATTTGCCTCCCTGGCGATCGAACCTGCGTGCACCGGCACGGACGCCATGGCAGCTTCCGCCGGAAAGAAAGAAGCCGCCTGGCCTGCCACCATGGCGCGGTACGAGCGGCTGGAGAAGCTGGGAGCGGGCATCAACGGTGAAGTGTTCAAGGCGTGGGACACCGAGGACAACCTGATCGTCGCCGTCAAGCGGCTTAGCGGGAGCGGCAACGACGGCTTCATTATTTCCGGCCTACCGGAGGTCATGCGGGAGGCCATGTGCCTGGGCGCGTGCCGCGGCATCCCCTCGATCGTGCAGCACCGCCGGACCTACGCTGACGCATGCCAACGCGAGGCCAGCGATTCCTTCATCGTGATGGACTACGTCGGGCGCCTCAACCTACGCGGCTACATGCAGCGCCGGGTCCGTCTTCGTCGGCCGTTCTCCGAGGACGAGGTGCGCCGGATCATGAAGCAGCTCGTGGAGGGGGTGAAGGCCGTGCACGGCGTGGGCATCCTGCACCTCGACATCAAGCCGGAGAACGTGCTCCTCGACGACGGCACCGAGGACAGGAAGCAGAGGCCCAAGAAGGCGGCCGTGGAAGCCGATGTTGGCGGCGAGGTCAAGGACGACCGCATAGTCTACAAGGTCGGCGGTTTCGGGATGTCCACGAAAGGACGGGGAAAGAAGCAGCCGGAGGTAATTATTCTGACGCCGTACAGCGCGCCGGAGTTCCTCCTGCACTCTTGCGAGTACGACGATCGCGTGGACACGTGGGGGCTCGGATGCATAATGGCCGACCTCCTCTCCGGCACCGGCGCCTCCATGTTCGACGGCGAGTCGGACATAGAGATCATGGCTAAAGTGTATGGCATCGTCGGCACGGAGGGGATCAAGGACTGGTCTGGATACTCGGGGCTAGCGGCAGATCAGAAGTCGAAGCTGCCGGGTAAGGGGGGCATCAGCCGTCTTCGGCACAAGTTTCCCGGTCGCAAGTTATTGTCGGCCGGCTTTGAGGTGCTCAGCGGGCTGCTGGAGAGCAACCCGGAGAAGCGGCTTACCGCAGCGGAGGCGCTCCAGAAGCCTTGGTTCCACAACCGACGACGTGGCTTTGGCAGTTTTTTGAAGTCGTGTGTGGGAGGAGTCTTGCCGGAGACATAGAATTTACATGCTTTGTCTTTTAGCGTGTTCTCCTAAATGATTGTATATTTCAGAGATATACCCTAATGTATAATTGCTTTAGTGTTGCATTAAAGAGATGTTTCGTTTAATTGGCTTAGGAAGCATGTGTCCATGTTTTCTCACACATACACATATGATTAATATTTGAATTTAAAATTTAGTGATTATCATGAAAATGTATCAAACCATACCAAGGCATTATCATAAACAATATGTCGAAATATATTTTGGGCTACATGAATCAATCGTGAACATACATTACTTCAGCCCAAACTTTACACAAACGTGTGCAACCAGGTGATCCTGGTTATTAGAACCTTTTTTTCTCAAAAAAAGAGAGGTTATTAGAACCTTTTTGTAGTATGTCAGCAAACGCCGGCTTGCCACTACGAGCAAATACTAGTGGTAGAACATTTGATGTGCTTGTGATCTCATTCAAGCTGAGAATATGATGACCCTCGACCTCAACATCGATTGTGTATGTGTTCCCTTCTAGTAAAGAATTCGAAAGGAGGGTAAAACCCCTGACTTCAACATCGATTGATGCATGGAGCCTTCTGTCCAATTATTTTTACGCACTGCCACTTTAGACCGATCACCGTGACCAATGTACTCCAACTCATCTTTGCTAAGGTGTGCTCGGCGTCACTCATCCCCGTGGTGGATCGCCTCACGCACCCCTACCAATTTACCTTTATTAAAGGGCAGTTCAGTCATGATGGGATCATGGTGCTTCTTGAGATTTTTCATGAGGTTAAGGTTGAACGTCAACTGGGCATTTTCCTTAATCTTGATTTCTAGAAGGCCTATGACCACCTAGATCTGTCCTTTCTCCGCATGGTGCTCGACCGAGGGGGGTTCGATGATCGTTGGTGCTCCTGGATCATGACGATCATCGGGAGTGGTAGCACCATTGTTAATATTAATGGGGACGTGGGTCTCTATTTTAGATCTTCATGCAGGGTGAGGCAGGGGGATTCCATCTCCCACCTCCTCTTTAACCTTGCGGTTGACGCCCTGGCAGGTATCTTGGAGAAGGCTAAGATAGCCGGCCACCTCGAGTATGCGGACGACACCATGATCATCGAAGAGAGGTCAGAACTGGACATCATCAATCTTAAGTTCCTTCTCCTCTGCTTGTGGAGATGTCGGTCCTCAAGATCAACTTTGATATGAGTGAGGTTGTGGTCTTGTGGTATATGCATTGTTCAGGAAATCGGTAACTGGTAGCTGCTCGGTCGACTTCGGAGTAGTGATTAATCAGTGAATCGGCCTATTAACTGGATTAACCGATCGACCATTAATCGGTAGATTAAATAGGAATAGCCAACATATATCTATTTTTTATGTTTTATATCATACTCTTATGTTCCCAGCTATGTAATATACCAAAATATGCTACTGTTTGGTCGAACCCTAGTTATTGAGGAGCGAGAGGGGGATGGGAGGGGTTACAAGGAAAAAATTGGGCTTTGTTTGCCCACAAGTTAATGGGTCAGCAACGATTAATCGACCTAACAACCGATTAATCGACCTAACAACCAATTAATCGGTCTAACGGGCCAATTAATCGGCCTGCCAAGTTAACACGGTGAATAAGTGCTATTCGACTCGGTCACCCTACGAGTACCGATTAACTGGCCCGTTAACTGATTAGTCGGACGAATTCTTAAATAGTGGGTATATGTGTGAGGAGCAACAGTGGATTGCGGACAACTTTAGTAACAACTTGTCCGCTTTCCATATCACCTACTTGGGGATGCCTCTTTTTGACTCTCGAAACTTGATTCGGGACTTTGACCCGCTTATGGGGGTGGGAGTCAGTGCGAAGGCTGAGCCATGGTGTGGTAGCTAGGTTCATCTCATAGGGGAGCAAGACTGTGCTTATCGACTCCTATCTATCTAGTCTCCCTATGTTTATGATGGTGTTATATATTCTACCCTGGGGGGGGGGGGGGGGGGGGCGTCCTTAGCTCCATTGACCAAGATCTATCACGCTTCTTCTGGCAGACAACCAATGGGCAACATAAATACCATAGGTAAAGTGGGTGGATATATGTTTCCGGAAGGACCAGGGCGGACCGTGCATTCTGGCATCCAGGCACATGAACATCACCCATATGTAGAGGTGGGTGTGGCATATCATGTGGGATGAGGGGGCATCTAATTGGAGGTTATAAAAGCAACAGATTTGCAGGGCCTCCCGCTTCTAGCCTATAATTGCAGCGAGGGATCCCAATTCTGGAAGTTGCTCTAATCGTTTAAGCACGAGATTCTCCTTGGTACTAGATTCTCCATAGGGAATGAAGAAAGTACCCTTATCTGGATTGGCCTATGCCTTGGTCGGTTCATTTTGTGTGTCGAGTTTCTAGCACTATTTGCGATATGCTAGCATACGATGCTCTTAGTTGCCTTGGAGGCTAACGATGGAAATTGGAACATCTTGATCCGACGTACATTTGGCCCCAAGGAAACCGTAACATGGATCCAGCTTTGGGCCTCCCTTCCCCCAACCTTGTTGGGGTCCCCGGATGTGGTGTCCTGGCACCTGACCCTCTCGATAATTTTCTCGGTCGGTTCGGCATATCATGCACTATTTCGTGCCCCGACCCTAGCATGGACGATCTGCTTGTTGAAAGCACCACTCCTGCCTAAGATCGGGACCTTCGTATGGCAGCTCCTCCGTGACCGCCTTCCCAAGGGGATTGAGGTCGCGAAGAGGCATGGACCTGGCGATGGTGTTTGCCCCCTTTGTGTGGTTCCACAGTCCAAGACACACATTCTATTTTCCTGTCCGACCCCGCTTCCTATGGAGCTTTGCCTGTGAGGCCCTGGGCTTGAGTGGCGGGCTCTAGACTTGGGTGAGTTCCGGGAAGCGCAGGTGAACCTTACCGGTACGAGCGGTGCCTCTTCTTGTTTGTGTTTGCGGTGATGGTCTGAACCGTGTGAACTACGGCGTACTACTAACTTGGTGTTTAAATTTATGGTCTTCTTGTAACATTGGCACCCGCTCTCTAGACAACAGGACTCGGACCGGCTTGGCGGCATGATTGACGACCTTCTACTGGCGGCCCGCCATATAGCTTCGCCTGCTAGCCGTTGGTTGTTGGCTCTACGGAGTTGTAACGAAGCCGATCGATTAATCGACCCCTTAGTTTGTCTTGTGCCGAGTACTGTGCCACGTGCGTTGTGTGTCCCTAGTCCCTACACAACCAGCGTTGCATCTTTTCGTCCGAATCAAGCACATTGAGAGGGATGTGCAACTGACCGACCTCCCGAATGTCTCCTCGGTGCAACCTAATCTCGGATACGATCGACATTCGACAGAGAGATGATATATAGTGGGGGTGCATCGAGAAACCCAGTAAGGAATGACGTGCAGATCGATGCGGCAAGCATCGTCTTCTTTCCAGGAACTGCATGCCGCTAGCTAATCTCAATATTTTCCAAGCTGTCATCCTTCTTATATAGCTTCTGCAAACTTATCGTCGGCCAAAAATGCAGTGCATACACGCATGCGTAGTGAGAAGATGGGACGCGTCTGAATCACTACTACACATGCATTAGTAAAGCTAGCTTGCCGAAATAAGGTGGTGCCTACGCCGTGTTCACCAAAGTAACTAATCTCGATCGATCCATCTGCAGTGCACTTGGTACTGGTAGTTGCGTGCGTCGCCCATCGAGCGTGTGTGTATTTATACCATGCCCTGACATCTAGCTTCAGAGCAGAGGCAGTGCAGCAGTCGCACGCGCTAGCTCCTTGTGTCGAGAATGTTTCCTCCTGCTGCTGGTGGTGGTGGTGCTGGCGCTGGAGCAGGCGCGTGGCAGCTGCAGCAAGGGATGGGCGTGCGGCGGACGTCGTCCTCGGCCTGGCCACGGCCGCCTTCGCGCTCTACGCCGTCGCCCTCAACCCGGCAGATTCCCTGCCGCAGGTACGATCCATCAAAATCGTCTTATCTTTTCATTTCTTCTCGGCCGGGCTGGATGATCTCGAGCACTAATGGACTGGCTGGTCCGTGTATGTATAGACTGATGCCGCGCTGAGGTCGGCGAACTGCGGCGCCACGCCGCAGCAGGAGTTGGGCATGCGCTTCGAAGCGCTGGTCATGCTCCTCACCGCGGCGGCGCAGGCGGCCACGGCCGGGGCGGCCTGGGTTCTCGTAACGGTGTTCGGCCGCGGGATGGCCCGGCTCCTCGCTCTCTTCGCGCACGCTCTCGGTGGCTTCAATGCCTACACCCTCTACTACGTCGTCCGCGGGGTTGCCGCCGTCACCTTGGGCTTATGCATCGCCAACGACGTCCGCGTTACGCTCGTCCTCTACCACGCCCTCTTCCTCGTGACCCAGGCCGTGCTGCTCGTCGTCGGCTTCGTCGCCGTCCTCTGCGGAGTGTGAGCTTCATCAGCAAGCTGGCTGCTGCGTGCTATCTTCTCGACCGCACCTCTCGGTAGTCGTCACCTCGCTCTCGCATGCATGCATCTTCGATATCCCCATCGTGGTTTAATAATAAATAAACAACAACTAGCGTGCTGTCAGTGGTGAACTCAACATATCTGTACGTACGTAGTTAAGATCGCGCTGGACAAAATGCGGAGTTATATATGGTGGGTGTTTCTGTGTGCAATCTTATGATCTACTTGTACTACTGATTTTTCACCTTCAGTTCATTGCACCGGCTCTGTCTGCTCAACCGGCCGGGCTAACCCTTTCCATTGCCCTCGTATATAGATTAAAAGGTACGGGCATGACTGGCAGGCACCACGGGATCTTCCCATCTCGCCATGCATCAGCGCCTACGCCTTGTTCATTTGTTTAGTTGCACCATTATTCAGAGTCATCTTGCCATCTTCATTTTGTAGACCTACCAGGATAAGAGAAAAGTGCACATAACACATACTACAACCAGGAGATCTCAGCGTATGATTATCAAAAGTAACTTTGTTCCTAGGAGTCCACGAAATCCACCGGAGAGCAGCTAAGCACACCATATGTAACTTATCACCAAAAGGAAAGAAAAAAGGCATGAAACTGGGCACAAGCTTGCCACGGGGAATTTGACAACAAGAAGTTCCAAGACAATGTTAAAAATTACTCTCACTGTAAGCTTTTATGACGTTTTAGCAGACTAAAGATAGTGACCTAAAACATCTCATAGAAGTATACAGAGGGTGTAAGTGTTAAGCTGTTTCTATTTGATCACAAAAGGAACACAAAGAAGAACAATGCCAATTTCATTTACTCGTGTTAAATCTAGTTAGAACACTATCTTAAAGTAGTCGCTAGAGAAAATTTTGGATTTTCAGAGAACAATTAGCTTTCCAGATCCCTTGGTTGTGAGCCCCGTCGACATCCTCTTCCAAGCAGAAATTGCCATTCTTATACGAGGACGAAGACACGGTGTCCATATTAGGAGACATTTGGAGAGATTAACAACATGAACATACTACCATGCGCAACAAAGTCAAATTGAAGCCATCGCCAAAAGGATATTAAACTGCCTGCCAAGAACATATTTGATACTTCCTCCGTTCGGGTGTCTAGGGCGCCCGCGTAGTTCTAGGTCATTGATTTGACTACCTACATACATGTTATATTCATCAAAAGTATATCATTGAATTCATATACGGATGTAGTTTCTAAATAAATATTTTTTGTCACATATAATACATATTTAGCTAGTGAAATTATCGACCTAGAACTACGTGCATGCCCTATACACCCGGGCGGACGTAGTAGTACAATCCTGCATCTCGCACATGTCAAAGAGTACATGTGTTTTGGGGGAATAGTAAAATGTGTGTTGGTAATAGTAAAATCCCAACGGGCCAGGGTCCCACCCAACCCTACATGTCATCCAGATGATAAAAAGTTAAGGAAGGACAAACCATAGCCATGGTCAACAATCAAATATGAAGAGAAGAATAAAAGACAAAGTTAAAGAAGAAGGCCCATGAGGAAAGAAAGCCATTTATGTTAAAGAATGATGGACTAGTACACTATGAACCATGCATCACCTTGTTATCTTTATCCTCCATAGACTAGTGGACCAATAATTACCCATGAACCCCTCCCACCTACCGCCTACAAGAGCAGCACTGGTGTTTTGCCAAGTACCCTAGCCTATATAAACACCCAAGGGGTAGATGTTCATTCACCTCCAACTTGAATAAAAAAATCTCAAGGGGAGAGGAGAGGGTTCCCAAACCCATTTGGGAAGCTCTACTTTCGGATTTGAGGAGCCAATTATAACTCGAACCAAGTGAGAGGGAGCAAAGTTTACATTTGACCTTGTGAAGTCCCGTTCTGCCAAAGTCGACAACTAATCCAACTTTTCCCAGCGCTTTTCTACGCAACCTCCGTTGAGACGACTAAAACTATTAAAAACATTAAAGTGTCAATTTTGTCGGTGTACACGACCTTCATATAAGGCAGGTGCACACACCCCTGGTGCTGCTTTTTGGTTGTGACTACATTGTTGGCAATAACTCCTACCCTCATGTTGTTTCCATGACAACAACAGTGGTGTCGATGATAGCCAGGCCAACCATTGTGTGAACTCATTCCAAGGAAGTCAAAGGGCCATACTACAAACAAAGTCAAAGGTTCACTCATCAAAAGCAAGACTTATGAACTTAAGTTTTCGAAAGCATATATAAGTACCCAAAAGTAAATAGATGTAATAATGTTGTGGTCGGGGCACTCCAGGAGTGTGACATGAAATCTAACGCATGTACATGTCGAGGCCCTCATCTCCATGGCCTTAATGCTTCATGGAACCTTGATGATGCTCGCCTTCACCACATGAAAGCAAAACGGACCACGCAGCCGGGACGTTGCTCGTCCCCATTGCCTCGATGTTGCATGGAGCTTTGTATCTGCACCACTGCTCACTGGCTTGGGGTCGCATGGATCATAAAAGTGGTGAAGACACTCACCTCCATCGCCTTGATACCACATGGAGCCTCAAAGCAACTCCGATTCACCACAAAGAAGCCAAGTGGATCCCGTAGAGTCGCACCATCACCCTGGTCCTCGTCGTCGCTAGATGTTGCATGGAGCCTCACAGCCGCGCCGCCGCTCTCCTTCGTATCTTGGATCATCGGAGCCGCTCATTTCCATCAATGTGATGCCGCATGGAGACTCGACACTGCTTATCTTCATCACATTGATGTTGCATGTAGCCTTGGAGGCGCGACGACGCCTGCCTTTGTTATCTTGGAGTGGCGATGGCCTCACGAGAAAGCAGAAGTATGGTAAATCCTCATGTAGGATGTCACACCATTTACTCTTTCCCCTCTTTGTAGATTCAATCACTATATTCATCTAGATCGGCTCGCTCACATCTGTCATCAGCCTAACCTCTAAGTAATGACTATGATCAACCTTTGGCTTCGCTTTCAACCTTGATCACCTGACCAGTTAGAATACAAAAGCATGCGTTGTTGGGCCCATCATCTTGACGAAGAATAAAGAAAACTTTAAGAAAATAGGGATCGTACTGCTAATACATGAGAACAAATTTCAGTGCCTCATTATAGGTGGAGCATATTTAATCAAAATTGTCGGTGCGTTTGTTAACAAAAATCGGCAAACACATTTTGGGGGATAATAGGTAGATGTTAATATGTGATCTAGGATATAATACGAATATTAGAGTAAACAGTGTTGACAAATCATTAACACTCATACATGCCACTCTCTTTTGTTCCTTGCATTTCTAAGGTTGTAACCCTGACTGGTTCAATATTCACTCAAATTTCAAAAAGTGGTTTTCCTTTGAGTAAAAATAATCTACTCGCTGACAATTCATTGAGTCAAGCGAGACTTTGCTTGCCCTATGGTCTGGACCATCGACTGTGTCGCCGTGACTCACCTTGTCTATCAGGAGTGGGTCATATGTTGCGAACGAGGATCCCATGGTTGGGAAGAAGGCAGCCCGACGACTCGCATCAATTCAACCTCTTGCCTCTTCTTTGACCTGACTTGCCACTCAATGCCGGAGTTGGAACTGAAACAAGTTTATCAACATTTATCGTTAAACCACATACTCCACCCATATTCAGTGTACCCGTCTGAGGAAGAAGCAATCCTATATCAATAAGGGTATGGAAAGAAATTGGGAAGCCAACTTAAGAACTCACTAAAATAAGGCATCATAGCTATAACAACATATCATCGGAATCAAAGCCCCCCATAGTACAACAGTATACATGAATATGAAAGGAAGAGGCCAATACAAACCTGATCTTGATGCAGCCATAGAAACATCTCACCCAAATGCACAAGAGGGAAGCTATGAAGGGAATAAAAATTGAATAGAATAGTTGTCAAGGGAGCTAGTCGAGGAAGCAATGTCGACATCAGTTTGGCTAGGAGGATGAGTGTGCCTGATACGTCTCCAACGTATCTATAATTGTTTATTGTTCCATGTTGTTATATTATCATTCTTGGATGTTTTACAATCATTTTATAGTCATGTTATATCATTTTTTGGTACTAACCTATTGACATAGTGTCAAGTGCCAGTTGCTATTTTTTGCATGTTTTTTACATCGCAGAAAATCAATACCAAACGGAGTCCAAACGCAGCGAAACTTTTTGTGGATTTTTTTTGGACCAGAAGACATCCAGTGGGCCGGAGAAGCGCCTGGGGGGGGTGCTCCGAGGGGAGCACAACCCACCAGGGTGCGCCTAGAGGCCCAGGCTCGCCCTGGTGGGTTGTGCCCACCTCGGGTGCCCCCCGAACCGCCTCTTTGCTCTATAAATACCCCAATATTCTAGAAACCCTAGGGGAGCAGACGAAAATCAATTCCAGCCGCCGCAGAGTCCAGAACCACCAGATCCAATCTAGACACCATCATGGAGGGGTTCACCACTTCCATTGGTGCCTCTCCGATGATGCGTGAGTAGTTCTTTGTAGACCTACGGGTCCGTAGTTAGTAGCTAGATGGCTTTCTCTCTCTCGTTTGATTCTCGATACAATGGTCTCTTGTAGATCCATATGATGTAACTCTTTTTGCGGTGTGTTTGTTGGGATCCGATGAACTTTGAGTTTATGATCAGATCTATGTTTTTATCCATGAAAGTTATCTGAGTCTTCTTTGATCTCTTATATGCATGATTGCTTATAGCCTCATATTTCTTCTCCGATATTTGGGTTTTGTTTGGCCAACTTGATCTATTTATCTTGCAATGGAAAGAGGTGCTTTGTAGTGGGTTCGATCTTACGGTGCTTGATCCCAGTGACAGAAGGGGAACCGACACATATGTATCGTTGCTACTAAGAATAAAATGATGGGGTATATTTCTACATAAATAGATCTTGTCTACATCATGTCATCATTCTTATTGCATTACTCCGTTTCTCCATGAACTTAATACACTAGATGCATGCTGGATAGTGGTCGATGTGTGGAGTAATAGTAGTAGATGCAGGCAGGAGTCGGTCTACTAATCTTGGACGCGATGCCTATATAATGATCATTGCCTGGATATCGTCATGATTATTTGAAGTTTTATCAATTGCCCAATAGTAATTTGTTCACCCACCGTTTGCTATTTTTCTCGAGAGAAGCCACTAGTGAAACCTACGGCCCCCGGGTCTCTTTTCCAATATATTTGCTTTCAAGATCTGTTTTGATATTCGCTCTTTTCTTTATTTGCAACTTTTATTTTCAGATCTATTAAACCAAAAATACAAAAATACCTTGCTGCACTTTATTTTATTTGGCGTTCGATCTATCAATATTTACTACTCTCTCATGTCCGTTTGCCAATTTTTGGCGCCGTTGCCCGAAAGGGATTGACAACCCCTTTTACACGTCGGGTTGCGAGTATTTGTTATTTGTGTGCAGGTGCTATTTACGTAGTGTTGCTTGGTTCTCCTACTGTTTCGATAACCTTGGTTTCATCACTGAGGGAAATACCTACCGCCGCTGTGCTGCATCATCCCTTCCTCTTTGGGGAAATACCGATGTAGCTTCAAGCCGCATCAAAAGGAATTTCTGGCGCCGTTGCCGGGGAGGATCTTCAACATATACTAGGTTCCTAATCACAAATCTCATCTCCTCGTAATTTACATTATTTGCCATTTGCCTCTCGTTTTTCTTTCCCCCACTTCACAAAAAATTGCCGTTTTATTCGCCCTCTTTTTCGTTCGTCGTTTTCTTACTGGATCTGTTTTTGAGTGCTATCTTGTTGCGTAGTCACAATGACTCAAGAGAACACCAAGTTGTGTGATTTCTCAAATACCAACAACAATGATTTTCTTAGCACTCCGATTGCTCCTCCCACCACTAGTGCGGAGACTTGTGATATTAATACTGCTTTGCTGAATCTTGTTATGAAAGATCAATTTTCTGGTACTCCTAATGAGGATGCCGCGTCCCATCTTAACACATTCATGGAATTATGCGATATGCAAAAGAAAAAAGATGTGGACAATGATGTTGTGAAGTTGAAATTATTTCCGTTTTCTTTGCGAGATCATGCAAAATTTTGGTTTTCTTCTTTGCCTCGTAATAGTATCAATTCTTGGGATAAGTGCAAAGATGCTTTTATTACTAAGTATTTTCCGCCCGCGAAAATTATTTTCCTTAGGACATAAATCATGAATTTTAAGCAACTTGAGCATGAACATGTCGCGCAATCTTGGGAAAGAATGAAATTGATGCTAAGAAATTGTCCTACTCATGGTTTAAATCTTTGGATGATCATACAAAAATTTTATGCGGGATTGAATTTTGTTTCTAGAAATCTTTTAGATTCCGCCGCGGGTGGTACTTTTATGGAAATTACTTTGGGTGAAGCTACTAAATTGTTAGACAATATTATGGCAAATTATTCACAATGGCATACCGAGAGAGCTCCTACTAGTAAAAAGATTAATTCGATTGAAGAAATTTCTTCTTTGAGTGAAAAAGTTGATGCTCTTATGAAATTGGTTGCTAATAAAAGTGCCCCTATTGATTTTAATGATGTGCCTTTGTCTACTTTGATTGAGCAAAATAGTGATGCCGTAGATGTGAATTTTATCTCGCGAAACAATTTCAATAACAATGCTTATAGAGGTAATTTTAATCCTAGGCCTTTTCCTAGTAATTCCTCTAATAATTATGGTAATTCCTATGGTAATCCTTCTTATAATAATAATAGGAACACCTCTGATTTTGAGAATAATATTAAAGAATTTATCAATGCTCAAAAGAATTTTAACACTATGATGGAAGAAAAATTGAGTAAGATTGATGATTTGTCTAGAAGCGTTGATAAAAATTCTCATGATGTAGAAAATGTCAAGATGAAAATTTTTGTGCCTAAAGTTGAGGAATCAATTAAAGCTCTTTATATTTCTATGGATGAAACTAAGAAAAGAACCGCTATGCTTAGAGCTAGAAGAGAATTTTTAGAAAAGACGTTTTCTAGTGATTGCTTTCATAAAAGTGATGAAGATCTTAAAATGATTGGTGTTTCTTCTATTGATTCCTTGTTTAGTAAAATTAAGATTGATGAAAAAGGGACTGTAGAAGAGTCAACTTTAGTTAGAAGGCGTCCCGATAATTTGGAGGGTGAAAATCTTTTTGAAAATTTTGATAAAAGTGGGTTTGAAGAGGTCAAGACTTTAACTAGTGATGTGCCCACTATTTTGGATTACAAAGACTTTAATTATGATAGCTGCTCTTTGATTGATTGTATTTCTTTGTTGCAATCCATGATAAATTCACCCCATGCTTATGAACAAAATAAAGCCTTTACTAAACATATTGTTGATGCTATGATGAAAGCTTTGGAAGAAAAATTGGAATTAGAAGTTTCAATGCCTAGAAAATTACATGATGAGTGGGAACCTACTATCAAAGTCAAGATTAAGAATTATGAGTGTTTTGCTTTATGTGACTTGGGTGCTAGTGTTTCTACAATTCCGAAATCTTTATGTGATGTGCTTGGTTTTACCGATATTGAAGAATGCTCTTTAAATTTGCACTTGGCGGATTCTACTATTAAAAAGCCTATGGGAAGGATTAATGATTTTCTTATTCTTGCAAATAGGAATTATGTGCCCATAGATTTTATTGTTCTTGATATTGATTGTAATCCGTCTTGTCCAATTATTCTTGGTAGACCGTTTTTACGCACTATTGGTGCCGTGATTGATATGAAAGAAGGCAATATTAAATTTTAATTTCCACTAAGGAAGGGTATGGAACACTTCCCTAGAACAAGAATTAGGCCTCCATATGAATCAATCATGAGGGCATCTTATGGATCTCGAAACAAAGATGACAAAACTTAGATCCTTGCATTATGCCTAGCTAGGGGCGTGAAACAATAGCGCTTGTTGGGAGGCAACCCAATGAATAAAATTTATTTTTGCTTTCTGTTCTTGAGTGTTTGCACAATAATGATACTGTTATAATTGTGTTTTTTGTGTTTTAATTAGTGTTTGTGCCAAGTAAAGCCTTTAGGATTATGTTGGGTGATAGTTGATTTGATCTTGCTGGAAAACAGAAACTTTTGCGTCCAGTAAAACAATTTTTAGAATTCACAGCTGAGACGAAAAATTCTGCATTTTTTTAAAAAAGATTGATATACAAATTGCCTATGCTTTCCTAATTTTTCAGAATTTTTGGAGTTCATAAGTATTCGAAATATTCAGATTGCTACAGACTGTTCTGTTTTTGACAGATTCTGTTTTCTTTGCGTTGTGTGCTTGTTTTGATGATTCTATGGTTTTCTTTGATGAGTTTTTGCCATAGAAAAGTTAGAATACAGTATATATAATGCAAGAATAAAATATGAATTGGTTTTCTACAGTACTTATAGTAGTGATTTGCTTTCTTATACTAACGGATCTCACGAAGGTTTTGTTGAGTTTTGTGTGATTGAAGTTTTCAAGTTTTGGGTTATCTTACGATGGATGAAGGAATAAGGAGTAAGAAGAGCCTAAGCTTGGGGATGCCCATGGCATCCCAAGCTATTATCCAAAGAGAAGCAAGCAACTAAGCTTGGGGATGCCCCGAGTGGCATCCCCTCTTTCTTCTAACGACCATCGGTATTTTACTCGAAGCTATATTTTTATTCGTCACATACTATGAGTTTTGCTTCGAGCGTCTTGTATGATATGAGTCTTTGCTTGTTTTGCTTTATGTTCTAAGTTATGAATCCTTGCTGGACACACCTATTTGAGAGAGCCAAAATTATGCCATGACTTGTTAAAATTGCTCTCTATGCTTCACTTAAATTTTTTATGAGCTATGGATTTGCTCTAGTGCTTCACTTATATCTTTTTTAGCACGGCATGCTTTAGTATTTTTGAAGAAATGCTCTCATGCTTCACTTAGATTTATTTGGGAGTTAGTAATTTTTTTAAGAAATTCTCTCTTGCTTCACTTAAATTAATTTGAGAGAAAGAAGTATTATGCTCATGATCTTCACTTATATTTGTTTGAGCTTACCAAAAGCAACACATGAAAATTAGTTCCAAAGTGATAGATATCCAAGAAGGATATAATAAAAACTTTCATGAAGATCATTGGACAAAATAAACTTGATTCCTTGTAATAGTTTTGAGATATGATGATGTGATATGTGAGTTATGTTGATGAGTAATTGTGCTTTAGTAAGAATATTGGTGTTAAGGTTGGTGATTCCCTATGCAAGCACGAGAGTCAATAGTCATGCAATAAAATTATATCCTACTTGTGGTGCATTATTCGGTGTTAATTATGCTTAATGCTCGCTTATGAGATTATTCGTTTTTTGGTTGGTCGCTTCTCAATCTTTTACTAGCCTTCATTTTGCACTAAGTATGATCACTACTTGTGCATCCAAAACCCTTTAAACCAGTTTTGCCACATGAGTCCACTATATCTACCTATATGTGGTATTCTTTTGCCGTTCTAAGCAAATTTGTATGTGCCATCTCTAATTTTCAAAATAAACTTCTCTTTTGTGTGTTCGTACCGCTCGCGAGGCGGTGAAGGGTGGCTAATATTTTCCATGCTAGATGTGTTATTCTCACGATGAGTGTTTATTCACTTGTCATTGCACGAGAGTAAGGCAAAGGTATTAGGGATGCCCAGTCCCGAAATGAAAAAAATGAATTTACTTTATGTTGTCAAATAATAAATTCCTTGGAAAGTGTTGGTATGGAGGGCACCCGTGGATACGGCTAGCCATGGAAAGTGAAAGAAATGGTGGAAAAAGGAATAAACTTTATTTTCTGTTTGGGAACCGCCTATGATATATCTAGCATGGAAAGTGTTGGGAACTCTAAGGAGTTTTCGTTGGTGGGAAAAGCACACCTCCCAAAATGTTTTTATCTCTAAGTTTTTCGCTTTGAGCTCTGGCACCTCTACAAATCCCTACTTCCCTTTGCGAAGGGTCTTTCTTTACTTTATGTAATTATTATTTTTAATTTGAGTCTCCATCTTCTCTTATAAAGCACCAACTAGGAGGCACTATGATCGTACTTGAGCATTGGGTGTAGTTAATATTCGAGTGTTTCATGAATGGATCAATGGTTGAGCATGATGGGCTAGGGATAACTTATTTTAGCGTTGATATTTTGAAAGACATAGTTGCTTGTTGATATGCTTGAGTATTTAAGTCATCATGTCAAAACTAGACTATTGCTTTGAACCATATAAAAGTCCAAATGTCCATGCTATAAAAGAAAGAATATGATATGACATGTTAGGCAACATTCCACATCAAAAATTCTGTTTTTATCATTTACTTACTCGAGGACGAGCAGGAATTAAGCTTGCGGATGCTGATACGTCTCCAACGTATCAATAATTTTTGATTGTTCCATGCTGTTATATTATCATTCTTGGATGTTTTACAATCATTTTATAGTCATTTTATATCATTTTTTGGTAATAACCTATTGACATAGTGCCAAGTGCCAGTTGCTGTTTTTTGCATGTTTTTTACATCGCAGGAAATCAATACCAAACGGAGTCCAAACGCAGCGAAACTTTTTGTGGATTTTTTTTGGACCAGAAGACATCCAGTGGGCCGGAGAAGCACCTGGGGGGTGCTCCGAGGGGAGCACAACCCACCAGGGCACCTGGGGGGTGCCCTGGTGGGTTGTGCCCACCTCGGGTGCCCCCCGAACCGCCTCTTTGCTCTATAAATACCCCAATATTCCAGAAACCCTAGGGGAGCAGACGAAAATCTATTCCAGCCGCCGCAGAGTCCAGAACCACCAGATCCAATCTAGACACCATCATGGAGGGGTTCACCACTTCCATTGGTGCCTCTTCGATGATGCGTGAGTAGTTCTTTGTAGACCTACGGGTCCGTAGTTAGTAGCTAGATGGCGTTCTCTCTCTCGTTTGATTCTCAATACAACGGTCTCCTGGAGATCCATATGATGTAACTCTTTTTGCGGTGTGTTTGTTGGGATCCGATGAACTTTGAGTTTAGGATCAGATCTATCTTTTTATCCATGAAAGTTATTTGAGTCTTGTTTGATCTCTTATATGCATGATTGCTTATAGCCTCATATTTCTTCTCCGATATTTGGGTTTTGTTTGGCCAACTTGATCTATTTATCTTGCAATGGGAAGAGGTGCTTTGTAGTGGGTTCGATCTTACGGTGCTTGATCCCAGTGACAGAAGGGGAACCGACACGTATGTATCGTTGCTACTAAGGATAAAATGATGGGGCCTATTTCTATATAAATAGATCTTGTCTACATCATGTCATCGTTCTTATTGCATTACTCCGTTTCTCCATGAACTTAATACACTAGATGCATGCTGGATAGCGTTCGATGTGTGGATTAATAGTAGTAGATGCAGGCAGGAGTCGGTCTACTAATCTTGGACGTGATGCCTATATAATGATCATTGCCTGGATATCGTCATGATTATTTGAAGTTTTATCAATTGCCCAACAGTAATTTGTTCACCCACCGTTTGCTATTTTTCTCGAGAGAAGCCACTAGCGAAACCTACGGCCCCCAGGTCTCTTTTCCAATATATTTGCTTTCAAGATCTGTTTTGCTATTCGCTCTTTTCTTTATTTGCAACTTTTATTTTCAGATCTATTAAACCAAAAATACAAAAATACCTTGCTGCACTTTATTTTATTTGGCATTCGATCTATCAATATTTACTACTCTCTCACGTCCGTTTGCCAATTTTTGGCGCCGTTGCCCGAAAGGGATTGACAACCCCTTTTACATGTCGGGTTGCGAGTATTTGTTATTTGTGTGCAGGTGTTGTTTACGTAGTGTTGCTTGGTTCTCCTACTGGTTCGATAACCTTGGTTTCATCACTGAGGGAAATACCTACCGCCGCTGTGCTGCATCATCCCTTCCTCTTTGGGGAAATACCAACGTAGCTTCAAGCCGCATCAGTGCCATGGGTTGGTGTAGTGACCGATGAAAGAAGCAGTGAAGCAAGGGGTTAGAAAGACGCATCATGGAGGCACTCCGTCGTCCACACCACCGCAGGCGCATCCTCTCAATCGGCATGCGCTCTGTTGACTTGGATGTTGAATTGGCAGTTATGGCATGTGGAACGGATGACACGGCGGTAGACCTTCACGAGCACACCGACCGACATCCTGCGCCGCATGATTGATGAATTACAACCTATACCTTTGTCTTACATGGTAAGCACCCCCACCTGCTGCCTCTTGTGGCCTCTACTCCAACTACTCTTTCAAGTGGCGTCGTGGCGGTGGATTGAAGATGTGATATGTTATGGTACCACTAGTCTTTGTTGATCTATAATAAGCTCTTAGTGGAACTTGGATTAGTTATCTCGGTTACAATCTCGATTTTGAGTTACAGTGGAAAGGGAATGGGAATAGGTTAGGAATGAGCCATCGTTGTCGTGTGGTCTTTGACCCTCTGAATGCTTGTCTTCCCATTGCTCTCTACCTTAAGTGATGGACGATGGTGTCGTGGTGGATGCGTCGACCCACTTGGGCATGCAGAAGCTTGAGATGACCCGGCGGACACGGTTGGGGCATGTTGAGTCATCAGGGGGTAGGCCTGGCATGTCAGGGTAGCTAACATCCCCTCCTTCTTGTGAGGCGGCTTGCCCCAAGCCGTTGTTGCTGGGAACCTTGCCTGCAGTGCGAACTTGTCCCCCCATGAGTCTGGTATAACTTCAGGATTATACCAGTGCACCAACACTTGTTCGTGCATCACACCCCTCTGATCTCGCCAGCGCCATTGGAGTGCCATAGTAGGAACAATAGTTATGTCAGCTTGTATAGGAAGACCGAGGCAGACCATCGTACCTGGAAGGAGTGCGCATCATAGATGAGGTACATTGAAATTTGGGTGCACTTACGATCCTTCAACAAGTTGTAGCTTGTAGGGGACCTCATTGATGCATTCCAGGATGTTGAATGGCCCTAAGAAGCCAAACGCCAGCTTGTGATTAGCGGGTGGCCACTGAAGTATGTATGTAGGGTTGCGGCTTGAGAAACACCTGGTCACTGACCTCGAACACATGAAATGAGCACTTCATGTCCGCTTGCTGCTTCCTACACCATAGCACGCTCATCCAGCCAGGAACAAAGCATCGACATAGAGCAAGCACGGGTGGAGGTGATCCCCCGATGGGGCTGTTCGTGCCCATACATGGCAAGAAACAGGTACCTCCTAATGGCTGAGTGATGAGAGGAATTGTACTAGTACCGCGCTAATGGAATTCAGAATCTCCAAAGCTTAGGGCGAGCTTGACTGAAACACCATAGAAAAGTCTCTAAGCACTATTTGACATGCTCTATTTGCCCGTCAGTTTGCGGGTGATTAGCTGAACTCATGCGCAATCCCGTGCATGCGTATATGAAAGCTTGTGCCAAAAATGACTGGTAAACACCAGATCTCGATCAGAGGCAATGGCACCTGGCAATCCATGATCCTTGTAGACCTATGTCATGTACAACAATGCCACCTCTGGTGCAGTATATGGGTGTGCCAGCGACAGGAATTGAGCGAACTTGGTAAGCTTATCCACAATAACCTGAATGTAGTTAAACTTTCCCAGTTATGGCAGTCCGTCCATGAAGTCCATTGTTATCAGTTCCCATGACTCGCGTGGAACCTGCAGTTGTTCCAACAATCCTGGATATGCCACCCTCTCTGGTTTAGCTTGTTGACATGTCTGGCAACAATGACCGTATTGGTGGATGTGAATCTTCATTTTTGGTCAGGCGAAGAGACAACACACACCTATATGTTACTAGGATTCCAGAGTGACCCCAACTGGATTGCAAAGAAGTGATGCCACCCGGTCATATCTTGTCATCGAAACATGGGATTCTTTGGACACACTGCGGATTGCTCCAAGAATCGCTGGGCTTGAGGACTTGCATTGTACATTTTGGTAGTATCCTCCAACCATGCTGGCTGACACGAGGACACGACCATATTTGAGTTGTGCTCGGGAGGGAGCATCGGTAGCCCCATTATCAATGCCTTTTTTGTACTTGATATGATACTGGAGCCCCAATAACTTTGTGAATGCTTTCTGCTGCCATGGCTTTGTCTATCCTATCGACGAAAGAAATCAAGCTTTCCCGATCTGTTAGTATGATGAATTCTTCATGCACTAGTACAGCGAGGTGCTATACAAATGGTTTTTAACCCCTTTCCGCGACGGCATTTGGAACCATCGCCAAGTGAGTGTGGGCGATAGGGGGGGTCCTTCCCACACGACCCAGAAACCGTCGGGGATATGCCCTCCTCGCACACATGCTTGGCAAAATGAGGTCGTGTGCGACCGGCGAGCGCTCAAATATGGTTATACGTACAGTAGTGCTAAAAAAATACAATTATACAGGCGAAATCGTTTCCGGTCGTAAGTACATCCCACACAGTCAGTCCCCGCTAAACATTTCCGTTCATATATACATCCCACACAGTCGCTCCAAGGAAAACGTTTCCGTTCGCAGGTACATCACACACAATTTTCCCCGTTCAATCGTTTGTGATAGCGTTGCCATTGCACACAATATTAACAATTTTATCGTTTGCGTTATTGAATGCATCACACACGGTGCGTAGAAGAAACTGTGTGGCAAAGGCTGTCCATCACACATAGTTTTTATGTGGTAAACATTTGCGCAAGGTGGCCTAATGCAAACAGTTTTCAAGAGAATGTCGTGTGTGATTGTTCATTGATCCAACATGGTTTATTCCTAGAAACTGTGTGCGTTGCCTGAGGTCATCGCCCACGGTGTTTTCTCAATAACCGTTTGCAATAAAAAAAAACAATTAGCAGGCTAATTGCCCTATTATTAATAATCCATTTATTAATCTAATTGACATTCATATTAAGCACATAATATATTTCATTTCCATATTAAGGAAGCAGGATTTCATAATTGAAATATATCAGAGTACAACATGATATAGCTTCAGCACTCAGCTACCCCATTACACAACTGCACCAGCACCAAGTTTCACATGCAACATCTAGAACCTTTCAAAATTAGCATCATAGACGGTACATAGACAGATGCATCTCATCTGGAAAACTGCTGAAGCGGAAGGCGAATATTGAGCCTTCATTCATGTTGAAGGTCTTTGCAACTTTAGGCCAGTGCCTGTGCATGATTGACCTTCCGTCCTTCGTCCTCTTCAGAAACACTTCAATATTGAACCGTGGGTGTTGTATGAAAACCTTCCTCGCCTCCTGACCATAGAGGTGGTTTGAGAGGTAATCATCAGTGAACTACTTTGGAAAGGCCTGAAAACAAGGATGTGCATAAATATCTTCTCTATATTGGAAATGGGGCAAAGGAATAAAAAAAGGCAAGGTATAATAGTTAGTACCATCTTGTAGTGAACTGATGTCTTCTTCATTGTGCAGACAAAGATCTTGTTGTTTTTTGTCGCTAATTTATTTATCCTAACAATCTTTCTGAGTTTCTTGACTTGATTGATATTCATGGGCAACTCATTTCCCCATATGCAAAAAGGGTCGAACAGTGGGTCAAAACCTCTGACAGTAGGACCTACATGTGCAAGACCAAATTGTTAAAAACCTAAATATTAGAATGGTTCCTGCAATTGCACAATAATGTTCTATTAGACAACGGACCATGCACGTGCTAACCTCGATTGTAAACCTCAGTGCTTCCCATTGTTTCCCTGCAACACATATAAGGTAGTTAGTCATCAGGTTAAGTAAGGGTTCGCATGCTATCAGTAAAATATGTTGATGAAAAATAAGCACATTGCAGATTCATCAGATTAATTCAAGCCACATGGAAAACCCATTTATCCAAACCAAGCATGATTAAGAACTAGGAAATATAGTTGTATATGTTTCTCATGTATTAAGTGCAGCCAAATTCGATTTATTCCTCACATGCACAACAATACAAAATTCTACCCACGACAATTGGACATCGCATTGCAGAATTGAACCAAGCAGTTAACTAAACACCACAACAAATAAACCAAACATTAACTGAGCACCACATTGCACAATATAACATACTCCTAATAGAAGATCAGACAGTTAACCAAACCAAGCATGCTTAATAACTTGGAAATATAGCAATTGTATTTGTTTCTCATGTATTTAGTACAACCAAATTCAATTTATTCCTCACATGGTATACAATAACAAAATGCACCCACAACAATTGAATATCGCATTGCAGAATTGAACCAAATGGTTAACTAAACACCACAACAAATGAACCAAATGTTAACTGAGCACCACATTGCACAATATAACATACTCCTAATAGAAGATCAGACAGTTAACCAAACCAAGCATGCTTAACAACTTGAAAATATAGAAATTGTATTTTTTTCTCATGTATTTTGTACAGCCAAATTTGATTTACTTCTCACATGGTATACAATAACAGAATGCACCCACAACTATTGAACATCACATTGCAGAATTGAACCAAACTGTTAACTAAACACCACAACAAATGAACCAAACGTTAACTGAGCACCACATTGCACAATGTATAACCAAACCAAGCATGCTTGACAACTTGGAAATATAGCAATTGTATTCGTTTCTCATGTATTTTGTAAAGATAAATTCGATTTATTTCTCACATGGAAGACAATACAAAATTGCAGCCTGAAGAATTGAACATCACATTTGCAGAATTGAACCAAACAGTTAACTGAAGACGACAACTAATTAACCAAACAATTAATAAGTGAGCACCACACTGCACGACATATAGAACATATACACTAGAGCAACAGATTGCATGGTAAAATTAGGTAGCACAATTCACTAGAATTTGTTAAGGAAAGGCAGGAGCAACACACGCAACGGGTAAACCGAGCATGCTTAACCGGCATAGCTAGCAAATGGCAAGGTGCTCCTCCAAGATCTGGGGGTCGGCACGAATGGCAGCCATCGCGACCTCATCCGCGCGTGCGGCCGCGATTTGCTTCTCCGCTGCCAAATGCTCCTTGAGCTCCTGGCTATACTGCGTGCACCATGGCTTAGGGTGGCGCTTATTTGGTGGAGGGGTCGGTGATTTGGGAGGAAGGTGTCGCGCCGGCTGTCGGGGCATGTGGGATGTGGAAGGAGGAGGAGGATGGGGGTCAGGTGTGGATTACCTGCCTGGATAGACGAGGCCGAGCAGCGTGAAGGAGGGTTGCCGGCAAGGAGGCGGCGCTGCAAGTAAGGAGTGAAGGTTTCAACTTGGAAAGGAAGGCGGAAACAGGGGAAATGTGGCTTTTTGGTAAGGGGGAGGGGGCGGGTGATGCGGAGCATCCTACGATCATCCCCATGTACACTACGACTACTCCTCAAGCCCCAAGTGGACCTACGACGAGACCTCAAGCATACGCCATTGGAAACAAGGTGAACCCGCTCCTACATGCTTCCGCTTTCCATTCATGTGAGACATGGTTGCTACCTAATGCAAGGACACTACTTGTGCTCAGGAACCAAGGAGACGAACATGGAGTTGCTCGTGGCATACGCCAAGTCCACACGGAAGTGGAGCAAGGACTGCCTAAAGTGGAGTCGCCTCAGAGCTACAGCGGCCGGACATCCGGCAGGAGCCCGGACATCTGGCGCCACCAACCAGAAGAGGACCAGAGAGAGACAGACGCCAGGCGAGTCTACAGCGGCCGGACATCTGGCCGACCCCCGGACATCCGGCGCCCCGCGACGGGCCGGACATCCGGCGCCTGCCCGGAAATCCGGCGCACGCTGTCCAGAGAGCAGAAGAATCAGGCATCTCCAGCCTGGACATCCGGCTCCTCGTGAGCCGCCGGACATCCGGCCCCCAGCCCGGACATCCGGCGCCTGTCTGCGCACAGTGAACGGGCCAAGGGCCCATGTACCCCTCCAACTCGTCCCACTTTGCACTACGACTATATATAGACTCCTACCCCCTCCTAGTTAGGGTTAGCGAAGTGATAGCTCATTTGAGAGATAGAGCATTGCTCATCCATCCGGATCTAATCCTCCGAGAGAGACCGTACCTCTTCGGAGAAGATCCGCCTTGGATTCAAGACCCCTTCATGGGAAGACCCCTCAAGACCTCCTCACGGAGATGAACTAGTTACCCTATGTATCGTCCTTTGTTGGATTTGGATCGTGTATCTCTTTGTGTTTCGAGGATCTAGCATATGTGTAATCGAATCCTGTTGGTATGAGTGATTCTCTCGTGTTTCCCCTCATGTTTCCCCTCGTGATTTCCCCTCGTGTTCTTCGTGTTCCTTGTAGGATCTGCTCCAATCGTGAAAGATCGGCCTGAGGGTATCCACCCTACATCATCTTGGATCAAAGCAAGGTTGATCACGAATTTGGAGCCCCTACCCCTCTTTTTCTAGCCTAATTTTGTTGTGTTCTTCCCCAATTTCGAAAATCCCCACCAAAAATAGCCCCAATTTTTTTTGTGATTTGTTGGTTTGAAGATGTTTTATTGATTTTGATCCATGGATTTGCTTGGTTTCGAGTGGATCTAGCATCTCCCCAAGTTTCCCCACTTTCCATCCACAAAATCCGTCAAATTTTGCCCCCAGAATCATCAATTTCCGCCCCAAATCGAGTTTCGAAGTCCAAATCCCGATCTGAAATCGTCGGGCCGGACATCCGGGCCATCTGGCCGGACATCCGGGCCCCAAGCCGGACATCCGGCTCCTGGAGCGCAATTCACGCGCGGTTCTGGACAGAGGGTCCCGGAAATCCGGCCTTGCCCCCGGACATCCGGCCCCTGTAACTTCAGCCTTTCCCGTTTCACCGTTTTGTCCATAACTAATTCATCCGGAGTCCGATTTTGACGTTCTTTAGCTCATTTTGAAGCTATTGACATCCCCCATCCAAAAAAAATACCACCATCACCATTTGACTTCATCAAATTTTTGGAATTTTGGCATCTTTGCCTAGGGCTTCCACCATATCATCCGCATAACCACCATCGACTTCCGCAACCTAACCCATTTTATCCCCCATTGCATTTGAGGTTGTTTGAGTTGTGATTCGAGTCTCCTAAGGTGTTTCGGCTACTTAGGGATGGTTGCTTCTTCATCAACCACCACCATAACTTCCACATAAGCTTACCCACCATACACTTCCGCCACCCCAACTTAACCCAATTTTGTTTGAGTTGTGGCTTGTGTCTCCTAAGGTGTTTCGGCTACTTAGGGATCGTGACTTCAACTCCGATAACGTGTATAGCCCCACCATACCCGTCCACCACCATAACCCATTTTGACCGGGTTTCCACCAATACTTCCGCAACCACCACCGCATTCCCGCTACCACCATTTTGACATTTGCCTTTGGAGATTTTGAGTTCGTGGTTTTTCCGTTTCCTAAGGTGTTTCGGCTAATTAGGAACGGTTCGACATCAAGAACACCGCCACTCATCATCGACATGGACGGTAACCTCAACGACATCATTGTATATTCCCCTTGCCATTGCATTGTTAACCCCTAGCCATTTTGCGTCACTTGCCTATCGAGACTAGCCATTTGAGTATTGCCGGGCCACACTACTTGTGCACATTAGTGATCATCGATATACACCTTCCATTGCATACATACCATATCATATTGGTATCATCTTGGTATCATCATATCATCTCGTGTGCCACAAGATTGTTCCTGCATATACACAATTGCTATCTTGGTTTGTGCATTTCGCAAAGTGGCCATATCAAAAAAAAAGAATAAAGCTTTTAAGCAAAAGAGAAAGAGCAAAGAATCTTGTAAGCAATAGCCATAGCATCATACCACATTGCATATAAGATCATCTTGGATCATCTTGAGAGGAACACCGGGAACCATACATACATAGTATACTTGGGATAGCAGTCATTGCATTTTTGCATCTTATAGGTTGTGCACAAGTGTCGTATCCGCCTATAGAGCAATCGTGCTAGCGTCTCTCTTGAGTTGTGCAACACGAGCGTTTTCCGTGGATTTCACATTTTGTGCTCATTCCTTGGTTGCACGACCCCATTTATCTATCCGTGTGTGTGTTTCCGTGTGCCATTCATTGCTATTGGTCTACTTGTTGCACTTGAGAATTTGTGAATCTCTTTCAACATTATTGACTCTTGCTAACATTTTGCATCAAATTTTTGTGCCACTATCCTCACCGAGCTCCACCATAAGCCTTACTTGTGTAGGTGTGAGAAATTGACGAGATCGGTACCAATTGTGCTATTTCCTTGTTACATTATTGAGTGATCATTGATCCATCTTCAACATCGGTCAAGGTACATTTGGTATAGTTCTCTCCTTTCTTCCACTCACATTTGCTCGAGTCTTGTGATGGATAGGCAAGGCATTTCATCTCCGGTCTTCCACAACAACGACGGCGCGAACAACTACAACACCAAAGCGTCCATCTTCGATCTACAACAACAAATGCAAGGCGCACAATCAAGATTGAGAGAGCGCATTGACAACCTCGCCATTTACTTACGACACTCCGAAGCAAGGAAAAGGGACTACATCGACAACAAGCTTTCCTCACAAAAGGAGGAGCAAGATGCAAGGATGGAGGAGATTCGGACCTTGTTGGCCAACCGTTCTTCCCCTTCGTCTTCGTCAAGGCGGCGGCGAGCAAGTCGATCATTTTCGGAGCGCCCATGCGATGCAAGCGCAAGTCGTCCACGTTCACATCTACATGGCGACCATCATCACATTCGTGATCCACATCGTCATGAAGAGCAAGTCACCTTCAAGCAACATGTGCACGACGACGACGAACGACATCTACTATGAGCTCAAGTACGACAACGACACCACCAACATGAAGATGCTCGAGATGCGCCTACCTACAAGTCCCAACAAGCTCTACATCAAGCTACGGCCAACCTTCATGAGCACAAGAGAAGACCGCGAGACAAGCACCACCAAAAGGAAGCTACGGCTACTACCTCCACTTCGGCATCTTCGCCAAGTGCTATCAAGGCATCTTCGCCTATGGACGTACGGCATCTTCGCCTACTTCCCACAAGTTCGCCTACATCGACATCTTCAACAACGAGGTGACTACCTACAAGTGAGGGCGACACTTCCATCTTCGGAAGCCCCTCCAGGATGATGGCCGAGCATGGGAAATTCCCTTCGGTCATGGAGATGAACTACGAGGTGCCACATCATATGGGCCTCCAACAACAAGACGGCGACAAGAAGGTCGAGCTAGGGCCATTCCCTTCGGCCACGACAACGAGCATGAACCTCTTCAACAACATGAAGACGGCGCCCATATTGGACTCCTACTCCGAGTCAAGCTACGAGACCGCACATGAGACTTTATCATTGGTCTCGGAGGAGAGTGATGTTTTGCCACATCCTACGGCATTCATCTTTGGAGGCATTATGGATGAGGAGGTTGAGCATGGGACTATCCCTTCAACCAAGGTGGCGATAGGAGTTAAGCATGGAGACATTTGCACCTACATCTCTCCGACACCCACATATGATGAGATGCCCCAATTGCCATGTGAGGAGAGCCACCACCCCATGAGTGAGATGAGTGACTCTACCATATGTGACATTGAGAGCATTTCCTATGAGAAGATGAGTGTGACCACCACTAGCCCCACACTTGAGAGCATGCCACACATCCTATGTGAGGTTGAGAGCCATTTGAGTGACTCCACCAACCATACGAGTGAGAGCATCCAAGAGGGAGTGAGTGATCCACAACACTTAGTGAGTGAGGTAGTTGATAGGGCATGTGAGGCCACTATGATTTCTAACAACTTACCCTCTACTCCGAGTGTGTTTTCCTTTTTGGTGCTAGATCTCCAACAAGACGAAGTGCCTATCCTCGACGAGTCCATACCTCCAATGGAGACGACGATGGCCATGGTGGACGATGATGCACCCCCCACATGGTTCCATCAAGATGACGATGACAATGACTTGGTCTTCGACACCTCACCTACAACACATGAGCGATGCTCCAAAGGTAACATAGGTGATGGTACTTCTCTTGTCCCACTAGTGGACTTTCTTGCGAATGATTGCTCGCATGATGATGATCACCTTATGGATTCACCACATACTATGTCTTCTACATGCTTAGATATGCCACCTATTTATGATGAATATGATGATGAGCATGTTGAGTTGCCTAGTTGTGATGCTATGCTCCATAGGATATCATGTGAAAATTCTATTGGTCACTTCATGTTTGACAATCCATTGAACTTGTCATATGCTATGAGTGAGATCTCCCATATTGCATCATTTCAATCTCAACATAGTAACTATGCATGCCCCATTAAAATAAATTCCATTTGCACTTATGGCATAGATGACAAGATGATGGTCATTGGCTTTTGTTTTTCATGCGATGATATTGCTATGCTTCCTTTACATGATTTGCGCAATTCATCTACTATGCCATGCCATTATCACATTGTTCCAAATATGCTTTGTTTTGGATGTTGTCAATATTCTCCATGTGATGTTTCCACTAATGCTCATGAGGAGACCCCCATAGTTTCCTCATACATATTAGGAGATTTTGATGCATTCCATACTTTGCATGATTCCCATAATTGCGTGCACCATATGCATTCCATGAATAACAATGCTCTACATATTTCTCATGATGCATTACACAATTTGAGTCTCCATTATGCTATACATAACAACAAACCCATCATGATGGATGACATGTTTCTATATCATGCATCTCATTTATTTGAGCATTGGATATTTTGTGCTAACCAACACATGCACGTATGCATCATGATGGATGATGTGTACATATACCACGCACACACAATTTTCCTTTTGCCTTTGTTTTGTGTAGGTACTCATATATACTCGTCAACCTCTCAATCCCAAGAGTTGATGAAACGAGCTCTTGAGAGCAACGATGACGTGGGATCCCGTGGACTATCCTTACCACCGTTCCCTTCGTGCAAGGACTACGCGCATCTCTTCTACTTGGCTCTCACACGGCTATGGGCCATATACCATTTATCACCTTATGCTCATTTTGCCGTGTTCACTTTGCATGTTATGCTTGCTTCTATGCCTTTGCCATGCAATTGTGACCCTTGCTTGCATTTACCCATGATACACCATTATGCTACTCCTATGTGTATTTGCATGCTCGGCGGAGATCCTTGTTACTATTGCCATGTTTACCATGTGCCACATGCTATTGTTGATTCTTGTGTTGGGAGAGTCATGATGTTCCATTGCTATTTACATAGAACCTCTTGCCAATACAATGATGATATATTACTCATATCTTGCTTTCATGCTTGTGATATGTCATGTGCATTATTCATGACCACTATTTGCACACATGACATGATTGACTTGATTACTTCTAGTACGTTGCATCTTCGCACTACTAGCTTGCTTGACTTGATCACTATGATTGCTTGCTTTGTCGCATCACCCATGTTCCATTCTTACTCACTTTCTTGGGTTGATGACATATATATTCATGCCTCTCACATGATTTGTCTCGATCATTGTCTTTTGTCTCCATTAGTTGCACCTTTCATATGCCATTGTAGTGAGTGCACCCATGCTATGCTTATTGATCTTGGAGACTTGGACATATCACTTGTGAAGCATGCTTGTTTGATTGAGCCTATTGTCTTTGGTTGTAGTTGCATCATATGCTTTCATACCATACCACACCTTGTCCTTTCTTATGATAAGAATGATGAGAACACTTGTTGGGTATCTCACCACTCAAATGATAGGTGTTGCATTTGCACTAACCTCATTTGTTTTTCCGAGTGTTTGTCATGTTCTTTCATTTTGAAGGATTCACAAGGCGATACCGTCATGAGACATATTGGTTATGTAAAGGCGTACATGATGTGCAACGCCAATATTTTTGACATCCTCGTAAAGGTGAACTCATTCCCTTTGAGCCATTCTCAAATACGCATATTGGATGGGTCATTCTTTCATTGTTGCCTCCTTCTTGTTGTCTACAAGGTACATCTATTGGATGGAGGACCGACATTGGAGATGGACCCTATGGACCTTCAAGTTGAGGAGTGCTCGAACTTAGTGGATGCACCTACTTTGGAAGTTCCACCGGACCACCACTTCTACCACGACATTGAGCTATGGTACAACACCACCCATAACAAATTTGCATCTTATGCATGGATTGAATCACATTATGATTGCCTTGTTGCATCTTGCATTTCCATGTCATCCATGATATATGAGCTTGTGCACTTTCTTAGCAAATTTGTTGTGATCTTCCTTGATGGCATATTCATACATCATGATCATATTGCCCACCATCAATTGCATGATCACATAGTCACATTGAGCACCAATTACCATGTTCATGCTTTTGATGCACTATCCCATTATGACATCATTTTGCACAATGGTAGCATTAATCACATTCACAACACCTTTGTGCATACATCAAATGCTTTTGCTTACATGAATGCTTTACATATCATTCTATATCATTTGGCTAAGCTTCATGCACCTTGTCATGATCAATCTTATTGGACGAACACATGCTTCCTTGATGAACACCTTGTGTGAGCTAACCATTGTATTTCCAAGTGTCGTTTGTGTTTGCTCTTTTTGCATGTGTACCACTCCGGAGACACCTTGGAGTACTTGGATTGCGCCATGTCTTCCACTTCGTCCAACTACAAGTCCGTCCACGACAACCGTTTCCATGGTGATGAGCTTTTTGATCCGAGGTCGGATCTTTCCCAAGGGAGGGGAGATGATGCGGAGCATCCTACGATCATCCCCATGTACACTACGACTACTCCTCAAGCCCCAAGTGGACCTACGACGAGACCTCAAGCATACGCCATTGGAAACAAGGTGAACCCGCTCCTACATGCTTCCGCTTTCCATTCATGTGAGACATGGTTGCTACCTAATGCAAGGACACTACTTGTGCTCAAGAACCGAGGAGATGACCATGGAGTTGCTCGTGGCATACGCCAAGTCCACACGGAAGCGGAGCGAGGACTGCCTAAAGTGGAGTCGCCGCAGAGCTACAGCGGCCGGACATCCGGCAGGAGCCCGAACATCCGGCGCCACCAACCAGAAGAGGACCAGAGAGAGACATACGCCAGGCGAGTATACAGCGGCCGGACATCCGGCCGACCCCCGGACATCCGGCGCCCCGCGATGGGCTGGACATCCGGCGCCTGCCCGGAAATCCGGTGCATGCTATCCAGAGAGCAGAAGAATCGGGCATCTCCAGCCTGGACATCCGGCCCGTGGCCCGGACATCTGGCTCCTCGTGAGCCGCCGGACATCCGGCCCTCAGCCCGGACATCTGGCGCCTGTCTGCGCACAGTGAACGGGCCAAGGGCCCATGTACCCCTCCAACTCGTCCCACTTTGCACTACGACTATATATAGACTCCTACCCCCTCCTAGTTAGGGTTAGCGAAGTGATAGCTCATTTGAGAGATAGAGCTTTGCTCATCCATCCGGATCTACTCCTCCGAGAGAGACCGTGCCTCTTCGGAGAAGATCCACCTTGGATTCAAGACCCCTTCATGGGAAGACCCCTCAAGACCTCCTCACGGAGATGAACTAGTTACCCTATGTATCGTCCTTTGTTGGATTTGGATCGTGTATCTCTTTGTGTTTCGAGGATCTAGCATATGTGTAATCGAATCCTGTTGGTTTGAGTGATTCTCTCGTGTTTCCCCCCGTGATTTCCCCTCGTGTTCTTCGTGTTCCTCGTAGGATCCGCTCCAATCGTGAAAGATCGGCCCGAGGGTATCCACCCTACATCAGCGGGGAGGTAGATATTTCGCGGAAGCCGAAAATTTTGAATCGGTTCAGTGAAATAACTGGCGCGCAAAGTGTCATCAGACATGGTCCCTTATTCAGAACTGTGTATGATGTGTGAACATCACGGATGTCTGCTAGAAATACGTCGGTATTTTCCCAAAGAGGAAGGGATGATGCAGCATAGCGACGGTAGGTATTTCCCTCAGTGATGAGACCAAGGTTATCGAACCAGTAGGAGAACCACGCAACACTACGTGAACGGTACTTGCACACAAATAACAAATACTCGCAACCCGACGTATTAAAGGGGTTGTCAATCCCTTTCGGGCAACGGCGCCAGAGATGGCTAGTGGACGGGAGTAAATTGTAATAGATTGGATAAATAGATCTCGAATAAATGCAAAATAAAATAAAGTGCAGCAAGGTATTTTTGGGTTTTTGGAAATATAGATCTGAAAATAAAAGCAAATAAAAATAGATCGCACAGGCAAATATATTAAAGAAGAGACCCGGGGGCCGTAGGTTTCACTAGTGGCTTCTCTCGAGAAAAATAGCAAACGGTGGGAAAACAATTACTGTTGGGCAATTAATAGAACTTCAAATACTCATGACGATATCCAGGCAATGATCATTATATAAGCATCACGTCCAAGATTAGTAGACCGACTCCTGCCTGCATCAACTACTATTACTCCACACATCGACCGCTATCCAGCATGCATCTAGTGTATTAAGTTCATGGAAAAACGGAGTAATGCAATAAGAACGATGACATGATGTAGACAAGATCTATTTATGTAGAAATAGACCCCATCTTGTTATCCTTAACAGCAACGATACATACGTGTCGTTTCCCTTTCTGTCACTGGGATCAAGCACCGTAAGATCGAACCCATTACAAAGCACCTCTTCCCATTGCAAGATAAATAGATCAAGTTGGCCAAACAGAACCCTAATATCGGAGAAGAAATACGAGGCTATAAGCAATCATGCATATAAGAGATCAAAGAAGACTCAAATAACTTTCATGGATAAAAACATAGATCTGATCATAAACTCAAAGTTCATCGGATCCCAACAAACACACCGCAAAAAGAGTTACATCATATGGATCTCCAAGAGACCATTGTATTGAGAATCAAACGAGAGAGAGAAAGCCATCTAGCTACTAACTACGGACCCGTAGGTCTACAAAGAACTACTCACGCATCATCGGAGAGGCACCAATGGACATGATGAACCCCTCCGAGATGGTGTCTAGATTGGATCTAGTGTTTCTGGAACTTGCGGTGGCTGGAATTGATTTTCGTCGACTCTCCTAGGATTTCTGGAATATTGGGGTATTTATAGAGCAAAGAGGCGGTGCGGGAGGCGACCGAGGTGGGCACAACCCACCTGGGCGCACCTGGGCCTCCAGGCGTGCCCTGGTGGGTTGTGCTCCCCTCGGAGCACCCCCCAGGTGCTTCTCTGGCCCACTGGATGTCTTCTGGTCCAAAAAAATCCACAAAAAGTTTCGCTGCGTTTGGACTCCGTTTGGTATTGATTTCCTGCAATGTAAAAAACATGCAGAAAACAGCAACTGGCACTGGGGACTATGTCAATAGGTTAGTACCAAAAAATGATATAAAATGATTGTAAAACATCCAAGAATGATAATATAACAGCATGGAACAATCAAAAATTATAGATACGTTGGAGATGTATCAGCATCCCCAAGCTTAATTCCTGCTCATCCTCGAGTAGGTAAATGATAAAAACAGAATTTTTGATGTGGAATGCTGCCTAACATGTTCATCACATATTCTTTTCTTTATAGCATGGACATTTGGACTTTTATATGGTTCAAAGCAATAGTCTAGTTTTGACATGATAACTTAAATACTCAAGCATATCAACAAGCAACCATGTCTTTCAAAATATCAACGCTAAAATAAGTTATCCCTAGCCCATTATGCTCAATCATTGATCCATTCATGAAACACACTCGCATATTAGCTACACCCAATGCTCAAGTACGATCATAGTGCCCCTTAGTTGGTGCTTTATAAGAGAAGATGGAGACTCAAAATAAAAATTGCATAAAGTAAAAGAAAGGCCCTTCACGGAGGGAAGTAGGGATTTGTAGAGGCGCTAGAGCTCAAAGCAAAAATTGAGAGATAAAAAATATTTTGGGAGGTATACTTTTCCCATCAACGAAAACGACTTAGAGTTCCCCACACTTTCCATGCTAGATATATCATAGGCGGTTCCCAAACAGAAAATAAAGTTTATTCCTTTTTCCACCATTTCTTTCACTTTCCATGGCTAGCCGTATCCACGGGTGCCCTCCATACCAACACTTTCGAAGGAATTTATTATTTGACAACATAAAGTAAATTCATTTATTCATTTTAGACTGGGCATCCCTAATACCTTTGCCTTACTCTCATGCAATGACGAGTGAATAAACACTCATCGTGAGAATAACACATCTAGCATGGAAAATATCAGCCACCCCTCACCGCCTCGCGAGCGGTACGAGCACACAAAAGAGAAATTTATTTTAAAAATTAGAGGTGGCACATGCAAATTTGCTTAGAACGGCAAAAGAATACCGCATATAGGTAGATATAGTGGAATCATATGGTAAAACTGGTTTAAAGGGTTTTGGATGCACAAGTAGTGATCATACTTAGTGCAAAATGAAGGCTAGCAAAAGATTGAGAAGCGACCAACCAAGAAACGAAAAATCTCATAAGCGATCATTAAGCATAATTAACACCGAATAATGCACCACAAGTAGGATATAATTTCATTGCATAACTATTGACTTTTGTGCATGCATAGGGAATCACAAACCTTAACACCAATATTCTTACTAAAGCATAATTACTCATCAACATAACTCACATATCACATCATCATATCTCAAAACTATTACAAGGAATCAAGTTTATTTTGTCCAATGATCTTCATGAAAGTTTTTATTATATCCTTCTTGGATATCTATCACTTTGGGACTAATTTTCATGTGTTGCTTTTGATAAGCTCAAACAAATATAAGTAAAGATCATGAGCATAATATTTCTTTCTCTCAAATTAATTTAAGTGAAGCAAGAGAGAATTTCTTTAAAAAATTACTAACTCCCAAATAAATCTAAGTGAAGCATGAGAGCATTTCTTCAAAAATAATAAAGCACACCGTGCTCAAAAAGATATAAGTGAAGCACTAGAGCAATTCCATAGCTCATAAAGATTTAAGTGAAGCATAGAGAGCAATTCTAACAAGTCATGGCATAATTTTGGCTCTCTCAAATAGGTGTGTCCAGCAAGGATTCAAGACTTAAAGCAAAACAAGCAAAGACTCATATCATACAAGACGCTCCAAGCAAAACTCATAGTATGTGACGAATAAAAATATAGCTCCAAGTAAAATACCGAAAGTCGTTAGAAGAAAGAGAGGATGCCACTCGGGCATCCCCAAGCTTAGTTGCTTGCTTCTCTTTAGATAATAGCTTGGGATGCCATGGGCATCCCCAAGCTTAGGCTCGTCTTACTCCTTATTCCTTCATCCATCGTAAAATCACCCAAAACTTGAAAACTTCAATCACACAAAACTCAACAAAATCTTCGTGAGATACGTTAGTATAAGAAAACAAATCACTACTATAAGTACTGTAGCAAACCAATTCATATTTTATTCTTGCATTATATCAACTGTATTCCAACTTTTCTATGGCAAAAACTCTTCAAAGAAAACCATAGAATCATTAAAACAAGCACACAACGCAAAGAAAACAGAATCTGTTTAAAACAGAACAGTCTGTAGCAATCTGAATATTTCGAATACTTATGTAAATCCAAAAATTCTTAAAAATTAGTACAACAGATGCAATTTGTATATCAATCTTGTGTAAAAAATGCAGAATGTTTCGTTGCTTCTGTAATTCTAAACAATTATTTTTCTGGACGCAAAAGTTTCTGTTTTCCAACAAGATCAAATCAACTATCACCCAACATAATCCTAAAGGCTTTACTTGGCACAAACACTAATTAAAACACAAAAAACTCAATCATAACAGTAGCATTATTATGCTAACACTCAAGAATAGAAAGCAAAAGGCAAAAAATAAATTTTATTCATTGGGTTGCCTCCCAACAAGCGCTATTGTTTTATGCCCCTAGCTAGGCATAATGTTTTGTTGATGCTCACATGAAAGATAATAATTGAAACACAAAGAGAGCATCATAGAACATGTGACAAACACATTTAAGTCTAACATACTTCCTATGCATAGGAATTTTATAGGAAAACAAATTGGCAAGACAAGCAAGATCTAGCATATGCAAGGAAGAAGAAAGAAACAGTAGCAATCTCAACATGAAGAGAGGTAATTTAGTGACATGAAGATTTCCACAATCATATTTTCCTCTCTCATAATAATTACATGTAGGATCATAATCAAATTCAACAATATATCTATCATATAAAATTTTCTTTCCATGATCCACATGCATAAAATTCTTATAGTCTTCCAAAATAGTGGGATTAACATCAACTAAAGTCATGACCTCTCCAAGCCCACTTTTATCAAAAATTTCATAATATTGAACACTCTCCAATTATGTGGGATTATTTTTACCTAAAGTTGACACTCTTCCAAACCCACTTTCAATATTATTGCAAACATTATTATCAATAACATACTCATCATGAGGCTTAAATAAATTTTCAAGATCATAAGAAGAATCACCCCAATCATGATCATTGCAATAAGGAGTGGACATATCAAAATTAGCATCCCCAAGCTTGGGGTTTTGCATATTATTAGCACAATTGACATTAATAGAATTTATAATAACATCATTGCAATCATGCTTTTCATTCAAGGAGCTCTCATGAATCACTTTATAAATTCCTTCGTTTAACACTTCATCACAATTTTCAGATTCATAAATCTCAAGCAAAACTTTATAAAGATAATCTAGTGAACTCAATTCATTAGCAATTGGTTCATCATAATTGGATCTTTTGAAAATATTAGCAAGTGGATGAGGATCCATAACAATATATTTTTAGCAAGCGAAGATGCAAGCAAATATAAGGCACAGGGCAACACAAGCAAACATGAGATCTGACGAGAAAAAGGCGAACGAAAAGGAGGGCGAATAAAACGGCAATTTTTTGTGAATTGGGGGAGATGAAAATGAGAGGCAAATGACAAACAATGTAAATTGCAAGGAGATGAGATTTGTGATTAGGAACCTGGTAGATGTTGATGATGTCTCCCCGGCAACGGCGCCAGAAATTCCTTTTGATGTCTGCTAGAACTACGTCGGTATTTCCCCAAAGAGGAAGGGATGATGCAGCACAGCGACGGTAGGTATTTCCCTCAGTGATGAGACCAAGGTTATCGAACCAGTAGGAGAACCACGCAACACTACGTGAACGGTACCTGCACACAAATAACAAATACTCGCAACCCGACGTATTAAAGGGGTTGTCAATCCCTTTCGGGCAACGGCGCTAGAGATGGCTAGTGGACAGGAGTAAATTGTAATAGATTGGATAAATAGATCTCGAATAAATGCAAAATAAAATAAAGTGCAGCAAGGTATTTTTGGGTTTTTGGAAATATAGATCTGAAAACAAAAGCAAATAAAAATAGATCGCAAATGCAAATATATTAAAGAAGAGACCCGGGGGCCGTAGATTTCACTAGTGGCTTCTCTCGAGAAAAATAGCAAACGGTGGGAAAACAATTACTGTTGGGCAATTGATAGAACTTCAAATACTCATGACGATATCTAGGCAATTATCATTATATAGGCATCACGTCCAAGATTAGTAGACCGACTCCTGCCTGCATCTACTACTATTACTCAACACATCGACCGCTATCCAGCATGCATCTACTGTATTAAGTTCATGGAAAAATGGAGTAATGCAATAAGAACGATGACATGATGTAGACAAGATCTATTTATGTAGAAATAGACCCCATCTTGTTATCCTTAATAGCAACGATACATACGTGTCATTTCCCTTTCTGTCACTGGGATCAAGCACCGTAAGATCGAACCCATTACAAAGCACCTCTTCCCATTGCAAGATAAATAGATCAAGTTGTCCAAACAAAACCCAAATATGAGAGAAGAAATACGAGGCTATAAGAAATCATGCATATAAGAGATCAAAGAAGACTCAAATAACTTTCATGGATAAAAACATAGATCTGATCATAAACTCAAAGTTCATCGGGTCCCAACAAACACACCGCAAAAAGAGCTACATCATATGGATCTCCAAGAGACCATTGTATTGAGAATCAAACGAGAGAAAGAAAGCCATCTAGCTACTAACTACGGACCCGTAGGTCTACAAAGAACTACTCACGCATCATCGGAGAGGCACCAATGGACATGATGAACCCCTCCGAGATGGTGTCTAGATTGGATCTGGTGTTTCTGGAACTTGCGGTGGCTGGAATTGATTTTCGTCGACTCTCCTAGGGTTTCTAGAATATTGGGGTATTTATAGAGCAAAGAGGCGGTGCGGGAGGCGGCCGAGGTGGGCACAACCCACCTGGGCGCGCCTGGGCCTCCAGGGGCACCCTGGTGGGTTGTGCTCCCCTCGGAGCACCCTTCCAGGTGCTTCTCCGGCCCACTAGATGTCTTCTAGTCCAAAAAAAATCCACAAAAAGTTTCGCTGCGTTTGGACTCCGTTTGGTATTGATTTCCTGCGATGTAAAAAACATGCAGAAAATAGCAACTGGCGCTGGGCACTATGTCAATAGGTTAGTATCAAAAAATGATATAAAATGACTATAAAATGATTGTAAAACATTCAAGAATGATAATATAACAGCATGGAACAATCAAAAATTATAGATACATTGGAGACATATCAATCACAAACAATTCAGATAGCTTAACCCGTGTGTGATAAGTTTGAACGTCAAAAATTTTGGTTCGAATTTCCCGGGTTACCGTGGTCATCCACGTCATTGCATAATTTGGGTACACAAAGGAGACTACATCACACCCACACTTCTTAATCGAGCAAGTTCAGCAATTAAACAGAGCTAGCTGACCTAAACATTACTCTAACAAATTAAAGACCGGCGCTTTTAATTAAACAAAACAAAGAGTACTACTACGGCTGGTGCTCGTCGATCTCAGCCGCCTCCTCCATGTCCATCTTGCCCTCGACGGTCTCCTGGGGAAGGGGCTCCATGGCATCCATCGCACCATACTCGGCAAGCATCTCGCCATCCGCGTCCGCCATCTCTTTGGAAAAGGCCGCCACGAGCTGGGCGTGGGCGGCCGCGATCTGGGTTTGGACGGGCTCCATCATGGCAAGGTATGTGGCGGAGGAACGGACGGCTGCTCGAACACTCTCGGCAATTGCCAACTCTTCGGCCGTGGGTTGCCGACCGTTGTCGGAGAAGCTTCGTTCGATTTGTGCGGTGACCGCCACGAGCTAGGCGTGGGCGGCCTCGACATGGTCGTGGGCGACCTCCATCAGGGCTAAGGCCGCCGCTGCAGAACGGACAGCTGATGTGCCGCTCCCGCCAGTTGCTATCCCCGAGGCAGTTGTTGCTGCCGCCACCTGAGAAGCAACAGCGGCCGTTTGGGCTGCCTTGGCCGCCCGGTCATAGATTGCGGCCGCACTCATGCACCTTGTTAGCACGCGCATGGCGGCTGTGGCCGCGCTCTCGCCGGAGTGGGCCGCCGAAGTTGCCCTCACGACGCGGGTCCATGTCCCCATCTTTCACCGACGATGATTGAACAGTGAAATGATATTTGGGGAGCGAGCTAGTGTGCTTGACACGCCGGCTGTGGACTGTAGCCAACGCACCTTCTCGCGTAAGCCATAGGCATACTATACACCGATGGTGCTATAGGATATTTTGTCCTGCATCTCACACGGTTGGTGATAATAAAATGTGTGGGATCTACTTGATTTTTCATCTTGATTTGAATTACATAATGGGGTCACAACGGCAATGGACGGTGTTTGAATTGCTAGAACTTTTATCTGCAGTGAACATGAAGCTATATGTATGTCGTAAAAGAATTAGAATTATTCAGGGTTCGTTTGGACATTTTATACATTAAATTGGTTTTCTAGCCATTTCAGGTGCACAATTCAAAATTAAACTACATGCACATGCTCCGGTGCACCAACATGGGTTGTAAAATCATATATGTGTCCATGGGTTTATGCTTATGTCCCATGCAAGAAATGGGGATGAATTTCAAACACCACAGCACCGTGGCTCTCCGGCAAACGTTGAGGTACTTGCTTTTGTAATTCTAGTAAATCCAAAACCCGTCTGAAATTCATGAACCTTGGCATGCTATCATGGAATGGCATCAACATGCTGGGGTAAAAAATATTATCCCATTTGGGGCAGGTTATGGTTCTGTTAGGGAAACATGCCACCTTTGTGGACAAAACGATATTCGTCGCCTCTTCTTCCTTTCAATTTTTTTCCTGGTGCCAACATAGAACAACAGGAGTGTCGTGTTAAATTTTGGATTTTTTCGGGGATCATTTGGACATTTTTATACGTTAACTGAGTTTTCTAGGCATTTATGTGCATAATTCAAAATTGAACTACATGCACATGCTCCAGTCCATAAAAACGGGTTGCAAAATCAAATGTTTGTCCTTGGTTGCAAGCTTAGGTCACATGCAAGAAATGAGAATGAATGTCAAACACCTTGACACTGTCGCTCGGCCGCTAACATTGAGATACATGGTTTTAAAATTCTAGTAAATCAAAAACTCGTCTGAAATTCATGAAACTTGACATGATATCATGGAACGGCATCGACATGCCATGGTAAAAATATTGTCCCATTTGGGGCAGGTTTGGGTATAAGCTTCTCGCAAACCAGAGCTTCTCTCACAACAAGCCTGATGGTTTGGGTAGGAACATGCCACCTTGGGGGACAAAACGATATCTGTTGCCTCTAATTACTTTCAAAAAAAATCTTGTGTCAACATAGAACAACACGAGTGTTGTGTCAATTTTTGGGATTTTTCGGGGTTCGCTTGGACATTTTTATACATTAACTGAGTTTTCTATGCATTCATGTGCATAATTCAAATTTGAACTACATGCATATGCTCCAGTGCATATAAATTGGTTCAAAATTGGAATGTGTGCCCTTGGTTACATGCTTAAGTCCCATGCAAGAAGTGAGAATGAATGTCAAACACCTTGCCACCGTCGCTCGGCCGCTAACATTGAGATACATGGTTTTTAAATTCTAGTAAATCGAAAACACGTCTGAAATTTATGAAACTTGACATGCTAGCATCAAACGGCATCAACATGCAATGGTAAAAATATTGTCCCATTTGGGGCAGGTTTGGGTATATAAGCTTCTCACAAACCAAAGCTTCTCACAACAAGCCTCAAGGTTACGGTAGGGAACGTTTCACCTTTCTGGACGAAACAATATCCGTTGCCTCTTCTTGATTTCAAATTTTTTTCTAGTGTCAACATAGAACAACATGAGTGTTGTGTTAATTTTAGAAATTTTTCGGGGCTCGTTTGGTCATTTTTATACATTAACTGAGTTTTCTATGCATTTATGTGCATAATTCAAATTTGAAATACAGGCACATGCTCTAATGCATATAAATTGGTTGAAAATTCAAATTTGTGTCCTTGGTTGCATGCTTAGGTCCCATGCAAGAAATGGGAATGAATGTCAAACACCCTGCCACCGTCACTCGGCCGCAAACATTGAGATACCTGGTTTTTAAATTCTAGTAAATCCAAAACTCGTCTGAAATTCATGAAACTTGGCATGCTATCATGGAGCGGCATCAACATGCCGTGGTAAAAATTTTGTCCCATTTGGGGCAGGTTTGGGTATAAGCTTCTCACAAACCAGAACTTCTCACAACAAGCCTAATGGTTTCGGTAGGGAACGTTTCACCTTTCTGGATGAAATGATATCCGTTGCCTCTTCTTGATTTCAATTTTTCTCTAGTGCCAACATAGAACAACAAGAGTGTTGTGTTAAATTTTGGAATTTTTCGGGGCTCGTTTGGTCATTTTTATACATTAAGTGAGTTTTCAATGCATTTATGTGCATAATTCAAATTTGAACTATAGGCACATGCTCTAATGCATATAAATTGATTGAAAATTCAAATCTGTGTCCTTTGTTGCATGCTTAGGTCCCATGCAAGAAATGGGAATGAATGTCAAACACCCTGCCACCGTCACTCGGCCGCAAACATTGAGATACCTGGTTTTTAAATTCTAGTAAATCCAAAACTCATCTGAAATTCATGAAACTTGGCATGCTATCATGGAGCGGCATCAACATGCCGTGGTAAATTTGTTGTCCCATTTGGGGCAGGTTTGGGTATAAGCTTCTCACAAACCAGAGCTTCTCACAACAAGCCTGGTGGTTTCGGTAGGGAACGTGCCACCTTTGGGGACGAAATGATATTCGTTGCCTCTTATTGCTTTCAAAAAATTTCTAGTGTCAACATAGAACAACAGGAGTGTTATGTTAAATTTTGGAATTTTTCGGGGTTCGTTTGGACATTTTTATACATTAACTGGGTTTTCTAGGCATTTTATGTGCATAATTCAAATTTGAACTACATGCACATGCTCCAGTGCATATAAATTGGTTGAAAAATCAAATCTGTGTCCTTGGGTGCATGCTTAGGTCCCATGCAAGAAATGGGAATGAATTTCAAACACCAGGGCACTGTTGATTGCCGGCAAAACATTGAGATACTTTGTTTTTAAATTCTAGTAAATCCAAAACTCGTCTGAAATTCATGAAACTTGGCATGCTATCATGGAATGGCACCCGACATGCTGTGGTATTTTGCGTGTCCATTTTGAGAGAAGGCGCACTCGAATAACAGCCAACAAAGGCATTTTGAAAAAATACCTGCCACTTTAATATCTCAAACGTTTGTAAAATTCAAATCGTGTGCGTTCTGTTAACCATTCACGTGACGCCACGTGTCTTGGTCTTAATGGCTATAGGAGGTGCCGTGCGGACAACTGCTTGACTGAACGGGAGGCGTGCGAGCGCAGTCCGGTGCGCAGCCTAACCGAGAGGCGTGCAAGCTGTCCTCCAATGTGCAGGCTCACCGGGAAGCGTGCAAGCTGTACACTGCGCAGGCTCACTGGGAAGCGAGCCCTTTGACTTCCATGGTCGCCCGCCTTCCTCTCCATTAATGGCGCCCGAGCCGCTGTTTAATACGGGCGGCCTTACTGTTCGCCTCCCATTCCCCTCCCTCCCACAGACCTCCACCAACGCCATGGCGCAGAATGATCATCTGCCACTAGTCTTCAAGTTTGGTGAAGTCGACTCCGAGCCAGAGGAGATAGAAAATAAGGAGGAATGGGGCCTCATGGACATGGCCGTGAACGAGCTGGCCACGGAGGTTGCTGCCCCTGCTCCCGTCCCAGCTCCCATCCCCGCGCCTGCGCCAGCGACCATCCCCGTAGCATTGACGGGCTAGTCGCCGAGTACTATCACAGAGCTGGAAGCCGCAGGCGTCAGCGAGGTCTCCGCGGACCCGCGCGAGCTCGTGTACATGCTAGCGCCAACGCCCGTGCCCGTGCCCGTGCGCGCCCCTCCACCCACCGCGGCGCCGGTCCCCGTGTGTTTGGCTGCACCCGCCGCGCCCGTGCCCGTGAGCGCGCCCCCCTCAGCGTCATGGGATGCCGCCGTCGACCGCTACCTCTCAGCGGCGCCAGTTGTCGTCCTCCCGTGCCTCGCCCGTCGATTGCGCGATGACATGATGTTTGATTTACAAGTGAAGAACATTCTGTGCTACCTTGAAGACTTCAACAACGGCGTCCTAGAGGACGACAACGACGGCGTGGCACGCCGCCTCCGCCGCCGTCGGAAATAGTTTTTTTGGGTTTAATACTGTATCTCGATCATATGAATATAAATTCGCAGTGTGACTGAATGAAAGATATGGTTTGAACAAACTTGCGTTTTTCTCTCTTAATGTACAGACTTATCAAACGATTTTCTTTTGAAAAAAACATCAATGGTCGCAAACGTTTTACTTAGAACACCCGTATGCAAACCGACAGATTCCCCAGGAAGCCAAGGGAAAATGTGCCGAGCAGGATTTGTGCAGCTCTTGATCGCAAACGTTTTAGATAGAACACCCGTATGCAAAGTGAGAGCTATGGTCTTCCCCCTTAAGTCAAGGGAAAATTCACAGCACAGGATTTGTGCATCCCTTCAACGCAAACGGTTGTTTTGGATGACCCGTATGCAACCACGTACAAACAATTTGGTAAGATTTGCATCTGTCATATTGGGTATGTTGCCATTTGTCAAACTGGAAATATTGACATTTGTTGATCTAGTAACATTGCCATTTGTCAACCTTGTAACACTGCGATTTGTCAAAATATGCAGCTAAAAATCACTAGCACTATCTAATTTTTGCAACTAAAATTCAGTAATTAAGCATAGATTTCATTCATAGATTAAGCAGTCGTTCTTTATACAAACAGTTCAACTCGACAGCTGAACCGACCAAACTTTTCCCCAATTGTTGCCAACTACGTACTGAAATAGCTAGTTCAACTATATATACTAGCTAATTTTAAGTACGTTGTACAGTTCCACCACATCTATAGTCAGATGAACTGAACAAAATAGCCCCTAAATACTACTACTACGGAGGGGCTTTGTACTACTTTCGGCAGCCTCTCCTCTGCCGACCGTGCTTAGTAAGAGGCAGAGGAGGAGGAGCCTACCGACGAGCTGGACAACTGCAATACGATGCCTGCCGCTGCTGCACCTTCAGCGACGCTCACCTCGAACGCCCTCTGCCGCTCCAGACGGCCCCTCTCAAAGCGGTGGTTCTTCTCATAGATCTCCTGATTCCTCGCCTCTGAGGCGGCGTGTGCCGCGGCCACGGCGGCGGTAAGGCTCTTTGCGTGCTCGACGAGGCGCTCCTCCTCCTCCCGCAGGAACTCGGTGTAGCGCGCTGATGTCTGCTAGAACTACGTCGGTTTTTCCCCAGAGAGGGAGGGATGATGCAGCACAGCGACGGTAGGTATTTGCCTCAGTGATGAGACCAAGGTTATCGAACCAGTAGGAGAACCATGCAACACCACGTAAACAGCTCCTGCACACAAAGAACAAATACTTGCAACCCGACGTGTTAAAGGGGTTGTCAATCCCTTTCGGGTAACGAGATAGATAAAATTGTAGTAGATTGGATAAATAGATCTCGCGGGAATGCGAGATAAAATAAATAAGTAAAAATTGCAGCAAGGTATTTTTGGATTTTTGGATTAATAGATCTGAAAATAAAAGTTGCAAATAAATAAAAGAGCGAATAGCAAAATAGATCTTGAAGGCAAATATATTAAAGAAGAGACCCGGGGGCCGTAGTTTCCACCAGTGGCTTCTCTCGAGAAAAATAGCAAACGGTGGAAACTAATTACTGTTGGGCAATTGATAGAACTTCAAATACTCATGACGATATCCATGCAAAGATCATTATATAGGCATCACGTCCAAGATTTGTAGACCGACTCCTGCCTGCATCTACTACTATTACTCCACACATCGACCGCTATCCAGCATGCATCTAGTGTATTAAGTTCATGGAAAAATGGAGTAATGCAATAAGAACGATGACATGATGTAGACAAGATCTATTTATGTAGAAATAGACCCCATCTTGTTATCCTTAATGGCAACGATACATGCGTGTCGTTTCCCTTTCTGTCACTGGGATCAAGCACCGTAAGATCGAACCCATCACAAAACACCTCTTCCCATTGCAAGATAAATATTTTTCTCGCGAATACGCAAGAGTGCGTATCATTTCATTGATAGGTAGGAGGTGTACAGCAGAATTGGGGTGGGGGGTGAGGTGCGAGCTCAATGCCTTGTACGCTAAAGGCAAGGCATGGAGCCGCAGAGCATTGGTGACGGGGTGCTCGGCCCGTTACAAGAATGAACCTATGCTATCAGAGCGCTTAGTCCGCGCGCGCCTGCTCTAGCCCAGGCGCGGGCCTCCTCCTGGATCGATGCAAATATCCGCCAGGAGGAGGGGTTTTCGCCGTCGAAGATGCAACTGTTGCGGTGCCGCCAAATGGACCACGCCGTGAGCACAGCCAACGTAGCGAGGCCTTTGCGGTGGCCGGTGGGCGATCCCTTGATTGAAGCCGAGCACCAGGGAAGGAAGTCTTTGTCTCCAGAGGGGGTGGGGTAGTAGCACGAACCCAGGCAAGCACGTCATGCCATACCTGCCAAGAGAAAGGGCAGCCAATGATGATGTGCTGCATGGTCTCATCTGCCTGGTCGCAAAGGGCGCAACGATCATTGTGCGGCAGACCATGTCGAGCGAGTCTAGCGAAGGTCCAGCATCGGTCAAGGTCGGCGAGCCAAGTGAACATTTTGACGCGGAGGGGAGCCCAACACCTCCAAGTGAGGCGCCAGAATGGCGCGGTAGTAGATCCGATGTAGAGGGCTCGATAGCAGGATTTGGCTGAGTACTTGGCGTTGGTTGTCCATCGCCAAAGAAGGCGGTCTGGGGAGTTGGAGAGAGAAGCGGACCGAAGCAACCTCCAGAGCTAGACATACTCGGTCAAAGCAGTGGGGTTCAGCGCGCCGCGGAGGTCGGCGATCCAGCGGCGGTCCTGAAGGGTGTCAGCCACCGTGCATTTCCTCAGGCGCCGTGGCACAAGGGGAAGCAGAGACGGTGCCAGGTCCGAGATGGTGTGACCATGGAGCTAACGGTCAGTCCAGAAGAGGCAAGTCCGGCCGTCGCCAACGGCCCAAGTTGTGGAAGCCCGGAAGATGGAAGAGGCGTCGTGGTCACTCGGAAGGTGTAGGTACGCCCAAGGCTTGGAGGGATCTGTGCGCTGCAACCAAAGCCAGCGTACCCGCAGGGCAATGCCTTGGCGGTGGAGGTCCTGAATGCCAAGACCGCCAAGCTCAAGAGGGCAGCAAACGCGTTGCTAGTTCACGGGACCGTGGCCGCTTCGGGTTTCCTTCCTGCCATACCAAAGGAACTCGCGAATGGTGCGGTTGATCTGCTTGAGTACCGGCGGGCAGATGGCGATGGCCACCATGATGTGAGACGGGATCGCGCAGAGAACATGACGTACCAGGGCGAGGCGCTCGCCAAGGGAAAGGAGAGCTGCACGCCAAGTGGAGAGCTTCCTCGCGAGCCTCTCGACGATTGGCAGCAGGGAGGAAGCCGAGGGTTTTCGAACCGACAAGGGGATGCCCAAGTAGGTGATGGGGAAGTCGAGAACAGCGCAGGCAAGCTCGGCGTTGATGCACGCAAGCTCCGTGTCGCCGCAACGGATGGGCGTGGCCGAACATTTGGCGAAGTTGGTGCGGAGTCCGGATGCCACGCCGAAGATGCGCAACAGCTCGCGGATGACTTGGAGGTCGTGGCTCGATGGGTGGCAGAAGATGACCACATCGTCGGCGAAGAGGGATATGCTCGAGGCAGCATGGCGGGTCGTAAGGCGCTGGAGCAGACCGCGCTGATGGGCGTGCAGCAGCAGGGAGTTGAGAACGTCGATGGCCATCGTGAAGAGCATGGGAGAGATCGGGTCTCCCTGTCCCAAGCCGCAGGCAAGGGCGATCGGGGGGCCGGGGGACCCATTGATGAGGATCCGCGTGCTGGAGGTGGAGAGGAGGATGACGACCCACTCGATCCAGCGTCGTCCGAAACCGAGGTGCCAGAGGACGTCGATGAGGAAGGGCCACGAGACCGTGTCAAACGCACGCGCGATGTCAAGCTTGAGGAGGACACGAGGTGACCGCAGGTTGTGCAGCTGGCGGGTGGTCTGCTGGACCAACATGAAGTTGTCGTGCACGCAGCGGCCTGCGATGAACGCGCTCTGGTTGGTAGAAACAAGCTATCCCAGCCGTGGGGCGAGACGGAGAGAGAGGACCTTGGCAATGAGTTTTGCCATGAGGTGGATCAGGCTGATGGGGCGGTAGTCCGAGAGGGCGGAGGCGTCTTGCCTTTTGGGCAAGAGGGTGATTAGAGCTTCGTTGAGGCGCTGCATGCTACGCCCGTTCATGGAGTAGAATTTGTCGAACACTGCGCAGATGTCGGCCTTGATTGTGTCCCAGCAAGCCACGAGGAACTCCAAGGTGAAGCCATCAGGCCCCGGGGCCTTACCACGGGGAAGCGCATGAGCAGCGCGAAGGATCTCCTCCTCGGAGAAAGGATGCTCGAGGTCCGTGAGGTCAAAGGACCGGTCGTCAAACTGGTCAAGGTCGAGGGCAACCTCGCGTGGCGAGTCGGATCCGAAGAGCGAGGAGAAGTGATGGAAAGCAGCCTCAGCCATGCCCTGCTCATCGTGAACCGTCGTGTCGTTGAGCCGAAGGGAGTGGATGACGTTCTTTTGGCGCCGGTGAGCAGCGTGAATCTTGAGGAATGTTGTGTTAGTCTCACCCTCCTTAATCCAACAAAAGCGCACGCGCTCGCGAGCAATGGATCTCTCAAGGGAAGCAAGCCCAAGGTATGTGCGCTTGAGGTTGTTGCAGAGCCAGGCTTCAGACTGGGAAAGCGGGCGGTAGTCCTGGGCCGCGTTGAGCCGGGCCGTGAGCTCTCTTGCGATCATGAGCTGCAGAGCGACATGGCCGGTGGTGCGCTCGCCCCAGCTCTGGAGGCGGCTCGCGGTGAGCTTCAGGCGGAGGTAAACGCGCCGGAAGGGGTCGGGGTCGTCAACGCTGGCCCAAGCATTGGCCACTGTGTCTTGGAAACCATCGAGCTTGATCCAGAAACGTTCGAAGTGGAACCATTTTGGGCCAGCTTGCTGAGGGGAGCAGTCCAAAAACAATGGGCAGTGGTCGGAGACGGTCCTGGCGAGGCACCGGAGGAGGCTGTGCGGCTGCGAGGTGTCCCAATCTGAAGTTCAGAGGAACCGGTCGTTGCGCACAAGGGTGGGGGAATCACGCTCGTTCGACCAAGTATAGCGACGGCCATGCATGTATACGTCCCGCAGCTCCATGTCGGCGATGAAGCGGCGGAAGCGGCTCGAGGTGCGCCTATTAATGCGCCCGTTGCTCTTATCCTTGGAGGAGGAGACAAGGTTGAAATTGCCCCCAAGGAGCCAGGGGCCAGCACATGTTTCGCGAGTTTCCTGAAGATCTTGCAGGAATAGGATCTTCTCGTCGTCCTCCTGCGGACCGTACACGCCGGAGATCCACCATGGGTGAGCGCCGATGGTGGAGGAAACAAGGGCCGTGATGTTATGTGATGTTGGCCGATGTAGGGGCTCGAGATTGAAATCACATTGCGATTCCAAGCGAGGAGAATGCCACCGCGAGTGCCAATCACAGGGAGGAAGAAGAAGTCCTCGAAGCAGGGGCCAAGGGTCTCGATGACAAGTGGCAACGAGAGCGAATCCATTTTAGTTTCTTGGAGGCACACAATGTTTGGAGAGACCGACGCGATAACGGAGCGAACCGCGGTGCGTTTGGCCCGGCAGTTTAACCCGCGGACATTCCAGAAGACTATTTTAAGAGTACATTCCATGGAGAAAGGTTGGGGTCGGTGGGGCGAACACGTAGAGACTAGTTGGCGGAGATCACGCAAGACACCGGGGGAGACCCGCCGCGGTCGGAGAGACCGCCGGTAGGGATGTGCCAGCCGTAGTAATCCGCAAATGCCTGGACCATATCCTCGGCGAGAGGCTGCTCGAATAGCTTGCTATAGCGCTCTAAAGCCGCAGTGGAGGCCGGCTCCCCTTCGCGGATGAAGCCAAGTCGAAGAAAAAGCACCCTTTTTGCCTTTGTTTCGGAGCCTAACCCCCGATCATTCTTGGCAATCCGGTGGCTTCTCCTGGGAGTGAAATTGGGGGGGAGCTCCTTCCGTTTCCGCTTGGGGCTTGGGGTGGGCAGCGCCGGTGTGTCGCGGCGCTGGATCCCAAGAAGAAAATCCTGCAGCGTCAAATCAGAGGTAGCTGGAATGTTGCTTGCATGCTCCTGCATGGAAGGGGCGGCGGCGGTTTGTCCACTTGGCGAGAAGGGGGTGGCCGCAGCGGATAGCTGGCTGGGAGAGCGTGGGCCCGCAGCTGGAGATTGGGGAGGCAGCGTGTGGGTGGTGGCCTCGGGATCCGCGTGCACATGCGGCGGAGGCGATGGTGGGGCTGGCTCGCAGCTAGTGGCCTCGGGATCCGCCTGGCAGACCACGCGTGGCGGCTCCAGGAGGGGTGGGGCAGCCATTGCCTGGCTGGCGGCCTCAGGATCCGCCTGATCCGCTGACGGCAGGTTGATCGGGATTGGCGAGGCGGGGATGTCGACATCCTTGTCGTTGAGCAGGAGCGGGGTCCTGGAAGCCTCATGAACCGGGCTCGCAGGAGGGGTGGGCCCGTCTGGGAGCTGGTGGGGCCTGTGAGTCAGCAGCAGAGGAGGCGAAACCGGGCCGGTCAAAGTGGGAGACCGGGTCTCCGCGCCCGCGTCCTGGTCAAGGCGGCTTTGCACGGAGCCGTGGCGGCTTTTTGCATGGGCCCGGGCCGGGGCGTCAGCATGCAGAGGGTGGGGGCCGAGAATCCCACGTCCATCGGAGGGAGGGGGAGGGCGCCGGCGACGGAAATGCTGGCCGACACCGTTGTTGGCGGAACCAGAGCTCGGGGCGGGGGGCGCGTCACTGCAGTTTCCGGAGCGACGCGGAAAATCAAAGTGGCGCGGCCAGGCGGCAGGGCACGGCGGCGATGGAGGCACATCGAACAGGTTGCCATCGTCGGAGGGTGGCGGTGGCGGCGGCGCCGGAGCTGGTAGCCTGAAGTCAGTGGAACGCGTCACATGGATGGTCACTGGATAGCGCAGGACCTCCATGGCGAACCGCTCCGCAACGTCAGGGTTGGCTTCAGGGAGAACAGCGCCATGCTCCGTGAGGAAGAGGTCAGATGCCCGAGGGATCATGTCGGGGTTGGGGGTCCAAGCGGACAGCCGGAAGACGGACATGTCGGAGCAATTGCGGGTCTCGGGGGCGAGCTCGTCGACCAAGCAGAAGGGCGCGAGCAGGGAGACGGCGGAGGACTTGTGCCAGCCGTGGTCGGGGATGCCGGAGAGCTCCAGGTCTACCTTGAAGCGGAGAGTGACCGGCTGAGCGCCGGTGAGGCGGCTCCAAGGGTGCATGAGGAGGCGGAAGTGCGGCCCACGAGCGACGCCCACGGCCACACGAGCACGGTCCTCCATGCGCTGGAATCGCAGCAGGAACTCCGCCGGGCCATGCCGGTGAACCGAGAACGCGTCAGCAGGGATCTCGAAGCGCCCGCTGATCAGGCCCGTGACGTCGGTGCAGGAGACCCTGGTTCGATGCCAGCAACCGAGGCCACCAGAGCGCGCTGAAGCGCGGCCTCAGCAGCGTCAATCTCGGCGGAGCGCGGGAGAAAGCACGTCGCGGCGGCGGGGCGGAGAGCGGGGTGGCCAGACATCACAGTTGGCGTGCTTGACGAGGAGGACCGCGCCGCGCCCGAGGACGAGGACGATGGCCGCGTGGAGACCGTAGCATCCGGGGGCGGGGACGAGGACGAAGGGGGCGGGGACTGCGCCGCCCCGAAGGACGACGACGACCGCCGCGGGAAAGGTGCCAGAGATAGGGAGTGGGACGCCGAGGAGGGGGGCAGGGCGCGCGGCCGCTTAACAGGACCTGGACCGTGGAGAGACGCACGGGGCACGGTGCAAGTGCGCGCCTTGTGCTCGAAGAACCTGCATCGGCGGCAACGGATGTCCTTGCGGCACTCCACGAGAGGGTGGCCGGGGGAGAGGAAGCGGGGGCATTCACCGCCGGAGGAGGCCGGGGAGCGTGGACGCGGGAGCACAGCGGGGCATCGTGGGCGCCGAGGCCGTGGCCTCTTCCGGCGACGGTCCTTGGCCATCTGTCATGGCTCCTCGGAGGGCGGGGACACGCGGTGGATCTCCGACCGCGGCCCAGGCCGGCGAGGCGGGGCCGGGACGAGAGGGAGGTCGCCGGCGGAGGGCGTGGGGGAGGCGAGGAGAGCGTCGCAGTAGGAGGACGCCACGGAGCCAGATCCGGCCGAGGAGGGGCTGGAGGCCAGCCAGCGCGGCACGGGATGCAGACCGCCGGGGGGAGGGGGAGACGTCCATCAGGCTGTGGCCGGCGAGGCGCGCGGGCGGGGGTGGACGCCGGGGCCGGAGTGGCCACCGGCGCGGCTAGGCACGGGGAGCGGGGAGCGGGGAGCGGGGCACGGCGAGCGAGGAGCGGAGTTCTCTTCTGAACTCCGATAGTTGCGTGGGTTTCTGGCTCCTGCTGGACCTCTTGCAAGATAAATAGATCAAGTTGGCCAAACAAAACCCAAATATCGGAGAAGAAATACAAGGCTATAAGCAATCATGCACATAAGAGATCAAAGAAGACTCAAATAACTTTCATGGATAAAAAGATAGATCTGATCATAAACTCAAAGTTCATCGGATCCCAACAAACACACCGCAAAAAAGAGTTACATCAAATGGATCTCCAAGAGACCAATGTATTGAGAATCAAACGATAGAGAGAAAGCCATCTAGCTACTAACTACGGACCCGAAGGTCTACAATGAACTACTCACGCATCATTGGAGAGGCACCAATGAGGATGATGAACCCCTCCGTGATGGTGTCTAGATTGGATCTGGTGGTTCTGGAACTTGCGGTGGCTGGAATTGATTTTCGTCGACTCCCCTAGGGTTTCTGGAATATTGGGGTATTTATAGAGCAAAGAGGCGGTGCGGGAGGCCACCGAGGTGGGCACAACCCACCTGGGCGCGCCTTGTGCTCCCCTCGGAGCATCCCTCTGGTACTTCTTTGGCCCAACCGGTGTCTTCTGGTCCAGAAAAAATCCATAAAAAGTTTCGCTGCGTTTGGACTCCGTTTGGTATTGATTTCCTGCGATGTAAAAAACAAGCAGAAAACAGCAACTGGCACTGGGCACTATGTCAATAGGTTAGTACCAAAAAATGATATAAAATGATTGTAAAACATCCAAGAATGATAATATAACAGCATGGAACAATCAAAAATTATAGATACGTTGGAGACGTATCAACATCCCCAAGCTTAATTCCTGCTCGTCCTCGAGTAGGTAAATGATAAAAACAGAATTTTTGATGTGGAATGCTGCCTAACATGTTCATCACATATTCTTTTCTTTGTAGCATGGACATTTGGACTTTTATATGGTTCAAAGCAATAGTCTAGTTTTAACATAAAGACTTTAATACTCAAGCATATCAACAAGCAACCATGTCTTTCAAAATATCAACACTAAAGCAAGTTATTCCTAGCCCAATATGCTCAATCATTGATCCATTCATGAAACACACTCGAATATTAGCTACACCCAATGCTCAAGTACGATCATAGTGCCCCTTAGTTGGTGCTTTATAAGAGAAGATGGAGACTCAAGTAAAAATAAAAATTGCATAAAGTAAAAGAAAGGCCCTTCGCGGAGGGAAGTAGGGATTTGTAGAGGTGCCAGAGCTCAAAGCTTAAATTGAGAGATAAAAAACATTTTGAGAGGCATACTTTTCCCACCAACGAAAATGACTTAGAGTTTCCTATACTTTCCATGCTAGATATATCATAGGCGGTTCCCAAACAGAAATTAAAGTTTATTCCTTTTTCCACCATACTTTCACTTTCCATGGCTAGCCGTATCCACGGGTGCCCTCCATACCAACACTCTCCAAGGAATTTATTATTTGATAACATAAAGTAAATTCATTTTTTATTTCGGGACTAGGCATCCCTAATACCTTTGCCGTACTCTCGTGCAATGACAAGTGACTAAACACTCATCGTGAGAATAACACATCTAGCATGGAAAAATATCGGCCACCCCTCACCGCCTCGCGAGCGGTACGAGCACACAAAAGAGAAATTTATTTTGAAAATTAGAGATGGCACATACAAATTTGCTTAGAACGGCACGGAAATACCGCATATAGGTAGGTATAGTGGACTCATATGGCAAAACTGGGTTAAAGGGTTTTGGATGCACAAGTAGTGATCATACTTAGTGCAAATGAAGGCTAGCAAAAAGATTGAGAAGCGTCCAACCAAGAAACGAAAAATCTCGTAAGCAAGCATTAAGCATAATTAACACGGAATAATGCACCACAAGTAGGATATAATTTCATTGCATAGCTATTGACTTTCGTGCTTGCATAGGGAATCACAAACATTAACACCAATATTCTTACTAAAGCATAATTACTCATCAACATGACTCACATATCATATCGTCATATCTCAAAACTATTACTAAGAATCAAGTTTATTTTTTCCAATTATCTTCATGAAATTTTTTATTATATCCTCCTTGGATATCTATCACTTTGGAACTAATTTCATATGTTTCTTTTACTAAGCTCAAACAAATATAAGTGAAGAACATGAGCATAATATTTCTTTCTCTCAAAATAATCTAAGTGAAGCAAGAGAGAATTTCTTTAAAATTATACTAACTCCCAAATAAATCTAAGTGAAGCATGAGAGCATTTCTTCAAAAATAACAAAGCACACCGTGCTAAAAAAGATATAAGTGAAGCACTAGAGCAATTCCATAGCTCATAAAAATTTAAGTGAAGCATAGGAGCAAGCATAGCATAATTTTTGGCTTTCTCAAAAAGGTGTGTCCAGCAAGGATTCAAGACTTAATAAAAAGCAAAAAAAGCAAAGACTCATATCATACAAGACGCTCCAAGCAAAACTCATAATATGTGATGAATAAAAATATAGCTCCAAGTAAAATACTGATGGTCGTTACAAGAAAGAGGGGATGCCACTCGGGGGCATCCCCAAGCTTAGTTGCTTGATACTTCTTTGAATATTATCTTGGGGTGCCTCGGGCATCCCCAAGCTTAGCCTTTTGCTAATCCTTATTCCTTCATCCATCGCGATCTCACCCGAAACTTGAAAACTTCAATCACACAAAACTCAACAAAACTTTCGTGAGATCCGTTAGTATAAGAAAACAAATCTTTACTTTAATTACTATAGAAAACCCATTAAAATTTTGTTCTTGCATTATATCTACTGTATTCCAACTTTTCTATGGCAAAAACTCTTCAAAGAAAACCATAGATTCATCAAAATAAGCACACAATGCAAAGAAAACAGAATCTGTCAAAAACAGAACAGTCTGCAAAGATACGAATTGTTCTCATAATTATGTAACTCAAAAAATTCTGAAAAATTAGGACAACAGAGGAAATTTGTATATAAATCTTTGTAAAAAATTCAGAATTTTGCGTATCTTCTGTGAATTTTCAAAATTATTTTACTGGACGCAAAAGTTTCTGTTTTCCAATAAAATCAAATCAACTATCACCCAAATCATCCCAAAGGCTTTGCTTTGCACAAACACTAATTTAAACCACAAAAACACATCTAATCAGAGGTATAATTGGGTATTTTATTGAAAACAGCAAGAAAACCAAAAAGCAAAAAGATACATGTTGGGTTGCCTCCCAACGAGCGCTATCGTTTTACGCCCCTAGCTAGGCATAATATTTTATTGATGCTCACATGAAAGATAATAATGCAAACACAAAGAGAGCATCATAAAACACGTGACAAACATATTTAAGTCTAACATATTTCCGATGCATAGGAATTTTATAGGAAAACATATTAAGAAGACAAGCAAGATCTAGCATATGCATGGAAGAAAACAATAGCAATCTCAACATGAAGAGAGGTAATTTAGTAACATGAAAATGTCTACAACCATGTTTCCCTCTCTCATAATAATTACATGTGGGATCATATTCAAACTCAACAATATAGCTATCACATAACATATTATCTACATGATCCACATGAGTGCAAAGTTGACACTCTTCCGAAATAGTGGGATTATCATCAAATAAAGTCATGACCTCTCCAAGCCCACTTTTATCAAAAAATTCATAAGATTGAACACTCTCCAAATATGTGGGATTATTTTTACCTAAAGTTGACACTCTTCCAAACCCACTTTCAATATTATTGCAAATATTATTATCAATAACATATTCATCATGAGGCTTAAATAAATTTTCAAGATCATAAGAAGAATCACCCCAATCATGATCATTGCAATAAGTAGTGGACATATCAAAATTAGCATCCCCAAGCTTGGGGTTTTGCATATTATTAGCACAATTGACATTAATAGAATTTATAATAACATCATTGCAATCATGCTTTTCATTCAAGGAGATATCATGAACCACTTTATAAATTCCTTCATTTAATACTTCATCACAATTTTCAGATTCATAAATCTCAAGCAAAACTTCATAAAGATAATCTAGTGAACTCAATTCACTAGCAATTGGTTCATCATAATTGGATCTTTTGAAAAGATTAGCAAGTGGATGAGAATCCATAACAATAGATTTTTAGCAAGCGAAAATGCAAGCAAATAAAAGGCACATGGCAACACAAGCAAACATGAGATCTGACGAGAAAAAGGCAAACAAAAAAGAGGGCGAATAAAACGGCAAATTTTTGTGAAGTGGGGGAGATGAAAATGAGAGGCAAATGGCAAATAATGTAAATTGCAAGGAGATGAGATTTGTGATTAGGAACCTGGTAGATGTTGATGATGTCTCCCTGGCAACGGCGCCAGAAACTCCTCTTGATGTCTGCTAGAACTACATCGGTTTTTCCCCAGAGAGGGAGGGATGATGCAGCACAGCGACGGTAGGTATTTCCCTCAGTGATGAGACCAAGGTTATCGAACCAGTAGGAGAACCATGCAACACCACGTAAACAGCTCCTGCACACAAAGAACAAATACTTGCAACCCGACGTGTTAAAGGGGTTGTCAATCCCTTTCGGGTAACGAGATAGATAAAATTGTAGTAGATTGGATAAATAGATCTTGCGGGAACGTGAGATAAAATAAATAAGTAAAAATTGCAGCAAGGTATTTTTGGGTTTTTGGATTAATAGATCTGAAAATAAAAGTTGCAAATAAATAAAAGAGCGAATAGCAAAATAGATCTTGAAGGCAAATATATTAAAGAAGAGACCCGGGGGCCGTAGTTTTCACTAGTGGCTTCTCTCGAGAAAAATAGCAAATGCTGGAAACAAATTACTGTTGGGCAATTGATAGAACTTCAAATACTCATGACGATATCTAGGCAATGATCATTATATAGGCATCACGTCCAAGATTAGTAGACCGACACCTTCCTGCATCTACTACTATTACTCCACACATCGACCGCTATCCAGCATGCATCTAGTGTATTAAGTTCATGGAAAACGGAGTAATGCAATAAGAACGATGACATGATGTAGACAAGATCTATTTATGTAGAAATAGACCCCATCTTGTTATCCTTAATGGCAACGATACATACGTGTTGTTTCCCTTTCTGTCACTGGGATCAAGCACCGTAAGATCGAACCCATCACAAAGCATCTCTTCCCATTGCAAGATAAATAGATCAAGTTGGCCAAACAAAACCCAAATATCGGAGAAGAAATACGAGGCTATAAGCAAGCATGCATATAAGAGATCAAAGAAGACTCAAATAACTTTCATGGATAAAAAGATAGATCTGATCATAAACTCAAAGTTCATCGGATCCCAACAAACACACTGCAAAAAAGAGTTACATCATATGGATCTCCAAGAGACCATTGTATTGAGAATCAAACGAGAGAGAGAAAGCCATCTAGCTACTAACTACGGACCCGAAGGTCTACAATGAACTACTCACGCATCATCGGAGAGGCACCAATGAGGATGATGAACCCCTCCGTGATGGTGTCTAGATTGGATCTGGTGGTTCTGGAACTTGCGGTGGCTGAAATTGATTTTCGTCGACTCCCCTAGGGTTTCTGGAATATTGGGGTATTTATAGAGCAAAGAGGCGGTGCGGGAGGCCACCGAGGTGGGCACAACCCACCTGGGCGCGCCTAGGCCCCCAGGCGCGCCCTGGTGGGTTGTGCTCCCCTCGGAGCACCCCTCTGGTACTTCTTTGGCCCAACAGGTGTCTTTTGGTGCAGAAAAAAATCCACAAAAAGTTTCGCTGCGTTTAGACTCCATTTGGTATTGATTTTCTGCGATGTAAAAAACAAGCAGAAAACAGCAACTGGCACTGGGCACTATGTCAATAGGTTAGTACCAAAAAATGATATAAAATGATTATAAAATGATTGTAAAACATCCAAGAATGATAATATAACAGCATGGAACAATCAAAAATTATAGATACGTTGAAGACGTATCACGCGCAAGGTCGCTGACGCACGTGCGGGCCTCCACCTCCGCCTCCCGCCTTCGGGCGGCGGTGGCGGAGCGGGTGATGACCCCGGCGGTCGACGGTGGGCTGGCGGCCACGGCGGCCGACGATGGGGTGGCGGCCACGACCACCACCTCCCACCTTCGAGCCACGGTGGCCTGCAGTTGATGGCCACGGTGGCCTGCAGTGGGGTGGCGGCCACGACGGCCACCTCCTGCCTTCGGGCCGCGGCGGCGGAGCGGGTGATGGCCCTGGCTTTCGACGGTGGTGTGGCGGCAACGGCGGCCGGCAACAGCTCCCGACGGGCAGCGGCGGTGGAGCGTGTGATGGGTGTTCCGCACACACCCAACAGGGACACTACGCCGGGGACTGCGCCGCCGCCGCGGTGTAGCCTCCTAGCTGGAGCTGTCCTCTGATGACGGCGGAGTGGCTGAGCGACGACGACGGACCGGTGCCATTGGCGATTGTGGGAGAAGCAGACGAGATAAGCTACAGGGAGGGAGGGGGAAATGCGACGCAGGACTCGCCGGCCGTGAGGGTTTATATAGCAGGCCGGTAAGCATTGGGATTTTGGGGGATTTCACCGAGTCGGACGGGAAGCTTACGCGGGAACCTGCGAGGTTGCGCGGGAACGGGCTCACCGACGATTCATTGGCGCCACTTTGAGCCACCGTTTGGCCAAAAGAACGCCCCCGCGCGCTGCGCAAGCTTGCGCTGTAAGCCGTCTGCGGCAGCGGGGTGACAAGACGTGCGAGAGGAGGACGAAAGGCCACGTACACATACGGTTAATAAAAAAAGTTTGCGATTTAATTACCTACTATACCCCCGTCCTGGTTTATAAGTAGGATTTAACTAATAAAATACGAATGCATGTCGCCAAAGATTATATAGTTGGATTCGTATTTGAACATAGTTTCCAATTATAATTTTTATAACATGCATTAACATTTTGTTGGTTAAATTTAAGGGCAAAGTATGGCACAGAATATAAAGGGGACGACCAAGACGGAGGTAGTAGCACACGGCCCCTCTCTACGCAGCGACGCAACTGTCGGCCGGCTTGTAGGCGACCATTTCCTGCGTGTTCAACTGCTCTATGCGTGTGGTTGCTTCCAATTGAGGCGGCCGCGGCGCGCTCTGCTCGCGTCCCGCCGCGTGCGCTCTGCTCTCGCGTCCCTCCGGGTGCTCTGCCCTTGTCCCTCCACGCGCGCTGCCAGTGTTTGGGGCCGGCGCACGATCACGCATGTTCGTGTGCATGCGGTTGCGCCGGGCGCGGCGCGACGATGCAGTTACCCGCTGCAAAAACTGCCATGCGGATGCGCCGAGAATCCAGGCCGCCCGGCCCCCTTTTATTCCTGCGGCCATTTACCTTCATCTCTCGCGTCACACGATATAATAAGCACACCCACGACGACACATACAGAGAGGACATCCAGCGGTTCCAATGGCGCTCCCCGTGGCTCCAATGACGCTCCCAGCGGCTGACGACGACAACGGCGGGCAGTTCACCACACATCACGTAGTGGACACCCATGTGAGGGGGAAGGCCCTCTCGGTGGTGTACACGAACGATTCGGTCTCGATGGAGAGCTCCTTCCAAACTATGGAGCAGTTCCTTGCCGAGGACAAGTACCAAGTGGTCGGCTTTGACCTCGAGTACACCATCGGTCGTGCCGGGCACGATCAGAAGGTTGCCGTCACCCAGTTGTGCGTGCGACATGACGTCCTCCTCTACCACTACCACCTGGCCACAAGGCCTTGCGAGCGTTTCTTCAGGTTTATCAACAGCTCCGACAACAGTTTCGCTACGGTGGACACCACCAACGATCTAAAAGCGCTCAAGGTTTCGGGCTTGAAATGCCCGAATCTTGTCAACATCCAGCACCACTACAAGGTCTGGGGCAGCAACAACAACAAATTGAACTCCCTGGTTGACCTCGCCTCGGCCATCATCGACCCCTACTACATGAAGATGAAGGATGAGAGCAAGAAGGACAAGATCGCCTGGCACAGTGTTTGACATGAGAGACTGGATGAACAACACGTCAAGTACGCGGCCAAGGACGCGTACACAAGCTACGAGATGTACAGGCGGATCGTTGACATGAGAAAGTGTCTTGTTCCTGCCACAGACGAGGGATCGAGCCACAGAGCAGTGGCGGGAGCGTCACAAGAAGTAGATGACTAGACGATCATTTCTCCTACTTTAGAATGCATGCAATTTATTGAGGTGTGTGCGAATGATCTGTACAGTCACTTATGTAATTAGATGTGTATTTCAGTTTATATATATATATATATATATATATATAAATGTTATTCTTCTATAGACAGAGCAAATCACACGGCTTATTAGCAGCAATCGTCTGTGTTATTATTGGTCTTCGCACACATTTCTGATTACGGACCTGTTTGCCGCGTATCGCACACATTTCTGATTACGGACCTCTTTTGCATCCGTGGGTCTTGGCCAGTTTGAGACTGCCTAAATATTGCTTGGTTTTTTAGCAAATCCAGCAACGGTAATGACAACACCCACGTATGATAAATCATGTTGGCCCAACAAGCATTTGGATCTTTTGACCTTCCACTTATCCTTGCGCAACAACGGTAAAACCTGACATGGGTGCTGAGCATGCTCGTCCAACGTCCTAATGTAGATGAGGATGTCGTAAAGAAAACAAGCACACATTTGCATGGGAATGGCTTCAATGTCTCGTTCATGGCTCTGAAATGTGGCTAGAATTCCCGCTAACCAAACGACAACATCTTGAACTCGAAATGCCCCAAGCGTGTCTTAAAGGCTATTTTGAATTCTTTGCCTTGTCCCATTCATATCTTATGATATACTGCTCCTATATCTAACTTGGAGAACCATTTTGCCTCATGCAATTTATCAATCAACTGTTTGATGATTGGCACTGGAAATTTGGCAATCACTATCAATGGCATTGAGGTGCTGATAATCAATGCATAAGCGCCATCTGACAACTTTCTTCTTGACCAAAATCACGGGAGATGCAATGGACTGAAGCTACGTTAAATCACCTCTGTTTGTAGAAGATTCATGACTTGCTTTTCTATCTCTCTTGTGTTCTGGCTTGTGCATGTATGGGCGGATGTTCACTAGTCATGCCCCTAGCATTAGAGCATCTTCAACAGGCGTTCAAAAGATTCCTCACGCACTTAAAACCATAGTTTTCGTGCGCCGAAGACAAAAAATAGTGCTTCAGCACACGCTGTAAAATAGAGCGCGCATAAAAAACTTAGCGCACGGATGTGTGCGCGGGCTGCTGGGCTACAAATTTGAGGCGTCGGATTATGCGCATGGACTGCTGCAGGTAGAGCCGCCGGATTAGGCGCCGTGTTTTTGTGCATTTGAAAAGCCTCTTCGTCGCTCCCGCGCGAAAAAGACTATTTTGACGCTGTAAAAGAATTATACCGCGCCGAGACGAAGCGCGCCTGTTGGAGATGCTCTTAGTGGTATCCTTGTGGTTCTCCCAATACATTTTGGAATTCTTTGATCAGGGCAGCAATTACAGGCATTGGCGGGAGAATATCTAGTGCACCGGTACATTTTAAATGTTCAAAAAATTTAGAATTTTTTTTAGCACATTGACGCAATATTAATGTAGATTGTCACAAAATTTCAACTCAAAATTCGAAACATAGCTCCTAAAACAAAAATAAAAAATTCAACACTGAATAGTACATAACATAAGTCGGGCTTTAGATTTGGCCCATTATCACACTGATGTCAATTTTGTCATTTTTGTATCTCAAGAAATGTTTCAAATTTTGATACAAAATTTTGTGACGACATACATTGATGTCGTGTCAATTTACTAGAATTTTTTTAGATTTTTAAAAATGTTGTACGACACCCGGTGCACCGGTAGCACCACAAGTGTGGGTGCACCGAATACGTTCCCGACCAGCCAACCAGGATAGACATGGCAACGGCAGCACAAGGGCGCTTGTTCTTTCTTAAAGGGGTGCCTGCAGAAGAAGTCAACTTAGTCATAGGAATTTATATCATCGTGTAATGGCTTAATTGTGGTTGCCTTTATTATGTACTCCCCTTAATAATTACTCCATCCGTAAAGAAATAAAGAGATATCAGAGCTTTTAGATCACTAAAGTAGTGATCTAAATGTTCTTAATATATTTCTTTACAGAGGGAGTTCTACATTTGTCCCATAATATAAGATGTTACTACAATCCATATACTCAAAATGATGCAAAGCTGGGGGGTTCAACCTCCTTTTCAAAAAAATGCAAATGACTAATATGCAACTCGATTATGAGCTGTAATGACATGTAATATCAGGTTACTAAGCATAGTACACTGTAAATTGGTGGGATTGCTTTGGAAGATTATTGAATCTCCACATCGAACCCATGCACCATAGTGCCAACATAGTACATCAGAAAATACAGGAATGCAGCCTTGCCTTACAAAGGTACGCAACAGTCGTGGAAGATATGATCGTTCTTGTAAACAGAAGTTGCATTCTTTTATGATTGCGCATCCATGCTGAAGGGAACAGCAATATACATCAACAATAGCAACAGAACCTTTTAAGCTAAGCTGAGTAAAACGTAGACAGTTTTCTGAATAGCTGCAGTGAGCTAGAGATTCATCCTCTTCCTTTTCTGCAAACCGGGAACACAGTTCTGCCTAAATTCCCGAGGAAATCATGGACGGGGACTGCCCTGGGATGAACCATTCAAAGGGCGCTTCTTCATCCTCGAGGAAATGGAGCCAAGATATTGTTCGGGTGCTGGAAGCGCAAACATTTCATTGGGTGTTGGAAGTGCAGACATTCCATTATCTTCTTGGATGCCAGGGCTAAGAGTTCCTGCTTTATCTATAACAAGAATGTAAGATAACCACTCCAGGGATCAAACTAGCTAGAACACGAAAATAACAGGCATGCAATTCAGGTTACTAACGTAGAAAGATAACTAATTTGAAGATAGAGATCTTAACTCAGGGTTAACTTGTCTCACGTGGATAAACTATGTTTGTTAACTTCTCAGGTCTTTATTAACAAGTCTAATAAAGCTGATGCTTTCGTTATCTTGGTCATATACATTCATGTAGTCCTGCCATAGTTTTCTATGCATGGGTAAGTTGCTACTTGTTGATAACCTGAACTGCCGTGTTCCTCTGGTTACATGAGTGAGTTTCAACTTGTCAGTAACCCGAGACATGCAGGAAGATAACAACAGAGAAGAGGGGTGTACCACTGTTAAGCATGTTTAATCTGGGATCCCAACCAGGCAGACAAGGCCCTGCATTCCTTTGCCATGATTCCTCAAACCCAGCAAGCTCATCTGCAAGAGAAGAAAAAAATAGCATCAGAAACAACATGAATAAGGGTTCTGGCAACAGAATGACACTAGAATAATAAAACCTTCACTCAAGTTCTGCAAAGTCTGCATGGTGTTAACTTTTCCATCGCAGTTCAGTTTTCTAGTCAGTGCATGACCCTGCAGCAACGGAATCATGGCTCTAAATCATATATCATTGGCGTAGTCTAAAGAAATAAAGTCATATGTCTGGGTTGTGAAGAACACACACCTTATTGCCAATGCCACGTGCGATCCTGGGAGTTGCTTTGCCACTTGTTGTGTCAGCTTCCTTACTTTCTTCCATTGTAACCTAGAAGACATGGAAGAAACAATCACCACGAGAACTTTGCACCTTAACAGATGACAGAGCTGCTGAGAGGGACTTACTCCATCTCCAGCACTCCTCCTAGTCGTTGAAGACATATAGCATGCCCCATTTGGACCACCATATGTAACAGTTGAGCTCTGAAACATATAGGTCTGTGGCTGTTGATATGATGTGCCAGCCCTGACATACTCTTTCCCAAATTTCTCATGCCTAGGTCTCTAATTATCTGTTAAAAGTTCTCAGCATTAGTATCCTGCCCTTGTTTTCAGCTGTTTCGTGAATCTTTCTGACATGTACAAAGCACGTATTCTCAACAGTCCTTCGATAAAAGAAAGAGAATCACATCTGAGTGAGGATCCAGCGAACCAATAACATGATAGCAGGCTAGCCTGGCAACACTACCAGCTAGCACTAAATCTTAAATGATAGCAGCAAAAAAAACAAATAATGAATTTGAATAGTTCTAATGTATACTACCACAGCTACAGGTATTCAGGTTTACTCCAAAACAATCTTGTGGATTCCTGAGTCTATAAAGACAGAATTTGGTCCAGGGTTCCAGGCCATATGGGGCATGCACTAAATTGCATAACAAAAAACAGCAACGAGCCATTATCAAAGTCATATATCTTTATCTTCATTCAATTACTTACAGACAAGCTGAAACTAGATTGTGAAAAGTAACATGCAGGCAGCTGGAAAAACTCCTATTAACAGCATAACATAAACCAACCTTGAACTTCATCACCAGAGTCCTCCAGATATGGCACATTGCTAATCCTTGGATGTTTCATAGAGTTAGTTCTCTTCTTCTCATCATGTTCATTCGCATCTGCACCATCCTCGTCGTCTGAAGACAACTCCTTGATAATCGGCCCTTTTGGCCTGCTTGGTTCAGGACCTTGCTGCTGGAAGCCTCCTCCATTTAGAGCTCTGTGTGGCCGGAACATGCTTGAACCAAAAATGCTTTGCTCAAATAGGCTAGGTCCAATCATAGAACCAGAGGGATCATCAAAGGGATTTGACCCACCAAAGAAACTGGGCATAAGGTTCCCAGGTGGTACAAAGCCGCCAAAAGCAGGAAAAGGGTCCCCAAAACCGAAGAGACCACCTCTCCCGCCCCTTCCCCTTGGCATCTTGTACTGAAGTTCTCTGCCCAGTTAAAAGGCGTGTGAAATGTAAACAACAATGATATTATTTTCTGGAGAACTAAAATTGTGATACATGATATATGAATTCTGAGCCAAAAAGTTGTACTCGGTACTCAAATCCAGGAATCCAGATCGGTAAGTAGAAGTTAGAACAAAAGCATACACTAACACCAAGTCACCAATTTAATCTATCAAACATAACAAGAAGTAGAATTAAGAAATTTACACACCAGGGCCCTACTTCGCAAGCGTCTCTGACAGGATAAAAAATGGCATAGAAGTGTGATCAAGATGCTAATTTCGCTACAGTATGTCGCTATTACATAAGGAGTAACAAAACAGAGGCATCCGATCAAAGATATCAATCCAATATGTTCCATTCTAACACCAAGTACACCTGCAGAATTGCCATGATCATCCAACCAAATCCCACTGGAATGGCTGAAAGACCGAATACTTCTCCTTGCTCAATTCAGTAGCACCGCTGCGGAGCAATGTGCTGTACACTTCTATGCTCTTTCGTATTTACGCCTACATGTTATGAATGCCACGACGGACAAATCACGCTGCTATTACCTCAACTAGGTCACAGCAGCAGCATCTATTCACCACGAAGTAACACTAAAAGCGAGTTTATATCCCCAACACAAACCCTAGCTCGGATTTTTGTCAGCACGCACGCACCAAAAAGGCACGCAAAAGACCCAAAAATCGCCGGGAAATGCCCTGGTTCCCGCCGGCGACGGCCCCGAGCCAGAATAGGATCAAGGCACGGACGGAGAGCAACTACCGAAACAACTGAACAACTAGTCCAAAACGAGATGAAATCGCCGCGAAAAAATACGAATGAACCCCGAAAATTCAGTGATGAGGATCGTAAATGACGTGTACGGATTTGGGGCGGAACAACCGAACCTGAAGTTCCCGACGAGGAGCTAGGGGGGCGGGCGAATCGGCGATCCGATCCGAGTAGGTTGCAAGTGCTCCGAGCTCGCGATTTGAGAATTTGGGGGAAGAGAAGCGAGTAGGTTGCGCTTGGGCGAGCTACCTCCGTGTGCCGCGTGGTGTCTCGGGAATGCTCTAGACGCGGTTTACATGGGCTCGGGGCGGGTTAAGGGACTGTCTCGTTTTACGCTCAGAAAAATGGGACGCGTTGGCCCATCTATTGTCTCGGCCCATCTCATTTACTCACGCACGCGTAACCGAGACGAGAGAAAACACATGTTTCTTCGGTAATCCAATTCCGTGCCCAGGTGCAGATGCTCCCGCTCAGAAAAAAATTCAAAACAAATACTAAAAAAATTTAAAAAAATCTAATTTTTTTTGTGTGGTAGATAATTTGATGCGTGAGGTCCGTTCCAAATTTTAACTCATTTGGACATTTGAGAAGCTCTCGGCAAAAAAGGGAAATCGAATCAAAACAGCGCATGAATAGTAAACTTTTTTACAGACCCTGAATTTATCTTTTTTCCCGAGAGCTGCTTAGATGTCCAAATGAGTTGAAATTTGGAGCGAACCTCACGCATCAAATTATCTACCACACAAAAAAAATTGAATTTTTTGAATTTTTCTAGTATTTGTTTTGATTTTTTTCCTGAACGGGGGTGCAGATGAGCCCGGGAGCAGAAACTCCGCTTCCTCCAAAAAAGAAGGAAAATGGTAATAGAGTCGTTGGGATCTTGCAACTTCCATTGCTGCGGCTAACGGTCACCGAATTCAAAGGAGAACCATATCTTAGAAGGGTGTTGCAAGCCCATGCAGCCACTCGACATAGGAGGCATTTATCACTATGGCGCGTCGACCAAGAATTATCCCCATCCTCCTTGAACCCTGGAGCCATCCTCATCCGTCGGCGTGCACGAGACCAAGCACCAGATGTGCCGCCGTCAAACCACAAACCCAAATTTGAAGCTGGCATTCCCTCTAGCACTTCCTGGGATGACAACCATCAACTGAAGACTTAAAATTGTTGACTAGAAGAGTCGTCACAAGACCGAGCCCACCGAGTCCTTGACTCCTTAATGGACACCCTCAAAAAGGGACTAGAGCTCAGGTATCGTTCTTGCATGTGCCGCCACTGGCGCCGCCAAAAACAATGGCGCTCCACACACAATACCTTGCATCGCCGCCTCCACTAGCAGGAAGTCACCGCTTCGAGACCCTAGACTCGCCAATCAAAAGGATAAGTGAGGACACATTTATACAAACCCCTCCATGAAAGACATAGTCAAGATGGTGACTATGGAAGATTTATTCGATGCGACGTTGCTCGTAGTGGCGGCGCCAGAAATGGGCCAGGCCCCGGGGTCCGGGGCGCCTTCATGCACTGTGATTGCTACATGCAACGAAGGGGTTGGCCTCACGCCCCAAACTGCGACCTAGGCTGCCTAGGCACTGCCGTTGGTTGCTCGCACCATCAAAGCTACGTCGCAAGACACACCTACCATATTTGGCGCTATAGCGAGCAGTGTGTATAATTATTTGGAAAAAAAACTCAATAAAAATAAAGTTTCTTTTACGAGGAGTAGAAAATAGAGTTATGTGCGTAAATACTGTCTCATGACTGAACAGTCACAATAATAAGTGAAACTGGAATGAACTGAACTGCACGCCTTTGCTTAACTACTGGCCAGCAGACGGCCACCATGATCCCGTCCAACTAGATGGATAGGGAGCCAGATCCTCTAACTTAGAGAAGGGAAGTCACGGTGCCACAGTGCTCGTCTAGTGTAAAATGAAGAAGGAATGTCAGGGACTATTAGCAGGCTATTTACTTTTTGTAATTACTGTAGATATAAAAAATCCAAAATTAATTTTATCTCACCATCAACTTGTTTGTATGTAATTACTATGAACTAGTAGAACGCCCGTGCGTTGCCACGGGCCTTTTTCCCAATTGCTCTTCTAATTGCAAGGCATATCAACTTTCGCATGTATATATGTTTCTAATTGCCCGCGTGTTGCCACGTGTTTTTTAATTTGTTTTCCTGATTGCACATATGAATACAATGCATATCTGTGTCTCACTCCCCCACTCTGTCTAACACCCTCCATCTCTCTCTCATCCTCTCTCTGTCTGAAAATCATGAGGCATTAATCACAACCTAAGCATGGCACACAAATGCTCCAATCCCTCTTAGGCATGGCAAATAGAAGACTTTTTACAAAAAAACATATGAAGTTCATTTTAGTATGATACCCAAATCATGAGGCACGAATGCTTGTTCTCCTTAAAATTTTCCGATATAAACAAAATTTATGTTGGAACATCATTATGCGAAATTTGGGAGCCATTCCACCTTTGTGTGAACAGAAAAAGGAAAGGAACGGACTTATTTGCCTCCTATACATGCCTCATGGACATTAAAACATAATAAGAAAGTATGTAATATGTTGTCATTTCATATGATACGCTACACATCATATAGATTGGTCAAATAAACCATCTTCTTGTAAATGTCAAGACAAGAGATTATATGGTTAATAATTAATAGATTGGAAATAAATAGAAAAGTTATACAAAACTAACCTCACATCATATAGATGTATTCCTTTTGTGAGAAAGTACGTGGATGAAATTTAACACCACATTGGCGACTATTGTGCGGTCAGGAATATAATGCTCATCACATAATAAGATGTCCTCGACGGTGGTGGTTGCGGCTTCCCCTCTGAGAAGGGTGGCCCAATTAGTTGCTGGTGAGCGATGACACCGCACGGTTACAAGACTCTCTCCATGATCCTCAACAAATTCCAACACCCACTGTAAAAAATTACTCTTGGTTCATGTTGCTCGACAAAAACAGGGGACAGCACAATTAGTTTCCTCATTTACACAGAAGCTCACTTCATGACAATATATCATGTTTACTACCCAAGGAAATTTATACTATGTTTTGAATAAAGGGAATAACCAAATGTGGAGATGAACAAGATATCTAGCTCCTACCAAGAACTCAAAGATTTATTGTTCAGGGAGAGGCCTTTGACAAAGAATATTTTTCATAGAAAGATGACATATATTTAGAAATGGTTTAATATTGTAGATGGAATAGTAAAATTTCAATGCCATGATGGGATAAATTTTAGGTCTCAGTTCGGGAGGAAGAGCCGATGATAAGCACAAAGATGGATATGCATGACAAATAGTATCTTTCTCGAAGTATTTGTACACATGAAAAAAATATTTCTGCCAAATGTTGATTGCAATTTTAGGAAAGCTATTACAAGTGTATTGCAGTGTTGACATCAAGAATTTTTGTGCCCACATGCTTATTGGACGTCTGAATAATTTACATAGAAAAATTATAGAAGCTTCTATAGCATTTTTAGAGACATAATTTGAATCCCATGGAACTCCATTACTGGCTAAGTTGACCAAATCCTAATTTAATACAGGCAAAATCAGTGACTAGAGAACTATATCTTTCTGATGCTTAACCTACAGAACCCTATTACTACTTAACTTGATCAACTAAATCCTTTTGTGTTGTCCGTTTGATCATTAGTATTTATTTTTGATGGACCATATGTTCCCGATGCTAATGCCTCCTTTTGTGTTGTTCTTTTGATCATTAGTATTTATTTTCACCATAAAGCTAGATGCCAGGTTCTATTATTGCCAAATACAGTACTGCTCTGCTTACATCATGATATACTATGTCTTGGTTGTAAAGTTCAAAGAACCTTAAAATATTTTCTATAAAATATTACATACCAATTTTTACTTTTAAGAGTCTCGTAACTTGCATGGAGCATATGAAACTATATGTAAGAATGTACACACAAAAATGGCATTGTCTTTTTGATATTCTTGATCATGCAGCTGTCAAGGAATGCTTCTGCATGACTTGCACCAAAATATACATGTGACCTAATCCCCGATTCTATGTGAATTCAACAAAGTGCATATTTCCAATATCTAAAAGACTATCAAAATAACATACGAATAGTTATTTTGCATCTCTGAAGATGCTAATGTTTTCTATTAAGTAATCAAATCTCCACTCAATAATTCAACTCACAAAAACTTTATTTACCGTCTGATTAGTTGAGACTTGAGAGAGCCACATGCTCCTTACCATGGAAGAGCACAATCAGAGACGCCGAAACGTTCGTAGATGTAGGAGAGAGGCACCTTGTCGTTGGAGGCTGTAGATGGTAGGGAGTAGGAATCCGGGCGTGGTTGGTGGCCCCGGGGGCTTGGTCGGTGGAGAGCATCGTGGTCGAGACGGCCAACTTGAGGTAAAAATATGATCCAAGAGACATGTACAGGAACTGCCAATAAGATAATTGATGGCTATATGAAACATCTGAAATTTTAAGAACAAAATATGATCTAAGAAAGTGACACACTTCTGCATGTATCTAATAAAAAAATCCACAGGAAAGATAACCTCTATTAACTGAACATTGCCAGTTCCACTCCAGATGTGTTATCAATAGGCACTCAGTCCAGCACATCTCTATTGTCACAGATCAATAGAAAGCAAACATGCAGCCACATTTATGTGGGCTTACTCATATCATACTTTGCATAGTAAAAACTGAGACTACACATGGCTAGATAATGAGATTCCTTTGCATCATCGCATTCTTACTTTGAAATATGGTAGCAGCAATTATAAAGATAATAATATGTTATTTTTGGCACAACTAAAAATTCAGTGCATATATACCTGTACTCAACACCTGCTATCATGGTCTCACTCCATCTTGATAGAGTACCGATCAGGCAGCACCAAGTTGAGCAAAACCAACAAACTTCAGTCCTTATCTGCTGGATATCTTTTAGCATCAACAGTAAGGAAAGCATCTAAACAAATCTCAGCATTTCTAACTTCAAATTAACAGATGTACAACATGCATGTTGTATATAACGAACCTCGAACAATTTTGGAATCATCTCTGCTAGAAATGTATCCATCGCACAGTTAGGAATATTTAATCTATGGAAGTGTAGTCAACACAAAGGAATCCACATTTAGTCTGAATCATCCCTCAACTTTTTAGTTTGAACACCCCGAGGCATATAATTGTAGCCTGATGAAGACGACATTGCTCCACCCATACACAGTTGAGTCAGTGATGAAGTGGATTGTCAAAAAGAACACAGGGAAACAGTCATATCCATGTGTGGCATACTCAGATCCACCCTTTCTCATCATTATCTTTGTTCATGTTCTTTGCTGGTTAGTTTTCTCAGAATCGCCCGGGGCAGAGGAAGCTCTATTCTAGAAAAAAAAACCTTTGTAAGGCCAGATAACCAAAAATTATTGTTTATACAAGAATAAAAATGGTGAACTATGCAATAATTTCTTACTGATCTTGCAACAAGCTGACCCTTCCTAAACTTTCATAAGGTTGTGATAGATTCGTCTGACACGAAACATACATAAAACAATATGTATTTAATGATTTTTACCTCATAATGGATATTTTTAGAAACTCAAAAGTATATATTTTGATAGCTCTACTCCAAAAGTATGAAATTCTCACGTTGCAAACCTAAAACAAAAGGTGAAATAAGGATCTCTTTTGGACATATCAAGAAAAAGAGGAAAGGTTATATGGCAGCGACAAATCGGAATCATCTAAAGTTCAGCACACCAGTCTTTCAGCAAATGTACATGCAAAGCAATTTTCTCTCAGAGTGAACTCTGAACTCTTCTGTGCCACATGAAAATAAAACATCAAATTACAGTAGAGAAAACATGGTGTATACATGTATGATTGGTGGCCCTATAAGAATCAGCAGAAAGAGATTGAGTTATTAGAATTTGTTTTGTAAGGGCCTTAGAGGTTATATAATGAATAGAAGATTCAGGGAAAGTCATGGAGGAGAGCGCGATCAGATTGACACCTTCATCCCCAAACAATGAGCCCGAGCGTGATAAAGGCTATTATGGAGCTGCGCGTCCCAACCTCCTGCCTGCAACCACCTCCTTGCTACAACACCAAATCAGGGGAGCATCGAGAGGGTCTATGCAGGTACTGCCGCTGCTGCCCTACCACAAAAGCTTCTCTCCGAGTCGCGTGTTGCCGCACCCAACCTCAAGGACCTGCAGCACAACAACACGCAACATATCAGACTCCCTCACTTTGTTGGAAAGAGGTAGGGGAATACGAACTGAGTGAGAGAAGGAGAGGATTAGGGTGTGGCCGGCGGCCGGATCAGCACCATCTTGACCCCTATGGTTGCAATCCCGAAAGGCCATGATCTCTTGCCCATGCCCTTCTTTACATCGTGGGCGAAGTAGCTTTGGACAGCAGCATCGAATCCCTCGGTTGCCTAACCTCGAAGATGATCTGGAGGAGGCGCGAGGTGCAGCGATGTTCCTATGGCGAGTGGCGGCGTGCGAGTCGGATGGGGACGGGCGGGCGGCGGCGGCGTGCGAGTAGGAGACCCAGCTCTTGCTCAGGAGTTTGAAAAGCAATGGGGCGTTGATTTTTTCTTTGAGGGGGCTCTATCGCTGATATGGTGGAGAGAAAATCGGAAATCAGAGGAGATAACTGACGAGAGAGCCGAGCAAATAAAAGAGGTGGGACCGAGCGAACGAGGGAGCCGAGCAAAACGAACGAACGACTACAAAACCGACTATCACGATAAGATCTTTTTTTGTCAATGGTTTACTTATGAATTTCTTTAAATCCATTATTTGTTTCCTGAAAATCTATTATTTGTTTCCTAAAGCAAATTGCATTAATGAGAGAGATCCGTTGATTTGGCTAAGGTAGGAAAGAATATATTATTTGTTTCCTAAAGCAAATTGCATTAATGAGAGAGATTCGTTGATTTGGCTAAGGTAGGAAAGTTAGATCCGTGATCTTTTGTCATTAGGAAAGTGTTGATTTTTTAAACAAAAGAGTGGAGAGAAAAATAAACCAATGGATAAGAAACCAGTGGGCGGGGGTGGTGGGACGAAAATAAACCGGACGAAAATAAATCGTACCATAGGTCTTTTTTCGTTGGTTAACCTTCGTAGGTCTATTTTTTTGTTACGTGGATGGGTGCGGGTTGGGGCCTCAGGAGGAGGTTTTTTCGGTTTCTGGTGGATAAGTCAGAGGTGGGAGGAGGTACCAAAAAAAACCAAGAAAGGTGGGACTAAAAAAAACCTGGAAGCGAGGCTACCAACTGCTCCATTAGGAGTAGAGATATACATACTAGATCTGTAATTTATTTAAAAATTAATTTAAGTTACTTTAGCCTTAATTGTATGAATTAACAGAAGAAAAGTTAGGATACTGTAGTTTCTCTGACATCCTTTGTGTATGTTAGAGGATCCAGTTTCGATGAGATGCATGCTGCGCACATTCGTGCAGGCTGCATAGTGGCCTCATACGATAGGGCCAAACCAGTTAAAGGCTCCAAGGCGACAGGAGCTGTACGTGGTACTACTAATCTCTTTTGGCATCTCGAGCTTATTCTTTGCCGCCAGTTGGAAGTTGGCATCTCAAAACCCATGGTCGCAATCATGCACGCGCACCTAGCTAGCCACCTTTGCTTCTTCTTTTTTCAGTTCAGGATGTGTGCTAGCCACCTGCTGCCAGTTGATAAGTCGGGGTTCTCACGTACAGTTTATCTGACTGGCCGGGGATGTGCCACATTTTAGCAGCTTGTGTGCAGCATGTATGCCTGCTGGGATTATATTAGCAAGCCGATACCAACCAACATCCGTCCCAAAATAAATGTCGTTGGTTTAATATGATTTTGTACTAACTTTATATTAAATCAGGGACACTTACTTTTACACGGAGAAAGTATACTATATGGGTAGTGCAAGTTTCCCTTTTTGTGCCCTTGTGAGAAAGCTCGAAAGTTGGTGGAACATGGCCACTGCAAGAGAAACCCTATAAATATAGTATACACGGCCACGGCAAACTAAAACAAGTTCAGTGGATAATCTTTAGATAAGCTTACATGCAATATGTAACTGATAGTTGTGGTACTCAGCGAGTAGTGATCAGTAGCTTCATTGGACAACAGATGTTGCAGCATGCGTAGCTGGCTAGTGCGTTGGAAGTACTGACTACTGAGGCATGCGAAAGAGAATATATCCATTGCATTTTCTATTTCGTTGTTAGTCTTAGGGTAAAAGCGCTGTTGTAATCTCAACATCAGCATGTGCACCCCAGCCGACCCACTAACCATGCAAAGGGAACACTTGCTAAGCCATCTGCAAGAATCTTCCCCAACAAATTCTGATGGGTGGATACGGTCTGTCTAGCTATGTTACGTACTTACATGTCCCCGGGATCAGGACGTGCTTACCAATGGTTTACCGATAACGGCCACTTTTACTAGTGGAGGGAGCGTGATGGTTCGTGGCTACTTTTATTTAGGGGGAAGCCTGGTCGTCTGGTGGCACCCTTTATTCAAATGATCATAATTTCGTTTACAATGTCAGGCAGAAAATGCTATGGGATCATCATCCCAATTAACTGTAGATAAAAACTCATAAGTAAACCTGGCCAAATTATGTGCCACTATGTTTGACTCTCGCCGACAGTGCAAGAAAAAGACTGCACCGATGCTTTGCGCTAGTTGGAAACAATTAGCAAGGGTAGCAGTATAGGGACTCCAAATTTGGATGTGCTTTCAAACACCTATAGAGAATAAGGCATTTTTCACCTCAGTAGTGTAAGGTTTCAAAATACTTTCATTCATGTTGTAGTAATGGCTCTGACCCTGCTCGAGGTCCAACCCCCTATCCAACATGGCACACCATCTGGGTGGTCAACAAAAGTCAAGATTAGTCAACACAAGTCAAGGAGGTAGTTGAGGGAAGCTCCTGTGAGTCCAAGCAAACCAGCTTGGTCAATGAAAGTTCAAACATACCTTCATGATCAATAACTCAAAGGAAGAAGACCATAGTGACATCCCCCCCCCCCCCCCCCCCCCCCACAAAACACCCATTTTAATCTTTCACGGTTCTTTTTAAAGTAACTCTTGGGCCTAAGCTCCTAGAGAGCCAGCTATCGCTCCAAATATTCGCATTATTTTCTCATAAACCCTCCAAATAACTTAATATTTAAGCAACTCTAAACCATACATTATACCTTGGCAAGACGCAGAAGAAGTCTTTGGAAAAGTAGTATCTAAAAGATGTCCATGAGGGTAATATATAGCCTTCAGCAATTTGGTACACAACCTGCTTGGCCAAAAGGATTTGGTTAAACAACCTGAGATCCCAAATACTCATTCCTCCACTCCCTTTCGGTCTCACCAATTCGTCCTAGGCTAACCAATGAATTTTCCTTTGATCTTGGTCAATAACCCACCAGAAAATTTGATAAACCGAGACAAATCCTCACAAACTATGCTTATTGTGAATTTGTTACTAGACCTTTTCAAAAACAAAGTGAAATGGTGAAAAAATCGATATTGAATGTAGACTATCTTTAGATAAATTTGTCTCTCATGGTAGATTTGACATAATATTTACCTTAATCTACCTTCTATATTCCAAACAATAAAGTGACAGTCTGAGAAGGTTCCGTTGATAAGTTGGCAACCAATCTAGCAAAGAAATTAAGTTGAAACTAAATGCAAACACAAATAGAAGAAACCAAAAACACTAACCAAACAATTAATGTTTGTCGCTACTTATGTAATCTCATGAAAAGATAAATTTGCTCATTGATTCATATATTGTTTCATCTTCTATTCATTTGTTAAGATGCACACCATGATATGAAGGTTCGGAGGTTCATACATGTGCATATGCCTCCAAAATAACTGATAACTTATTTCTTGTGTTGTATGTGCTTTTGCCATTTGTCTCCGTATTATGGGCCCTCGGCTGGGATCAAAGTTTACCCTTTCTAAGCACAAGTTGTGATTAAGCGGTTCCAAACTAGTTAATCATCTCCTTTTAGGTTAGTAGAAAGACGCACTAACCTATCACATCCTTTAACTAAGTACAAAATGCCCTCCTTTTGGTTGCTTGCTTGTCCTCCCACAGGATAACAGGTGGTGGAGTACCCATTATCTGAACTCCTTTTCCTTCTCTTGTTAATCATTGGATTATTAGAAGTTAGATGGATAGATAGATGGTAGATACATTAGGCTTGGTTGGAGTAAAGCCTGCCATTAGGTCTATCTTAATCAACTAATCCAATTTATTTTTTGTGTTGTCTTGCTTTCATGGACTGTTGAGTATTGACTCCAGACTAGTGCTCCTAATTGCCCATATCATTTAGAAATGTTTCCATCCTAATCAAGCATAAAAATATTTATTCTTTCTGCTACTAAATTCATATCTTTTTCCATGCTTATCTTGCAAGAAAATGAAAGGTTTCATATACTATACAATAATATATTTGTTTTCATGAACAAAGCAGATATATGAAATGTTGATTTCTGTTGAGCTGTGCATGATTGACTTTTCTGCGTGATTACGTGCATAGTTAGCTACTATAATGCATCTTAAGTATACTAAATCAGTAGTAGTAAACTACTACCTCCTTCTGAATTATAAGATGTTTTGAATATTTCAATATGGACTACATATAGACTGAAATTACTGATTGTACACACTAAAACGCATCTATATACATCCGATTCGGAAAAAATAGAACATCTTATAATTCGGAACGGAGTGTCTACTAAATTGTTTCTCCATATCCCTACTAAACTTTTGGCATTCCTCTTGATCCCTCATGGCACACTCAGAATCAACACAAATTATCCACAATTGAACCCAACAATAATAATTACCATAAAGTTTGCTCATTATTAAGTCTCATAGTCTCCTAGAATGCCCAGACCGAGAGGGCTAAAATAAAGAAACGCTATTTTGGGTTCTCATGTATATCTATGGGCACCTTATCAATGATTGTTGTTATGGGAAGGCTAAGTCACACTAAAGATTTCTTGTATGGTAATCGACCAAACTCATCCTTCAATGAACTTTGAACTTTTCTTTTATGGGACAAGCCGTTCAGTGAACTTAAATAGTAGGTTTTTGCTTTTATTCAAGTCGGGCATTTTTTCGCGAATACTCAAAGACTGTGTATCAAAAAAACGTGTGTGGGTAAATATTAAGTGTGGGCAAAATAAAAACAAAAGATACAAGTATCACACAACACAACGCTAAACTCGTCTAGCCTGAAATCTAGCCGGGGAGGCAAGAAGACGATACGAAGAGCAGTGAGATACAACACAATGCTAAACTCCCCTTGTGTGAACACCAACTGGGACGGCAAGGAGACAAAACAAAGGGCACCAAGACCGCGTCACAACCAATGCGAGGCACCTTCATCGCACAACCATGACTCCGAACCTGGCTGAATCAATGTACCCCACCTTAACTGCCTAGAGGAACAACAAGTGGGTTGTAGGACTTGACCAGGTCCGAGGAAGGGTCGACAATGTCGTACATACACCTTGGATGCCCACGCCCCCCGCAAGCCGTTGAAACCAAGAACGACGTCCAACATTTCCAAATGCAACACCAGGGACACCACGAGCAACCAAGACAACGCTTTCATGAAGGGGACAATGTCGTGATGCCGTTGATGTACGATTCGATGAATGGGACCTAGGGGTTTTCCTGAGTGCTTGAAGAGGGGCATGGAAAATAGGCCATGGCAGCGCCTCCAAGAAGGGAATGACACCCGCAGACGTTGATGCTGCCACCATCGACAAACCGAGTAGGGACTTCGCCCTGGCTTGTGATATCTCCTTTTTATTGATCCGATATTGGAACTAGAAAGGGTATGCCACACCTATTTCCCCATAGGTGACCCTGGGTATCGAACCCACGAGAGGAAGACTCCCTTGAAGCAATGGTCTCTCGCAAGCTTTTGTCAAAGTGTCAAATCTAGCTTTTGACCAGATCAGCAAGCAAATTGTGATTCAAACACTTATAATAAAAAGAAGGTACGAGGATGAGGTCTTAATGCTTACAACCATGTATTGGTGTTGGGATAAAAAAATGATATTAGTTTGTGCTCGGGAAGTCACCCATCAAGAGGTGCTTACTTCGTTCGGAGTGGGGGATGTGTCCAAATAACATCTTAACCAGCACGAGTCCTGCATCAAGAATTAGTTGTCCTACAGAAGGCCCTATCCGTCTTGCGGGGTTGCCCGAATAATTAAGATAATAATATCAGACAAAAGCATTGGGCATTTAATGACTACACCTCATGAATCCCCAAGGATATGATCCATGTTACCCTACTAAACCTTACTGTCACCGGTGTTCAATATAACACTTCACGGTCCCCTTGCTCTTAGCCTCACCGATGCTCAACCTCCATGATACTGGGTACCTGCAGGGATGAAGATCGCGTACAAGACAAGAGACACTTCACGAAACAATTTTATTTCACACATACGAGACGTTGTGTCAAAGACTTCCATTGATCCCTTCACCAAATACCTGGGGTTGCAAGGCTCATGCCTCACCCCATACGTTACCGAACTACTCACACATGGACACTAGATCGTGAGAAGAAAACATTGAAGGGCACATCTTGGGATTGATTGATTGCAATATGTCTTACAATGGATGCCTTGTGCGATTCACAATTACAAGTTTGAACTAGATGAGAGAGCACAATGGTGGTGGAGATGGCTACGGAGATGAAAATGGCGCCGGCTAGGGTTTGTGAATGAAGATGATGATGAACAGGTACTGGCTTTTCTTGAAGCTCCTCTTTCTCTTGTTATGTTGACATTTCGACGGGGTCCCCTTAATAAAAGTTGTTCAGGTGGATGACCTGCCTCGGTTTCCACGCCAAACAACCACTCATGCGAGCGCGTGCAGTCGCATGGAACACTGTCTTCGGCTCTGGTGGCTTTCTAACGCCTCCTGGTGACTTATTTCTTCTCCTATTTCCTTCCTTTCCTTTCTCCCATGTGATTTCTTCCCTTTTTAGCCCATTTCCTGTGGAAAAAATATCAAAGAGAGGATTTGTGGAATCCTTTGCATTCATTAGTCATTAGTGGCAATATCGGAGCGAATATCTCTCTTTTAGTGAAATATCTCGGTTTAAACAAAGTTGAAATGAGTGTAAAAATATCACTCATCAGCGTGTAACCGGAAAATCCCATAAACCATTGGATCAGGAGCCGGAGACATGGAAACTAGGTCGTTGGCTAAAACCTCCATCGCAGGAAGGAGGGTTATGCCTGTCATCGAAGAAGGTGACACCAGGCATCCCTGGAATCGCTGCCACACCAACGCTAACCAAGTTGCAATGATGGCCACCGAGTCGCCGCCATGGCCGTGGTTTAGACCATGGTAGGGGAGGCCCAAATCTGCCACCACCTATGAAGACCCACAAGTATAGGGGATCACTCGTAGTCCATTCGATAAGTAAGAGTGTCGAACCCAACGAGGAGCAGAAGGAATTGATAAGCGGTTTCAACAACGTATTATCTACTAATGTTGTAAAGTAGGAGTACAGATAGTTTAATATCAAGATAATTGATAGCAAGTGACAAGTAACCAAAGTAACAAGGTGCAGCAAGGTGGCCAATCCTTTTATTGCAAAGGACAAGCCGAAAGTACTTCTTATAGTGATCAAAGCGTTCTCGAGGATGATGGAAATATACCCTAGAGGCAATAATAAAATGGTTATTATTATATTTCCTTAATCATGATAAAGGTTTATTATTCATGATAGAATTGTATTGACCGGAAACTTAAATACATGTGTGGATACATAAACAAATAACGTATCCCTAGTGAGCCTCTACTAGACTAGTGATAACCCACAAGTATAGGGGATCGTTTGTAGCCTTCTTCGATAAATAAGAGTGTCGAACCCAACGAGGAGCTAAAGGTAGAACAAATATTCTCTCAAGTTCTATCGACCACCGATACAACTCTACGCACACTTTAACGTTTGCTTTACCTGGAACAAGCATGAAACTATTTTGCAAGAATAAAACTACGAGTACTTTGCGAGAATAAAACTACGAATAAATTGCAATGTAATAAAAGTGGATAGCTTTTGTCAACAAGAAAGTCATTTGTCCCTAGGCAATCGATAACAAGTACTGGTAATCATGTAACATCCCAAAATTCTAAATTTTGGAATGTTATAATAATTAAAATATTTATGTTTGTTTGTTTGTTTGTTTGTTGAGTGATTGATTGTGTGAATTGGGTGAAATTTGAAACTTTTTGAAAGTCGAATGAGAGGGAATGAAATGACTTTCCCAAAGATTTCTCTTTGAATTTATGATCTCCATGAACTCATATTCATTTCATCACAAACCCTAGAGTGAAGATGATATGACTTCTTCCATTTAAATAAATGAAAAGGGTTTTGAAAAGATTTGAATTCCATTTGGAAATATTTCAAATTCAGAAACTTTATGCAACTTATGATTTTCATGAGAGAGATAAAATGACTTCTTCAAATTGTATGAAATATGAGTTGGAAGTTTAAAAGAATCAAATTGAAAGTCCCTTTGAAGGTATTTTCAAATCCACTTTCAATTTAGAGTTATTTGGCTTTTATTCAAATTATTTTTCTCCAAAAATAAAATATATGGAAAATAGGGCAAATGATTCCCTACAATAGAAAAGTGAGAAAAATGAATTTGGAATCATTTTGGTATTTTAAAAATGACTTTTATGGTTGTTTCAATAGTAGCACTGTTTGCCTTATTTGAATTTTTGTTGATTTTATTTGGACTTGAAAAATAGTCCATGTTTTAGGATTTCTTTTTCTGAACATTTTGATATATTATATGTCTATATATCATTTTTATTATTTTGTGTTTATTTTGTTTTGTCCTAAAAAAAAAAGAGAAAACCCTAGCTAACCTAACCTAGCGCCGCAACCCACTAGGCCAGCAGGCCGGCCCATGGCCACCGAGCCCACGGCCTCGCTTCCGCCGCCGCTTCGCCTCGGTCGCCCGCTCGCTTCCCTCGCTCCCGCGCCCACTGACGCCCAGCCCCACCTCCGTCTTCCTCCTCCGCAAGCCGCGGGCAACATCGCCGCCGCCGCCGTATCCCGGAGATCGCGGGATCCTCTCCCCGATTCGCCCCCTCTCCCAAGTCGGCCTCCCCTCTATAAATACCCCCTCTCCTCTTCGTTCCGCCCCCTAAAGACGCCCCGAACCCCTCTCCCTCGCCGCCTATTGCTCGCCGGAGCTCCGCATCCGCCACCGCGCCATTCTCGCCCTAGCCACTCTCTCCGTCGTCCCCGAGCTCCACTGAGACCACCAACGCACTCCCCTCCCTTGGCTACACCTTCCCAACCACTCGCTCGAGCGCTAAACCCACCGGAGCCCCCTCCCCGACGATACCCGAGCCGCCACCGCCGCTGTCGATCTCGCCCTGCTCGGTTCCGTCGTCCCCGAGCTCGCCACCGACCACCCCGTGATCGCCGTCGTCCGCTATGTCGCGTGGTGCCGTCGCCGTCGCCGGAGGATCACCGGAGCCGCCACACTGTCGACGCCCGAAGCTGCCAACCTCGCCGGAGATCTCCACCACCGCGGTGAGCACCGGAGCTTCCCTCCTCCGTTCGATCTAAAATAAACGGTTTAGATTAGATCGGATCGAATAGTTAGGTTTTATTTTAATTAGATCGGTTTTTGGTTCGGTTTACTCCGGTTTAGATCGAACCGTGCCGACGGTTTTTCTTTTATTTAACCGCATCCACCGAATCCCCTAAGTAGCGGCCGTCCGCCCGTAGTTAAAATCTTGCACGCTCCAGTAGCCTACTAGCAAGCGCCACGTATACCCCTGTCCGTTTCGGTTGCGTTTTCTTTTTCTGTTTTAGATTTAGTTTCAGAAATAGTTTCTGTTTTAGATTGTTAATAACTTTTATGTTTTAGATCCAAATTAAAAGATTCTTTTTGCATTGTGTCAAAAATTTGTTGAAGTTTCTGTTTGTGTACTTAGTTTTCAAATTTTAATAGTTTAAATTTGAATTATTTCAAATATGCTTCAAACACTGTTTTGGCTCTAGTTTGAATTCTAGAATAGATTTTTGAGTGATTCTTTTTGCTCCTGGTCACTTATGGTTTTTTTAGAAGTAGGTTGATTTGGGAAAATTTATGAAAATTTTAATTTAGGGTTTTAGGCAAAACAATACTGTTTTAGTTCTAGTTTTGTTTTAGTCTTTTCTTTATAGTTTTAATTGTTTTTAAATTATTTCTTTTGGTCACTTTTGACAAATTTAGCTTTGTTTCTGTTAGTCAACAAAAGAAATTTTTATTTTTATTTTTTAAAAATTTATTTTCTTTAGTTTTGTACGAAAACTTGTATAGGTCATAGTTAGAGTTTCATAAAAGCTTTTTATTTGTTTCTTTTTGCAAATAAAATTTTATGAAAAATACTTTCTGTTAAACTTAGTTGTTTTATATTTTATTTTCTTTTATTTACTGTTAGCATTTTCTGTTGTTAAACTTATTACTGGACAAAACTATTTTTGTGTTATGTTTCAGAGTTTCTTTAGTAGTTTTGTTGTTGTAGTGTTTCCTTTGTTTTTATTTGGTATCCCTTGTTGATTAGCATTTTATTTGTTGGTTTTATTATGAGTGTTAGAATTGCTTGCCAGTATGTTTGCTTATATGAATGCTATGTCTGTTTAATATAGATTTTTCAACGGAGTGACGAATAGTTCTACCAAGTCATTATTCTGAGAGCGTTATTATCTTCATCAACTTACCAGGCAAGTTCACTTTGACCATGCTTTTCATACCTATGTTTTTATTGCATTTAGTGTCACCATTCATAATCCCTCCCGTAGTGATATTGAATTCTTGTAGTTGAGTAGAATGCATGAGGTAGGAACCCATCTCCCTGATTACCAAGCCCGGGACGTTATGTAGTTTAAATGCTACGCTATAGTAGACGGGGTTGGTACGAGTGTTCGGGAGTGGTGTGAGAATGGAGGACTCTACGTCAATGACGACAACTCCATGCTGGAATCTGCAAGGACTGCACCTTCGAGGCCTCAAGACTTCAAGACTCGAGACAAGAATTCAATACACACTACTAGGTGAAGGACGGTTGACGGGCACCCTGGAGAAACCAGTGGATGGCCGGGATGCATGGAGAAGCGCCATGACATCTTGCGGAAAGCTTCACCCAGACTCAAAGAGACGGAAGAATACTTCATGCCCGGAAGCTTACCTGTGCAACCGCAAGTCATTATGGGCTCTGGCTTGGTTGACCTTAGCGGTGACTCTGGCTGGGACGGTGCTAGCAGATGTAGAACTACGGTAGGATTGGATGAGCACCAAACAGTGGTCAGAGGAACTCTTCGGAAGACCATGTTTCGATCGTCCTGTTCTCAAACATCATGAAGTGCAAGGACGAAACGGGAGGGATCGAATCTTGCGGGTAAAGTGTACAAACCTCTGCAGAGGGTTAAAACCTAATCGATTAGCCGTGTCCCCGGTTACGGACAACTTGAGCCTCTGGACTTGGATCTATCTCGGAAATCTCAACACTGGACTGATAACTTAATTGTGGGCAACTTATGATGATTTGGGTAATGAGACATCGGTTGGCGGAACCATGTCATGATAGATAACTCCGTAGTACAGACTCCTGTTATTCCTTTGTTGTGGGGAAAATAAAATCAGCTTTTTCGCAAACAAAACTCAGACACAGAGTCACAAAGCCATATTGCATATAGAATAGTTTTATCATCTGCTTCCTCTTATTGTGATCTTGCCGGTACATTCAATGTACTGACCTACACGGCTGCAACGTATCATGTTGCAGGATTATTTCTACGACGAGTGAGTTTCGTTGTTGGGTTACGGTCTACACTCAACCTGCCGATGGCGTTGATGGGACTCCACACCCGACTATTTGTTTCTGCTGACAATTATGAGGTATATATCAGTTTTACGTTATTTATACATGTGATTGCACTTTGATATATACATTGATGTACTGTGTGTGCCAGCATACTGATCCAGGGATGGCACGGATACACAGAGGCTTGACCGTTTGAGGTCGGGTCGCTACAGATATGGTATCAGAGCACATGTTGACTGTAGGACGTGACCCTAGAAATCGGAAAGCCCCTAGCACAGGATATCTCTAAAACTTTGTTTTTAAAAAGACCCTTACTTCTCATCTTTTCTGATTTTACCACAAACTCCCTCTTACCTCAAATAGTTAGAATATACCCTTTACCCTTCTGACCACACGAAGGATCAACTGAAGCCGCTCCAAGAAGGACAAGATATCGGACAACCGATTGCCTCACCCTGCATTAGAAGAGTTGAAGCTACAATTGAAGACTCTGAAGACTCGAAGAAATTGAAGACTCTGAAGATTTATTTGACCTTTAGAAGGCCAAACCCCTATTATATACTTATGTTAGATGCGACGATTTGTGAGCTGTCATTTGTTTGATGTTTTTTTGACAGCCACAAAATAAAACCCGTCTCTTCAAAACTATTGTTTGTATTGTGTGTATCTCTCTCTATCCTCCGTATCTCATCCCAAAACCCTTGGACCCCATAGATGATGAATGAAGATGGATTGGTATTCTCTGGACCGATGCCTAAGTTGGAGGCAGAGCTATGGATTAAAAATAAGGAGGATCAATTCGGGAAAAATTTGATTGCAAGAAAGTATGAGGTTCAATACGCTCTTCAGTATTTTACCGGGAGTGCTGCAACCTGGTGGAAACTGCATCAAGCCATACAAGGATGAAACGGAGCAAAAACCTGGGAGGAATTCAAGAAGACTCTGTTGAGATCACGTCTCATCCGGAAGCACTGTGATAACCTGATGAAGAAACCCTGTGCCTGCAAGATTTGCGGAGAAATGGGACATACCCAGGAAGAGCACAAGGATGGATGCCCTCATTGTGAGGAAAATCACCCAGCTGAGCAATGCCCGACTGGGCAGGTTACATGTTTCTTATGTGAAGGAACTGACCATTACCCGACTCAGTTCCAAATCTACCCCAAGGTACAAGAAGTTACTAAGCAACAGAAAGAAGCCCTCGGGGAAAGTTAGAAGAATCCGTGATGAAGGAAGTTATTGAAGACCTTGATGGCGAAGGCCTAAACAGATTTTACGCTCATGCCTGTTATTCTTGCGGAGAAGAAGGACATTTCTCACAGTATTGCACAAAGGAAAGAGAAGAGTATCTGGGAGACTTCCCGATAGCAGAAGTGGAATTTGATCCACGGGGAATAGAAGAATTGATCGGAATGAAGAAGTCCAGGAAGAGAAATCGAAGACATCCCCAGAACAACCCAATTTCTGCAGAAAAGGACCTGAGTCATATCACTTGTTACAGGTGCAAGGATTTAGGTCATTACGCTGATAATTGTCTAGAAAAGAAGCTAAAAATCCAAGGAGCCTACATAATCACAAAGAAGTCCCGAGACATGTCGGAAGTCATTGGTTTTCGCTGCAAGGAAGCAGGATATTTTGCTAGGGAATGTTCAGATCAGATGAAAGTTGGAGCTGAGTACTTGAGATTTTGATATGGATAATAAGAGTAGTAGAAAGCAATTTTATTTTCATAAGTTTGATGAGTTGAGTTATGTAATGGGTGCTCAGAGATTGTAATGAATTCATGAATCAATAAAGTTAATGTGTTATGATTCCATACGTTGAATTTTATGAGTTGTTACTTTATGAACAAAGATTTTGACCAGTTTCGAGGATATGAGAAATATGGTTCATGGAAGAATTTGTGCATTCTAAGGGTGGTAGTACCCTGTGAGAATACTTGACCAATGGAAAGGAAAAAAAAGGATTATTCCACAGAGTGGAGTTCTCTGAGTTATATTTTTGTTGGTTACCCCAAGGGTATGAAGGAATGGAGTACTATTGGATTTAAAGGAGGTGTAATGTTGGAATGTGGAACAAGAGTAACTCCAAGGATGAGTTAAAAAAATTGTACAAGAGTTGAAGTGGGCCATAACCCACATGCCCAGGAATTAATAAGGATCAAGAACTCCATGGAAGAAGAAATATTGGAAGAAGCTCCGATTTAATCAGCAAACGTTTCTTAGGAGGATACGAAAACCTGAGAGTTGTGAAGTAACGATAGATGTTTCATTCAGCTTGCAGAAACAATGGTTTACCCGAACCCAGTTCGAGGACAAGAGAAATTCTGCAATGCTTGTGAGACTGCCCGAGTGTTAGAAATACGAGATTCGCTAAACCTTATACAGGGTAATGATTTGGGTGCGGAATGGATTGATCACCATACTGGCTTACTCATATCATTCGCTCTTGCTATTTGGGATGGTAAATCTGAGGGACTTACCCATAGTAGAGAGACGACGATGTCAAAACCTTGTTTAAACCATAGAATGGTAGGACGAATGATCCATGTACAGGCAACCGTGCCAACCGTAGGATATACGGTGAGATTTAGCCCAGACCCATTTCCTGCAGGAGAAACCATACATGGTTGACCGCCATGAGATATCGATAGTTGTTTAGTATTGGCGACAGACCTGCCAGATATGAAGACTCAGCCTCGAAAGAACCATACCATGATAAAAGGACACATGATATTGAGGAAAATGTTATGCCTCTACCGGAAGAGCCTCAATGTAGGAGTTATCCCGAACATTTGAGAAGACCGACACCGTCAACTCTGAGGATGGAGTACATAAGGTTTTGTTGGAACCATAACCCTACTTTTAAGTGTGGTAGCACACTAGACCATTCCGATCAATGGTATTGCTGGAAGACCCCAAACCCTTACCTTTTTCTTGCTAGCCTCTTCGAATCTCGAGGACGAGATTCATTTTAAGTGTGGTAGGTTTGTAACATCCCAAAATTCTAAATTTTGGAATGTTATAATAATTAAAATATTTATGTTTGTTTGTTTGTTGAGTGGTTGATTGTGTGAATTGGGTGAAATTTGAACCTTTTTGAAAGTCGAATGAGAGGGAATGAAATGACTTTCCCAAAGATTTCTCTTTGAATTTATGATCTCCATGAAATTCATATTCATTTCATCACAAAACCCTAGAGTGAAGATGATATGACTTCTTCCATTTAAATAAATGAAAAGGGTTTCGAAAAGATTTGAATTCCATTTGGAAATATTTCAAATTCAGAAACTTTATGCAACTCAATGATTTTCATGAGAGAAGATAAAATGACTTCTTCAAATTGTATGAAATATGAGTTGGAAGTTTAAAAGAATCAAATTGAAAGTCCCTTTGAAGGTATTTTGAAATCCACTTTCAATTTAGAGTTATTTGGCTTTTATTCAAATTATTTTTCTCCAAAAATAAAATATATGGAAAATAGGGTAAAATGATTCCCTACAATAGAAAATTGGAGAAAAATGAATTTGGAATCATTTTGGTATTTTAAAAATGACTTTTATTGGGTTTATTTGCAACAGTAGCACTGTTTGCCTTATTTGAATTTTTGTTGATTTTATTTGGACTTGAAAAATAGTCCATGTTTTAGGATTTCTTTTTCTGAACATTTTGATATATTATATGTCTATATATCATTTTTATTATTTTGTGTTTATTTTGTTTTGTCCTCAAAAAAAAAGAGAAAACCCTAGCTAACCTAACCTAGCGCCGCAACCCACTAGGCCAGCAGGCCGGCCCATGGCCACCGACCCCACGGCCTCGCTTCCGCCGCCGCTTCGCCTCGGTCGCCCGCTCGCTTCCCTCGCTCCCGCGCCCACTGACGCCCGGCCCCACCTCCGTCTTCCTCCTCCGCAAGCCGCGGGCAACATCGCCGCCGCCGCCGTATCCCGGAGATCGCGGGATCCTCTTCCCGATTCGCCCCCTCTCCCAAGTCGGCCTCCCCTCTATAAATACCCCCTCTCCTCTCCGTTCCGCCCCCTAAAGACGCCCCGAACCCCTCTCCCTCGCCGCCTATTGCTCGCCGGAGCTCCGCATCCGCCACCGCGCCATTGTCGCCCTAGCCACTCTCTCCGTCGTCCCCGAGCTCCACTGAGACCACCAACGCGCTCCCCTCCCTTGGCTACACCTTCCCAACCACTCGCTCGAGCGCTAAACCCACCGGAGCCCCCTCCCCGACGATACCCGAGCCGCCACCACCGCTGTCGATCTCGCCCTGCTCGGTTCCGTCGTCCCCGAGCTCGCCACCGACCACCCCGTGATCGCTGTCGTCCGCTACGTCGCGTGGTGCCGTCGCTGTCGCCGGAGGATCACCGGAGCCGCCACACTGTCGACGCCCGAAGCTGCCAACCTCGCCGGAGATCTCCACCACCGCGGTGAGCACCGGAGCTTCCCTCCTCCGTTCGATCTAAAATAAACGGTTTAGATTAGATCGGATCGAATAGTTAGGTTTTATTTTAATTAGATCGGTTTTTGGTTCGGTTTACTCCGGTTTAGATCGAACCATGCCGACGGTTTTTCTTTTATTTAACCGCAGCCACCGAATCCCCTAAGTAGCGGCCGTCCGCCCGTAGTTAAAATCTTGCACGCTCCAGTAGCCTACCAGCAAGCGCCACGTATACCCTTGTCCGTTTCGGTTGCGTTTTCTTTTTCTGTTTTAGATTTAGTTTCAGAAATAGTTTCTGTTTTAGATTGTTAATAACTTTTATGTTTTAGATCCAAATTAAAAGATTCTTTTTGCATTGTGTCAAAAATTTGTTGAAGTTTCTGTTTGTGTACTTAGTTTTCAAATTTTAATAGTTTAAATTTGAATTATTTCAAATATGCTTCAAACATTGTTTTGGCTCTAGTTTGAATTCTAGAATAGATTTTTGAGTGATTCTTTTTGCTCCTGGTCACTTATGGTTTTTTTAGCAGTAGGTTGATTTGGGAAAATTTATGAAAATTTTAATTTAGGGTTTTAGGCAAAACAGTACTGTTTTAGTTCTAGTTTTGTTTTAGTCTTTTCTTTTCTAGTTTTAATGGTTTTTAAATTAATTTCTTTTGTCACTTTTGACAAATTTAGCTTTGTTTCTGTTGTCAACAAAGAAATTTTTATTTTTATTTTTAAAAATTTATTTTCTTAGTTTTTGGTACGAAAACTTGTATAGGTCATAGTTAGAGTTTCATAAAAGCTTTTTATTTGTTTCTTTTTGCAAATAAAATTTTATGAAAAATACTTTCTGTTAAAATTAGTTGTTTTATATTTTATTTTCTGTTTATTTAATTGTTTAGCATTTTCTTGTTGTTAAACTTTACTTAGGACAAAACTATTTTTGTGTTATGTTTCAGAGTTTTCTTTAGTAGTTTTGTTGTGTAGTTTTCCTTTGTTTTTATTTGGTGTCCCTTGTTGATTAGCATTTTATTTGTTGGTTTTATTATGAGTGTTAGAATTGCTTGCCAGTATGTTTGCTTATATGAATGCTATGTCTGTTTAATATAGATTTTTCAACGGAGTGACGAATAGTTCTACCAAGTCATTATTCTGAGAGCGTTATTATCTTCATCAACTTACCAGGCAAGTTCACTTTGACCATGCTTTTCATACCTATGTTTTTATTGCATTTAGTGTCACCATTCATAATCCCTCCCGTAGTGATATTGAATTCTTGTAGTTGAGTAGAATGCATGAGGTAGGAACCCATCTCCCTGATTACCAAGCCCGGGACAATATGTAGTTTAAATGCTACGCTATAGTAGATGGGGTTGGTACGAGTGTTCGGGAGTGGTGTGAGAATGGAGGACTCTACGTCAATGATGACAACTCCATGCTGGAATCTGCAAGGACTGCACCTTCGAGGCCTCAAGACTTCAAGACTCGAGACAAGAATTCAATACACACTACTGGGTGAAGGACGGTTGACGGGCACCCTGGAGAAACCAATGGATGGCCGGGATGCATGGAGAAGCGCCATGACATCTTGCGGAAAGCTTCACCCAGACTCAAAGAGACGGAAGAATACTTCATGCCCGGAAGCTTACCTGTGCAACAGCAAGTCATTATGGGCTCTGGCTTGGTTGACCTTAGCGGTGACTCTGGCTGGGACGGTGCTAGCAGATGTAGAACTACGGTAGGATTGGATGAGCACCGGACAGTGGTCAGAGGAACTCTTCGGAAGACCATGTTTCGATCGTCCTGTTCTCAAACATCATGAAGTGCAAGGACGAAACGGGAGGGATTGAATCTTGCGGGTAAAGTGTACAAACCTCTGCAGAGGGTTAAAACCTAATCGATTAGCCGTGTCCCCGGTTACGGACAACTTGAGCCTCTGGACTTGGATCTATCTCGGAAATCTCAACACTGGACTGATAACTTAATTGTGGGCAACTTATGATGATTTGGGTAATGAGACATCGGTTGGCGGAACCATGTCATGATAGATAACTCCGTAGTATAGACTCCTGTTATTCCTTTGTTGTAGGGAAAATAAAATCAGCTTTTACGCAAACAAAACTCAGACACAGAGTCACAAAGCCATATTGCATATAGAATAGTTTTATCATCTGCTTCCTCTTATTGTGATCTTGCCGGTACATTCAATGTACTGACCTACACGGCTGCAACGTATCATGTTGCAGGATTATTTCTACGACGAGTGAGTTTCGTTGTTGGGTTACGGTCTACACTCAACCTGCCGATGGCGTTGATGGGACTCCACACCCGACTATTTGTTTCCGCTGACAATTATGAGGTATATATCAGTTTTACGTTATTTATACATGTGATTGCACTTTGATATATACATTGATGTACTGTGTGTGCCAGCATACTGATCCAGGGATGGCACGGATACACAGAGGCTTGACCGTTTGAGGTCGGGTCGCTACAAATCATTCTTGCAATTTTACATGAGGGAGAGGCATGAGCTAACATACTTTCTCTACTTGGATCATATGCACTTATGATTGGACCCCTAGCAAGCATCCGCAACTACTAAAGATCATTAAGGTCATGAAACAAACCATAGCATTAAGTATCAAGTCCTCTTTACTCCCATATGCAACAACCCACTTACTCGGGTTTAAGCTTCTATCACTCTCGCAACCCACCATAAGCGAATCATGAACATATTGCAACACCCTACAGCGGGGATCCCTCATGTTTGCGAGACGGAGGGCACCATAGGACAGCACCATAAATAAAATATACAATCATACCAACCAAGATCACGATTAACCCACAGGACAAAACGGATCTACTCAAACATCATAGGATAACCATAGATCATTGGGAAATAATATACGGAGCTGAGCACCATGTTTAAGTAGAGATTACAGCGGGGAGAAGAGGGGGAGAAAGTTGGTGTAGACGATAGCAAGATTGTTGATGTAAATCGCTGTCACGATCCTAGCCCCGGCGGCACTCCGGTGCCACCGGGAGAGAGGGGGAGAGAGCCCCCCTCCTTCTTCTTCTTCCTTGGCCTCCTCCCTAGATGGGAGGAGAGATCCCCCTCTGGTCCATGGCCTCCATGGTGGCGGAGGGGCAGGAGCCCCTCCGAGATTGGATCTCCCTCTCTGTTCTCTTCTGTTTCACGTTCCCCAGATCTGGCCGAAAACCGTTTCCTATATTCCCTGAGATCCGTAACTCCAATTGCGCTGAGATTTTAACACGATTTTTTTGCAGATATAAGCTTCCTTGCGCCCGAAGTAGAGCTCCAACTGACATCCGAGGAGGGTACAACCCACCAGGGCGTGCCCTGGTGTCTTGTGGGGGCTGTGGGCCCCCGTTTGCATTGATTCCAAGTCCCAAAAATCACATATATTCCAAAGTAATTCTCTATAAATATTTATCGCGTTTGGACTTCGTTTGATATGGATTTTCTGCGAAACAAAAAACATGCAACAAACAGGAACTGGCACTGGGCACTGGATCAATAGGTTAGTCCAATAAATCATATGAAAAGTTGCCAAAAATATGTGAAAGTTGTATAATATTGGCATGAAACAATAAAAAATTATAGATACGACGGAGACGTATTAGCATCCCCAAGCTTAATTCCTGCTCGTCCTTGAGTAGGTAAATGATAAAAAAACATAATTTTTGATGTGGAATGCTACCTAGCATAAACTTGATCATATATCTAGTCATGGCATGAATATTAAGACATAAGTGATTCAAAGCAATAGTCTATAATTTGACATAAAGACATAAATACTCAGGCATCCCAACAAACAATCGTGTCTTTCAAAATATCGACGCTAAAGAAAGCTATCCCTACAAAATCATATAATCTTGTCATGCTCTGTCTTCTTAACACAAAGTATTTATCATGCACAACCCCGATGACAAGCCGAGCAATTGGTTCATACTTTTTAACGCGCTTCAGCTTTTTTAACTCTCACGCAATACATGAGCGCAAGCCATGGATATAGCACTATGGGTGGAATAGAGTATGATGATAGGGGTAAATATAGAGAAGACAAAAAAGTAAGAAAGTCTCACATCGACGCGGCTAACCAACGGGCTATGGAAATGCCCATAAATTGATATCAACGTGAGGAGTAGGGATTGCCATGCAACGGATGCACTAAGAGCTATAAGTGTATGAAAGCTCAATATGAAAACTAAGTGGGTGTGCATCCAACTTGCTTGCTCATGAAGACCTCGGGCATTTGAGGAAGCCCGTCATCGGAATATACAAGCCAAGTTCTATAATGAAAAATTTCCACTAGTATATGAAAGTGACTACATAGGAGACTCTCTATATGAAAAACATGGTGCTACTTTGAAGCACAAGTGTGGTAAAAGATAGTAGCAATGCCCCTTCTCTCTTTTTTCTTTCTTTTCTTTTTTTCTTCTTTTTTTCTTTTTTTCTCTCTCATGTTCGGAGTCTCATCCTTTCCTCACCGGGACATGCTCTAGTAATGAATAATGATGATCATCACACTTCTATTTACTTATAACTCAAAAGATATAAAAATTATAACTCGATACCTAGAACAAAGTATGACTCTATATGAATGCCTCTGGCAGTGTACCAGGATGTGCAATGATCTAGCATAACAACGATATCAAAAAATGGACAAGCCATGGAAATATCATGCTAGCTATCTTACGATCATGCAAAGCAATATAACAATGAATGCTCAAGTCATCAAAACGGAGGCGGTGGAAGTTGCATGGCAATATATCTCAGAATGGCTATGGAAAGGCCATAATAGGTAGGTATGGTGGCTGTTTTGAGGAAGATATAATAAGGCTTATGTGTGATAGAGCGTATCATATCACGGGGTTTGGATGCACCTACAAAGTTTGCACCACATCTCGAAGTGAGAAAGGGCAATGCACGGTACCGTAGAGGCTAGCAGATTGCGAAAAGGTAAGAGTGCGTATAATCCATGGACTCACATTAGTCATAAAGAACTCATATACTTATTTCAAAAGTTTATTAGACCTCGAAGCAAAGTACTACTATGCATGCCCCTAGGGGGATAGATTGGTAGGAAAAGACCATCGCTCGTCCCTGACCGCCACTCATAAGGAAGACAATCAATAATAAATCATGCTCCAACATCATAGCATAACGAGAGACTATATGTGCATGCTTTAGGAATCACAAACCTTAACACCAATATTATTACTAACCACAACCATTTACTAGTACCTCCCACATATTACCATCTCTATATTGCAAAACTATTTCAAGGAATCAAACATATCATATTCAGTGATCCGTAAGTTTTATGTAGGATTTTATGACTAACCATGCAATTGACCAATTCCTGTTGACTCTCTAAATAGGTATAAGTGAAGCATGAGAGTTTAATTTTTTCTACAAAATACCATGCTCTAACAAATATAAGTGAAGCAAAAGAGCATTCTACAAATAATGGTTTTCTATGTGAAGAGAAACAGGCAATCCAAACTTCAAATAATATAAGTGAAGCACATGAAGCATTCTATATAGCCATACTCAAAAGATATAAGTGAAGTGCAATGAGCATTCTATAAATCGACCATGGACTATCTCATACTAGCATGGTTCATAAAATAAAAGTGAAAAATAAACACAAAAGACGCTCCAAGATTCACACATATCACATGAACGAAACGAAGATGAAAACATACCGATACTTGTTGAAGAAAGATGGGATGCCTTCCGGGGCATCCCCAAGCTTAGACGCTTGAGTCTCCTTGAATATTTACTTGGGGATGCCTTGGGCATCCCCAAGCTTGAGCTCTTGCCTCTCCTCCTTCTCCTCATATCGAGACCTCCTCGATCTTTGATCACTTCATCCACACAAAACTCAACAGAAACCTCGGTAAGATCCGTTAGTATAATAATGCAAATCACTACTCTAAGTACTATTGCAAACCAATTCATATTTTATTTTTGCATTGTAGCTACTGTATTATAACTTTTCCATGGCTTATACCACCGATAAAAATTGATAGTTTCATCAAAACAAGCAAAACAATGCATCAAAAACAGAATCTGTCTTAAACAGGACAGTCTGTAGCAATATGAACACCTACCATACTTATGGCACTCCAAAAATTCTGAAAAATTAGGAAAAAATAACAAAATTGTATATAAATACTGTGCAAAAAGTTTCAGAAACTTTTGACGTTCCAGTAAAAAATGTAAAATCGTGCACTACAGCCAAAGTTTCCGTTTTTGCACCGCACATACCAACAATCAATCTAATCATCCTAAAGGCAAATCTTGGCACATTATTTTTTATAATACAATGGATTTGTACAAGGGGATAATTATTTTTGTGAGAAACTTCCATGAAAAATTTACATTGTTTCCATGAGCATGAACACAAGTGTTCAAGGTCGACCCTCACTTCTCCAATGCATCACCTTTCAATGCTTCTCTTTTTGTGAAGTTTTAGGTTCCCCTCTATATTTTTTTGTTTTTAAAATTTATAAAATAACTCAACAGAAATAAATGACTCTCTAAAACTTCTGGGTTGTCTCCCTGGCAACGCTTTCTTTAAAGCCATTAAGCTAGGCATAAAGTGCTCAAGTAATGGATCCACCCGGATCCCAAGGTATATCAAAGCCAATTTTAATTAACAATGATTTGGTATTTAGTAGTGAGCACAAAGCAACATATATCATGCAATGACTAAGTATAACTCTCTTCCTATGCATCGGCATGTCATACAAGAACAATTCATGCACATCAAGTAAAGGCCAATACATAGCATAACAGTTTCTTGCAATTTTATCGTGTTAGAAACATAGAGAGGTGGAGATATAGTTCCTCTCTCATAATAATTGCAAGTAGGAGCAGCAAGCACATGCATATTATATTCATCAAAATCATCATGTGTAACAGTAAAAGGCAACCCATCAATATAATCCTTAATAAGAGCGAACTTCTCCGATATAGTGTAGTTTGGAGAATTCAAAACGATAATAGGACTATCATGTGTGGGTGCAATAGCAACAATTTCATTCTTAACATAAGGAACTATAGCAAGTCCATCTCCATAAGCATAATTCATATTGGCATCAAGGCCATAAGCATAGCAAGCATCAAGTTCATCAAAAAGGGATATTTCAAATGAATCAACGGGATCATAGCAATTATCATAGCATTCATCCTTCGGTAAGCACGAAGGGACATTAAACAATGTATGAGTTGAAGAGTTACTCTCATTAGAAGGTGGGCACGGGTAGCTAATCCGCTCTTCCTCCTTTTGTTCTTCACTCTCCTCATCATCTTTTTCATCCAATGAGCTCACAGTTTCATCAATTTCTTCTTCCATAGACTCCTGCAAAATATTAGTCTCTTCTTGGGCAACAGAGACTTTCTCAATAAATGCATCAATATCGGAATTGTATTTATAATTCTCATAACAATATTTAAGGATAGCAAAATTTTCAGGTCTATAAACCGAATCATCAAAATCTTCAAACTTTTCAAACAGAGATTCAATTTCATAAGCACCCTTAAAAGCAACAAATTCTTCTATTCGTTCCACATCATAGTAATCATATATACCATTAGCATAAGAAGCTAAGGTTTCATTATCATTAAATTTGCATGAAAAGGGAAGATGTGGAGCGTTCATCCTAGAGCAACAAGTATAATCATATCTCAAGCATAGCTCCCGAGCATACCAATGCAACATATGAATTTGATCCCATAACAATTTCCCTTTATGAGTCAAGCGATAATCCCTAAAGTATTCACGTTGATCCAATGTTACTCCCATTATATAGTTGAATGGGGTTTTCTTAGGATTATCAAAGTAGTGCATAATATCTTTCACATAACGAGCATCGAGGGTTTTAGGAGATCCCCCATCTCCATGAGTAGCAAGTACAACTAATTTTTTTGGTGCTTTGCATTTCCTACCCATAACTAAAGATAGAAAACAAGAGCACAAAAAAAAACTACTTAGTGATAAAGCAAACAAGCACACACGAGAATATTCACCCCACGCTATTGCTCCCCGGCAACGGCGCCAGAAAAAGGTCTTGATAACCCACAAGTATAGGGGATCGTTTGTAGCCTTCTTCGATAAATAAGAGTGTCGAACCCAACGAGGAGCTAAAGGTAGAACAAATATTCCCTCAAGTTCTATCAACCACTGATACAACTCTACGCACACTTTAACATTTGCTTTACCTAGAACAAGTATGAAACTATTTTGCAAGAATAAAACTATGAGTACTTTGCGAGAATAAAACTACGAATAAATTGCAATATAATAAAAGTGGATAGCTTTTGTCAACAAGAAAGTCATTTGTCCCTAGGCAATCGATAACAAGTACCGGTAATCATTCTTGCAATTTTACATGAGGGAAAGGCATGAGCTAACATACTTTCTCTACTTGGATCATATGCACTTATGATTGAACCCCTAGCAAGCATCCGCAACTAATAAAGATCATTAAGGTCGTGAAACCCAACCATAGCATTAAGTATCAAGTCCTCTTTACTCCCATATGCAACAACCCACTTACTCGGGTTTAAGCTTCTGTCACTCTCGCAACCCACCACAAGCGAGTCATGAACATATTGCAACACCCTACAGCGGGGATCCCTCACGTTTGCACGAGACGGAGGGCACCGTAGGACAGCACCATAAATAAAATATACAATCATACCAACCAAGATCACGATTAACCCACAAGGACAAAACGGATCTACTCAAACATCATAGGATAACCATAGATCATTGGGAAATAATATATGGAGTTGAGCACCATGTTTATGTAGAGATTACAGCGGGGAGAAGAGGTGTTACACCGCTGCATAGAGGGGGAGAAAGTTGGTGTAGACGGTAGCAAGATTGTTGATGTAGATCGTCGTCACGATCCTAGCCCCGGCGGCACTCCGGCGCCATCGGGAGAGAGGGGGAGAGAGCCCCCCTCCTTCTTCTTCTTGCTTGGCCTCCTCCCTAGATGGGAGGAGAGTTCCCCTCTGGTCCATGGCCTCCATGGCGGCGGAGGGGCAGGAGCCCCTCCGAGATTGGATCTCCCTCTTTGTTCTCTTCTGTTTCGCGTTCCCCAGATCTGGCTGAAAACCGTTTCTTATATTCCCGGAGATCCGTAACTACGATTGCGCTGAGATTTTAACACGATTTTTTTCCGGATATAAGCTTCCTTGCGCCCGAAGTAGAGCTCCAGCCGACATCCGAGGAGAGCACAAACCACCAGGGCGCACCTGGCCCCTCGGGCGCGCCATGGTGTCTTGTGGGGGCTGTGGGCCCCCGTTTGCGTTGATTCCAAGTCCCAAAAATCACATATATTCCAAAATAATTCTTCGTAAATTTTTATCGCGTTTGGACTTCGTTTCATATGGATTTTCTGTGAAACAAAAAACATGAAACAAACAGGAACTGGCACTGGGCACTGGATCAATAGGTTAGTCCAATAAATCATATAAAAAGTTGCCAAAAATATGTGAAAGTTGTATAATATTGGCATGAAACAATCAAAAATTATAGATACGACGGAGACGTATCAACTAGCTCGTTGATCAAAGATGGTTAATGTTTCCTAACCATAGATATGAGTTGTCATTTGATAATGGGATCACATCATTAGGAGAATGATGTGATGGACAAGACCCATCCGTTAGCTTAGCATATTGATCGTTCAGTTTATTGCTATTGCTTTCTTCATGTCAAATACATATTCCTTCGACTATGAGATTATGCAACTCCCAGATACCGGAGGAATACCTTGTGTGCTATCAAACGTCACAACGTAACTGGGTGATCATAAAGATGCTCTACAGGTATCTTCGAAGGTGTTTGTTGAGTTGGCATAGATCGAGATTAGGATTTGTCACTCCGAGTATCGGAGAGGTATCTCTGGGCCCTCTCGGTAATACACATCATCAACTTGCAAGCAAATGACTAAGGAGTTAGTCACGAGGTGATGTATTACGGAACAAGTAAAGAGACTTGCCGGTAACGAGATTGAACTAGGTATGAAGATACCGACGATAGAATCTCGGGCAAGTAACATACCGATAGACAAAGGGAATTACGTATGTTGTCATAAGGTTTGATCGATAAAGATCTTCGTAGAATATGTAGGAGCCAATATGGGCATCTAGGTTCCGCTATTGGTTATTGACCGGAGAGGTGTTTTTGTCATGTCTACATAGTTCTCGAACCTGTAGGGTCCGCACGCTTAATGTTCGATGACGATATAGTATTATATGAGTTATGTGATTTGGTGACCGAATGTTGTTCGGAGTCCCGGATGAGATCACGGACATGACGAGGAGTCTTGAAATGGTAGAGAGGTAAAGATTGATATATAGGACGATGGTATTCAGACACCGGAAGTGTTTCGGGGGGTACCGGGTACTTATCGGGTCACCGGAAGGGGTTCCGGGCACCCTCGACAAAGTTATGGGCCTTACGGGCCAAGAGAGGGAACACACCAGCCCACAAGGGGCTGGTGCACCCCCATAGCAGGCCAGCCTATGAGGAGGAGAAGGAAAGAGGGGAGGGAAAGGAAAGTGTGGAGTAGGACTCCCCCTTCCTTCCCTCTCCCCCCTCTTTCCTTCCCCCTTCTTCATACAAGGAAAGGGGGGGGGGGGGCGCAGGAGGGCAGGAGCCCTAGGGCCGGCGGCCAGCCCCTTGTGGCGTGCCCTGGCTACCCTAGGATGCCTCCTCCCCCCTCCCACCTATATATATGTGGGGAGGGAGCGCCACACAAGGACACAACATTGTCTTAGCCGTGTGCGGCGCCCCCGTCCACAGTTTTCTCCCTCGGTCATATTTTCGTAGTGCTTAGGTGAAGCCCTGCGGAGATCGCATCAGCATCATTGTCACCACACCGTCGTGCTGCCGGAACTCATCTACTACTTCGCCCGTCTTGCTGGATCAAGAAGGCGAGGACGTCACCGAGCTGAACGTGTGCAGAACGCGGAGGTGCCGTGCGTTCGGTACTAGATCGGTTGGAGCGCGAAGAAAGTTTGACTACATCAACCGCGTTGTGAAACGCTTTCGCTTACGGTCTACGAGGATACGTAGACACACTCTCCCCTTCGTTGCTATGCATCTCCATGGTTAGATCATTGCGTGTGCGTAGAATTTTTTTTGTTTTCATGCAACGTTTCCCATCAGTGGCATCATGAGCCAGGTCTATGCGTAGATGATATGCACGAGTAGAACACAAAGAGTTGTGGGCGGTGACAGTCATACTGCTTACCACCAACGTCTTATTTTGATTCGGCGGTATTGTGGGATGAAGCGGCCTGGACTAACCTTACATGTCCACGCACATGAGACCGGTTCCACCGACTGACATGCAACTAGTTTTGCATAAAGGTGGCTAGCGGGTGTCTGTTTCTCCTACTTTAGTTGAATTGAATTTGACTATGGCCGCTCCTTGAAGAAGGTTAAAATGGCAAACTTGATGAATCACCGTTGTGGTTTTTGCGTAGGTAAGAACGGTTCTTGCTAGAAGCCCGTAGCAGCCACGTAAAACTTGCAACAACAAAGTAGAGGACGTCTAACTTGTTTTTGCAGGGCATGTTGTGATGTGATATGGTCAAGATATGATGTGATATATGTTGATGTATGAGATGATCATGTTTTGTAAATTATTGGCAATCGGCAGGAGCCTTATGGTTGTCTCTTTATTGTATGAAATGCAAACGCCATGTAATTGTTTTACTTTATCACTATGCGTTAGCAATAGTTGTAGAAGCAATAGTTGGCGAGACGACCACGATGCAACGATCGAGATCAAGGTGTCGAGCTGGTGATGATGGAGATCATGATGATGCTTTGGAGATGGAGATCAAACGCACAAGATGATGATGGCCATATCATGTCACATATTTTGATTGCATGTGATGTTTATCCTTTATGCATCTTATTTTGCTTAGAATGACAGTAGCATTATAAGATGAGCCCTTCACTTAATTTCAAGATAAAAGTGTTCTCCCCTCTTCGGAGTCGCCTGCCACGCCAACAGCCTCACCAGGGAGTTTCCTCCCCTCTTCAGCTCGAGCGCACTTGTCGGCCAGAGCATAAAGCTCGGCAATACTCCTGACTTTGTTCATCGCCAGCTCTTCCCGCATCCTGCGGTTATGCACGTTCTGGTGGAACGCGCTAATGACAGCGGCATGATGAACATCGGGAATGTTGTACTGCACTCGGCTGAACCTCTGCATAAACTTGCGCAGGGACTCTCCCTCCTTCTGAGGGATGATGTGCAAATCGCTCTCTTGGCCAGGGGCTTGGTGGCCTCCAACGAAGGCGCCAACAAACTGATGGCACAGATCTGACCAGGAAGAAATGGAATTCTCCGGCAGATGCATCAACCACGACCTGACGTTGGGCTTGAGCACCAACGGGAAGTAGTTGGCAAGTACTTGTCATCTCGGCCCCCGGCAGCCTGCACTGCAATGGTGTAGATGCTCAGGAACTCTGAGGGATGGGTCTTTCCGTCATACTTCTCCGGAACCTCTGGCTTAAAGGTTCGGGAATTGGGCCACCGGACTTGCCGCAGCTCACGGGTAAACGCTGGAGTCCCTACCTCATAAGGCAAGTCTCCTACGTCCCCTGGCGCAGGCTCGTCGACAGCCGGCCCCGCGCGCTTATCAGAGTGATAGCGCGCTTCCCGTCGCCGCTTGATGGTTGTTCGAGCATCCTCTTTGTCTCGTTCCTGGAGAACTAGACGCTGATCACGGCGCATCCGTGGATCGGACGACGCCGTGGAAACTTCTTCATGGCGGTCGACTTGCTGAGTTGTCGGCCGCCGCTGGTGCCACGGAGGGGAGTGCACTGTAGTTGCACCACCTCCGGTTTTCTCGGCATCAGCTCGCGCCGGATCGATGGGCCTCCGCTGCGAAGCCGATAAGGCTCTGGATAGTAGTTCGCCACTCCTCCATCTTCTCCGGGGCGGGAGGAAAATCGAGGAGCAGCTGTGCACGTGCCAAGGCTTGCACTGGCGTAGGTGGCGGTGACAAGTGCGAGGTACGTGAGGTGCTCTGACTCCTAACCAAGTTAGAAGGAGCACCACCACGGTCACGCGACCGCGCACCACCTCCGCCGGCAGCTCGGTGTGCATGCTGGTCCCGCGCATCTTGGGATCTATGCGCAGAAACCTTTTCGTGGGGACGCCCTGAACCACCAGCGCCATGATGTCGCTCATCTTGCACGACCTGAGTAGGTCGCGAGGCTTGCGCCGGTGCGGGAGCTCCAGCAGGCGCCCTTCGATCCCTAGAGTTAGTTGTGCCACCCGTAGGCAACACAGCACCATCTCTAGATCCAGCGGCGTGCAAGTTACCACTGCCACTGCGAACGATACCGCTCGCTTGGCTTGGGTCCCCAGAACACCGCGGGGGTTCTAGTCCTCTTCCTTCTGCACCCACACCGTCGCCTGTACGCGAAGGCGCAGGCAAAACGGACCCGGACGGTTGCGTTGTCGCAGCGCTCTTCTTCTTGGGCGGCATGATGATGAAGATGATGAAGAAACTAGGGCGCCGACCACCAGATCAGGTTCACGCAACCTTCAATCCCCCTACCTGGCGCGCCAAAGATGTTGGGGCACGACACCTATGGGACCCCGAGAGACCCCTTTACGATTCGGCGGGGGGAGAGGTATACGCAAAGAGCAGAACCAGTGATCGACGCGTGAGGTTTTTACCCAGGTTCGGGCCGCTGATCAGCGTAAAACCCTACTCCTGCTTTGTGTTCTTATTGATGTTCTTGAGCCCAGCCTTCAGGAGCGCTCGCAATGAACAGTACGTTCAAAGAGCAGCTACGCATGCAGAATGGGCCAGAAGTTCTCCCCCCTGTAGCAGTCGCCTTGGGCCTCCTTTTATATGCTCAAAGGGGTCTCCACAGTGGCAAAATGTACATACATTGAGGTGTAAAGTAGCTACAGGGTATCATACCTAACCCCTGACGGATTAGGACAAGCGCATTTAATGCACCGTGAGGTGTCCGTTTAGGTGTCCTCACTTTCTTGGGGATGGAAAAAGGGGCCATCCCATCAGTACCGCTTAAGCTCTCCTCCACTGGCGCGTCGCCACGCATCCAGAGAAGGACCCAGAATGTCAGACACGTTACTGTGCCGAAGTGGTGGCACAGCGGCAGAATCTCGCCAGGCGCCGAATCTTGCGGGGCGCCAAGCCTTGCCGGACGCCAAGCCTTGCCGGGCCCCAAAGGCCATCCCGGCAAGGATCTTGCCGGGGAGGCTGGCCTTCAGATTCCATCTCTGCTTATCTGCTGATCCTCAGATCTCTGACTTGATGATTTCCTTGATGGGTTGAATTGACCCCGAGCTGATCCCGGCAAGCCTTGCCGCGAGGATGGCTACAACTGTCCGTGCACAAGTACGGGGTACTAGTGGCCCAATACTTAGTACACCGACAGGAGCCCCCGGGCCTAGGCCATACACGAGTGCGAGGCGTTGTTGGGCTAGGCCCAAACAGTGCACGGGCACGCGTGGCAGGGAATTAACTGCTCGTAAATATCTTGTTTCACTGTGCCCCCCACTATGCGCATGGAGCGCGCAACGTGGGAAGCATGCCAAAAAGGCTGCAAGCTGTCTCGCGCCTATAGAGGCGCATTCATATTGGGGAATAAACAAGGCGGCCCCGCTCCTTCCCCATAAAAAGAAGTCACAGAGGCGCAAACCTATTTACCCCCCCCCCCTTCTTCTCAATCTGGCCATCGCCATCGCCTTCCTTTCCTCGAGCTCAGAGCGAACCTTTTTCCTCTTCCGCCCGCTGCTCCCGCGCTCGCTCCGCCCCCAGCTTCCGTCCTCACAGTCGCCATGCCGCCCAAGGCCAGCAAAGGCAAGGGCAAGGACAAGGAGGTGAAAGCCGAAGTTCCGGAGAGCGAACTGGTGAAGATGCGGAAGAGGCTCGTCGTCTTCCCTCCAACGCTCGACGCCGAAGTTTTGAAGGGGCGATATCAATGCATGTGGGCGAAGGGAACGCAAGCTCACCCCGCCACACGCGTAATCCCAGGTGCTTGCTCCAAAGGTGGATTGGACAGATACCCCTTCTTCACTGCATATTTCTATTGCGGGCTCTATCCACCCTTTTCCGATTTCTTCAACGACATCATGTACACGTACGGCTTCCGCCTTCTTGATTTCACGCCGAATGCCGTACTTTGCATGTCTATCTTTGCCCATCTCTGTGAGAATTTCGCTGGCGTGATCCCCAATTCTGCTCTTTTCCGCCATTATTTCTACCCTCGTATCCAAAAAGGAGAGGCTCTCTCTGGATCTATTGCCTGGATTCCAAGGGCTTGGAACAAAGAGATATACCCAGAGGGAGTTTACCGCGAAAAGTGGGACGAGTGGCGGGCCGAATGGTGCTGGATCCAAGAAGCAGATCCTCATCCTTTTTGTCATCCCCGGCAACAGAAGGTGGTCTGCGGCAAGGATTGGGGCGATCTCGCCACAGAAGACGAGAGGCTCACAATCGCCACTACCAGGATCCTTCGCTTGAAGGCTGTCGGGCTGACAATGGAGATGATCGGCTTCGATTTTCTCTGCCGCCGCATCGCCCCTCTGCAGAACAGGGGAAGGCCAGTCTAGGAGTACAAGAACGCGGCAGATGTCATGAGACTGCGCCCCGGGCTGAACAACAATCTGACCGCTATGCAGCTTGGCGCTCTCCGCCAAAAGTTATTCCAGCGCGAAGACAAGCACCGGCTGCCGGCAAGGATCGTCCCCTTGTGCAACAACTCTGCCTTAGGGTCAATCATTGCCTTCTTGCCGATGTTCAACGCCCACGGCCTTGACCCGACCTGGGTCGAGCCAAGTGAGGAAGAAGCGCAGAAGTTCTTTGACAATTTGACGGAGAAGCCTGTCCGGCAAGAGTCAGATCTTATCCGCGCCACCACTGATCAGGAGGTAGCCTACATCACTACCAGAGTGGAGGAGGCGAATCTTGCCGCGGAGGCCGGCAACGTTGGCTTCACAGAGTGGGAAGCCAGCGACGCAGAGGTGGTAGTGGAGGCAAAGCCTGCCGAGGAGAACAAGGTTGCCGGGGAAGAAAGCGGCGCAGCCACTGAGAGCTCGTCCGGCGAAGACACGGCCGAAGAGGAGACGCGAGAAGAGCTCTCGCCCCCGAAGAAGACAAAGCGTGTCCTTCGGAAGGCTGCATCAGGCATCCCGGCAAGCCAGCCTACTTCGAGCGGCGAATCCCCCAGCAAGAAAGTGGCCGGCAAGACTGGACCGCGGCAGGGGGCTCGTCAACAGCCCGCGCGGCGCGCGAGACCCACACCAGCGACCACTACTGGGGCGGCAGGAGGGTCTCGTACTACCGCGCCGGAGGCTGCCCCGGCGCCTGCCACAGCCAAGCGGCCTAGGACTCCTCCTCCGCCTCCCCACTCAGACACCACAACGGAGGTCGACTTCGACATCTCCGGCTTTAGTCCAGAGCGAGAGGAAGAAGAGTGAGTATTTGCCACAGCTTCTACCTTCCAATTTGCATCAATCTTACTGACTTGCTTGTATTGTTTCTGCAGTGACACGGAAATCTTGCTGGAGAGGATGGCGAAGAGGTCAAGGACTTCTACGGGCGACGAGCCCCCGGCGGGCTCCACGAGCGTGCCGGAAACTGTCGTTGTCAGCCCGGAGTCCAGTCCTCAACACAGCCCCCAGCATAGCCCCCAGCGTAAGTTCATCGTCCCTTTTCTGCTGGCTGGCGCTGAGGCTTTCATTCTTGCCGCTGATATCTTTGGGTTCGCAGGAGAAGAACGGCAACAAGGAGAAGATATCCCCATTGTGCCTCCTTCATCGACCGCTCCGCCCACAAGCACATCCCCGGCAAGAGATTCTGCCGACGAGCCCGTCCTGATTGAGGAGGAGCCGACAAGCACGGACTCCGGCAACCCACCCCCGGCAACCGGAGTTGCCGGGAGAGGCGAAGCCACCTCTCGACAGCCCGACGCAGGTACTCGATCGCCTTAGAGTGCTTGTTATTCTTTTCCTCTTATCTCTTTATCTTTAGTCACATCAAAATCCAAACCTCGATCTTATTCTGTCTTCCTCCTTCGCCCTTCAGAGTTCCCTGTGATGGAACATATGGACGTCGACGTCGTCATCGAGGAGACCGCCAGGGATGCCGCCGCTGAAGCGGACAGGATCGCTGCCAGCGAGGCCACCAAGGATGACGTTGCCAGGGCTGGTGATGCTCTTGACGGGGAGGCCGCCAAGACAGCACAAGAGGAAATCGCCGAAGAACCTGCTGAAGAGGGCGACAGGGAGGCTGAGGACCGCACTGATAGCATTCCTGCCGCAGGAGCGCCAGGCGCTGCACTGGCCACAGAGCCCCCTGTCACTGGTGAGGCGGCCACTGAAGACCAGCCATCAACATCTGAAGGCCCCTCATCCAGCAAGTATCTCAAGGTTGGCGAGAATCTATTCATCAACTTGCCGGGGACGGCAAGCACTGAGGCACCAGCCGAAGGAGAAATTTTCGAGGAAATTATTGCCACTGCCGGGTTCGAAGTCATTGACAATCCCAGTGCTAGCAGCGGCAAGTCTGAAGAGGATCAGCTCCTTCAGGCCATGGGCGAGAACTTCCGCAAACTCCAGGCTCTCCATCGCGCCCGAAAAGAGAAGGCGGACTCTAGAATGGCAGTTGTCGAGGCAGCCGAAGCGGATTTTCAAAGGCGCGTCGTACAAATGCAAATCTGGCACGCCGAGGCCCTCCAAGAGCTGGTTGCCGGCCGAGAACAAGTGAGCCAGCAATGGAATGAGATCCTCCTAAAGCAATCAGATATGGAGAAGGCACATGATGAAGCTGTTCAAAGGATTGCTGCCGAAGATGCTCTCCTGACGGGGCACCGCGTTGCTCTTGATGCTCACAAAGAAGATCTCACCGCACGTGAGCAGGCGCTCGCCGCCAAGCTTCGTAGCAAGGATGAAGACATCGAAAATCTTGTCGCGCGGCGGACCCAGGAGTTGGAGCATAAACACAAGGAGGCGCTCGAAGCTCTGACTGCAAGTCATGCCGGCAAGCTCAAGGAGGCCGTCGATGCTGCCGAAGTTGCAGAGGCCGCCAAAAACGAGCTGAGCGACAAAGTGAAGAGGCTGGAAACAGATCTCGAAGAGCACGACAAGGAGCTCTCGACGCTCAAGGGGGACAGGGAAAAAACCCTCCACTCCTTGGCGGAGATGCAAGTTGCCCTATCCGACAAGACCAAGCAGCTCTCCTCTGCGGCTGATAGTATTGTGGTTCTGGAGCTGAAGCTGACCACGCTGCAGAAGTCTCTCGAGGCCGGCAAGGCCCGTGAGAAGGCTCTACTCAAGGATCTCCAAGGAGAGAGGAACCTGCTCAAGAGCGCCGCCGCTGCCCAAAGCGAGTACGAGAAGGGAGTAGAGATCTGGACTGGCCGTCTCATCGCCACCGCGGAGAAGCTTACCGCAGAACTGTCAACCATGGGCTTGCCGAACTTCAAGTATTCTTCCGAGGAAAGAATATCTCCAAGTGCCAGGTTGACGATGTTCTTTGAAAGCATCATCAACGCGTTGAGGGCGCTCCAGTCCAGCCGGGCGACCCAACTGGCGAACGAGACTCGCCGGCTTTGCCGGGCCGTCCTTCGCAAGGTGCTCATCAAGGTGGTGCACAGCAATCCCGGCATCGACCTCTCCAGCGCGCTCGGCCATCTGCCAAAGGATGCAAATGTTGAGGCGCTTGAAGAGTGCATCGCGCCAATCCTTGAGAAGGTGGACTCCATCAAAAGGATCGAAGGCCAGCGCAGGGATTGAGTGCCTTCCTTTTATTCTTGCCGCCATCATCTCATGTAAAAGACAATTAGGTCTCAAGTTAGAACTGCGGCAACTCATGGATGCAATATAATTTGACTATGTTTAGGCTCATGCTTGCTACTTTCCTTGTCTGATTCCTTTATGTATGGAGTTCATCCTACGCTTACTGAAAAACTTGCCGGCGCGCAACCTGCCGCGAGCGCTAGGTGCGGGACTTCAGCAGCCTGCTGGAGGCGCAGCGGCCGGCAAGACTCCTTGGCGTTCTCAGTGCAGCCACTTAAATCGTTGAGCGGACTCGAAACAAAATAAGGGCGCAACTGATTACAACAAGGATTCCTTCGCGTGCAGATTTTCCATTCAAGAATCGGAATTGTCCAAGGAAATAACTTGGTAATAAAAGAAAAACTTGCTCTAAGTTTTTAGGACTTAGCTCTTCTGGCTTTGTTCTTCCTCCGGCAAGCATCGATTCCGAACGTCACCAACTGGTATTCATATCTCCCTTCCCCCCTGGCAAATGTGCACGCGAGGAATCCTTCTATCTTTGAGAAAAAGAAAGAAGAGAAAATAAAGGGATGAAACCTTGGCGGTTCGTTAGAACTTACCGGGATCAGGTGTCATACAACATCTTAGACAAACATGCATATATAAATATGAACATGGGAATCAATAAGGGAATGTACAACACTTAAATTTATTCATCTGTGCTCAGGGTCTGCGCCTGGCTTTGTACAAAGGATCACATGCCTTGCCGGCAAGACTTGTACAAAAGGGTGGTTGCCGGGAGCCCCCGGCAACCGCGCCTTATGGATAGAACTTGCGAAGATGTTCGATATTCCAGGAATTGCTCACTCGAACGCCATCTTCGGTCTCCAGGCGGACAGCGCCGGGCCTGGTGACTCGTACTACCCGATAAGGGCCTTCCCACTTTGGCGTCAACTTGTTTGAATTCTTGGCGGACTGAATCCGTCGAAGAACAAGGTCGCCTTCCTCAAGGCTTCGGGCATGAACTTTGCGGCTATGATAGCGGCGCAAAGCTTGCTGGTAGCGTGCAGCTCGCACAGCAGCCCGAAGACGATTCTCCTCAAGGAGCACAGCGTCATCTTGCCGCAGTTGCTCTTGCTCGAGCTCATCATAAGCGAGCACTCGAGGAGATCCGTATATGAGTTCCGTGGGGAGAACTGCTTCCGCTCCGTATACCAGAGCGAAGGGTGTCTGGCCAGTGGCTCGATTTGGTGTCGTTCTGATTGACCAAAGAACCGCCGGCAACTCATCAATCCAGCGTCTTCCGCACTTTTTCAGCCTGTCAAAAGTTCTGGTCCTGAGACCGCGCAACACTTCAGCATTGGCCCTCTCCGCTTGGCCGTTGCTTCTCGGGTGAGAAACAGAGGCAAAACAAATCTTGCCGCCAAGGTCTTGGACATACTGCATGAAGGTGCGACTTGTGAACTGCGTGCCGTTGTCGGTGATGATCCTGTTAGGCACACCGAAACGGCAAACAATTCCTTTGAAGAACTTGACAGCCGACTGCGCTGTCACCTTCCTCACTGCTTCCACCTCCGGCCACTTTGTGAACTTGTCGATAGCAACGTACAAGTACTCAAAGCCCCCGGTAGCACGGGGGAAGGGGCCTAGTATGTCGAGCCCCTAGACCGAAAATGGCCAGGAGAGAGGGATTGTTTGAAGAGCTTGAGCTGGCTGATGTAATTTCTTCGAATGAAACTGGCACGCTTCACACTTGGTTACTAGTGCAGTCGCATCCTGGAGGGCGGTAGGCCAAAAGAAACCTTGCCGGAATGCTTTCCTGGCAAGCGCTCTTGACCCTATGTGAGAACCACATATGCCCCCATGAATCTCTGCCAACAGTTGTAGTCCATCCTCCCGAGAAATGCACTTCAATTTCACACCGTTTGGTCTCTTTCTGTACAGGACGTCATCGACGAACTTGTACATAACAGACCGATGGGCTACTCTCTCGGCTTCTTCTTGTTCCTCAGGGAGTTCACCTGTCTGAAGGAAATGGACAATGTGCTGCGCCCATGCTGGAGCCTGAGGCTCGACAACTAGGACTAAAGGCATCTCCTCTGCCGGGGGAACGTTTGTCTCGACAACGAGGGCCTGAGGCCCTGTCGGAGCCTGTTGTTCCCCGGCAGGCGTGTCATCCCGGCAACTTCCTTGCCGGCGGCTCCAGGGAGCTCTGCCGGGAAGTACTGGCCAGAGTTCAACTTCCTTCTTTTTTCTTGCCGCATCGATGGCGCCACGGATGGTTGAGTCAATTGGAGCACAAAAGTTCCTGGTTCCACAGGCAACTTGAGGGCAGCACGCTTTGACAGGTCGTCAGCAATATTGTTCTCGGCACGAGGAACGTGCTCCATTTGGAGACCGTCAAAGCGCTCTTCCAATTTCCTCACTTCATCTACGTAGGCTTGCATCAATGGACTTTGATAGCTCTTGTTAACTTGCCTGACGACAAGCTGTGAATCGCCTTTGATGACGAGCTTTTTGATACCAAGGTCTGCCGCGATCCTGAGACCGGCAAGAAAACCCTCGTATTCTGCAGTGTTGTTGGTCGAATTCTCCCAGGGAAAGTGCATTTGGACTACGTACTTGAGGTGCTCTCCGGTGGGTGCGACAAGCAGCACGCCAGCACCGGCGCCTTGCAGTGAGAAAGCCCCGTCAAAGTACATAATCCATTGCTGATCGATTTCCTTGCCGGGGAGAGTTGTTTCTTGAACTTCTTCGTTTGGCGTCGGGGTCCATTCCGCAATGAATTCCGCCAAGGCCCTACTCTGAATTGTCGAAGTGCTTTCAAACTTAAGGCCAAAGCTGGACAGCTCCAACGCCCACTCCACGATCCTGCCGGTTGCCTCCGGATTTTGCAAAATCTGTTGCAACGGAAAGCGAGTGACGACGGTAATCTCATGTGCTTGAAAATAGTGGTGCAGCTTCCTTGAGGCCATAAGGAGGCCAAAAAGCAACTTCTGCACCACAGAATATCTTGACCTAGCCCCTTGTAAAAGAGAGCTAACAAAATAAACTGGGCGCTGCACCACCTTCTTCTTCTGCACAAGTTCTTCTGTTTGCGCAGATCCTGTCTTGCCGGGATCAACCCTTGCCGCGGAAGATCTTGCCGCGTCATCCGACGGTCCTGCCGCTGGTGTTGCTTCCTCATCAGCTCCTCTCTACGCCACTAGCGCAGCACTAACCACTTGATTTGTTCCCGCCAGATACAACAGCAACGGCTCTTGTGGTTTAGGCGCGACTAGCGTCGGCGGAGAGGAAAGGTATTTCTTCAAATCTTGCAGCGCAGCCTCCGCTTCCGGAGTCCATTTCATTGGACCTGCCTTCTTCAAAATTTTGAAGAAGGGCAGGGCGCGCTCAGCAGATTTGGAAATAAACCTGCTTAGAGCAGCAACACAGCCGGCAAGACGACGCACATCCTTGACGCGTCTCGGTGCTTCAATTTGCTCAATGGCTTTGATCTTGTCGGGGTTCGCTTCGATTCCTCGGCAAGATACAAAGAATCCGAGGAGCTTGCCGGAAGGAACTCCTAACACGCACTTCTCAGGATTGAGCTTCAAGTTGATCTTGCGCAAGTTTGCAAATGTTTCTTCTAAGTCTTGAATAAGCGTTGCTTTATCCTTAGTTTTGACCACTATATCATCCATATATGCCTCCATATTTCTATGGAGTTGTGGCTCAAAACCAATCTGGATTGCTCTGGCGAATGTTGAACCAGCACTTTTCAACCCGAAAGGCATTCGTATAAAACAATACGTACCACATGGGGTGATAAAGGCGGTCTTCTCTTCATCTTCCTTTGCCATAAAAATCTGATGATACCCTGAATAGGCGTCAAGGAAGGACAGGAGATCACAACCAGCGGTGGCATCCACAATATGGTCAATGCGCGGCAAGGGAAAGGGATCTTTTGGACAAGCTTTATTGATATCTGTATAATCAATACAAAGCCTCCATTTCCCATTCGCTTTTCGCACTACAACCGGGTTGGCCAACCAGGTTGGATGGAGCACTCCTTTGACCAGTCCCGCCGCCTCCAGCTTCTTAATCTCTTCGGCAATGAATTCTTGCCGCTCCAAGGCCTGTTTCCTCACCGTTTGCTTGATGGGCCGCGCATGAGGACACACAGCAAGGTGGTGCTTGATCACTTTCCTGGGAACACCGGGGATGTCAGACGGTTGCCATGCAAACACGTCGACATTCGCCTGCAGGAAAGCAACGAGCGCGCTTTCCTATTTGTCATCTAGGGCGGAACTTATGGTGAAAGTTCCCCCCGTTCCGTCCTCCCTGGCAGGCACCTTCTTGGTTTCCGGCGGGGCAGCCTTGGACTTCTTGTTCTTGCCAGTGGAACTCTCTGGTACGTCCTCGACGGAAGCGTAGCACTCCGAGGAAGCGCGCTTGCCGGAGTTCACGCCAAGGTTCCTACCGGTCTTCTTCTTCCCCCCGGGAGTTCCAGCGGCAGGAGCAGATGCCTTGATGGCAGGTGCTACAACTGCTTTCCGGTAAAGTTGGTCGGCACAGATGAGCGCATCCTTCTTATCGGAATGGATAGTGATGACGCTCAACGGCCCGGGCATCTTCAAAACATTGTATGCGTAGTGTGATTGCTGCCATGAACTTAGCCAGCGCTGGCCGACCAAGGATCCCATTGTATGACATGGGGATCTTGGCGACATCAAACACCACCTTTTCGGTCCTGAAGTTAAACTCGCTGCCAAATGTTACCGGCAGCGTGATCTTGCCCTTAGGCTGGGTTCTTCCCGGATTGACCCCTTGAAACGTACCCGTTTCCTCGAGGTCTTCGTTGGGAATCTGAAGCTTTGTGAGCACATCCAGTGAGATTAAGTTTAGGCCGGCCCCGCCGTCAACTAACATCTTCGTCACCTTGAGGTTGCGAATTGTTGGGGAAACTAACAATGGCAAACACCCGACCGCAGTTGTGCGATCAGGGTGATCCTCGGCGTCAAAGATAATAGGCGTGCTGGACCACTTCAGAGGCCTACACGCATCGGGGGATGGCTCTGCCGCATTAACCTCCCGCATCCACTGTTTAAGTTGGCGGTGGGAAGAATGCAGCGAGGCACCCCCATCAATGCACATAGCCTCCGTAGCCTTCTGGAATTCCTGCTCACTGGATTCATCATCTTCCTCATCATCATCTCCTTCTTTATCTCGGCCCCGAGCGGGCCGATCCTTCTGCTGCTTGGCCTTGCCGCGGCGACCCCCTCGGCCACCGCGTTTCTTGCCGGACCCCTCAGCACCATCTTGGGCCTTCTCCTTGTCTCGCCTCTCGTATTCGGCCCTCTGCTTCTCGGCAAGCTGCTCAACTTGCCGGCAATTCTGGAGATCGTGGCCCTTGGTGCAATGGATCTTGCAATACTGCTTGCCGGAGTTCTCCGACTTGTCGGCAGCCGCCAAGGCCTGACAGGAAGGGCACCCGGCAAGATCCTTGCCGGGGTCACCAACCTTGGCCTTCTTGGCGGCGCCGGGGTTGTCGGATTCCTCGACAGCAAGCACGGCCTTGCCTCGGCGCTTCCTGTTCCGCCGCCGGCCTTTCCTTGACGGGGCCGCGGCGTCTTCATCTTCGGAGTCGCCTGCCGCGCCAACAGCCTCACCAGGGAGTTTCCTCCCCTCTTCAGCTCGAGCGCACTTGTCGGCCAGAGCATCAAGCTTGGTAATATTCCTGACTTTGTTCATCGCCAGCTCTTCCCGCATCCTGCGGTTACGCACGTTCTGGTGGAACGCGCTAATGACAGCGGCAGGATGAACGTCGGGAATGTTGTACTGCACTCGGCTGAACCTCTGCATAAACTTGCGCAGGGACTCGCCCTCCTTCTGAGGGATGATGTGCAAATCGCTCTCTTGGCCAGGAGCTTGGTGGCCTCCAACGAAGGCGCCAACAAACTGATGGCACAGATTTGACAAGGAAGAAATGGAATTCTCCGGCAGATGCATCAACCACGACCTGACATTGGGCTTGAGCACCAACGGGAAGTAGTTGGCAAGTATCTTGTCATCTCGGCCCCCGGCAGCCTGCACTGCAATGGTGTAGATGCTCAGGAACTCCGAGGGATGGGTCTTTCCGTCATACTTCTCTGGAACCTCTGGCTTAAAGGTTCGGGAATTGGGCCACCGGACTTGCCGCAGCTCACGGGTAAACGCTGGAGTCCCTACCTCATAAGGCAAGTCTCCTACGTCCCCTGGCGCAGGCTCGTCGACAGCCGGCCCCGCGCGCTTATCAGAGTGATAGCGCGCTTCCCATCGCCGCTCGATGGTTGTTCGAGCGTCCTCTTTGCCTCGTTCCTGGAGAACTAGACGCTGATCATGGCGCATCCGTGGATCGGACGACGCCGTGGAAACTTCTTCATGGCGGTCGACTTGCTGAGTTGTCGGCCGCCGCTGGTGCCGCGAAGGGGAGTGCACTGTAGTTGCACCACCTCCGGTTTTCTCGGCATCGGCTCGCGCCGGATCGGTGGGCCTCCGCTGCGAGGGCCCTGCCTCTTGCGGTCCATTCTTGTTGGCGAAGCCGATAAGGCTCTGGATAGTAGCTCGCCACTCCTCCATCTTCTCCGGGGCGGGAGGAAAATCGAGGAGCAGCTGTGCACGTGCCAAGGCTTCCGCTGGCATAGGTGGCGGCGACAAGAGCGAGGTACGTGAGGTGCTCTGACTCCTAACCAAGTTAGAAGGAGCACCACCACGGTCACGCGACCGCGCACCACCTCCGCCGGCAGCTCGGTGTGCATGCTGGTCCCGCGCATCTTGGGATCTATGTGCAGAAACCTTTTCGTGGGGACGCCCCGAACCACCAGTGCCATGATGTCGCTCATCTTGCACGACCTGAGTAGGTCGCGAGGCTTGCGCCGGTGCGGGAGCTCCAGCAGGTGCCCTTCAATCCCTAGAGTTAGTTGTGCCACCCGTAGGCAACACAGCACCATCTCTAGATCCAGCGGCGTGCAAGTTACCACTGCCACTGCGAACGATACCGCTCGCTTGGCTTGGGTCCCCAGAACACCGCGGGGGTTCTAGTCCTCTTCCTTCTGCACCCACACCGTCGCCTGTACGCGAAGGCGCAGGCAAAATGGACCCGGACGGTTGCGCTGTCGCAGCGCTCTTCTTCTTGGGCGGCATGATGATGAAGATGATGAAGAAACTAGGGCGCCGACCACCAGATCAGGTTCACACAACCTTCAATCCCCCTACCTGGCGCGCCAAAGATGTCGGGGCACGACACCTATGGGACCCCGAGAGACCCCTTTACGATTCGGCGGGGGGAGAGGTATACGCAAAGAGCAGAACCAGTGATCGATGCGTGAGGTTTTTACCCAGGTTCGGGCCGCTGATCAGCGTAAAACCCTACTCCTGCTTTGTGTTCTTATTGATGTTCTTGAGCCCAGCCTTCAGGAGCGCTCGCCATGAACAGTACGTTCAAAGAGCAGCTACGCATGCAGAATGGGCCAGAAGTTCTCCCCCCTGTAGCAGTCGCCATGGGCCTCCTTTTATATGCTCAAAGGGGTCTCCACAGTGGCAAAATGTACATACATTGAGGTGTAAAGTAGCTACAGGGTATCATACCTAACCCCTGACGGATTAGGACAAGCGCATTTAATGCACCATGAGGTGTCCGTTTAGGTGTCCTCACTTTCTTGGGGATGGAAAAAGGGGCCATCCCATCAGTACCGCTTAAGCTCTCCTCCACTGGCGCGTCGCCACGCATCCAGAGAAGGACCCAGAATGTCAGACACGTTACTGTGCCAAAGCGGTGGCACAGCGGCAGAATCTCGCCAGGCGCCGAATCTTGTGGGGCGCCAAGCCTTGCCGGACGCCAAGCCTTGCCGGGCGCCAAGCCTTGCTGGGCCCCAAAGGCCATCCCGACAAGGATCTTGCCGGGGAGGCTGGCCTTCGGATTCCAGCTCTGCTTATCTGCTGATCCTCAGATCTCTGACTTGATGATTTCCTTGATGGGTTGAATTGACCCCGAGCTGATCCCGGCAAGCCTTGCCGCGAGGATGGCTACAACTGTCCGTGCACAAGTACGGGGTACTAGTGGCCCAATACTTAGTACACCGACAACATGGCGATGTGAACTAGATTATTAACTCTAGTGCAAGTGGGAGACTGATGGAAATATGCCCTAGAGGCAATAGTAAAAAGTGTTATTATTATATTTCCTTAATCATGATAAAGGTTTATTATTCATACTAGAATTGTATTGACCGGAAACTTAAATACATGTGTGGATACATAAACAAATAACGTGTCCCTAGTGAGCCTCTACTAGACTAGCTCGTTGATCAAAGATGGTTAAGGTTTCCTAACCATAGACATGAGTTGTCATTTGATAATGGGATCACATCATTAGGAGAATGATGTGATGGACAAGACCCATCCATTAGCTTAGCATATTGACCGTTCAGTTTATTGCTATTGCTTTCTTCATGTCAAATACATATTCCTTCAACTATGAGATTATGCAACTCCCGAATACCGGAGGAATACCTTGTGTGCTATCAAATGTCACAACATAACTGGGTGATCATAAAGATGCTCTACAGGTATCTCCGAAGGTGTTTGTTGAGTTGGCATAGATCGAGATTAGGATTTGTCACTCCGAGTATCGGAGAGGTATCTCTGGGCCCTCGGTAATACACATCATAAGCTTGCAAGCAAATGAATAAGGAGTTAGTCACGAGGTGATGTATTACAGAACGAGTAAAGAGACTTTCCAGTAACGAGATTGAACTAGGTATGAAGATACCGACAATCGAATCTCGGGCAAGTAACATACCGATAGACAAAGGGAATTACGTATGTTGTCATAAGGTTCGACCGAGAAAGATCTTCGTAGAATATGTAGGAGCCAATATGGGCATCCAGGTTCCGCTATTGGTTATTGACCGGAGAGGTGTCTCGGTCATGTCTACATAGTTCTCGAACCCGTAGGGTCCGCACGCTTAACGTTCGATGACGATATAGTATTATATGAGTTATGTGATTTGGTGACCAAATGTTGTTCGGAGTCTCGGATGAGATCACAGACATGACGAGGAGTCTCGAAATGGTCAAGACGTAAAGATTTATATATAGGACGATGGTATTCGGACACCGGAAGTGTTTCGGGGGGTACAGGGTACTTATCGGGTCACCGGAAGGGGTTCCGGGCACCCCCGACAAAGTTATGGGCCTTATGGGCCAAGAGAGGGAACACACCAGCCCACAAGGGGCTGGTGCGCCCCCATAGCAGGCTGGCCTATGAGGAGGAGAAGGAAAGAGGGGAGGGAAAGGAAAGTGTGGAGTAGGACTCCACCTTCCTTCCCTTTCCCCCCTCTTTCCTTCCCCCTTCTTCATACAAGGAAAGGGTGGGGGCAGGAGGGCAGGAGCCCTAGGGCCGGCGGCCAGCCCCTTGGGGTGCGCCCTGGCTGCCCTAGGCTGCCTCCTCCCCCCTCCCACCTATGTATATGCGGGGAGGGGGCACCACACAAGGACACAACATTGTCTTAGCCGTGTGCGGCGCCCTCGTCCACAATTTTCTCCCTCGGTCATATTTTCGTAGTGCTTAGGCGAAGCCCTGCGGAGATCACATCACCATCACCATCACCATCACCACATCGTCGTGCTACCGGAACTCATCTACTACTTCACCTGTCTTGCTGGATCAAGAAGTCGAGGACGTCACCGAGCTGAACATGTGCAGAACGTGGAGGTGTCGTGCGTTCGGTACTAGATCGGTTGGAGCGCGAAGAAAGTTCGTATACATCAACCGCGTTGTGAAACGCTTCCGATTACGGTCTATGAGGGTACGTAGACACACTCTCCCCCTCATTGCTATGCATCTCCATGGTTAGATCATTGCGTGTGCATAGAGATTTTTTTGTTTTCATGCAACGTTTCCCATCAGAGGACACATGGGAATTTCATCTAGTCACGTTCATCACGGTTCATTGATTCACGCTCACTACTTTGATAAATTGTTATGTGAGTGTACCGGTGCTAGGGTGTCATTCTTACTTGAACAAACAACCCACTTATGATTACCCCCTCTCAGAAGGATGCGCAACTACGAAAGAAGAATTAAGAGAAATCTAATCATAGCATGAAACATATGGATCCAAATCAGCCCCTTACAGAATAGTGCATAAACTAGGGTTAAAGCTTCTGTCACTCTTGCAATCCATCATCTACTTACTAATCCCACAATGCCTTACCCTAGGCCCAAGCATGGTAATGTGTTATGTAGTCGACGTTCACATGACACCACTAGAGGAAGAACAGCATAACACATCATCAAAATATTGAACGGAGATGAACTTCACATGATTACTTATAACAAGACATCTCCCATGGGCTCAAGAACAAACAGAACTACTCACAAATCATATTCATGTTCATGATTAGAGGAGAATAATATATGATTAACAATCTGATAATATAATCTTCCACCAAATAAACCAACTAGCATCAACCACAAGATGTAATCAATACTACTAGCAACCCACAGGTACCAATCTGAGGTTTTGGACAAAGGTTCAATATAAGAGATGAACTAGGGTTTGGAGATGAGATGAGATGGTGTTGGTGAAGATGTTGATGGAGATGAGTCCTCCCATGATGATAGGAACGTTCGTGATGACGAGGGCTTCGATTTCCCCCTCCCGGAGGGAAGTATCTCCGGCAGAATCGCTCCGTTGGGAGCAAAAGCGCTCCTACCAGGTTCCGCCTTGAGATGGTGGCGCTTCGTCCCGAAAGTCTTCTCCTAATTTTTCCTAGGGCAAATGGCTTCATAGGAGAAGATAGGCCATGGAGGCCTGCTGGTGGTCCCACAAGCTCAAGTGGCGTGCCTCATGGGGTGAACGCGTCACATGAGCTTGTGGCTCACTGGTGGGCCCCCTCCTGGTGATTCTTCTTCCAATATTTTTATATATTCCAAAATAAATCTCCATAAAATTCCAGGTCATTTGGATCTCCAGAGAATAGCTATCTCCATTGTAGATCTTTTCAGGTCAAGAATTCGAGCTGCCTGCAATCTCCCTCTTGTGATAGAACTTGCAATTTAAGAGAGAAAAGACATTATAATGGCACCTAAAAGTCCAATATAACTTTAAAACAATGTAAGTAACAATATGAAAAGATGATGCAAAATGGACGTATCAAACTCCCCCAAGCTTAGACTCCGCTTGTCCTCAAGCGAATACCAAACTCAACAATCATGACCACATGTTTATAGAGAGATGTGTCGATAAAAAATACGGACATGGTAGCATCATGATCATTATTATAACAACAAGTATCAATCATATAACTTATCATGATTAAGTAACAATTCATTCACAAGCTAAAGTATAAACAATAAACTTTTTTGAAAACTAACAAACTATGTTCTCAATCATCAAAGCAATTACAATTCATCATATTTCAGGAAGGGTTTATATAAGAACTTTCTTGAAAACTCCACATACTCAACTATCATATAGTTTTCCATGATTGCTAGCACTCAAAGCACATTTTAGAACAAAAAGTTTCAATCAGACACAAAGGAAGATAGGGGTTTAATGTTTCACCACCCAACTTATGTATGTCAGGGATAATGTCAACAATAATAACTCATGATTACATATATTCAACTAGATATATATGCCTGGATCATTCCCTACCACATAATGCTTGCCAAGTAGAGAATAATTTAGGTTGGAATAGAGATAAATACCTTTGACTCTTGCATAAAAGTAAAGACTAAAAAGTAAAAAATAGGCCCGATGTCTACTATGCAACTTTATTCTTGTAGAGTCGTGTTGGGCCTCCAAGTGCAGAGTTTTGTAGGACAGTAGCAATTTTTCCTCAAGTGGATGACCTAAGGTTTATCAATCCGTGGGGGCATAGGATGAAGATGGTCTCTCTCAAACAACCCTGCAATCAAATACAAGAAATCTCTTGTGTCCTGATACGTCTCCAATGTATATATAATTTTTGATTGTTCCATGCTATTATATTATCCATCTTGGATCTTTTATATACATTCTTATGCTATTTTATATCATTTTTTGGGACTAACCTATTAACCTAGTGCCCAGTGCCAGTTGCTGTTTTTTTTCTTGTTTTTGTCTTTTACAGAAATTAATACCAAATAGAGTCCAAACGGAATGAAACTTTTTGACGATATTTCTTGGACCAGAAGACACCTAGGAAGCTTCCGGAGGAGGCTAGAAGGGCCACGAGAGAGCCACAAGCTCAGGAGGCGTGCCCTAGGGGGGCGCCCCCAAGCTTGTGGGCCCCTTGAGGCTCTCCTAACCATAATCTTTGCTCCATAAATACCCAAATATTCCCCGTATACCAGGGCACACCAAAAATACTTTTCTGTCGCCGCAAGTTTCTGTCCTCGTGAGATCCCATCTGAAGACCTATTCCGGTACTCTGCCGGAGGGGGATTCGATCATGGAGGGCCTCTACATCAACCTTGCTGCCCTTTTGATGATGTGTGAGTAGTTTACCACAGACCTACGGGTCCATAGCTAGTAGCTAGATGGCTTCTTCTCCCTCTTTGATCTTCAATACAATGTTCTCCTCGATGTTCTTGAAATTCTATTCGATGTAATCTTCTTTTGCGGTGCGTTTGTTGAGATCCGATGAATTGTGGATTTATGATCAGATTATCTATGAATATTATTTGAGTCTTCTCTGAACTCTTTTGTGCATGATTAAGATTGCTCTGTATTTAACTCTGATCTATTGATTTGGTTTGGCCAACTAGATTGATTTATCTTGCAATGGGAGAGGTGCATTATTTTGGGTTCAATCTTGTGGTCTCCTCACCCAGTGACAGAAGGGGTAGCGAGGCACATATTTGTATTGTTGCTATTAAGGATAAAAAGATGGGTTTTTTACCATATTGATTGGATCTATCCCTCTACGTCATTTCATCTTGCTTAAGGCGTTACTCCGTTCTTGTTAACTTAATACACTAGATGCATGCTGGATAGCGGTCGATGTGTGGAGTAATAGTAGTAGATGCAGGCAGGTATCAGTCTACTTATCATGGACGTGATGCCTATATTCATGATCATTGCCTTAGATATCGTCATGACTATACGCTTTTCTATCAATTGCTCAATAGTAATTTGTTTACCCACCGTATGTGTTCTTTCAAGAGAGAAGCGTCTAGTGAAAACTATGGCCCCCAGGTCTATTTTTATCATATTATTTTCAGATCTATAAAACCAAAAACCCAAAAATACCTTGATGCAATTTATTTACTTTTATTTAGTTTTGCACTTTTATTTATCTTTTATACCTATCTCTATCAGATCTCATCCTTGCAAGTAACCGTGAAGGGATTGACAACCCATTTATCGCGTTGGGTGCAAGTATTTGTGTGTTTGAGTAGGTGCAACCATTGGTAACTTGTGTGTTCCTCCTACTAGATTGATACCTTGGTTCTCAAACTGAGGGAAATACTTATCTCTACTTTGCTGCATCACCCTTTCCTCTTCAAGGGAAAAACCAACGCAAGCTCAAGAAGTACCAGGAAGAATTTCTGGCGCCATTGCCGGGGAGGATCTACATCAAGCCTACCAAGTACCCATCATAAACTCTCATCTCTTGCATTACATTATTCGCCATTTGCCTCTCGTTTTTCTCTCCGCCACTTCTAAAACGTTTTTAGAAAATCACAAAAATATTTGCCTTTTTATTCGCCTTCTTTCCGTTTGTCTTTTCGTTTGATTTTTGTTTGCTTGTATGCTAGATTGCTTGCTTTTTCATCATGTCTCAATCTAAAAGTCTTGATCTTTACTACAGAAAGTTGGAAGAAATTGAAAATAATACAAAAAACTTCATGTCTTTACAATTTGAGCATAATAGTTTCTTTAGGAACGAACTTAAAGAACAAAATACTATGATTGAGTATATCAATAAAGGGCTTGATGATGTTAATAAGGAATTTCTTGGTCTTAAATCTCAACTCGTTCGTATTGAAAATTTAGTAGGCCAAATTTCCGATAAGCAAACTACGTTAATAAATAGGATGGCTGCTAAGCCGGAATCTTTGAATCATGATGAAGATCTTAAAGTAATTGGTGTGACTCCTATTAAATCTTTGTATGCTAATATAAAACTTGCTAAAGAAGGTACTGGAGATGAGTCAACTTTAGCTAGAAGGCATCCCAATGATTTGGAGGGTGATGATCTTAATGAAAAAATTGATAAAAGTGGGATTGGCGAGGTCAAAACTTTAACTAGTGATGAACCCAGTCTTTTGGATTTCAAGGACTTTAATTATGATAATTTTTCTTTGATTGATTGTATTTCCTTGTTGCAATCCATGCTTAATTCACCTCATTCTTATAGTCAAAATAAAGCTTTTACTAAACATATCATTGATGCTATGATGAAATCTTTTCAAGAAAAACTTGAGTTGGAAGTTTCAATCCCTAGAAAGCTTTATGATGAATGGGAACCTACTATTAAAATTAAGATTAAAGATTATGAGTGCAATACTTTGTGTGATTTGGGTGCTAGCGTTTTCACTATTCCAAAAACTCTATGTGATGTGCTAGGTTTCCATAAATTTGATGACTGTTCTTTAAATTTGCACTTAGCGGATTCCACTATTAAGAAACCTATGGGAAGAATTAATGATGTTCTTATTGTTGCAAATAGGAATTATGTGCCCGTAGATTTTATTGTGCTTGATATAGATTGCAATCCCGCATGCCCTATTATTTTTGGTAGACCTTTCCTTAGAATGATTGGTGCAATTATTGATATGAAAGAAGGAAACATTAGATTTCAATTTCCATTAAGGAAGGGCATGGAACACTTTCCAAGAAAGAAAATTAGGTTGCCATATGATTCTATTATGAGGGCCACTTATGGATTGAATACCAAAGATGACAATACCTAGATCTATGCAATATGCCTAGCTAGGGGCGTAAAACAATAGCGCTTGTTGGGAGGCAACCCAAATTTTATTTTTATGTTTTTGTTTTTGCTTCTGTTTTTCAATAATTACTCAATTATACCTCTGTTACGATTGTGTTTTAATGTTTTAATTAGTGTTTGAGCCAAGTAAGACCTTTGGGATGCTTTGGAAGATCATTGATTTGATTTTGCTGAAAACAGAAACTTTTGCATCCAGTAGCATAATTGTTAAAATTTTCTGGAAAGTGAAAAAACTCTTAATTTTTTAGAAAGATTAATATACGAATTTCCTCTGTTGTCCTCATTTTTCAGATTTTTTGGATTTACAAAAGTATGACTATAATTCGGGTCTTTATGGACTGTTCTGTTTTTGACAGATTCTGTTTTTGATGTGTTGTTTGCTTATTTTGATGGATCTATGGGTAGTATCGGGGGGTATGGGCCATGGAGAAGTTATAATACAGTAGATATAATGCAAATATAAAATCAGAATGAGTTCACAACAGTACCTAAAAGTGGAGATTTGTTTTATCATACTAACGGATCTCACGAGTTTTTTTGTTGTGAAGTTTTCAAGTTTTGGGTGAAGTTTCGATGGACTACGGAATAAGGAGTGGCAAGAGCCTAAGCTTGGGGATGCCCAAGGCACCCCAAGATAATATTCAAGGACAACCAAGCATCTAAGCTTGGGGATGCCACGGATGGCATCCCCTCTTTTGTCTTCAATCCATCGGTAAATTTCTTAAGGCTATATTTTTATTCACCACATGATATGTGTTTGGCTTGGAGCGTCTTGTATTATATGAGTATTTGCTTTTTAGTTTGCCACAATAATCCTTGTTGTACACACCTTTTGAGAGGGATACATATTAATCATGATTTTTTTAGAATACTCTATGTGCTTCACTTATATCTTTTGAGCTAGGTAGTTGCTCTAGTGCTTCACTTATATCTTTTTAGAGCACGGCGGTGGTTTTATTTTGAAGAAATTGATGAACTCTCATGCTTCACTTGTATTATTTTGAGAGTCTTAAGAATAGTATGGTAATTTGCTTAGGTTATGAATTTATTCCTAATATGATGGGTATTCAAGAGGGATATAATAAAAACTTTCATGAAGATCGTTGAATATATGAGAAGTTTGATTCCTTGCATTTTTTTGAGATATAAAGATGGTGATATTAGAGTCATGCTAGTGAGTAATTCTGTATTAGTAAGAATATTTGTGTTAAAGTTTGTGATTCCCGAAGCATGCATGTATGGTCTCTCGTTATGCAATGAAGTTGGAGCATGATTTATTTTTGATTGTCTTCCTTATGAGTGGCGGTCGGGACGGGCGATGGTCTTTTCCTAGCAATCTATCCTCCTAGGAGCATGTGTATTAGCACTTTGCTTCGATGGCTAATAAACTTTTGCAATAAGTATGTGAGTTCTTTATGACTAATGTTGAGTCCATGGATTATACGCACTCTCACCCTTCCACCATTTCTTGCCTCTTCGGTACCGTGCATTGCCCTTTCTCACCTTGAGAGTTGGTGCAAACTTCGCCGGTGCATCCAAATCCCATGATATGATACGCTCTTTCACACATAAGCCACCTTATATCTTCCTCAAAACATCCACCATACCTACCTATTATGGCATTTCCATAGCCATTCCGAGATATATTGCCACGCAACTTCCACGGTTCCGTTTTATTATGACACACACCATCATTGTCATATTTCTTTGCATGATCATATAGTTGAAATAGTATTTGTGGCTTGGCCATCGTTCATATTTTTTATACATGTCACGCTAGATCACAGCACATCCCGGTACACCGCCGGAGGCATTCATATAGAGTCATATCTTTGTTCTAGTATCGAGTTGTAATTCTTGAGTTATAAGTAAATAAAAAGTGTGATGATCATCATCATTAGAGCATTGTCCCATGTGAGGAAAGGATGATGGAGACTATAATTCCCCCACAACTTGGGATGAAACTCTGGAATTAAAATAAAAAAAGAGGCCAAAGGGCCCAAAATATAAAAAAAGAGGCCAAAGAGCCCAAAATAAAAAAATAAAAAATAAAAATAAAAAATGAGAGAAAAAGAGAGAAGGGACAATGTTACTATCCTTTTTAACACTTGTGCTTCAAAGTAGCACCATGTTCTTCATGATAGAGAGTCTCCTATTTTGTCACTTTCATATATTACTAGTGGGATTTTTTCATTATAGAACTTGGCCTATATATTCCTATGATGGGCTTCCTCAAATTGCCCTAGTTCTTCGTGAGCAAGCGAGTTGGATGCACACCCACTTAGTTTTCTTTTGAGCTTTCATACACTTATAGCTCTAGTGCTTCCGTTGCATGGCAATCCCTACTCCTTGCATTGACATCAATTGATTGGCATATCCATAGCCTATTGATTAGCCTCGTCAATGTAAGACTTTCTCCTTTTTTGTCTTCTCCACACAACCTCCACCATCATACTCTATTTCACATATAGTGCTATATCCATGGCTCACGCTCATGTATTGCGTGAGAGTTAAAAAAGGTTGAGAACACTAAAAGTATGAACCAATTGCTTGGCTTGTCATCCGGGTTGTGCATGATAAATACTTTGTGTTATGAAGATAGAGCATGACAAGATCATATGATTTTGTAGTGATAACTTTCTTTAGCCATAATATTTTGAGAAGACATGATTGCTTTATTAGTATGCTTGAAGTATTATTGTTTTTATGTCAATATTAAACTTTTCTTTTGAATCTTATAGATCTGAATATTCATGCCACAATAAAGAAATATTACATGATAAACATGTTAGGTAGCATTCCACATCAAAAATTCTGTTTTTATCATTTACTTACTCGAGGACGAGCAGGAATTAAGCTTGGGGATGCTTGATACGTCTCCAACATATCTATAATTTTTTATTGTTCCATGCTATTATATTATCCATCTTGGATGTTTTATATGCATTATTATGCTATTTTATATCATTTTTGGGACTAACCTATTAACCTAGTGCCCAATGCCAGTTGCTGTTTTTTCCTTGTTTTTGTCTTTTACAGAAAATCAGTACCAAATGGAGTCCAAACGGAACGAAACTTTTTGGCGATTTTTCTTGGACCAGAAGACAGCTAGGAAGCTTTGGGAGGAGGCCAGAAGGGCCATGAGAGAGCCACAAGCTCAGGAGGCGCGCCCTAGGGGGGCAAGCTTGTGGGCCCCTCGAGGCTCTCCTAAACCTAATCTTTGCTCCATAAATACCCAAATATTCCCCGTATACCAGGGCACACCAAAAATACTTTTCTGTCGCCGCAAGTTTCTGTCCTCGTGAGATCCCATCTGGAGAGTTGTTCCGATACTCTGCTGAAGGGGGATTCGATCACGGAGGGCCTATACATCAACCTTGCTTCCCTTCCGATGATGTGTGAGTAGTTTACCACAGACCTACGGGTCCATAGCTATTAGCTAGATGGCTTCTTCTCTCTCTTTGATCTTCAATACAATGTTTCCTTGATGTTCTTGGAGTTCTATTCGATGTAATCTTCTTTTGCAGTGCGTTTGTTGAGATCCGATGAATTGTGGATTTATGATCAGATTACCTATGAATATTATTTGAGTCTTCTCTGAACTCTTTTATGCATTATTAAGATAGCTTTGTATTTCTCTCTGATCTATTGATTTGGTTTGGCCAACTAGATTGATTTCTCTTGCAATGGGAAAGGTGCTTTGTGTTGGGTTCAATCTTGCGTTGTCCTCACCCAGTGACAGAAAGGGTAGTGAGGCACGTATTTGTACTGTTGCCATTAAGGATAAAAAGATGGTTTTTTTACCATATTGATTGGATATATCCCTCTACATCATGACATCTTGCTTAAGGTGTTACTCCGTTCTTGTTAACTTAATACACTAGATGCATGCTGGATAGCGGTCGATGTGTGGAGTAATAGTAGTGGATGCAGGCAGGAGTCGGTCTACTTGTCATAGATGTGATGCCTATATTCATGATCATTGCCTTAGATATCGTCATAACTATGCGCTTTTCTATCAATTGCTCAATAGTAATTTGTTTACCCACCGTATGTGTTCTTTCAAGAGAGAAGCCTCTAGTGAAAACTATGGCCCCCGGGTCTATTTTTATCATATTATTTTTAGATCTATAAAACCCAAAACCCAAAAATACCTTGCTGCAATTTATTTACTTTTATTTATCTTTTATACCTATCTCTATCAGATCTCATCCTTGCAAGTAACCGTGAAGGGATTGACAACCCCTTTATCGCGTTGGGTGCAAGTATTTGTTTGTTTGTGTAGGTGCAACCATTGGTGACTTGTGTGTTCCTCCTATTGGATTGATACCTTGGTTCTTAAACTGAGGGAAATACTTATCTCTACTTTGTTGCATCACCCTTTCCTCTTCAAGGGAAAAACCAACGCAAGCTCAAGAAGTAGCATGTCCCCAACACACCCAATACAATGGTAAATTGTATAGGTGCACTAGGTTGGTGAAGAGATGGTGATACAAGTGTAGTATGGATAAAAGATATAGGTTTTTGTAATCTGAAATTTAAAAAACAGCAAGGTAGCAAGTGATAGAACAGAGCAAAAACGGTATTGCAATGCTTGAAAACAAGGCCTAGGGTTCAAACTTTCACTAGTGCAATCTCTCAAATGCTAACATAATTGAATCATATAACAATCCCTCAACGTGCGACAAAGATTCACTCCAAAGTTCTTATCTAGTGGAGAACATAAGAAGAAATTGTTAGTAGGGTACGAAACCACCTCAAAGTTATTCTTTCCGATCAATCTTTTGAGCTATTCTTATAGGTGTCACAAATGGCGCTAGAGTTCATACTAAAATAAAACCATATGATACGCATCAATCAACTCTAATGTCACCTAGATACTCCAATGTCACGACAAGTATCTGTGAGTCAATTATACGATACACATCAAACAACTACAGATTCATAATATTCAATCCAACACAAAAAACTTCAAATAGTGCCCCAAGATTTCTACCAGAGAAAGTAGTACGAAAACATGCATCAACCCCTATGCATAGATTACCCCAATGTCACCTCAGGAATCCGCAAGTTGAGTGCCAAAACATACATCAAGTGAATCAATATAATACCCCATTGTCACCACGGGTATTCATATGCAAGACATACATCAAGTGTTCTCAAATCCAACAAGTATTCAATCCGATAATTGTGTAACCTCAAAGGTAAAAACTCAATTCATCACAACATGATAGAGAGGGAGAAACACCATATGATCCAACTATGTTAACAAAGCTCGCGATACATCAAGATCGTGCCAAATGAAGAACACGAGAGAGAGAGATCAATCACATAGCTACTTGTACATACCCCTAGCCTCGAGGGTGAACTACTCCATCCTCATCATGGTGGTCGCTGGGATGATGAAGATGGCCTCCGGTGATGATTTCCCCCACTGGCAGGGTGCCGAAACAGGGCTCCAGATGGTATTTCGAAGGTACAGAGGCGTGCGGCGGCGGAGTCGAAGTTCTAGGGTTATTTCTGGTGGTTTCTCTATTTATAGGATTTTTGGCGTCGGTTTCACGCGAAGATGGGCCACGAGGTGCCCACTACCTACCAGCCCACCACCAAGGCCCCTGGCGCGCCCTGGTAGGTAGTGGCCACCTCCTTCACCTTCTGGTCCTCCCATGATGCTTCGAGGGTCTCTTTTGTTCCAAAAAAATCATCAAAATGTTTCAGCCCATTCTGAGAATTTTTTTTCTGCACAAAAAACAACACCACGATAGTTCTGATGAAAACAACGTCTGTCCGGGTTAGCTCCATTCAAATCATACCAAAACCATATATAATTGTTGTAAACATGGCATGAATACTTCATAAATTATAGATACGTAGGAGACGTATCAGACATCTTCTATGATTGTGAGCCCCCGTTAATTGTTTTCAAACTTGATGAAGTAGTTGATGTTGGACAAGGAAGACAACATAATGGGTCATGTTTGTTTATATTCACATACAAGTTATGTTGTCATGGATCCTCTAACATGTGGTGCTTGCTCATAATCTTTTGCTAGCCAAAATTTTGTACTAAGTAGAGATACTACTTGTGCATCCAAAAATCCTTAAACCTAGTTTCTTGTCATGAGAGTCCACCATATCTACCTATGGATTGAATAAGATCCTTGAAGTAAGTTGCCATCAGTGCAAAGCATTACAAAATTTTGCTCCTAAATATGTATGATCTTTTATTGTAAGGGAAAATAAGCTTTGTACGAACCTGTAATTGTAACGCAATAAAGTGATCTGCATAATAAAGGTTGCTATCATATGGGGCAATATAAAGTGATGTTCATGTACATTAAGAGTTTACACATCCAAAAATGAAAAGCGCAAGACAACCGCTGCTTCCCTCTGCGAAGGGTCAATCTTTTACTTTTCAGTTTTTACTTTTATGCAAGAGTTAGCAATATTCATCCTCATTTCAACCTCAATTATTGTCCACTTGGCAAGCATCATGTGGTAGGGAATGATTCAGGCACATATATCTAGCTGAATATATGTAATCATGAGTTATTATAGTTGAAATTATTCCTGAGATAAATAAGTTGGGAGGCGAAACATTAAGCCCATATCTTCCAATGTGTTTGACTGAAACGGTTTGTTCTAAAAATATGCTTTGAGTTTCAGCAATCATGGAAGACTATATGATAGTTGAGTGTGTGGAAATTGCTAATCAAAACTCTTACATAGACCCTTCCTGAAAATAAGATGAATTGTAGTTGTTTGATGACTGAGAACATAGTTTGTTAGTTTTCAAAAAAGTTTATGGTCTATACATTAACATGTGAATAGCTTGCTACTTGATCATGAGAAGTTTTATGAGAAATGAGCTACTGTTTATGATATATAATGATGCTAGAAAAGGTGATTGAAATTATCATTGCTCAAATTTGTGCACTATGCTAGCATTCACACTTAATAAATTATTTCTTTTACCATTTACCTACTCGAGGACGAGCAAGAATTAAGCTTGGGGATGTTGATACGTCTCCAACATGTCTATAATTTATGAAGTATTCATGCCATGTTTGCAGTAATTTTATATGGTTTTGGTGCACTTGTATATGGTTTTCATGGACTAACATATTAACCTAGTGCCCAGTGGCAGTTGTTGTTTTCTCCTTGTTTTTGGTTTTCCAGAAAATCCATACCAAACGAAACGAAACTTTTTGACGGTTTTTTCTGGAAGGAAAGAGACCCAGGAAGCTTCGAGGGAGTACCAGAAGACCCACAGGGGCCCCACAAGACAACAGGGCGTGCCCTAGGGGGTAGGCGTGCCCTAATGCCTTGTGGCCGCCATGTGTCACCTCCTCGCATGATTCCAACACTGAAAATTCTTATATATTCGAAAACTCCTGAAAGTTAACTTAGATGAGTTTTTCCGCCGCCGCAAGCCTCTGTTCCGAAGCGACCTCATCTGGAGCTCTGTTTCAGCACCCTGCCGGATGGGGGAAGTCATCATCGGAGGCCATCTTCATCATCCCCACTATCTCCATGATCAGGAGGGAGTAGTTCACCCTCGGGGCCGAGGGTATGTACCAGTAGCTATGTGTTTGATCTCTCTCTCTCTCTCGTGATTTTGATAGGACACGATCTTGATGTACCATGAACTTTGTTAATCTAGTGGAATCTGATGGCTCCATATTCTTTAGAGCTCATTTGTTGCACTTATCTCTGTATATCAAGTCATATCATGTTCCATTGAGCCAATTACATGTCCATATTCATGATTTCCAGTTTTTGTACTTTTCACCGTGAGCATTGCATAATCTTTAGTCTTAGTTGATTTTTATTAGTTTTGTTTGTCTTTGTGTGTCGTGTAGGTGATGCGGACTTCCCAAGTACTTAGCATGATGAAAGGAGTTCAAACAGTGGACATCCAGGACCCAGACTTAGAGATTTTGAAGGTCGAAAAAGTCATTTTTTTCCAAATTGCTCCAAATTAAGATCTAAAACCATGAATGGATCAGCGTCGTTCATACGAATCCAACGAGCCCAAGAACGTCAAATTCCGAGTTCGTATGAAGAAATGGCGATCGTTTTATCGGAAGAGGACAAAGCAAAGACGACCTTTCGAACGACCGCGCGCGGTCGTTTGGGCGGTCGTTTGACACACACACATCACCGAAAGTTGCCTCTCGTTACGGGATTCTTTGTGGATTTCGTCCCTATTTGTTCCCACGACTTCCTTGGCCTTCAAGGGGTGATTTTGTAAAGGATTGGGCTCATCTAGAACCCTTGGATCAAAGGAGAGAAGCCACCTCAAGGGAGGAGGCTATGAGAGAGATCTTATATAAACACCTTGAACCCTTGCCGCCACCACTCTCCATCAAACTTCATCACGTCTCATTCATCATTCTCATCTACAAGTCCAGCCGCCATCCACATCAAGAACACCAAGGGGACAACCAAGAGGGAGACCGGAAGGGAGCCGCCGTCGGTGGGCGCGGCCATGGGCCGCCGCCGCCGCCGCGCCGCCTCCATCACCATCACCATCATCACCCCTTCTTCCTCCCCCATCACGGTCTCCGTCATGGGTTGTAATAACTCTTGAACCCCTCTTTGTGTGATGTTATTTGAGTAATTGTTGTCTATGGGTCAATCAATTAGTAAGTGGATATTTGTATGTGTTCTCTAATTATGCGTGTTGCTTTGTGTTGCTTATTTACCTTCGGTAATTTAGTGATGAGAGATGTTCTACCCATTGGCATAGTTGGAGACATCCAACTCCCCAGGCCACACATGAAGTATATAGATGGTTGTGCAAACCGATTGGACTGAGATGTGACAGGAGCAGATATCTGTTGGGAAACATTGCATGGAAAACAAAAAAAATCTACACACACGCAAGATCTATCCATGGAGATGCATAGCTATGAGAGGGGAGAGTGTGTCTACGTACCCTTGTAGACCGTTTAGCGGAAGCGTTTATCAACGTGGTTGATGTAGTCGAACACCTTTGTGATCCAACCAATCAAGTACCGAACATACACTACTGCAGGATGCTGCTAACGCGACACTACGATCAGAGACCCTTCGACGAAACTGTGTGCGATGCAATAATCGCAAACGGTGATGTAAAAAACACGTCAAAAAAGATGCAAAATGTTTGCGATGATGGATACATCAAACACGGTTCAAAATTTTGTTGCGTGTGCGATGAGGGGCATACGGTTCAGTTCAATGAACTGTTTGCGATGAGGCAGAAGAACAGAAACGGGCAGCCAGATGAAGGTGTGTGCGATATACGACATACGGTTCACTCAGATGAACTGTTTGTGATTAGGCAACACAAAAGAAACGGTCAGCCAGATCAAGGTGTGTGCGATATACGGCATACAGTTCACTCGGATGAACTGTTTGTGTTAAGCCAAGAGAACAAAAATGATTCAACTTAACAAGATGTGTGTGATACGCGGCAAACAGGTGTGTAATCGGAAACGTGTGGTAAGACCGATAACAACACAGACGATTCCTGTTAACAAGCCGTGTGTGTTGTGAGCAAACGATTGCTGGTATACAATTGTCAGTGATTGATGAAATCATCACCGACGGGTTCCATTGTTTAGTCCGTGTGCGATGTGATTTTCTCTGTCTACAGAGCATCAACATATATACTTAAAAAGACAGCATTGTAAAACCAAATTAAGCATACAATTACACAAGTGACTACACACATAACATTTCCACACACCAAAGTAAGTAATTACATGCATACTAAACTAGGAGAAACGAGGATCTAATCATCTACTTATTGTTGCGACGACGCTTGCCATTGCTCTGCTTCCGGCTGGATCCCTGGCCGTTTTGGGGAAGGAGGCACTTCCTCATGTCAACGATCCGCCTGTACATGTCGTAGCTCGTGTACGCCTCCTTGGCCGCGTACACGACGTGAGCTTTGTCGAGTTTCTCCATCCAGGCTGAGTGCCAGGCACGTTTGTCCTTGTTGCAGCAATCCTTCATGTCGCTGTAGTAGGGGTCGATGATGGCCTCGGCGAGGTGAACTAGTGAGTCCTTCTCATGCTCCTTGCTGCCCCAGATCTTGTAGTGGCCCTGGATGTCGACAAGATTCTGGCAGGCGATGCCCGAATTCTTGAGCACCTTTACATCGTTGGTGATGTCCACTGTAGCGAACATGTAGTGGGGGTTGTTGACAAACCTGGCGACACGCTCGCAAGGCCTTGTGGCCAGGCAGTAGTGGTAGACGAGGATGTGGTTGCGCACGCACATCTGGGCGATGGCAACCTTGGGACGAGACCCGGCACGAGCGCGGGTGTACTCGAGGTCGAACCCGACCACCTTGTACTTCTCCTCGGTAAGCAATAGCTCCATGATGTGGATGGAGTGCTCCACCCAGACCGGGTTGTTGGTGTACACCACCGAGAGCTCCGTGAACCTACTGTGGGTGTCCACCACGGCATGCATGGTGAACTGCTGCTCGTCGTCGGCAGCCGCTCGGAGTGCCATTGGAGCCGCACAGGATACCCTCTAAGAATTTGTCGTGGTGGGTGTGCTTATTGCAATGGTGGGGCGCGATCAAAAGGTTGAAGAGACACAAGGGTTAAATGACCGCTGTAATAAATGGGGGTTAGCCGGCCTGTAATTGTCACGTCTTGTCACGGCGTTCATAGCGGAGGATTCCAGTGCACGCTTGACAACACCGCACTGCACGTGTTTCGTTTGACCACGCGTGGGCTTGTAGAGGCACCAAATGTATCATCGGTGAGCCTGTTCCCGCGCTACCGCGCAGTTTACCGCACAAGCTTCCCGCCCGGCGAGTTTGGCCACGCGTCGGCTAGAAGAGGGACAAATCGTGGGCATTTATTGGCAAAAGGCTTTGTAAAAACGAAGTGTGTGGAATGACTTCGGTCATAAGTTTACCCTTGGGTGATGAGGTCAAAGTTACACAGAAGGGTGATGATGGACACTCGAATGCGATAATTAATTCTGTGCTCTACAGGGCACACAATTGAAGAAACCAACTGTGTGCAATAATGTCGAAGATCGCAGTCGAGTTAGCTATATAGATCGTGTGCTATGAGATCGACAAGGTAAACAGATTCGAGAATGGTTAATAAAATCTAAGACCATTGCATATTAAGGTCAAAATAGTGCTACCAATATACGAGTCTCATACGATGCAATTTCAACGATTGTACCACAAAAGCTCGAAATATTACAAGGTTCAAATTCCAGAGTTATATGGCTCAAATTCGAAGATTACAAGGTTCAAACTGATATTAGAAATGAAATTCAGCTCATCAGCTGCAAACGCTCGCGCTGATCCACTGAACACGGATATCAGAGAGGTTCAAACTAATATTACCACTTCTAAGTCTGGTTTCTAAACCTCATAATTTTTGCAAAGGGGTCAGCCACTGAGAAGTCATGTATGGGGTTGACACGATGACTTCTGATTACTCTGTCATCTGAAGTTCCAAAATGAAATTCAGCATTTTCGGAGCCTATTCCATTCTGCCGCAGCCGCCGGCGCTGATCAACAAACCATTCATTTTTGCAAAATAAATGTAGGGTAAACCTCATTACCTTCAGCACCCTTGCTCTGACAACAAAGAACCTGGCAAATATAATCTTCGGTAAGGTCCCTCGGTAGGAGTTCAAAGTAATTTCTGAGAGATGCAGATCTAGGCAGTCGACGTGATTGTTATATTGTATCACATTATCCACCACTGGGCCTAATCTTATCTACAAAAGAAGAAAACGTGTTAGTGCCTACATGCAGTTTTGAACACTACTATAGGCCTATTTGGTTTGCAGGATTTGTAAAATGCACTAACATGCCATCTTCGATCTCACATGATTAACATGGGCATTTGATTACAATCTAGAAAAATGTAGCCTTCTTCACAAGAGGTTGGAGTGGATGAAAAGTTCCCTAAGAAAACTAGTACAGATGAATCCAAAGGAGAAATGCTTATGGATTGTAACCATATGGATCAAGCAACCAATATGGGGGGGGGGGGAACATGTATGTACTGAAATCCTCCAAAAGAATCCTTCAGAAATCGTAGTACATTGTCATTGTAAACTTGGAAAAAGGTGTCACAAATTGAACTCCCTTATGATTAACATTTAACAGGAAAGGAACATCACCTCGATATATAGCTTCTCCAGGCACGGAAAGCATCTCAGGAAACTGACAACTTGCTCCAGGTTGGGGCCGATAGATTCTAGTGCCAAGACCTTCACTGTGCACAGTTTCGGGGTCAAGCTTGTCGGAATCATTTTCTGGATGACAGACGAACATACATCTTTAAAATTAGAAATAATGTTAATTTGTAGAAGGAGAGGTAGAAGGCGGCTGTTGTACCTAAATGGGTGTGGATCCAATAACAAGTTCGGAGTATTTGTCAGACGAGTAGCCCACCACTGTCAATTTTGGCACAGACATGACATTGATTCTTGTTGGACCTTCTTGATCAACTACCAGTAATCTCTCAAGTGTAGGTGTGTCCTCAATGACCATACCGTGGTACACATCTTGTGATGTCTTCTTGCCGCACCAGCAACACACATAAATAGTCCGGAGAGTCATGGAGGTGATGTGGAAGCTACTCAACCCATTGATCGCCTGAAGAAGAAGGTACTCGAGTGTAGTATAGCCACGGAGCAGGCTCTCCATGTCACCGTTTGGGAGGCAGACGACAATGAGCTCGAGGTGCTTTAGTCGTGGTAGAATAAGAGCGGGCGCGTCATTAGGGGGGGGGGAATGGCAGTTCCTGAACTTGGCGACGCGCAGCGTGGGCGCGAGGCGGAGCGCGGATGTTGGCAGCGAGCGCATATGCCCATCATCAAAAGTGAGCTCCTCGAGCTGATCTAGGGCGGGGGATCGGAACCAGTCGTCAAGCTTGGCTCGGTCCTTGCCATTGGAACGGAACTTGCTCATTCTAAGGCCTCTGGTTGGGCCAAGGTGACTGCCGAGGATCTTGGAGAACGCATCCAAGCTTTTGAGATAGCCATGGCAGAGCTCGTGGGTGTCGATGAGGTCGAGAGGGGTGGAGTTCCATAGGGGACGCCACCGCTGGGAAAGGACGGTTGTCCGCGCCCCATATTTGATTGGGAGGAGGGAGATGATGACTGCCAACATATCATCGGGGAGGCTGCTGATGAAGTCTAGGCCTGCTGGAGTTGCTTGTGGTTCTTGCTCGCCCTGCCTCCGCTTGTTGGCAGCCCTTCTCCACCTTTGGAGTCTCCTTGTCAGCGGCGCTTTCTGATAGAAGTGGGAGTACAGGGAATATTTAGTTAAAATAGGGCAATAGAAAAGTGTATTGGTAACTAGAAGTTATTAGGTAGGAATATAGTAAGAAAATGGAATAACAATTGGTTGCTTAAATACTACATAATTCATTTGATATTGCTGGGTAAGTCAACATGCAGATACTTGAAAAGAAAACTTACTTCGAACAAAGTCTGGACGGATGATATCGTCGGGGAAGTTAGCATATATCTCATGACCAGGCTCTTTTATGTGCAGTGCAATTTTAGTGCCAGCTTTCAATACATAAAACTTAGAAATTTCTTTCCAAAGACCAGTGCCAAAATAGGAGTCACCATGTTCATCAAGTCTTACAGTAGCAACGATTGTAAATCCATGGTTTGTGTTCAGTATGGCATCCCTGCAGTCTTGATTTATGTAAAGGGAAAGATTGTGCACTACAGATTCTGTTACATAGCAAGGGACGCGCTGAAGAAAATGGTAGGATTGTTAAAGAAAATATGGTAACATGCAAATATGGGCCCAAATTGAAAGAACTGTACAACAGTTGAAATCGAAGGACAAAAATCTATAATTAAACAGATAGGGTAAACATGATGTCATGGAAATATGAGAGTAATCGAAAGAACAATACATCATTAATTTGCCTAATATAGAAAGAAGAGGGAAAAAAGTCCCCTTTGACGTATATGGTGCATGTGGCACCTTTTATCCAAATGTAGCAATATTTAGTATATGTTCAGGAAAGTAGGCCATGCCAACCGATTTAGGGTGAGATTGAACATACCGCGCGCATCCTCAAGTCATCTGGTACGGTGAGATGGAATGTGTGGCAGAGTCCGCAAAGTCCTGATGTGTCCGCGCACTATACACTCTATGAATGAAAGAAAACCCTCAAATCAGCTCGAATAAAAATGAATTCACGGCGATTTCGGATGGGTGATTAAAGGAGGCAGATGAACTGGGATAAGAGATGAGATAATATCTCAGTAAATTAGTTACCTTGTTGTCCATGAGAAAGAACCCTCGGTACGGTGGATTCCCCAACTGAGCGGAGCTGGGTTGATCGCGAGCAGCGTCGAGAAAGTCGATGGCGATAGGCGGCGGCAAGCGGAAGTGGCGAAATGCGGTGGGGTTTGCCGGTAGCCTGGCGGCAGGTGTCGAGCTAAGTGGTTACTGCCGCGATAGGCGATGCCATGCATAGACGCAGAGGAGCTTGTGCAGGTGTGAATGGGGACCGGAGGGGGTGGCGGGCGGGGTGAGGGTTTTTGTGACGTGGGAATGGTGAGGGTTTTCTTTTTTCTTTTTTGAATTCAGTGGTGAGGGTTTTCTGTCCCACAAAGAATTTTGGAGGCAACGGTTTGCTAGAGCCAACCGTGTGTGATTGACGCAACAGGCAAAATGAAAGTCATTGCACACGGTTCCAATTTTGGGAACCATGTGTGATTGACGTACTACCTCCGTCCTGGTTTATTGGTCCCCTTTGTAATTTGTACCAAATTTTGACCAAATATTTAACTAAGAAATGTTTATGCATGTCACCAAAAATTATATCATTGAACACTATGTTCAAATACGCATCCAATGATATAATTTTTGCTGACCTGCACTAACATTTTGTCACTTAAATCTTTAGTCAAAATTTAACACAAATTACAAAGGGGACCAATAAACGAGGATGGAGGTAGATTCCATCAACCGAACTGATTGCATCCATATCCCATAGTTAGACATAAGTAAACATAGATTAAACATACTCAGACATAGATAATAAGCGTACACGTACACAAGCATAGTTCAACCATAAGTACATAGTTCAACCGTCATTAAGCATACTCAAGCGTACATAGTTCGATCCCACATCTCATCTCACATGCCGGCACGATCCTGAAGCTTCTCCAGGTACTCGGCGTACGCGCCGTGCGCCACCCTGTGAGAATACTTCTGCTTGATGGAGCCAACGGCCTGTCCTCTTGCATGCGCCAGAACACTTTGATACGCGTCATGAAGCTTGTGGTTGCAAAATGGGCATCGATAGCCGCCGTCCTAGGTCCTAATAGGCCTGTTATGCATTCCCGCATAAAGCTCCCTCAGGATTTGCCTCTTGTACCTCCTCTGGACATCTTCATCCTCGCTGTCCACATCGTCAGACAACACCTATACAAATAGTAAAACAAATTTGGCATCAAATCAATGTTTACATGCCGTGAAGTAGGATTAGGAATTTATGGCTATTTTTTAATACATATCCAGAGATTATGGTTCGATTTTTAAGCACAGTCGTCTATGTACAGACCAATCTTGAAGAAAATAATGGCACAAACATATATGTAGGTCATTCAAAATCAATTGTCAAGTCCTGGCTAGGAATTATTAGCACGAACACTAACCCTAGTCGGATTACTAGCAGAAATCATTTGCATAGATGAAACAACTACTCACTTATCACTTGTACCATTCAAACAATCAATACACTACACGGATCTAACGAAACTTACTCAGATTTCATGGATTGGGAGAACATAACCATAGGATTTCTATTCCAAAAAGGGGGAGGCAGGAGTAACCAGAGAAACCCTAGAATCTATTTGACACATAAATGGGTATAGATGACTAACCAGTTGTCCGTCGTCGTCGGAGTCGTCGCTGGAGTGGTTGTCGGAGTCGTTGCCGGGGTCGTCGCTCGAGTCGTCACCAGAGTCGGTGTGGAACTCCGCCTCCGGCTGTGGAAGCTCGATGTCGTCGACGACGTCAGGGTGCAGCGATAACTTGCCGGCGGTGACGGCAACCTTTGTCTTCATCTCCACGCCGTGCTCCGGTGCTTTAGCAGCCCCGGCGTCGCCACTCCCTCCGATGGGGTGCTTCGGTGGCATCCTCATACACTGACGGCTTTGAGGACTGAGAGCGGCATCGAGGATGCAAGTGGAGAGAGAGGATTGTGTGTGTGGCGAGGATCGGGGGTGCGGCCGCTCGGGCGCACCATTAATATGGAGTAGTGGGAGAGAGGCGGGCGGTGGTCAAACCACTGGCTCGCTTCCCGGTGAGCCTGCGCACTGGACTGCTGGCATGCCTACCGTTATTTCACACAGCTACTCGCACGCTTCCCGATGACACTGAGCAACGAGCACGCCTTCGTCAATTCACACACCTGCACGCACGCCTCCCGGTCTGCCTGCGCAGCGGACTGCTCGCATGCGTCCTGTCAACTCATGCCTGCTCGCACGACACATGGGTCGCGTGGCGGCACGTATATTGTTTTTCTATTTGGATGATTAATGTTGCCGCTTTATTGCTTAACCAAAGCATGGCACGTATCCATTGTTGGTCTAACGCTCATGGTTCGAATAAATAATCCATTTGGAATATTGGTTCCCAATTATTAATAATCTCCCGTTTGTAATTAGATAAAGATTACATCAAAATTGGTCTCAAATTTGACAAAAAAAAGTACAATGCCACTTTGTATTGGTGTCCATATGACAACACGATAAGTTTCATGAACTTCAAATAAGTTTTGGATGTACTAGAATTTAAAAATCAAGATTCTCAATGTTTGAAATTTCTTGCACGGGGAGTAAACATGCACCCAGTGAGACACATGTGTTTTTGCAATCCATTTAGGTGCACTGTCACGTGTGCATGTAGCTCAAATTTGATTTTTGCACATTATACCCGTAGAAAATCAATCAATGTACTAAAATGTCTTAATGATCTCTGTTTTTTTTAAATTAAAACGTCCCTCCTTTGGTAACATATGTTCACCGCGGGATAATTTAACATGCATCGTAGTTGTGGTGGATTCGCTGTGTGTGTGTAGGTGTGTGCATCTGGGGGGTGGCGGGTGGCTCGCAGTACACTACGAGTTGTGAGCCACCGTGTGGGTTGGCCGTTTTGTTAGGCAGGTGTCACATCAGAGTCGTGAATTCGTTATTTAAAACATTACACAACCCTTTCATACATACATGTTTTGGCCACATGCAGTCGATGGTTGTCCTACACGACACTCGATACTCGCGTGTGACGCTTTCTATGGGCCCGCGAGGTCGTCGTCCATCACTTTGACGAACAACCGGCAGTGAGGTTAATTTGACCAGCAAGGTAGAATCTTTTTTGTTTATGTTATGGTGGGAGTATATATATAGTACGCGTCGAAGAGGTGGGAGGGGACTAGCATATATACTATACGTACGCGTCTGTGAACAAGTACACCTCACTCAGTGTCGGGACTTTTTGGTTTCCGAGGCACGTGCCACATCAAAGTTGTGAAATTGGCTATTCAAACATCACACAACACCTCTTTGGGCCACATGCATGCAGGCGGTGGTTATCCTAGCTAGGACACTCACGTGTGACGCTTCCATCTGTGGGCCCACGAGGCCATCGTCGATGCATGCATCACTTTGACCTACATCGGGAGAGGTTAATTAATTTCACCATCGAGGAGGATTCTTTTTGGGTTGTATTACGGTAGGAGCATATAGTATGGGTCAAAGAGGGGGAAGGGGACCATCATATGTAGTACGCTTCATGAACCTCGCTCTGTGTGGGGGCTTTACGGTTTTTGAGTCATGTGGCACATCAAAGTTGTGCATTTTGGGTATTCAACATATGTTTGGCCCACATGCAAAGCGATGGTGGTTGTCCTCTCGCACCCACTTAAGCGGCTATCAGCGATATCGATGCTTTCCATCTATGGGCCCACTTGGTCCATCATTACTTTTTGCCTGACAACGAGAGAGGTTAATTTGACTTAGGAGGGGATTATTTTTTTGTTTGTAATACGGTATATATATAGGTCATGCTCTGGGATGACATGATACAGTTTGAGCACACACACATGCATGTGTACGGATGAATCCCTCCCATCGAGTCGAAGTGGCTAGTACAACGACACGTCATGAACCGATCTCGCTCTATGTGGGGACTGTACGATTTTCGACGCACGCGCCACATCAATGTTGTGAAATGGTATTCAAACATCATGCACGCATCACCTCCATACATATGCATGTAGTGGTTGTCTTCGAATGGTACACTCCCTCGCGTGGTTATCGGCGACAAGCCTATATATTCGTGGGCCCGTGTGGACATCCATGATCACCTTGACCCACAACAAGATAGGTTACCATGGCGGATTCTTCCTTTGGTTCGTGTTATCGTAGTATAGGTCATGGTGAGATTCAGACCTAATTAAGTTTGAGCGCATATACTATGCACGCATGCATGCATGAATCCCCGTCGTCGGCTTGAAGTGTGGTGTGACATACATATGCATCGTCAACCTAACCCTCACTCAGTGTGGGGATTTCTAGTTCGAAAGCATGGTGCCACATCAAAGTTGTTCCATTGTGTATTCAAAAACACACCTCTCCATACATATGTTTGGGCCACACGCATGCAGTGGTTGTCTTCAGGGACTAGCTACTTGCGTGATTATTGGAGAGCTAGCCCATATCCGGGGTCGCATGGACGGCCATCACTTTGACTAACAACAAGAGAGAGGTTGTACAACCTAGGTGGATTATTCTTGGTCCGTTTTACAATCCATCTTGGTGAGATGCCTCTCTGGTCCGCCGAATGAAAGTGGGTGTGGGGGGGGGGGCTGCTACTTCGCACTCTGCTAGGTGAACCTCGGTTGGGGGGGGGCATGCATTCATAGCTTAGGATTCCCTTCGTGCCGACACGAGGGGGGGGGGGAAGCAATACCATGCGCTTTGCGAGATAGGTGCCACATCGAAGTTGCATTTGGTATTTGAACATCAAACCACCCTTTTCATACATAAATTTGGTCCACATGCAAGTGTGTTCATGTCCTGACCCTCTCCCGCATCATTTTTCACTAAATTTATGCACATTAGACAAGTCGGATGACGCAACAGACACGGTTCACTCAAACTAACCGTGTGCCACACCGGTGCCCCTGTCACGCACATCCGCACAGTACATTGGGCTCCATGAGGCTTCCCCTCTCAAAAATATCTACCCGCCTGCAGCTTTTTCTGTTTGATAACACACAATTATTATGTTTCGACCATGTGTGATGTTTCTTGTTCCCAATCCCGCTTGCATCCCTCGAAAATATGTGCCCGCCTCGAGGGTTTTTCTGTTTCATAACACACGGTTGTTATCTCCGGACCGTGTGCGATGCACCATCATCAAAATTTTCAATAGCTCCGGCATTTCACTCCCGCGTTTGACTCCCGCGTAGTAAAATTTTTAGTACCCGCGTCATTTCCTCAAACACACCCCCGCCCCCCCTCCACACACGCACACACACCAAAACCTCCTCGGGTGCGCGCGCGCGTGTGCGCACACACACACACCCCCTCCCTTGCTCGAAACCCTAGCAAGGTCCCCACCGCCGCCGCCGCAAGGCCTCCATTGTCAACATTTGCCAGTTTGCCCGTGCAGCTTACCCACCGATCTCCATACCCAGGCCGCCCTGAGTTTCTTAGATGACGCCTGCCAAACGCCCCCTTTCCCATAGATCCCCATCCCCATCCCCATTCCCCACTCCAGAGCGTCGCAGCCTAAGCCTGGCTATGCGAGCTCGAGGAGCGACTGGCCCAAAAGAGGTGTATCGCGGTCTCTTCGCCCGACGTCGCCGAGGAAGCTGACGACCATTACTGGCCGCAGGCACTCAATCAGCGGGTTAGAGTATGCGGGTATGTCGCAGACGCCGGCTATGACATCGAGGTCATCGACATCGATGGCCTGAGGCGGGCTATGCCACAGGTTAAGTGGCCCACCCCCAACCCCTCGGGTTCAACCGCCGTCGATCTCATCCATGGCCCCGCCGCTGATCTCCTCTGGCTCGCTGTCAAGAATTTACCATCCTACATCGCCATCGAGCCCCTTTTGTCATTTCTGAAGGACACGTTCTGCGACGCTGGCTTGGGATCCACAGCTTCCAAGTCAGACCTCATCGACGGCGACCACGAGGAGGGCACCCTCTCCGGCTCTTCCAAGGGGAAAGAGCCCATCTGCTCTTCCAAGGGGAAAGAGCCCGTCTGCGACATCAGGGAGGGCACCCTACAGCCGTGCTCTTCCAAGGGGAAGGAGCCCATCGGCGACAACATGGAGCGCATCCAGGGTCCGTGCTCTTCCCACGGGAAAGTGCCCATCTGTGACAAGTGAGGAAACCCATGATTTGTTTTGCCGTGCCTCTTCACAGGGGGAAACCCATGATTTGTTTTGCCGTGTCCCTTTTGTAGTGTAGTGAGAATATGTCCAGTTTTAATTGCTATATTTGGTTGTTTGCAGTATGCCTTGTTTATTTCAGTTGTTCACAATGTGATGCTCTATATGTGCAATTATTTATTGTGTAGTACATTTCATCAATCCAGTTTTAAACATACCGATAGGAATGCATATATTTGCTTGCTGTTAAGCCTGTTATAGCTAGCATATGCCTCTTTTAAAGTTTTTTGATTGTTCGGTTGTTTGTAGTTAGCATATGTCCAGTTTCAAATGCTATCTTTGGTTGTTTGTCGTATGCCTTGTTTATTCCAGTTATTCAGAACGTGATGTTCTATATGTGCAAGTATGAACTGTGCAGTTCAATTTCATCAATACCAGTTTCAACAATACCACTATGAATGACTACATTTAGTTGCTGCATCTTGTAGTTAACACGCCTTTCCATTTTTATTTAACAATAACCAGTGTACTTAGACCGGCACAATACTAGTTTGAATGACTATGTTTTCTTGTTGTTAAATGTTAGACCTGTTGCAGTTAACACACCTTTCCACTTGTTTTGCTTTACTAGCGTGCTTAAACCTGCACACTGAAGCTATCTTTTGGAGATTATTTTGTCTGCCATGGATAATTTTCGTTGATGTTTAGCCTGTTATGCTTAACATGCCTCTCGATGTACCTACACAGGACAATTTTGGGAACGACTGCTGTTTTCCATCGAGGTTAGTTTCATCCCATGGCTTATATATACTCACTGTTCAAGATATCGGTAGCTGGTACCATATAGGCCGGGGGCTGATAAGGGACTAATCGGTGAATCGGACTTTTAACTGAATATATCTGTAACCCATTTATCGTTAGGTTAACTAGGGCCATATGTAATATATCTGAGGCTACATAGCAACATGCACTGTACTTAATGTCTAAATATGCAATCCTAGGCTACATAGCAACAAGGAAGAGTGTTACCTTAATGTTCTGATGATGTCTAGATATACGTAGAAGAGCAACAGCAGCAACAACAACAACACTGCCCTGTTTGGATACTCAACTTAGCTCGAGGTTAGAGTTAGTTTCTAGCTCATGACTAACCCTGAACTAACTCCATCCAAAGAGGTGTTTGGATGACAGGGTTAGATTGACAATAAATGCACTAGGAGAACTAGCTCCAATTAGCACCTCTTGGGTTGGATAGTTTTTTTGGGTGGGTTAGATGCAACTAGCTCAAACTAGCCCTCATGTCTGGATATACTTTAGGGCTATTTGAGCCCGAACTAGCTCAAACTAACTCTAACCCATGGATACAACAACAGTTAATCAACCGATAATTTGTAAGAATGCAATAAACTCCTTCCGACCCATAATATAAGATGTTAATTCATCTAATATGTGAGTATATTGGATGTTATAAGATATTATAAAAGAGTGTTGTACTACATCATTGTGCAATTGCTGTTTAGCTTCTAATATTAACTTGGTGCTTTTAGGTACATATGTCATTGGTAAAGATCTGCGCTTCGACCCTTTCTGCATATGGGGAAATGAGATATCGATGAACCAGCATCAAGTGAGGAAGCTGATAAAGATTGTTAGTAAAATGGGTCAAAAGATGGCAATTAAACTATTTGTTTACACTTTATCCAAGACAACAGCGAACTGCAGGATGGTAAGTAAGAACTCTGCAGCCTTCTTTTTACTGCCCATAATGAGTTGTGTTAGATGACAATGTCTGAATCTTTTTCCTTTGCAGTGGTTCCCAAAGCAGTTTACTCAAGATTACCTCTCAAACTACATGATTGGTGGGCATGCGAAGGTTAAAGAATTTCTACCAGAACACGATGATTATCTAGATGTTTTCATGAAGACCGTGAAGGATGGGCGGTCGGCCATCACAAGGGGTTGGACTAGAGTCGTGCGTGCCTTCTGCATGGAGGAGGGCACAATATGGGCATTCCGCTTCACCTTGTTCAGCAACCAGAATGTATTTCGCCTCTTTCTTTACCGTCTTTAATAGTACAAGTATACAACTGTGGTTCATCATTCTTTATTTGTTTCTTATGTAATTCTTGAACATATGTACCTATGAATCGAATAATGCATTGGTTGTTTGAACCTGATAGATATGAATAAAGCTATAGCATACATTCAAATTCAAATTCAAATCCGGTACAATTTGAAATAGCAGCAATTAAATTACGGTGAAATTACGCTCTCCAGGTCGTTACGGCACACACGGTTGGTAAAACACAAACGTTTGCGATATACACCATAATCCGACACAGTTCACAGAGAGGAAACATGTGCAAGCATGCACACAGTTACCGTTTGCAAAGCGTGTGTGATGTCAGACAATATCACAAATGATGCGGGCAAACTAAACGTTTGTGATAGTTGCCTTATCGTACATGATTCGCAACCATGAACTATTTTTGATGAAGTATGCATCGTTAACGTTGCACCATAGAATAGAGTGTGCGATAGTTGTCGTATACGACGATGTTACGATGGTCCAATGTTTCGTAATCCTGTTGGACACTCGTACGATGATTAGCTAATCTTCTTAATTAGTTATCGCATACGGTTTGGGAAATGCGAATGTGTGTGATTGTGTGCTTATCATACATGTTCTATAATAGTGAACCGTTTGTGATGGTCCGCGCATCGTAAACATAGCACCAAAGAATACCGACTGCGATGGCAATGCGAGCACAAACGAGTAGGAGTATTGTATATGCATCTTGGCTCCCTATCCCCGACGGTTTCTGGGTCGTGTGGGAAGGACCCCCCTATCGCACACACTCACTTGGCGACGGTTCCAAATGTCGTCGTGGAAAGGGGTTAAAAACAGTTTGTATAGCACCGACGCGTACCAGTGCATATTCATTTAAACATGCAAGAATAACACAGAGCAATGCTTTAGGGCATATATCAGATGGTCGGCTTGCCTGGGGTCGATGAATACTCCGAGAAGAAGTGTGGTGAAGCCACAGAAGAATTCGCCAGAAAAGATTCTCTCTCAGAGGGGCTAATAGAGGGCAAGCACAAAATGGTGCGCCACAAGGTGGCCGGCCGGCCCCCTTGGGCGCCTGCCCTTTGGCGCCCCCTTCATTGTTTGCTTGCGGGGGGAAGGCAGGAGGGGGTGGCGCCCCCCTTTCCTTCCTCTTAGGTGGAGGGAAGGAAAGAGGGGCTAGCCCTCCCCCCTTTCCATCCATAGGGCCGGCGGCCAAGAGGAGGGGCGCGCTAGCCCCTTGTGGGCTGGTGTCTTCCCCTCTCTTGGCCCATAAGGCTCATTAACCTCCCGGGGCTTCCCGGAACCCCTTCCGGTGATCCGATGACTACCCGATACAATCTGAAACCTTTCCGATGACCAAATAGCATCGTCCTATATATCAATCTTTACCTTCGGACCATTTTGGAGCTCCTCGTCATGTCCGTGATCACATCCAGGACTCCGAACAACATTTAGTCACCAAATCACATAACTCATATAATACTATATCGTCAACGAACGTTAAGCGTGCGGACCCTACGGGTTTGAGAATGATGTAGACATGACTGGGACGCCTCTCCAGTCAATAACCAATAGCGGAACCTAGATGCCCATATTGGTTCCTACATATTCTACGAAGATCTTTATCGGTCGAACCTTTATGACAACATACGTACTTCCCTTTGTCTATCGGTATGTTACTTGCCCGAGATTCGATCGTCGGTATCTCCATACCTAGTTCAATCTCGTTATCGGAAAGTCTATTTACTCGTTTCATAATAAATCATCTCGTAACTAACTCCTTAGTCACTTTGCTTGCAAGCTTCATGTGATGCTGTATTACTGAGAGGGCCCAGAGATACCTCTCTGATATACGGAGTGACAAATCCTAATCTCGATCCATGCCAACTCAACAGACACCTTCGGAGATACCTATAGAGCATCTTTATGATCTCCCAGTTACGTTGTAACATTTGATAGCACACAAGGTATTCCTCCGGTATCCGGGAGTTGCATGATCTCATAGTCGAAGGAATATGTATTTGACATTAAGAAAGCAATAGCAATAAACTGAACGATCATATGCTAAGCTAACAGATGGGTCTGGTCCATCACATCATTCTCCTAATGATGTGATCCCGTTATCAAGTGACAACACATGTCTATGGTTAGGAAACCTTAACCATTTTTGATCAACGAGCTAGTCTAGTAGAGGCTTACTAGGGACACGGTATTTGTTTGTGTATTCACACATGTATTTAAGTTTCCGATCAATACAATTCTAGCATGAATAATAAACCTTTATCATGATTAAGGAAATATAATAATAACCACTTTATTATTGCCTCGAGGGCATATTTCCAACAGTCTCCCACTTGCACTAGAATCCATAATCTAGTTCACATCGCCATGTGATTAACACCCAATGAGTTCTAAGGTGTGATCATGTTTTGCTCGCGGAAGAGGTTTAGTCAACGGGTCTGTAACATTCAGATCCACGCGTACTTTGCAAATATCTATGTCTACAATGCTCTGCATGGAGCTACTCTAGCTAATTGCTCCCACTTTCAATACGTATCCAGATTGAGACTCAGAGTCACCCGGATCGGTGTCAAAGCTTGCATCGACGCAACCCTTTATGATGAACTCTTTATCACCTCCATAACCGAGAAAAATTTCCTTAGTCCTCTTATGTAACTAAGGATAATTTTGACCGCTGTCCAGTGATCCACTCCTGGATCACTATTGTACCCCCTTGCCAAACTCATGGCAAGGCACACAATAGGTCTGGTACACAGCATGGCATACTTTATAGAACCTATGGCTGATGCATAGGGAATGACTTTCATTCTCTCTCTATCTTCTGCCGTGGTCGGGCTTTGAATCTTACTCAAATTCACACCTTACAACATAGGTAAGAACCCTTTCTTTGACTGATCCATTTTGAACTTCTTCAGAACTTTACCAAGGTATGTGCTTTGTGAAAGTCCTATTAAGCGTCACGATCTATCCCTATAGATCTTGATGCCCAAATATGTAAGTAGCTTCACCGAAGTCTTTCATTGAAAAATTCTTAATCAAGTATCCTTTTATGCTATCCAGAAATTCTATATCATTTCCAATCAACAATATGTCATCCACATATAATATCAGAAAAGCTACAGAGCTCCCACTCACTTTCTTGTAAATACAGGCTTCACCGTAAGTCTGTATAAAACCATATGCTTTGATCACCTCATCAAAGCATATATTCCAACTCCGAGATGATTGCACCAGTCCATAGATGGATCGCTGGAGCTTGCACACTTTGTTAGCACCTTTAGGATCGACAAAACCTTCTGGTTGCATCATATACAACTCTTCTTTAAGAAACCCGTTAAGGAATGCAGTTTTGACGTCCATTTGCCAGATTTCATAATAATAAAATGCGAGAATTGCTAACATGATTCGGACAGACTTAAGCATCGCTACGGGTGAGAAAGTCTCATCGTAGTCAACCCCTTGAACTTGTCAAAAATGTTTCGCGACACGTTGAGCTTTGTAGACAGTGATATTACCATCAGCGTCCGTCTTCCTCTTGAAGATCCATTTATTTTCAATGGCCTGCCGATCATCGGGCAAGTCGACCAAAGTCCACACTTTGTTCTCATACATGGATCCTATCTCAGATTTCATGGCCTCAAGACATTTGTTGAAATCTGGGCTCATCGTAGCTTCTTCATATTTGGTAGGTTCGCCGTTGTCTAACAACATGACTTGTAGGACAGGGTTACCGTACCACTCAGGTGCGGAACGTGTTCTGATCGACCTACGAAGTTCAGTAGTAACTTGATCCGAAGTTTCATGATCATCATCATTAGCTTCCTCTCTAGTTGGTGTAGGTATCACGGGAACGATTTTCTCTGATGTGCTACTTTCCAATTCAAGAGAAGGTACAATTACCTCATCAAGTTCTACTTTCCTCCCACTCACTTCTTTCGAGAGAAACTCCTTCTCTAGAAATGACCCATTATTAGCAACAAAGATCTTGCCTTTGGATCTGTGGTAGAAGGTGTACCCAATAGTTTCTTTAGGGTATCCTATGAAGATGCACTTCTTCGATTTGGGTTCGAGCTTATCAGGTTGAAGCCTTTTGACATAAGCATCGCATTCCCAAACTTTAAGGAACGATAGCTTAGGTTTCTTGCCAAACCATAGTTCATACGGTGTCATCCCAACGGATTTAGACGGTGCCCTATTTAACGTGACTGCGGCTGTCTCTAATGCATAACCCCAAAATGATAAAGGCAAATCGATAAGAGACATCATAGAACACACCATATCTAATAAAGTACGGTTATGACGTTCAGACATACCATTACGCTGTGGTGTTCCAGGTGGCGTGAGTTGTGAAACAATTCCACATTGTTTTAAATGAAGGCCAAACTCATAACTCAAATATTCGCTTCCGCGATCAGATCATAGAAGCTTTATTTTCTTGGTACAATGATTCTCCACTTCACTCTAAAATTCTTTGAACTTTTCAAATGTTTCAGACTTGTGTTTCATTAAGTAGATATACTCATACCTACTCAAATCATCTGTGAAGGTCAGAAAATAACGATACCCGTCGTGTGCCTCAACACTCATCGGACCGCATACATCGGTATGTATTATTTCCAATAAGTCATTAGCTCGCTCCATTGTTCTGGAGAACGGAGTTTTAGTCATCTTACCCATGAGGCATGGTTCGCAAGTATCAAATGATTCATAATCAAGTGATTCCAAAAGTCCATCCGCATGGAGTTTCTTCATGCGCTTTACACCAATATGACCTAAACAGCAGTGCCACAAGTATGTTGCGCTATCATTATCAACTTTGCATCTTTTGGCATTAATATTATGAATATGTGTATCACTACGATCGAGATTCAACAAGAATAGACCATTCATTAAAGGTGCATGCCCATAAAAGATATTACTCATATAAATAGAACAACCATTATTCTCCGACTTAAATGAATAACCGTCTCGCAATAAACAAGATCCAGATATAATGTTCATGCTCAACGCTGGCACCGAATAACAATTATTGAGGTATAAAACTAATCCCGAAGGTAGATGTAGAGGTAGCATGCCGACGGCGATCACATCGACCTTGGAACCATTCCTGACGCACATCGTCACCTCATCCTTAGCCAATATTCGTTTATTCCGCAGCTCCTGTTTCGAGCTACAAATATGAGCAACGGAACCAGTATCAAATACCCAGGCGCTACTACGAGCATTAGTAAGGAACACATCAATAACATGTATATCAAATATACCTTTGTTCACTTTGCCATCCTTCTTATCTGCCAAGTATTTGGGGCAGTTCCGCTTCTAGTGACCATTTCCTTTGCAGTAGAAGCACTCAGTTTTAGGCTTGGGTCCAGCTTTGGGCTTCTTCATAGGAGTGGCAACTTGCTTGCCATTCTTCTTGAAGTCCCCTTTCTTTCCCTTGCCTTTTTTCTTGAAACTAGTGGTCTTGTTAACCATCAACACTTGATGCTCCTTTAGATTTCTATCTCCGCTGATTTCAGCATCGCGAAGAGCTCGGGAATCGTTTTCGTCATCCCTTGCATATTATAGTTCATCACGAAGCCTTTGTAGCTTGGTGGCAGTGACTGAAGAACTCTGTCATTAACACTCTCAACTGGAAGATCAATTCCCAGCTGAGTCAAGTGGTTATGATACCCAGACATTTTGAGTATGTGTTCACTGACAGAACTGTTCTCCTCCATCTTGCAGCTATAGAACTTGTTGGAGACTTCATGTCTCTCAACCCGAGCATTATCTTGAAATATCAACTTCAGCTCTTGGAACATCTTATATGCTCCGTGGCGTTCAAAATGTCTTTGAAGTCCCGGTTCTATGCCGTAAAGCATGGCACACTGAACTATCGAGTAGTCATCAGTCCGCGTTTGCCAAGCGTTCACAACATCTAGATTAGCGGGAACGGGTTGGTTACCTAGCGGTGCATCATGGACATAATTCTTTTGTGCAGCAATGAGGATAATCCTCAAGTTACGGACCCAGTCCGTGTAGTTGCTACCATCATCTTTCAACTTAGCTTTCTCTAGGAACGCATTAAAATTCAAGGGAACGGTAGCACGGGCCATTGATCTACAACATAGATATGCAAAAACTATTAAGACTAAGTTCATGATAAATTAAGTTCAATTAATCAAATTACTAATGAACTCCCACTTAAATTAACATCCCTCAAGTTATCTAAGTGATACATGATCCAAATCAACTAACCCATATCCGATCATCACATGAGATGGGATAGTCATCAATGGTGAACATCTCTATGTTGATCATATCTACTATATGACTCACGTTCGAACTTTTGGTCTCCAGTGTTCCGAGACCATGTCTGTACATGCTAGGCTCGTCAAGTTTAACCCAAGTATTCTGCATGTGCAAAACTGTCTTACACCCATTGTATGTGAATGTAGAGTTTATCACACCCGATCATCATGAGGTGCTTCGAAACAACAAACTTTGGCAATGGTGCATACTCGGGGAGAACACTTTTATCTTTGAAATTTAGTGAAGGGATCATCTTATAATGCTACCGCCGTTCTAAGCAAAATAAGATGCATAAAGGATAAACATCACATGCAATCAAAATATGTGACATGATATGGCCATCATCATCTTGTGCTTTTGATCTCCATCTCCAAAGCATCATCATGATCTCCATTGTCACCGGCTCGACACCTTGATCTCCATCATTGCGTCGGGGTCGTCTCGCCAACTATTGCTTCTACAACTATTGCTAACACATAGCGATAAAGTAAAGCATTTACATGGCGCTTGCATTTCATACAATAATTAAGAGACAACCCTAAGGCTCCTGCCGGTTGTCGATATTACAAAACATTATCATCTCATACAACAATGTATATCACATCATATCTTGACCATATCACATCACAACATGCCCTGCAAAAACAAGTTAGATGTCCTTTACTTTGTTGTTGCAAGTTTTACGTGACTGCTACGGGCTTCTAGCAAGAACCGTTCTTACCTACGCAAAACCACAACGGTCATTATCAAGTTTGCTGTTTTAACCTTTCTCAAGGACCGGCCGTAGTCAAATTCGATTCAACTAAAGTAGGAGAAACAGACACCCTCCAGCCACCTTTATGCAAAACAAGTTGCATCTCAGTCGGTGGTACGGGTCTCATGTGCGTGGACATGTAAGGTTGGTCCTGGCCGCTTCATCCCACAATGCCGCCGAATCAAAATAAGACGTTGGTGGTAAGCAGTATGACCATCACCACCCACAACTCCTTTGTGTTCTACTCATGCATATCATCTACGCATAGACCTGGCTCGGATGCCACTGTTGGGAAACGTTGCATGAAAAACAAAAAAAATTCTATGCACATGCAAGATCTATCCATGGAGATGCATAGCTACGAGTGGGGAGAGTGTGTCTACGTACCCTCGTAGACTGTTTAGCGGAAGCGTTTATCAACGCGGTTGATGTAGTTGAACACCTTCGCGATCCAACCGATCAAGTACCGAACGTACGGCACCTCCACGCTCAGCACACGTTCAAGTCGATGACGTCCTCGCCTTCTTGATCCATCAAGATGGACGGTGTAGTAGATGAGTTCCGGCAGCACGACAGCATGGTGACGGTGGTGCTGAACTTGTTCCCGCAGGGCTTCGCCGTGCACTACGGAAAACTAGACGGAGGACTAAACTATGGAGAGGGGTTGTGTGGTGCCCCCTCCCTCTCATATATATAGGTGGGGGAGGGGAGGCTGCCAGGGTGCGCCCCAAGGTGGCCGGCCGGCCCCCTTGGGCGCCTGCCCTTTGGCGCCCCCTTCCTTGTTTGCTTGCGGGGGGGAGACAGGAGGGGGTGGCGCCCCCCTTTCCTTCCTCTTAGGTGGAGGGAAGGAAAGAGGGGCTGGCCCTCCCCCTTTCCATCCATAGGGCCGGCGGCCAAGATGAGGGGTACGCCAGCCCCTTGTGGGATGGTGTGTTCCCCTCTCTTGGCCCATAAGGCCCATTAACCTCCCGGGGCTTCCCGGAACCCCTTCCGGTGATCCGATGACTACCCGATACAATCCGAAACCTTTTCGGTGACCAAATAGCATCGTCCTATATATAAATCTTTACCTCTGGACCATTTCAGAGCTTCTCGTCATGTCTGTGATCTCATCAGGGACTCCAAACAACATTCGGTCACCAAATCACATAACTCATATAATACTATATCATCAACGAACGTTAACCGTGCGGACCCTACGGGTTCGAGAATGATGTAGACATGACCGAGATGCCTCTTCGGTCAATAACCAATAGCGGAACCTGGATGCCCATACTGGTTCCTACATATTGTATGAAGATCTTTATCGGTCGAACCTTTATGACAACATACGTATTTCCCTTTGTCTGTCGGTATGTTACTTGCCCAAGATTCAATCGTCGGTATCTCCATACCTAGTTCAATCTTGTTACCGGCAAGTCTCTTTACTCGTTTCATAATACATCATCTCGTAACTAACTCCTTAGTCACTTTGCTTGCAAGCTTCCTGTGATGCTGTATTACCGAGAGGGCCCAGAGATACCTCTCCAATACACGGAGTGACAAACCCTAATCTTGATCCATGCCAACTCAACAAACACCTTCGGAGATACCTCTAGAGCATCTTTATGATCACCCAATTATGTTGTGACGTTTGATAGCACACAAGGTATTTCTACGGTATCCGGGAGTTGCATGATCTCATAGTCGAAGGAATATGTATTTGACATTAAGAAAGCAATAGCAATAAACTGAACGATCATATGCTAAGCTAACGGATGGGTCTTGTCCATCACATCATTCTCCTAATGATGTGATCCTGTTATCAAGTGACAACACATGTCTATGGTTAGGAAACCTTAACCATCTTTGATGAACGAGCTAGTCTAGTAGAGGCTTACTAAGGACACAGTATTTGTTTATGTATTCACACATGTATTTAAGTTTCCGATCAATACAATTCTAGCATGAATAATAAACCTTTATCATGATTAAGGAAATATAATAATAACCATTTTATTATTGCCTCTAGGGCATATTTCCAACAATATCTTGAGGGGAAACACGATTATTCTAGGAGCACGGTTGTCCATAGAACTTAAAGCCTTCGTGTAGTCCTCAAACCACAAGGAACTTAATATCTTTGTGTTAGCCACCTCCGATATGGGACACGAAGTAGGATGAATGAGTTATCTCAATATAGCTCGTCTTGAGAGATAATGTTATGTGAGGGACCGCCCACTATAAGTAGACCAACGTATCCTATGATTCAGGTACTGACTTAGTCATAACATGACATAGTCGTAATACCCTAACTCCATTATGAGCCCATACTGAACAAGGTCATACCTAGATGCCAGCAATCTCATCTAAAACATCACATACTTTTCTTAGTTTGTTTCTTCTGCTTAGTTTAGTATTTATTTTTCATTCTCTCTAGTTTAGTTTAATTCCTAATTTTTACCTTTCCCTTGCAACTTACTTAAGTGAGCTATTTCCATACTCCAGTTTGGATGTGAGCGTGGTTGTGTAAGTGATGACATTGCTGCGGGGATTGTGGTGCCATCCTATTCACTCCGTGTGAGATCGAGAAACCTTACTTATCACGAAATTGCTACATAGCCCTATGCACTTGTAGGACATCAAGCTTTTTCTGGCGCCGTTGCCGGGGAGCATAGCGCTTGGATATTACTTTCTCCTTCACATTTAGTTTAATTTTGTTTGTTGCAAAAATCTGCTTATCATGTCTTCTGAGATGTCTACTCAGGAACAGAGAAAATCTACAATGGAGGAGAAGAGAGACCATATTCCACCTGTGGCTATCAACAATGAGAAGATAAAAGAATGGGTAGCACTACTGGAAGAATGGGCACCAATTACATGCAATGAGTACTTTGTAACGTGCAAATATTGTAAAATGAAAGGGCACTACGCTTATCAATGTAAGTACAATGATGATCCTATACTAGCAATTTATATTATGAGTGATAAATGCAGTGCTAGTATTGAAGTTCTTCAGTTAGTACTTTATTATGGTGTCGATGAAGTTTTACATTACATGGGAGACGCATGGATAAATGATAGGGTGCTTGGTAGTGTTTATAGAAAATTGCATCCTATTTACCTTGCTTGCAAAGATAATTTCCACGATAATGCTTTGGTCATGACTATTCCAGAGAGGTTAGCCACCTCGAAAGTAATGAGCCTTTTGCAGGATCTATGGAAGAATGAAGAAAATGATGCAAAAGAAGAGCGAGAAGCACCCCTAGATACATGGTTGCAAGGAATGGTAAGAGAACATTTATTATATATATATATATATATATATATATATATATATGAAACTAACTTGCAGCCAACAAAAGGGGATCACGAAGTACAAATTATCATGGATGAACAAGTGTGCCTGGAAGAAAGAAACCTCATGGAATAAGAAGTGGATGAAAGCCCACCTCCCACTCCCAAGAGTAAACTTTTGCACACACTCAGTGAGTTCTTCGATGATGCAACTCTCAAGAAGAGCATAAAGTCTATGAGTACATTATAACTGCTAGAATTTTTAAATACATGTGTGTATATGCTATGTTCTATGTATGAAGTGTCTTGCAGATGTTGCCGGTCTCCGAAACATCTTGACTTCCAGTGCACAAAAACCTACGATGAGGTGGCAGGACACTACAACGGTAGTAAGAATGCCACCAAGGAAATCATGCGGTATGTGTTGCACAAGTGCATGGAAATTAACTGCTGAGATTGAAGCTGTCCAAGATCACAGGAAAGATGAAATTCTTGATTGGATATATTATGTGGTGGATAACATCAATTATTATTGATGATAATATCTTTCCGATAAAAAAGATACTAACATGCAGGAACAAGAGTATGATGATGACTCTAGTTTGGACGAACTTGAAGCTAATGAACTTGACTTCCATGATAGTCACCCTCTAGTCGAGGCATCTAGTGTTAGCAATCGTGATGAACTAGAGGAGAAAAATACTTTTGATTTGCATGTGCTAATGTCCAACTATGCTCCATTGGACGATCTTCTTATGCGGGGGAATCCATTAGGGAGTGATGATCAACCCACTCCAAACAAAGAATTTTATGAAGTATTTCCCGACGAAGGTAGCCAAGGTAATCTCTTAAGATTTATGTATAAGTCTCTAACCCTCTCGCTGCAGAACTATAAGAAGACATGCCTATCTAGTTTGGTGCATTGGTTCTCGCTTGAGAGCGAGAACCTCTTTTCCTACATGATGCCGATGCACTATAAGCATGTATGACTTTGACCACACTCTGCTATAAGAGGTGCTCCAAACCTCGGTCGGAGGTAGGCACCCAACTCGGGGTTGATATCCCTTGGGATCTAGGTGGATGACCTTATGGAGCACCGAAGCCCAGCTACATGGCTATAAAGAAAGTGCTGCTTGGTAGGCAACCCGGAAGTAAGTGACTTTCATATATATGTGTCTTTGAGTCTAGTTGCATTCATATTTGCATTGGCACTTTTATTTTGTTTTGCATAGTTGTTATTAGAATTGGTCTTGTAATACTCTTTGTCAGTAAACTTTAGCGTATCGATAGTCCAATATTTTGCTGCACACCTCCTCTTACTTTTTATGAAAAATGCTATGTTACTAACATGAGGAGGAAGCACAAAAACTTTCGCGAAGTTTTGCAGCTCCAAGGAAAAAGATGGCATACCATACGACTGCTCCCGGTCATATTAGCACCCGTATCAGCTTGTGGCCGCGAGCAGAAGAGGATCAGAACAAAAGACGGCCTACCGTGCGCGCGCTCGTGGTCATATGACCCGGAGGCCATGAAGAGCAACCCTACATAGCAAAATAAGGCATTTCGTGCGAGCGCTTGCGCTCGTATGCGCGCCCATATGAGAGGATGACGTCAGGCAAGGAGTTCCAGAGCGAAAGATGGTGTACCGAATGACCGTACCCGGTCGTACGTGCGCTTGTATGAGGTCAATAAAACCCCCATTTGATTTATTTTCGATGTCCGAGGTTGATGGGCTATTTTCTAACCGATTATTTGCTTTGTATTTTCATTTAATTACCTTCAAAGCCCCTTGACCAATAAATCTTTTAGCAACCAATGCTTTCTTTTATTTTCTTTTCCGGTTGGGTATACGAACCCCGTCCGCATACCGAATCGATGCTTTTATTTTGTGTGTTATTTTCGTAGGGACTTGAACCTTATGTGGTGATGTGTACGGTATGGTGCCAACCGTATGAAGATCCACACAAGCCACTTGGTTGCTTCCATTCGATAAGCTTCAACTTCGAGTACCCGGTAATGTTTTCCAATTTGAACCTTGCTCAAATAAAAGTCGTTTAGTAGCAAGTTTCTCACCTTATGTGAGAACCTCTTTTTTGTTAGGCACTTAGGAGCTACAAACTCGTGTTTTATATTTTGTCTCACACACACTTCACTTATAATCTAGGAATCTGCAGACTCTTAGACTTAGTTTGTTGACTTAAGGAAGGGGCTTAGGTTGACGAACGATCTTTATGAGACAAATGTTTTTTATCACTTGTGTTGCTAATCCTTTGTGCTACAAAAAAATGAAAAACTTTAAAAAGCACAAAAATATTTGGTTTCCCTTTTAGTTTGTTTTTAGCAGGTTCTATTGGAGGGCAACAACTGGACAACATCGAGGAGATCGTAGAAGCAAGGTCCATGTCCATTAAAGGAGAGGTTATTTGAACCTCAATGGTAATAGTGTCTAACCCTTGCTTTAACTTAAGCTTGGGGAGGTAACCACTTCTCGCACTCTTCTTTAAAAATTGCATTTTGTCTTTTCTTTCATAATTTTCTCGAGTTTGGTATTGCAAACTTCTAAGCTTGGGGAGGTTATGTTTCCATGCGTAGGGTCTTATGCAATGTTCATTATCATAGGGTTTTCCTGTAATCGTGTATCCCGCTGTTTTGACATGCTTGTTTTGCTTTAGTTTCACCTAGCACGATGAAATCTTGTGACCCTCTGAAATACATTGCCATGTTCTTTTATCTAAAAAAATAAAGGAGTTCTTTGAACTGTTGCCTTTCTTCCACCTAATAACTTAAGTTGGGGACTCTAGTGGTGACTTGAGTAGCGATTGAATAATTGTAGAGGCCTTTTGCTGATGAACCCAACATATTTGGTTGATCCGGGACACACAACGGGGTTTATCTCTGCCAAACTATCCCCTCGGGGTACTTAGCTTTTGAGTCTTATGCAACATGACACCGCAATACTCTTATGTAGTGTTTGAGTTCTTAATGATTAATGCGAGTTTGAAGCCTTTGCACTTCCGTTTCATCTTATTTTGCTAGCCTCTACGGTACTGATATGTCTCCGTCTCTATAATTTTTGATTGTTTCATGCCAATATTCTACAACTTTCATATACTTTTGGTAACATTTTATATCATTTTTTGGGACTAACATATTGATCCAGTGCCCAATGCCAGTTCCTGTTTGTTGCATGTTTTTTGTTTCGCAGAATATCCATACCAAACAAAGTCCAAACACGATAAAAATTTACGAAGATTTATTTTGGAATATATGTGATTTTTGGGAAAAAGAATCAATGCGAGACAATGCCCAAGGGGCCCACAAGCCCTAGGAGCGCGCCCCTACCCTGGGCGCGGCCAGGAGGCTTGTGGGGCCCTAGTAAGGAGGTTTGTGCCCTTCTTTCGCCGCAAGAAATATAATATCCGGATAAAACCGTGTTAAAATTTCAGCCCAATCGGAGTTACGGATCTCCGGGAATTTAAGAAATGGTGAAAGGCCAGAAAACAGAACGCAGAAACAGAGAGAGAGAGAGATCCAATCTAAGAGGGGCTCTCGCCCCTCCGCCGCCATGGAGGCCAAGAACCAGAGGGGAAACCCTCCTCCCATCTGGGGGGAGGTCAAGGAAGAAGAAGAAGGAGGGGGGCTCTCTCCCCCTCTCTCCCGGTGGCGCCGGAACGCCGCCGGGGTCATCATCGTGATGACGATCTACACCAAAAACTTCGCCGCCGTCATCACCAACTCTCTCCCCCTCTATGCAGCAATGTAACCTCTCTTTTACCCGTTGTAATATCTACTTAAACATGGTGCTCCATGCTATATATTATTTCCCAATGATGTATGGCTATCGTATGATGTTTGAGTAGATCCGTTTTGTCATATGGGTTGATTGATGATCGTGATTGGTTTGAGTTGTATGTTTTATTATTGGTGCTGTCCTATGGTGCTCTCCGTGTCGCGTAAGCATGAGGGACCCCCGCTGTAGGGTTTGCAATTTGTTCATGATTCGCTTATGGTGGGTGGCGTGAGTGACAGAAGCACATACCCGAGTAAGTAGGTTGTTTCCGTATGGGAGTAAAGAGGACTTGATACTTTAATGCTATGGTTGGGTTTTACCTTAATGATATTTAGTAGTTGCGGATGCTTGCTAGAGTTCCAATCATAAGTGCATATGATCCAAGTAGAGAAAGTATGTTAGCTTATGCCTCTCCCTCATATAAAATTGCAATAATGATTACCGGTCTAGTTATCGATTGCCTAGGGACAAATAATTTTCTTCCGACAAAAAGTCTCTACTAAAACTAACCTAATTGTTTCTTTATCTAAACAGCCCCTATCTTTTATTTACGTGTTCTTTATTATCTTGCAAATCTATCCTATCACACCTACAAAGTACTTCTAGTTTCATACTTGCTCTAGGTAAAGCAAGTGTAAAGTGTGCGTAGAGTTGTATCTGTGGTCGATAGAACTTGAGGGAATATTTGTTCTACCTTTATCTCCTCGTTGGGTTTGACACTCTTACTTATCGAGAAAGGCTACAATTGATCCCCTATACTTGTGGGTTACCAAGACCTTTTTCTGGCGCCGTTGCCGGGGAGCAATAGCGTGGGGTGAATATTCTCGTGTGTGCTGGTTTGTTTTATCACTAAGTAGATTTTATTTTCTATTATAAGTTATTCTCTATCTTTAGCTATGAATATGGAACACGAAATACCAGAAAAATTAGGTGTACTTGCTACTCATGGAGATGGGGAACCTCCTAAAACCCTCGATGCTCGTTATGTGAAAAATATTAAACACTACTTTGATAATCCTGAAAAAGCCCCATTCAACTTGATAATGGGAGACACGTTGGATCAACTTAAATACTTTAGGGATTATCTCTTGACTCAAAAAGGGAAGCTGTTATGGGATCAAATTTATATGTTGCATTGGTATGCTTGGAATTTATGCTTGAGATATGATTATACTTGTTGCTCTAGGATGAAGGCTCCACACCTTCCCTTTTCATGTAAATTTAGTGATAATGAAACCTCGGCTTCTTATGCTAATGGTATATATGATTACTATGATGTGGAACGAATAGAAGAATTTGTTGCTTTTATGGGTGCTTATGAAATTGAATCTTTGTTTGAAAAGTGTGAAAATTATGATGATGTTGTTTACAGACCTGAAAATCATGCTATACTTAAATATTGTAATGATAATTATGAATATAATGCCTATATTAATGAGTTTATTGAGAAAGTCTCCGCTGTCCAAGAAGAGACTAATATTTTGCAGGAATCTATGGAAGAAGAAATTGTTGAAGCTGTGAGCTCATTGGATGAAAAAGATGACGAGGAGAGCGAAGAACAAAAGGAGGAAGAGCGGATTAGCTACTCGTGCCCACCTTCTAATGAGAGTAACTCTTCAACTCATACATTGTTTAATTTTCCTTCGTGCTTACCGAAGGATGAATGCCATGATGATTGCTATGATCCCTTGGATTCGTTTGAAATATCCCTTTTTGATGAAATTGATGCTTGCTATGCTTGTGGCCATGATGCCAATATGAATTATGCTTATGGAGATGAACTTGCCATAGTTCCTTATGTTAAGAATGAAATTGTTGCTATTGCACTCACACATGATAGTCCTATTATCTTTTTGAATTCTCCCAACTACACTATATCGGAGAAGTTTGCGCTTATTAAGGATTATATTGATGGGTTATGTTTTACTACTGCACATGATGATTTTGATGAATATAATATGCATGTGCTTGCTGCTCCTACTTGCAATTATTATGAGAGAGGAACTACATCTCCGCCTCTCTACATTTCGAATACGATAAAAATTGCAAGAAACTACTTATGCTATGTATTGGCCTTTACTAGATGTGCATGAATTGTTCTTTTATGACATGCAGGTGCATAGAAAGAGTGTTAGACTTCGTTGTTGCATGATATATGTTTCTTTGTGCTCAATACTAAATTACAAATCATTGTTAATTAAAATTGGCTTTGATATACCTTGGGATCCGGGTGGATCCATTACTTGAGCACTATATGCCTAGCTTAATGGCTTTAAAGAAAGCGCTGCCAGGGAGACAGCCCGGAAGTTTTAGAGAGTCGCTTTATTCTGTTGTGTGATTTTAAAAAGTTTAAAAACAAAAAAATATAGAGGGGAACCTAAAACTTTTCAAAAGAAAAGTGAAAGTAAGAAAGACGAGCACCGTTGAAGTGGGGGAGCTCTTTGAACTTTGTTCATGCCCATGGAAACTTTGCAAATCTTGAATTACAGGAACTTTTCAACAAAAATAATTATCCCCTTGTAAAAATCCATTGTATTATAAAAATAAAGTGCCAAGATTTGCCTTTAGGATGATTAGATTGCTTGTTTGGTTTGTGCAGTGCAAAAATAGAAACTTTGGCTGTAGTTCGTGAATTTACCATTTTTACTGAAAAGTTAGAAGTTTCTAGAATTTTTACACGGTACTGCTATGAAAATTGTTTATTTTATACTAATTTTTCAGAATTTTTGGAGTTACAGAAGTATGGTTAATGTTCAGATTTCTACAGGCTGTCCTGTTTTTGACAGATTCTATTTTTGATGCATTGTTTTGCGTGTTTTGATGAATCTATGGATTGTATCGGTGATATAAACCATGGTGAAGTTAGAGTACAGTAGTTATAATTAAAAAAATATGAATGGGTTTGCAACAGTACTTAAAAGTAGTGATTTGCTTTATTATACTAACGGATCTCACGGGGGTTTTGTTAAGTTTTGTGTGATTGAAGTTTTCATGTTTTGGGTGAGATCACGATGGATGAAGGAATAAGGAGTGGCAAGAGCCTAAGCTTGGGGATGCCCGAGGCACCCCAAGGTAATATTCAAGGACTCCCAAGCAACTAAGCTTGGGGATGCCCCAGAAGGCATCCCCTCTTTCTTCTAACGATCATCGGTAATTTTACTTGGAGCTATATTTTCATTCGTCACATGATATGTGCAAATTCTTGGAGCGTCTTTTGTTTTTATTTTTCCTTTTTCTTTTATGCACCATGCTGGTATGAGATAGTTCTTGCTTGATTTATAGAATACTCTATGCACTTCATTTATATCTTTTGAGTATGGCTTTATAGAATGCTTCATGTGCTTCACTTATATCATTTGAAGTTGGATGCCTGTTTCTCTACATAGAAAACCGCCATTTGTAGAATGCTCTTTTGCTTCACTTATATTTTTTAGAGTATGGGAAAATCATTTGTAGAAAGAATTAAACTCTCTTGCTTCACTTATATCTATTTCGAGAGTCAACAGGAATTGGTCATTCACATGGTTAGTCATAAAATCCTACATAAAACTTGTAGATCACTGAATATGATATGTTTGATTCCTTGCAATAGTTTTGCATTATAGAGATGATAATATATGGGAGGTACTAGTGAATGATTGTGGTTTATTAAGAATACTGGTGTTAAGGTTTGTGATTCCCGAAGCATGCACGTATGGTCTCCCGTTATGCGATGAAGTTAGAGCATGATTTATTTTTGATTGTCTTCCTTATGAGTGGCGGTCGGGGACGAGCGATGGTCTTTTCCTACCAATCTATCCCCCTAGGAGCATGTGTATTAGTACTTTGCTTCGATGGCTAATAAACTTTTGCAATAAGTATCTGAGTTCTTTATGACTAATGTTGAGTCCATGGATTATACACACTCTTACCTTTCCACAATTTGCTAGCCTCTTCGGTACCATGCATTGCCCTTTCTCACCTCGAGAGTTGGTGCAAACTTCGTCGGTGCATCCAAAGCCCGTGATATGATACACTCTATCACACATAAGCCTCATTATATCTTCCTCAAAACAGCCACCATACCTACCTATTATGGCATTTCCATAGCCATTCTGAGATATATTGCCATGCAACTTCCATCATCATCATATACATGACTTGAGCATTCATTGTCATATTGCTTCGCATGATCGTAAGATAGCTAGCATGATATTTCCATGGCCTGTCCGTTTTTTGATATCTTTGCTATGCTAGATCATTGCGCATCTTGGTACACCGCCAGAGGCATTCATATAGAATCATATTTGTTCTAGTATCGAGTTGTAATTCTTGAGTTGTAAGTAAATAAAAGTGTGATGATCATCATTATTAGAGCATTGTCCCGTGTGAGGAAAGGATGATGGAGACTATGATTCCCCCACAAGTCGGGATGAGACTCCGGACTTAAAATAAAGAAGAGCCCAAAGAGCCCAAAAAAAAGAGAGGCCAAAGAGCCCAAAAATAAAAAAAAAATAAAAAAATAAAAAAAAATGAGAGAAAAAGAGAGAAGGGACAATGTTACTATCCTTTTCCACACTTGTGCTTCAAAGTAGCACCATGTTCTTCATAATAGAGAGTCTCCTATTTTGTCACTTTCATATACTAGTGGGAATTTTTCATTATAGAACTTGGCTTGTATATTCCAATGATGGGCTTCCTTAAATTTCCCTAGGTCTTCGTGAGCAAGCAAGTTGGATGCACACCCACTTAGTTTTCTTTTGAGCTTTCATACACTTATAGCTCTAGTGCAACCGTTGCATGGCAGTCCCTACTCACTTGCATCGATATCGATTGATGGGCATCTCCATAGCCCGTTGATCCGCCTAGTTGATGCGAGACTTTCTTCCTTCTTCTATTGATCCCTACCACCGCATTCTATTTGACCATAGTGCTATATCCATGGCTCATGCTCATGTATTGTGTGAGGGTTGAAAAAGCTTGAGAACATTAAAAGTATGAAACAATTGCTTGGCTTGTCATCGGGGTTGTGCATGATAAATACTTTGTGTGATGAAGATAGAGCATGATAAGACTATATGATTTTGTAGGGATAAGTTCTTTAGCATTTATATTTTGAAAGACATGATTGTTTGTTGGGATGCCTTAGTATTGATGTCTTTATGTCAAATTATAGACTATTGTTTTGAATCACTCGTGTCTTAATATTCATGCCATGATTAGATTATGTGATCAAGATTATGCTAGGTAGCATTACACATAAAAAATTATCTTTTTTATCATTTACCTACTCGAGGACGAGCAGGAATTAAGCTTGGAGATCCTGATACGTCTCTGTCGTATCTATAATTTTTGATTGTTTCATGCCTATATTCTAGAACTTTCATATACTTTTGGCAACATTTTATATAATTTTTTGGGACTAACATATTGATCCAGTGCCCAGTGCCAGTTCCTGTTTGTTGCATGTTTTTTGTTTCGCAGAATATCCATACCAAACGAAGTCCAAACGCGATAAAATTTACGGAGATTTATTTTGGAATATATGTGATTTTTGGGAAAAAGAATCAACGCGAGACGATGCCCGAGGGGCCCACAAGCCCTAGGGGCGCGACCCCCTACCCTGGGCATGGCCAGGAGGCTTGTGGGGCCCCTGTAAGGCAGTTGGTGCCCTTTTTCGCCACAAGAAAGATAATATCCGGATAAAAATCATGTTAAAATTTCAGCCCAATCGGAGTTACGGATCTCCAGGAATTAAAGAAACGGTGAAAGGCCAGAAAATAGAACGCAGAAACAGAAGGAAACAGAGAGAGAGATCCAATCTCGGAGGGGCTCTCGCCCCTCCGCCGCCATGGAGGCCAAGAACCAGAGGGGAAACCCTCCTCCCATCTAGGGGGAGATCAAGGAAGAAGAAGTAGGACGGGGGCTCTCTCCCGCTCTCTCCTAGTGGCGCCGGAACACCACCGGGGCCATCATCGTGACGGCAATCTACACCAACAACTTCGCCGCCGTCATCACCAACTCTCTCCCCCTCTACGCAGTGGTGTAACCTCTCTTTTACCCGCTGTAATCTCTACTTAAACATGGTGCTCAACGCTATATATTATTTCCCAATGATGTATGGCTATCCTATGTTGTTTGAGTAGATCCGTTTTGTCCTATGGGTTGATTGATGATCGTGATTGGTTTGAGTTGTATGTTTTATTATTGGTGCTATCCTATGGTTCTCTCTGTGTCGCGCAAGCGTGAGGGACCCCCGCTGTAGGGTTTGCAATATGTTCATGATTCGCTTATGGTGGGTGGCGTGAGTGACAAAAGTACTGACCCAAGTAAGTAGGTTGTTTGCGTATGGGAGTAAAGAGGACTTGATACTTTAATGCTATGGTTGGGTTTTACCTTAATGATCTTTAGTAGTTGTGGATGCTTGCTAGAGTTCCAATCATAAGTGCATATGATCCAAGTAGATAAAGTATGTTAGCTTATGCCTCTCCCTCATATAAAATTGCAATAATGATTACCGGTCTAGTTATCGATTGCCTAGGGACAAATAACTTTCTTCTGACAAAAAGCTCTCTACTAAAACTAACCTAATTGTTTCTTTATCTAAACAGCCCCTAGCTTTTATTTATGTGTTCTTTATTATCTTGCAAATCTATCCTATCACACCTACAAAGTACTTCTAGTTTCATACTTGTTCTAGGTAAAGCAAGTGTAAAGTATGCGTAGAGTTGTATCCGTGGTCGATAGAACTTGAGGGAATATTTGTTCTACCTTTAGCTCCTCGTTGGGTTCAACACTCTTACTTATCGAGAAAGGCTACAATTGATCCCCAATACTTGTGGGTTATCAGGTACCGTGCGTTGCCCACTATCACATTGAGACTTGGCGCGTACTTCGCATGTGAGGGTGTCCGGGACTAAGGGCTCCTTGGGCTGCCGGCCTATCTCGCATGGGCCGGACTGATGGGCTACTTTTGGTTCATTGGAGGAAGACTGGACTACAGACGATCCCGTGTTCCAGAAGGAAATCTTTGGAGACTTGGCGTATCCTACAAGTCTCGCTTGGTATGATCGGCATGTTTATCCCATGGTGGTAACCGACATATGTAACCCTAGGTATCCCTGGTGTTTATATAAACCAGAGGGTTTAGTCCATAGAGGAAGAAGAAACATCATCATACCCACCTAGGGTTTAGTTCATCTGATCTCGTGGTAGATCAACCCTGTAATTGTGATACAAACACATCAATACAATCAAGCATGACGTAGGGTTTTACCTCTTCGAGAGGACCCGAACCTGGGTAAATACTATCTCTACGCCCCTTGTTACCCATTGATCCAAGATCCACAGCTCGGGACCCCCTACTCAAGATCTGCCGGTTTTGACACCGACATTGGTGCTCTCATTGAGAGTTCCACTGTGGAATCGGCGAAGGATCGGTGGCTCGGTTAGTCATCAGCGATGACATCTGCAACGGGGACGTCTTGTTTTCTGGACAGCTTTTCGCGTTCAGCAGCATCGTACTACACGTTGGTCTGACCGGCCGCCTTCGCCGGGTCGGTAGCTTCGTCCCCGACCAGGAGATCAGGTTCGGAAACCTAGAGTTTGTTGTCGACTCCCGGGGAGATCTTATTCTGACAAGGTTCTCAGCTTCCCCTCAAGAGCCACAAACTCCGAGGCTTTAACTTCGGGCGTGATGTACCCCGCCACTTGGGTGGCCGCCACCTCGAATTTGGCCTTAAGCGCGAATCCAGTCTCTACCCTTGATGGCCCAGAGCCAACCTCGGCCAGACATTGCCCCGACATGATCTCGAACGCCCCGGATCCGCAATACTGCGAATCGACCCCGAGCACTCCCAGAATATGGACCCGGCAGATCTCTCGCTATTAAACGAGTTACTAGACCGGGTCCAAGCCATGTGGATTACTGACGGCCAGTCCTCGGTTTAGGATCAGATCGGGCTTAAACCCGGCAACAGGGAAATCTACGTCCCACCTATCACTCACTTGGTCACCACCATCGAAGACTTGGCTAAAGACTCGCCCCTGCGACCTCTAGAGCTAAGAACGGATTGTGTGCAAGTCTCCGATCATCAAGTCATGTCGTCTAGTTCGAAATCCAACCTCCAACTTGGAAAGAGTCCAAAGTCGAGCTCTGATTCAGCACACGACCTCGAGTCTATGCAACTATGCCCGGTTGATAATCCGGATCTCGAGTCCGGCGCGTCGGATTCCACGGACGTCGGACACTGATACGTCTCCAATGTATCTATAATTTTTTATTGTTCCATGCTGTTATATTATCATTCTTGGATGTTTTACAATCATTTTATAGCAACTTTATATCATTTTTTGGGACTAACCTATTGACATAGTGCCCAGTGCAAGTTGTTGTTTTTTGCTTGTTTTTTTGCTTCACGGAATATCCCTATCAATCGGAGTCCAAACGCAGCGAAAAAATTTGCAGATTGTTTTTGGACCAGAAGACAACTTGGGAGCCAAGGAAGCACCAGACGGGAGGCCCGTGGAGCCCAGAAGACACTAGGACGCGCCAGAGGCCCCTGGCGTGCCCTGATGGGTAGTGGGGCCCATGGGGGTCTCCTCCACCGCCTCTCAGCTCTATAAATACCCAAATATTCCAGAAACCCTAGGGGAGTCGATGAAACACAATTCCAACTGCCGCAAGTTCCAGAACTACGAGATCCAATCTAGAGCCCTATTCCGGCACTCTACCGGAGGGGAACACGATCACGGAGGGGTTCATCATCCTCATTGGTGCTCCTCCGATGATGCGTGAGTAGTTCGCCATAGACCTACGGATCCGTAGGCAGTAGCTAGATGGCTTCTTCTCTCTTTTTGATTCTCAATACAATGTTCTCCTCAATGATCTTGGAGATCTATTTGATGTAATGACTTTTTGCGCAAATAAAATTTGGGATCCGATGAATTGCGAGTTTATGATCAGATCTAAATCCATGAATATTATTTGAGTCTTCTTTGATCTCTTATATGCATGATTATTTATAGCCTCGTATTTCTTCTCCGAAACTTTGGTTTGGTTTGGCCAACTAGATTGATTTTTCTTGCAATGGGAAGAGGTGCTTTGTGATAGGTTCGATCTTGCGGTGTCCTCACCCAGTGACAGAAGGGGTAGCGCGGCACATATGTGTCGTTGCTACTAAGGATAAAAAGATGGGGTCTTTTCCTACATGAATAGATCTTGTCTACATCATGTCATCGTTCTTATTGCATTACTCCGTTTCTCCATGAACTTAATACACTAGATGCATGCTGGATAGCGGTCGATGTGTGGAGTAATAGTAGTAGATGCAGGCAGGAGTCGGTCTACTAATCTTGGACATGATGCCTGTATTCATGATCATTGCCTTGGATATCGTCATAATTATTTGCTCTTCTATCAGTTGCCCAACAGTAATTTGTTTACCCACCGTATGCTATTTTTTCGAGAGAAGCCACTAGTGAAATCTACGGCCCCGGGTCTATCTTTTATCATATTGTTTTCAGATCTATTATTCCAAAAACTCAAAAATACCTTGCTGCACTTTTTCTTTACTTATTTTATTTCATGTTTTATTCAGATCTATTTATCCAATCTCATACAATTTAATCTATCTTTTTACCGAGGAGGGATTGACAACCCCTCTTACGCGTCTGGTTGCAAGTATTTGTTCTTTGTGTGCAGGTACCGTTTACATAGTATTGCTTGGTTCTCCTACTGGATTGATAACCTTGGTTTCATAACTGAGGGAAATACTTACCATAGCTGTGCTGCATCATCCCTTCCTCTTTGGGGAAATACCGACGCAGTCTCAAGCTACGTCAAAAGGAATTTCTGGCACCGTTGCCGGGGAGGCATCATCAACATCTATCAGGTTCCTAATCACAAATCTCATGTCATTCTAATTACTTTATTTTCCATTTGCCTCTCGTTTTCATCTCCCCCACTTCTAAAACATTTTCTGAAAAACACAAAAATATTTGCCTTTTTATTTGCCTCCTTTTTCGTTTGCCTTTTTGTTCGTTTGCTATCTTTGCATGTGTGCCATGTGTCTTCTATTTGCTTGCATCTTCGCTTGCTAAAAATCTATTGATATGAATTCTCATCCACTTGCTAATCTTTTTAAGAGATCCGATTATGATGAACCAATTGCTAGTGATTTGAGTGCACTAGATTATCTTTATCAAGTTTTGCTTAAAATTCATGAATCTGAAAATTGTGATGAAGAAATTTATAAAGTGATTCGTGATAGTTCCTTGAATGAAAAGCATGATTGCAATGATTTTACTATAAATTATATGAAAGTCAATTGTGCTAATAATATGCAAAGCTACAAGCTTGGGGATGATAATTTTGTTATGTCCGCTACTTATTGCAATGATCATGATTGGGGGGATGATGCTTCTTATGATCTTGAAAATTTATTTAAGCCTCATGATGAATATGATATTGATAATAATGTTTGCAATAGTATTGAAAGTGGGTTTGGAAGAGTGTTAACTTTAGGTAAAAATAATCCCACATATTTGGAGAGTGTTCAATCTTACGATTTTTTTATGAAAGTGGGTTTGGAGAGGTCATGACTCTAGCTGATGTTAATCCCACTATCTTGGAAGATTATAAAACTTGTATGCATGTAGATCATGAAGAGAAAATTTTATATGATAACTATATTGTTGAATTTGATTATGATCCTACATGTAATTATTATGAGAGAGGAAAATATGATTGTAGAAATTTTTATGTTACTAAATTACCTCTCTTCATGTTGAGATTGTTATTGTTTATTTCTTCTTACTTGCATATGCTAGATATTTCGTACCTTGATAATTTGTTTGCTTATAAAATACCTATGCATAGGAAGAGAGTTAGACTTAAATGTGTTTTTCACATGTTTCATGATGCTCTCTTTGTGTTTCAATTATTATCTTTTATGTGAGCATCAGTAAAATCTTATGCCTAGCTAGGGGCGTGAAACGATAGCGCTTGTTGGGAGGCATTAGGATGGCTTTGGGTGATAGTTGATTTGATTCTATTGAGAAACAGAAACTTTTGCATCCAGTAGAGGAATTCTTAAAAATCACAGAAGCGACGAAAAATTCTGAATTTTTTACACAAGATTGATATACAAATTTCCTATGTTGTTCTAATATTTCAGAATTTTTGGAGCTACATAAGTATGAGTAATATTCGAGTCTTTACAGACTATTCTGTTTTCTTTGTGGTGTGTGCTTATTTTGATGAAACTATGGATTGTATCGGGGGTATAAGCCATGGTAAAGTTATAATAAAGTAGGTATAATGCAATAAAAAATATGAATAGGTTTTCAACAGTACTTAAAGTAAAGATTGGTTTTCTTATACTAACGGATCTCACGAAGGTTTTGTTAAGTTTTGTATGATTGAAGTTTTAAGTTTTGGGTGAGATCACGATGGATGAAGGAATAAGGAGTGTCAAGAGCCTAAGCTTGGGGATGCCCCATGGAACCCCAAGTTAATATTCAAGGAGAACCAAGCAACTAAGCTTGGGGATGCCCCATAAGGCATCCCCTCTTTCTTCTAACAACCATCGGTAATTTTACTTGGAGCTATATTTTTATTCGTCACATATCATGAGTTTTGCTTGGAGCGTCTTGTATTATATGAGTCTTTGCTTGTTTTTTCTTTTTAGTTTGTTGCAATCATCCTTGTTGGACACACCTATTTGAGATAGCCAAAATTATGCTATGATTTGTTAGAATTGCTCTATATGCTTCACTTAAATTTTTTGAGCCGTGGAATTGCTCTAGAGCTTCACTTATATCTTTTTCAGCACGGTGTGATTTAGTTTTTGAATAAATACTCTCATGCTTCACTTAGATTTATTTGAGAGTTGGTAAATTTTTTGAAGAAATTATCTCATGCTTCACTTATATTATTTTGAGAGATGAAAATTTTTATGCTCATGTTCTTCACTTAAATTTGTTTGAGCTTGTCAAAAGCAATTGCAATATATGAAACTAGTCCCAAAGTGATAGATATTCAAGAGGGATATAATAAAAACTTTCGTGAAGATCATTGGACAAAATAAACTTAATTCTTTGTAATAGTTTTGAGATATGATGATAGTAATATGTGAGTCATGTTCGTGAGTAATTATGCTTCAGTAAGAATATTGGTGTTAAGGTTTGTGATTCCCTATGCAAGCAAGAAAGTCAATAGTTATGCAATGAAATTACATCCTACTTGGGGTGCATTATTCGGTGTTAGTTATGCTTAATGCCCGTTTATGAGAATTTTCGTTTCTTGGTTGGTTGCTTCTCAATCTCTTTGCTAGCCTCCACTTGTACTAAGTAGAAATACTGCTTGTGCATCCAAAATCCTTAAACCAAGTTTTGCCATATGAGTCCACCATACCTACCTATATGCGGTATTTCCGTGCCGTTCTAAGTAAATTTGTATGTGCCAACTCTAATTTTCAAAATGAATTTCCTTTTTGTGTGCCCATACCGCTCATGAAGCGGTAGGGGGTGGCCAATATTTTTCCATGCTAGATGTGTTATTCTCAAGATGAGTGTTTATTCACTTGTCATTGCACGAGAGTGTGGCTGTAATAGGGATGCACAGTCCCAAAATGAAAATGAAATTTACTTTATGTTGTCAAATAATAAATTCCTTGGAAAGTGTTGGTATGGAAGGCACCCGTGGATACGGCTAGCCATGGATTGTAAAAGAATGGTGGAAAAAGGAATAAACTTTATTTTATGTTTGGGAACCGCCTATGGTGTATCTAGCATGGAAATTATTGGGAGCTACTCGGCATTTTCGTTGACGGGAAAAGCATGCCTCCCAAAATATTTTATCTCTCAATTTAAGATTTGAGCTCTGGCACCTCTACAAATCTCTGTTTCCCTCTGCGAAGGGCCTATCTATTTACTTTCATGCAAATTTTTTGTGTCTCCATCTTCTCTTATAAAGCACCAACTAGGGAACAGTATGATCATACTTGTGCATTGGATGTAGCTAATATTCGAGTGTGTTTCATGAATGGATCTATGATTGAGCATGATGGTCTAGGGATAACTTTCTTTAGTGTTGATATTTTGAAAGACATGGTTGCTTGTTGATATGCTTGAGTATTGAAGTCTTCATGTCAAATATAGACTATTGCTTTGAACCATCTAAAAGTCCAAATGTCCATGCTACAAAAGAAAAGAATATGTGATGAACATGTTAGGCAGCATTCCACATCAAAAATTCTGTTTTTATCATTTACCAAGTCAAGGACGAGCAGGAATTAAGCTTGGGGATGCTGATACGTCTCCAACGTATCTATAATTTTTTATTGTTCCATGCTGTTATATTATCATTCTTGGATGTTTTACAATCAGTTTGTAGCAACTTTATATCATTTTTTGGGACTAACCTATTGACATAGTGCCCAGTGCCAGTTGCTGTTTTTTGCTTGTTTTTTTGCTTCACAGAATATCCCTATTAAATAGAGTCCAAACACAACGAAACTTTTTGGAGATTTTTTTTGGACCAGAAGACAACTTGGGAGCCATGGAAGCACCAGAGGGGAGGCCCGTGGCGCCCACAAGACACCAGGGCGCGCCAGAGGCCCCTGGTGCGCCCTGATGGGTTGTGGGGCCCATGGGGGTCTCCTCCACCGCCTCTCATCTCTATAAATACCCAAATATTCCAGAAACCCTAGGGGAGTCGATGAAACACAATTCCAACCGCCGCAAGTTCCAGAACCATGAGATCCAATCTAGAGCCCTATTCCGGCACTCTGCCGGAGGGGAACACGATCACAGAGGGGTTCATCATCCTCATTGATGCTCCTCCGATGATGCGTGAGTAGTTCACCATAGACCTACGGGTCCGTAGGCAGTAGCTAGAAGGCTTTTTCTCTCTTTTTGATTCTCAATACAATGTTCTCCTTGATGTTCTTGGAGATCTATTTGATGTAATGACTTTTTGCGGTGTGTTTGTTGGGATCCGATTTATTGCGAGTTTATGATCAGATCTATATCTGTGAATATTATTTGAGTCTTCTTTGATCTCTTATATGCATGATTATTTATAGCCTCGTATTTCTTCTCCGAAACTTTGGATTGGTTTGGCCGACTAGATTGATTTTTCTTGCAATGGGAAGAGGTGCTTTGTGATGGGTACGATCTTGCGGTGTCCTCACCCAATGACAAAAGGGGTAGCGAGGCACATATGTATCATTGCTATTAAGGATAAAAAGATGGGGTCTATTCCTACATGAATAGATCTTGTCTACATCATGTCATCATTCTTATTGCTTTACTCCGTTTCTCCATGAACATAATACACCAGATGCATGCTGGATAGCGGTCGATGTGTGGAGTAATATTAGTAGATGCAGGCATGAGTCGGTCTACTAATCTTGGACATGATGCCTATATTCATGATCATTGCCTAGGATATCATCATAATTATTTGCGCTTCTATCAATTGCTCAACAGTAATTTGTTTACCCACCGTTTGCTATTTTCTCGAGAGAAGCCACTAGTGAAATCTACGGCCCCCGGGTCTATATTTTATCATATTGTTTTCAGATCTATTATTCCAAAAACCCAAAAATACCTTGCTGCACTTTTTCTTTACTTATTTTATTTTGTGTTTTATTCAGATCTATTTATCCAATCTCATACATTTTAATCTATCTTTTTACCGAGGAGGGACTGACAACCCCTCTTACGCATCGGGTTGCAAGTATTTGTTCTTTGTGTGCAGGTACCATTTACATAGTGTTGCTTGGTTCTCCTACTGGATTGATAACCTTGGTTTCATAACCGAGGGAAATACTTACCGTAGCTGTGATGCATCATCCCCTCCTCTTTGGGGAAATACCGACGCAGTCTCAAGCCACGTCAGACACCGCCGCAAAAACTCCGGACTCGCACCCTGTTGGAATACAAAGTTTTTCCCACCCACACCCCATGTCGAGTACTCTCCAAGCAACTCAGGGCAGCCCGACATATGGGATCTAACGTGCGTAAAACAACACCCCGGAGAAACGGTCCGGCAATTCTTGACTAGATTCCTCCTCGTTAAAAACAAGATAGCGGACTACGGAAGCCAGGAAATTCTAGCGACCTTCCTGCATAATTGCCGAGACGAAGGAATCCTAAACGCCCTCGCCCACTGTCATGTTCAAAACTTTGCTGAGCTATTAGATCTGGTATGCAATTACTGCGGTATGGAAGGTGCATGGCAGGCTCAACAAGTGCAAAATGGAGTCAATCCATGCCGGGGAACCCAGAAGAGCTCGGGCGAAGCGCCTGCCCCACGCCGGTCAGCCGAATATGAGCCGATCGAGAAAAAGAAGAAACCTGTTACAAGATCCAGAAGGGTCCTCGATGAACTACTGGACAAACAGTTGATACGTCCATTTTGCATCATGTTTTCTTACAGTTATTTATAGTGTTTTTATGCATTATAACACTTTGTGGTGTAATTCTAATGCCTTTTCTCTGATAATATGCAAGGTTTACACCAAGAGGGAGAATGCCGGCAGCTGGAATTCTGGACCTAAAAAAGTTATGTCAGAGATACCTATTCTGCACATCTCCAAATGATCTGAAATTTTACGAAAAATTACTTTGGAATATATAATAAATACTGGACAAAAGAACCACCAGAGGGGGATACCCAGGCGCCCACAAGGCACCAAGGTGCGCCACCCCCTCCAGGCACCCCCTGGTGGGTAGTGGGGGCCCAGGCCCACCTCCATTGCCCATCTTCTGGTACATAAGGTCTTTTGACCTAGAAAAAAATAAGTAGAGGACTTTCGGGGTGGAGCGCCGCTGTCTCGAGGCGGAACTTGGGTAGGAGCACTTTTGCCCTATGGTGGAGCGATTCTGCCGGGGGAACTTCCTCCCGGAGGTGGAAATCGAAGCCATGGTCATAACCAACAACTCTCTCATCTTTTGGAGGCCAATCTTCATCAACATCTTCAATAGCACCATCTCATCTCAAACCCTAGTTCATCTCTTGTGTTCAACCTTTGTATCAAAACCTTAGATTGGTACCTGTGGGTGACTAGTAGTGTTGATTGAATCTTGTAGTTGATGCTAGCCGGTTTATTTGGTGGAAGATTATATGTTCAGATCCATTATGCTATTTAATATCCCTCTGATCTTGAGCATGAATATTATTTGTGAGTAGTTTCCTTTGTTCTTGAGGCCACGGGAGAAGTCATGTTGCTAGTAATCATATGAATTTGATATGTGTTCGATATTTTGATGATATGTATGTTGTCATTCCCTTAGTGGTGTTATGTGAACGTCGACTACATGACACTTCACCATATTTGGGCCTAAGGGAATTCATTGTGGAGTAGTTATTAGATGATGGGTTGCTAGAGTGATAGAAGCTTAAACCCTAGTTTATGCACTATTCCGTAAGCGACTGATTTGGATCCATATGTTTAATGCTATGGTTAGATTTTATCTTAATACTTCTTTCATAGTTGCAGATGCTTGTGAGGGGGTTAATCATAAGTGGGAGGTTTGTTCAAGTAAGAACATCACCCAATCACCGGTCCACCCACATATCAAATTATCAAAGTAGCGAACGCGAATCAAACCAACAAGATGAAAGTGACTAGATGAAATTCCCTTGTGCCCTCAAGAACCTTTTACTTATTATCTGAGATCATTTCGGCCTGTACTTTGCTACAAAAAGGATTGGGCTACCTTGCTACACTTATTGTTAATATTGTTACTTGTTACTTGCCACAAATTATCTTCCTATCAAACCACCTGTTACCGACAATTTCAGTGCCTGCAGAAATTACCTTGCTGAAAACTACTTGTCATTTCCTTCTGCTCCTCGTTGGATTTGACACTCTTACTTATCAAAAGGACTACGATTGATCCCCTATACTTGTGGCTCATCAAGACTCTTTTCTGCTGCCGTTGACGGGGAGTGAAGCGCTCTTGGTAAGTGGAAATCGGTAAGGAAAAATTTATATTACGTGCTGAAATTTACTGTCACTTGTTACTATGGAAAACAATCCTTTGAGGGGTTTATTCGGGGTATCTTCACCTCAACCGAAAACACAAGGAGTTGCCCCTCAACCTACTGCACCTACTGAAAATATTGGTTATGAAATTCCTTCGGGTATGATAGAGAAACTGCTAGCTAATCCTTATGCAGGAGATGGAACACTACATAATGATATGCACCTAATCTATGTGGATGAAGTTTGTGGATTATTTAAGCTTGCAGGTTTACCCGGAGATGAAGTTAAGAAGAAGGTTTTCCCTTTATCTTTGAAGGTAAAAGCATTGACATGGTATAGGCTATGTGATGATATTGGAGCTTGGAATTGGAATTTTACCAAAAAATTATCCCATGCGTCTAATTCATCGTGATCAGATTTATATATATAATTTTTGGCCTCGTGAAGGAGAAAGTATCGCTCTAGCTTGGGGGAGGCTTAAATCAATGCTATGTTAATGCCCCAATCATGAGCTCTTGAGAGAAATTATTATGCATAATTTTTATGCTCGACTTTCTCGTGATGATCAATACATGCTCGATACTTCTTGTACTGGTTCTTTTATGAAGAAGACTACTATCTTCAGGTGGGATCTTTTGGAAAGAATTAAATGCAACTCTGAAGATTGGGAACTCGACGAAGGTAAGGAGTCAGGTATTAAGCTTGAGTTTGATTGTGTTAAATCTGTTATGAATACCGATGCTTTTCACAAGTTTAGCACTAAATATGGACTTGACTATGAGATAGTATCCTCTTTTTGTGAATCATTTGCTACTCATGTTGATCTCCCTAAGGAGAAGTGGTTTAAATATCATCCACCTATTAAATAAGAGATTAAAGAACCAATTGTAGTTAAAGATGAAACTATTATTTACAATGTTGACCCAGTTGTGCCTACTGCTTATATTGAAAAACCACCTTCCCCTGTTAGGATAAAGGAACATGCTAAAGTCTCAACTATGGTTAACAAAACTAATATTAGAACACCTAGACCTTCTGAACAAACTGGAGTAGAACCTAGTATTGCTATGGTTAAAGATCTCTTGGTTGACAATATTGATGGGCATGTTCTTTACTTCTGTGCTGAAGCTGCTAGAATTGCTAAACCCGATACTAAAGATAAAAATAAACCTGTTGTTGGCATGCCTGTTGTCTCAGTTAAAATAGGAGATCATTGTTATCATGGCTTATGTGATATGGGTGCTAGTGTTAGTGCTATTTCTTTTAGTCTTTACCAAGAAATTATGAATGGTATAGCACCTGCTGAAATAGAAGATATTGATGTCACTATTAAACTTGCTCATAGAGATAGTATCACACCACTTGGGATTGTTTGAGATGTTGAAGTCTTGTGTGGAAAAATAAAATACCCTACTAATTTTCTAGTTCTCGGTTCCCCACAAGATGACTTTTGTCCCATTATCTTTGGTAGACCTTTGTTGAACACTGTTAATGCTAAGATAGATTGCAAGAAAGAAACCGTCAGTGTTAACTTTGGTGATGTGTCTCATGAGTTTAATTTCTCTAAGTTTCATAGGCAGCCTCGTAATAAAGAATTGCTTACTAAGGATGAAATAATTAGTCTTGCTTCTATTGTCGTACCTCCTACTGACCCACTAGAACAATATTTGCTAGACCATGAAAATGATATGCACTTGCATGAAAGAAATGAAATAGACAAGATGTTCTTTGAACAACAACCTATCCTTAAGCATAATTTGCCTATTGAAACTCTAGGAGGTCCTCCTCCACCTAAGGGTGACCCTATGTTTGAATTGAAACTATTTCTCGATACTTTGAAATATGCTTATGTAGATGAAAAGAAGATGTATCGTGTTATATTAGTGCTAACATTACAGAGCATGAAGAAAAAAGATTGTTAAAAACTCCATGGAAGCACCGAGCAGCTATTGGATATACTCTTGATGATTTTAAGGGCATTAGTCCCACTCTTTGTCAGCATAATATTAATATGGAACCTAATGCTAAACCTGTAGTTGATCATCAACGACGATTAAATCCCAAGATGAAAGAAGTGGTAAGAACTGAAATACTAAAGCTTCTGGAAGCAGGTATAATTTATCCCATAGCTGATAGTAGATGGGTAAGTCATGTTCATTGTTTCCCTAAAAAGGGAGGTATAACTGTTGTTTATAATGATAAAAATGAACTTATCCCACAAAGAATAGTGACTGGCTATAGAATGGTAATTGATTTTAGAAAATTAATTAAAGCTACTAGAAAAGATCATTACCCTCTGCCTTTCATTGATCAAATGCTAGAAAGACTATCTAAGCACACACACTTTTGTTTTCTTGATGGATATTCTGGTTTTTCTCAAATACTTGTTTCACAACCCGATCAAGAGAAAACCACTTTTACTTGCCCTTTTGGAACTTATGCTTATAGACGTATGCCCTTTAGTTTATGAAATGCACCTGCTACCTTTCAAAGATGTATGATTGCTATATTCTCTGATTTTTGTGAAAAGATTGTTGAGGTTTTCATGGATGATTTTTCCGTTTATGGAACTTCTTTTGATGATTGCTTAAGCAACCTTGATCGAGTTTTGCAGAGATGTGAACAAACTAATCTTGTCTTGAATTGGGAGAAGTACCACTTTATGGTGAACGAAGGTATTATATTGGGGCATAAAAATTTTGAACGAGGTATTGAGGTGGATAAAGCTAAAATGGATGCAATTGAGAAAATGTCATGTCCTAAAGGCATTAAAGGTATTCATAGTTTCCTTGGTCATGTTGGTTTCTATAGGAGGTTTATTAAAGACTTCTCTAAAATTTCTAGGCCTCTTACTAATCTTCTACAAAATAATGTTCCATTTGTTTTTGATGATGACCGTGTAGAAGCCTTTAAAACACTCAAGAAAGCCTTAACCTCTGCACCTATTGTTCAACCACTTGATTGGAACTTGCCTTTTGAAATTATGTGTGATGCTAGTGATTATGCTATTGGTGTTGTTCTAGGACAAAGAGTTCATAAAAAATTAAATGTTATCCATTATGCTAGTAAAACTCTAGGCAGTGCCCAAAGAAATTATGCTACCACTGAAAAGGAATTTTTAGCAGTTGTGTTTGCCTGTGATAAATTCAGATCTTACATAGTTGATTCGAAAGTAATTGTTCACACTGATCATGCTGCTATTAAATACCTTATGGAAAATTAAGATGCTAAACCTAGACTCATTAGGTGAGTTCTCTTGCTACAAGAATTTGATTTACATATTACTGATAGGAAAGGAGCTGAGAACCCCATAGCTGATAAATTGTCTAGGTTTGAAAATATCCTTGATGACCCACTACCTATTGATGATAGCTTCCCTGATGAACAACTAGCTGTCATAATGCTTCTCATAATACTCCTTGGTATGCTGACTATGCTAATTATATCGTTGCTAAACTTATACCACCTAGCATCACATACCAACAAAAGAAAAAAAATTCTTCTATGATTTAAGACATTACTTTTGGGATGACCCACATCTTTATAAGGAGGGAGTAGATGGTATTATTAGACGTTGTATACCTGAGCATGAATAGGAACAAATCCTACGGAAATGTCACACCGAAGCCTATGGAGGGCATCATGCAGGAGATAGAACCGCACACAAGGTATTGCAATCTGGTTTTTATTGGCCTACTCTATTCAAAGATGCCCGTAAGTTTGTCTTGTCTTGTGATGAATGTCAAAGAATTGGTAATATTGGTAAGCGTCAGGAAATGCCTATGAATTATTCACTAGTTGTTGAACCATTTGATGTTTGGGGTTTTGATTATATGGGACTTTTTCCTTCCTCTAATGGGTATACACATATTTTGGTTGTTGTTGATTATGTCACTAAGTGGGTAGAAGTTATTCGAACTAGCAGTGCTGATCATAACACCTCCATTAAAATGCTCAAAGAAATTATTTTCCCAAGGTTTAGAGTCACTAGATATTTAATGACTGATGGTGGTTCACATTTTATTCATGGTGCTTTTCATAAAATTCTTGCTAAATATGATGTCAACCATAGAATTGCATCTCCTTATCATCCTCAATCTAGTGGTCAAGTTGAACTTAGAAATAGAGAAATAAAATTAATATTACAAAAAACTGTCAATAGGTCCCGAAAGAATTGGTCTAAGAAATTAGATGATGCACTTTGGGCCTACAGAACAGCTTAAAAAATCCTATGGGTATGTCTCCATATAAAATGGTTTATGGGAAAGCTTGTCATTTGCCTCTTGAATTAGAACATAAAGCATATTGGGAAATTAAAGAACTCAACTATGACTTCAAACTTGCGGGTGAAAAGAGGGTATTTGATATCAGCTCTCTAGATGAATGGAGAACCCAAGCCTATGAAAATGCCAAACTATTCAAAGAAAAAGTTAAGAGATGGCATGACAAGAGAATCCAAAAGCGGGAATTTAAAGTTGGTGAATATGTTCTATTGTACAATTCTCGTTTTAGATTTTTTGTAGGAAAACTTCTCTCCAAATGAGAAGGGCCATATATCATCGAAGAAGTTTACCGTTCTGGAGCTATTAAGATCAATAATGCCGAAGGCACTAATCCGAAGGTGGTTAATGGACAAAGAATTAAGCACTATATTTAAGGTACACCTATTAATGTTGAAACTAATATTATTCAAACAATGAAACCTGAGGAATACATAAAAGAGACCTTCCAGAACACTCCAGAACCCTGAAAAGGAAGAGGTACGTGATACGGTAAGTGAACGGACTCCGAAAAATCCGCAAGAATATTTTCTGTCAGTTTTGAAATATTAGAAAAAATTGAAAAATAAGAAACAACCGGGAAGGCACCCAGGTGCCCACAAGGCACCAGGGTGCGCCTGCCCCACCTGGCGCGCCCTGGTGGGTAGTGGGCCCCTCGGGCACCTTCCCGACTCCGTTTTCCTTCTGCATACTTGTTTCCCAAGATAAAAATTCTTTATATACTCCCCTGGACATATTGACCACCGTATCACGGAAAAATCCTCTGTTCTTGTTTCGTGCTATTTTTCTAACAGATCTAGATAGCCATGGCTACCCCAAGCTCCTCCAAGGACAAGTTCTTCGAGAAGGTCATCAACCCCTACCTACTGGAGGTGTTGAAGCACCCTCAAGCCATTGAGATGCGTGAGGGGGTGCTCCACATCCGGGACGTTCAAGGCCCCAAGAGGACGGGAAGCGTGGAGGCCAGGCTTGAGGTGGTGGAGCAGAAGATCTTCAAGTGCCAAGGGATGGTGGAGCGTGGACTCAGTGCCAATCACCTCATGATCACGGAATTCACCCATGATCACAAGGTGGATGGCCGGTCTATGAAGGACATCGTCTTCACCTTCAGTGAGCAAATTAATTTTCTGCAAAGCCGGATCTATGATCTTCAAAATCAAGTTTTCTAGTATGAAGCAACATTTAAAGGTATGAGTTTAGCTGCCAGTTGCAGGACTCAGGGGACTAGTGCATCCTCTTATGATGGTGAACCACTGCCATGGAAGCCGGAGGACAAGCTTGCTACTACCTCATCACCACCACCATCACCAAAGGAGGAGACCTGAGTACATGGGTATGGGCACTCCCCTTGGCTTGTGCCAAGCTTGGGGGAGATGCCCCAGTATTGTATCCCCATCACTTTTATTGCCTTTACCAATCTTAGTTTGATCCTTAGTTATTTCCTGATTTAGTTGAATAAAAGTTTAGTATGATCTATTTCCGAGTGCTAGTTTCTTGATCTATCTATCTATGTAATCGAGTGAGACTTATATAATAAAGTTTAGTTTCAGTTTTTTTGCTTCTTTACTTTTATGTTCCAATCAAAATAAAGGGAAATAATGAAAAAGATCATATGCTAATCTTATGGTAAATAATGACATCACATAAGGAAAAGTATAAGTGGTAAAATTTATTGAAAGTTGACAAACATAGCATTGGTCAATGATGCAATTCATGAAAGAATTAATAAGGGAAGAGAAGATTCACATGCAAATATACTATCTTGGACATCTTTTATGATTATGAGCCCCCATTAATATTTTATGCCAAATTGTTGACGTTGGACAAGGAAGACAACGTAATGATTTATGTTTGTTCATATTCACATAGAAGTTATATTGTCATGGATCCTTCAACCTGTGGTGCCTGCTCAATATCTTTGCTAGCCAAAATTCTGCACTAAGTAGAGATACTGCTTGTGCATGCAAAACCCTTAAACCCAAATTCATGTTTTGAGAGTCCACCATACCTGCCTATGGATTGAGTAAGATCCTTCAAGTAAGTTGTCATCGGTGCAAAAAAGCAATAAAAATTGCTCCTAAATGTGTTTGATCTTTTAGTGTAAGGGAAAATAAGCGTTGTATGAACTTGTGATGGCAAAGTAATAAAAGCGACGGACTGCATAATAAGCGTTGTATGACCGTCGCTTTTATTACTTTGCCATCACAAGTTCGTACAACGCTTAATTTCTCTTACACTAAATGATCAAACACATTTAGAAGCAATTTTTATTGCCTTATTGCACTGATGACAACTTACTTGAAGGATCTTACTCAATCCATAGGTAGGTATGGTGGACTCTCAAAACATGAATTTGGGTTTAATGTTTTTGGATGCACAAGTAGTATCTCTACTTAGTGCGGAATTTTTGGCTAGCAAGATATTGAGCAAGCACCACATGTTAAAGGATCTATGACAATATAAGTTCTATGTGAATATGAACAAACATAAATCATTACGTTGTCTTCCTTGTCCAACATCAACAGTTTTGGCGTATAATATTTAATGGGGGCTCACAATCATAAAAGATGTCCAAGCTAGTGTATTTGCATGTGAATCTTCTCTTCCTGTATTAATTGTTTCATGAATTGCATCATTGACTAATGCTATGTTTGTCAACTTTCAACAAATTTTACCACTTATACTTTTCCTTATGTGATGTCATTACTTACCATAAGATTAGCATATGATCTTTTTCATTATTTATTTTTATTTTAATTGAAACATAAAAGTAAAGAAGCAAAAGCTCAAACTAAACTTTATTATACAACTCTCACTCGATTACATAGATAGATAGATCACGAACCTAGCACTCGAAAATTGATCATTGTCGTGGGAAAACACGGCCATCTATGGGGCCATCGGCCCCTTGTGGTTCGGTAGTGGGGAAGGACGCATTGCACAAAGACCGGAGGGCGCGGAGCAGCAGGTCAGTGATCACACGGGCAATTTTTACCCAGGTTCGGGCCGCCGCGAGGCGTAAAACCCTACTCCTGCTTTGGTGGATTGATGAGAGGACCGAGGTGGAGACACAGCGCTCTAGCCCGGCAGGGTCGCCTCGGGGCGAGAGCAACTACGCGTGTATCAGTGTACAAGGGTCCGAATCCTTTCTAAGGTTGCCATGGCCCTCCTTTTATAGATCAAGGGGTCACCACAATGGTAAATCAGTCATTGCGTACTGATTAGATAGCAAACAGTGCTATCATGCCTAACTCTACAGATAGGACAGAGCGCATTAAATGCGCCGCTTAGTGTCACATCGTAGCGTAGCCCGGCAAGCCTTGCCGTGCCGTTCGGCCACCTTCTCACCTACCTACGTGACACGTCCCTGGATAGGTGTCATTTGGAGGTGATTTCCTCTGGAAGTGGCCGCCACGTGCCAAATAGCGGCCACTTAGCCACTTGGGGGCTCGACACCGCACCGATCGATGACTTGCGTTGCTGTGAGGTGGAGCGGTGGAGCCTTGGCGGGGTAATCCGCCCTCGGCGCCCCCGGCAAGCCTACCGGGGCAATCTGGAGACTTGTCTTCGAGGCAACCTCATCCCCGCCAGGCTCGCCTGCCCGGCAAGGGAGGTTTTTCCTTAGTGGTATCTTGCTCCTTTGGTTGGCCTTGGTCTTCTTGATCTGCCCTTTGATTTCTCAAAGAGCTGATCTCTTCTGCTTGGTCTTGTCTTGGACGCTGCAACCTTGTTCTCAAGCCTGTGTACAGTCTGGGCAACACACCTGGGGTTTGTTGCACTGATAGGAGCCCCCGGGCCTAGCCCGAATGCGCTGCCGAGTGTCGTCGGGGTAGGCCCTGTCCACTACACAGGCGGGGAGGCTGCGGTAGCTCACCCTTTGAGATCTTCTTTGCTTCTTCATTAAACTGAGCTTGAGTCAGTTTCCGGTTTTCTCGCTCGTCGTGCAAGATGTTGTGGGGGAGATTATGAGCCACGATCCATGGGCTACCCACGTCCCATGTTTACGGGGTGGTAACTGCCATTCCATTATCTTTCCCACTTGCAGCGCTTCCACCACGTGTACTGCATGCGTTGAGCGGGGTTGGTGGCGGTGGCCAGGGGAACCCTTCGGCCACTCTCTTCACCATCACCTTCGCCCGTGCCCTCCCGATCTTGTCGGGCTCCCTGTCGTGGGGCCCGACAGGGTCAGGCTGGGCTTCTGCCCAGGCACCCCTTTTGCGCTCTTCTCTTCTCACCGTAGTGCCCAGGAGGAGAGGGACAAGAAAGGGGTTACGGGGCACTTATCTTTTTTCAGTTTAAAATGTGCAGGCATCGCCCAAACTTTAGTCTAAATAATGTAAACTTCTTTATCCATGTTTGTGTTCTGTAAGATCTGTACTTGCTTATCAGCATATTAATGAAAAAGACAAGCTTTGCCGGGCACTTGTGCATGCACCATATCCATGCAGAGGTGAAATGCCTCTATACATTTAAGTAAACAAGTTTCCCTGGTAGGCTATCCTGCCGGTGCCCTCAGTTTGTTGCCACGGGGCTAGGCTTGCCGGGCAAAAAAAACATAAAAAGGGACTAGCCCCCCGCCGAACCTTTTCTGCCAAAGGCCACTACGACCACCCTGACCGAAGTAGCGTTCGAGTCAAAGGGTAGGAGCACCTATGTTTTGAAGGTGGTGGGGTTTTCATATGCACAAGTTTTCAAATTATAGAATAGGTATGGTTAAGAAGGAACTTATCTGTTTGGTCTGCCGGGGATCGTCATGTAGAATCGTCTTCATTTCTTCTCTTCAGGATCAAGTCCACGGCAAGAACCCTGCAACTTAGTGCAGATGAAAACAATGCCACATGCGACCTCATCTACATGATCATGCTATGCTTATGCATGCATGCAAGTTTTGCCCCCCCCCCCCAGCGCTTCGTTTATTTCTCTATTGCTCAGGGTCTGCGCCTGGCTTTGTACAAAGGGTTACATACAACTTCGGCAAAGCTTCTACAAAAGGGTGGCTACCGGGCAGGGCCCGACAGCTGCACCTTATGGGTAGAACTTACGGAGATGCTCAATGTTCCATGAGTTTTGCAATTGAATGCCATCTCCGGTCTCCAGACGGACTACGCCAGGTCTGGTGACTCGTACTACCCGGTAAGGGCCTTCCCACTTCGGCGTCAACTTATTTGCACCCTTGGCGGACTGAACACGCCTAAGGACAAGGTCGCCTTCCTCAAAACTCCGGGCATGAACCCTGCGGCTTTGATAGCGACGCAGGGCTTGCTGGTAGCGTGCAGCACGCGTAGCAGTCCGGAGACGGTTCTCCTCAAGTAGCACAGCGTCGTCACACCGGTGTTGTTCCTGCACTACTTCATTGTAGGCAAGCACTCGAGGAGACCCGAATATGAGTTCCGTGGGGATAACTGCTTCTGCGCCATAGACTAGGAAGAAGGGAGTCTGCCTGGTAGCTCGATTTGGTGTCGTACGGAGGGACCAAAGAACCACCAACAGCTCATCGATACATCGCCTGCCGCACTTCTGCAGCCGATCAAAAGTTCTTGTCTTAAAACCTCGCAGCACTTCAGCGTTCGCCCTCTCAGCTTGCCCATTGCTTCTGGGATGGGCCACATAGGCGAATGAGACCTTGCTTCCGAGAGCATGAACGTATTGCATGAAGGCGCGGCTTATGAATTGGGTGCCATTGTTGGTGATGATTCGGGCAGGTACCCCGAAGTGGCACACCAATCCTTTCAAGAACTTGATAGCTGACTGCGCGGTCACCTTTATCACGGGATCTACTTTCGGCCACTTTGTAAACTTGCCGATTGCGACGAACAAAAATTCAAAGCCCCCGGTAGCACGGGGGAAGGGGCCCAAGATGTCGAGCCCCCAGACTGAAAATGGCCATGACAAAGGGATTGTTTGGAGAGCTTGAGCAGGCTGATGGATATTCTTGGAGTGGAACTGGCAAGCTTAACACTTGGTGACTAGCTCAATTGCATCTTGGAGGGCTGTGGGCCAGTAAAAGCCTTGCCGGAAAGCTTTCCCAACCAAGGCCCTTGATCCGATGTGGGAGCCATACATACCCTTGTGTATTTCTGCCAGCAGTTCCTTTCCTTCTTCCCGGCAAATGCACTTAAATTTCACACCGTTAGGCCTTCTTCTGTATAGCATGTCATCAACAAACTGATACATACTGGCCCTCCAGGCTACTCTTTCAGCTTCTTCTTGCTCTTCGAGAAGTTCTCCTATTTGGAGGAAATGAACAATGTGCCACGCCCAAGTTGAAGCCTGGGGCTCAGCAACAAGGACTAGCGGCACCTCGCCGTCGATGGGAGTGCATGCCTCAACCACAAAGACAGGTAGTTTGGCAGGAGGGTGCAGCTCACTGATTGAAGGGGAGTTGTTCCCGCCAAGCTCTTTGTCGGGGGCTTCGGGAAGCTCTGCCAGGAGAGGCTTGACAAAGTTCAATTTCCTCCTCTTACTGGCCATTGTTGCTGGGGATATGGAGGGTTGAGTTAGATGGAGAACAAAAGTCCCTGGTTCCACAGGGAGTTTTTGCGCAGCGCACTTTGACAGATGATCAGCAATGCTGTTTTTCGCACGCGGTATTGAAAGTGCGTTATATCGACTAGAGGGGGGGTGAATAGGAGATTTTTATGAATTCATCACTGAGGAAATACTACTTGAGGAATTTCCTAAGCAACAAACAACTAGCAGCGGAATAAGTACTTAGGTGCATGCATAACAAGACACGAGCGTAGTCATCATGATGAAATGAAACATACAAATAGCACAGGTAGCGTGTAACAGGATAAGCAGGCAGAAGACAAGATGACTGAAGAAATAGGATTGAGGAAATTGAGAAAGTATTCAGTCAAAGTCTTCAAACAGTAACGATCAAGTTCATCAACACATGAATGAGGAAATGAAAGGGTTGAGGAAATAGAACCAGTAGCTCACTGAAGACAATGATTTGGTAGACCAGTTCCAACTGTTGTGATAATTGTACGTCTGGTTGGAGCGGCTAGGTATTTAAACCTGAGGACACACAGTCCCGGACACACAGTCCTCACCGTATTCTCCTTGAGCTAAGGTCACACAGACCTCGCCCAATCACTCGTGGTAAGTCTTCATAGGTAACTTCCAAACCTTCACAGACTTGGCCACTCGGCGATCCACAATTCCTCTTGGATGCTCTAGACCATGATGCCTAACCGTCTGGAGGATGCACAGTCCTCAAAGGTAACAAGCATCGGTTCCACACAGGAACAATCTCTTCAGTGACGCTCAATCACTTTGGGTTTTAGGTGTTGGGTTTGGCTTTTTCCTCACTGATGATTTTCTCTCAAAATCCTCGGAGGATGGGCTGCTCTAAATGACAAGTGCCAGTTTCTCTCGGAGCAGCCAACTAGCTAGTGGTTGTAGGGGGCGGCTATTTATAGCCGGGGAGCCGCCCGACATGATAAGACATAAATGCCCTTCAATGATATGACCATTAGGTGGATAAGATATTTGGGACAGCTGGCGCGTAGCACACCAACGGTCGGAAATTTGAGCTCTCAAATTCCTCAGGGCTATCATGTTCCCCACTTGTAGGCAATCCGCACTGGCGAATTCCTAACTCCTCAGTCAGAACAAATTCCTCAGAGAATAGAAGATCTTCGTCTCTGTCACTGAAGAAAATGACTGAACTGTATGAGATTTCCAATGGCTTCACTCGAAAGGATTGGGTATGTGTAGGCTTTGAGATAAGCATCACTTGGAAACTTTTCCTTAGTTTTACCTCGACCCCCTTTAACAGTACGGTGTTTCCTATGACTCAAGAAAGAGAAAATGAAACTACGAAAACAAAAGTCTTCACGCTTCATAATCCTCGCAGCAATATCATTGTCTTCAAGGTCACACCAATTTCCTCATTTTCAAAGTCTTCAAGAAAACCAAAGTCTTCAAATGAAGACATTCATTTTTAGGGGTCGACTTTCTTCGTAAATATCAAACTAGATTTATAGAACCTGTGTACACTCACAAACACATTAGTCCCTTAACCTATAAGTCTTCAATAAACCAAAATCACTAAGGGGCACTAGATGCACTTACAATCTCCCCCTTTTTGGTGATTATTGACAAATAGGTTAAGTTTTCAACGGGGATAAGACATATGAAGTGTAAATACTGATATTGAGGAATTTGATTGCAAGATATAGAAGAACTCCCCCTGAAGATGTGCATATTGAGAAGTTTGCTTTGGAATGCAAATGCACATTCTAGAGTAATATCATGGAGATCTCCCCCTATATCTTGTAATCCATACACGCATTTAACATATGATATGAAGAATTTGAAATGCATGATGAAATATGGTGTCTGACGAAATTCAGCATGCATGCATTAAGGAACTTGAGGAAATAAGCATGCAGAAAGCAATTCAAAAGTATCAGACCACCATAGGACTTAAGTTTACAACTCATCAGAGCAAACACCGCAGAAGAGCAAGAGTTGTAACTTAACAAAAAAAAACAGCCCATATATAAGACCCGCTTGAAGACTAACTCAAATTTCTCCCCCTTTGTCATCGAATGACCAAAAGGGACGAAAAATGAGGACTAACGCCCCTGAAGAATATCATCATGAAGTCGATGGAGGAGCGCCAGCGTTGTTGGGGTCGTCTGTTGAGGTAGGGCCTACCGCAGTGTTGTTGAGGTCTTCAGCTTCATCCGTCTCACGCGATGAAGAATATGAACTTGTGACGAGCTGAGGAACTTTGACCTTCTTGAATTTCTTCGAAGGAGGCTGAGACCATTCAAAGTCCTGTTGAAATCCCATCTGCTTGAGGTCTTCATCACCGTAGAGGTGAGATAATATGGCCCAAGTGCATCGAAGATTTCATGAGCATAGTAATGATTCTTCTTCACAGTGTTTTGCGTGACAGTCATGTTCTGAAGAGTTGAGCCAAATTGACGCTTGACCCATTTGTGATTGCGATCGACCTTCTGATGAAGACTTAGAAGAAGCTCATGATCGGTTATCACGCATGGGGCAGTTGTCGGGGTACGACACCTATGGGATCCAAAGGGACCCCTTTACGATTCAGCGGGGGGAGAGGTATACGCAAAGAGCAGAACCAACGATCGACGCGGGAAGGTTTTTACCCAGGTTTGGGCCGCTGATCAGCGGAAAACCCTACTCCCGCTTTATGTTCTTATTAATGTTCTTGAGCCCAGGCTCCAGGAGCGCTTGCAATGAACAGTACGTTCAAAGAGCAGCTACGCATGCAGAATGGGCTAGAAGTTCTCCTCCTCTGTAGCAGTTGCCTTGGGCCCCCTTTTATATGCTCAAAGGGGTCTCCACAGTGGCAAAATGTACATACATTGAGGTGTAAAGTAGCTACAGGGTATCATACCTAACCCCTGACGGATTAGGACAAACGCATTTAATGCACCGTGAGGTGTCCGTTTAGGTGTCCTCACTTTCTTGGGGATGGAAAAAGGGGCCATCCCATCAGCACCGCTTAAGCTCTCCTCCACTGGCGCGTTGCCATGCATCCAGAGAAGGACCCAGAATGTCAGATTCGTTACTGTGCCGAAGCGGTGGCACAGTGGCAGAATCTCGCCAGGCGCCGAATCTTGCCGGGCGCCAAGCCTTGCTGGACGCCAAGCCTTGCCGGGCTCCAAGCCTTGCCGGGCGCCAAGCCTTGCCGGGCTCCACAGGCCATCCCGGCAAGGATCTTTCCGGGGAAGCTGGCCTTCGGATTCCAGCTTTGCTTATCTGCTGATCCTCAGATCTCTAACTTGATGATTTCCTTGGTGGCTTGAATCGACCTCGAGCTGTTCCCGGCAAGCCTTGCCGCGAGGATGGCTACAACTGCCCGTGCACAAGTACGGGGTACTAGTGGCCCAATATTAGTACACCGACAGGAGCCCCCGGGCCTAGGCCATACACGAGTGCGAGGCGTTGTTGGGCTAGGCCCAAACAGTGCACGGGCACGCGTGGCAGGGAATTAACTGCTCGTAAATATCTCATTTTACTATGCCCCCCACTACACGCACCGAGCGCGCGACGTGGGAAGCGTGCCTAAAAGGCTGCAACTGCCTCGTGTCTATAGAGGCGCATTCACATTGGGGAATAAAAGAGGCGGCCCCGCTCCTTCCCCATAAAAAGGAGAAGCCGCAGAGGCACAATCCTATTTACCCCCCTCTTCTTCTCAATCTGGCCATCGCCATCGCCTTCCCCCTCTCGAGCTCAGAGCGAAGCTTTTTCCTCTTCCGCCCGCTGCTTCCATGCTCGCTCCACCCCCAGCTTCCGTCCTCACAGCCACCATGCCGCCCAAGGCCAGCAAAGGCAAGGGCAAGGAGGCGAAAGCCGACGTCCCGGAGAGCGAACTGGCGAAGATGCGGAAGAGGCTTGTCGTCTTCCCTCCATCGCTCGATGCTGAAGCTCTGAAGGGGCGATACCAGTGCATGTGGGCGAAAGGGACACAAGCTCACCCCACCACACGCGTAATCCCAGGTGCTTGTTCCAAAGGTGGATCGGACAGATACCCTTTCTTCACTCCATATTTCTATTGCGGGCTCTGTCCCCCCTTTTCCGACTTCTTCAATGATATCATGTACACATACGGCTTTCGTCTTCTCGATTTCACGCCGAATGCGGTACTCTGCATGTCCATCTTTGCCCATCTCTGTGAAAACTTTGTCGGCGTGATTCCCAATTCTGCTCTTTTTCGCCATTACTTCTTCCCTCGCATCCAAAAAGGAGAGGCCCTCTCTGGTTCTATCGCCTGGATTTCAAGGGCTTGGAATAAGGAAATATACCCAGAGGGAGTTTATCGCGAAAAGTGGGACGAGTGGCGGGCTGAATGGTGCTGGATCCAGGAAGCAGATCCCCATCCGTTTTGTCATCCCCGGGAACAGAAGGTGGTCCGTGGCAAGGATTGGAGCGATCCCGCTGCGGAGGACGAGAGGCTCACAATCGCCACCACCAGGATCCTTCGCCTGAAGGCTGCCGGGCTGACGATGGAGATGATCGACTTTGACTTTCTCCGCCGCCGCATCGCCCCTCTGCAGAACAGGGGAAGGCCAGCTTGGGAATACAAGAACGCGGCAGATATCATGAGATTGCGCCCCGGGCTGAACAACAATCTGACCGCTATGCAGCTTGGCGCTCTCCGTCAAAAATTATTCCAGCGCGAAGACAAGCACCGGCTGCCGGCAAGGATTGTTCCCTTGTGCAACAATTCTGCCTTGGGGTCAATCATTGCCTTCCTGCCGATGTTCAATGCCCATGGTCTTGACCCGACCTGGGCCGAGCCAACCGAGGAGGAAGCGCAGAAGTTTTTTGACAACTTGACGGAGAGGCCTGTCCGGCAAGAGTCAGATTTCATCCGAGCCACCACCGATCAAGAAGTAGCTTATATTGCTACTAGGGTGGAGGAGGCAAATCTTGCCGCGGAGGCCGGCAGCGTCGGCTTCACAGAGTGGGAAGCTAGCGACGCAGAGGTGGTAGTGGAGGTAAAACCTGCCTAGGAGGACAAAGTTGCCGGGGAACAGAGCAGCGCAGCCGCCGAGAGCTTGTCCGGCGAGGACACGGCCGAAGAAGAAACGCGAGAAGAGCTCCCACCCCCGAAGTAGACGAAGCGTGTTCTTCGGAAGGCTGCATCTGGCATCCCGGCAAGCCAGCCTTCTTCGAGCGGCGAAGCTCCCGGCAAGAAAGTGGCCGGCAAGACTGGACCGCGGCAGGGGGCTCGTCAACAGCCTACGCGGCGCGCGAGACCCACACCAGCGGCCACTACTGGGGCAGCAGAGGGGTCTCGAACTACTGCACCGGAAGCTGCCCCGGCGCCCGCCACAGCCAAGCGGCCTAGGACTCCTCCTCCGCCTCCCCACTCAGACATCGCAGCGGAGGTCGACTTTGACATCTCCGGCTTTAGTCCGGAGCGAGAGGAAGAAGAGTGAGTACTTTGCTACAGCTTTTACCTTCCAATCCTAGATCAATCTTACTAAGTTGCTCGTATTGTCTCTGCAGTGACACAGAAACATTGCTGGAGAGGATGGCGAAGAGGTCAAGGACTTCTACGGGTGACGAGCCCCCGGCAGGCTCCACGAGCATGCCATAAACCGTCGTTGTCAGCCCGGAGTCCAGTCCTCAACGCAGCCCCCAGCACAGCCCCCAGCGTAAGTTCACTGTTCTTTTTCCGCTGGCGGGTGCCGAGGCTTTCATTCTTGCCGTTGATATCTTTGGGTTCGCAGGAGAAGAACGGCAACAAGGAGAGCTGTCGGAAGACATCCCCATTGTGCATCCTTCATCGACCGCTCCGCCCACAAGCACGTCCCCGGCAAGAGATCCTGCCGACGAGCCCATCCTAATTGAGGAGGAGCCGGCAAGCGCGGACTCCGGCAACCCACCCCCGGCAACCGGAGTTGCCGGGAGGGGCAAAGCCACCTCCCAACAGCTCGACGCAGGTACTCGATTGCCTCAAAGTGCTTGTTACTCTTTTTCCCTTATCTCTCTATCTTTAGTCACTTCAAACTTCAACCTCGATCTTATTCTGTTTTCCCCCTTCGTCCTTCAGAGTTCCCTGTGATGGAACACATGGACGTCGACGTTGTCATCGAGGAGACCGCCAGGGACGCTGCTGCCGAAGCAGACAGGATCACTGCCAGCGAAGCCACCAAGGATGACACTGTCGAGGCTGGTGGTGCTCTTGACGGGGAGGCCGCCAAGACTGCACAAGAGGAACCCACCGAAGAACCTACCGAAGGGGCCGACACGGAGGCTGAGGACCGCACTGACGGCATTCCTGCCGCAGGAGCGCCAGGCGCTGCACCGGCCACAGAGCCCCCTGCCACTGGTGAGGCGGCCACTGAAGACCAGCCATCAACATCCGAAGGCCCCTCATCCAGCAAATACCTCAAGGTTGGCGAGAACCTCTTCGTCAACTTGCCGGGGACGGCGAGCACTGGGGCACCAGCCGAAGGAGAAGTTTTTGAAGAAATCATTGCCGCTGCCGGGCTCGAAGTTGTTGACGACCCTAGCACTAGCAGCGGCAAATCTGAAGAGGATCAGCTCCTTCAAGCCATGGGCGAGAATTTCCGCAAGCTCCAGGCTCTCCATCACGCCCGGAAAGACAAAGCGGACTCCAGAATGGCAGTTGTCGAGGCGGCCGAAGCAGATTTTCAAAGGCGCATCGCACAAATGCAGATCTGGCACGCCGAGGCCCTCCAAGAGTTGGTTGCCGGCCGGGAACAAGTGAGCCAGCAGTGGACTGAGATCCTCCTGAAGCAATCCGATATGGAGAAGGCGCATGATGAAGCTGCTCAAAGGATTGCTGCCGAAGATGCCCTCCTGACGGGGCGCCGTGTTGCTCTTGATGCTCATGAGGAAGATCTCACCGCACGTGAGTAGGCGCTCGCCGCCAAGCTTCGCAGCAAAGATGAAGATATCGAGAATCTTGTCGCACGGCGGACCCAGGAGCTGGAGCAAAAACATAAGGAGGCGCTCGAAGCTCTGATTGCAAGTCATGCCGGCAAGCTCAAGGAGGCCGTCGATGCTGCCGAAGCTGCAGAGGCCGCCAAGAACGAGCTGAGCGACAAGGTGAAGAGGCTGGGAACAGATCTCGAAGAACACGGCAAGGAGCTCTCGACGCTCAAGGGTGACAGGGAAAAAACCCTCCACTCCTTGGCGGAGATGCAAGTTGCCCTGTCCGACAAAACCAAGCAGCTCTCCTCTGCGGCTGATAATATTGCGGTTCTGGAGCTGAAGCTGAGCACGCTGCAGAAGTCTCTCGAGGCCGGCAGGGCCCGTGAGAAGGCTCTACTCAAGGATCTCCAAGGAGAGAGGAACCTGCTCAAGAGCGCCGCCGCCGCCCAAACCGAGTATGAGAAGGGAGTGGAGATCTGGACTGGACGTCTCATCGCCACCACGGAGAAGCTTACCGCAGAACTGTCAACCATGGGCCTGTCGAACTTCAAGTATTCTTCCGAGGAAAGAATATCTCCAAGTGCCAGGTTGACAATGTTCTTTGAAAGCATCATCAACGCCTTGAGGGTGCTCCAGTCTAGCCGGGCGACCCAATTGGCCAACGAGACTCACCGGCTTTGCCGGGCCATCCTCCGCAAGGTGCTCATCAAGGTGGTGCACAGCAATCCCGGCATCGACCTCTCCAACGCGCTCGGCCATCTGCCAAGAGACGCAAATGTTGAGGCGCTTGAAGAGTGCATCGCGCCTATCCTTGAGAAGGTGGACTCCATCAAAAGGATCGAAGGCCAGCGCAGGGATTGAGTGCTCCCTTTTTTTGTTGCCGTCATCATTCCATGTAAAAGACAATTAAGTCTCAAGTTAGAATTGCGGCAACTCATGGATGTAATATAATTCGCCTATGTTTAGGTTTGTGATTGCTATTTTCCTTGTCTGATTCCCTTATGTATGGAGTTCACCCTACGCTTACTGAAAAACTTGCCGGCTGGAGGCGCACCGGCCGGCAAGACTCCTTGGTGTTCTCAGTGCAGCCACTTAAATTGCTGAGCGGGCTCAAAACAAAATAAGGGCGCGACCGATTACAACAAGGGTTCCTTCGCGTGCAGATTTTCCATACAAGAGTCGGAGTCGTCCAAGGAAATAACTTTGTAATAAAAGAAAAACTTGTTCTGAGTTTTTAGGACTTAGCTTCCTATCACTGTCCTTCCTCCGGCAAGTGTCGATTCCGAACGTCGCCAACTGGTATTCATATCTCCCTTCCCCCTCGACAAATGTGCACGCGAGGAATCCTTCTGTCTTTTGAGAAAAAGAAAGAAGAGAAAATAAAGACATGAAACCTTGGCGGTTCGTTAGAACTTACCGGGAGTAGGTGTCATACAACATCTTAGACAAACATGCATGTATATAAATATGCACATGGGAATCAATAAGGGAATGTACAACACTTAAATTTATTCATCTGCGCTCAGGGTCTGCGCCTGGCTTTGTACAAAGGATCACATGCCTTGCCGGCAAGACTTGTACAAAAGGGTGGTTGCCGGGAGCCCCCGGCAACCGCGCCTTATGGGTAGAACTTGCGAAGATGTTCGATATTCCAGGAATTGCTCACTGGAACGCCATCTTCGGTCTCCAGGCGGACAGCGCCAGGCCTGGTGACTCGTACTACCCGATAAGGGCCTTCCCACTTTGGCGTCAACTTGTTTGAATTCTTGGCGGACTGAATCCGCCGAAGAACAAGGTCGCCTTCCTCAAGGCTTCGGGCACGAACTTTGCGGCTATGATAGCGACGCAAAGCTTGCTGGTAGCGTGCAGCTCGCACAGCAGCCTGAAGACGATTCTCCTCAAGGAGCACAACGTCATCTTGCCGTAGTTGCTCTTGCTCAAGCTCATCATAAGCGAGCACTCGAGGAGATCCGTATATGAGTTCCGTGGGGAGAACTGCTTCCGCTCCGTAGACCAGAGCGAAGGGCGTCTGGCCGGTGGCTCGATTTGGTGTCGTTCTGATTGACCAAAGAACCGCCGGCAACTCATCAATCCAGCGTCTTCCGCACTTTTTCAGCCTATCAAAGGTTCTAGTCCTGAGACCGCGCAGCACTTCAGCATTGGCCCTCTTCGCTTGGCCGTTGCTTCTCTGGTGGGCAACAGAGGCAAGACAAATCTTGCCGCCAAGGTCTTGGACATACTGCATGAAGGTGCGACTTGTGAACTGCGTGCCATTGTCGGTGATGATCCTGTTGGGCACACCGAAACGGCAAACAATTCCCTTGAAGAACTTGATGGCCGATTGTGCTGTCACCTTCCTCACTGCTTCCACCTCCGGCCACTTTGTGAACTTGTCGATAGCAACATACAAGTACTCAAAGCTCCCGGTAGCACGGGGGAAAGGGCCCAGTATGTCGAGCCCCCAGACTGAAAATGGCCAGGAGAGAGGGATTGTCTGAAGAGCTTGAGCTGGCTGATGTAATTTCTTTGAATGAAACTGGCACGCTTCACACTTGGTTACTAGTGCAGTTGCATCCTGGAGAGCGGTGGGCCAAAAGAAACCTTGCCGGAATGCTTTCCCGGCAAGCGCTCTTGACCCTATGTGAGAGCCACATATGCCTCCATGTATCTCCACCAACAGCTCTAGTCCATTCTCCCGAGGAATGCACTTCAAATTCACACCGTTTGGTCTCTTTCTGTACAGGACGTCATCGACGAACTTGTACATGACAGACCGACGGGCTACTCTCTCTGCTTCTTCCTGTTCCTCAGGGAGTTCTCCTGTCTGAAGAAAATGGACAATGTGCTGCGCCCATGCTGGAGCCTGAGGCCCGATAGCTAGGACTAAAGGCATCTCCTCTGCCGGGGGAACGTTCGTCTCGACAGCAAGGGCCTGAGGCCCTGCCGGAGCCTGTTGTTCCCCGGCAGGCATGTCGATCCCAGCAACTTCCTTGCCGGCGGCTCCGGGGAGCTCTACCGGGAAGTACTGGCCAGAGTTCAACTTTCTTCTCTTTTCTTGCCGCATTGATGGCGCCACGGATGGTTGAGTCATATGGAGCACAAAAGTTCCTGGTTCCGCAGGCAACTTGAGGGCGGCACGCTTTGACAGGTCGTCAGCAATACTGTTCTCGGCACGAGGAACGTGCTCCATTTGCAGACCGTCAAAACGCTCTTCCATTTTCCTCACTTCATCTACGTAGGCTTGCATCAATGGACTTTGATAACTCTTGTTAACTTGCCTGACGACAAGTTGTGAATCGCCTTTGATGACGAGCTTTTTGATACCAAGGTCCGCCGTGATCCTGAGACCGGCAAGCAAACCCTCGTATTCTGCAGTGTTGTTGGTTGAACTCTCCCGGGGAAAGCGCATTTGGACTACGTACTTGAGGTGCTCTCCGGTGGGCGCGACAAGCAGCACACCAGCACCGGCGCCTTGCAGTGAGAAAGCCCCGTCAAAGTACATAACCCATTGCTGATCGATTTCCTTGCCGGGAAGAGTCGTTTCTTGAACCTCTTCGTCTGGCGTTGGGGTCCATTCTGCAATGAATTCTGCCAAGGCCCTGCTTTGAATCGTCGAAGTGCTTTCAAACTTGAGGCCAAAACTGGACAACTCCAACGCCCACTCCACGATCCTGCCGGTTGCCTCTGGATTTTGCAAAATCCGTTGCAACGGAAAGCGAGTGACGACGGTGATTTCATGTGCTTGAAAATAATGGCGCAGCTTCCTCGAGGCCATAAGGAGGCCGAAAAGCAACTTCTGCACACCAGAATATCTTGACCTAGCTCCTTGTAAAAGAGAGCTAACAAAATAAACTAGGCGCTGCACCACCTTCTTCTTCTACACGGGATCTTCTGTTTGCGCACATCCTGTCTTGCCGGGATCAACCCTTGCCGGGGAAGATCTTGCCGCGTCATCTGGCGGTCCTACCGCTGGTGTTGCTTCCTCATCAGCTTCTCTCTGCGCCACTAGCACAGCGCTAACCACTTGATTTGTTGCTGCCAAATACAGCAGCAACGGCTCTTGTGGTTTAGGCGCGACTAGCATCGGCGGAGAGGAAAGGTATTTCTTCAAATCTTGCAGCGCAGCCTCCGCCTCCGGAGTCCATTTCATTGGACCTGCCTTCTTCAAAATTTTGAAGAAGGGCAGGGCGCACTCAGCAGATTTGGAAATAAACCTGCTTAGAGCAGCAACACAGCCGGCAAGACGACGCACATCCTTGACGCGTCTCAGCGCTTCAATTTGCTCAATAGCTTTGATCTTGTCGGGGTTCGCTTCGATTCCCCGGCAAGATACAAAAAATCCGAGGAGCTTGCCAGAAGGGACACCGAACACGCACTTCTCAGGATTGAGCTTCAAGTTGATCTTGCGCAAGTTTGCAAATGTTTCTTCTAAATCTTGAATGAGCGTTGCTTTGTCTTTGGTTTTGACCACTATATCATCCATATACGCCTCCATATTTCTATGGAGTTGTGGCTCAAAACCAATCTGGATTGCTCTGGCAAATGTTGAACCAGCACTTTTCAACCCGAAAGGCATTCGTATAAAACAATACGTACCACATGGGGTGATAAAGGCGGTCTTCTCTTCATCTTCTTTTGCCATAAAAATCTGATGATACCTTGAATAGGCATCAAGGAAGGACAGGAGATCACAACCAGCGGTGGCATCGACAATCTGGTCGATGCGCGGCAAGGGAAAGGGATCTTTTGGACAAGCTTTATTGATATCTGTATAATCGATACAAAGCCTCCATTTCCCATTCGCTTTCCGCACTACAACCGGATTGGCCAACCAGGTTAGATGAAGCACTCCTTTGACCAGTCCTGCCGCCTCCAGCTTTTTGATTTCTTCGGCGATGAATTCTTGCCGCTCCAAGGCTTGCTTCCTGACCCTTTGCTTGACGGGCCGCGCATGAGGACAGACAGCAAGGTGGTGCTCAATTACCTTCCTGGGAACACCGGGGATGTCAGACGGTTGCCATGCAAACACGTTGACATTCGCCTGCAGGAAAGCAACGAGCGCGCTTTCCTATTTGTCATCTAGGGTGGAACTTATGGTGAAAGTTCCCCCCGTTCCGTCCTCTCTGACAGGCACCTTCTTGGTCTCCGGCGGAGCAGCCTTGGACTTCTTGTTCTTGCCGGTGGAACTCTCTGGTACGTCCTCGACGGAAGCGCGGCACTCCGAGGAGGTGCGCTTGCCGGAGTTCGCGCCAAGGTTCTTGCCGGTCTTCTTCTTCCCCCCGGGAGTTCCAGCGGCAGGCGCAGGTGCCTTGATGGCAGGTGCTGCAACTGCTTCCCGGTAAAGTTGGTCGGCACAGATGAGCGCATCCTTCTTATTGGAATGGATAGTGATGACGCCCAACGGCCCAGGCATCTTCAAGACGTTGTACGCGTAGTGTGATGCCGCCATGAACTTAGCCAGCGCTGGCCGACCAAGGATCCCATTGTATGACATGGGGATCTTGGCGACATCAAACACCACCTTCTCGGTCCTAAAGTTGAGCTCGCTGCCAAATGTTACCGGCAGCGTAATCTTGCCCTTAGGCTGGGTTCTTCTCGGATTGACCCCTTGAAACGTACCCGTTTCTTCGAGGTCCTCGTCGGGAATCTGGAGCTTTCTGAGCACATCCGGTGAGATTAAGTTTAGGCCGGCCCCGCTGTCAACTAACATTTTCGTCACCTTGAGGTTGCGAATCGTTGGTGAGACCAACAATGGCAAGCACCCGACCACAGTTGTGCGATCAGGGTGATCCTTGGCGTCGAAAATGATAGGCGTGCTGGACCACTTCAGGGGCCTACATGCATCTGGGGATGGCTCTGCCGCATTAACCTCCCGCACCCACTGTTTGAGTTGGCGGTGGGAAGAATGCAGTGAGGCACCCCCATCGATACACATGGCCTCCGTAGCCTTCTGGAATTCTTGCTCACTGGATTCATCATCTTCCTCATCATCATCTCCTTCTTTGTCTCAGCCCCGAGCGGGCCGATCCTTTTGCTGTTTGGCCTTGCCGCGGCGACCCCCTCGGCCACCGCGCTTCTTGCCGGACCCATCAGCACCATCTTGGGCCTTCTCCTTATCTCGCCTCTCGTATTCAGCTCTCTGCTTCTCGGCAAGCTGCTCAACTTGCCGGCAGTTCTGGAGATCGTGGCCCTTGGTGCGATGGATCTGGCAATACTGCTTGCCGGAGTTCTCCGACTTGTCGGCAGCCGCCAAGGCCTGACAGGAAGGGCACCCGGCAAGATCCTTGTCGGGGTCACCAACCTTGGTCTTCTTGGCGGTGCCGGGGTTGTCGGATTCCTCGACAGCAAGCACGGCCTTGCCTCCGCGCTTCCTATTCCGCCGCCGGCCATTCCTTGACGGGGCCGCGGCGTCTTCATCTTCGGACTCGCCCGCCACGCCAACAGCCTCGCCAGGGAATTTCCTCCCCTCTTCAGCTCGAGCGCACTTGTCGGCCAAAGCGTAAAGCTCGGCAATACTCCTGACTTTGTTCATTGCCAGCTCTTCCCGCATTTTGTGGTTACGCACGTTCTGGTGGAACGCGCTAACGACAGCGGCAGGATGAACGTCAGGAATATTGTACTGCACCTGGCTAAATCTCTGGATAAACTTGCGCAGGGACTCGCCCTCCTTCTGAGGGATGATATGTAAATCGCTCTCTTGGCCAGGAGCTTGGTGGCCTCCGACGAAGGCGCGAACAAACTGATGGCACAAATCTGACCAGGAAGAAATAGAATTCTCCGGCAGATGCATCAACCACGACCTGACGTTGGGTTTGAGCACCAACGGGAAGTAGTTGGCAAGTATCTTGTCATCTCGGCCCCCGGCAGCCTGCACCGCAATGGTGTAGATGCTCAGGAACTCCGAGGGATGGGTCTTACCAGCATATTTCTCCGGGACCTCCGGCTTGAAGGTTCGGGAATTGGGCCACCGGACTTGCCGCAGCTCACGGGTAAACGCCGGAGTCCCTACCTCATAAGGCAAGTCTCCTACGTCCCCTAGCGCAGGCTCATCAACAGCTGGCCCCGCGCGCTTATCAGACTGATAGCGCGCTTCCCGTCGCCGCTCGATGGTAGTTCGAGCGTCCTCCTTGCGTCGTTCCTGGAGACCTTGACGCTGATCGCGGCGCATCCGTGGATCGGACGACGCCGTGGAAACTTCTTCATGGCGGTCGACTTGCTGAGTTGTCGGCCGCCGCTGGTGCCGTGGAGGGGAGTGCACTGTGGTTGCACCACCTCCGGTTTTCTCCACATCGACTCGCGTCGGATCGATGGGTCTCCGCTGCGAGGGCCCTACCTCTTGCGGTCCATCTTTGTTGGCGAAGCCGATGAGGCTCTGGATGGTAGCTCGCTACTCCTCCATCTTCTCCGGAGCAGGAGGAAAATCGAGGAGCAGCTGCGCACGTGCCAAGGCTTCCGCTGGTGTAGGCGGCGGCGACAGGTGCGAGGTATGTGAGGTGCTCTGACTCCTAACCATATTAGAAGGAGCACCACCACGGTCATGCGACCGCGCGCCACCTCTGCCAGCAGCTTGGTGTGCATGCTGGTCCCGCGCATCTTGGGATCGATGCGCAGAAACCTTTTCATGGGGACGCCCTGAACCACCAGCGCCATGATGTCGCTCATCATGCACGACCTGGGTAGGTCGTGAAGCTTGCGCCGGCGCGGGAGCTCCAACAGGTGCCCTCCGATCTCTCGAGTTCGTTGTGCCACCCGTAGGCAACACAGCGCCATCTCTAGATCCAGCAGCGTGCAGGTTACCACTGCCACTGCGAACGATACCGCTCGCTTGGCTCGGATCACCAGAACACCGTGGGGGTTCTAATACTCTTCCTTCTGCACCCACGCCATCGCCCGTACGCGAAGGTGTAGGCAAAAAGATGTCGCAGCGCTCTTCTTCTTGGGCGGCATGATGATGAAGATGATGAAGAAACTAAGGCGCCGATCACTAGATCAGGTTCACGCAACCTTCAATCCCCCTACCTGGCGCGCCAAAGATGTCGGGGTACGACACCTATGGGATCCAAAGGGACCCCTTTACGATTCGCCGGGGGGAGAGGTATACGCAAAGAGCAGAACCAACGATCGACGCGGGAAGGTTTTTACCCAGGTTCGGGCCGCTGATCAGCGGAAAACCCTACTCCTGCTTTGTGTTCTTATTATTGTTCTTGAGCCCAGGCTCCAGGAGCGCTTGCAATGAACAGTACGTTCAAAGAGCAGCTACGCATGCAGAATGGGCCAGAAGTTCTCCTCCTCTGTAGCAGTTGCCTTGGGCCTCCTTTTATATGCTCAAAGGGGTCTCCACAGTGGCAAAATGTACATACATTGAGGTGTAAAGTAGCTACAGGGTATCATACCTAACCCCTGACGGATTAGGACAAACGCATTTAATGCACCGTGAGGTGTCCGTTTAGGTGTCCTCACTTTCTTGGGGATGGAAAAAGGGGCCATCCCATCAGCACCGCTTAAACTCTCCTCCACTGGCGCGTTGCCACGCATCCAGAGAAGGACCCAGAATGTCAGATTTGTTACTGTGCCGAAGCGGTGGCACAGTGGCAGAATCTCGCCAGGCGCCGAATCTTGCCGGGCACCAAGCCTTGTCGGGCGCCAAGCCTTGCTGGACGCCAAGCCTTGCCGGGCTCCAAGCCTTGCCGGGCGCCAAGCCTTGCCGGGCTCCACAGGCCATCCCGGCAAGGATCTTGCCGGGGAAGCTGGCCTTCGGATTCCAGCTTTGCTTATCTGCTGATCCTCAGATCTCTAACTTGATGATTTCCTTGGTGGCTTGAATCGACCTCGAGCTGTTCCCGGCAAGCCTTGCCGCGAGGATGGCTACAACTGCCCGTGCACAAGTACGGGGTACTAGTGGCCCAATACTTAGTACACCGACAGCAGTGGATTGAGGAGTTGGCTTTGAGGCTTTTGCGGCAAAATCTTGAGTTGCAGAGTCATCATTGGTGGAATAAGATGCAGCTTTGCGAAACTGACCATCCAATGGACGAGTGCCTTCATCAATAACAGCAGCCTTGCCTTTTTCATCAACTGAGGAAATGGTCCATTTGAGGACTTTAATGGGTGGCAAATAGCTGAGGTGATTCTGACAATCTGCCTTGTAGTGAATTAAAGACCTGGTTCTGATGAATTTCATAATCCAGGGAGCATAAGGCTTCAACTCAAACGGTGACAGTGCAACATTCGCCAAAGTCCTCATGAAGAAATCATGGTAGTTAATGGGAATACCATGTATAATGTTGAATAGCAGATTCTTCATGATGCCAACAACCTCTTCTTCTTCTGAGTTGTGGCCTTTGATTGGAATGAGGGTTTTGGTTAAAATGCGGTAGATTAACCTTGGCACATAAAGCAAATCCTTCACTAAGAAGGTGGTTCTCTGAGCTTGGCCTGGACTCAAGGGCTTCATCAGTACTTGCATGAGATGATTTTGAAGTTTAGGTTCTTCATACATGTGCCTTGCACCATCAGCAGGCGGACTGACTGGAACGGCATGAAGCAATTCAGAGGCCGGAGCTTTGTAGTGAGTGTTCTGAGTCATCCAATCAAGCACCCGGGAATTAACATCATCCACATTTCCAGTGAGGTGCAGAGTAACATAGAATTGAAGAATTAGCTCTTCATTCCAATCGCAGATGTCAGCATAGAAATTCAGGAGCCCAGCGTCGTGAAGAACATTCAAGACAGGTTGAAAGCACGGGATGGACTCCATATCCACATGAGGAATTTGACGATGCTCAAAGACCTTGTCCTTATCAAACAAAACAACAACATAGAAATTCATCTGACTAGCTGTCGAGAACCGCTTGCGCCGAAGTCTTGCTGAGTCATATGGATTGACATCAGTGAAGAAATGATGCTCATCAAAGAAATCAGCAGCCTTGAATTTCGGCCTTTTTTCATGAGGATTCGGTTGCTTGGGCTGAAGATTAGCAGTTGATGGTCTCACAACTTCTTGTTGCATAACCTCTGGAGCTGCTGTTTGAGGAATTGAAGGTTCAGGTTCTTCGGCAGCAATTGGGTTCTCCATTTCTTCAGCTGTTGCAGCTGGAACGTCTTTGGGGATGGAAAGAAGAGAAGTTTGACGTCCATCAGATCCTGTTTGAATTTCTTCAGTTTGCACAGGGGACTGAGGAATTGGATGCAGAGGTGTGGCCAATGGTGAATTGGGGTGAAGATTTTCCCAATAATCATCATTCAGCACGGGAGTAGTTGAGCCAATGTCCACGTCTTCTTCAATTTCCTCAACGCCTGCCTCTTCAGCTGTGAACTGAGGCATGGGCGATGATACCAGTGGGGTTGAAGGGATATCTTCCACTTCAATTTCTTCATCCAACTACTCTGAAGCAGCAGAAGGATTCTCTTCATCCGTGTCATCTGGAATGACATATTCTTCACCAAAAGGAATGAGCTCCTTTGATGGTACTATTGAGATCAGAATAGCATCAATTGGGTTATTGAAAGAGCTCGTCAAAGTCCTCACTTTCTTGGGAGCTGAGGACTCTACAGAGGTTGATGCTTTCCTCTTCTTCACAGCTGCCTTCTCCGCAGCTTTGGTTTTCTTCACCTCTGATGCAGAAGGAAGAGTGACATTCTTCATCCTTAAGGATTTGGTAAGGGGAGCAGATGAAGTGGGTTCAGTTTCTTCAGGCACAACTGATGCAGTTGCCCTGGCATGTTCAGTTTCTTCAGGCGCTGTAAATGCTTTAGCTTGTCTGGGTTGATCTTCAGGCGCAACATTGGTGGTTGCCCTGGCAGAGTCTTCAGGAGCTGGAATTTCTTCATCAGCCCTGGTATTCTTAGTTTGTTCAGCAGCCTGATTTTCATCAGCTGCGCTTTCATTTTCTTCAGCAGACTGAGCAGTAGTATCAGCCTGAGAATTTTGTAGTTGCGATGGTGCTGCAACGTTAGGTTTGAGGGTCTTGGCTAGCTTGACAAATCTGACTTTGACTCCTAGCCAATCGGCATAGTATCTGTCAAATTCATCACTGAGACCTTTGATTTTAGTTTGTAGAGCTACAAGTTCTTCAGGAGACATGTTCAGAACATTGTTCTTCAGAAAACACTCCTTCTTGTACTGAGCCTTCTTGACTTGCCTGCCCTTTTCAAATTTCCATTTTTCTTCACTGATGAATGCCGTCAACATATGACTTTGACTAGGAGTGAGGTTCAATTCTGGCAGTGGAGTGTTTGGATCTTTGTGCCAGAGATCTATGAAATCGAGGATCTTCTTCGGATCCAGCATGAGAGGCATAGAACTCCCTTTGGCTCTAGCGGCCCTTTCTTGCCTGTCCCTGATGATTTCAGCAAGTTCTTCATCATCAGCTTCATCGTCATCAGACGGAACATGTAACGCCACTTGCTTCTTATGAGGACTTGGCCTCGTTCCATGTCCAGCAGTGGCCTTTTTCTTTAGCAGAGTTGGACCAGTTGAGGACTGTGGTGGAGCTGAGGAACTTGCAGATGCTCTAGAAGCAATTGAAAAACATGCAGTCCATTGACACATTGCAAGATGCACTGGTGTTGAGGACTTTGCAGCAGCAACTGAGGATTTTGTGGCAACGGAGGGAATTGGCACAGCCCTTGAAGAAGTTGCCTGAGGAATTTGTTTTGAGGGCTTGGTGGAACTTGGCCGTGAGGGCATTTCTGTTGAGGAACTCGGCTTTACAGCTGATTTCTTCGGCATAGCCTTCTTGGGCTTGCTGGCAGAGGCCTCAGCAGCAGCAGCTTGAGAATCTTTGTTGAATTTCTTCACTGCTTCTTTTGCAAGCTTGGCCAATTTGGCTTGGCGCTTGGCCCATTCTTTTGGAAATTCCTCACCACGCCTGATGCTGGTGGGATCAGCAACTTGGCCAGCTGCCAATGGAGGTCTTGGACATGGAGGGTTTACGGTGAATTTTTCATGTACTTTGGAGTGACGTATCGGTATTCCCTCCATTCCTTAGCCCATCTCCTATCTATTCTCTGGATGCGCACTTGGCGCCGAGTCTTGGTCTCCTTGCCATGAGTTGCTTCATCAGGTGTGCAGTACTCATCATAGATATCGTCAGGGATCTCAAAAGCAGTGTTTGTCTCAGGCCTCTTGCCTCCCTTCTGAGGTCTCTTCCCATCTGCCATTTTCCTCACTTGAGTATTTTGAACAATGGATGTTTTTGAGGAAGTATGCAATTTATCTTCAAGGAACGGTGCAAATGAATTTAGTTGATGAGAACCTAGTGATTCAGTAGCGGACATTTTTGTACATGTGAACAGAGTATAGGTGCGAAGAATTTGAAGAGGTCATATGCGTTCTCAGAATTTTTTCAAAAGAATCAAGTTTGAGGAATTTGACCATAGGTGTTCTTGAGGAATTTCACTAAGCGTTCTTGACTTAGGTTCCAGAGTTGTATAGATTTTGAAAATCCACACAATTGAGGAATCTTGAAGAAAAACATAGCTTAGAGAAACAAATCAAGATACAGACGCATTCGGGTGTTTATGGAATGGGAAGTTCAAGAATAAACACCTTTTGAAGATTTTGTGGAAATCATAAGAATCAAAGTAGGGCAGTAAAATTAGATTTTATTTACCCTGGACGAAGAACATGAAAAACTGAGAGTGGGGTTGGAGAAGTTCGTCCGTTCAGATCTCTCACGCCCTAACTTGGTGGCGAGAGACAGCTGTGGCAGCGGCGGAGTGAAGATTTCCGCGGCCGGCGCGAGTACGACGGTGACGAGGTCGAGGCGGTGAAGCTCTTCCTCACCGGCGACGATGGAGAGTAGCAACGACGCTAGGTCTGAGAGCTCGAGCGAGATGGAGGTCGAGCGAAGTAAATGAGGACAGAGGAAGGGGAGGGGTATTTATAGCCACGGTGAAAAACTGCCCGTCCGATGTTTTTGGACGAACATGCCCCTGTCCCTTACTCTTCTAACGACATGTGTCACCCATGTACAGAGTGATGGAGATTGTGGGCGATCGTGGGTGAATATTTTAATCCATCGTGGGATGCGGAACGGTTTGAGCGGCAAAAGCCGAAAATTCAGATATGAAAATTTTAATGTTTCGTTCGCAAATTCTTCAGCTGTCAAGGACACAGTGAAGACTTTGAACGGGTTTCAAATAGAATGCACATGAAGAATTTGTAAACAGACTGGGTTGAGTTTAGCATAGAGGGGGAACGGGTCCGATCACATTCACTTAGATGAAAATCAACTTGAAGAGTTAGCAATAAGTGAATGCTGTTGAGGACATGAAAACTCAAATATATATATATATATATATATTGTCAATGAAGAACATCAGTCGAAAAGTTTGAGGACTTTGCAAAGTTGAAGAATTTAAAAGTTGAAGAATTTGAAAAATGAAGAAAAACTCAATTTTGAAGATTTTCAACTTTTTGTTGGTGGCGTGACCCACCGTATAAGAATGATGATTTCAGACACCGCATACAATTATCGTAGGGCTCTGAGAATCAAATTCTTCATTAATTTCTTCACACTTAGAGGGTTAGTCTTCATTGATTGAAGAAAAAGTTACTTCGTGTGTTGCACATCTAAGTCATCAATTTTGCATAAGTGTTAAGATGTGTGTCCTTTCAAAGAACATTTGAAGATTCTAAGATATTTAGCTCACACCGCAACTTGCTAAATCTCTTCTCATCCAAGGGCTTTGTGAAGATATCGGCTAGCTGTTCTTCAGTCTTCACGTGATCAATAGAGATGTCGCCCTTCAACACATGATCTCGAAGAAAATGATGACGAATCTGGATGTGCTTTGTCTTTGAGTGCTGAACTGGGTTATGAGCAATCTTGATGGCACTCTCGTTGTCACAATAGAGTGGCACATTCTTTATGTTGATGCCATAGTCCTTGAGGGTTTGCTTCATCCACAGCAATTGAGCACAGCAGGAACCAGCAGCAATGTACTCAGCTTCAACAGTAGACATAGATACGTAGTTCTGCTTCTTCGAGGACCAACATACTAAAGACCATCCAAGGAAATGGCATGTGCCTGATGTTGACTTGCGATCCACTCAATCACCAGCATAGTCAGAGTCAGAATATCCAATGAGATCAAAAGCCAAGCCCTTGGGATACCATAATCCAAGTGTTGCAGTGTGAGCTAGATATCGAAGAATATGTTTCACAGCCTTACGGTGTGATTCCTTTGGTGTTGCTTGAAAACGGGCACACATGCAAACACTAAGCATAATATCTGGCCTAGATGCACATAGATACAATAAAGAGCCAATCATGGAGCGGTATACCTTTTGATCGAAGTCTATACCATTTTCATCGGTGCATAGATGGCCATTTGTGGGCATAGGGATTTTGACGCCTTTGCAATCTTGCATGCCGAATTTCCTCAGAACGTCCTTGAGGTATTTCTCTTGAGAAATGAAGATGCCATTGCATTGTTGACGAATTTGAAGACCTAAGAAGAATTTCAATTTTCCCATCATAGACATTTGATATTCCTCACTCATCATATAGGCAAATTCGTCACTGTAATGTTGGTTAGTACAGCCAAAGATAATATCATCAACATATAATTGGCACACGAATAATTCATCATCATAAGTTTTGGTGAAAAGAGTCGGATCAAGTGAACCGGGTTTGAAGCCTTTCTTCATGAGGAATTCCTTCAGTGTATCATACCACGCCCGAGGGGCCTGCTTGAGGCCATAGAGGGCCTTATTGAGTCTGAAGACTTTGTCAGGATGCTTAGGATATTCAAAACCTGGGGGTTGAGCCACATATACTTCTTCCTCAAGCTTACCATTGAGGAATGCACTTTTCACATCCATTTGATATAAGATGATATTACGATGGTTAGCATAAGCAAGCAATATGCGAATAGCCTCAAGTCTAGCAACAGGTGCAAAAGTTTCATCGAAATCAATTCCTTCAACCTATGTGTAGCCTTGAGCTACAAGACGAGCCTTGTTCCTCACCACTAGGCCATTTTCATCTTGCTTGTTGCGGTAGATCCATTTGGTACCAATGACATTGTGCTTGCGAGGATCTGGTCGCTTGACAAGTTCCCACACATTGTTGAGGTAAAATTGATGCAATTCCTCTTGCATAGCTCGAATCCACTCAGGCTCCAAAAATGCCTCATCAACTTTGGTGGGCTCTGTGATAGAGACGAAAGCAAAATGCTCACAAAAGTTTGACAAATGTGAGCTTTTGAGCGTGTGAGAGGACCTGGTGTGTTGATGTTGTTGATGATTCTCTCAATTTGCACTTCATTTGCAACGCGAGGGTGAGCAGGTTGACGACTTTGATTGGGCTCAGCATTTTCTTCAGAGCCATTTTCTTCAGATGCACCAGCATGATTTTCTTCATGATCTGGAATGACTTCTTCAGCATATTCTTTAGTAGGTATGACATCCTCAGTAGCCTTTAACTTGATGGATTCCCCAGGAGACATTTCATCTAGCACAGGAGGTAGGTGCTCTCTTTGCGAGCCGTTAGTTTCATCGAACCGCACATCTACAGTTTCAACAACCTTGTTGTGATAGGTGTTGAAGACCCTGTAGGTGTGCGAGTCCTTTCCGTAACCAAGCATAAAACCTTCATGTGCTTTCGGTGCAAATTTAGAATTGTGATGAGGATCTCTAATCCAACATTTAGCACTGAAGACTTTGAAATAACTCACATTGGGTTTCTTGTCAGTGAGGAGTTCATATGAGGTCTTCTTGAAGAATTTGTGAAGATATACGCTGTTGATGATGTGGCATGCAGTATCAATAGCCTCAGGCCAGAAGCGATGAGGTGTATTGTATTCATCAAGCATAGTGCGAGCCATCTCAACAAGAGTCCTGTTCTTGCGCTCCACGATGCCATTCTGCTGAGGAGTGTATGGGGCTGATAGCTCATGAGTAATACCAAGTTCATCAAGATAGTCATCAAGACCAGTATTCTTGAACTCGGTCCCATTGTCACTACGTATATGCTTGATCTTCACACCGAAATTCGTCGAGGCCCTTGAGGAAAATCGTCTGAAGACTTCCTGCACTTCAGTTTTGTAAGTAATTATGTGCACCCATGTGTAACGAGAATAATCATCAACAATGACAAAGCCATATAGAGATGCTGCATTTGTTAGTGTGGCATAATGAGTAGGGCCAAAAAGGTCCATGTGAAGCAATTCAAAAGGGCGAGTGGTAGTCATGATAGTCTTCGAGGGGTGCTTGGTTCTGGTCATCTTTCCAGCCTCACAAGCCCCACAAAGATGATCTTTGAGGAATTTGACACCCTCAATGCCAATGACGTGCTTCTTCTTCACAAGCGTGTGCAAGTTCCTCATGCCAGCATGACCGAGTCGACGATGCCATAGCCAGTCTTCTGAAGCTTTTGCAAGTAGACATGTGGCAGGCTGTGGTCCTGCAGAGAAATCAACAATATACAAGTCTCCTCTCCTAAAGCCTTCGAAGACTTTGGAATTGTCAGATTCCATGAGCACAATGCAATGATATTTGCCAGAGACAACAACCATATCAAGATCACAAAGCATTGAGACAGACATGAGGTTGAATCCGAGGGACTCGACAAGCATGACTTTGTCCATGTGTCGATCCTTTGAGATTGCAATCCTACCTAGACCCAGTACCTTGCTTTTGCCTTTGTCAGTGTAGGTGATATGCTTCAGATGTGATGGAGATAAAGGAGAGTCCATCAGCAAGCTCTTGTCACCGGTCATGTGATTTGCACATCCACTGTCGAGGACCCACTCAGTAGCTTTGGGTAAATCATCCTGCAGATGAATTAGTGCTTCTTACGAACTCATATACTTCAGAGTGCAGAATATGACATCAGATTCATCAGATATAAATTCTTCAAATAATGCAACACATATATATATATAGCAGTATTGAGGATGTGAGAAATGAGTGAATCATTTCTTCATGATTTGCTTGCGTCCTTTCAAGCATTCTCAGGTCTCCAGCAAATTCTTCAGACGATTAAGTTCATCTGGAGACCTGACCCTGCATAAGAGATTAGTTCTTTTTCTTCACCACCCACATCTGGAGGGGTGGCAAAGAGTTCATCATTCTGCAAGCTCCATAAGAGAAAGGTGGCATGGATGCCAGTGTACTTCGTTTCACAGAAGAGGGGTTAGAGTAAGCATATGAATAAGCAGAGAAATTCTTCGAGGACTTATGAACATAATGATTTGAAGAATAATGCACATATTCATAACCCTTAGATTTTCCCTGCAAAATAGAAGCATTAGCACAATGATGCTCATATGAGGAATTTGATTCATATGAGGACTTGGATCCATATGAGGAATTTGATCCACGTGAGGATTTTGATCCATATGAAGACTTTGGTCCATATGAAGAATTTGATCTGGGGTTCCTATTCTTCACAGGTGGTGTCATGAGGACATTCACCTGAAGACTTTCAAGGCACCTTTTGGGAACCCAGATTTTCTTCACAGGAGGACCGTTCCTGCAGATAGTTCCAACATATCTAGCGAATACTTCACCATTCTGATTTTTGAACAGCTTATAGTTGGAGTCAAATGACTAATCAGATGAATATGAAGATTCACATGTAAAGCCAGATAAAGTGGATGGATCTACGAGAGGTCCTTTTGCAGCAACCCATGTGGTTTTGGGATACTGCTCAGGTTTCCAGTAGGTTCCATCCGCATTGAGTTTCCTCTCAAAGGCAATACCCTCTTTCCTAGGGTTCCTGCTCAAGATCTGCTTTTTGAGCACATCACAAAGAGTCTGATGCCCTTTGAGGCTTTTGTACATGCCTTTCACATACAATTTCTTCAACCCTGCATTTTCATCAGTGATACTTGTGGTATCCTCAGATGAGGAATTTGTGACCACAGAAATAGTTGAAGAATTTGCAGCAATAGAAGCATTTGAAATTTCAGGTGAAGAGTTAGCAGATTCACATTCAATGCATTTCAAACATGGTGGAATAAATTCTTCATGAGCGAAACTGATCTGTTGAGCAAGCAATGAATCATTTTCCTTCTGAAGATCTTCATGACTCACCCTTAGCTTCTCAAGATCTTGCTTTCTCTGAAGAAATTCATTAGAAAGCTTCTCTTGATCGGCTAAGAGTGTTTCATGATGACCTTGAAGATTTTCAAACTTAGACTGTAGTCGTTGTAGATTATCAATTAGAATTTGAGTTCGATTCATTTCCTCACCCAACAGGTCATCGCTTTTGTCTAGCTAATTTTGAACCTTTTCCAAAGCCTTTTGTTGTTTTATGGCAATATTAGCAAGTTTGGAATAGCTAGGTTTGAGATCATCATCAGATTCATCCTCACTTGATTCAGAGGAGGGATATTTGAGTACCTTGGCACCTTTTGCCATGAAGCAATAGGTGGGAGCGTAGTCATCGTTGCCGTCATCAGCAGTGTTGGGGAAGCCATTTTCCTCAGTGTTGAAGATGGACTTGCTGATGAAAGCAGTAGCGAGAGCTAGGATCGCCTCACCAGAGTCTGACTCCTCAGATGCCTCCTCTTCCTCATTTTCCTCAGATTCAGCTTCAGAGTCCATTTCCTTGCCAATGAATGCCCGAGCCTTTTTGGAACTGCTCTTCTTGTGAGATGAAGTCTTTGAAGATTTTGACGATGAGGACTTTGAAGATTTCTTCTTTTTCTTCGAGTCGTCTGAACTATCATCCTTGTATTTCTTCTTCTTTGATTCCTTTGCCCACTGAGGACAATCAATCATGTAGTGACTAGGTTTCTTGCATTTGTGGCAAGTCCTCATCTTGTAATCACGGGATGAGGAATCTGATCACATATCATCACCTCTTGAAGATTTTCCAAAGCGACCACGCCTTGAGAACTTCTGGAATTTCTTCACGAGCATTGCTAGCTCATGGCTTAGTTCTTCAGGGTCACCAAGGCTACTATCAGAATCTTCTCCTCCAGATGAGGAAACTGCCTTGGCCTTCCGAGCACGTGATCTTCCATAGCTTGGCCCGTAGAGATCTCTCTTCTCAGCTTGTTGAAATTCATGAGTGTTCAGCCTCTCAAGGATATCAACAGGATCTAGTGACTTGTAGTCTCCAGGTTCTTGAATCATCAGTGCCAGTGTATCGAATGAAGAATTAAGTGACCTCAGCAATTTCTTCCCCACCTCATGGTCGGTGATGTCAGTGGCACCAAGCGCTTGAAGCTCATTTGAGATGTCAGTGAGGCGATCAAAGGTTTGCTGGACATTTTCATTATCGAGTCTTTTGAAGCGGTTGAAGAGATTGCGAAGAACGTCAACTCAAGAATCAGGTTGAGTCGAGATTCCTTCATTGACCTTGGACAGCCTGTCCCAGATAAGCTTTGCAGACTCCAAAGCACTCACTCTGTCGTACTGTCCTTTGCTCAGATGGCCACATATGATATTCTTCGCTTGAGAGTTGAGTTGCTTGAATCTCTTCACATTAGCAGCGTTCACGGAAGGAGTGACAGAGGGAATGCCATTTTGCACAACATACCAGAGATCATTGTCAATTGCCTCAAGACGCATGGGCATCTTATTCTTCCAGTAGGGGTAGTCCGTCCCATCGAAGATAGGACACCCAGCTGAGACCTTGATCATGCCTGCAGTCGACATAACTAAAACTCCAGGTGGTTAAACCAAAATCACACAGAACAAGGGAGTACCTTGCTCTGATACCAATTGAAAGTGTGTTATATCGACTAAAGGGGGGGTGAATAGGCGATTTTTATGAATTCATCACTGAGGAAATAATACTTGAGGAATTTCCTAAGCGACAAACAACTAGCAGCGAAATAAGTACTCAGGTGCATGCATAACAAGACACGAGCATAGTCATCATGATGAAATGAAACATACAAATAGCACAGGTAGTGTGTAACAGGATAAGCAGGCACAAGACAAGATGACTGAAGAAATAGGATTGAGGAAATTGAGAAAGTCTTCAGTCAAAGCCTTCAAACAGTAATGAACAAGTTCATCAACACATGAATGAGGAAAGGAAAGGGTTGAGGAAATAGAACCAGTAGCTCGGCGAAGACAATGATTTGGTAGACCAGTTCCAACTGCTGTGACAGTTGTACGTCTGGTTGGAGTGGCTAGGTATTTAAACCTGAGGACACACAGTAACGGACACACAGTCCTCACCGTATTCTCCTTGAGCTAAGGTCACACAGACCTCGCCCAATCACTCATGGTAAGTCTTCACAAGTGACTTCCAAACCTTCACAGACTTGGTCACTCGGTGATCCACAATTCCTCTTGGATGCTCTAGACCATGACGCCTAACTGTCTGGAGGATGCATAGTCCTCAAAGGTAACAAGCGTCAGTTCCACACAGGAACAATCTCTTCAGTGATGCTCAATCACTTTGAGTTTTAGGTGTTGGGTTTGGGTTTTTCCTCACTGATGATTTTCTCTCAAAGTCCTCGGAGGATGGGATGCTCTAAATGACAAGTGTCAGTTTCTCTCGGAGCAGCAAACCAGCTAGTGGTTGTAGGGGGCGGCTATTTATAGCTGGGGAGCCGCCCGACATGATAAGACATAAATGCCCTTCAATGATATGACCATTAGGTGGATAAGATATTTGGGAGCAACGGTCAGAAATTTGAGCTCTCAAATTCCTCAGGGCTATCATGTTCCTCACTTGTAGGCAATCCACACTAGCGAATTCCTAACTCCTCAGTTAGAACAAATTCCTCAGAGAACAGAAGATCTTCGTCTTTGTCACTGAAGAAAATGACTGAACTGTATGAGATTTCCAATGGCTTCACTCGAAAGGATTGGGTATGTGTAGGCTTTGAGATGAGCATCACTTGGAAACTTTTCCTTAGTTTTACCTCGACCCCCTTTAACAGTACGGTGTTTCCTATGACTCAAGAAAGAGAAAATGAAACTACAAAAATAAAAGTCTTCACGCTTCATAATCCTCGCATCAATATCAATGTCTTCAAGGTCACACCAATTTCCTCATTTTCAAAGTCTTCAAGAAAACCAAAGTCTTCAAATGAAGACATTCATTTTTAGGGGTCAACTTTCTTCGTAAATATCAAACTCCTCATTGACTTGTAGAACCTGTGTACGCTCACAAACACATTAGTCCCTTAACCTATAAGTCTTCAATACACCAAAATCACTAAGGGGCACTAGATGCACTTACAGGTATGTGCTCTGTTTGCAATCCGTCAAAGCGCTCCTCCAAATTTCTCACTTCCTCGACGTATGCCTCCATCAATGGGCTTTGATAATCCTTGTTCACTTGTCTCACCACCAGTTGTGAATCTCTGCGGATAATCAGCTTCTTGATTCCCAGTTCTGTTGCAATTCTGAGCCCGGCAAGGAGCCCTTCATACTCTGCAGTATTGTTGGTAGCCTTCTCCCGGGGGAAATGCATTTGAACGACATACTTAAGGTGCTCCCCAGTGGGAGCAATGAGAAGCACGACAGCTCCTGCACATTGTAGGGAGAAGGCACCATCAACATACATAATCCATTCTTGGGGCGCTTCCTTGCCGGGGATGACTGTCTCTAGTACTTCTTCATCAAGGGTCGGTGTCCACTCCGCAATGAACTCTGCCAGTGCTCTGCTCTGAATAGTTGACGTGCTTTCAAACTTCAAACCAAAGCTGGATAACTCCAAAGCCCATTCCACGATCCTGCCAGTGGCTTCGGGGTTTCGGAGTATGCGTTGCAAGGGGAAGCGGGTGACAACCGTGATCTCGTGGGCTTGGAAGTAGAGGTGCAGTTTCCTTGAGGCCATGATGAGGCCAAAAATCAACTTTTGCACGCCAGAGTACCTTGACCTAGCCCCCTGCAGCAGGGAGCTGACGAAGTACACTGGGCGCTGCACCACCTTCTTCCTTGCCGTGATCTTGGAACTGTCTCCGCTGCCATGCTCTTCTTTGTCTTGAACTGCATCTGACCTTGTCGGGACGGGTTCACTTTCCTCTCCAGAGGGGACGACGGTGGCGACTACTGCGTCATCTATCTCCCGCTGTGCCACCAGCGCTGCGCTAACCACTTGATTGGTCGCTGCTAAATATAGCAGCAACGACTCTTGTGGCTTAGGAGCGACTAAGGTGGGAACAGAGGAAAGGTAGGTCTTCAAATCTTGTAGCGCAGCGTCCGCCTCCGGGGTTCACTCCACGGGCCCTGCCTTCTTCAAGATTTTGAAGAAAGGCAAGGCACGTTCGGCGGACTTGGAAATGAACCTGCTCAGCGCGGCAACACATCCAGTTAAACGTCTCACGTCTTTAACTGTCTTGGGTGCTTGTATCTGCTCGATAGCCTTGATCTTGTCGGGGTTGGCCTCTATCCCCCGATGGGACACGAAGAAGCCAAGTAGCCTGCTGGAAGGAACGCCAAACACAAACTTCTCTGGGTTCAGCTTCAAGTTGATTCTGCGCAGATTTGCAAAGGTCTCTTCCAAATCCTGAATGAGAGTAACTCTGTCCTTGGTTTTGACCACTATATCATCCATATAGGCTTCAATATTTCTGTGCAGCTGGGACTCAAAGCCAATCTGTACTGTTCTTGCAAAAGTGGATCCAGCGCTCTTCAACCCGAAGGGCATTCGTACAAAACAGTACATGCCACATGGGGTTATGAACGCGGTCTTCTCTTCGTCTTCCTTGGACATGAAGATCTGGTGGTATCCAGAGTAGGCATCCAGTAAGGAAAGCAGGTCACACCCGGAGGTGGAATCCACAATCTGGTCGATGCGCGGCAAGGGGAACGGGTCCTTCGGGCATGCTTTGTTCAGATCTGTGAAATCTATGCAAAGCCTCCATTTCCCATTCGCCTTGTGCACTACCACTGGGTTTGCTAACCATGTTGGATGCAACACTCCTCTGACCAGACCAGCTGCCTCAAGTTTCTTGATCTCCTCGGCAATAAACTGTTGCTGCTCCAAAGCTTGCTTACGGACCTTCTGCTTGACGGGCCGGGCATATGGGCAGACAGTAAGGTGGTGCTTGATTACCTCCCTGGGAACACAGGGGATGTCAGATGGTTGCCAAGCAAACACATCGACATTCGCCCGCAGGAAGGCAACGAGCGTGCTTTCCTATTTGTCGTCGAGGGTGGCACTGATGGTAAACGTACCATCAGCGCCAGCCAGCCCTGCCGGGACCTTCTTCACAGCGGGTGCAACAGCCTTGGACCTCTTGCTATTGGAACTCTCCGGCAAGTCATCAACAGGCGTAGCACACTCCGAAGAGGTACGCTTCCTGGATTCCTTGCTGGCTTTCTTCTTTTTCTTGCTTTCCTTGGCAGGAGCAGTGGCTTCCGCGGCCTCTGCAGCGACTGCTTCCCGGTACATCTTATCCACGCATATGATTGCGTCTTTCTTGTCTAATGGAATGGAAATGACGCCCATTGGCCCTGGTATCTTCAAAGTGTTGTAGGCATAGTGGGATGCCGCCATGAATTTGGCTAGGGCAGGGCGACCAAGGATTCCATTGTACGGTAGGGGGAGGTCAACCACATCAAACACGATCTTCTCAGTCCAGTAGTTTAACTCCCCCCCGAATGTTACCCGCAGTGTGATCTTCCCCTTAGGACGACTCCTGCTGAAGTTGATCCCTTGGAACGTACCAGTAACTTTGAGCTCTTCATCTGCTATCTGGAGTTTGCTGATGACCTTTGGAGAAATCAGATTCAACCCGACCCCGCCGTCAACCAACATCTTTGTGACCTTGAGGTTGCGGATCGTTGGTGAAACCAACAACGGCAAACACCCTACCGCGGCAGTGTGGTCGGGGTGATCCTCCTCATCAAAGATGATGGGCGTGCGGGACCACTTGAGTGGCTTCTGAGAATTTGCCGCTGGCTCCACGGCATTGACCTCACGCGCCCATCTTTTGAGTTGGCGGTGAGAGGAGTGTAAGGATGCACCCCCGTCAATGCATGGGGCATCAGTGGCTTTCTGGAACTCCTGCTCGCTGTTTCCTCTTCATCTCCTTCATCACTCTTGTCCTTGCAATCCTTCTTCTCATGGCCTTTGGCGGGTTTCTCCTGATACTGAGGAGCCTTGCTAGGGTGACCTGTTCTGCTGCCTCGGCCCTTCCCGCCAGTGCCATCTTGGTCTTTCTCCTTATCACGCTTCTCGTACTCAGCCGTTGTCATCCTCTGAGTCGATGTCGACGCCATCTCCTTCATCGGGGAGCCTTCTCCCCTCTTCTACTCGGGCACACTTATCCACCAGAGTGTATAGCTCATTCACAGTCTTGGGCAACCGAACGTTCATTTTAGAACGTATCCGGCGGTTGCGCATGTTGGACTGGAACGCGGCTATCACAGCTGCCGGGTGGATGTCTGGAATATTCCTGTGCACTCGGCTGAACCTCTGCATGTACTTCCGCAGACTCTCTCCTTCTTTCTGCGGAAGGAGCTGCAAGTCACTGGGCCGGCCTGGTTCTTGATGGCCGCCCGTGAAGGCGCCAACAAACTCACGGCACAGGTCAGCCCAGGTCAAGATGGAATTCTCTGGCAAATGCATCAGCCAAGACCTCACATTTGGCTTGAGTGCCAAAGGGAAGTAGTTGGCGAACACCTTCTCGTCTCTTCCCCTGGCAGCTTGAACGGCGATGGTGTAGATGCTCAAGAACTATGCCGGGTTCAATCTTCCATCGTACATCTCTGGTATTTCTGGCTTGAACGTGCGAGCAGATGGCCAACGGACTTGCCGGAGCTCGTGAGTGAATGCAGGGCACCCAACCTCAAAAGGTAGATACCCACCTTCACCAGGCGTGGGCTCGTCGACGTCGGGGCCATCGCGCCTATCAGACTGGTGTTGGGTTTCACGGTATCGTTCGATGGTGGCGCGCGCGTCTTCCCTCCGCCTGTCTTCTAGGACTCGCTGCTGGACTCGTCGTGCTCGACGATCAGACGAAGCCATCGATACGTCGTCGGGTTCTTGGTCACATGGCTCTGGCTGCGGCCACTGCGCTTGCTACCGTGGAGGGGATTGCACCGTGGGGGTGGCCCCTTCGGTACGGCCAGCGGCTCGGGCCGTTTTCGCCGCCTGCGGAGGCCATGACGAGCCCGCTCGCTGTGATCCTCCAGCCTCAGCGAAACTAATCAGGATCTGAATGGTGGCTCTCCACTCATCCATCTGATCGGCCGCTGGCAGAAATCTCAACAAGAGTTGGGCCCGTGCCATGGCCTCCGAAGCAGTGCTCGGCATGGATGACGATGTAGACCGTAACGTCGCCTAGCTTCTGACGGTGCCGGTAGTGGCAGCGCCGTGCTCTCATCGCCGTGAGCCAATCGCCAGGGTGGCATGGTGACGAGATGGTTGCGCTTGGGGATCGGTGGCTTCGTTCGGCGCATGGCGCGTGCCCTGCGGCCGCACCCGCAGCGGGGGCGACCGGAGGGTTGCGGTTTGCCCCAGGGCAAGCGCCACCGCTGTGGCTGCGTCCTTCGGTGGGGCGGAGAGGCGCGGACAGGATGATCTCTCCACCCGCACCTTGTGGAGCGTGGCCACTGGGAAGTTGTTGGCGCTGTCCTTCTCCGGTGCCTCCCACTCCCGTTTCGGCCATAGGGGAGGTGGTGATGACGCCGCCTGCACCGGCTACGTCCCGCGCAGCGTCCATGTCCCCGTGCGCCCCCGTAGCCCCCACGGCATTGGCAGCTGTGTACGAAGGGGCCTTCGAGGTGGACGGGTGAGCTGCGGCACCGGGTTTCTTCTTGGGCGCCATGGATGATGAAGTTGTCGATGAAGAGAATGATGATGAAGATGACGCGCTGCGTACGCTCTCAGGTTCGCGCAAGCGCTTCCCCCTACCAGGCGCGCCAAAGATGTCGTGAGAAAACACGGCCACCTATGGGGCCATCGGCCCTTGTGGTTCAGCAGTGGGGAAGGACGCATTGCACAAAGAGCAGAGGGCGCGGAGCAGCACGACAGCGATCACACGAGCATTTTTCACCCAGGTTCGGGCCGCCGCAAGGCGTAAAACCCTACTCCTACTTTGGTGGATTGATGAGAGGCCCGAGGTGGAGACGCAGCGCTCTAGCCCGGCAGGGTCGCCTCGGGGCGAGAGCAACTACGCGCGTATCAGTGTACACGGGTCCGAATCCTTTCTAAGGTTGCCATGGCCCTCCTTTTATAGATCAAGGGATCACTACAATGGCAAATCAGCCATTGTGTACTGATTAGATAGAAAACAGTGCTATCATACCTAACTCTGCAGACAGGACAGAGCGCATTAAATGCGCTGCTTAGTGTCACATCATAGCGTAGCCCGGCAAGCCTTGCCATGCCGTTCGGCCACCTTCTTGCCTGCCTGCATGACACGTCCCTGGACGGGTGTCATTTGGATGTGATTTCCTCTGGAAGTGGCCGCCACATGCCAAATAGCGGCCACTTAGCCACTTGGGGGCTCGACACCGCACCAATCGATGACTTGCGTTGCTGTGAGGTGGAGTGGTGGAGCCTTGGCGGGGTAATCCGCCCTCGACGCCCCCGGCAAGCCTACCCGGGCAATCTCAGGACTTGTCTTCGGGGCAACCTCGTCCCCGCCAGGCTCGCCTGCCCGGCAAGGGAGGTTTTTCCTTAGTGGTATCTTGCTCCTTTGGTTGGCCTTGGTCTTCTTGATCTGCCCTTTGATTTCTCAAAGAGCTGATCTCTTCTGCTTGGTCTTGTCTTGGATGCTGCAACCTTGTTCTCGAGCCTATGTACAGTCTGGGCAACACACCTGGGGTTTGTTGCATCGACAATCATACTGAACTTTTATTCAACTAAATCACGAAATAGCTAAAGATCGAACTAAAAATACAAAGAGGTAATAAAAGTGATGGTGATACGATACCGGGGCACCTCCCCCAAGCTTGGCAAAAGCCAAGGGGAGTGCCCAAACCCGTGTACTCAAGTCTCCTTTGGTGGGGAAGATGATGATGGTGGTGGTGATGAGGTAGTGGGTTTGTCCTCTGGCTTCCAGGGCAAGGGCTCACCATGAAAAGAGGATGCGCGAGTATCCTGAGTCCTGCAACTGGCAGCTAAACTCATACCTTTAAATCTTGCTTCATACTCGATAACTTGGTTTTGAAGATCATAGATTTGGCTTTGCAGAAAATTAATTTGCTCGTTGAAGGTGAAGATGATTTCCTTCATAGATCGGCCATCCACCATGTGATCACGGGTGAATTCCGTGATCATGAGTGATTAGCGCTGAGTCCACGCTCCACCATCCCTTGGCACTTGAAGATGTCTTGTTCCACTGCCTCGAGCCTGGCCTCCACACTCCCCGTCCTCTTGGGTCCCTGAACATCCCGGATGTGGAGCACCCCCTCACGCATCTCAATGCCTTGAGGGTGTTTCATCACCCCCGACAAGTACGGGTTGATGACCTTCTGGAAGAACTTGTCCTTGGAGGAGCTTGGTGGAGCCATGGCGATCTAGATCTGAGAGGAAAACAGCACGAAACAAGAATAGAGGATTTTCCTGCAATGCGGTGGTCAAATCGTTTAGGGTTATATATAAGATTTTTATCTTTGGAAACAAGCATATGGAAGGAAAACGGAGTCGGGAAGGTGTCTGAGGGCCCCATAACCCACCAGGGCGCGCCAGGAAGGGCAGGCGCGCCCTGGTGTATCGTGGCCACCTCGGTTGCCTTCCTGGTTGTCTCTTATTTTCCTATTTTTTCTAATATTCCAAAACTGACAGAAAATATTTTTACAGAATTTTCGGAGTCCGTTTACTTACCGTATCACATACCTCTTCCTTTTCAGGGTTTTGGAGTGTTCTGGTAGGTTTCTTTTATGTGTTCCTCCGGTGTCATCGTTTGAATAATATTGGTTTCAACATTAATAGGTGTACCTGAGATATAGTGCTTAATTATTTGTCCATTAACCACCTTCGGGTTAGTACCTTCGGCATTATTAATCTTAATGGCTCCAGAACGACAAACCTCTTCGATAATATATGGTCCTTCCCTTTTGGAAAGAAGTTTTCCTGCAAAAAATCTAAAATGAGAGTTGTACAATAAAACATGTTCTCCAACTTTGAATTCCCGCTTTTGGATTCTTTTGTCATGCCATCTTTTAATTTTTTTTTCTTTGAATAGTTTGGAATTTTCATAAGCTTGGGTTCTCCATTCATCTAGTGAGCTAATATCAAATAACCTCTTTTCACCGGCAAGTTTGAAATCATAATTGAGTTCTTTAATTCCCAATATGCATTATGTTCTAACTCAAGAGGCAAATGACAAGCTTTTCCATAAACCATTTTATATGGAGACATACCCATAGGATTTTTATAAGCTGTTCTATAGGCCCAAAGTGCATCATCTAGTTTCTTAGACCACTTCTTTCGGGACCTATTGACAGTTTTTTGTAATATCAATTTTATTTCTCTATTGCTAAGTTCAACTTGACCACTAGATTGAGGATGATAGGGTGATGCAATTTTATGGTTAACATCATATTTAGCAAGCATTTTACGGAAAGCACCATGAATAAAGTGTGAACCACCATCAGTCATTAAATATCCGGGGACTCCAAACCTTGGGAAAATAACTTCTTTAATCATTTTAATGGAAGTGTTATGATCAACACTAGTAGTTGGAATAGCTTCTACCCACTTAGCAACATAATCAACAGCAACCAAAATATGTGTATACCCATTAGAGGAAGGAAAAGGTCCCATATAATCAAAACCCCAAACATAAAATGGTTCAACAACAAGTGAATAATTCATAGGCATTTATTGCAGCTAGTTGTTCATCAGGAAAGCTATCATCAATAGGTAGTGCGTCATCAAGGATATTTTGTAACCTAGACAAGTTATCGGCTATGGGGTTCTCAGCTCCTTTCCTATCAATGATATGTAAATCAAATTCTTGTAGCAAGAGAACCCACCTAATGAGTCTAGGTTTAATTAGAATCTTTCTTTTCCATCAGATATTTTATAGCAGCATGATCAGTGTGAACAATTACTTTGGAATCAACAATGTAAAATCTGAATTTATCACAAGCAAACACAACTGCTAAAAATTCTTTTTCAGTAGTAGCATAATTTCTTTGGGCACTGTCTAGAGTTTTGCTAGCATAATGGATAAAATTTAATTTCTTATCAACTCTTTGTCCTAGAACAACACCAACAGCATAATCACTAGCATCACATATAATTTCAAAAGGCAAGTTCCAATCAGGTTGTTGAACAAGAGGTGCAGTAGTTAAGGCTTTCTTAAGTGTTTCAAAGGCTTCTACACAATCATCATAAAAAACAAATGGAACATCCTTTTGTAAAAGATTAGTGAGAGGCCTAGAAATTTTACACAAGTCTTTAATGAACCTCCTATGGAAACCAGCATGACCAAGGAAACAACGAATACCTTTGATATCTTTAGGACATGGCATTTTCTCAATTGCATCAACTTTAGCTTTATCTACCTCAATACCTCGTTCAGAAATTTTATGCCCCAAGACAATACCTTCATTAAACATAAAGTGTCACTTCTCCCAATTCAAGACAAGATTAGTTTGCTCACATCTCTGCAAAACTCGATCGAGGTTGCTTAAGCAATCATCAAAAGATGTTCCGTAAACGGAAAAATCATCCATGAAAACCTCAACAATCTTTTCACAAAAATCAGAGAATATAGCATTCATACATCTTTGAAAGGTAGCAGGTGCAATGCATAAACCAAAGGGCATACGTCTATAAGCATAAGTTCCAAAAGGACAAGTAAAAGTGGTTTTCTCTTGATCAGGTTGTGAACCGGGTATTTGAGAGAAACCAGAATATCCATCAAGAAAACAAAAGTGTGTGTGCTTGGATAATCTTTCTAGCATTTGATCAATAAAAGGCAGAGGGTAATGATGTTTCTTGTATCTTTATTTAATTTTCTAAAATTAATTACCATTCTATAGCCAGTAACAATTCTTTGAGGGATAAGTTCATTTTTATCATTGGGAACAACAGTAATACCTCCCTTCTTAGGTACACAATGAACATGACTTATCCATCTACTATTAGTTATGGGATAGATTATACCTGCTTCTAGAACTTTTAGTATTTCAGTTTTTACCACTTCTTTCATCTTAGGATTTAATCGTTGTTGGTGATCAACAACGGGTTTAGCATCAGGTTCCATATTAATCTTGTGCTGACATAGAGTGGGACTAATGCCCTTAAGATCATCAAGAGTATATCCAATAGTGGCACGGTGCTTCTTCAGAATTTTTAATAATCTTTCTTCTTCATGTTCTGAAAGGTTAGCACTAATAATAACAGGATATATCTTTTTCTCATGAAGATAAATGCAGTTCAAAGTGTCCAGCAATAGTTTTAATTCAAACACAGTATCACCTTTAGGTGGAGGAGGACCTCCTAGAGTTTCAATAGGCAAATTGTGTTTAAGGAGAGGTTGTTGTTCAAATAATATTTTATCTATTTCATTTCTTTCATGTAAGTGCATATTATTTTCATGGTCCAGCAAATATTGCTCTAGTGGATCAGTAGGAGGCATGGCAATAGAAGTAAGACCAATTATTTCATCCTTACTAGGTAATTCTTTATTACGAGGTTGTCTATGAAACTTGGAGAAATTAAACTCATGAGACACATCACGAAAGCTAACACTGACAGTTTCTTTCTCACAATCTATCTTAGCATTGACAATGTTCAAGAAAGGTCTACCAAAAATTATGGGACAAAAATCATCTTGTGGGGAACCAAGGACTAGAAAATCAGTAGGGTATTTTATTTTCCCACACAAGACTTCAACATCTCTAACAATCCCAAGTGGTGTGATGGTGTCTCTATTAGCAAGTTTAATAGTAACATCTATGTCTTCTATTTCAGTGGGTGCTATGTCATTCATAAGTTCTTGGTATAAGATAAAAGGAATAACACTCACACTAGCACCTAAATCACATAAGCCATTATAGCAATGATCTCCTATTTTAACTGAGACAACAGGCATGCCAACAACAGGTCTATGTTTACCTTTTTCATCTGGTTTGGCAGTTCTAGCAGCTTCATCACAGAAGTAAATAGCATGCCCATCAATATTTTCGACCAAGAGATCTTTAACCATAGAAACACTAGGTTCTACTTTAATTTGTTCAGAGGGCTTAGTTGCTTTAATATTACTTTTGTGAACCACGGTTGATACCTTAGCATGTTCATTTATCCTAACAGGGAAAGGTGGTTTTTCAAAATAAGCAGTAGGCACAAGTGGATCAACATTGTAAATGATAGTTTCATCTTTAGCTATTACCGGTTCTTTAATTTCTTATTTAATAGGGGGGTGATATTTAAACCACTTCTCCTTAGGGAGATCAACATGAGTAGCAAATGATTCACAAAAAGAGGCTACTATCTCAGAGTCAAGAACATATTTAGTGCTAAACTTGTGAAAAGCATCGGTATCCATAAAAGACTTAGCACAATCAAACACAAGGTTAATACCTGACTCTTTACCTTCGTTGAGTTCCCAATATTCAGAGTTGCGTTTAATTCTTTCTAAAAGATCCCACCTGAATTCAAGTCTTCATCATATAAGAACCAGTACAAGAAGTATCGAGCATGGATTGATCATTATGAGAAAGCCGAGCATAAAAATTCTTAATGATAATTTCTCTTGAAAGCTCATGATTGGGGCATGAATATAACATTAACTTAAGCCTCCCCCAAGATAGAGCGCTACTTTATCCTTCACGAGGCCAAAAATTATATATATAATTCCGATCACGATGAACTAGATGCATAGGATAATTTTTTTGGTGAAATTCCAATTTCAATCGATTCCAGTTCCAAGATCCAAAATCATCGCATAGCCTATACCATGTCAATGCTTTTCCCTTCAAAGATAAAGGGAAAACCTTCTTATTGACTACATCTCCGGGTAAACCTTCAAGCTTAAACAATCCATGAATTTCATCCACATGTATAAGATGCATATCGGGATGCTCAGTTCCGTCTTCTGCATAAGGATTAGCTAGAAGTTGTTCTATCATACCCGAAGGAATTGCATAACCAATATTTTCAGTAGGTGCAGTAGGTTGAGGGGCAACTCTTTGTGTTTCTGGTCGAGATGAAGATACCCCGAACAAACCCCTCAAAGGATTGTTTTCCATAGTGACAAGCGACTATAAATTTCAGCACGTAATATAAGATTTTCCTTACCGATTTCCACTTACCAAGAGCGCTTCACTCCCCGGCAACGGCGCCAGAAAAGAGTCTTGATGACCCACAAGTATAGGGGATCAATCGTAGTCCTTTCGATAAGTAAGAGTGTCGAACCCAACGAGGAGCAGAAGGAAATGACAAGTGGTTTTCAGCAAGGCAATGTTTGCAAGCACTGAAATTGTCGGTAACAGGTAATTTGATAACAAGATAATTCGTAACAAGTAAGTAACGGTGATGGTAAATAAAGTACAGCAAGGTAGCCCAATTCTTTTGAGGCAAAGGACAGGCCAAAATGGTCTTTTATAATAAGCAAAGCGTTCTTGAGGGTTCACTGGAATTTCACCATGTCACTTTCATCATGTTGGCTTGATTCGCGTTCGCTACTTTCATAATTTGATATGTAGGTGGATCGGTGCTTAGGTGATGTTCTTACTTGAACAAACCTCCTACTTATGATTAACCCCCTCGCAAGCATCTGCAACTACAAGAAAAGTATTAAGATAAAATCTAACCATGGCATTAAACTTTTGGATCCAAATCGGTCCCTTACGAAGTAGTGCGTAAACTAGGGTTTAAGCTTTTGTCACTCTAACAACCCATCATCTAATAACTACTCCACAATGCATTCCCTTAGGCCCAAAGATGGTGAAGTGTCATGTAGTCGACGTTCACATGACACCACTAAGGGAATCACAACATACATATCATCAAAATATCGAACACATATCAAGTTCACATAATTACTTGCAACATGACTTCTCCCGTGACCTCAAGAACAAAAGTAACTACTCACAAATGATAATCATGCTCAAGATCAAAGGGGTATTAAATAGCATAATGGATCTGAACATATAATCTTCCACCAAATAAACCATACAGTAATCAACTACAAGATGCAATCAACACTACTAGTCACCCACAAGTACCAATCTAAGGTTCCGGTACAAAGATTAAACAAAAGAGATGAACTAGGGTTTGAGAGGAGATGGTGTTTTTGAAGATGTTGATGGAGATGGCCCTCCCAAAGATGGGAGAGTTGTTGGTGACGACGATGGTGATGATTTCCCCCTCCGGGAGGGAAGTTTCCCCAACGGAATCGCTCCGCCGGAGGGCGAAAGTGCTCCTGCCCAAGTTCCGCCTCGAGACGGCGGCGCTTCATCCCGAAAGTCCTCTCCTTATTTTTTTAGGTCAAAATGACCTATATACCAGAATATGGGTACCGGAGGTGGGCCGAGGAGGGCACAACCCACCAGGGCGTGCCTGGGCTCCCTGGCGCGCCCAGGTGGGTTGTGCCCACCTAGTTGGCCCCCTCTGGTAGTTATTTGCTCCAATATTTTTCATATATTGCAAAATAATTCTCCGTAAATTTTCAGCTCATTTAGAGATGTGCAGAATAGGTAACTCTGAAGTAGCTTTTTCAGGTCCAGAATTCCAGCTGCTGGCATTGTCCCTCTTTGTATAAACCTTGCATATTATGAGAGAAAAGGCTTTAGAAATACTCCAAAAAGCATTATTATGCATAAAAACATTATAAATTACAGTAGGAAATCATGATGCAAAATGGATGTATCAACTCCCCCAAGCTTAGACCTCGCTTGTCCTCAAGTGGAAAACCGAAATCGAAAAACATGTCCACATGCTTAGAGAGAGAGGTGTCGATAAAAATAAAATACGGACGGAGAAGCATCATGATTATTATTACAAAAACAAAAGAACTTTAACATAAAACTTGATCACACAACTTTCATCATATAACTTCTTATGAACAAGTAACAATTCATCACAACTTTGAAGTATAAAGCATAAACTCTATTGAAGACCAACAAACTATGTTCTCAGTCAACTTTGCAACTACAATTCATCGTATTTTCAGGAAGGGTCATGTGTCCGAGCCTTTTGGCAAGTCCACATACTCAACCATCATTTAATCCTCTATGATTGCTAACACTCACATCGTACTCATGAGCAAAAAGTTTCAACCGGGCACATAGGAAGACAGGGGCTTATAGTTTCGCCACCCAACATACTCACCTCGAGGGTGATGTTAACAATAATAATTCATGCTCACTCACATACAACTGGATATATGTTCTTAGATCTTTCCTCACCACATGATGCTTGCCAAAAGAGAAAATAAAAGGAATGGGGAAGAATACTTTGACTCTTGCATAAAAGTAAATACATAAAAGTAAAAGATAGGCCCTTCACAGAGGGAAGCAGAGGTTGCCATGCGCTTTGTGTTTGTATGCCAAACCCCTTAATGCAAAAGAACGTCACATTATATTGCCCCTTATGATAGCAACCTTTATTATGCAGTCTGTCGCTTTTATTCTTTGCCATCACAAGTTCGTACAACGCTCAATTTTCTCTTACACTAAATGATCCAACACTTTTAGAAGCAATTTTTATTGCCTTATTGCACCGATGACAACTTAGTTGAAGGATCTTAGTCAATCCATAGGTAGGTATGGTGGACTCTCAAGGCATGAATTTGGGTTTAAGGTTTTTGGATGCACAAGTAGTATCTCTACTTAGTGCAGAATTTTTGGCTAGCAAAGATATTAGGCAAGCACCACATGTTGAAGGATCTATAACAATATAACTTCTATGTGGATATGAACAAGTATAACTCATTACGCTGTCTTCCTTGTCCAACGTCAACAATTTTGACATATAATATTTAATGAGGGCTCACAATCATAAAAGATGTCCAAGATAGTATATTTGCATGTGAATCTTCTCTTCCCTTATTAATTCTTTCATGAGTTGCATTATTGACCAATGCTATGTTTGTCAATCTCCAACAAATTTTACCACTTATACTTTTCCTTATGTGATGTCATTACTTACCATAAGTTTAGCATATGATCTTTTACATCTATTTATTTCTTATATTTGATTGTAACATGAGAGTAAAGAAGCAAAGACTCACACCAAAACTTTATTATATAACTTGCACACGATTAGATAGATAGGTAGATCACTAAGCAAGCACTCAAAAAGAAAGGATCGAACTAACTTTTATTGAAATAAACCATAGGAAAACTAAAGATCGAACTAAAATATATAAAAGCAAAGATAGTGGTGATGATACGATACCGGGGCACCTCCCCCAAGCTTGGCAGAAGCCAAGGGGAGTGCCCATACCATGAACTCAAATCTCCTTTGGTGATGAAGGGGGTGGTGGTGAAGTAGTAGCAAGCTTATCCTCGGGTTTCCATGGCAGTGGCTCACCATCATAAGAGGAAGAACGAGTCTCGCGAGTCCTGCAACTGGCAGCCAAACTCATACCTTTAAACCTTGCCTCATATTCAAAGACTTGGTTTTGGAGATCATAGATTTGGCTTTACAGAAAATTGATTTGCTCGTTGAGGGTGAAGACGACATCCTTCATGGACCGGCCATCCATCTTGAGATCACGGGTAAAATCCGTAATCATGAGGTGATTGGCATTGAGTCCGTGCTCCACCATCCCCTTGCACTTGAAGACCTCTTGCTCCATAGCTTCGAGCCTAGCCTCCACGGTTCCCGTCCTCTTGGGCCCCTGGACATCGCGGATATGGAGCACCCCCTCACGCATCTCAATGGCTTGAGGGTGCTGCATCACCTCCCGCAAATACGGGTTGATGACGTTCTTGAAGAACTTGTCCTTGGAGGAGCTCGAGGCGGGCATGATGATCTAGATCTGTCAGAAAACAGAAAGAAATAAGAACAGAAGATTTCTTCGCGATACGGTGGTCAGTACGTTCGGGGGGTATATAAAGATTTTTTTATCTTGGGAAAGAAGCAAACGGGAGGAAAATGGAGTCGGGAAGGTTGCCGAGGTGGGCACAACTCACCTGGGCACACCAGGGGGCCCAGGCGCGCCCTGGTGTCTTGTGCCCCACTCGGGTGCCTTCCTGGTTGTTTCTTATTTTCCTAATTTTTGTAATATTCCAAAACTGACAGAAAATATTTTGCGGATTTTTCAGAGTCCCTTTACTTACCGTATCACGTACCTCCTCTTTTTCAGTTATTCTGGAGTATTCCAGAAGGTTTCTTTTATGTGTTCCTCCGGTGTCATGGTTTGAATAATATTGCTTTCAACATTAATAGGCGTACCAGAGATATAGTGTTTAATTCTTTGTCCATTGACTACCTTCGGGTTAGTACCTTCGACATTATTGATCTTGATAGCTCCAGAGCGATAAACTTCCTCGATGATATATGGTCCTTCCCATTTAGACAGAAGTTTTCCTGCAAAGAATCTGAAACGAGAGTTGTACAAAAGAACATATTCTCCTACTTTGAATTCCTGCTTTTGGATTCTTTTGTCATGCCATCTTTTAACTTTTTCTTTAAACAATTTGGCATTTTCGTAAGCTTGGGTTCTCCATTCATCTAATGAGCTAATATCAAATAACCTCTTTTCTCCGCCAAATTTGAAATCATAGTTGAGTTCCTTAATTGCCCAATATGCTTTATGTTCTAACTCAAGAGGTACATGACAAGCTTTTCCATAGACCATTTTATAGGGAGACATACCCATAGGATTTTTATAAGTTGTTCTGTAGGCCCAAAGTGCATCATCCAACTTCTTAGACCAATTCTTTCGGGACCTATTAACAGTTTTTTGTAATATCAACTTTATTTCTCTACAGCTAAGTTCAAGTTGACCACTAGATTGAGGATGATAGGGTGATGCAATTCTATGGTTAACATCATATTTAGCAAGCATTTAACGGAAAGCACCATGAATAAAGTGTGAACCACCATCAGTCATTATATCTAGGGACTCCAAACCTTGGAAAAATAACTTCTTTAAGCATTTTAATGGAAGTGTTGTGATCAGCACTACTAGTTGGAATAGCTTCTACCCACTTAGTAACATAATCAACAGGAACCAAAATATGAGTATACCCATTAGAAGAAGGAAAAGGTCCCATATAATCAAAACCCCAAACATCAAATGGTTCAACTGCAAGTGAATAATTCATAGGTATTTCTTGACGCTTACCAATATTACCAATTCTTTGACATTCATCACAAGATAAACACAAACTTACGGGCATCCTTGAAGAGAGTAGGCCAATAAAAACCAGATTGCAATACCTTGTGAGCAGTTCTATCTCCCGCATGATGCCCTCCATAAGCTTCGGAGTGACATTTCCGTAGGATTTGTTCCTGTTCATGCTCAGGTACACAATGTCTAATAATACCATCTACTCCTTTATAAAGATGTGGGTCATCCCAAAAGTAATGTCTTAAATCATGGAAGAATTTTTTCTTTTGTTGGTATGTGAAACTAGGTGGTATATATTTAGCAACAATATAATTAGCATAGTCAGCATACCAAGGAGTATTATGAGAAACATTTATTGCAGCTAGTTGTTCATCAGGAAAGCTATCATGAATAGGTAGTGGGTCATCAAGGATATTCTCTAAGCTAGACAAGTTATCAGTTACGGGTTTCTCAGCTCCTTTTCTATCAGTGATATGTAAATCAAATTCTTGCAACAAGAGAATCCACCTAATGAGTCTAGGTTTAGCATCTTTCTTTTCCATAAGATATTTTATAGCAGCATGATCAGTGTGAACCGTTACTTTGGAGTCAACAATATAAAATCTGAATTTATCACAAGCAAACACGACTGCTAAAAATTCTTTTTCAGTAGTAGCATAATTTCTTTGGGCATTGTCCAGAGTTTTGCTAGCATAATGGATAACATTTAATTTCTTATCAACTCTTTGTCCTGGAATAGCACCAACATCATAATCACTAGCATCACACATAATTTCAAAAGGCAAGTTCCAATCAGGTGGTTGGATAATAGGTGCAGAAATTAAGGCTTTCTTAAGTGTTTCAAAGGCTTCTAGACAGTCATCATCAAAAACAAAGGGAACATCCTTTTGTAAAAGATTTGTAAGAGGCCTAGAAATTTTAGAGAAGTCTTTAATAAACCTCCTATAGAAACCAGCATGACCAAGGAAACTATGAATACCTTTAATATCTCTAGGACATAGCATTTTCTCAATTGCATCAACTTTAGCTTTGTCCACCTCAATACCTTGTTCAGAAATTTTATGCCCCAAGACAATACCTTCATTAACCATAAAGTGGCACTTCTCCCAATTCAAGACAAGATTAGTTTGCTCACATCTCTGCAAAACTCGATCAAGGTTGCTTAAGCAATCATCAAAAGAAGTTTCATAAACAGAAAATTCATCCATGAAAACCTCAACAATCTTTTCACGAAAATCAGAGAATATAGAAGTCATACATCTTTGAAAAGTAGTAGGTGCATTGCATAAGCCAAAAGGCATATGTCATGGGTTTAACATGGCAAATGCCCTCATGAAAGGACCTAGGTGTGAGGCCATGGCGATGGTGATTAGCTTAAAGGGGTTGAACGGGACAAGAGACATGAGTTTACCCAGGTTCGGCCCCTCACCGACGAGGTAAAAGCCTACTTCCTGCTTTGTGTTGTATTGATTGAGTATCGATTACAAGGGACAGAAATCGCTTAACCTAGCTCTCGATCGATTGTAACCTGAGTTTACCCGCCGCAGGGTCTCGCCTCCCTGGGCTTACTAGAGTCTAGGTCGGGTTATACAACGTAACCGACTCTGGTTCTAAGTCGCCTTGCCTTTCTAGGCAAGTCACCGTCAGGCGGCTTACAATGCCAGATCACGCACCAACTTCTGGGCTTGGGCTTCCGGTGGCTCACCACGTAAGTCGCCCTCCGAATCTCACATCTTGATCTCCTAGGCCTGCTTAAGGCCTCCTTTATGAATCGCCAACAGCCTAACCCGGCCCAGTAAGGGCGGGTCTCACCGTGGGGTTATATCCCCAACATTAGGCCCCAGATTGATTTGAACGTGTTCATGTCAATCTCCACTATCTCTGGCTGGCGAGTCTTCTTTGATTCCTTCCAGCACTTAACCTTGAACAAATTTTTATAACCCGCCATATGGAAAGATGACGTCATGTTAAATAAATTCAGAAAAACCTTATGACATCACAATGGATCGTTGCATTAATCAGCCATTCCGAGAATCGAGGCGTCTCCTTTGGGTGTAGTAATTATCATGTCCCCTCGATTTTTGCACCTGCCTGTTCACTGTTCCACCAACTTTTCCTTATAAATAGGCACGGGGGGCTTGCCTTTTCACTTTTTACCACCATCGCCTCTGCCTCTGTCGGCGTGCGACACCTATGGGATCCCAATGGACCCCTTTACGATTCGGCAGGGAGAGAGGTATGCACAAAGAGCAGAACCAACGATCGACGCGGGGTGATTTTACCCAGGTTCGGGCCGCTAATCAGCATAAAACCCTACTCCTGCCTTGTTTTATTAAGGGTGTTCTTGAGCCCAGGCTCCAGGAGCGCTCGCAATGAACATCACGTTCAAAGAGCAGCTACGCATGCAGAATGGGCCAGAAGATCCTCCTCCCGCGCTCTGGCTCAAGAGCGCTGTGTGAGCTACAGTACACAGCCACTACGCATGCAATGTGAGCCAGAGGCGTCTCCTTTCTCCTCCTTCGTAGCTACGCCTTGGGCCTCCTTTTATATGTCCAAGGGGTCTCCAACAGTGGCGTACAGTACATACATTGAGGTGTAAAGTAGCTATAGGATTATCATACCTAATCACTGATGGGTTAGAACAAATGCATTTAATGCACCATGAGGTGTCCGTTTAGGTGTCCTCATTTTCTTGGGGACGGAAAAAGGGGCCGTCCCATCAGCACCGCTTAAGCTCTCCTCCACTAGTGCCCTGCCACGCATGCCAGGAGAAGGGGCCAGAATGGCAGGCCGGCTGCTGCGCTTGAGCGGTGGCACAGTGGCAGAACCTTGTCGGGTGTGATCCTTGCCGGGCGCAAAATCTTGCCGGGCTTCGCAGGCCCCCCCCGGCAAGATCTTGCCGGGGGGGGCTAAACCTTCGATCTTCAGTCTTCTTGTCTTCTGATCCTGATGTCTTCGCCTTATTCTGAATCTTCTCCAGCTAATCCCTGGCAAGTCTTGCCGTGGCAAGCCTTGCCGTGGATGTGGAGGGTACCTTGCCGGGAAGGCTTGCTTCCCGGAATGTCTATCTCGATCTTGCCGGCCCTGAGCTTGCCGGCGATGCGCAGACCTATTCCCGGCAAGTAAACCTTGCCGGAAACCGGTCCTTGAATACGTCCTTGAGTGAATTCCTTCTCCGCCATGGCCTTCCCGCCCGTAGGCTGCAACTTGCCAGTGCGTGTCCAGGGGTAGTGAACACCCCCTGTTTACTACACCGATAGGAGCCCCCAGGCCTGGGCCGGGCAAGCATGCACGGTGTTTATCCGGGCTAGGCCCAAGAACACGCACCGGCTCACGCGCGGCGAGAATTACCCACCGCTCATGACTTTTAACTGCGCGCCAATGAATGGCGCATGTGAGCTTGTGATTTTGCCGGGCCTCGAGCTTGCCGGCAGCGTGGGCAAACAGGACAGGACAGCAGTAGGAGTTGTGGGCCCGAAAGGGAGCTCCACACTGTGTGATGAAGAGCTAGCCCCCGAGCCTTCCCCAAAAAGGGTACTATGGGTGAGCCGCTCGATTCATACACTCATCTCTGCTGCTGCCGCCGTCTACTGCGAGTGCCCTACTGCCGTCTTGCCATCCCCCAGCATGGCGTCCCTGGCCTCCTCGCCTGCCGCGTGCCGCCAAGAATAAGGCTGCCGCCGGGACTATAGTGCTTTTTGCATACCTGTTGCTGTAACGGCACATACAAAGAAGCAATTTATCTTAGTTAAATCAATCTTTATGCATGCAATGCATGTTACTTTATGCTGAATGAATGTATGCTTCCCCCTTGATTAATTCAGTCCTTGCACATATTTTAGTCCCTACACTGTCTGGAAACCTTGCCGATGCGCACGTTTGCCGTGAGCGCTAGATGCAGGTCTTTAGCAGCCTGCTAAAAACACCGCCGCCGGCAAGGCGACTTGCCGGGCCAGAACGCAGCTGCTAAGCTTGCCGAGCGGACTCGAGGCGAAGGTAGAGCGCAGGCTAACCACGACAAGGTTCCTCCGCGTGCAGGTTGATGTACAAGGACAAGAATTAATCAAGGCGACCCACGCTTGCCGGAAAGCTTTCCGGTGTGCACGCTCCAGTCAGCAGTGCTTGAGGAACGGGTCCTAAGCAACTTGCCGGGAACGCCGCCTACCGGAAAGGTTTACCTCCTCGGTGCTTATGCAGCCACCTAAATTGTCGAGCGGACTCGAGACAGCTAGGAGCGCAATTAGCCCCGAGAAGGCTCCTTCGCGTGTAGGTATAAGAAGCAAGTGAAGATAAATGTAATTATCAAAAATCTTTGCAACTTAGCTTTTCCTGCCGTTCATCCCGCACGGCGATGTTATTCTTCAGGGCGCTGCAAGCCCCCGAGTGAAGTCGCCATGGACGATGAAGCTGATGCGCTGACCGTTAGATCAGGTTCACACAACCTCTCACCCCTACCTGGCGCGCCAAAGATGTCGGTGTGCGACACCTATGGGACCCCAATGGACCCCTTTACGATTCGGCAGGGAGAGAGGTATGCACAAAGAGCAGAACCAACGATCGACGCGGGGTGATTTTACCCAGGTTCGGGCCGCTAATCAACGTAAAACCCTACTCCTGCCTTGTTTTATTAAGGGTGTTCTTGAGCCCACGCTCCAGGAGCGCTCGCGATGAACAACACGTTCAAAGAGCAGCTACGCATGTAGAATGGGCCAGAAGATCCTCCTCCCGCGCTCTGGCTCAAGAGCACTGTGTGAGCTACAGTACAAAGCCGCTACGCATGCAATGTGAGCCAGAGGCATCTCCTTTCTCCTCCTTCGTAGCTACGCCTTGGGCCTTCTTTTATATGTCCAAGGGGTCTCCAACAGTGGCGTACAATACATACATTGAGGTGTAAAGTAGCTACAGGATTATCATACCTAACCACTGACGGGTTAGAACAAATGCATTTAATGCACCGTGAGGTGTCCGTTTAGGTGTCCTCATTTTCTTGGGGACGGGAAAAGGGGCCGTCCCATCAGCACCGCTTAAGCTCTCCTCCACTAGTGCCCTGCCACGCATGCCAGGAGAAGGGGCCAGAATGGCAGGCCGGCTGCTGCGCTGGAGCGGTGGCACAGTGGCAGAACCTTGTCGGGTGTGATCCTTGCCGGGCGCAAAATCTTGCCGGGCTTCGCAGCCCCCCCCGGCAAGATCTTGCCGGGGGGGGCTAAACCTTCGATCTTCAGTCTTCTTGTCTTCTGATCCTGACGTCTTCGCCTTATTCTGAATCTTCTCCAGCTAACCCCCGGCAAGTCTTGCCGTGGCAAGCCTTGCCGTGGATGTGGAGGGTACCTTGCCGGGAAGGCTTGCTTCTCGGAATGTCTATCTCGATCTTGCCGGCCCTGAGCTTGCCGGCGATGCGCAGACCTATTCCCGGCAAGTAAACCTTGCCGGAAACCGGTCCTTGAATATGTCCTTCAGTGAATTCCTTCTCCGCCATGACCTTCCCACCCGGAGGCTCCAATTTGCCGGTGCGTGTCCAGGGGTAGTGAACACCCCCTGTTTACTACACCGACAGCCTCTCCTTCTTCCTCGCGACCTCAGCCCCGACCGGAGCTCCATCGCGCCAACCGAACCTCGCCGACCACTCCATAAAGGCTGCTGCATCGACCTGTTGGGACCAGAGATCTGCAGTGCTCCTCCACACTTCATCAACACCTTTAGGTATCGTTCTTTTCCTTTTCGAGATCCACATTAGGGCACTCATGTTCATAGAGTTCGTCGTCTTTCGTCCAAGTTCATCCATCTCCTGCCTAGAAGTCGTATTTCAATCCGAAAATAGAGTAGGACCAGAGCGGTGGGAGTTTTAGCCCTTATTTTGCATCTTGGATAGATCCCTTTTTTCCTCAGAATCAACGTACAGTCTACTAGTTCTTCCACTGTCGCCTGTTAGGTTTAATATTTATTCTCCTTTTTTGAGCTATCGTAGATCCGAAAACATAGCTGTAGATTGTGAAGCCTGTTTATCCCTTACTTAACAAAATTCAGCGAATATAAAATCCATAGAAGATTGACCCACCCTTCACTTTATGGGCGGCTTAATAATGAACTTGTAACCCGCGAGCATGCTGCCGGCTTAGATTGTCACAACTTAACCTGCTATGCCTCAATCAATCTGAGAGTCGCCTTACCCTCTTGACTAGGACGGCTTATAATATCTCCACGATTCAACATAATGATCTTATAACCATAACCGGCTTGCTGCTGCTGAAATGTCATTGCAATCATTTGGGCGGTTTAGCATTGCAATATTAACCCACCATACTTTTATTCCTTGGTCGCAGCTTTTTAATCCGGCCAACCATGACTAAGAGTCCCACTTCTTGCGATTGGGTTGCTTCTAGAGTCTCCGAGCTCTCATTGAAGGAATATGTGGATATGGGAGTCTTGCCAGCTAAAGATGACATCCACTGGCGGGTTCCAGGTTCTGAAACTACTCCTGAACCTAAAGAGGGTGAAGTAGTCATTTTTGCAGATCACATTCTCTGTGGCTTTTCACTGCCCAGGTCAAAATTCTTCCGGGACGTTCTGCATTTTTACAAACTTCATCCTCAAGACATTGGTCCCAACTCTATCTCCAACATATGCAACTTTCAAGTTTTTTGCGAAGTGTATCTTCAAGAAGAGCCCGATGTTGATCTATTCAGAGATTTCTTTTATCTCAACCGCCAAACTGAAATGATAGACGGACCTAGTCTCGAGCTAGGAGGGGTTTCCATTCAAAGACAAAGAGACGTCAACTTCCCCGCAGCCGCACTGCCTAGTCACCCCAAGTACTAGAATTATACTTGGTTCTATTGCAAGGATACCTCTCCGGCTGGTGAAAATCCCCTGCCGGGTTTCCGCCCCTTCCGGCTCAGCTCCAGCCACGAGCTCCCGGGTCGCCTTACTTCCGCAGAACGTGCTAAGTATAAGTATTCAGCCACATTTTCAAAGATAAGGGCCTTGCTAGCCAACGGCTTAAATGGAATTGATCTGGTCCACTGCTGGGTTGCATGGAGAATTTTACCCCTGAGTCGCAGCACCGACTTAATGTGCCAGTATACCGGTGATACGAAGGACCAGCAGCGCTACAACCAAGCACGCCTGACTGATAAAGAGGTCAATGATATAGTTAAGACACTGCTCGGGGAGTCTCTAGAGAACTACAGTAAAGTGGGACTGAATCCTTTCTGCACTCTTTACCCAGCTCCTCCTGTAAGTATTTTGAACAAATCTTCATTTTGTTTGTCTACCTCTTGCATTTCACATCATTTAACTTATTGCTCGTATATATACAGGTCGACTCTCCCTTCTGGAAGAAGAAACTGCAAGCCACCGCTCCAGCCAAGAAGCCTAGAGGGAAGACCCGTGCTACGGGCCACCGTAAAAAACAAACAGCTCAAGATCTTCTCAAGCTAGATGAGTCGGAGGTAGAACTTGACTCCCTTGGCCTTTTCTTTATGCAACTTATTGATGTTGATTCCTCTCAGGACAAAGTGGAGACAAGCCATGCCGATGCAACAAAGGTAATTCATGTCTCCTCCGACTTAGAACCCTTGCCAAGAAAGAAAACATGGCGGGTCATCCGGAAAGTAAGATTTTCTCATCCTCTTGCTTATCTGGACCCCAACTTTCTTTTGAAGAAACAACAACATGAGTCCAGGTGTCAGACCCAGAGCGGTGGTCTTGAAGAACTTGTAGCCGACTTACCTAACACACCAGCTCCTCGCAAGCATCGCAATGAGGTGCCTCATAGCCCGACTTTATATCTTCCAAAGGCCGGTCTCAAGCGTCAGCCTCTTACTCTTTCTGATTCAAACTATCAGGGAACACCACCATCATCTGGCAACTCAAGTGGAACTCACATGCCTACCTTCATTGTTGCCCATGGGTAAGTACTTTCATTTGTTGATAAAGTACTTGTGGTGATATACTCATAAGCTTTACTATTTTTGTCATAGGGCCAAAGCCAAGACTGGCAAGAAGCAGAAGGTCGGCGATTCTTCCAAAGCCCCCGAAGTTTCTGAGCCAGAGAAGCAAGCGACGGAAATCTCTGAGGCCCCCATGCAAGACCCCGAAGAGCCTGTCAATGATCCGCCACCGCAAACTGACGCTGCGGTCTTTGAGCCAATGGATACTGAAATTAACCCGGCCGCCAGCCATGACCCGCCAAGTCCTAAGCCGCCCACTCCTGCCAAGTCAACTGACCAGAGCCCTGCCGCAACTGATGTTGATGACATTGCTGTTACCGGGTCAGCCTTTAAGGCACCCGAGGTCTCCAACGTGCTAACCAAGAACTCCACTAAGGAAGAAATACCCTCTTTGGAGAAGGGCAAGGCCAAATTGGATCTAGAGAGCTACTCCTCATTCAATGCAAGTGAGGTGTATGCGGGCTATTCGAGCCGCCTTCACACAAGCCAAGACATGGAAGCCGGGTTAGTCCAGTTGATGAAGCAAAAATATGAGGTATGAAAATATCCACCTCCTCTTTAGCCTTGCATATATATATATATATCCATACTAGCCCCCAAGTCTTAAGTATAGGAATGACGATGAGTATGCTTTAGATTTTGCGAAAATTTCCAAAGTGTAGCCCCCAAGGGCCGGCTTATCTTGATAAGATGAGCTGGGTCTTATAATCACTTATGAGAGCCAAATACGTAGCCCCCAAGGGCCGGCTTATCTTGATAAGATGAGCCGGGTATTTCAACCATTGCTTAAGAACCAAATCTGTAGCCCCCAAGTGCCGGCTTATCTGAATAAGATGAGCCGGGTCTTATAAATTGAAATGACCTACATTAGCCCCCAAGTGCCAAGTATATTGCTTCCAATGTGCTTGGGACTTGAATACCATTGTTGAATATGAACTTAACCATCTTAATCAATACGGATCACCCTTGGCAGGAAGCATTGAGTGTGGGCATGTCAAACATTGCTTAGCTGAAGAAGAATCTGGAAACTCAGCAGGTTGAGCGCGCCAAGGCTGAATTAAGCCTAAAATCATCATTGGAAGACATTGAGAAGATCAAAGCCAAATTCGATGAAGAAAGAGCCGCCTTGGAAACTAAGAAAGCTGATCTTCTAAATAGAGCAGAGGATGCTGAGGCTCAGCTTAAGCCGGTGACTGAAGAGTTAGCCGGCTTCAAGCAACATGTCTCTCACATGACAACCGCCATCTTTGGTAAGTGTAATATGTAACTCATCATCTGTTGTAAATTTTAGTAACTCGCCTGGCGACTCACAATATATATGAACTCTAACCCGCCTGGCGACTCTTGTTCAAAAATCTTAACAGGCCCCAGAAGCGATAGTCTTGGTCAAAACATGCTGCTAAAGTTGAAGGCGGCTTATTCATTGACTGAGCAGTTATATGATGGAACTTTGCGCAGTCTTGTAGCCTTATCAGGTGGAAAAAAAACCTCCAACCCTTATCAAGACTGTGCTGGATCATCTTTCAAAGGTGCCGGCTCAAGTTGAAGAAGTTAAATTATCAGCCGCCCGCGCCGAAGCCATTGTTGCTCTAAGCCGGGCCAAAGCTTGGCAGTCAGAGCTAGACCCGGAAGAAATGGCTGCCGGGTGTCTAGAGCTAAAAGATGTCGAGTCGACCTTTGAAGAAGAGGACTTCAACAGATGCGTCAGAGAGATGCGGCCCTTGGCGTGTAAGCTTGCGCAGGAGCTGGATCTGAGCAAGTACCATCCTGCTTATGATAGTAAAAATGCTAAGATTAAGCCACCATCCCATGACATTATAGTTCTTACTCCGCCAAGGCGTAAGCATATCTTCGCTCCTGATCTTGATCCTTCTATTATACTTAACAATGACGCAACATTTGAAGCTTTAACCGGCATCGACTAGACCTCGGCCAATCTCCAAATGGCCATGGACGAAGATCCGGCACAGGATGACCTGGGGGCTTCAAGCTCAAGGCGCCATGAAGACGCAGTCCCATCCAGTTATAACCCGGACGGCACAGAGGCCGGCTTAGAGGGGTGAAAAAACACTTAAGCATAAAACTCGCAAGCTCAGTTGTAGCCTTGTAATAAGTAGCTGAAAAACAATTATCTGCTCTGCCATGCCTTCGTGCATGTTCTTATCAACTTCTGTGACCTTATTATAAATAGCTATTTTTGCAACACTGCCAAAAGACTTTGGCGGCTTATATAATCCGTCAAAGAGCCATTAATCCTTGAACTGGCGCCTTATAATCATAATCCAGGGCGAGTTAGATAACTCAACAAACTAGTGCGATTTATAATCATCTCTAGTCTTTGAAAAAATTACTTTGGTGATTTATAGCCTCAATAAATCCAATATAGAGCAATATAACCCGAATCTATATGACCCAGCAGCTTCTCATCTGTAAAAACTTCTGCAAAACAGAAACATAGAGTATGTATAACTCAAATATTTGTTAAGCCGGCTTGTAAGGCACGACCAAAATAGATTTATTTTTGAAAAACTCAATTTTTTGCTTCAAAGAAGCTTGGCATAAAAGCCTATAATCCCGTAAGCCGGCTCTCACATGACATAAATCCGTCGTTTAAACCTTAACTAGTTCAGAGTCTTATAGAAAGATTAACTGTTAAGAGTACGAACGGGCCACATAGCAAAGAGACTACAGCAGACAGGTGAGTTTATCCTAGCTCACTGTAAGCCGGCCCTCACGTGACATAAGCCGCCATTTTAACCTTGACTAGTTCAGGGTCTTATTTAAAAGATTGACTGTCAAGAGTTCGGCGGGTCACCTGGTGGAGTGGCAAGTTGCAAACAGGCAGGTTTAACTCAGTCATGGCATAAAAGCCGGTCAAAGTGGGTTATGAAGCTATACTCATAGAGTAGGAAGCCCCCAAGCGACCTATGGCATGAAAGCTGATCAAGAAGGTTATAAAGCTATGTTTAGAGAACAGGAAGCCCCCAAGTGACCTAACATGGCATAAAAGCCGATCAAGAGGGTTATAAAGCTATGCTCATAGAGCAGGAAGCCCCCAAGTGACCTTATGATGGCATGAAAGCCGATCAAGAGGGTTATGTAGCTATGCTCATAGAGCAGGAAGCCCCCAAATGATCTTATGAGTAACCAATAACGGCTCTTGCTCAGACATTTTTGAAATGAAACGACAGAGGCCCCGAAACTTGGGGATGCTGGCTTTATTATACTAATCATAAAAAGGTATGTACATCGATGAAGGTATATACAATCATGAGAGTCAAGGACTCAGGTGTAGTAAGGCCGAAGATGAGCAATGTTCCACGGCATGTTGGTCTCCTTCTCAGACATGCAGGAATCTTTGTTCTCTCGTATGTCGATGAGGTAGTAGGACCCGTTGTTAAGATTTTTGCTGACCACAAAAGGTCCTTCCCAGGGTGGTGAAAGCTTATGCATCCCTGTCTGATCTTGAATCGAACGGAGCACTAAGTCGCCCTCTTGAAAAGTCCGGCTTCGAACCCTACGGCTGTGATAGCGACGTAGGTCTTGCTGATAGATTGTTGAACGAGCCACCGCAAGATCACGCTCTTCGTCCAAAGCATCAAGTGCATTCTGACGTGCCGTCTCATTATCAGCTTCAACGTAAGCCGCCACCCTGGGCGAGTCATGATGGATATCGCTTGGGAGAACCGCCTTTGCACCATAAACCATGAAGAAAGCCATATAGCCTGTTGACCTATTAGGGGTGGTTCTGATACTCCAAAGGACTGAAGGGAGCTCTTCAACCCAACAACCCGGCGTTCGCTGCAAAGGAACCATAAGCCGGGGCTTAATGCCTCTCAAGATTTCTTGGTTAGCCCGTTCTGCTTGACCATTAGACTGTGGATGAGCCACTAAAGAAACATCAAGACGAATATGCTCTCTTTGACAGAACTCTTTCATACCACCCTTAGACAGATTAGTGCCATTATCAGTGATGATACTATGAGGATAACCAAAATGGAAGATCAGCTTTTTAACAAACAGAACTGTAGTCGCCGCCTCACAATTGCTAACTGGCTCTGCCTCAACCCACTTAGTAAACTTGTCAACCACCACCAGAAGGTGGGTCTTCTTATCCTTAGACCTCTTGAATGGTCCAACCATGTCAAGCCCCCAGACTGCAAACGGCCAAGTTATTGGGATCATACACAATTCCTGAGCCAGCACATGAGCTTGTCTGGATTTTTTTTGACATCCATCACACTTGCTAACGATATCCTCTGCATCAGCATGAGCCGTTAACCAATTAAACCCATGACGAAAGGCTTTAGCCACCAAAGATTTTGAGCCGGCATGATGACCACAATCGCCTTCATGAATCTCTCTTAAAATTTCTTGGCCCTCCTCAGGAGAAACACAACATTGAAAGACGCCTGTCACACTGCATCTGTGTAACTCGCCATTAACAATAGTCATAGACTTAGACCTCCTGGCGATCTGCCATGCTAAAGTTTCATCCTAGGGTAACTTGCCCCGGGTCATATAAGCCAGATAAGGCAACGTCCAGTCAGGAATAGCGTGAAGAGCCGCCACCAACTGTGCCTCTGGGTTAGGGACAACAATGTCTTCTTCAGACGGTAACTTGACTGAAGGATTGTGTAACACATCGAGGAATATATTAGGAGGCACCGGCTTACGTTGAGACCCAAGCCGAGACAATGCATCAGCCGCCTCGTTCTTCCATCGATCAAGGTGATCCACCTGATAACCCTTAAAGTGACCAACAATATTATCAACCGCCCGGCGATAAGCCGCCATGAGCGGGTCTTTAGAGTCCCGCTTACCTGAGACTTGCTGAGCCACAAGGTATGAGTCACCCAGGCACTTGACCCGGATTAAATTCATCTCCTTGGACATGCGAAACCCATGGAGTAAAGCCTCATACTCAGCTGCATTGTTAGTACAAGGAAACATTAGCCTTAAAACTTAACAAAATTTTCACCTCGTGGGAAAGTCAAAATAACTCCAGCCCCCGAGCCCTCCAACTGCCTTGACCCATCAAAGTGGATTGTCCAACATGTGTTATCAGGCTTCTCCTCAGGTGTCTCTAACTCTGCCTAGTCATTTATGAAATCCACCAAGGCTTGAGACTTGATGGCTGTTCTTGGCATATACTTTAAATTATGAGGTCCAAGCTCAATTGCCCACTTAGCAACCTGGCATATGGCTTCTCTGTTTTGAATAATATCTCCTAAAGGAGCAGAACTGACCACAGTAATAGGATGACCAAGAAAATAATGCTTTAGCTTGCGACTCGCCATGAACACCCCAAACACCAGTTTCTGCCAATGTGGATATCGCTGCTCGGGCTCAGTCAATACCTCACTGACATAATAAGCTAGCCGCTGAACTGGGTACTCCTTACCCGCCTCCGTGTGCTCCACAACAACTGCTATGCTGACTGCTTTATTATTAGCCGCCACTTACAGGAGCAAAGGCTCTTTCTCAATGGGAGCAGCAAGGATGGGCGGCTCAGCTAACTGTTTCTTGATCGCCTCAAACGCTTCATTGGCAGCATCACTCCAAACAAAGTGATCTGTCTTCTTCATCATTTGATATATCGGAATTGCCTTCTCTCCCAGGCGACTTATGAACCGGCTCAAAGCCGCAATACGACCCGCCAAACGCTGGACGTCATTGACACACGCCGGCTTAGAAAGTGAAGTGATAGCCTTTATCTTCTCCGGGTTAGCTTCGACGCCCCTTTCTGAGACCAGGAACCCCAACAGTTTACCTGCAGGCACACCAAAAACACACTTGGCCGGGTTAAGCATCATTTTGTAAACCCGGAGATTGTCAAAAGTTTCTTTCAGATCATCCAGGAGTGTCTCCTTCCTACACTTAACCACAATATCATCCACATAAGCATGAACATTGCTCCCAATCTGACTGTGAAAAAAATTCTGAACACAACGCTGATAAGTGGCCTGAGTACTCTTGAGCCCAAAAGGCATAGAAACATAGCAGAAAGCTCCAAAAGGCGTGATGAAGGCCCTCTTCTCTTGGTCTTTATCTGCCATCTTGATCTGATGATAACCAGAATAAGCATCCAGGAAGCATAAGCTCTCACAATCCGCTGTTGCATCAATGATCTGGTCGATACAGGGGAGAGCAAACGGATTAGCTGGACAAGCTTTGTTGAGATCTGTGTAGTCAACACACATACGCCATGTGCCATTCTTCTTGAGTACAAGCACAGGGTTAGCCAACCACTCAGGGTGAAAAACTTCCACGATAAACCCAGCTGCTAAGAGCCGGGCCACCTCTTCATTGAAACGACGGAGGAACTGTTTGACTGGCTTAAACGTAGGATCCACATTAAGAGTGTGCTCAGTGAATTCTGTCGGTACACCCGGCATGTCAGAAGGTTTTCATGCAAAGATGTCTCGATTCTCACGGATGAACTTGATGAGTGCGCTTTCCTATTTAGGATCCATATTAGCCCCCACAGTGAACTGCTTAGATGAGTCGCCAGGGACAAAATCAACTTGCTTAGTATCATCAGCTGACTTAAACTTCAACAAAGGATCTTGCTCAGTGGTGGGCTTCTTCAAATGGGTCATATCAGCCGGGTCAACATTATCCTTGTAAAACTTAAACTCCTCAGTAGCACAAGCTGACTCTGCATAAGCCGCGTCTCCTTCCTCACATTCCAAGGCGACTTTCCGATCGCCATGGACTGTAATTGTGCCTTTTCATCCTAGCATCTTGAGCTATAAATAGACATAGCAAGGGCGTGCCATGAACTTAGCATAAGCCGGCCTTCCGAACAAGGCATGATACGAACTCTTAATTTTGACCACTTCAAACCATAATGTCTCTGCCCTGTAGTCATAGTCATCACCAAAGGCTACTTCCAAGGCAATCTTTCCCACAAGATACGCCGACTTACTAGGCACCACACCATGGAAAACTGTGGAAGATGGCTTAAGATTCTTGTCAGTTAAATTCATCCGGTGAAAAGTGTCATAATACAGGATGTTGATGCTACTGCCACCATCCATGAGCACCTTAGTGAACTTATAACCGCCTACTTGAGGGGCTACTACCAATGCCAGCTGACTCAGATTCTCAACCCGGGGCGGGTGATCCTCCCGACTCCATGTGATGGGATGTTCTGACCATCGTAAATATTGGGGTATTGCCGGATCAACGGCGTTGACCTCACGCTTATGAACCTTCTGATCTCGCTTGCAGAGACTTGTAGTGAAAACGTTGTATTGACCTCCATTAAGTTGCTTTGGATTACTCTGATATCCTGACTGATTATTTTGCTGCTGGTTGCCCTGACCAGATTGTTGATTATGACCACCATGGTTACCTTGACCTTGATAGCCAGAATGTGAGCCGCCACCACCAAAGTCGGATCCCTGAGAGCAAGGTCCTGACCCACCGGGCGGCCCATTGCGATTGCCATTGCCATGATTCTGACTAAGGCTGTAATTCCTGAACTCTCGCATAACCCAACAATCTTTCCAAGCATGAGTGGACGGCTTGTCGGGAAGACTGTGCTTCAGGCACGGGTCATTAAGCGCTGCCTCAAGATTAAAAGGCTTTGCGCCACAAAAGGGCGACTTACCATTGCCATTGCAGCGCTGGTTCTTATACCCGGTATTGGTGTTAGCCACTAGATCTGACCCGCCGTCAGGGTGTCTGTGCTTACCACCATTACCCTGGTTGCTGCCATTATGCCCTGCCGCATTCTGCTACTGACCCTTACCATTTCCATTCTTCTTGCCTTTGTTGGATTTCTCCTCATCAGATCCAAGGTCTTTCATGTTATCAGAGTCTGCATATTTAATGAGAGCCGCCATGAGCTCACCCATGTCCATACAATAACGCTTAAGCCGCCTGAGCTTTTGCTTAAGAGGGACAAAATGGCAGTTCTTCTCCAAAACCAGAACCGTCTGACCCACCGCAATACTCTTCGACGAGTGAATAATAGCTGAGACCCGCCGGACCCAATGGTGAGCCGACTCATCCTCCCATTGCACACAATTATCAAGATCGATAATCGTCAGAGGCTGCTTGCATGTCCCTTGAAAAATTCTTAATGAACCACGCTTTCAACTCTGCCCATGAATTGATGGAATTAGGAGGTAATCCTTTTAACCATGTACGAGCTGGCCCATCCAACATAATAGTAAAGTACTTGGCACAGACCGCGTCATTGACATCCAACATCTCCATGGCTAGCTCGTAACTCTCGATCTAGCCTTCAGGGGGGAGGTCAGCTGTATAATTGGGCACCTTGCGAGGACCCTTAAAATCCTTTGGCAGATGTTCGTTACGCAAAGCTGATACTAAACATGGTACCCCAACAGACCTGGAACTTACACCTGCTCCCACTGAGGCCGAAGGGGTCACCGGAGGCTGCTGATACGCCCCTAGTTGAGCCACCGCTGCTGCCTTCGCCTCTCGGCGAGCTCTGGCTTCGTCCACAATCGCCTGAGCATGAGTAAGGGGCGGTTTGTTCCCATGAGGCGAGTCATCTTGGAGCAGTCGGCGACGTCGTTCACTGCTGGAAACCGCAGGCGACTCAACACGCCAGCTGTAACTATGGCTCGGGAGAGGAGTCGAGTGCACCCGATCACGGCTATATGAATATTTCTCCTGCTGTGCAACCACTGTTTGCAAGAGTTCAATCGCGTTCCGCGCCTCTGCTGCGAAAGGGCATCTCATCATTAAGGGGGAGTGCGTTGAGCCAGGTAGCCGCTGCTAAGATGTTATCTACTGGGTTAGAATAATGACCGGGTGGTGTCGAAAAACACTGAGGCAGGGTCTGATCCCTACGGGGCGGGTCTGGCAAGCGAAACTGAGCCGCCGCTCTGCTCCCTGGCGCCTCTGCAGCCTAGGTTGTGCCTGGTGGATTACTTGGTCCAGCCCCGGGCGTGTTAAAAAGGTTCCACACCTCATACTGCAAAGGCAAGCGGGTTTGATGCCTCCTTCAAAGAACAGCATTAGAGGCGTTCTGATCCAAACTTAAGTGAAACGCCTCAGCCCTGATATGCTGCGACTCAGCATCCATCTGGGCTCATTCCGTTGCCATCCTAACATTCTCTACGTTGAGATCCTCCTGAGCTTTGGCTACCTGATCTCGCACCTTTGCAACCTCTGCATTATGCTCCATCTGATTTGCCGCAGTAACTTCTGTCGCTAGCAAAGTCGTCAAAGTGCCTAGGAGATCCGACAAAACTTGAGCCAGCGGCCTATCTGAGCTGCCATCACCAGCCGCAGTAGCAGTAGTTGAGCCAGATGTCATAGCTACAGTCATTGATGAATTGAGAGTCGGCCCTGCGCCAGCCATGAATATAGGAGCCCTGGATGGCGGCTCATAGGGGTCCGGAATACTGTCACCATCGGAATAGCCCCCAAGCACGCCGTCCTAAAGCTGGTGGATCGATTCCGTCTCTCCGGTCGAGGACTCATCACCTGAGTAGATGAGAGTCTCTCCTCCAGACACAGAATCCTCCGCAAGATCCATGTCGTGCGTGAAATCGAGGACAACACGCTTCCGGTCGGGTTGAACCCGGGAGGATCGCATGCGCTGAGCTGACTCGATGAGGTCAATGGAGGTGTCCGGCTCAGGCTCAGATCCACCGATCTTTCCGATGAAAACATGAATTCCACCGAAGGGGACCCAGTACCCGTACACGATTGAGTCGGCCTCGGGGCCCCAGCCAGCATCGTCGATGTAGAGCTTGCCGCGGTGACTCTTGGTCATCCTGCCAATGGCGTATCCCTCGATCCCTGGGAAGGAGCCCTTCAAGAACTCGAAACCACCATGTGCTGGCCCCACGGTGGGCACCAACTGTTGTGGGTTTAACACGGCAGATGCCCTCATGAAAGGACTTTGGTGCGAGGCCATGGCTACGGTGATTAGCTTAAAGGGGTTGAACGGGACGAGAGACATGAGTTTACCCAGGTTCGGCCCCTCACCGACGAGGTAAAAGCCTACTTCCTGCTTTGTGTTGTATTGATTGAGTATCGATTACAAGGGAGCGAAATTGCTTAACCTAGCTCTCGATCGATTGTAACCTGAGTTTACCCCCCGCAGGGTCTCGCCTTTATATACATAGGTCGAGGCCCTGGGCTTACAAGAGTCCAGGTCGGGTTATACAACGTAACCAACTCTAGTTCTAAGTCGCCTTGCCTTGCTAGGAAAGTCACCGTCAGGCGGCTTACAACGCCGGGTCATGCACCAGCTTCTGGGCTTGGGCTTCCGGCGGCTCACCACGTAAGTCGCCCTCCGGATCTCATGTCTTGATCTCCTAGGCCTGCTTAAGGCCTCCTTTATGAATCGCCAACAGCATAACCCGGCCCAGTAAGGGCGGGTCTCACCATGGGGTTATATCCCCAACAACATACGTCTATAAGCATAAGTTCCAAAAGGGCAAGTAAAAGTGGTTTTCTCTTGATCAGGTTGTGAAACAAGTATTTGAGAGAAACCAGAATATCCATCGAGAAAGCAAAAGTGTGTGTGCTTAGATAATCTTTTCAATATTTGATCAATAAAAGGCAGAGGGTAATGATCTTTTCTAGTAGCTTTATTTAATTTTCTGAAATCAATTACCATTCTATAGCCAGTAACAATTCTTTGTGGAATAAGTTCATTTTTATCATTAGGAACAACAATGATACCTCCTTTCTTAGGGACACAATGAACGGGACTTACCCATCTACTATCAGCTATGGGATAGATGATACCTGCTTCCAGAAGCTTTAATATTTCAGTTCTTACCACTTCTTTCATCTTAGGATTCAATCGTCGTTGATAATCAACAACGGGTTTAGCATCAGGTTCCATATTAATCTTGTGCTGACAGAGAGTGGGACTAATGCCCTTAAGATCATCAAGAGTATATCCAATAGCAGCACAGTGCTTCCTCAGAGTTTTTAATAATCTTTCTTCTTCATGTTCTGAAAGGTTAGCACTAATAATAACAGGATATATCTTGTTCTCATCAAGATAAGCATATTTCAAAGTGTCAGGTAATTGTTTCAATTCAAACACAGGATCACCCTTGGGTGGAGGAGGACCTCTGAGAGTTTCAATAGGCAAATTATGTTTGAGCAGAGGTCGTTGCTCGAAGAAATTTTTATCTATTTCATTCCTTTTGTGCATACGCATATCATTTTCATGGTCTAGCAAATATTGTTCTAGCAGATTAGTAGGAGGCACGGCAATAGAAGCAAGACCAATTATTTCATCCTTACAAGGTAATTCTTTCTTATGGGGTTGTCTATTAAACTTGGAAAAATTAAATTCATGAGACTCATCACCAACGCTGACACCAACAGTTTGTTTCTTACAATCTATTATAGCATTGACGGTGTTCAAGAAAGGTCTACCAAAGATAATGGGACAAAATTCATCTTGTGGGGAACCAAGAACTAGAAAATCGGTAGGATATTTTATTTTACCACACAAGACATCAACATCTCTAACAATCCCAAGTGGTGTAATGGCGTCTCTATTAGCAAGCTTAATTGTAATATCTATGTCTTCTATTTCAGCGGGTGCTATTTCATTCATAATTTCTTGATATAAAGTAAAAGGAATAGCACTTACGCTAGCGCCCAAGTCATGTAAACCATGATAACAATCATCTCCTATTTTACTGAGACAACAGGCATGCCAACAACAGGTCTATGTTTATCTTTTTCATCGGGTTTGGCAATTCTAGCAGCTTCATCACAGAAGTAAATAACATGCCCATCAATATTTTCTACCAGGAGATCTTTAACCATAGCAACACTAGGTTCTACTTTAATTTTCTCAAAAGGTTTAGGTGCTCTAATATTGCTTTTGCGAACCACAGTTGAAACCTTAGCATGCTCTTTTATCCTAACTGGGAAAGGTGGCTTTTCAATGTAAGCAGTAGGCACAACTGGATCAACATTGTAATTAATAGTTTCATCTTTAGCTATGACCGGTTCTTTAATAGGTGGGTGATATTTAAACCACTTCTCCTTAGGGATATCAACATGAGTAGCAAATGATTCACAGAAAGAGGCTACCATCTCAGAGTCAAGTCCATATTTAGTGCTAAACTTCTGAAAAGCTTCGGTATTCATAAAAGATTTAACACAATCAAACTTGAGCTTAATACCTGACTCTTTACCTTCGTCGAGTTCCCAATCTTCAGAGTTGCGTTTAATTCTTTCTAAGTGATCCCACTTGAATTCAATAGTCTTCATCATAAAAGAACCAGTACAAGAATTATCAAGCATGGATTGATCATTATGAGAAAGCCGAGCATAAACATTCTGAATGATAATTTCTATAGAGAGCTCATGATTGGGGCATGAATATAACATTGACTTAAGCCTCCCCCAAGCTAGAGCGATACTTTCTCCTTCATGAGGCCAAAAATTATATATATAATTCATATGACGATGAACTAGATGCATAGGATAAACTTTTTGGTGAAATTCCAATTTCAATCGATTCCAGTTCCAAGATCCAATATCATCGCATAGCCTATACCATGTCAATGCTTTTCCCTTCAAAGATAAAGGGAAAACCTTCTTTTTAGCTTCATCTTCGGATAAACCGCAAGCTTAAACAATCCACAAATTTCATCCACATATATCAAGTGCATATCAGGATGTTCAGTTTCATCTCCTGCATAAGGATTAGCTAGCAGTTGTTCTATCATACCTGAAGGAATTTCATAACCAATATTTTCAGTTGGTGCAGTAGGTTAAGGGGCAACTAATTGTGGTTCCGGTCGAGGTGAAGATAACCCGAACAAACCCCTCAAAGGATGGTTCTCCATAGTAGCAAGTGACAATAAATTTCAGCACGTAGTAATAAGTTTTCCTTACCAATTTCCACTTACCAAAATCGCTTCACTCCCCGGCAACGGCTCCAGAAAAGAGCCTTGATGACCCACAAGTATAGGGGATCAATCATAGTCCTTTCGATAAGTAAGAGTGTCGAACCCAACGAGGAGCAGAAGGAAATGACAAGTGGTTTTCAGCAAGGTAATGTCTGCAAGCACTGAAATTGTCAGTAACAAGTTGTTTGATAGCAAGATAATTTGTAACAAGCAAGTAATGGTAACATTAAATAAAGTGCAGCAAGGTAGCCCAATCCTTTTGAGGCAAAGGATAGGCCAAAACAGTATGTTATAATAACCAAAGCGTTCTTGAGGGTTCACGGGAATTTCACCATGTCACTTTCATCATGTTGGCTTGATTTGTGTTCGCTACTTTGATAATTTGATATGTCAGTGGATCGGTGCTTAGGTGCTGTTCTTACTTGAAAAAACCTCCTACTTATGATTAACCCCCTCGCAAGCATCTGCAACTACGAGAAAAGTATTAAGATAAAATCTAACCATAGCATTAAACTTTTGGATCCAAATCGGTCTCTTACGAAGTAGCGCATAAACTAGGGTTTAAGCTTCTATCACTCTAGCAACCCATCATCTAATAACTACTCCAAAATGCATTACTTAGGCCCAAAGAGGGTGAAGTGTCATGTGGTCGACGTTCACATTACACCACTAAGGGAATCACAACATACATACCATCAAAATATCGAACACATATCAAGTTCACATAATTACTTGCAACATGACTTCTCCCGTGACCACAAGAACAAAAGTAACTACTCACAAATGATAATCATGCTCAAGATCAGAGGGGTATTAAATAGCATAATGGATCTAAACATATAATGTTCCACCAAATAAACCATATCGTAATCAACTACAAGATGCAATCAACACTACTAGTCACCCACAAGTACCAATCTAAGGTTCCGGTACAAAAATTGAACACAAGAGATGAACTAGGGTTTGAGAGGAGATGGTGCTGTTGAATATGTTGATGGAGATGGCCCTCCCAAAGATGGGACAGTTGTTGGTGATGACGATGGCGATGATTTCCCCCTCCAGGAGGGAAGTTTCCCCGGCGGAATCGCTCCGCCGGAGGGCAAAAGTGCTCCTGTCCAAGTTCCACCTCGAGACGGCGGCGCTTCATCCCGAAAGTCCTCTCCTTAATTTTTCTAGGTTAAAATGACCTATATACCAGAAGATGGGCACCGGAGGTGGGCCGAGGAGGGCACAACCCACCAGGGCGCGCCTAGGCTCCCTGGCGCGCCCAGGTGAGTCCCCTCTGGTAGTTATTTGCTCCAATATTTTTCATATATTGCAAAATAATTCTTCGTAAATTTTCAGCTCATTTGGAGATGTGCAGAATAGGTAACTCTGATGTAGCTTTTTCAGGTCCAGAATTCCAGCTGCCGGCATTCTCCCTCTTTGTATAAACCTTGCATATTATGAGAGAAAAGGCATTAGAAATACTCCAAAAAGCATTATTATGCAGAAAAACATTATAAATAATAGTATGAAATCATGATGCAAAATGGACGTATCACGAAGAAACGACTGCGCTAAAAGAAATTAAACACTATTGGCTGGCAATCCCATCTTAGCAGCGCCTAGCGCTGGTGAACCAATGTTGTTATATATCTCAGCCACAAATCAAGTGGTCAGTGCAGTTCTTGTCGTCGAATGAGAGACAAAGGATCACAAGCTTTGGGTGCAAAAGCCAGTCTACTATGTATCAGAGGTGCTCACCCCGTTCAAAACGAGGTATCCGCATTACCAAAAGATCGCCTATGCAGTTTTCATGGCATCCCGAAAGCTCTGACACTACTTTCAAGAGTGTTCGGTCATGGTGGCATCCGAAGTACCACTGAATGACATAATTAACAATAGGGATGCCACAGGCTGCATAGCTAAATGGTCCATTGAGCTCCTCCCTTTTGAAATTATATACCGACCACGCCGAGCTATTAAATCTCAGGTGTTGGCTGATTTTGTCACCGAATGGACGGAAGCCGAGCTCCCCAGGGAATACAGTACGTACTCGCATTGGACGATGTACTTTGACGGCTCCAAAATGCTTGCCGGACTAGGGGCAGGAGTAATTCTCACATCCCCCACCAGCGACAATATCCGGTACATACTACAAATAATGTACACCGATTCCAACAACGCGGCCGAGTATGAGGCTCTGCTGCATGGACTTCGGATGGCAGTGTCAATGGGTGTATAGCGGCTCGAGATGCGAGAAGACTCTAATCTTGCCATCTCTTAGGTCAACGGTGAATTCGACACAAAGGACCCAAAAACGACAGCATATCGTAATGCCATCCTCAAAATATCTGCCCGGTTTGAGGGGCTAGAATTCCATCATGTCTCTAGAGACAGCAATCAAGCTGCCGATGTCCTTGCCCGCATGGGTGCTAAGTGCGACCCTGTCCCCCAGAACACCTTTTTGGAATGGCTCTTTAAGCCATCTGTGGTGTGGCAAGACGGTGGCGAAGACGCTGAGGCCAATGGTCCAGAAAAGATCATACCTCCTATCATCAAACCAGACGAAGAAATCATTGGGGGCTTGGCACTCGAAGAAATGTCTTCGGCCCATGAAGTCATGGCAGTAATCGCGCCATGGAACGAGCCCTTCCTCGCCTATCTTCTCCGCCAAGAGCTCCCCAATGACCAGACCGAGTCAAGGCGCATAATTCGGCGATCTAAAGCCTATAAGGTCCACGAGGGTGAACTGTACAAGAAAAGCACTACCAGGGTCCTCCAATGATGTGTATCCGAAGAGGAGGGGAGACAACTCTTGGCCTAGATACATGCCGGCATGGGCGGTCATGTTGCGGCAGCTCGGGCCCTGGTCAGCAAAGCCTTTCGAGCCGGGTTCTTTTGGCCAATCGCTCACGCAGACGCCCACTCACTCGTCCAACATTGTGTTGGATACCAGCTCTTCGCAAATCAAAGTCACATGCCCTGCACGGCTCTTCGGACGATACCGATCACCTGGCCTTTCGCGGTCTGGGGGCTGGACATGGTCGGACCACTTAAAGGGGGGACCAAGAAAAAGAAGTATCTATTGGTTATGGTCGACAAATTCACTAAATGGATTGAGGCGAAACCAGTAACTTTAGCCAAGTCTGGACCAGTCATTGACTTTATATCCGACGTGGTCCACCGTTACGGTGTTCCCCATAATATAATAACGGACAATAGATCCAATTTCACAGCCAAGGAAGTAAAAGACTGGTGCACCAACTTGGGCACTAAGCTTGACTATGCCTCCGTATATCACCCACAGTCCAATGGACAGGTCGAACGAGCCAATGGACTAATCCTGATTGGCATTAAGCCCCGGCTGCTCCATTCCTAGAAAGAGTCTGACTGCCATTGGGTGGAGGAGTTGACTGCATATTATGGGGCATGCGCACCACTCCTAATCGATCCATGGGATACACACCGTTTTTCATGGTGTATGGGGCAGAGGCGGTCCTCCCCAGCGACCTTATGCATGACGCACCTAGAGTGCGCATGTATGAAGAAAAGGAGGCCGAGCTAGATTGGCAAGATGTCCTGGATGCCCTGGAAGAGGAGCGCGACATAGCTCGAGCCCGCTCTACCTTTTACCAACAACAGGCCTGGCGCTACCAAAGTAGGGAAGTTCAGCGAAGGCATAGGAGCAAGGCAACCCTATATTCCTGATTATTCGGCTAGGGAGTAAAGGGACCACCTCTATGATTGTTACATCCAGATTACCCGGGTGCGTACCTCAGACGGGTGAAGCCAAAAGCTAGCGTTCTTAAGAATGTAATTGGTCGGCCACGAGGGAAGTGAAAATAATTGGTGGTCATCACCAACATCCAGGGTTGCTTTCCCGAAGTAACCATTACCTGTACAATGTGGGTATTCGGTTAAACGTCTATGGTTAACATGACAACCCAAAGAAAGGAACCCATGGAGGAACTATTTTCTTTGGAAGCTGTTTCTTATGTTAAACAGTAATATAATATAACTCCCCGAGCACGTTTATGTCTGTTCGTACCAAATGGCTGGATTGCCTGGTTCTCTGGAGTGATTTCTCGATGAACTCAGGTCACATAGTAGGAAAAACTCCCCGGCCAATGGCGTGGGAGGCAGAAGCCAATGGCCGATTAAGACAACGTTTAAAGCATGATTTGGAGAATATTTGATGTAAAGTACATAGATACATAGAATCAAACACCTTGTTCTTGGTCAAGGCCATCTATGATGGTCTCCAAGGAACAATCTTCTTGGGAAGTTCGAGCAGCAGGCATCACTTGGTCATATATCAAATGTAGTGACATTTCATGCCCATCCGGCCCTATCGGCCCAACTCAAGCTAAATGCTCCGGATTGAGCTTGGTCAAACGGGTCTTGACCATCGCCCAAGCCTCCCGCGCTCCCTCTTGACAGGCTGATATCTTCCATAGCTCAAAATGGCGCTGCTACTTCTTGAGCCTGTGTTGGTTTTCCCTTGAAGAGGAAAGGGTGATGCAGCAAAGTAGAGATAAGTATTTCCCTCAGTTTGAGAACCAAGGTATCAATCCAGTAGGAGAAACACACAAGTCACCAATAGTTGCACCTACACAAACAAACAAATACTTGCACCCAACGTGATAAAGGAGTTGTCAATACCTTCATGATTACTTGCAAGGATGAGATCTGATAGAGATAGGTATAAAACATAAATAAAAGTGCAAAACTAAATAAAAGTAAATAAATTGCAGCAAGGTATTTTGGGGTTTTTGGTTTTATAGATCTAAAAATAATATGATAAAAATAGACCCGGGGGCCATAGTTTTCACTAGAGGCTTCTCTCTTGAAAGAACGCATACGGTGGGTAAACAAATTACTGTTGAGCAATTGATAGAAAAATGCAAAGTTATGATGATATCTAAGGCAATGATCATGAATATAGGCATCACGTCCGTGACATGTAGACCGACTCCTGCCTGCATCTACTACTATTACTCCACACTTCGACCGCTATCCAGCATGCATCTAGTGTATTAAGTTAACAAGAATGGAGTAACGCCTTAAGCAAGATGACATGATGTAGAGGGATAGATCCAATCAATATGGTATAAACCCCATCTTTTTATCCTTGATGGCAACAATACAAATACTGCCTCTGAAAGCACAAGTGCTCCCTAGGTGTTGGTAATTAATGTCAACATATCTCCTGTTGGACTAATAGTTTTATCTAGTGTATTTCAGACAAGTCCAAAAATGGCGTGGAAAGGACAAAATGACGTGGAACCCCTTCAATGTGCTAAGGACAAAGATTGGCAAAAGGTCAAGACTCTTCATCTTTATTTTAGTGATCCAACATCACATTGAGTCCATAGGAAAGCCAATACTATTAAAAGGGGATGAGGTGTTGCTTAATGGCTTGCTTGCTCAAATGCTTAGTGATATATCTCCAAAACCCTCAACCACTTTCTCAATCCAAATATGTAAAAACCCTAAACTCCAACTCGGCCCCACCGATTCTTTCTATCCGGCGTCACCGAGTTCATATGAAATAGCCACAACCAGAAACCCTAACAGTTTGGTCTCACCAATACGGGTGTCAGTCTCACCGAGATGGCCCTGCCAACACTCTGTAACTTGTTGCATTTATTTCGGTTTCACCGAGTTGGCTTGGCAAATTCTCTGTTGCCTTATTGCTTCTATTCGGTCCCACCGAATTGATGCAATCGGTGCCACCGAGATGATGCTTGCCCTAAAGCCCTAGCACATCGGTCTCACCGAGTTGTTCCAGTCGGTCCCACCGAGATTCCTAACGTTCACATTTTGAACTAATCAGTGCCACCGAGTTTAATAATTCGGTCTCACCGAGATGGGTCAAATGTGTGTAATGGTTGGATTTTGTGTGGAGGCTATATATACCCCTCCACCCCCTTCTCCATTTGTGAGAAAGCCATCAGAACGTGCCTACACTTCCACCATACATTTTCTGAGAGAGAACCACCTACTCATGTGTTGAGATCAAGATATTCCAATCCTACCACAAGAATCTTGATTTCTAGCCTTCCCCAAGTTCCTTTCCACTCAAATCATCTTTCCACCATAGCCAAATCTATGAGAGAGTGTTGAGTGTTGGGGAGACTATCATTTGAAGCACAAGAGCAAGGAGTTCATCATCAACACACCGTCTATTACCTTTTTGAGAGTGGTGTCTCCTAGATTGGTTAGGTGTCGCTTGGGAGCCTCCGTCAAGATGTGGAGTTGAACCAAGAAGTTTGTAAGGGCAAGGAGATCGCCTACTTCATGAAGATCTACCCGAGTGAGGCAAGTCCTTTGTGGGCGATGGCCATGGTGGGATAGACAAGGTTGCTTCTTTGTGGACCCTTCGTGGGTGGAGCCCTCCGTGGACTCGCGCAGCCGTTACCCTTCGTGGGTTGATGTCTCCATCAACGTGGATGTACGATAGCATCACCTATCGGAACCACGCCAAAAATCTTCATGTCTACATTGCGTTTGCAAAATCCAATCCCATCTCTTTACCTTCTTGGAACTTGCATGCTTTACTCTTTCCGCTACATATACTCTTGTCATGCTTGCTTGAAATGTATTGAGAGAGCTTTAACTTGTGCTAAACTCAATCTTAACTTGAAGAAATTAAAATCTACCACTTTTACTTGTTGAGGGTCTAATCACCCCCCCTCTAGACCCCTCTTCTCAATCCTTTTGATTGGTATCAAACCATTGGTCTCCATTGCTTTGCTTTAATCACCATTGGAGGAAGATGGATGACTCTATGATCAGGAGTATTAGACATAGAGTGCCTATTCTTGATGGGGAGTTCTATAGTTCTTGGAAGAATGAGATGCTTGAGATTTTCAATGATATGATTTGAACAAGTATACTACTAGCCCTTATGTGCCTCCTATTGATCCCTTGCATCCTACCCCCGATGAGTATCTTGACATGGTTCGCAATCTTAGAACTATTGATCTTATCATTAGAGGATTGCCTAGAAATTTGCTTCTGTGCTTGCCTACCTTTGAATGCGCATACACTATATGGAAATATCTTGAGGAACGGTTTCCAAATTACTCCTTGAAAAATCTAGATGAGATTCTTCAAAAGTCTATTGCTTTTCATAAAATGAAGCCTAGTGATCCCAAGTTTGATGAATGTCTATTTGAGCTTTGGATCTTATGCGTGCTAAAGGAAATGTTGGAATCATTAGTAGCATCATTTCACAAACCATTAGAATTCATAAACTTGAACATTGTCATGGTCATAAATCTAATTAATCACTAGCTCTAGGTGATGATCACTTACATGATGATGATATTGAGCATGGCTATTATGATGAAGACAAAGAAAGTGATATTGACTATGAGGAGACTATGAGAAATCTTAGTCTCATGGCCAACTTTCGCGACTACATGGCTGGAGGGAAAGAGTGGATTCTCGATAGTGGATGTACTGATCATATGACCGGAGATAAGGACATGTTCTGTGAGCTTGCTAAAAATGACGGCCCACGCAAGAATGTAACTTTTGGGGATAACTCCAAGGGTAAGGTACTTGGCCTTGGTAAGGTGGCCATTTCCAATGATAGCTCTATCAAAAATGTTATGCTCATTGAATCTCTTGGTTACAATCTCCTTTCCGTATCTAGATTAGCCGACTTTGATTTTAATGTTCTATTTACCGAAGTAGATTGCCAAGTGTTTCGTATAGATAATCATAATATGGTCTTTACCGGTATTCATAGAGGTGATCTATACATTGTTGATTTCACTAAGAGAGCTCAACCTCGTACTTGCTTAATTGCTAAATCTTCTAAAGGATGGTTGTGGCATAGAAGGTTAGGTCATGTGGGCATGCAAAATCTTGATAAGCTTATTAAAGGTGATCATATCCTTGGTGTTAAGGATGTCATATTTGACAAGGATAGACTGTGCAGTGCTTGTCAAGCAGGAAAACAGGTTGGAGGAAGCCATCCCATGAAGAACATCATGACCACAAGAAGACCGCTCGAGCTACTTCATATGGATCTTTTTGGTCCCAACACATACAAGAGTCTCGGTGGTAACTCGTTCGGTTTAGTCATTGTTGATGACTTTTCCAGATTCACATGGGTGTTCTTTCTTGATGACAAATCACAGGTCCAAAAGATCTTCAAGAACTTCGCCAAGAAGGCCCAAAACCAATTTGAAGTGAAGATCAAGAAGGTTCGAAGCGACAATGGAACGGAGTTCAAGAACGCCAATGTGGACACCTTTCTTAACGAAGAAGGGATTTCACATGAGTTCTCGGCTACGTACATGCCTCAACAAAATGGAGTTCTTGAGAGGAAGAACCGGACACTTATTGAGATGGCGAGAACGATGCTTGATGAATACAAGACGCCAAGACATTTTTGGGCGGAAGTGGTTGAGACAGCTTGTCATGCTACGAATCGACTATATCTTCACAAGCTTCTCGGCAAAACGGCATACGAGCTACTCACCAGTAACAAACCCCAAGTTGGATACTTTCAAATATTTGGCTCAAAATGTTACATTCTTGATAAGCATCATCGCTCAAAATTTGCTCCTAAAACTCATGAAGGTTTCCTACTCGGTTATGGCTCAAACTCTCACACTTACCATGTCTACAACAATTTCACCCGAAAGTTGAAGAGACGGTAGATGTGAAGTTTGTTGAATCTAACGGCTCGCAAGTAGAGCAATTGTCAATTGATGTAGGAGATAAAGATCCATCGGAAGCAATCCAAGATTTGTCCATTGGCAAGATTCACCCAACGGTGGTGAAGGAGAGCACTTCATCCATTCAAGTGGAAGCCTCAACTTCACATCAAGGTGAACCACAAGTTGACTTGGAGGCATCCACAAGTGGAACACGTCAAGACGCAGGAAATGAGGCAGTACAACAAGATGAACCAACTTGACCTCCTTCTCCACCTCCACAAGAGAACGACGACGCCACCAAAAATGAAGAAGAAGAAGAAGAAGAAGAAGATGATGAGGATGTTCCACCCCAACCCAAACAAAAGCTTCCACGAGTTCGAGCAAGAGTCTCAAGAGATCATCCCGTCGAACAAATCTTCAATGACATTCAAACCGGGAGAATCACTCGCTCTAAAACTCGTTTGGCTAACTTTTGTGAACATTACTCATTCATCTCAAGTGTTGAACCTATGAAGGTGGAAGAAGCTCTTGAGGATCCGGATTGGGTAAATGCTATGCATGAAGAGCTACACAACTTTGAAAGGAATCAAGTGTGGACATTGGTTGAAAAGCCCAACGATGATCACAATGTCATTGGAACCAAATGGGTGTTTCAGAATAAGCAAGATGAAGATGAACAAGTTGTACACCACAAGGCCCGTCTCGTTGCTCAAGGCTACACTCAAGTCGAAGGTATGGACTATGGTGAGACATATGCCCCCGTTGCTAGACTCGAGTCCATTCGCATCTTACTTGCTTATGCCAATCACCATGATATCACTTTATATCAAATGGACATTAAAAGTGCTTTTCTAAATGGATAAATTGAGGAGGAAGTTTATGTTAAACAACCTCCCAGCTTTGTTAATCCCAATAAACCTAATCATGTCTACAAACTTCATAAAGCTCTTTATGGTCTTAAACAAGCTCCTAGAGCTTGGTATAAGTGCTTGACTAAGTTTCTTATTGAAAAAGGCTTTGAAATTGGGAAAATTGTTTCTACACTTTTTACTAAAAGGGTTAATGGTGAATTATTTGTGTGCCAAATTTATGTGGATGATATCATATTTGGTTCCACTAACCCCCATTTTAGTGAAAAGTTTGGAAGGCTAATGCCGGAGAAGTTTGAGATGTCTATGATGGGTGAACTCAAATTTTTTCCTTGGATTGCAAATAAAGCAAACTAAGGAAGGTACCTTTGTCTCACAAACAAAGTATACCAAGGATCTTTTCAAGAAGTTCAACATGCAAGAAAGCAAAGGTATGAAAACACCCATGCCTACTAGTGGACATCTTGACTTGACTAAGGATGGCAATCCGGTTGATCAAAAGGTTTACCGTTCTATGATTGGTTCATTGTTATATCTATGTGCCTCCTATCCCGATATTATGCTAAGTGTGTGCATGTGTGCACGATATCAAGCGGCTCCTAAAGAGTGTCATCTTAAGTCCGTGAAAAGGATAGTGAGATACTTAATTCATACACCAAACTTTGGCATTGGTATCCTAAGATGTCATCTTTTGATCTTGTTGGCTACTCCGATTCGGACTATGCCGGTGACAAGGTTGATAGAAAATCCACTTCGGGTACTTGTCAATTTCTTGGTAGATCTCGTGTGTCTTGGTCCTCTAAGAAACAAAACTCGGTATCCTTATCCACCGCTGAAGCGGAATACATTGCCATCGGATCATGTTGTGCTCAATTACTTTGGATGACCCAAACTCTTAAAGATTATGGGATACATGTGAAACATGTTCCCTTGCTTTGTGACAATGTGAGTGCTATTAAGATTGCTCACAATCCCGTGCAACATTCTCAGACTAAGCATATTGAAGTTCGTCATCATTTCATTCATGATCATGTTGCTAAACGAGACATCAATCTTAAGCACGTTCGTACCGATAAGCAATTGGCGGATATATTGACCAAACTGCTTGATGAGAAAGTTTTTTGCCATTTGAGAGGTGAATTGAACATCATTGATGCCTCAAATTTGGAATAGAGTGTCCTTTTGGATACATGCAAGACATGACCCTTTGTGATTAATCCTTGATATCTCTCTTATGATGATGATCATTTGTCTTGGATGTACATTTGTACCCTTACATGTTATCTAACCCATGTAGGTACTCGAATGAGCCTCAATCTAGGAAATTGCAAGTCACTCACATCCCAAGCAATTTCTACGTCACCAAGCCCCTATGAGTTGGATGTTGATCTCAAGGAAGCATGAACTCACTCAAAATATCCTTTGAGTATGTCAATATATCAAATTTCATGATTGTCATTTTGGATACACAAGTGCTCTTCCTTGCTAGACTAAACCATGTAGGAAGATGAACTTCAACTTCTAGTGGTGCTCCCAACTCTTGATGAACTACATCAACCTTGAGCATCCAACATAAGTTCAACTACATGATCAAGATCGACACCACAACCCAAGGTATGACATTCCATATTAGAGAAGCTTTACTCCAAGTCATGAGTTAAAGCAATTCATAAAGATGTGAATACATCAAAATGCTTCAATGAAAAATGGCAACCCCATTTTGAGCTTAAATGATGAGTATGACCTATGATAAAGTTATCTCACTTGACTCCTAAGTCAATGTACTCTAACATAGGTGACCTTGTCGCCGACCATCTCTAGCTGAAGTTCTCTAGTGTTCTATTGTACTTTGTATTTCCATTGCATGTTCTCTTACTAAAGTGTTTCCCTTCTTTTCTTTAAAACATAAAAACTTCATCTAGATCTCTTTTGTTTTTTTGTATTTGTCTCTTCAGTTAATTCATTGCAAATCTTTATGTCAATTCCTTGCAAATCTTTGTGAGATTTCATTTGCCAAGTGAGCTGCATTGACAAAATGTTGCTCTGTGCTGAACTCGGTATCACCGATCAAAGCCCATCGGCTAGACCGAAATACAAGGATTCCTTGTACATAGTTCATCGGTACAACCGACAGGGACTAGCTCGGTCTGACCGATGAGCACCTTCAGTGACTTTGCTATCTCGGAGTCACCGATGGAAATAGATCGGCGTCACCGATTTCAATACTGGGAAAACATTTTTACCATTTGACATTGCCTATTTTCTTCAGCTCCACTCAATGATTCTTTACCTCTATTAGCATCCTAAGCTACCTGCTGCTTTGTAGTGACTCTCAAGGACCACACCTACTTGGCTCATGTTCCGAAGTACCCTTCTTGGAAAATAATGTCAAAGGGGGAGAGAGAGCACATCAAAGCTTATCAAATGAGCACATGTAAGCCCTTCCACAGATGCTTGTTAACAAAGAGGAGAGAAGTCACATGTCTTTAAGAGGGGAAGACATGTCAGTATGATTGATTCTAGTCTTGTTCTGATTTTGTCTCACCCTACTTTCTCCCATTACCCAAATCAGTTTCAGGGGGAGAAAGAGTCTATACCTAAGGGGAGAAAAATCTTTGGAATATATTGCACATCTTTAAATCTTTGGGGACATGTCTATATCTAAATGAAGTACTTACTTACTTACAGTACTCACCCATTACATGTCATCCCAGTCTTGGTACTCTTGTGGTTCCTTAAAACTGCTTTATTTGGAGTGTTCTTGTGTTATCTAACCCTGTTTTCTCAAGTCTACTTCCTCAAAAGCCAGCTCAAGACCACAAGGTAAGTATATGCATCACACTCATGTGCATGATTATCTCTTGCTGTTGCACATATTGTTTGCAAGAGGGAATCATAAACATGAAGGTACATTTCTCAACCACATTATTTACTCTGATGCATATAGCCAAGATACATGTAACTCTCTGCTTACTCTGTCATGTTATGCATTCACATGTTATTATATTCTATCTTCACATGATTGCATACATGTAGGGGGAGCTTATGCATGTTACATGTTCCTCCAAAGCTTTACTCGCTAATCTTCATATCATTTACTTAAAGCTTTGACGTATGTTGTCATAAATTACCAAAAAGAGGGAGATTGAAACCACAAGTGCTCCCTACGTGATTTTCGTAAGCAATGTCAACATCTCCTGTTGGACTAATAGTTTTATCTAGTGTATTTTAGACAAGTCCAAAAATGGCATGGAAAGGACAAGAGGATGTGGAACCCCTTCAAGGTGCTAAGGACAAAGATTGGCAAAAGCTCAAGACTCTTCATCTTTATTTTAGTGATCCAAGATCACATTGAGTCCATAGGAAAGCCAATACTATTAAAAGGGGATGAGGTGTTGCTTAATGGCTTGCTTGCTCAAATGCTTAGTGATATTGCTCCAAAACCCTCAACCACTTTCTCAATCCAAATATGTCAAAACCCTAAACTCCAACTCAGCCCCACCGATTCTTTCTATCCGGCGCCACAGAGTTCATATGGCACAGCCACAGCCAAAAACCCTAATAGTTTGGTCTCACCGATACGGGTCTCGATCTCACCGAGATGGCCCTGCCAACACTCTGTGACTTGTTGCATTTATTTTGGTTTCACCGATTTATGCAATTGGTCTCATCGAGTTGACTTGGCAAATTCTCTGTTGCCTTATTGATTCTCTTTGGTCTCACCGAATTGATGCAATCGGTGGCATCGATGATGCTTGCCCTAAATCCCTAGCACCTCTGTCTCACCGAGTTGTTCCAGTCGGTCCCACCGAGATTCCTAACGTTCATATTTTGAACTAACTGGTGCCACCGAGTTTAATCATTCGGTCTCACCGAGATGGGTCAAATGTGTGTAACGGTTGGATTTTGTGTGGAGGCTATATATACCCCTCCACCCCCTTCTCCATTTGTGAGAAAGCCATCAGAACGTGCCTACACTTGATTGCCAATTGCCAGTTGACGAGTTGGCTTGGCAAATTCTGTGTTGCCTTATTGATTCTCTTCGGTCTCACCAAATTCATGCAATCGGTGCCATCGAGATGATGCTTGCCCTAAAGCCCTAGCACATTGGTCTCACCGAGTTGTTCCAGTCGGTCCCACCGAGATTCCTAATGTTCACATTTTGAACTAATTGGTGCCACCGAGTTTAATCATTAGGTCTCACCGAGATGGGTCAAATATGTGTAACGGTTGGATTTTGTGTGGAGGCTATATATACCCCTCCACCCCCTTCTCCATTTGTGAGAAAGCCATCAGAACATGCCTACATTTGTGAGAAATACATTTTCTGAGAGAGAACCACCTACTCATGTGTTGAGATCAAGATATTCCAATCCTACCACAAGAATCTTGATTTCTAGCCTTCCCCAAGTTGCTTTCCCCTCAAATCATCTTTCCACCATAGCCAAATCTGTGAGAGAGAGTTGAGTGTTGGGGAGACTATCATTTGAAGCACAAGAGCAAGGAATTCATCATCAACACACCGTCTATTACCTTTTGGAGAGTGGTGTCTCCTAGATTGGTTAGGTGTCGCTTGGGAGCCTCCGTCAAGATGTGGAGTTGAACCAAGAAGTTTGTAAGGGCAAGGAGATCGCCTACTTCGTGAAGATCTACCCGAGTGAGGCAAGTCCTTCGTGGGCGATGGCCATGGTGGGATAGACAAGGTTGCTTCTTCATGGACCCTTCGTGGGTGGAGCCCTCCGTGGACTCGCGCAGCCATTACCCTTCGTGGGTTGAAGTCTCCATCAACGTGGATGTAAGATAGCACCACCTATCGAAACCACACCAAAGCTCTTCGTGTCTCCATTGCGTTTGCAAACTCCAATCCCATCTCTTTACCTTCTTGCAACTTGCATGCTTTACTCTTTCCGCTACATATACTCTTGTCATGCTTGCTTGAAATGTATTGAGAGAGCTTTAACTTGTGCTAAACTCAACCTTAACTTAAAGAAATTAAAAATTGCCACTTTTACTTGTTGAGGGTCTAATCACCCCCCTCTAAACCTCTCTTCTCGATCCTTTCAGCCTTGCTACCCCTTTTGTCACTAGGTGAGGACACCGCAAGATTGAACCCAAAACAAAGCACCTCTCCCATTGCAAGATAAATCAATCTAGTTGGCCAAACCAAATCAACAGATCGGAGAGAAATACAAAGCTATCTTAATCATGCATAAAAGAGTTCAGAGAAGACTCAAATAATATTCATAGATAATCTGATCATAAATCCCCAATTCATCGGATCTCAACAAACGCACCGCAAAATAAGATTACATCGAATAGAACTCCAAGAACATCGAGGAGAACATTGTATTAAAGATCAGAGAGAGAGAAGAAGCCATCTAGCTACTAGCTATGGACCCGTAGGTCTATGGTAAACTACTCGCACATCATCGGAAGGGCAGCAAGGTTGATGTAGAGGCCCTCCGTGATCGAATCCCCTTCGGAAGAGTACCGGAATAGGTCTCCAGATGGGATCTCACGAGGACAGAAACTTGCGGCAGCGGAAAAGTTTTTTTGGTGTGCCCTCTGGTATACGGTGAATATTTGGGTATTTATGGAGCTGGAATTAGGGTTAGGGAAGCCACGGGGGGCCCACAAGCTTGGGAGGCACGCCCCCCTAGGGCGCGCCTCCCGAGCTTGTGGCTCCCCCGTGGCCCTTCTGTCCTCCTCCCAAAGTTCCTAGGTGTCTTCTGGTCCAAGAAAAATCGTCAAAAAGTTTCATTCCGTTTGGACTCCGTTTGGTATTGATTTCTGTAAAAGACAAAAACAAGGAAAAAACAACAACTGGCATTGGGCACTAGGTTAATAGGTTAGTCCCAAAAATGATATAAAATAGCATCATAATGCATATAAAACATCCAAGATGGATAATATAATAGCATGGAACAATAAAAAATTATAGATACGTTGGAGACGTATCAGGCGCCGAGCTCCTTTAAATTGGTTAGCCAGCACGGCCATCCCATCTGGAGCTACCTCATTCGGCCATAGTGCCTTGAACAATCTCTTCATAGCTTTTCGGGCCCGCTCATGCACGGTGAATAGTTACTTTAGCATGTTCCCCCCGAATGAGCTGGCCTCCTCCTCAGGACGCCCCGTAAGGAGAACTAACAAGAGACGAGGCATTGTTCTTACATTTGTATAATGCATATAATCTACATATTCAAAAGCTAGATTGCGCTTACCGAACATGCCAGTTTTCACTCTCTGGTTCTCCTCCTGGGATTGTGCCAGTCGAGTTTTTAAGCTCTTAATTTCTTCGGCTTGTTGCTGGTTTTTCACTTTAAGCTTATTTCCTTCCTCACGGCTTCAGATAAGTACACGATGGCCAGCCTCTTGTTGTGACTTCGCGTACCTTTGAGATTCTCTAGCTGCGTCCAAATCCTTTTGCAGCTGACTTATCGACTCGGCTGCTATGGAGCAATCTTTCATTAGAAAAGGCTTCCCAAACAATTCTTTGGTCGACGTATTAAGTCTTTTACTCACCATGTGCTTCTCTGGTAAATTTCCTGACCTCCTCCAGTTCGGCCTTCACAGATTCCAACTGTGTTCGGTTTAGCTCGAGGTCCTCGGACAACTTTTTTTTGTTCCCTTGCAGTCTGCACCATAATACAGTATTATACACACATTCAGACCCTTAACTCGACCGTCCTGCCCAAATTAAGGCTCAGGGGCTACTGGGTTAGTTTATGTGTTCGGTTATCAAAACCAATAGCGTACCTGCAGGTTGGTCGATAGAAGGTTGGCGGCTCCCATGAGCCCTGCTTGGGCAGCTCCAAGATACGCGTCTACCGAACTAAGAGCGTTAAACTCCTGTTCGGAAAACGCAGAATGACGTAGCAACTCCTTCTGCCGTCGGTGATTCATCACACTTTCAACTTCGGAGTTGGTAACTAATACGTCCTCGGGGTCCCCTGGATGTTGGTCCTTGGCAGGGACCTCCGAGGTGGCGCTGGCCATAGCCGGAGACCTTGGTTTTTTATTACCCCCTGCACCTCCTCAACGTCCTCGGACGAAGGTGGTTCTACATATCGCCTGCAGGTCACAGCAAAGAAAATTATGGGTATTTGTAGCGGCTGTCAAAAAATGCCGAGAAGTGCAGTGAACTTATTACCTCTTGGCCGCGGGCGTGGTTGATGTAATTCCCGCTGCTGCCACATGTTTGGACGCCATGCGGCCGTTTGGCACTGAAGCGGCCGGTACCACTCTTGCCGGTGTTCGGCGCGTTGTGCGGCGGCCCATGGGGGTAGAAGACAGTGTACTAGGGGCGGCATGAGGTAAGTGTCTTTTTCTGGAAGGAACCTTTTTCTCACTTACTACGAAGCAAGGAAGCATCCCGGGGTGATCGTCCAAAAGGGCCACTTTAGAGCCATTGAGGCTCTCTTGATAGAAGACTCCCTCTTCGAAATCAATCGACGTTTCGGGATCATCGTGAAACCCAGGATCATCGGCACGAGAGTAGCTCTCTAGTTGAGGAGCAAGGCAGCTCACCGTCTCGATTCAGCCCCTCCAGCTCTGCTCGGAGAGAGTAGATACCCGAGTAAGAAAGATTAACATATCATCAGAACTATAGAGTATAGAAAGACTCACCATTTCGATGGGTTTATAGCTTGAGAAGCAATCTTTCAGCTTCAATCGAGCGAAGTCTTGCTCTTCTCCCTTGAAGAGGCCGCCTAAGACAGCTGCCATTTCCACCTGATCAGCGGGTTCCTTTTGTATGGAACTGGTCGAGTCATTCGCCCCGCTGTAACGCCATAGGGGGTGCACCCTTTGTTGGAGGGGTTGGATGCACCGAGCAATGGTTGCGGCCATTACATCAATGATGGTTAACCCGTTGTGGGACAGCCACCTTACTTGAGCGGCTAGGTGCGATACCTCAGCACTTTCCTTTTGGGAAGGACTCTTCGGTCGCCAGTTAAACCGCTTCTTCAGAGAAGCGAGAGAGAATTCGGGTAGCCCCCACCAAGTTGGATCGAATAGGGGGACATCCTCGATATAGAACCACTCTGAGGTCCACTCATGGGCATCCTTCTTGGGAGTCCCTACCGGATACCCTGTCCTAGCAATACACCATACTTCGGCTTAGCCGACCTCGTGAATTGAGTGCGGGGGACAAGACAGAAAATTTTCCTCCACAATTCGAAGTGTGCCTCACAACCGAGGAGCATCTCGCAAAGGGCAACATAACCCGAGATGTGTAGAATTGATCCCGGGGTGAGATGGTGGAGTTGGATCCCATAAAACTCTAGTAAACCCCTTGGAAAGGGATGAATGGGGAAGCCTAGACCCCGTAAAAGAAAAGGGACGAAGCATACCCTTTCTTCCCCGTGCAGGACAAGGAAGTTTTCTGCAAAAACCTCGCCGTCCCCAGAGATCAATCCGGGGCGGGTGGACGCGAGATCTGATGCAGGTAGATATCCCTACGTCTCGAGGTTTCTCAACCTCATTTGAGAAACAGACACTACAAAAAAAAGACACATCCGTGACATTATGGCCCGAACGAAAAAAATTCTGTCATGCTTATGACACTTCTATGACGATAATTGTGACAAAACCACGTATCATCATAGATGTGGTGGGGTCCTACTTCTATGACAAAAAATCATGACAGAAAATGGGCTTTTCGTCCTGGGCGGGCCAGGGACGCACCTGCATGACATTCTTTGGGCCATCCATGACGGAAAAAATCATGGTAGAAGCGAGGGCGAGGAAAATTTCGGGGAGTTCCTGGTTATGGTGGGTGGTTGGGGCCAAGCAATGCATGGAGGTTTGCGCATTTCTCTCGTATACGTACGCGCATGTGTGCGAGGTGTTGGGCTCTAACTGAACCCGAGTGAGGCATTCGCTTACTGAACCCGAGCGATTGCACTAGCTACGTTACTGAACTTGAGCGATCGATCCCTGGCTGTTAACTAAACCCGAGCGATTCCTTCACTGCTGACTGAACCCAAGCAATTCCTTCGCTACTACTGCTAACTAAACCCGAGCGATCAATCGCTGCTGCTGCTTACTGAAGCCAATCGAACATACCTCTTGATGAACAGTGACCATTGGGGTTGGTTGAAAGAGTCAAGACATGGTGAGTCTAGCCGGTTGGTTGGGGTTGGATGAACAGTTCCCGGTGGGGGTTGGATGAACAGGACCTCGTGGTAGTATGCCGTTACCGCTGGATGAACAAGACCCCGAGGAGGCCGCCACACCCGAGCCGGTTGGGGGTGGATGAACAGGACCCCGTGGAGGGCTGGTTGAACAGCAGCCGGTAGAGGCTGGATGAACAGTAGCCCGTGGGGGCAGGAAGAAGCCGCGGTGGATGAACAGTAGCAGGTGGAGGCTGGAGGAAGTCGACGGCGGATGAACAATAGCCCGTGGAGTCTGGAGCGAGGCAGTAGACTGTGGATGAACACTAGCTCGTGGAGTCCCGTTTTGCGGTACGCCACACCCCTCCCGATGAACAGGACCCCGTTTTGACCGTATAGGAGGTCGAAGAGAAGTCTGTTTCCTTCGTTTTGCGGTATGCCACACCCCTCCCAATCAACAGCACACTGTTTCGACTGTAGGCGCTTGAACAGAAGTCCGTTTCCTCCATTTTGCGGTATGCCAGACCCTTCCCGATGAACAGGACCCCGTTTCGATCGTACACGGTCGAACGGAAGGCCGTTTTCCTTCGTTTTGCGGTACGCTAGACCCCGTTTCGGCTGTTTCGTCCAAGCCGGTTGGCTCCCGATGAACAGGACATGTTTCGACCCAGTGGCTTCGCTCCCGATGAACAAGACGCATTCCGACCCAATCGATTGGCTCCCGATGAACACGACGCTATTTCCTCCGTTCCGACCCAGCCGGTTAGCTGCCGATGAACAGGACGACATTGCTCCATCCGTTGCCTCTCCATGTACACGAGCCCTGGCCGTCCGTATGCGCGATTACACGTTTCGAGACCTCACCTGTATGTATATACGTGGCCGTAATTTTTGGCATGTGGCTATATGTACGTGTACTTGGTTTAGACGGGACAGCCTGAACTGCTATGTCGGGGGCTCTACTATGACACGTGCCGCTACTTACTCGGCCACGATTCATCGTTGCAGAGAGACCGATCGACTAGTATGTACATACACATTCGCGATAAGACAGACAATGCTACGTATGCTTCGACCAGGTGGGTCCCAGCTGTCAGGGAGGATAAGGACGCACTTCCTTGCGTGCGAAGATATAGCTGCTGGGTCCCAGCTGTCAGGGGGAGGAATCATTTTTTTTCACGTAATAAGGAGGCACTTCCTTGCGTGCGAAGATGTAGCTGGTGGGTCCCAGCTGTCAGGGGGAGGAAACATTTTTTTTCAACTTAATAAGGAGGAACTTTCCTTGCGTGCGACCATGGACCTCGTGGGTCCCAGCTGTCAGGCTCTTCACATACAGTCCTCTTCTGATGACTCTCATTTGTTGACCACGCCGCGCCGAGTGCAGCAAGGCGGTGGACGACGGCGAGGCATCGGACAGGAACGACCCGGAGATGGGAAGATGTGGCAGTGGAGTCGCAGATGGAGAGGAGTACGAGGGTTATAACTGGTTCTGGTGCGGCGTGGGGCTGCAGTCGGAGGAGAATAACAGGAGGTGTGGAGGGGTGGAGTGATATCCTGGCCGGCGGTGGGGTAGCGCTTCACAGCGATGCGTGCTAAGCAGAGCCGCTAGCCGCCAGAGCAGGCCGTCCCGACGTCGCTGGAGGAAGAAGACGAGAGATTGAAGGTGCATGATGGCCGTTGGATATAAATCCAATGGCTGTGGATGTAAGAATCATTTGTTGACTAAGTTGACAATGCCTTGCGTAGGCTTTGACCTATTGGCCCACATGTCAGCCTGCAAAAATGTGGCATATATTTAACCCATGTTTTCTAGAATTTACAGTCCATTTCCTGGGCTGGGTGAACAAACAATTTAGCGTCAATGCGGCCCATTTAATTTTTTCTAAGAAATCACAGCCCATTTGCACTTTCTTGAAATACACGAATTAGCTGGGCTTGTTGTATATTTAATGTTAGGTTAGAAGGAGCAATTAATATAAAAAATAAACCAGAGCTACACATTTTATTATATATAAAATTAACAAATTAGCGAGTTATTGCGCAAAAGAAAATGAGCGCGTTATTATTACATTGGTCCTTAAAATCTTTGCAAGCTTTTGTACGCAATCACCAGGATTTTCCTTGCCTGAGAGTAAAAAACAACCAAGATTTTCCTTGCCAACTTCTGTTAAACATTTACTTTTATAAGTTAATAAGATGTGGGATGTTTTTATAATGTATATATAAGTTTCTATTAAATATATGATAATAGTAATAATATAAATATATATATAATATGATTAGAAGGGAAAACATAAATTGGACACGGCATTATGATTCTTATATATAGATAAATAGAACAGAGATCTGCGTTTTATTAAAAAATAATTGGGCTGTCGATGTTTAAGAAAAAGTAAAACCTACGTTGGGAGGCCCATCGGCCGGTATGTACATGATGGACCTCAAAAAAAATAAGTTGAAACCACTGTGCCGGTATGTCGTGGGCTACACATGTTAAAAAAACCTAGGCCTAGCTGAGACTTGTTCGCCCTCTGAAAAAAATGATACTAGCTAGATCCCCGATACCCTTAAAAAAAGCTCCCCGATGACAGTCTTCATTGGAAATTTATTTCATTTATTGACTAGGTTGACAAACCAGTGGGCCCCAACGTCAATATACAATTAAAAGGAAGCTTTTTTCCAATGAGGCCCTGGCTTGCGTACGGCCTTGGACCTGGTGGGTCCCCACTGTCAGCCTCTCAGTGTACAGTCCTCTCCGGATTCCTCTCGTTTGTTGAGCATGTTGACAACGGCAGACGGCGGCGCTGCGGCGAGCGAACATGGACGGGAATGAACCGGAGCCGGGGAAGACACCTTCATTCTTTCGAAAATACCACAGTAGCCCGGTGGCTGCAGCCCTCTCACCCAAAGAGATGTACTGCCCGGGTTTGATTCCAACTGGTGCAGTTGAAAAATATCTAACACTTGCCAAAATTTTGTTCCTAGTTTACCCAGTTTTTCGCACACTCAACATTGTCTTGGCGTTTTGAAAATAGCATATCTTTTTGACTTTGCATCATATGAAGATGTGCTATGCATGAATGTTGATCAGCATGATGTTATCTTGTTGTTAGTTCTATTTTTTACCATGAATAAAATTTCCAACATTCTGTTACCCATGTTTGAAAAGTGCGTGTTGATTTAAATGCTCCGCCTCTGAAACATGTAGTTTCTTATCTGAAAATCACTTGGACAAGCAGCCATTGCCGGAGTTGGATTCGATGTCGTGCTTCTTCAATCCCCAATAGCGCGAGGGGGAAATAAACTTCCGTCCCGTGCTGGCGGTTGGGGAATGGAGCAAACTGGATTAAAGAAGGGGCCGGTGACGCGACTAAAGAAGCAGATCGGACCCGCCTTTTTTTCAGTGGATGGCTCTCGATGGCGTTTTTTTACTTGCCTCTACACCATACAACTTGTATTTTTAGCCTCCCAGTCCATGGTGTACCAGCAGCCCATTTGCTGGGTGGGCCAACCTACAGAAAGTAGCACTTGATTTTTCATCAAGGCCCAAAAACAACGCAGTACTATGTTTGTTTTGAGGCCGAAAATATTACGATAGGGGTTGAGCGGGGGAGGGGGGAAGACAGAGCAAAAAGATAAAAAAGAGCTGATTCTCCATTGCTACCCTAACAAGCAGGTGCAATTCTTCTCGGGAAGAAGGTGTGTCGTTGACACTCACACGTCACAATCCCACAGTAGACATTCTAACAAGTTCACACACAAGTACAACAGAAAAGGTAAACATACGTATCAAACTCAGGTTCACAGGACACGTTTATATTCATAGCCAACATTCACAATCAACAACTCAAAATATTCATATATACACATGTTCAGCATGTCTATGCATCGAAATGATTTATAGATCACAAGATAATATTCATAGCTAACATCCACAAAAAGATTCAGATATACACAAGTTCAGCATGTTTATGCATCCAAATGATTGAGAGATCCCAACCAATATCATCCATGGACAAACTTTAATTACCTAGGGTACAGACTGGTAAATGGTGTTCACTCGGTGGTACTCCTTGCTAAAATTAATGCTTGTACGAGCGAACTTTCGAGTACATAAGAGGCAGCACAGACCATCTGAACTTTGCGTGTAGGTTTATCCTTGAGATAGTGGCCTCGATGCCGAGGGAGGTTTGAGCAACTTGGCCACTACTTTCATCCAACTAGTTTACTAGCTCATCTTGGTCCTGTAGCTCGCCAAAATTCTACATTGCAGACAAGAAAGGAGGCGGTCGATAAAATGAACCACCCAAATTTTTTGTGCAGTTCAACTGAAATGGAGCATCCCTGGCGTGCACACTGATTAAGTGCCAGATGAATATACGCATCAACCAACTTGTATGGAATCTTTAGACTCCATGCCATACAGTTCGCTACCAGCATACGTGGCGATAACCAAAAGGCACAAGTTGGGACCAAAGACTGGACTGCATTTTTCTGGGCTATGCGCCAAGCAATATTGTTGGCGTTCACTCTGGCACTTCTTCTTGTCAACATCGATGCTTGTCTGAGTGAACTTTGGAGTGCATAGCAGCGGCATAAGTATCTGTCCATCTGATCTTTTTGTGCAATTCTACTGAAATCGCCCAATGTAATGATTTGCCTATGAGTTCAGGCTCCAAGTTACTGCTCTATGAAATCGGCCAATAGTAGCACAATACCAAATTACCAATACATATGACAAGCATAATAATCAGGATAAAGATCGGTACCAACCTGTGTGAGGAAGCATATCAATTAGTATTTCCTTTGACTGAAAGCCAAGATAAGCGACTGACAGGAAAGGAAGGATGCAGTCGAGGCAATGAAGCACCCAAAGTTTTTGTGCAGTTCCACCAAAATCAAGCATCCCTGTTGGCACATATATTGAGAAAGTGAGATTACTGTAATAGTGGGACTAGTTGATGAAACATACACTAACAAATAGAAGCATCCTCATTATCTTAATGGGTAAAGTTAGTAACATAGTAGTCTTGCTTAAAGAGATGTATTAGTTTATTTAATCAGTGATAATTAGCTCAACACTCAAAGCATTGCCGTGTATCATAGGTTGCAAAAATTTAACATGCAAAGATAAAGGAGTTTCTCATGACAGTAGCAACACAGTAGCACGATAAAAATAGAGATGGCAGCACAATAATATGGATGAAGGCCTTAGGCCGGTACTAACCTGAGCAAGAAGCTTATTCAAGTAGTCCCAGAAGAGATACTAAAGCACTGAATGGAATCATTCAATAGTATATATTTTTGTGCACTTCCAATGTATGGTTGACATCACTCTTGTTTACCAGTGGTGAGATTATATCGAAAGATTATCAAGAACTTCCAGCAGAGTTAAAGCATTGGCTGGGATACAGTTCATTGTATTCTCTTGTGCGGTTCCACTAAAATGTATGATTGGCACAACATGATCCCTATTTGCACAAGTAGGAACAAGGTGAAACCTGCATTAGCTTGGCGAGAAAGGATAGAAAGACATTAGCATATTACTTCAACAGTAGCATCAAATTCATGATGACAATACAGTAGCAAAACATTGCCTCATTGAACCAGTGCCAATAAATTGACATGCAAAAGAATAGCAGTATTATCTCATGACACTACCAAGATCCCCTCCCTGCTCCACCACATGGTCCACCTCCATAGACACACATACACATGTACATGATTCAGCAAAGCGTGCTACTAAAGATTTGTTTAACTCCGACAGGAAAATTAGGCAACGACTAATTAGTGTTGCTTAAGTACTCCTAATTGATTAAGTGACCCTGCAGGAGAGACATCATAAGTGGAAGGGCTCCTGGAGGATTGTCTCACATGTAAGGGAGACATTGCCGGAGCCCTTGAATGGTCTCGACTGAGGCCTCGGCTTCAGGAAGATCACCTTGGCACTGTTGATCGCGTAGAGCTGGGTCACACATGTATCCAGAATCCAGTTAATTAGTATGATGTGTCATCAAGCCAAGTACTACTCTGCTACGTACTACAAGTGCATTTCTTCAAGTAAATTAATACTAGTAGCAACACAGCAATACAATACCACTAGCAAGATGTCAGGATAACATAGGACGGTACCAGCGTGTGATCTTCTTCATTTCCTTCTTCTTCTTCTTCTTCTTCTTCTTCTTCTTCTTCTTCTTCTTCTTCTTCTTCTTCTTCTTCTTCTTCTTCTTCTTCTTCTTCTTCTTCTTCTTCTTCTTCTTCTTCTTCGTCTTCCTCTTCGTGCTCTGTTTCTCTTTCTCCTCACCAATTGGTGAAACCAAGTACATGATTGGCCTTCTATGTCAGATTTGGTTTTGTCAGTGAGGGAGTACAAGTGTACTAGTAAACAATAGCATTATTTTTTTATGGCAGTTGCAAAATAGAGGTGAACACATGCATTAAATATCATTCTTACCTAAAGGAAGGTTATGGTGCCAATATGGAGGATGAAAATTGGAACACATATCTCCCTTTGTGCAGTTCCACTGAAATGAACCAATGGTTCCGGTGTGACATTCCAGTTAAACTGCACAAAAATCACTTCTTTTAAGAAGTATTTTGTGCAGTGCACCAAAAGGTCGGAATAGCAACGAGGTGAAATGGATATCCCTGTTTGCACAAAAAGCTACAGAGGAAACAGTCATAGTCTCAAACAATTACTGGCAAAAACAATTGGTTAAACTTATCATGACTTATAACAATGGCATGGCTTCATTTTACCACGGGCATTAGATTAAGAACAGCTAAGTATTTGCTATAAGGGCATGGGATAGTGGGTGCACCAGCAGTCCAGCACCATGTACCTAAACCAGGGCATAAAGTGGTGATTCAGAGTTTGTTGCCCTGAGAAACAAACATCCAAGCAACATATCTGGGTTGGTCCCATTTTTGTTCACTTTAGCCACCTATTCGTATGTGTGGATAGCAAATCTAGTCCTGGTCATACCACTGTGTACAGTGTTTCCCCTATATTTCCCTTTTCGACCAAGAGACCAGTTGGATGGCCAGTCTGTACTACTTTCACCCCGTTTCTTTCCTGTTTGTACCAAGTCCAATGTACATACTAACTTTTCCCCCTTTATTTCCTGTTTGAACCAAGTACAAGATTCGACTCCATGAAGTAGCTTTACCTCTAATAATAGAAAAAATTAGGTGGCGTTGGACCATCCGATCGGGCCTAGCTACGAGGGGGCTGAGAGGTTGAAAATGATGCACATGCAGGGACGTAGCGAGCTGGGGAAGTAGAGCTAGGCCGGTTTCGAAGGAAGATATACCTGAAGGTGGTCGGGGTGTGGCTACGTGGGCGGCGGGAGGCCAGATCCGCCCACACTAGGGCAGCGACGAAGGGATTGGAGGACCTCCTGCGCTGGCGCTCAACCATAGATAACAATGCGGCCGGCAGTGGGTCTCCTCCCTCGCCGTCGATGATGGCCTAAACGCTGCCCCTCCTCCCCTTCCCCGGCGGAGGGGATGCATCCAGATCTATAACCAGCGCTGAGGATAGATACCACCGCTATCTTGTTTAGATCTGGAGAGGATGATAGTGTGTGAATAGAGCAACCCTAGCAAGCAAGCGTGGAGGCTCCTTCCTATATATATACGTATAGTGGGGTAGTTTTCTTTTTTCACTCCATTAAAACAATCGTTTAAAATTGTGTACGTGTCAGATCGCTGTTTTTTTTTTACTTGTTGATTGTTTTTTGAGATAGCTACCCGCTTATTCCAAGCGGTGTCCAGGGGTGGATTAACAAGCTGCTCGGCTCCTTAAGTTCGTGCTCATTAAGGCTCGACTCGTTAAGCTCAGAAAGATTAACGAGCAAAAAACCCTGCTCGGCTAGGTTCGTTTGAAGCTCGTTAAGCCCGTGAGCGCTTGTTAATAATTTTGTCACCTAAGATGAAACATGTGTTGTGTTGTTACTAAGGAACTTAGTGTGAAACTTGTTAGCTCGTTCGTTAAGCTCGTTAAGAAACTGATGATTGTCTTTGTTCATTAAGAAGCGACCCACGAGCATAACAAGCGAAACTATCGAGGGCTTATTAAGCTCGCGAGCTACGAGCTTTTGGTCTAGCCCTAACGGTGTGTCAGGTCGCACTTTGTATCATTCACGTCTGGTAATAGACCCTCCATTAAGTGAACAACCACCAGCTCACAAAATTTGTGAACAAGCCCACGACTCAAATTATCGGAAACGTGGGCTGCACCAACATGCATTATTATTTATATTTTCTATGTGGGAGTACAGTTAATCCTCAAAACAAAATATGAGAGTACAATTTTTTTGGATTACTACTATTGCCAGCTCCTCCTCTGTCGTCCAAACTCTATGACCAGCCGCTCTATTACATTGTTTCACGGACCTGCAGGACATCAAGCATCGAGACTCACCAGTCACCCCGGTGTGGCCGTCATGACCCGTCATATCACAAAACCCACACCTTTACCAGCAGTGGTAAAGTGGCCTCGAAGTTGGACGGGATGAAGCAACCATCATTTCACTGGAATGCTTGTTGAAGCCCTTTCTCCCCTATCTTGAAGAAAACCTCACTCCAAGCTACTCACTTCTGCCATTTTTCTTCTGTACCGATGAAGGAAAGGTGGGAGAATTAGTGATGCTACTCTATTTTCATTCCAAGAATCTTCTTTTTGCAAAGCACCGACCGATTCTCACTGCCTATTCTTTTCCCATTTTCATTACGATTGTGGTTTCCTTTCGATTGCTTTTTGTTTGTTAGTTTACCAATGGCTCCTGGAGCACTAGGCAAAGAGTTGCCGGCCGACAACCCACTCGAGATAGATATCTCCAGGAAGCGAGCACCAGCTAACGAGTTGGCGATGTTGGTGGGCCAACCCATGGAGACGAAGAACTCCAAGAAACAAGCACCGGCCAAAGAGTTGATGACGTTGGCGGTCGAACTCCTGAACAAAGAAAGGTGGAAGAACAGCAAGGGCCCCACCATGCCTACCCTAGAAACTCTAATAGCCACCTATGAGAGGCTCAAGGCCGGGTTTGAGGAGATAATCACCATTGAGAAGCAGTATTTCCCTGGCAAGGCGATGGCCCCCTTCGAGGAGATGGCCCCCAGAGGGATGGGATCCCCCGGTGAGCTGCATAAGGTAAAAAAATGGCTTACCATAGTTGTGGTTTTTGATTATTTGCAATGTGCTTGCTAATATGTTAGGGTTGTGTAGGTGCCGGTGGACGTCCTTGATGATTCCGATGTCGCGGTCTGTCCTGTGGACATCGCCCCAGAGATCGATTCCCATGCCATTGTCCATCCTGTGGACATCGCCCCAGAGATTGATTCCCATGCTGCTGTCCGTCCTGTGGACATCGCCCCAGAGATCGATTCCCATGCCGCTCTCCACCCCATGGAAATTGCCCCATAGATCGATTCCCATGCCGCCCTCCATCCTGTGGACATTGCCCCAGAGATCGATGACAAGAAATAGTTGGTTGTGTTAATCTTTCAACGTAGTTTGCATTGTGTTTAATTGCCAGAACAATGCGTGTTATCAAACCATCATAAGGCTAGTGCACCGTCTTGTGTTGGCAGTACTTGCTACTTTTGTTTGATAGTGAATCATGCGAACCCTCTCCAAGTTATGGAAACAGATGTATCCTCACCAGCTTTTGATGTAATATATGGCATGAGTGGTTAGACATAAGTTTGAACTGTTTATCATATAAGCAGGACTTGTTTGATGAAAAAAATGGTTTAATGATTCTTGGTGTCAAACCTCGACTGATTCCGCGCTGTGTTAGTAGGCTAGGTACTCTGCGAGCTATAGTACTTGTAAACACTGATCGAAGAGAAATGTTGGGGCTGATGAGTCTGTGGTACGCTTATAGGTCTCGTCGTCGATTGGCCAATAGCCCAACCTCCTAAAATTGTAGGCTTAGTGATCGATCAGACAATAGTCCACAATTATACATTAATTCACATGAAACTCAAAGAGTTGGTTCACGCATACATTCACATTAATAGCCATCATTCGGAACAAAATTGGCACGTATTTGTAACATGCGTGAATGTGTAATTTTTTTGCTGGACGCGTGCATGTGTAGTGACGTCGTACTTTCGGAGTGGCTACAGAGGGTGTGTACGTGTGCTAGAGAGGGGTTGTGGTGTGGAGAGAGATCTAGAGAGAGAGAAAAAGGCCCTCCATTTCTTTCTAGTCATCAAAAAAATCATAGCAGTAAAGAGACGTACAAATCCTAGAACATTGGCGTTAGACGGGCTAGTTTGGCCTAGTGGGTTTGAGTGATATGACGTGATATAGTGGCGTCCAGTCTTCGCGTGTGGTAGCAGTATTGCTGGTACATTAAGTTTTCTTGAAGAAGCGTATTCAACGAAGTCATGATGGTTCCTTCGTCCGAGCAACTTACAGTGGGAAAGGTTGGGCCTGCGATTTGACGGTTCATTAGTCATTTATTACTGAGGCGCTACGACCGGGGTGACTGTCCCCTGCAGTACTGGGTGATGCACTCTAATTTTGGTGCATGGCAAGTGGACCAGGATGGTCGACGTCCCACATGTCGGCGAATGAAAGTATTCTTTCCGATATCGAGGACGAGCAAGGAAACCGGGCGGTATAATGTCAGTGCTCTTTTATACTATTCATTGTTTATTTTTGATGAAAGCTATTGTCTCTACTATTGAGTACGACGGAGGAGTGTGAAACACGGCAGCCCAGTGAACTTGGCATGTGCACAGCTCCCTCCGTCCGTGAAAGACTACATATAGAGATTTACACATTGACCAAAAGGAACCGGAACTCCATGGCATAATTAACGCCCAAAAGTAGCAGACTTATGTGTGCATGTGACCATTGAGGGAAGAAGTTTAAATTAAGGTTGTTGCATGCTGTAATTAAGGATAGACATGCAGCCTATAGCTAGAGCACAAGTTGCTGCATTAGTCAATCAATACCGATTAGATTAAAGGCTAAGTGCATTGGAAGTGTAGATGTACACTCTTTGTTGGAAAAATTTCTAATGCTAGATGTACAGTTTTTCACGGACCGAGGGAGTGCACGTGCGTGCACTCACATACATAGCCAGGGTGGTTCGCACGCAAGGGTTGGACTCCTGTCTCGCCTACGTAAAGTTTTGTTTAACTGATTTCTTTGGTCTGTCAACTGACAAGTGGGACCCAGAAACTAGGTGCCAATTTAATCAATCAACAAAGTGCCACGTCGACTATGTGGCCGGTCAGCAAGGTGCAATACGGTGCTCTACGGTGAGCTAGTGTCCGTATAATCATCGCAAAACTATATAGTGACCGTAATGAGAGTAGTATGAAGTCCAGTGACCATATTAGTACATATGTTGACCGCCAGTGTATTTTTCTCGTTTCAAATTAAGCCATATTAACCGAAAAGGACGCAGTATGGACTACTACTTTGATGTGTCCCGTCAACTAACAGAACAAGGAGAAGCTTGCTTACTACGCCCTCTCCCTCACCCACGCGTGGTGGCTCACAGGACGAGGAGAAGCTTGCTTACTACGTACGCCTATGCCCTCTCCCTCGCCCATGTGCGCGGTGGCTCGCAGAGCGACGAGAGGGTTTTGACTACAGCGCCCTCTCCCTCTCCCTCGCCCTCACCCTTGCGGTGGACGTGCAGCAGTTCATTCGGTGTCAGATTGCCAGAAGCATATTGTACTATAGTATCATCATTGTTGGACCTCCCGAAGAGGCGAAGAGCCAAGTGTAAGGTTCATAGGAGTACGCATTGTTGAGCCTCCCGAAGAGGTGAAGAGCCAAGCGCAAGGTTTATAGGAGTACGAGTTGTCGTCCTAGTACTACAACTATAGCGTACAATCGCTACTGTATGATGCCGCCACGTCACCTATAGCCAAAGTTGTGCCACCTTTTTTTCTCACAGAGCGTGTTGGAGCCCGTGCAACTGCCACACAAGTTGCATGTACACATAACACATTTACTAGTAATAAATTCTAAAGGACAAGTGCTAGCATGCCACACAAGTTCATCTCCACTTCATGTGATAAATTTGTGCAACGACTACTCTACATATATTTACAGCGCTACCATTCAAAATTTACCATACTTCACTTACACGTTATAGATGGGCTCCATGTCCTCCTCCAGGTTCCAGTCCCACGTGTTCTTCATAAATGGCATGATCCATAGTGGTGGCAACGGGAATCATTGACGCAGCTTTCTAGTCCGGTTCCACACGATGGAGACTCATCCAAGCTGAAGCGGCATAAATCAGGGATAGTGTGTCCCAGCATGTCGTTCATCTGGCGGTGAGCACTGAAGACACAGCCATGCTTCATGAACGGCAGGCCTTCGGTGTCGTGCATGGAAGGTGGCATCTGCTTCACAATGGGGTAGTTGTCCCCAATGAAAAGCGAGTACTCTCCAAGAGTGTTCCTCGGCACCCACATAGCATCACGAGGGTCGAACTCGGCGCCGTTCATCTAGTACACGCGGCATCTTAGATCTGGACACATGGTGACGTACATGGTTAAGGTCCATGCATAATAATGTTGTGCTCAAATATGGCGGTCAGTAATATTGTGTAGCAAGTAGAGGAAGTAAAATAACCGGCTTATTATATATAGCCACTCTTGGCTACATGGATGAGATAGTAAGACATGATAAAACAAAAATGGTGGGAGCTAGTGGGTTCAAGTCTTCAAGGGCCTAGCTATACACGTCCTCCGTATTGGGCTCATTTTCCTCAAGAAAATTGTGTTTACGAACGTATTAATTGGAATGCATGCGTGAAGAACAAAAGACCAGACCTTTTACATGCATTGGTGAGTTTTCTCTTAATTCTTGCATGCAATGTTTTAATGAAGCTTGAAATATGAACATGTCAATGGGAGAGAGTAGAAGCCTCATGCATGCATGCATGAATGCAACACTCACACGTACACATGCACGCACGCAACACTCACGCATCCATGCGACACACAGCACAAGACGCAACACACACGCTCACGCTCAAGTGCTCAACCTACTCCCTCCATCCGTGAAAGACTGTACATATAGAGATTTACACATTGACCAAGAGGAACGGGAACACCATGGCATAATTAACGCCCAAAAGTAGAAGACTTATGTGTGCATGCGACCATTGAGAGAAGAAGATTAAATGAAGGTTGTTGCATGCTATAATTAAGGATAGACATCCAGCCTATAGCTAGAGCACAAGTTGTTGCATTAGTCAATCAATACCGATTAGATTAAAGGCTAAGTGCATTGGAAGTGTAGATGTACACTCTTTGTTGGAAAATTTTCTAATGCTAGATGTACAGTTTTTCACGGACGAAGAGAGTAGTTCATAGTACTGCATGCATGCAAGTAGGAGTATTAAACAAGTTGCTTTTACGAGGAAACATCATTAATTTTTCCTCGATTACTGTTGGTGGCCTTGTATAGATGCAAAATGTATATTTCATAGTGGCCTTGTATAAGTAAATGGAGGGAGTAGTACTACTTGGCTTAGCGATCGATCAGACATAAGTCCACAATTATACAATAATGTACAGACGCGATGCATTCGAAGTTCAACATTCACATCAAACTTAAAGAGCTGGTTCACGGATATATTCACATTAGGGCATCTCCAACGGCAACCCGCAACAAACCTCCCGCATCCGTCCATATTTCTTGGAGTCCGTGCATGGCGGGCGGCCGATCTATTCTCCCTCCCCGTCTCTCTCTTCTCAGCCGACGCTCGGCGGGTGATTAGATTTCGGCTATCATCGGTTTATTCAATTGCAGTCCCACATGTCAGTGAAAATGCAAGACAACATGTGTCCCCTTTGGTGAGTGGTGTGTCAGACCGCCTGTTGGGGGTGCGACGCGAACGCGACAGGCGTGCTTTAAGTGTGCGGCCTTTTCCTTTTCAACTTGCAAAGTGTAACATTTTCTACTCTTTTCTTTCGTTTTCTCGTGTGATCGATCGATAGAAATCCAGAACAAAATGACGAGGGCGAGGCTTTCCCGCGCGTTAGGCAGGCTAGTTGGCCTAGTGGGTTTGAGTGATATGACGTGCTACAGTGTCGTCCATTCTTCGCGTGTGGTAGCAGTATTGCTGGTACAGTAAGTTTTCTTGAAGATGCGGATTCAATGAAGTCATGATGGTTCCTTAGTCCGATGACTTGAAGATTTTGTTAACTTGACTTGATGACTTGAAGATTTTTGTTTCTTGACTTGATGACTTGAAGATTTTTTGAAACAAGGTGATGACTTGAAGATTGCTCACCACGCCTCTTGCGGATTGACGAGGACATGAACAGCGTGGTAGAGCATCTCCACTTGTTCCATTTTTATGTAAGCAAGCGTTTACACTCTTACGAGGGAGGAGTGTGAAACACGGCGGATCTGATTTTGATCGAGGGATAACTGTTCCCTGCAAATGTGGCAGTTGACTTTTTTCTACGATCAACATACACCCTAGAAAGCACCGTGTTCAAATTTGGCACTTTTCCGGGTTCATTTAGCATATTTAGGCCATTATATACATTTTGTAGAAATTTACTACCATCATCCTTATTTATTGGCCCCCTTAGTATTTTGTGCCAAACTTTGACCATAGATTGAACTAAGAAAATAATAATGCATGTCACCAAAAATATATCGTTGGATTAGTATTTAAACATAGTTTCTAGTGATATTATTTGTAGTTACATGCATCAACATTTTGTTAGATAAATCTAAAGTCAAAATTTAGCGGACCAATAAACAAGGACGGAGGTAGTAGCGCAGAAACATCAAATCCCAGCTACAGCTACATGGGTGTGATGATAGGGACATGGAATGACGTTTGATCATGGTGCACGCACGTGATCCACGTGACTGGGGTGGCGGCCAATCAGAAAGGAAACCACAATAGGGTCAGCGCACACAGTTTCCAGAGGCTACGGAAATTAATCGTGTGCGATAATAAATGACCAGGATTGAAGGGGAATCCAAAGTTCCTTCGTCGTCAATCCTTGAGCTCTTGAAAAACCAATGCACTATACGGTTGTCCGGCCACTCCGCCCGAGAGCTCTCTCCAAGCGCCGTTCATGCCACCGCGCCACATACTAACCGGTAAGGAAGCAATGGCATCCCACCGTGCCAAGCTGCTCGCCGCCCACGACCGCACACAAAATGGTAAGGAAGCGATGGCATCCCGCCGTGCCGAGTTCATCACCGCTCGCGACCTCACACCTACGTGGGCGGACTTTGAAGCTGCCAAGGCCGAACGGGCGGTAGAGCAAGAGGCGGCCAAAGCCACACAAAGGGAGCGGAAAAGGCAGAAAGCACTCAAGAAAAGAGAGTCCCGCTGCCGCAAGAAAGAGGAGGACGCACGCACTGCGGAGGAGAGCTCGGCGAAGATCCAAGTACGGTGGGGTGTCGCCGGCAAGGCCGGGAAGGAGAACGACATCGTCTGGCCAGCATGCCCCGATGCCTCCACCTACCAGGATCGCGGCGGTAGCTACCGCGACGCTGAGGAGAGATGGGCAGATATCCAACCACGGTGGGGAACCGCTGACAAGAACAACAAAGAGAACGAATACGTCTGGCCAGCTGGTACGTCTCCAACGTATCTATAATTTTTTATTGTTCCATGCTATTATATTATCTGTTTTGGATGTTTTATATGCATTAATATGCTATTATATTTTATTTTTGGGACTAACCTACTAACCTAGAGCCCAGTGCGAGATTCTATTTTTTCCTTGTTTTTGAGTTTTACAGAAAAGGAATATCAAACAGAGTCCAAACGGAATAAAACTTTACGATAATTTTTCATGGACCAGAAGACATCCACGGAGCATGGAGAGGGGGTCACAAGATGCCCGAGGAGGCCACAAGCCTGCCAGGCGCGCCCCTGGGGGGCGTGCCCTGAGGGCTTGTGGGCCCCTCGGGAGTCCTCCAACCCTAATTCTTGCACTATAAATTCCCAAATATTCCCAAACCACCAGAAGCGTCCACCAAAATACTTTTCCACTGCCGCAAGCCTCTGTTCCTGTGAGATCCCATCTTAGGGCCTTTTCCGGCGATCTGCCGGAGGGGGATTTGATCACGGAGGGCCTCTACATCAACCTTGTTGCCCTTTCGATGACGCGTGAGTAGTTTACCACAGACCTACTGGTCCATAGCTAGTAGCTAGATGGCTTCTTCTCTCTCTTTGATCTTCAATACAATGTTCACCTCGATGTTCTTGGAGATCTATTCGATGTAATACTTTTTTGCAGTGTGTTTGTTGAGATCCGATGAATTGTGCATTTATGATCAGATTATTTATGAATATTATTTGAGTCTTCTCTGAACTCTTTTATGCATGATTAAGATATCTTTGTATTTCTCTTCGAACTATCGATTTGGTTTGGCCAACTAGATTGGGTTTTCTTGCAATGGGAGAGGTCTTAGTTTTGGGTTCAATCTTGCGGTGTCCTCACCCAGTGACAGAAGGGGTAGCGAGGCACGTATTTATTGTTGCCATCAAGGATAAAAAGATGGGGTTTATATCATATTGCTCGAGTTTATCCCTCTACATCATGTCATCTTGCTTATAGTGTTGCTCTATTCTTATAAACTTAATACTCTAGATGCAGGCAGGAGTCGGTCGATGTGTGGAGTAATAGTAGTAGCGGCAAAATCGTTTTGGTCTACTTGTCACGGACATGATGCCTATATTCATGATCATTGCCTTAGATATTGTTATAACTTTGCGCTTTTCTATCAATTGCTCAACAGTAATTTGTTCACCCACCGTTTGCTATCTTCAAGAGAGAAGCCTCTAGTGAAACCTGTGGCCCCCGGGTATATTTTCCATCATATATTTTCAGACCTATAAAGCCAAAAAACCCAAAAATACCTTTCTGCAATTTATTTATTTTTACTTTGTTTTACGTTTTAGTAATCTTTTATACCTATCTCTATTAGATCTCACTCTTGTTCGAGACCCTCTACATCATGTCATCTTGCTTACAGTGTTGCTCTATTCTTATAAACTTAATACTCTAGATGCAGGCAGGAGTTGGTCGATGTGTGGAGTAATAGTAGTAGCGGCAAAATCGTTTCGGTCTACTTGTCACGGACATGATGCCTATATTCATGATCATTGCCTTAGATATTGTTATAACTTTGCGCTTTTCTATCAATTGCTCAACAGTAATTCGTTCACCCACCATTTGCTATCTTCAAGAGAGAAGCCTCTAGTGAAACCTGTGGCCCCCGGGTATATTTTCCATCATATATTTTCAGACCTATAAAGCCAAAAAACCCAAAAATACCTTTCTGCAATTTATTTATTTTTACTTTGTTTTACGTTTTAGTAATCTTTTATACCTATCTCTATTACGTCTCACTCTTGTTCGAGACCGTGAAGGGATTGACAACCCCTTTTTCGCGTTGAGTGCAAGTGTTTGTTAGTTTATGCAGGTGCATAGATTGGAGACTTGCTTGTGCCTACTACTGGATTGATACCTTGGTTCTTAACTGAGGCAAATACTTATCTGTAATTTGCTACATCACCCTTTCCTCTTCAAGGGAAAAATCAACGCAAGCTCAAGAAGTAGGAGGAAGAATTTCTGGCACCATTGCCAGGGAGGTTCTACATCAAGCCTACCAAGTACCCATCATAAACTCTCATCTCTTGCATTACATTATTTTCCATCTACCTCTCGTTTTCCTCTCCCCCACTTCTAAAATGTTTTCAGAAAAACACAAAAATATTTGCCTTTTTATTTGCCCTTCTTTCGCTCGATCCTTTTTCTTTGCTTGAACTCATCTTCATGAGTGACTTTCGTATGGCAGAAACAGATGATGTCCTAGCCCCTAAAATTGGACGATCTGACAATCTAGATGCTAAAACTTTTGTTTTGGGGCAAGGGAACGTTATGGGAAAAGAACATATCCAAGAATTTTTCAATTGTGTCGCAACTTGCCTTTTGTTGATGCTCCTATACTTAAAAGAACTAAGACTTATGCGGAGGCTATTTCAGCACTAGTTCTGAAATTTGCAAATAAATTTATCTGTACTCATCCTACATTGCAAAGAATGTTTTATGAGCTTCCCGTTACAAAAGATCCCAAAGCTAAAAAGATAGCTACTCGTGTTCTTATGAATGAATTTGATCACATAGTGCGGGAACCTAGGGAATTTTTTTATTTTTATGGTATGAGCCATGAAAAACTAGTGATAGATGAGATCCTTTACAATAGTGACTATACATTGAGACATTTGCTTGGAAATAATCAAATTTTTGATGAGAATCTTAGAAAGAAAATCCCCGTTTTAGATGTGATCCAACAAGTTTTCAATGATGTTAATCAACAATATTCTTGGATTGTGGCTGGAAATCAAAGGGGATACTTAGATGGGCAACTTGATAATGCCAAAATTTCTATGGATAATGTGTTCCAAGTTATCTTTGCGAAACCTCCTGACGAGAACACACCTATGGAAAAAATACCAAAGATTACAATACCTATATCTATGTTTTATGCCTAGCTAGGGGCGTTAAACAAAAGCGCTTGTTGGGAGGCAACCCAATTTTATTTTTATGTTTTCTTTGTTTTTGGTTCTGTTTTTCAATAAATACACATTATCACCTCTATAGTAATTGTTTTTTGGTGTTTTAATTAGTGTTTGAGCCAAGTAAGACCTTTGGGATGGTCTACGGTGATAGTTTATTTGATCTTGCTGAAAAACAGAAACTTTTGCGTCCAGTAACAGAATTGTTTAAATTCACAAGAACATCTTCTGGTTCTGAATTTTTTACAAAAGATTGATAAACAAATTTCCCAGGTTGTCCTAATTTTTCAGAATTTTTGTAGTTACAGAAGTATGAGAACAATTCAGATCTTCGCAGACTGTTCTATGAGAACAATTCAGATCTTTGCAGACTGTTCTGTTTTTGACAGATTCTGTTTTCTATGTGTTGTTTGCTTATTTTGATGAATCTATGGGTAGTATCGGGGGGTATGAACCATGGAGAATTTGGAATAGAGTAGATATTACACCATTATAAATTAAGAATGAGTTCACAATAGTACCTAAAGTGGTGATCTATTTTACTATACTAACGGATCTTATGAGTTTTCTGTTGAGTTTTGTGTTGTGAAGTTTTCAAGTTTTGGGTAAAGATTTGATGTACAACGGAATGAGTGGCAAGAGCCTAAGCTTGGGGATCCCCAAGGCACCCCAAGGTAATATTAAAGGACAACCAAGCATCTAAGCTTGGGGATGCCCCGGATGGCATCCCCTCTTTTGTCTTCAATCCATCGGTAAATTTACTTGAGGCTATATTTTTATTCACCACATTATATGTGTTTTGCTTGGAGCGTCTTGTATGATATGAGTCTTTTCTTTTTAGTTTGCCACAATCATCCTTGCTGTACACACCTTTTGAGAGGGACACACATTAATCGTGAATTTATTAGAATACTCTATGTGCTTCACTTATATCTTTTGAGCTAGGCAGTTTGCTCTAGTGCTTCACTTATATCTTTTTAGAGCACGGCGGTGGCTTTATTTTATAGAAATTGATGAACTCTCATGCTTCACTTATATTATTTTGAGAGTATTAAACAGCATGGTAATTTGCTTAGGTTATGAATTTAGTCCTAATATGATGGGCATCCAAGAGGGATATAATAAATACTTTCATATAAAGAGCATTGAATAGATGAGAAGTTTGATTCCTTGCATTTGTTTTGAGATATAAAGATGGTGATATTAGGGTCATGCTAGTGAGTAATTGTGGATTGGTAGAAATACTTGTGTTAAAGTTTGTGATTCCCGTAGCATGCACGTATGGTGAACCATTATGTGATGAAGTCGGAGCATGATTTATTTTTTGATTGTCTTCCTTATGAGTGGCGGTTGGGGACGAGCGATGGTCTTTTCGTACCAATCTTTCCCCCTAGGGGCATGCGTGTAGTACTTTGTTTCGATAGCTAATAAATTTTTGCAATAAGTATGTGAGTTCTTTATGACTAATGTTGAGTCCATGGATTATACGCACTCTCACCCTTCCACCATTGCTAGCCTCTCTAGTACCGCGCAACTTTCACCGGTGCATTAAACCCACCATATACATTTCCTCAAAACAGCCACCATACCTACCTATTATGGCATCTCCATAGTCATTCCGAGATATATTGCCATGCAACTTCCACCGTTTCGTTTATTGTGACACGCACCATCATTGTCATATTGCTTTGCATGATCATGTAGTTGGCATAGTATTTGTGGCAAGGCCACCATTCATATTTTTTATACATGTCACTCATGATCATAGCACATCCCGGTACACCGCCGGAGGCATTCATATAGAGTCATATCTTGTTCTAGTATCGAGTTGTAATTTTTGAGTTGTAAGTAAATAAAAGTGTGATGATCATCATTATTAGAGCATTGTCCCATGTGAGGAAAGGATGATGTAAGCTATGATTCCCTCACAAGTTGGGATGAGTCTCCGGACTTTACAAAAAATAAAATAGGCCAAAGAAGCCCAAACAAAAAAAGAGAAAAAATGAGAGAAAAGAGAGAAGGGACAATGTTACTATCCTTTTTCCACACTTGTGCTTCAAAGTAGCACCATGATCTTCATGATAGAGAGTCTCCTATTTTGTCACTTTCATATACTAGTGGGAATTTTTCATTATAGAACTTGGCTTGTATATTCCAATGATGGGCTTCCTCAAATTGCCCTAGGTCTTCGTGAGCAAGCAAGTTGGATGCACACCCACTTAGTTTATTTTTGAGCTTTCATACACTTATAGCTCTAGTGCATCCGTTGCATGGTAATCCCTACTCACTTGCATCAATATCAATTGATGGGCATCTCCATAGCCCATTAATTTGCCTAGTTGATGTGAGACTTTCTCCTTCTTTTTGTCTTCTCCACAACCACCATATTCTATTCCACCCATAATGTTATATCCATGGCTCACGCTCATGTATTGCGTGAAAGTTGAAAAAGTTTGAGAACACCAAAAGTATGAAACAATTGCTTGGCTTGTCATCGGGGTTGCGCATGATGAAATACTTTGTGTGATGAAGATGGAGCATAGCCAGACTATATAATTTTGTGGGGATAACTTTCTTTGGCCATGTTATTTTGAGAAGACATGATTGCTTTATTAGTATGCTTGAAGTATTAATGTTTTTATGTCAATATTAAATTTTTGTTTTGAATCTTATGGATCTGAATATTCATGACACAATAAATAAGATTACATTGATAAATATGTTAGGTAGCATTCCACATCAAAAATTCTGTTTTTATCATTTACCTACTCGAGGACGAGCAGGAATTAAGCTTGGGGATGCTTGATACGTCTCCAACGTATCTATAATTTTTTATTGTTCCATGCTATTATATTATCTGTTTTGGATGTTTTATATGCATTACTATGCTATTTAATATTATTTTTGGGACTAACCTATTAACCTAGAGCCCAGTGCCAGTTTCTATTTTTTTCCTTGTTTTTGAGTTTTACAGAAAAGGAATATCAAACGGAGTCCAAACGGAATAAAACTTTACGATGATTTTTCTTGGACCAGAAGACATCCACGGAGCTTGGAGAGGGGGTCAGAAGATGCCCGAGGAGGCCACAAGCCTGCCAGGCGCGCCCCTGGGGGGTGCCCTCGGGAGTCCTCCAACCCTAATTCTTGCACTATAAATTCCCAAATATTCCCAAACCACCAGAAGCTTCCACCAAAATACTTTTCCGCCGCCGCAAGCCTCTGTTCCCGTGAGATCCCATCTTGGGTCCTTTTCCGGTGATCTGCCGGAGGGGGATTCGATCACGGAGGGCCTCTACATCGACCTTGCTGCCCTTCCGATGACGCGTGAGTAGTTTACCACAGACCTACGGGTCCATAGCTAGTAGCTAGATGGCTTCTTCTCTCTCTTTGATCTTCAATACAATGTTCTCCTCAATATTCTTGGATTTCTATTCGATGTAATATATTTTTTTGCGGTGTGTTTGTTGAGATTCAATGAATTGTGGATTTATTATCAGATTATCTATGAATATTATTTGAGTCTTCTCTGAACTCTTTTATGCATGATTAAGATATCTTTGTATTTCTCTTCGAACTATCGATTTGGTTTAGCCAACTAGATTGGTTTTTCTTGCAATAGAAGAGGTGCTTAGTTTTGGGTTCAATCTTGCGGTGTCCTCACCCAGTGACAGGAGGGGTAGCGAGGCACATATTGTATTGTTGCCACCAAGGATAAAAAGATGGGGTTTATATCATATTGCTTGAGTTTATCCCTCTACATCATGTCATCTTGCTTAAAGCATTGCTCTGTTCTTATGAACTTGATACTCTAGATGCAGGCAGGAGTCGGTCAATGTGTGGAGTAATAGTAGTAGATGCAGAATTGTTTCGGTCTACTTATCACGGACGTGATGCCTATATTCTTGATCATTGCCTTAGATATCGTCATAACTTTGCGCTTTTCTATCAATTGCTCAATAGTAATTCGTTCACCCACTGTATCCTATCTTCAAGAGAGAAGCCTCTAGTGAAACCTATGGCCCCCGGGTCTATTTTCCATCATATATTTTCAGATCTATACCAAAAAACCCAAAAATACCTTGCTGTAATTTATTTGTTTTTACTTTCTTTTACGTTTTAGTAATCTTTTATACCTATCTCTATTAGATCTCACTCTCGTTCGAGACCGTGAAGGGATTGACAACCCCTTTTTCACGTTGAGTGCAAGTGTTTGTTAGTTTGTGCAGGTGCATAGATTGGAGACTTGCTTGTGCCTCCTAATGGATTGATACCTTGGTTCTTAACTGAGGGAAATACTTATCTCTACTTTGCTGCATCACCCTTTCCTCTTCAAGGAAAAAATCAACGCAAGCTCAAGAAGTAGCACCAGCATGTGAGAAGTAGTAGTACTCGTAGTTAGTGTGTGTGTCTATGTCGCCCGTACGTTTGTTTAATTAATTACGAGAATCTACTAGTTACTACTGTAGTTGACCAGGATGGTCGACGTCTCACATGTCGGCGAATGAAAGTATTCTTTCCGATGATATCGAGGAGGATCAAGGAAACCGTGTGGTATAGTAGTATCACTGCTGATTTATATTTCTTTTTTCTTTTTTAGGAAAGCTAGTGTTTTAACTCTTACGACGGAGGAGTGCGAAACACGGCACGTGCTGGATGTCCCACACGTCAGCGAAAGGAGTGGGACATGAACAACATGGTAGAGCGTCTCCACTTCTTCCACTTCTAGTCGGAGACCACATGTAGTACTAGTATATAACGATACAAAGTGTGACCCAGAGAGACAGGCGCATCTGGTTGGAAGGTCTCGGACCATACACGTTGTCGGCGTGCGACACCTATGGGATCCCAAGAGACCCCTTTACGATTCGGCGGGGGGAGAGGTATGCGCAAAGAGCAGAACCAACGATCGACGCGGGGCGATTTTACCCAGGTTCGGGCCACTGATCAGCGTAAAACCCTACTCCTGCCTTGTGTTATTATTAGTGCTCTTGAGCCCAAGCTCCAGGAGCGCTCACATTGAACAGTACGTTCAAGAGCAGCTACGCATGCAGAATGGGCCAGAAGATCCTTCTTCCCCTGTAGCAGTTGCCGTGGGCCTCCTTTTATACCACAAAGGGGTCACCACAGTGGCAAAATGTACATACATTGAGGTGTAAAGTAGCTACAGGGTCATCATACCTAACCCCTAACGGACTAGGACGAACGCATTTAATGCACCGTAAGGTGTCCGTTTAGGTGTCCTTACCTTCTTGGGGATGGAAAAGGGGGCCATCCCATCAGCACCGCTTAAGCTCTCCTCCACTGGCGCATCGCCACGCATCCAAAGAATGACCCAGAATGTCGGGTTTGTCGCTGTGCTAGAGCGGTGGCACAACAACAAAACCTTGCCGGGCGCCAAGCCTTGCCGGGCGCCGATCCTTGCCGGGTTCCACAGGCCACCCCGGCAAGATCTTGCCGGGGAAGCTGGCATGCGGATTCCAGCTCTTCTTATCTGCTGATCCTCAGATCTCTGACTTGATGATTTCTTTGGTGGCTTGAATCAACCTCGAACTGTTCCCCGACAAGCCTTGCCGCGAGTATGGCTACAACTACCCATGCACAAGTACGGGGTACTAGTGGCCCAATACTTAGTACACCGATAGGAGCCCTCGGGCCTAGGCCATACACGAGTGCGAGGCGTTGTTGGGCTAGGCCCAAATAGTGCACGGGCACACGTGGCAGGGGATTAACTGCTTGTAAATATCCCGTTTATTGTGCCCCCCATTACGCGCGCCGAACGCGTGACGTGGGAAGCGTGCCTCAAAAGCTGCAACTGCAATGCGCCTGTAGAGGCGCATTCACATTGGGGAGTAAAAGAGGCGGCCCCGCTCCTTCACCATAAAAAGGAGAAGCCACAGAGGCACAAGCCTATTTACCCCCCTTTTCTTCTCAATCTGGCCGTCGCCATCGCCTTCCTCCTCTCAAGCTCAAAGCGAAGCTTTCCCTCTTCCTCCCGCCGCTTTCACGCTCGCTTCATCCCCGGCTTCCGCCCTCACAGTCGCCATGCCGCCCAGGGCTAGCAAAGGCAAGAGCAAGGAGGCGAAAGCTGATGTCCCGGAGAGCGAACTGGTGAAGATGCGGAATAAGTATGTCGTCTTCGCCCCGTCGCTCGATGCAGAGGCTTTCAAGAGGCGGTACCAGTGCATGTGGGCGAAGGAGACGCAGGCTCACCCCGCCACACGCGTGATTCCAGGTTCTTGCTCCAAAAGTGGGTCGGACAGATACCCCTTTTTCGCCGCATATTTCTATTGCGGGCTCTGCCCCCTATTTTCTGACTTCTTCAACGGCATCATGTACACATACGGCTTTCATCTTCTCGATTTCACGCCGAATGCGATATTGTGCATGTCCATCTTTGCCCACCTTTGTGAAAACTTTGCCGGAGTGGTTCCCAACACTACCCTTTTCCGCCACTACTTTTTCCCTCGCATCCAAAAAGGAGAGGCCCTCTCTGGTTCTATCGCCTGGATTCCAAGGGCTTGGAATAAGGAAATATACCCAGAAGGAGTTTACCGCGAAAAGTGGGACGAATGGTGGGCTGAATGGTGCTGGATCAAGGAAGCAGATCCCCATCCGTTTTGTCTGCCCCGGCAACAGAAAGCGGTCAACGACAGTGGCTGGAGCAGTCTTGCCGCTGACGACGAAAACCTCACAATCGCCACCACCAGGATTCTTCGCCTGAAAGCTGACGGGCTAACAATGGAGATGATTGGCTTCGACTTTCTCCGCCGCCGCATCGCCCCCTTGCAGAATAGGGGGAGGCCAGTTTGGGAATACTGAAACACAGCGGACATCATGAGATTGCGCCCCGGGTTGAATAAAAATCTGACTACTATGCAACTTGGCGCTCTCCGCCAAAAGCTGTTCCAGCGCGATGACAAGCATCGGCTGCCGGCAAGGATTGTCCCTTTGTGCAACAACTCTGCTTTGGGGTCAATCATCACCTTCATGCCGATGTTCAACGCCCACGGTCTTGACGCGACTTGGGCCGAGCCAACCGAGGAGGAAGCACAAAAGTTTTTTGATAACTTGACGGAGAGAGCCGTCCGGGAGGAGGCAGACTTCATCCAAGCCACCACCGACCAAGAAGTAGCATACATCGCCACTAGGGTGGAGGAGGCAAATCTTGCTGCGGAGGCTGGCAGCGCTGGCTTCACAGAATGGGAAACCAGCGATGCAGAGGTAGTGGTGGAAGTAAAACCTGCCGGGAAGGACAAAGCTGCCGGGGAACAGAGCAGCACAGCCGCTGAGAACTCGTCCGACGAGGACACGGCTGAAGAAGAACCGCAAGAAGAGCTCCCAGCCCCGAAGAAGACAAAGCGTGTTCTTCGAAAGGCTGTATCTGGCATCCCGGCAAGCCAGCCTTCCTCGAGCGGCGAGGCTCCCGGCAGGAAAGCGGCCGGCAAGACTGCACCGCGGCAAGGGGTTCGTCAGCAGCCTGCGCGGCGCGCGAGACCCACACCAGCGGCCACTGCTGAGGCGGCAGGGGTGTCTCACACTACCGCACCGGAAGCTGAGGCGGCGAAAACACGCCAACCCCCGGCGCCTGCCACAGCCAAGCGACCTAGGACCCCTCCTCCGCCTCCCCACTCAGACATCGCAACGGAGGCCGAATTCGACATCTCCGGCTTTAGTCCGGAGCGAGAAGAGGAAGAGTGAGTGCCTTGCCACAGCCTTTATTTTCCAATCTTGGATCAATCTTACTGACTTGCTCGTATTGTCTCTGCAGTGATGCAGAAACCTTGATGGAGAGGATGGCGAAGAGGATAAAGACTTCCACGGGCGACGGGCCCCCGGCAGGCTCCACGAGCGTGCCAGAAACTGTCATCGTCAGCCCGGAGCTCAGTCCTCAATGCAGCCCCCAGCATAGCCCCCAGCGCAGCCCCCAGCGTAAGTTCACTGTTCTTTTTCCACTGGCGGGCGCTGAGGTTTCTATTCTTGCCGCTGATATCTTTGGGCTTGCAGGAGAAGAACGGCAACAAGGGGAGTTGTTGGAAGATGCCCCCGTCGTGCCACCTCCATCGACCACGCCGCCCACAAGCACGTCCCCGGCAAGAGATCCTACCGACGAGCCCATCTTAATTGAGGAGGAGCCGGCAAGCATGGACACCGGCAACCCTCCCCCGGCAACCGAAGTTGCCGGGAGGGGCGAGGCCACCTCTCAACAGCTCGACGCAGGTAACTGATTGCCTCAGAATGCTTGCTATTCTTTCCCTTCTCTCTCTGTCTTTGGTCCCTTCGAACTTCAATCTTGATCTATTCTGTTTCCCTCCTTCATCCTTTAGAGTTCCCTGTGATGGAACACATGGACGTCGACGTTGTCATCGAGGAGACCGCCAGGGACGCCGCTGCCGAAGCAGATAGGATCGCTGCCAGCGAGGCCGCCAAGGATGCCACTATCGAGGCCGGTGGTGCTCTTGGCGAGGAGGTCGCCAAGACTGCACAGGAGGAACCCGCCAAGGAGTCTACTGAAGGGGGCGGCAGGGAGGCTGATGACCGTACTGACGGCATTCCTGCCGCAGGAGCGCCAGGCGCTGCACCGGCCACGGAGCCCCCTGCCACTAGTGAGGCGGTTGCTGAAGACCAACCGTCAACATCTGAAGGCCCCTCATCCAGCAAATATCGGTTGGCGAGAACTTGTTTGTCAACTTGTCGGGGACGGCAAGCATTGGAGCACCAACCGAAGGAGAAGTCTTTGACGAAGAAATCATCACTGCTGCCGGGCTCGAGGTTGTTGACGATCCCAGCGCTAGCAGCGGCAAATCTGAAGAGGATCAGCTCCTTCAGGCCATGGGCGAGAATTTTCGCAAGCTCTAGGCTCTCCACCGCGCCTGGAAAGAGAAAGCGGATTCCAGAATGGCAGTTGTTGAGGCGGTCGAAGCAGATTTCCAGAGGCGCGTCGAACAAATGCAAGTCTGGTACGCCGAGGCCCTCCAAGAGTTGACTGCTGGCCTAGAACAAGTGAGCCAACCGTGGACAGAAATCCTCCTGAAGCAATCTGACATGGAGAAGGCGCAGGATGAAGCTACTCAAAGAATCGCTGCCGAAGATGCCCTCCTGATGGGGCGCCGCGTTGCTCTTGATGCTCACGAGGAAGATCTCACCGCATGTGAGCAGGCGCTCGCCGCCAAGCTTCGCAGCAAAGATGAAGATATCGAGAAGCTTGTCGCGCGGCGGACCCAAGAGCTGGAGCAAAAACACAAAGAGGCGCTCGAAGCTCTGACTGTAAGTCACGCCGGCAAGCTCAAGGAGGCCGTCGATGCTGCCGAAGCTGCAGAGGCTGCCAAGAACGAGCTGAGCGACAAAGTAAAGAAGCTGGAAGTAGATCTCGAAGAGCACGGCAAGGAGCTCTCGACGCTCAAAGGTGATAGGGAAAAACCCTCCACACCCTGGCGGAGATGCAAGTTGCTATGTCTAACAAGACCAAGCAGCTCTCCTCAGCAAATGAAGCCATTGCCATTCTGGAATTGAAGCTGACCACGTTGGAGAAGTCCCTCGAGGCCGGCAGGGCCCGCGAGAAGGCTCTACTCAAAGATCTCCAAGGAGAGAGGAACCTGCTCAAGAGCGCTGCCGCCGCCCAAATCGATTACGAAAAGGGGGTGGAGATTTGGACTGGGCGTCTCATCGATGCTGCGGAGAAGCTTACGGCAGAACTGTCAACCATGGGCCTGTCAAACTTCAGGTATTCTTCCGAGGAGAGGATATCTTCAATCGCCAGGTTGACGATGTTCTTTGAAAGCATCATCGACGCCTTGAGGCTGCTTCAGTCTAGCCGGGCGACCCAATTGGCCAACAAGACCCACCGGCTTTGCCGGGCCATCCTTCGCAAGGTGCTTATCAAGGTGGTGCACAGCAATCCCCGCATCGACCTCTCCAACGCGCTCGGCCATCTGCCAAAGGACGCAAATGTTGAGGCGCTTGAAGAACTTATCGCGCCTATTCTTGAGAAGGTGGAATCCATCAAAAGGATCAAAGGCCAGCGCAGAGATTAAGTGCTCCACCTTTTCTTGCCGTCGTCATTCCATGTCAAAGACAATTAAGTCTCAAGTTAGAATTGCGGCAACTCATTAATGTAATATAACTCGCCTATGTTTAGGTACATGCTTGCTATTTTCCTTGTCTGATTCCTTTGTGTATGGAGCTCACCCTACGCTTACTGAAAAACTTGCCGGCGCGCAACCTGCCGCGAGTGCTGGGTGCGGGACTTCAGCAGCCTGCTGGAGGCGCAGCGGCCGACAAGACTCCTTGGCGTTCTCAGTGCAGCCACTTAAATCGTTGAGCGGACTCGAAACAAAATAAGGGTGCAACTGATTACAACAAGGGTTCCTTCGCGTGCAGATTTTCCATACAAGAGTCGGAATCGTCCAAGGAAATAACTTTACAATAAAGGAAACTTGTTCTAAGTTTTTAGAACTTAGCTTTCTGTCACTGTCCTTCCTCCGGCAAGCATTGATTCCGAACGTCGCCAACTGGTACTCATATCTCCCTTCCCCCCCCCCCCCGGCAAATGTGCACGCGAGGAATCCTTCTGTCTTTTAAGAAAAAGAAAGAAGAGAAAATAAAGATATGAAACCTTGGCGGTTCATTAGAACTTACCGGGAGTAGGTGTCATACAACGTCTTGGACAAACATGCATATATAAATATGAACATGGAAATCAATAAGGGAATGCACGACACTTAAATTTATTCATCTGTGCTCAGGGTCTGCGCCTGGCTTTGTACAAAGGATCATATGCCTCGCCGGCAAGACTTGTACAAAAGGGTGGTTGCCGGGGGCCCCCGGCAACCGCGCCTTACGGGTAGAACTTGCGAAGATGTTCGATATTCCAGGAATTGCTCACTGGAACGCCATCTTCGGTCTCCAAGCGGACAGCGCCGGGCCTGGTGACTCGTACTACCCGATAAGGGCCTTCCCACTTCGGCGTCAACTTGTTTGAATTCTTGGCGGACTGAATCCGCCGAAGAACAAGGTCGCCTTCCTCAAGGCTTCGGGCATGAACTTTGCGGCTATGGTAGCGGCGCAAAGCTTGCTGGTAGCGTGCAGCTCGCACAGCAGCCTGAAGATGATTCTCCTCAAGGAGCACATCGTCATCTTGGCGCAGTTGCTCTTGCTCAAGCTCATCATAAGCGAGCACTCAAGGTGATCCGTACGTGAGTTCCGTGGGGAGAATTGCTTCCGCTCTGTAAACCAGAGTGAAGGGTGTCTGGCCGGTGGCTCGATTTGGTGTCGTTCTGATTGACCAAAGAACCGCCGGCAACTCATCAATCCAGCGTCTTCCGCACTTTTTCAGCCTGTCAAAGGTTCTGGTCCTGAGACCGCGCAACACTTCAGCATTAGCCCTCTCCGCTTGGCCATTGCTTCTCGGGTGAGCAACAGAGGCAAAACAAATTTTGCCGCCAAGGTCTTGGACGTACTACATGAAGGTGTGACTTGTGAATTGCGTGCCGTTATCGGTGATGATCCTGTTGGGCACACCGAAACGGCAAACTATCCCCTTAAAGAACTTGACGGCCGATTGTGCTGTCACCTTCCTCACTGCTTCCACCTCCGGCCACTTTGTGAACTTGTCGATAGCAACATACAAGTACTCAAAGCCCCCGGTAGCACGGGGGAAAGGGCCCAGTATGTCAAGCCCCCAGACCGAAAATGGCCAGGAGAGAGGGATTGTCTGAAGAGCTTGAGCTGGTTGATGCGATTTCTTCGAATGAAACTGGCACGCTTCACACTTGGTTACTAGTGCAGTTGCATCCTGGAGAGCGGTGGGCCAAAAGAAACCTTGCCGGAATGCTTTCCCGGCAAGTGCTCTTGATCCTATGTGAGAACCACATATGCCTCCATGTATCTCTGCCAACAGCTCTAGTCCATCCTCCCGAGGAATGCACTTTAATTTCACACCGTTTGGTCTCTTTCTGTACAGGACGTCATCGACGAACTTGTACATAACAGACCAACGGGCTACTCTTTCCGCTTCTTCCTGTTCCTCTGGGAGTTCTCCTGTTTGAAGGAAATGGACAATGTGCTGTGCCCATGCTGGAGCCTGAGGCTCGACGGCTAGGACTAAAGGCATCTCCTCCGCCGGGGGAACGTTTGTCTCGACAGCAAGGGCCTGAGGCCCTGCTGGAGCCTGTTGTTCCCCGGCAGGCATGTCGTCGATCCCGGCAACTTCCTTGCCGGCGGCTTCGGGGAGCTCTGCCGGAAAGTACTGACCAGAGTTCAACTTTCTTCTCTTTTATTGCCACATTGATGACGCCACGGATGGTTGAGTCAATTGGAGCACAAAAGTTCCTGGTTCCACAGGCAACTTGAGGGCGGCACGCTTTGACAGGTCATCAGCAATACTGTTCTCGACACGAGGAACGTGCTCCATTTGTAGACCGTCAAAGTGCTCTTCCATTTTTCTCACTTCATCCACGTAGGCTTGCATCAATGGACTCTGATAACTCTTGTTAACTTGCCTGACGACAAGCTGTGAATCACCTTTGATGACGAGCTTTTTGATACCAAGGTCTGCCGCGATCCTAAGATCGGCAAGCAAACCCTCGTATTCTGCTGTGTTGTTGGTCGAACTCTCCCGGGGAAAATGCATTTGGACTACGTACTTGAGGTGCTCTCCAGTGGGTGCGACAAGCAGCACGCCAGCACCGGCGCCTTGCAGCGAGAAAGCCCCGTCAAAGTACATAACCCATTGCTGATCGATTTCCTTGCCGGGGAGAGTTGTTTCTTGAACCTCTTCGTCCGGCGTTGGGGTCCATTCCGCAATGAACTCCGCCAAGGCCCTGCTCTGAATTGTCGAAGTGCTTTCAAACTTGAGGCCAAAGCTCGACAACTCCAACGCCCACTCCACGATCCTGCCGGTTGCTTCTGGATTTTGCAAAATCCGTTGCAACGGAAAGCGAGTGACGACAGTGATTTCATGTGCTTGAAAATAATGGTGCAGCTTCCTTGAGGCCATAAGAAGGCCAAAAAGCAACTTCTGCACGCCAGAATATCTTGACCTAGCTCCTTGTAAAAGAGAGCTAACAAAATAAACTGGGCGATGCACCACCTTTTTCTTCTGCAATGGTCCTTCTGACTGCACAGATCTTGTCTTGCCGGGATCAATCCTTGCCGGGGAAGATCCTGCCGCGTCATCTGACGGTCCTGCCACTGGTGTTGCTTCCTCATCAACCTCTCTCTGCGCCACTAGCGCAGCACTGACCACTTGATTTGTCGCTGCCAGATACAGCAGCAACGGCTCTTGTGGTTTAGGCGCAACTAGCATCGGCGGAGAGGAAAGGTATTTCTTCAAATCTTGCAGCGCAGCCTCTGCCTCCAGAGTCCATTTCATTGGACCTGCCTTCTTCAAAATTTTGAAAAAGGGCAGGGCGCACTCAGCAGATTTGGAAATAAACCTGCTTAGAGCAGCAACACAGCCGGCAAGACGACGTACATCCTTGACGCGTCTCGGCGCTTCAATTTGCTCAATAGCTTTGATCTTGTCGGGGTTCGCTTCGATTCCCCGGCAAGATACAAAGAATCTGAGGAGCTTGCCGGAAGGAACACTGAACACGCACTTCTCAGGATTGAGCTTTAAGTTGATCTTGCGCAGATTTGCAAATGTTTCTTCTAAATCTTGAATGAGCGTCGCTTTGTCTTTGGTTTTGACCACTATATCATCCATATACGCCTCCATATTTCTATGGAGTTGAGGCTCAAAACCAATTTGGACTGCTCTCGCAAATGTCGAACCAGCACTTTTCAACCCGAAAGGCATTCGTATAAAACAATACGTACCACATGGGGTGATAAATGCGGTCTTCTCTTCATCTTCTTTCGCCATGAAAATCTGATGATACCCTGAATAGGCATCAAGGAAGGACAGGAGATCACAACCAGCGGTGGAATCCATAATCTGGTCGATGCGCGGCAAGGGAAAGGGATCTTTTGGATAGGCTTTATTGATATCTGTATAATCGATACAAAGCCTCCATTTCCCATTCGCTTTTCGCACTACAACCGGATTGGCCAACCAGGTTGGATGAAGCACTCCTTTGACCAATCCTGCCGCCTCCAGCTTTCTGATTTCCTCGGCAATGAATTCTTGCCGCTCCAAGGCTTGCTTCCTGACCCTCTGCTTGATGGGCTACGCGTGAGGACAGACAGCAAGGTGGTGCTCAATTACCTCCCTGGGAACACCGGGGATGTCAGACGGTTGCCACGCAAACACGTCGACATTCGCCCGCAGGAAGGCAACGAGCGCGCTTTCCGATTTGTCATCTAGGGTGGAACTTATGGTGAAAGTTCCCCCCGTTCCGTCCTCCCTGACGGGCACCTTCTTGGTCTCCGACGAAGCAGCCTTGGATTTCTTGTTCTCGCCGGTGGAACTCTCTAGTGCATCCTCGACGGAAGCGCAGCACTCCAAGGAGGTGCGCTTGCCGGAGTTCGCGCCAAGATTCTTGCCGGTCTTCTTCTTCCCCCCGGGAGTTCCAGCGGCAGGAGCAGATGCCTTGATGGCAGGTGCTGTAACTGCTTCCCGGTAAAGTTGGTCGGCACAGATGATTGCATCCTTCTTATCGGAATCGATAGTGATGACGCTCAACAGCCCGGGCATCTTCAAAACATTGTATGCGTAGTGTGATGCCGCCATAAACTTAGCCAGTGCTGGCCGACCAAGGATCCCATTGTATGACATGGGGATCTTGGTGACATCAAACACTACCTTCTCGGTCCTGTAGTTGAGCTCGCTACCAAATGTCACCGGCAGCGTAATCTTGCCCTTGGGCTGGGTTCTTCCCGGATTGACCCCTTGAAACGTACCCGTTTCTTCGAGGTCCTCATCAGGAATTTGGAGCTTCTTGAGCACATCCGGTGAGATTATGTTTAGCCCGGCCCCACCGTCAACTAGCATTTTCGTCACCTTGAGGTTGCGAATTGTTGGTGAGACCAACAATGGTAAGCATTCGACCGCAGTTGTGCGATCAGGGTGATCCTCGGCGTCGAAAATGATAGGCATGTTGGACCACTTCAGGGGCCTACATGCATCTGGCGATGGCTCTGTTGCATTGACTTCCCGCACCCACTGTTTGAGTCGACAGTGGGAAGAATGCAGCGAGGCACCCCCATCGATACACATGGCCTCTGTAGCTTTCTGGAATTCTTGCTCACTGGACTCATCATCTTCTTCATCATCATCTCCTTCTTTGTCTCGGCCCCGAGCGGGCCTATCCCTCTGTTGCTTGGCCTTGCCGCGGCGCCCCCCTCGGCCACCGCGCTTCTTGCCGGATCCGTCAGCACCATCTTGGGCCTTCTCCTTATCTCGCCTTTCATATTCGGCCCTCTGTTTCTCGGCAAGCTGTTCAACTTGCCGGCAGTTTTGGAGATCGTGGCCCTTGGTGCGATGGATCTTGCAATACTGCTTGCCAGAGCTTTCCGACTTGTCGACAGCCGCCAAGGCCTGATAGGAAGGACACCCGGCAAGATCCTTGCTGGGGTCACCAACCTTGTCCTTCTTGGCGGCGCTGGGGTTGTCGGATTCCTCGACAGCAAGCACGGCCTTGCCTCCGCGTTTCCTATTCCGCTGCCGGCCTTTCTTTGACGGGGCCGCGGCATCTTCATCTTCGGATTCGCCCGCCGCGCCAACAGCCTCGCCAGGGAGTTTCCTCCCCTCTTCAGCTCGAGCGCATTTGTCGGCCAAAGCGTAAAGCTCGGCAATACTCCTGACTTTGTTCATTGCCAGCTCTTCCCGCATTCTGCGGTTACGCATGTTCTGATGAAACGCGCTAATGACAGCGGCAGGGTGAACGTCAAGAATATTGTACTGCACCCGGCTGAACCTCTGCATAAACTTGCGCAGGGATTCGCCCTCCTTCTGAGGGATGATATGCAAATCACTCTCTTGGCCAGGAGCTTGGTGGCCTCCAACAAAGGCGCCAACAAACTGATGGCACAGATCTGACCAAGAAGAAATAGAATTCTCCGGCAGATGCATCAACCACGACCTGACGTTGGGCTTGAGCACCAACGGGAAGTAGTTGGCAAGTATCTTGTCATCTCGGCCCCCGGCAGCCTGCACCGCAATGGTGTAGATGCTCAGGAACTCCGAGGGATGGGTCTTACCGTCATATTTCTCCGGGACCTCCGGCTTGAAGGTTCGGGAATTGGGCCACTGGACTTGCCGCAGCTCACGGGTAAACACTGGAGTCCCCACCTCATAAGGCAAGTCTCCTACGTCCCCTGGCGCAGGCTCATCGATAGCCGGCCCTGCGCGCTTATCAGACTGATAGCGCGCTTCCCGTCGCCGCTTGATGGTAGTTCGAGCGTCCTCCTTGCCTCGTTCCTGGAGAACTTGACGCTGATCGCGGCGCATCCGTGGATCGGACGACGCCGTGGAAATTTCTTCACGGCGGTCGACCTGCTGGGTTGTCGGCCGCCGCTGGTGCCACGGAGGGGAGTGCACCGTGGTTGCACCACCTCTGGTTTTCTCCACATCGGCTCGCGCCGGATCGATGGGCCTTCGCTGTGAGGGCCCTGCCTCTTGCGGCCCATCTTTGTTGGCGAAGCCGATAAGACTCTGGATAGTAGCTCGCCACTCCTCCATCTTCTCCGGGGCAGGAGGGAAATCGAGGAGCAGCTGCGCACGTGCCAAGGCTTTCGCTGGCGTAGGCGGCGGCGACAGGTGCGAGGTACGTGAGGTGCTCTGACTCCTAGCCATGTTAGAAGGAGCACCACCACGGTCACGCGACCACGCGCCACCTCCGCCGGCAGCTCGGTGGGCATGCTGGTCCCGCGCATCTTGGGATCGATGCGCAGAAATCTTCTCATGGGGACGCCCTGAACCACCAGCGCCATGACGTCGCTCGTCGTGCACGACCTGGGTAGGTCGTGATGCTTGCGCCGGCGCGGGAGCTCCAGTAGGCGCCCTCCGATCTCTGGAATTCGTTGTGCCACCCGTAGGCAACACAGCTCCGTCTCTGGATCCAGCGGCATGTAGGTTGCCTCTGCCACTGCGAACGATGCCGCTCGCCTGGCTCGGATCACCAGAACGCCATGGAGGTTCTAGCCCTCTTCCTTCTGCACCAACGCCATCGCCCGTATGCGAAGGCGCAGGCAAAACGGACGTGGATGGTTGTGCCGTCGTAGAGCTCTTCTTCTTGGGTGGCATGATGATGAAGATGATGAAGAAATTAAGGCACCGACCACTAGATCAGGTTCACGCAACCTTCAATCCCCCTACCTGGCGCGCCAAAGATGTCGGCGTGCGACACCTATGGGATCCCAAGAGACCCCTTTACGATTCGGCGGGGGGCGAGGTATGCGCAAAGAGCAGAACCAACGATTGACGCGGGGCGATTTTACCCAGGTTCGGGCCGCTGATCAGCGTAAAACCCTACTCCTGCCTTGTGTTATTATTAGTGCTCTTGAGCCCAGGCTCCAGGAGTGCTCACAGTGAACAGTACGTTCAAGAGCAGCTACGCATGCAGAATGGGCCAGAAGATCCTTCTTCCCCTGTAGCAGTTGCCGTGGGCCTCCTTTTATACCACAAAGGGGTCACCACAGTGGCAAAATGTACATACATTGAGGTGTAAAGTAGCTACAGGGTCATCATACCTAACCCCTGACGGACTAGGATGAACGCATTTAATGCACCGTAAGGTGTCCGTTTAGGTGTCCTTACTTTCTTGGGGATGGAAAAAGGGGCCATCCCATCAGCACCGCTTAAGCTCTCCTCCACTGGAGCGTCGCCACGCATCCAAAGAAGGACCCAGAATGTCGGGTTTGTCGCTGTGCTAGAGCGGTGGCACAGCAACAAAACCTTGCCGCGCGCCGAAGCTTGCCGGGCGCCAAGCCGTGCCGGGCGCCGATCCTTGCCGGGTTCCGCAGGCCACCCCGGCAAGATCTTGCCGGGGAAGCTGGCCTGCGGATTCCAGCTCTTCTTATCTGCTGATCCTCAGATCTCTGACTTGATGATTTCTTTGGTGGCTTGAATCAACCTCGAACTGTTCCCCGACAAGCCTTGCCGCGAGTATGGCTACAACTGCCCGTGCACAAGTACGGGGTACTAGTGGCCCAATACTTAGTACACCGACACACGTAAACAAATATCAAACCTAATATGTGCTACCCTCGGTAGTACTTAGGCACGTACGACTACATCATAATATCACTATGGATTGCACGTACAACATTTAGTGGTAGTAAGACAAATGCCTATATGCCACACAACTTCATACTATGTGTGCCTGGCTACTTCACTTATTGTGCTACATTACTCAGGTTCGTACATCCCTGAGTACATGTCCGTCTCGTAGTTCCAGTCCCACGTGTTCTTCATAGATGGCACGATCCATAACGGTGGGCAATGGGAGTCCATATCATTGCAACTTCTTAGTGTGGCTCCCCACGATGGAGACTCATCCAAACTGAAGTGGCATAGATCAGGGATAGGGGCTTTCAAGATATGAATCTGTCGGTGCACAATGAAAACGCACCCGTTCTTCATGAATGGCAGGCCGTCGGCATCGTGCACGGAAGGTGGCATCATTTTCACTATGGGGTAGTTGTCCCCAATGAAAACCGAGTACTCTCCAAGTGTGTTCATCCGCACCCAGGTAGCATCATGTAGGATGTGTCCCATACGAAACAAGTCCCCTGGTTTGTCACCGTGAAGATGCGGTTAAAAAGGATCGCAGCGTCTTCGTACTCGTACGGCAACAAATCGGCAGCAGACAGCATGGTCCACCTTAGACCGCCATGTGCAGGATGGATCGCGAAAGCAATTACGATGTCGAACACCGTGATGAGAGTGTAATTTTTGTTGGCGCACGACCTTATCGGGGCTTTCGGGATTGCTATCTTCTTCAATCTCACCGTGGTTCCATCGTAGCAATTCAGGCGATGGCCCATTGCATGACCGATCCCCATGTTGGACAAAGGTTCTACGACAATGGTGTCACCATTGTAGATGTTGTGCAAATTGATGTTGGTACCCTCCCATACATATGCAAGCCAATCTCCATTGGCACCAAGCCTAACCTACGAAACAGTGGGCAGCAGGGGAATTATGAAATGGACGCGGAAGTAGTCTTTAGAATGCATTTACTATGTGATCAAACTCATCACTTACCTGCTCATCAGATAAAATCTGAGTGCCCCTCAACGTCGGCATCTCAAGGGGTGTCAACTTGCAACTACAGCCATGCCGCGCTGGAGAGACCCCCAGGAAACATCCTTGTCCTCGAGGACGCATGGCAGACCAACTAGCATGGCCTTCTCCGACACATATTTACGCACCCTCTTAAAATATTTGGTGCAAGTACCGCTGAGTCTTGCGGATGTGAGGAAGTCGGAGCAACCTACGATTTCTCCCAAAGGATCATCGTCCAAGGTCTCCCAACCTCGACGAGGACGAGAAGCACCACTGCCTTGTGAATCCATGGCAATGGCGACGAACTGCCTTGTCCCTTGGGGAGCTGGTTTACACAAGAGGAGATGGTAACTGGAGGGCTTCATCCCTTCGGAAAGGATGTTCTGCAGGCATGCACTAGTGCAGTTTATATTTGAGATTAGGGAGCTGGCGGGCGGTTTGTTGTACGGCACGTTCACATCCATCCACTAGCCCGGAATTAAAGCACACACGACATTTACAACGACTGGGATTAGTTTGTTTTCTGGGCGCATGGACCAACGCGGACTAGCGGACCTCGTCGCCCTTCTTCAAGCACGAATTCGACAACTACGTGCGTGACATGCGTGCATGCTAATCTTGCATGACCAAACCGTGCGAGGCGGAGCGGTAGGCTGTCGAACTACAGCCTGCATGTTCTAGCCATGTCATCCACACGCAACCTAAAGGCCAATTAATTCTCCACTGGTGTACATGCTACCTATACTGTACTATGCATTGTTTGGCACGAACGTTCCTTGGAGCTTGTGCTGCAACTGGCGTACTCCACAGCCCGCTTCCCTTCTCCTTCCTCTTCCACCGCCCGGGCACGTCCGCGGGAAGTGACCGGTCAACCCTAATATAGTACTACTAGCACAAAAAGATGCATGAATGACCACTAAAATTTCCTTTCTCTTATCTCTATGAAATAATGTGGCGTGAGACTCAAAGCCCTTTAAGTGTGAGTATAATGGAAATCTATTTTTTTAGATGAGCCCTTTAAACAAGAAAGGAGGGAGTATTAGAATTATGTTTTTTTACAAACAAAAGGCGCTCGCCAAGCTTTTATTCATTCATCTTAAAAGCAGTTTACATTAGGGAGTAGTACTAGATATCTCAAATCCATACATACCATGCAATAGTAGTAACTAGTACTAAGTACATAAGCTAAGCTAGACCACACTACTCGTCGTCAGAGATGGGTAGGCAGCCGCATGCTGCAACTCCAGCTCCTCCTGCTCCTCCTCCAGTTTGGCGAACATCTCATCGATCCCTCACTCCCGTTGGCGGTGGAAGCGGCGGTTGGCCTCCACCTCGGCGTCCGACTAGATGGACTCGAGGATGGCCTGCTGTTCCGCCACCCCCTCCGCTCGGGTCAAATCCACCATGGCGAGGCATGCAGTTGGTGGCACCGGCTCCGCCTCGCCCGCGTCCTCCTCCTCCGGCTCCGCTTCGCCTGCGTCGTCGTCCTCCTATTTCGGCTCCAGGTCGCCCTCGTCATTGTTCTCCTCCTCTGGCTCCGCGTGCTACTCCGCATCCACTACCTCCTCCTCTGACTCTGGCTAGTCTAGATTCCAGAGGCAGGGCGGTTGCGATCCGGGCTTCGCGTAGCCTCCAGATCTCTGGAAGTAGATCAAAGCGCCGCTCCGGCGGGGACATGGCGTATTTCATTACCTTCGGCCGAGCCATGGCTATCGAGCGACAGCGACCGGAGAAGGGTCGGCGGGAGGGGAATGAATGCGGCTACTGTTTGGGTTCGCCGTCCGGCTTAAATAAATGCGCTCCATCATGTGTACCCGCGAGTGCACAAATTGTACACATACGGGTATGTTTAGGGGGCGTCACATAACTGGTATGTGTGTGAGATTCTGAGAGACAGAGTGTGTGTGTGCGCCTCTACTCTTTGGACATGTACTCCACCTTTTGCATCGGGATATAAGTATAATGGTACTACACTTTAGCTTGTGATTTACGTGGCCATATTAATGTGATTGTGTAAAAAAATGTCACTTCCTGCTCGTGATTTTGCGTTATATAATTATGAGAAGTTTGCTAACTACTAAAATAAAGTGGAATTTGTTCATGTTATATAAGTAAATTAAGAAGATTGATTATCATACGGGTAAGGTTGGACTAAGGGTGGTAGGAACAAATGCTCCACCTAGAGCATGTGTGTGTGAAATGGAGTCTTAGAGTATGTGTGTGTGTGTGTGTGTGTGTGTGTGTGTGTGTGAAACTGAGTCTTCAGTAGGGAAAGTAATTAAGTGTGTGTGGCTTCATCGTAGAGAGGTGATGTGTATGGCAGAGGCCTCCAACGAGGGGGAGGGGGGTTACGAGAGAGAAGAGGCCCGTAAAGAGGGAAGAGAAGGAGTGAGCGCATGAGAGGAGTGGACATCGAGATAACGTGTTTGTTCGAGAGACACCGAGGAAGACTACTATCGATGGTGCATATAGGCGGGAATTAAATGAAGGGATAGTCTTATTGGTTTCTGGGATAGAGGGAAGGAGTGAGAGAGGGGGGTAGCTAGTGTGGCACCCCGGCTCAGAGAAACCGGAACGCCCCGTATTCCAGCCCAGAGATCGAAGAGAAGTCTTCTGGAATATGGCACTGTTTAGCCTAGAACAAATCAACTCTTTATTACAAGCTATATGGATACAAGGGGATTACATCGGCACGGCGACACTATGCCTGCCACGGTTACTCCATGCAAGCAGCAGAACAACACGAAGCAGCGGAATAACTCTAGCAGCGGAACAGCGATGATGGTGATGAACTCTACTCCGCAGGGACTCTGGCTAGAACGCTTATCCTAGCTCGCAAACAAGGAATCCACGGCAAACAAGTGTGAAATGGAGCCTTAGAGTATGTGCGTGTGTGTGTGTGTGAAACTGAGTCTTCGGTAGGGAAAGTAATTAAGTGTGTGTGGCTTCATCGTAGAGAGGTGATGTGTATGGCAGAGGCCTCCAATGAGGGGGGGGTTACGAGAGAGAAGAGGCCCGTAAAGAGGGAAGAGAAGGAGTGTGCGCATGAGAGGAGTGGACATCGAGATAACGTGTTTGTTCGAGAGACACCGAGGAAGACTACTATCGATGGTGCATGTAGGCGGGAATTAAATGAAGGGATAGTCTTATTGGTTTCTGGGATAGAGGGAAGGAGTGAGAGAGGGGGGTAGCTAGTGTGGCACCCCGGCTCAGAGAAACCGGAACGCCCCGTATTCCAGCCCAGAGATCGAGGAGAAGTCTTCTGGAATACGGCACTGCTTAGCCTAGAACAAATCAACTCTTTATTACAAGCTATATGGATACAAGGGGATTACATCGGCACGGCGACACTATGCCTGCCACGATTGCTCCATGCAAGCAGCAGAACAACATGAAGCAGCGGAATAACTCTAGCAGTGGAACAACAACGATGGTGATTAACTCTACTCCGCAGGGACTCTGGCTGGAACGCTTATCCTAGCTCGCAAACAAGGAATCCACGGCAAACAAGCAATCAAATCCGGCATGCCCTGCAAACTGGCATGACACGCCATGTCAGTACATTGAATGTACTTGCAAGCTCACATCAACCAAAAGCAATCAAGACAGACAACAGCATGGCAATTACAGATTAACAAGGATTAACATGATACTATCAGATTAATCATAGCATGAACAAGATGAACATGATATAGCTAGAACAATATGAGCATGGCATGAACATATGAACATGATGATACTAGCATGCAACATGATGACGCTATCATGCACCAACTTACTCTTCTCGGGTTACCTCGTAACCATCACATGCATAAGCTTACCATCACGGACATTACACGATCATCTCAGGATCCAATCAAGCTTGGTATTACAATACCGTAGTAATCATTACATGACCACAAGGAGCTTGACCTTTACCCTTGACTCTCGCATGACACCACAATTTTCCAACAATTTGGTATCCTCGATACCACGGTGATCCTCTCTCGATCACAACAAATCTCTTTCTCATCATCGAACCAAGGTTGTTATTAAGCACATTATTATTATTACTGTTGACTCATAGTGTGACCGATTACTAACTGGGCCCTTATCCGCAGGCGCGGCTATCGATAGATTGAATACACACTCTGCAGAGGTTAGCACACTGTACCCACACCACGGAACCCATGGCCTCGCACTCCCATTCGGGTGGACCAATGGTGTTCCGACAAAACCGATCTTCTGCCACCGCACTCTCCCAGCCACTCCGACCAACTCCCCTCTGGGCTAAGTCTTGGGTGGCCCCGATGTCTACCAAAGACATTCAACGACCACCGTCATGGCAAAACAATAAACGGTCCCAAACGGGGACATGAGCTCAAAACCAACCACGGGCACACAAGGCTTATGCCGTCCTACCCGGCCAAGGTAGCGCCCACACATAACCTTCCCTCTTTGGAGGCACCGGCGAGAGGCATGACAATAGACCCAGTTAGGACCCTCCCATAAAAGGCAAATGTGGTTGCACTGGTCAGCTCGATTTGGTGGCACCATGACTCAGCCAACAGTTGTTCAAGTTCATTTAAGTCCGGTTAAACTTGAATGCAAATGATGCTGAGTCATACAATATAACATGATGCAACTATCATGCATGATATCAACATAAACATGGGGGTACAACATAATCATCAAGCATATCAACAACAATAATGCATATATCCGAATGAGCATGGCATACTGACTAGCATGAACATCACAGGTATAACACTACTCATAGCATAACATGACGACTAGCATTAACAATAAATACTAAGCAAGACATATCAAGAATACTACCAAGTAAGCATATAATCAGCTGGATGCAAAGAAACAAGCATATCCATGGTACTTGGTAGCCGACCATAGTCATGCAACGAAGAGCATTACTAACACCAACCTGTACTACTACTCAGCATGACATACGATAGAAATACTAGCAACTAGTACATGATAACCAGGTGCATAAAAACATAGCATGAAAGTGAACACAAATCCATAAGCATCACCGAAACAACGATAACCGTATCAAAACAAGAAGACATTTATTAAATATTCAAGTTGAAAACCATGGCTACTGCATGGCCATCATGCAAGTGGGTGTTGTGGCTTGCCTGGGGATGAAGAATACACCGGGAAGAAGTGCGGAAAGATCGCGGAAGGAATCGCCGAAAAAGTTTCTCCCTCGGAGGGGGCTGATTAGGGGCAAGGGCAATAAGGTCATTTCTAGTATGTCAAACCACAGTGAAAATGATATGAACAGAACGGGCTCGACGAGACGAAGACGTGGGCATTGGATTCACCTCAATCGGAGTTACGAGCAAAAAGTTATAATAGTTTTTCTGCCAGGGACCTATCTATGATAAAAAAATATCTGACTGGACCTAAACAGAAAAACCGAAAACATATTTGAAGGGGATACGCTTTCTATAAGCGAAAACGTACTCTGGGGATGTCGTTTCCACTTGCCACGCTGGCAGAGGCAGGGCTGGGCGCTTGAGGCGCTGACTGGTGGGTCCCGCGGGCTCTCTGTCTCTCCTGCCTCCCTTCTTCTTCCTCCCATGTACGCGCGCCTGGCCGAGGGAGGAGCTCGCCCCGACGGCGATTGCCGGCGGCACAGGTCACCTCAGACGGCGCCCGGCCTACCGGCGGGTTCAGGAGACCGAGGCGCGCACACCCATGTAGGTCTCGACCGCCGTGGAGCTTGGGGAAGAGCGGGACATCGACCGCGGCGGAGCATGCCATCGGCCACCGGTGAGCTCACGGCTACAAGCCACTGGAGGAGGAGGAGAGGTGATGGGGTGGTTTGGTAGTGGTGGTGGAGGCCTCTGGAGGTGGTGGAGCGGAGGGAGATGGCCAGGGTCGCTGGAATCGGAGGGACCCGAGGCGGTGGCCGGGGCGGCGATGGAAGGGCAGGGGAGCAGCTCGAGCTCAATGGAGAGCCTGGGGAGGTTGCTAGGAGTGAGGGGAGGCCGATGAGATGCTCGGGAGTGCCGCGGGGCTGGCTATTTATAGGCGGGGCGAGGTGCCCGAGCCGGTCACCGCCGCACGAGCTTGGCCAAGGCTTTGGCGACGCTCAGCGATCACGGGGAGGGACGAGAACACGACGAGGCAGTGGCGCAGCGGCGCAGCGGTCACGGAGCAGAGCAAGCCAAGGGGACACGGGAAGGAAGTGGACAGAGGAGGAAGACGACGGCCATCTACAGATTTCCCGTGGGCGCGCGGCGACGAGCGCCAGCGAGCGAGCTGCCGGAGGGGGAGAGGGGTCCGGGGAGAAGAAGACAGCAAGGGGGAGCTGCTAGACATGCCCGTGCTCGCTGAGATGCCGAGCAGAGGAGGGGCCCGAGCAAAACGACGGCCAGCTCGCGCCCACTGCATGCCAAAGCGGTGGTCACCGTGCAGACTGGCATGACGAGGACAAGAGGGGCTACCGTGATATGTCTGGTGATGAGTCCCTGCATCACTGAGTCTGAGAGAGGTGATGGATCAAAGAAAGGAGCTCTGGATCAATGGGATTCATCTCTGAAAGTTTGCTGTTGCAAACTGTTGCATGATGCTGTGGTGAGCAGAGAAGAGATAAGGGACAGAGCTCATGTCTGGGAGATTTCGATTAAGAAGGACCATAATCCTGTCAATTATGAGGTGATTTGGACCAGTATTTAATATAGTTGCTTTACAACTACATAAATTGGTCCAGAAACAAGAACAGGAAGAAGCACTCACTAGGAGTGATGACTTGGGCGGAAAATGAACATGGCAAGGTTATTTGGTCATATGAGAGTGCCATAAAAATTTCATGCCATTTGGACAAGCCAAAATGGTACTTCCTTCATATAGCACATCTCTGGACAGAAACTTAGGAAAAATCCTGAGGGAAAATGGCTAGATGAAATGAGCCCAAATCTTGTGGAGATAGGTTATATGGATAGAAGAAGGCTTAGGAAAATTTTCAGCAGTAATGGAGCAAGATAAAATATACTTGCTTCACTAACTAAAAATTTGGACCGAAACAAAGAATTGATGCTAAGCTCACATGGTTGCATTGCATGAGCTCAAATCTTGAGGAGGGTGATTATTTGATCATATGAAGGACCATGCAAAACTTAAACTTATTTGGACCATCCTAGCTAGTACTTCCTTCACAAACAATTCCCTCAGACAGGAACTTTGAAAAATTGCTCAGGAATATTCACTAGGCAAATTAAGTTGAATTTTGGCATGAGGCAATTATATGGACATGAAAAGGTGTCCAAAAAGTTTGGGGTCAATTGGTCAAAGGTAAATGGCACTTGCTTCACAAACCGCCATTCAGGACAAAATAGAAAAGGAATTAATTGAGCATGATGAGGAACATGGCAAATGAAATATTTTGCCATATTTGAGTAAGATATGACCCAAACAATTTATGAGAATTATTTGGGAATTTTGGGAGTGATAGAAATATAGGTTGCTTCACAACCTAGGGCAAAAAGGATTATTCCTTTAATAGAAAAAGGAATATTCCCAAGAAAATAATATTGGGGTTGGGCCAAGATGAAAATGGCAAGGTCTTGGGATGGATATGAGGATGACAAGCCACTCTGTAAAGAAAGAAGAGGTCATCTTCTTCAGTTTCCAGACCACATAGCCACAGAAAAGAAAAACTCAAGCAAAATCCTCAGAAAATCAAAAGAAAAAGAAAGGGCCAAAAATCAGGGTGTGACAGCTAGAAGGAGATAGTTAAGTGTGAGTGTGTGTTTTAGAAAAGAGACCCATCCAGACGGAAGTCATGTGCACACAAGAAGAGAAAGATTCGATGTGGGTTGAGGGTAATTAACTATGTATGGAGACATATGAGACCTTTGAACGTGCATGTGCCAGAGGTATACATATGTGGGATGTGTGTGTGATACGTCTCCAACGTATCTATAATTTTAGATTGTTCCATGCTGTTATATTATCATTCTTGGATGTTTTACAATCATTTTATAGCAACTTTATATCATTTTTTGGGACTAACCTATTGACATAGTGCCCAGATCCAGTTGCTATTCTTGCTTGTTTTTTACTTCACAGAAAATCAATACCAAACGGAGTCCAAATGCAGCGAAACTTTTTGGAGAATTTTTCTGGGCCAGAAGACACAGAATGGGCCAAAGAAGTACCAGAGGGGTGCCCCGAGGGGGGCACAACCCACCTGGGTGCGCCTGGGCCCCAGGCGCGCCCTGGTGAGTTGTGCCCACCTCGGTGGCCTCCCGCACCGCCTCTTTGCTCTATAAATACCCAAATATTCCAGAAACCCTAGGGGAGTCGACGAAACACAATTCCAGCCATCGCAAGTTCCAGAACCACTAGATGCAATCTAGACACCATCACGGAGGGGTTCATCATCCTTATTGGTGCCTCTCCGATGATGCGTGAGTGGTTCATTGTAGACCTACGGGTCCATAGTTAGTAGCTAGATGGCTTCCTCTCTCTCATTTGATTCTCAATATAATGGTCTCTTGGAGATCTATTTGATGTAACTCTTTTTGCGGTGTGTTTGTTGGGATCCGATGAACTTTGAGTTTATGATCAGATCTATTTTATCCATGAAAGTTATTTGAGTTTTGATCTCTTATATGCATGATTACTTATAGCCTCGTATTTCTTCTTCGAATCTTTGGTTTAGTTAGGCTGACTAGATCGATTTTTCTTGCCATGGGAAGAGGTGCTTTGTGATGGGTTCGATCTTACGGTGCTCAATCCCAGTGACAGAAGGGGACATGACACGTATGTATCGTTGCTATTAAGGATAACAAGATGGGGTCTATTCCTACATGAATAGATCTTGTCTACATCATGTCATCGTTCTTATTGCATTACTCTGTTTCTCCATGAACTTAATACACTAGATGCATGCTGGATAGCATTCGATGTGTGGAGTAATAGTAGTAGATGCAGGCAGGAGTCGGTCTACTAATCTTGGATGTGATGCCTATATGATGATCATTGCCTGGATATCATCATAATTATTTGAAGTTCTATCAATTGCCCAATAGTAATTTGTCTACCCACCGTATGCTATTTTCTCGAGAGAAGCCACTAGTGAAATCTACGGCCCCGGGGTCTATTTTCTCATCATATATCTTCAGATCTATATTGCTATTTGCCTTTTTTTTATTTATTTGCATCTTTTATTTTCAGATCTATATTATCAAAAACCCAAAAATACCTCGCTAAATTTTATTTGCCATTATTCTATTTGCATCTACGAAATTATATCTTTACCAATCTTTTACCCGTGAGGGATTGACAACCCCTCTTACGCGTCAGGTTGGAAGTATTTGTTCTTTGTGTGCAAGTACCGTTTACATAGTGTTGCTTGGTTCTCCTACTAGTTCGATAACCTTGGTTTTATAACTGAGGGAAATACCTAATAAAACTGTACTGCATCATCCCTTCCTCTTCGGGGAAAAACTAATGCGGATACAAGCCATCAAGAAAGGATTTCTGGCGCCGTTGCTGGGGAGGATCAAGTCAAGATAGTCTCCCGACAACTCGCCAATTTCTGGCGCCGTTGCCGGGGAGACATCATCAACATTTACCAAGTTCCTAATCACAAATATCATCTCCTTGCAATTTATATTATTTGCCATTTGCCTCTCGTTTTCATCTCCCCCACTTAACAAAAATTTACCGTTTTATTCGCCCTCTTTTTTGTTCGCCATTTTTTTCGTCAGATCTGTTTTTGTGTGCAATCTTGTTTGCGTAGTCACGATGACTCAAGAGAACACTAAGTTGTGTGATTTCTCTAATACCAACAACAATGATTTTATTAGCACTCCGATTGCTCCTCCTGCCACTAGTGCAGAATCTTGTGATATTAATGCCGCTTTGTTGAATCTTGTCATGAAAGATCAATTTTCCGGTACTCCTAATGAGGATGCCACGTCCCATCTTAACACATTCGTAGAATAATGCGATATGAAAAAGAAAAAATATGTGGACAATGATATTGTGAAGTTGAAATTATTTCCGTTTTCTTTGCGAGATAGTGCAAAAATTTGGTTTTCTTCTTTGCCACGCAATAGTATCGATTCTTGGGACAAGTGCAAAGATGCTTTCATTACTAAGTATTTTCCGCCCGCGAAAATTATTCCCTTAGAACTCAAATCATGAATTTTAAGCAACTTGAGCATGAACATGTTGCACAATCTTGGGAAAGAATGAAATTGATGCTAAGAAATTGTCCCACTCATGGTTTAAATCTTTGGATGATCATACAAATTTTTTATGCGGGATTGAATTTTGTCTCTAGAAATCTTCTAGATTCTGCCGCGGGTGGTACTTTTATGGAAATTACTTTGGGTGAAGCTACTAAATTGTTAGACAATATTATGGCAAATTATTCACAATGCTCTTATGAAATTGGTTGCTAATAAAAATGCTCCTATTGATCTTAATGATGTGCCCTTGTCTACTTTGATTGAGCAAAATAGTGATCCCGTAGATGTGAATTTTGTCTCGCGAAACAATTTTAATAACAATGCTTATAGAGGTAATTTTAATCCTAGGCCTTTTCCTGGAAATTCCTCTAATAATTATGGTGGTTCCTATGGTAATCCTTCTTATAATAATAATAGGCACACCTGTGATCTTGAGAATAATATTAAAGAATTATCAATGCCCAAAAGGTTTTCAATAATACGATAGAAGAAAAGTTGAATAAGATTGATGATATGTCCAGAAGCATTGATAGAATTTCTCATGATGTAGAAAATCTCAAGATGAAATTTTTTGTGCCTAAGGTTGAGGAATCAATTAAAGCTTTATATTTTTCTATGGATGAAAGTAAGAAAAGAACCGCTATGCTTAGAGCTAAAAGAGAATATTTAGAAAAAGCGTTTTCTAGTGATTGCTTTCATAAAAGTGATGAAGATCTTAAAGTGATTGGTGTTTCTTCTATTGATTCCTTGTTTAGTAAAATTAAAATTGATGATATAGGGACTTAAGAAGAGTCAACTTTAGTTAGAAGGCGTCCAGATAATTCGGAGAGTGAAAATCTTGTTGAGAAAATTGATAAAAGTGGGTTTGGAGAGGTCAAAACTTTAACTAGTGATATGCCCACTCTTTTGGATTACAAAGACTTTAATTATGATAGTTGCTCTTTGATTGATTGTATTTCTTTGTTGCAATCCATGATTAATTCACCCCATGCCTATGAACAAAATAAAGCTTTTACTAAACATATTGTTGTTACCATGATGAAAGCTTTTGAAGAAAAGTTGGAATTAGAGATCTCAATTCCTAGAAAATTACATGATGAATGGGAACCCACCATCAAAGTCAAGATAAAAAATTATGAGTGTTTTGCTTTATGTGATTTGGGTGCTAGTGTTTCCACAATTCCGGAATCTTTATGTGATGTGCTTGGTCTTACCAATATTGAAGAGTGTTCTTTAAATTTGCACTTGGCGGATTCTACTATTAAAAAGCCTATGGGAAGAATTAATGATGTTCTTATTCTTCAAATAGGAATTATTTGCCCATAGATTTTATTGTTCTTGATATTGATTGCAATCCATCTTGTCCAATTATTCTTGGTACACTGTTTTTACGAACTATAGGTGCCGTGATTGATATGAAAGAAGGGAATATTAAATTTCAATTTCCTTTGAGAAAGGGTATGGAACACTTCCCTAGAACAAGAATTAATCCACCATATGAATCAATCATGAGGGCATCCTATGGATTCAAAACCAAAGATGACAAAACTTAGATCTATGCTTTATGCCTAGCTAGGGGCGTAAAACGATAGCGCTTGTTGGGAGGCAACCCAATGAATAAAATTTATTTTTGCCTTTTTCTTTCTATTCATGAGTGTTTGCACAATTATGCCTCTGTTATGATTGTGTTTTTTATGTTTTAATTAGTGTTTGTGCCAAGTAAAGCCTTTGGGATAGCTTTGGTGATAGTTGATTTGATCTTGTTGGAAAACAGAAACTTTTGCGTCCAGTAAAATAATTGTCTAGATTCACAGAAGCGACAAAAAATTCTGAATTGTTTACACGAGATTGATATACAAATTGCCTCTGTTGTCCTAATTTTTAAATTTTTTGGAGTTACAGAAGTATGCGAACAATTTGCATTTTTACAGACTGTTCTGTTTTTGACAGATTCTGTTTTCTTTGCATTGTGTGCTTATTTTGATGAATCTATGGTTTGTATCGGGGGGTATAAGCCATGGTAAAGTTAGAATACGGTTGATATAATGCAATAACAAAATTTGAATGGGTTTTCTACAGTACTTAAAGTAAACATTGGTTTTCTTATACTAACGGATCTCACGAAGGTTTTGTTAAGTTTTGTTTGATTGAAGTTTTCAAGTTTTGGGTGAGATCACGATGGATGAAGGAATAAGGAGTAAGAAGAGCCTAAGCTTGGGGATGCCCCATGGCACCCCAAGCTATTATCCAAAGAGAAACAAGCAACTAAGCTTGGGGATGCCCCCAAGTGGCATTCCCTCTTTCTTCTAACGACCATCGGTATTTTACTTGGAGCTATATTTTTATTCATCACATATCATGAGTTTTGCTTGGAGCTTCTTGTATGATACGAGTCTTTGCTTGTTTTGCTTTTTAGTTTGTCACAAGTATCCTTGCTGGACACACCTATTTGAGAGAGCCAAAATTATGCTATGATTTGTTAGAATTGCTCTATGTGCTTCACTTAAATTTTTTGAGCTATGGAATTGCTCTAGTGCTTCACTTATATCCTTTTGAGCACGGTGTGCTTTAACATTTTTAAAGAAATGCTCTCATGCTTCACTTAGATTTATTTGAGAGTTAGTAAATTTTTGAAGAAATTCTCTCATGCTTCACTTATATTATTTTGAGAGACAATTTTTTTTATGCTCGTGTTCTTCACTTAGATTTGTTTGAGCTATCAAAAGCAACACATGAAACTAGTCCCAAAGTGATAGATATCCAAGAGGGATATAATAAAAACTTTCATAAAGATCATTGGACAAATTAAACTTGATTCTTTGTAATAGTTTTGCGATATGATGATATAATATATGAGTCATGTTGGTGAGTAATTATGCTTTAGTAAGAATATTGGTGTTAAGGTTTGTGATTCCCTATGCAAGCACGCAAGTCAATAGTTATGCAATGAAATTACATCCTACTTGTGGTGCATTATTCGGTGTTAGTTATGCTTAATGCTCGTTTATGAGATTTTTCGTTTCTTGGTTGGATGCTTCTCAATCTTTTTGCTAGCCTTCACTTGTACTAAGTAGGAATACTACTTGTGCATCCAAAAACCTTAAACCCAGTTTTGCCATATGAGTCCACCATACCTACCTATATGCGCTATTTCTGTGCCGTTCTAAGCAAATTTGTATGTGCCATCTCTAATTTCAAAATAAATTTCCTTTTTGTGTGCTCGTACTGCTCATGAAGCGGCAGGGGGTGGCCAATATTTTCCATGCTAGATGTGTTATTCTCAAGATGAGTGTTTATTCACTTGTCATTGCACGAGAGTACGGCAAAGGTATTAGGGATGCCCAGTCCCGAAATGAAAAATAAATTTACTTTATGTTGTCAAATAATAAATTCCTTGGAAAGTGTTGGTATGGACGGCACCCGTGGATACGGCTAGCCGTGGAATGTGAAAGTATGGTGGAAAAATGAATAAACTTTATTTTCTGCTTGGGAACCGCCTATGATATATCTAGCATGGAAAGTGTTGGGAATTACTCGGTCGTTTTCGTTGACGGGAAAAGTATACCTCTCAAAATGTTTTATCTCTTAATTTTTGCTTCGAGCTCTGGCACCTCTACAAATCCCTACTTCCCTCTGCGAAGGGCCTTTCTATTTATTTTATGCAATTTTTATTTTTATTTGAGTCTCCATCTTCTCTTATAAAGCACCAACTAAGGGGCACTATGATCGTACTTGAGCATTGGATGTAGCTAATATGCGAGTGTGTTTCATGAATGGATCAATGATTGAGCATGATGGGCTAGGGATAACTTGCTTTAGTGTTGATATTTTGAAAGACATGGTTGCTTGTTGATATGCATGAGTATAGAAATCTTCATGTCAAAACTAAACTATTGCTTTGAACCACATAAAAGTCCATATGTCCATGCTACAAAATAAAAGAATGTGATGAACATGTCAGGCAGCATTCCACATCAAAAATTCTGTTTTGATCATTTACCTACTCGAGGACGAGCAGGAATTAAGCTTGGGGATGCTGATACGTCTCCAACGTATCTATAATTTTTGATTGTGCCATGCTCTTATATTATCATTCTTGGATGTTTTACAATCATTTTATAGCAACTTTATATCATTTTTTGGGACTAACCTATTGACATAGTGACCAATGCGAGTTGCTATTTTTTGCTTGTTTTTTACTTCGCAGAAAATCAATACCAAGCAGAGTCCAAACACAGCGAAACTTTTTGGAGAATTTTTCTAGGCCAGAAGACACGGGATGGGCCAAAGAAATACCAGAGGGGTGCCCCGAGGGGGGCACAACCTACCTGGGCGCGCCTTGGGGCCCAGGCGCGCCCTGGTGGGTTGTGCCCACCTCGGTGGTCTCCCGCACAGCCTCTTTGCTCTATAAATACCCAAATATTCGAGAAACCCTAGGGGAGTCGACGAAACACAATTCCAGCCACCGCAAGTTCCAGAACCACCAGATCCAATCTAGGCACCATCACGGAGGGGTTCGTCATCCTCATTGGTGACTCTCCGATGATGCTTGAGTAGTTCATTGTAGACCTACGGGTCTATAGTTAGTAGCTAGATGGCTTCATCTCTCTCATTTGATTCTCAATACAATGGTCTCTTGCAGATCTATTTGATGTAACTCTTTTTGCGGTGTGTTTGTTGGGATCCGATAAACTTTGAGTTTATGATCAGATCTATTTTATCCATGAAAGTTATTTGAGTTTTGATCTCTTATATGCATGATTACTTATAGCCTTGTATTTCTTCTTCGAATCTTTGGTTTAGTTAGGCCGACTAGATCGATTTTTCTTGCCATGGGAAGAGGTGCTTTGTGATGGGTTCGATCTTACGGTGCTCAATCCTAGTGAAAGAAGGGGACATGACACGTATGTATCGTTGCTATTAAGGATAACAAGATTGAGTCTATTCCTACATAAATAGATCTTGTCTACATCATGTCATCGCTCTTGTTGCATTACTCCGTTTCTCCATGAACTTAATACACTAGATGCATGCTGGATAGCGGTCGATGTGTGGAGTAATAGTAGTAGATGCAGGCAGGAGTCGGTCTACTAATCTTGGACGTGATGCCTATATAATGATCATTGCCTGGATATCATCATAATTATTTGAAGTTCTATCAATTGTCCAACAGTAATTTGTCTACCCACGGTATGCTATTTTCTCGAGAGAAGCCACTAGTGAAATCTATGACCGCCCTGTCTATTTTCTCATCATATATCTTCAGATCTACATTGCTATTTGCCTTTTTATTTATTTGCATCTTTTATTTTCAGATCTATATTATCAAAAACACAAAAATACCTCGCTGAATTTTATTTACCGTTATTCTATTTGCATCTACCAAATTATATCTTTACCAATCTTTTACCCGTGAGGGATTGACAACCCCTCTTACGCGTCAGGTTGCAAGTATTTGTTCTTTGTGTGCAGGTACCGTTTACATAGTGTTGCTTGGTTCTCCTACTGGTTCAATAACCTTGGTTTCATAACCGAGGGAAATACCTATCGAAGCTGTACTGCATCATCCCTTCCTCTTCGGGGAAAAGTGACGCGGATACGAGCCATCAGTGTGCGCGCGCATGATCGACATAAAAGAAAGGAGACATAAGTCATAAGATCAACGAGGTGGGAGAGATGGATCGGTATGACAGTATGCATGCATGTGAGAGTGGAGGGAAGAAGGCCCGATGATTGAGCATGTGTTTTTGTCTTTAAGAGAGTGTGGCGTGGGCTGGAGCATGCATCTATGGAGAGCAGAGAGAGTGAGATACAACGTGTGTGCAAAAGAGATCGGCCTATAGATGCATGTATAGAGAAACAGATATAGTGTGCATGATAGGAAGCAAGAGTGCGTGCGAGAAATAAAGGTTGACTGAGAAACAGATAGATAGAGAGATAGAGATGCTAGCTAGAGGGACATCGGCTAGTTTGTGTGTTAGAGATAACAGTCGAGTGGTTCAGAGGGGTGAGTTATGTGTGTGTGAGAGAAAGATAAAAAGAGGGTGCATGACTGCATGTAGAGAGAAATAGATATAATGTGCGTGATAGGAAGCAAGAGTGCGGGCGAGAAAGAAGGTTGGTGGAGAAACAGAGAAATAGAAAGATAGAGATGATAGCTAGAGGTAGATCGGCTAGTGTGTGTGTGTGTTAGAGATAAGAGTCGAGTGGATAAGAAGGTTGAGTTATGTGTGTGGGTGTGATAGAGATAGATAGAGGGTGCATGTGAGTAACATACAAATGAATATTGGATAGAAATGAGATCCCGAGAGACGGAGTTTTGTGTTTGCGAGAGAGAAAGATATTTCTCAAGGAGAGTCGTAACTAGAGAGAAATATCAGGGAACGCGTGATATCCTTAGGGAGAGAGGGTGTGTGATCGGCATACAAAGGGAATGGTGGAGAGATATGAGACCCTGCGAGACGGAGTTTGTGTTTGTGTGTGTGAGATATATATATATTTAAGAGGGAGAGTCGTAGCTACCGAGACATAGCGAGCGCGACACATCTTTGTGTGGGAGGGTGTGTGTGAGCGGCATACACGGGAATAGTAGAGAGAAATGAAACCGCGGGGAGACGAAGTTTGTGTTTGTGTGAGAGAAAGAGATTTCACAGGGAGAATCATAGTTAGAGACACATAGCAGGGAGCAAGATATACTTAGAGAGAGACAGAGTGAAGGTCGAGGAGAGAGTACCGTCAGTGTGTTACGAAGATAAAAGACGGTTGTCGACATACAAGTAGCACGAGAAATACCCGAGAGACGGTGAAGGCGTATAGGTCTAGAGAGATATATAAGCATGAGTGATAGCCATATGAGACGGATATCTGGATTAAAGGGGATTCAAATATTTAAACTAGAGATCAGGACATCAATAATATCATAACGAAAATTGGTCCATCAAACATGCATATTCATTTGAATTTGGGGACACGTGTAATGTTATTTAGTTTATCAATATTAGTGATCCATAGATTTTTTTAATTAGAGACAATGCATGGTTTACATGCAATTAATGTCTAAACGGGATTACACTATATGTTGCGTGTGTCAAATACATTATACGTGTTTGAGAAGTAAAAAAACCCGCATGAAACACACATTAATTGGAGACAGTTAGCGAGGAATGCATACATTGGATTTCAACATAAAGTGGTTTCAAATATTTGAAAATTAAAATTAAAATGGATTCAGCCTTATGAATCTGAGATCATGCCTTTTGTAAACCATATATATGTATAAAGGGTGTTGTGCTTTTCAAAGAATAATAAAAAAATTGATGTATGTAGATTTGTATTCGAATACAAAATGGATCCTGCCCGAAAAAAAAACAAAATGGATTTGAATTGAGTTGGCATGGTAAACGTGCAATATTTTTCTGTAAAAATTTGGACGAAGCGGGGAAACTCGCACTAACCACCCGAAACCAAAATCTGTGAGATGGAAATTACTGCCTATCCCTGACACGCAAAGCCTGTCGGCTCGATTTCTATAGGTTTTGATAGGGGTAGGCTTGTAATTTTACTCAAACATGACATAACCGCCTCCGCCTCTCACCTCCCCAGATTCATACACGGTGGGCGCCAAAACACAGTTCCTCCTCAGCCCAACTCGCCTCTCACCCCGATTCATACACGGTGGGCGTCAAAACAAACTCTCCTCGGTCAAAATCTCCGTCGGCAAATATTCGGTGTATTCGAGATTACCGTCCTATCCCCAACCGACCAATATTGTTGTGATGTAGGAAATTGTAAACGGGGGCTAAGTGTAAATTTCCTCGCATTTGAGACAAGCGCGTCCTGAAGACATGGTTCCCCCTATCTCTCTCCCTCCATTTCCCCATTCATACTCCGTGGGCGCCAAAACACCATGTACACCCCAGTCTCCTCCGTCTGCCACCCCATCCATCGCCGTCCTCCTCCACCATGCCGGAGCTGATACCCCGACGACGTCGTCCATTACAAGAGATCGACCTCTCTCATCCAAGGTTTCAGACCAGGATCCTTGCATCGCGTCCTCTCGCTTCATCCGCGCCGTCATCCACCTTGTCGAGGCCGCTCGCACGACCGTCTCGTCCACTGCACTAGGATATTTCCCTCGCCGCCACCGTCTTCCCTCATAGATCTGCTTCCACGCCGCCGATAGCCATCACTAGCAGCACCCTCAACGCCTCAGCAGATGCTTACATGGAGATACACCAGAGGCGGTACTCTTTTGTATCTACTCAAGTTATTTATCTCAGCAAGAAAATAGATCGCCACTGCTTTACTATGATTTCTTGTCCATCACTTAGAATCTTACTTGTTAGTTAAAAGCAAACATTGGGTGCGAAGTTGCTTTGTTCGGTTTGCACCTTCAGATCCGCCATGGCACACTCACCACTATACTTGCAATGCTTATGGTTTTCCCCTTTTATATTCCACATTAGCTTAAATGACAGTCGACTGAATTTCAATTTGGGGTCAGTTCATTTTTGAGAGTTCACCGGAGGGAAGGAAGGGGCTCGTCGGAGGGCTGCCCCATTATCTATCTTAGGGTTTTGGGTGGGGACAGTGGTTGTGGGGGGCTGTCGTCAGGCTATGGTGGGGCCTCGCCGGAGGCAAAACTCGACGTGGGTGGGGGTGGGGGGCTGGGGTTGGCTAAAGGGATGGCCGGGGGCGGCGGAAGACCGGAGGTGGTGGGCGGTTCAGTGGAGGGCGGGGGCCGCTGGTTTGGCCGGCGGCCCGTGCGGTGGTCTGTAGGGGAAGAAAAACAGGCGAGGAAGAAGAAGGGTTAGGAGACGTAGGATCTTCATCCAACCGCCTGAAATGGTCGACTGACCCAAATGACGAAAGTCAGACGACTTGCATGTAGACATTCCCTTTATATTCAGTGTACCATCATCCTAGGTACTTCAAGACGTGCTAGCACTGCTCCTCAACCCATCAAGCTAAACAACACACCACTCAAAATTCCAAACTTTGTTGCTCAAATACGTATATGATATGATGCTAATCTTTCTCTAATAATAAAGCGGCTATCGCTTCTGCCCGCTCACCATCGTGATGTTTTTTCAGAAAAGTCCCTGTAGTTTTTTATAATTAACCCGCAGTCACGCCCCAAATAACGGTTCGTCATTGAGAAAAAAAAGTCACCCGCACGCCTATGCATCGCCCCATGGCTTCGCCTCGCTCGGCACCGGGGGCAGGCCACCCCACCGCCCGACTCGCCTCACCACGCATCGGAGGCGACCGGTGGCAGGTCGATCTCCCCCTCCCCCCCTCCCGCGCCGCCATCTACCACCACCATCCTCGCCGCTATCTCCCTTCCCCCAGCCCGATCTAGATGCCCCTCCCTCCCATCTCTGAGCACATCATGCTCCGTCGGCGGCAACGGCGGCTCCTTCTGGCAGGATTGAGGCGCGGAGACCCATGCTCCCCTCATCTGGTTGGACCCCTCCTCCGGAGGGATCTCTTTTCCGAGCAGGATGGTGAGCACGAGATCCCCTCCTCAAGCCTCCAACCATGCGGCAAGCACCAGCAAGAAATTTTGTTTGTTGGGGAATGAACAAATTGAATGCAAGATTGCATTGTTACAAGGACGGAGAGTGGAACACCATCTTCAATTTCTCATTTCATCCCACCTTCTCTACTTGATTCCCTGTTTGCATTGCTATTATTGGTGAATAAGTTCATGAACAAATAAAACTGGAAGATCATGCGATAGGTTTTGTCCTGTACTGAACATTTTTTCTCCAATCTTCGTATTTGTTGTGCTTGAAAATGTTAGGATTGATCTTTTGGTCTGTTTTCTGTCAATGAGTAAATGTTGTGTATAGAAAATCAGTGCTCGAGATTACGATTGCTTCATATATAATAACAAACTTGCTACAGGAAGAAGATTTGGGGCTGCGCTCTGGTCTGCGGTGAGGTGGACAGGGGAAGCATCGAATCCAATCCAGGCCACCTAGACTAGAAGAATCGAATAGCTCTTTACCGATTACCATGGGAGGCAAGCCAAAATCTGACAGCAAGCACAACTATTGTGGCGCCTGACTACATCCCTTGGTAATTGTTTTACTCTGCATTGGTGGTTCCATCGATCTTCGTTGGAACATTGGTTAATTATATTTTGTAATGGGACTTGGCAAGGGATAGAGACTGGCATGATTTTCTTTTTCTGAGCAGCGAATAGGCGCAACCCTTCGTCATTTTTGAAGTTTGGACAGAGTTATGAACCCTTCGCCACCTAATCCCTAGATTTTTGGAGGATCAAGATGGTGGCGATCAGAGATGTATGAGACACTGAAGCAGGATTACTTTTTTCAACTACAAGATCTGATGATTGTTGTGATAGAGTAGAATGTCACACTAGCAGTTGATTTGATGAATTTTGCATGTAATCTCTATGGTGTCCCATTACAAAAATCTGGAACATACGCCTTCAATTGTGCATCCTTCACTGTCCTGGCAATGCCCCGTTGTGGTTTCAGATGTCATACAGTCCAAGTGACACGACATGATGGCGGTTTAGATGCCACTGGAGATGCATCAAGCATGGGTAGAAGCAAAGAGCGGCTGAGGCTAATGCTAGCAAGTAGTCTCTACTCTTGCTATTTGTTTGCCACAGGAATCCTTAATTAGTTTTAATTTCCTTTGCAAATTTTATGGTAGGTAGTTATTTGGTAATACATGAGCCTGACCTGAACTTTTGCAACCCAAAGTTTCTAAATCTTGATTCTTAGTTCCTTGCCCCTGATATTCCTAATGCCACGTAAGGTTAGACACAGCCATTGCAGTTTTGACAACAGCACTGAAACATCAATGATATAATTTGACATATTTGTATGAGGATGACTATTTCCTTGCTCCTTTTGTAGGATAGTTCTATTATCAGACTAGGGTAAGTGCCATTGATATGATGGATGCCATCAGGTTGGAGTTGGAAGCTGTTGTCAACAATGGATGCATGCCAGTTCTGCGCGCAAAGCTATTGTCAACAAAGGGATGCCTCCGTGTCCCACGGGAACCTTGAGAAGCTTGTGCTGACTATATGGCATCAACTGTATGTTGCAAGACATGTGCTAGACAAACAAGAACTGGATGCCGGCATGTCCACATAGATGGTGCAAACATCGACGAATTAAGACCAATGTGAGAAGAATCCTTCCAGGTTTTTCAACAAAAGAGAGATAAAATACTTTAGGCAGTGCTCTAATGTAAAATACTACAGCAAAAGAAAATGATTATGGTTCACTAGATGGTTCTGTTTCAGTTATTGGAATGGTTTCCCTTCTATATTCATCAGGTTTGAGTGGGAAGCTGCTATTGACAATGGATGCATGCAAATACTGCACACAAAGGTATTGTCGACGAAGGGATGCCTATGTGTCTCACAGGAAGCTCGAGAAGCTGGTGCCGACTAGAGGATGTTACAAGATACGCGCCAGACAAACAACGACCGGATGCCGACATGTCCATGTAGAATCTGCAACCAACGACAGAATGCATTAAGGCCAGTGTGAGAAAAATGATTGTGCTTCAGTTATTGGAATGGTTTTCCTTCTATGTTCATATCATCATTATATTAATTTACGAATTTTGCATTCCACTATGAATTTAATATGAACTAATGCAGTCACGACACCCTATTTCTTCCCCTGCTATACACCTATATATCACTATACCAATTTAAATATAGGGAGCTGCCTATGGACTTGGAAGCCTGAAAAAGGCAAATAGTAAACAACTTTGAGTCTCATAATCAAAATTGAGACAATATTGTATATATTTAATTGGAATTATGTGAAAATTTGTAGTGTGCCTTATCTATTTCCTTATCTGTTGTTATGTATTATTTGTATAGTTACTGTTTTCAATGTTTAATTTAACCGTTTGTAATTTCTGAAAAAACTGAAAGATGCATAAATGGATAAGCAGGTGAAGATATTATTGTTATGGCTGATCATGGAGGATGGCTCTTCCTTTGAGCTTCCATTGTCGATAGGGACGCTGTAGCGAGATTTCAATCAAACTGAAGGTATTGAAAGTTGAAGGTTGGCACTGGTGGGGTTTGCTTCTATGACTACTGTTAGGTATGTGGTGTCAACAAGTTATGCTTAGAAGTACTAAACTTATGTACGCAAATAGCACTACCTTTCATTGCACACACACTTGGGTGCTAATTCTTCCTTGGATTTTTCGTACGCAAATAGCACTACCTTTCATTGCACACACCAGGGTGCTAATTCTTCAAAGTATTATTCTATAAAATATGAATTAAATTTAGGCAGGTCTATCTTACATATGCGAACTCATCTCAGGCATTTTCCTTTAGCTACACAATTTACTCAAGTTCTCTTTTTGTATTACCATTCAGCGAACCTCTATATTTGATTACTCGCCTAACCAAGAGAATGAGTTACTATTTAGTTTGCTCTGTTGCAAATTAGGCAATCTTACACACTAGCTTGAAATGATATTCTTTAATGTTTATAAGAATAATAATTGTAATACGACACCAATTTGGGCGTAAATGTGAAGTTAATGCAGAGAAATTTAAATAGTGAAAATCACGGTTTTTTATTATTATACAGGGAAACCATAAATCAAGAACCACCTCTAACTCCCCCCTGCACAACCCTAGGTCCGACTAACTCTGTCCTAGCTTCGCCTCTCCACTTCTCCAATCACCACAGGTCGTTGTGTTCTTATGTACGCGTCCATTGCATCAGAGACTCTTACCACCACATCTAGGCTAAGCTCAAGGATCCTTTTTTCATTTACAAAATTAGGTATTTGATTATAGTTATTTTATCTCCAAATAGGAGGGAATTTCTTTTTTGTAATAATTAAGTCATGAAAGTTGGTTGTACATAATTAAACAAAGAGATCTGCGTGGAGATGCATGCACACAAAATTAGCTTAATTAGTATTATAAGTTTTTGTACTGATGTTTCCACCATATAATTAAAGTGTACCTACCGTCATCTTGCCGGTATCCGAAGCAAAGTTTTATAGTTCATATGCGGGAGAAAACTGGGTGATGCTACCAATTTCTGAAGCAACGCAATCTATTGTTTTCTTTTATTCATATATTCAGTCTGACTTCGCACTCTCAGTCTCTCTTGATTTCTTAGTAGTTAGTTATGTGCTCTCTAATGTTTAGTAATTATACGGCTGATCGGCACCATTCCGCCGTCAACTCGCGAATGATTCGTCTATTTTGTTATTTAGGATCCTTTATATTTCTACAGTTTACGCTCCAAATAATCTTCGTACAGATGGTCCAACTTTGTGATTACATGAATCATATTTCTATGGTTCACCTTTTCCAAAATTTGCATCTTTCTGAAGTCATCAACGTGTCACAGTGGGAGTATGGGGCATATAAGTATGTATTCTGCAGGTGAGAAAAATGGTAAGCTTTCAAGGGTCATCAACAACAGTGTGATGTATAGTACTACAAGTATTTAACGTAACTTCTTTTCTAGGGTTCCCCTTTTACCTATGATTGAATATTAATCAAGTAAAGAATGTGCTGGATATTACAATCATACTCCACGACATCAGATGTCTAGATTTCTTGTGATTACCCATTGTCAATATCCAGCATTTAATCTTTAGATACAGATGAACCCTTTTTATGAGCAACAACATAAGTATCTGCATTCTTATCTTCCACTGTGTCCTTTACATACCTTTCATCTTTACCACCTCCATTACCTCTATCAGATCTTTTTTTATGGGCGGCGGCACTCGTCGGTCACTGTATGATCATCGATGGGTCGTCTATCAGATCTTCTTTTGTCATCCCGCATGTCGGGTTGTAAGATTCAGTAGACTTTTGCAAGGTTTGATGTAAGCTAATATTATTTTTGTTATTTTGATATTTCTGTCATTGGTCTATCTCCTCTTACTTCTACAACAATGAAAGTTTCAGTTAGATGCCACGGTTGTCAAAAGCACTCACACTGCATCATATAATATTTTCAGCAAAAATTATTCATAGCCTCCCCAATTATGTGTCTTTCGTTATGGATGATCTTTTTTTTTGCAGGGGCATTATGGATGATTTTTTTTCAGGGGCGTTATGGATGATCTTCAAGGCTATGTATTTTGACCGAATTTTTGTTTATACCCGTTGCAACGCACGGGTCTTTTTGCTAGTATTACTAAAACAGAGAACGTTTAATTGGTCAGCTAATGTTCCTACTTTACTTTTGAAAAGCACATGCGCCACATATAGAGACAACAGGGAGCTACATTCTTTATGCTCTCTGGTTCATCATATGTGGGCAACGAACATTTTATTATCCAAAATCTGCTTGCTCTTTTTTAGCATGTCCCTCTTCTGTTCTTCTTTAATAAGTACTCTCTTCGTTCCTGAATATAAGTCTTTGTAGAGATTCCTCCATGGACTACATATGGAGCAAAATGAGTGAATCTACACTCTGAAATGTATCTATATACACCCGTATGTGATCCATAGTGGAATCTCTACAAAGACTTATATTTAGGAACAAAGGGAGTATAATAGTAGTACAATATGTTACTTTTAGTGAAGAGGAGCAGGGACATTTGCAGTGTACAGGTCTATTCGGTCGCTTGTCATGGACGCTTTCAACTCTTTGTGTTGCTCTGCCCTAATATCCAGGGAATGCTGGGAGCTATGTCGCCTTTGAGAGTTAGACTGATAGTAACAGTACTGCGCCTTCAGTTGTAGAGAGCTGGTATCCGAAGCCTTTCTAGCCGTACCGGCAATACTAGCACATATTTTCCAGCAAGTTCCACTTTCCTGATTTTACTCGTGATGCTTAGGAATTTCCCATTATATCCACACTATGATCTGCTTAGGTGCTTTGTGTCCTACTAGCAGTAGTCCACCCTTTAAAGCTAAACAACACACCAATCATAATTCCAAAGCTTAGTTGTTCCAATACGAATGTGACATGATATTCATATTAGTTAACAGACATACATTTAATTGGTCAGTTAATGCTCCCACTTGAGTTTCCAAATGCCTGTGGCCACATAGAGAGAGAGATAGCATGGAATCACATTTGTTTGGATGCTCTGATTCATCATGGGTGGGCAACCAACATTGTATAGAAAGAAACGAAATCACCATAATATGCTTCCTCTTCTATTCTTTAACATGTTCCTCTTTTGTTCTTCTTTAATAAGTACAGTATGTTCCTTGTCAGGAAGGCAAGCAGGGACATCTATAGTTGACAGGTCTATTTGGCGGCTTCTGCAAGTTGCTTTCAGCAATTCGAGTTGGTCTGTCATAATATTCAGGAAATGCTGGGAGCTGTGCGGCCTTTGAGAGACTAGACTGATAGTAACAGTAGTGCGCCTTCAGGTGAATAGAGCTGGCCTGTAGGTGATCGATAGGCTTTCGATTAGTAGCGGCAATACAACCCAGCCAGTTCCATTTGCCCGATTTATTTATGATGCTTATGGTGTCCCTCTTTTATCGACACTACAATCTGCCTACTGGTTGTGCACTGTCGTTATTATTGTTTGGCAACAAACTTTCTATACGGTATATTATGAATCTATCATCTGCCAACTATCCTTACATATGGAGCTCCTAACAGGGAGCCTATTTTTTGTGTGTAGATGTGCCATTTTATATTAATCTACTCACCATATTATAGCACACATGGGCTCTCTCATCAGAATCTAGTGATAGCACACAAGGGTTTACAGGGAGCCCCTATTATATTATAATATCCTCTGCATTACAAAGATAATCTCACTACTATTTATGTTTTCATGCTTTTCAAATATTGTACGTAATCACAATGAATATAAGAATGCGCACATCAGAAGAATATTGTGAAACAGTTTAATGGGTAACAAACTTGGCATCAAGGGAATGAGGTCCATTGTGGATGCAATGAAACCCACATGCTCCCGACCTACAGATTCATATTCAGAATATGATCCTAGTGACTATTCTGAGCTCAAAGAGTCAAAGGCAGATGGCCTATCATGTTCACCCAATAAGGTGCCTGTTCTAATTTGGCAAGGTTTTATTGGTTGCATGTATCTTGCATAAGGTGTCTTGCATTTCTTCTGCTTTGTTGCACCGTCATCTGCTTAGTTTACTCATGATATATGTGAAGATGCCATGCCCATCCATTATCAATACGTATTCCATTTGTCATTATACCATGTTTTTTCATTCAAATGTTGTTCTTGTGTTTCAGACATCAAAAAGGAAAAGGGTGATTGCAGAACCTGAAGGATACAAGCAAAGTCCTTGAAAAAGGTGGTGGTACCGAAGAAATCAGATAGCACCCCACTTATATTGGCGATAGAACCAGCGCCGCAAAACCTAGGGTATCGCAACTATGCTGCTCGCTGCTTTGCTCCTGTTAGTACCTGTTGTCCCACTGGTACAACGAGGAGCTATACAAATGGTTTTTAACCCCTTTTCACGACGGCATTTTAAACCGTCGCCAAGTGAGTGTGGGCGATAGGGGGGTCCCTTCCCACACGACCCAGAAACCATCGGGGATAGGGAGCCATGATGCATATGTTTTGCATAACTAAGCGTATGCGATGCGGGCATCTATCCCAAACGCGATTCTTCACACAACTGTTTGTGATATATCGAATATCCCAAACGCTCCATCTTTGCTACTCGTGTGTGCTGGCATTACCATTGCAGACGCTATTATGTGGTGCAACATTTACTATGCGCACTCTATCACAAACAGTTCATGATTGCCAAGCGTGTGCGTTCAGGAAACTATCACACACATTCACTTCCCCCGAACCGTATGCGATCTGTAATTAAGAAGATTACCTAATCATCGTACGAGTGTTGGATAGGATTGCGAAACATCGGACCGTCGTACCAGTGTCGTACAGGATAACTATCGCACACGCTATTATGTGGTGCAATGTTTACGATGCCTACGACATCCGAAACAGTTCATGATTGTAAACCGTGTACGATAAGGCAACTATCACAAGCATTTTAGTTTGCCCGCACCATTTGCGATATTGTCTAACATCACACACGCTTCACGAATGGCAACTGTGTGCATGGCCGCACGCGTTTCCTCTCTGCAAACCGTGTCAGAAGTACATGTATAGCACACACGTTTGTGCTTTACAGACAGTGTGCGCCGTAACGACCTGAAGAGCATATTTCAACCCTAATTAAATCGCTGCTATTTAAAATTGTACCGAATTTGAATTTGAAAGTTGGCTATGACTTTATTCATATATATCAGGTTAAACAACCAATGCATTATTCGATTCACAGATACACATGTTCAAGAATTACATAAGCACCAAATAAAGAATGATGAACCAGGGTTGTATACTTGTACTATTAAACACGGTAAAGAAAGATGCAAAAGACATTCTGGTTGCTGAACAAGGTGAAGCGGAATGCTTGTATTGTACTCTCGTCCATGCAGAAGGCACGCACGACTCAGTCCAACCCCTTGTGATGGCCGACCGCCCATCCTTCACTGTCTTCATGACTCACGAGGGCATCTAGATAGTCATTGTGTTATGGTAGAAATACTTTAACCTTTGCATGCCCACCAATCATGTAGTTTGAGAGGTAATCTTGAGTAAATTGCTTCGAGAACCACTGCACAGGAAAAAAGATTCAGACATTGTCATCTAACACAACTCATTATGGGCAGTAAGAAGGCTATAGAGTTCTTACTTACCATGCTGCAGTCCACTGTTGTCTTGCATAAAGTGTAAACAAATATTTGATTGATATCTTTTGACCCATTTTAATAACAATCTTTATCAGTTTCCTCTCTTGAAGCTGGTTCATGAATATCTCATTTCTCCATACGCAGAAAGGGTCGAAGCATGGATCTTTACAAATGACGTGTACCTAAAAGCACCAAGTTAACATTAGAAGCTAAACAACAATTGCAATATGATGTAGTACAACACTCCCTCCGTCCCATTATATAAGATCTTAAAGCATCCAATATATTCACGGTGTGGATGAATAAACATCTTATATTATGGGGCGGATGGAATTTATTACATTTCTACAAATATCAATCAATTAACTGCAGTTAACTTCTGCTGTGTTGTTGGTGTTCTTGCTGCTCTTCTATGTATATCTAGACATCATCAGAACATTAAGGTAACACTCTTGGTTTGAGACTACGTTTGCCAAAGGTTGTCACACCTAAGCTTAGGCAAGTTTGACCAACTTAGGTGTGTGTTTGGTTCAAGCCACATTTTAGGCAAGCCACACTATGTTCCCACATCACATACACTCAAAAAGTGTGGCAAGATTCTCTTAGGCGTGCCAACTTGTGGCTCTTGTTTTGAAGAACTAACCCTTTGGCAAGTTTGGCAACATTGTATGGCAAAGTGTGGCACTCCTACGCCTAGAACCAAACAGCCCTTCCTTGTTGCTGTGTGGCCTAGGATTGCATATTTAGTCATTCAGTACAATGCATCTTGCTATGTAGCCTCAGATATGTTAGATACGGCCCTAGGTAACCTACCGATAAATGGGTTACAGATATATTCAGTTAAATGTCTGATTCAATGATTACTCCCTTATCAGCCCCCAGCCTATATGGTACCAGCTACCGATATCCTAAGCAGTGAGTATATATAAGCCATGGAATGAAACTAACCTCGATGGTAAACATCAGATGTTCCCAATATTGTCCTGTGTAAGTACATCTAAAGGCATGTTAAGCACAACAGGCTAAATATCAACCAAATATATCCATGGTAGAGAACATAATCTCCAAATGATAGCTTCATGGAGAAGGTTTAAGCATGCTAGTTAAGAAAAACAAGAAGTGAAAAGGTGTGTTATTAACTGCAACATGCCTAATATATAAAAACAAGCAAACATAGTCATTCAAACTTGTATTGTGCACATCTAAGTACACTAGTTATTGTTAAATCAAATGGAAAGTCATGTTAAATACCCCCTCCGGTCCTTTTTACTCTACATATAAGAATTGTCTGAAGTGAAACTTCATAAAGTTTGACCTTATTTATATGAGAAAATATCAACATCTACCATGCTAAAGTTATACAATATGAAAATTTAAGTCATGACACATCTACTGATATTGATTTCATATTGTGAATGTTGGTATTTTTTTCTATAAAGTTGGTCAAACTTTACGAGGCTTGACTTTAGACAAATCTTATATGCGAACTAAAAAGGACCGGAGCGAGTACAACATGCTTAACAGCAACCAAATATAGTCATTCATAGAGCTATTGTTAATATTGGTATTGATGAAATTGAACTGCATAGTTCATACTATCACATATAGAACATCACATTGTGAATAGCTAAAATAAACAAGGCATACTACGAACAACCAAAGATGGCAATTGAAACTGGACATATGCTAACTACAAACAACCGAACAACCAAAAACCGTAGAAATAAATAAGGCGTATTGCAAACAACCAAATATAGTAATAAATACTGGACAGGTTCTCACTACAAAAGGGGTTCGAGAAAACAAATCATGGGTTCCCCCGGTGAAGAGGCACTGCAAAACAAATCATGGGTTTCCTCACTTATCACAGATTGGCTCCTCCTCGTGGTCGCCGTCGATGAGGTCTGACTTGGCAGCTGAGGATCCAAAGCCAGCATCGCAAAACGTGTCCTTCAGAAATGACAAAAGGGGCTCCATGGCGATGAAGGATGGCAAATTGTTCATAACGAGCCGCAGGAGATCAGCGGGAGGGCCATCGATGAGATCGACGGCTGTCGAACCCGAGGGGTTGGGGGTGGGCAACTTAACCTATGACATAGCCCGCATCAAGCTGTCGCTGTCGACGACCTCGATGTCGTAGCCGGCGTCGACGACATGCCAGAATACTCTAGCCCGCTGATTGAAAGGCTGCGTCCAGTTATCGTCGTCAGCTTCCTCGGCGGCCACCTCACCGACGTTGAGCGAAGAGGCCGCGGTAAAGCTCTTTTGGGCCATTCACTCCTTGAGCTCCCCGAGAAGCGTAGCCGGGCTTAGGCTGCGACGCTCTGGAGTGGGGGAGGGGTGGGGATGGGGATCTGTGGGAAAGGGGGCATTTCGCAGGCATCATCTAAGTAACTCAGGGCGGCGAGGGTATTTATATCGGTGGGTAACCTGCACATGAAGACCGGTAGAGGTTGAGGATGGAGGCGGCGCGGCGGTGGCAACGACGTAGCTAGGTTTCGAGCGAGGGAGGGGTGGTGTGTATGTGTGTGAGCGGGGGATTTGGGGTGTGTGTGTGGAGGCGGTCCAAGGTGGTGTTTGAGGAAATGTCGTGGGTACTAAAAATTTTACTAGGCGGGAGTAAAATGGCGGGGCTACCAAAAATTTGGATCAAGGGATTGAAGTAGAGCGGGGCGGGAGTAACCAACATCACACACGGTTAAAACATAATAATCGTGTGCTATCAAACAAAAAAACACTCCAGCCGAGCAGATATTTTTGAGATTGCGATGGATGCAGGCGGGAGTAAAATGCCGGGGCTCCAGTTCAAAAAATGCTGGGGCTACTGAAAATTTGGATCAACTGATTAAAGCAGAGCGGGAGTAACAGACATCGCACACGGTCCACGCATACGAATCGTGTGCTATAAAACAGAAAAACCCTCTAGGCGGGTAGATATTTTCGAGATTGCAGGGAGTAGATATTTTCGAGAGAGGGAGGGAAGCCTCGTGGAGCCCAATCTACTATGATGGTGTGGGTGACAGGGGCAGGGGCGCGGCACACGGGTAGTCCTAGGGAACCGTGTCTGTTGCGTACCCTATCGTAGACAGTTGTTGCGTCTCACTCGTCTGCTGTTTATAAATTTGGCGGAAAAAATGCGGGAAAGGGTCAGAACATGAACACACTTGCATGTGGACCAAATATATGTATGAAAAGGGTGGTTTGATGTTCAAATACCCAATGAACAACTTTGATGTGGCACCTGTCGCACGAAGCGCACGTTATTATTGCTAGACCCCCCCTCCCACACACACACACACTTCGTGTTGGCGGGAGGGGAATCCTAGCTATGAATGCATGCCCCCAAATAGCTAGGTCTGACATCTCACCCTACCGTAACACAAAACCGAAAGGAGTACATCATGGTCGACCCACCCCCCTTTTGCTTCTGATCAAATGTGGACCGTGTGCGGGCCCACAGATGTGTTCTTGTGGCGTGAGATGGGTGAGACCACATACGAACCACACTTGCGGGTGGCCAGATATGTGTGTGTGTGTCGGCGTTCTGGGAAGCAGGGTACCCAGACTTGCCTGCCTGCGGCCCACGGCGTGGCACCTTCGACGGCCTAGTACGGCCCATCTACAAGACTACCAAGACAAGACCCTCGCGAGGGGCCAAGCCTCGCGAGGCAGACGACGCCAAGACCTCCCAAGGGAGCGGACTCCCCAGGTTGCCTCCTGAGGACCGGAGATTCCTATGCAGGTGCCCAAACCTCATGAGGTTGCAGTGACGCAAGCCATGACGACCAAGGCCAGGCAGGCGCCAGCAGGCGCAAAGAAGACGGTTTCCTCTTTGGTGCTAAGGAGGCAAGCACAGGCGTGGGTCCCCAAGGACTCAGGCAAAGGTTTCCAGTCCTGTGCAACGAGACCAAGACCACCAGGATGGCAGGACGGATGTCATCACTGAGCCCACCGCAGCGTCACACCAGAAGCTTTGCAGGCGAAGACCGCCTTTCATCAGGATAAGATGTACTACTTGTCCCCTTTCAAATTGGCCATTGTGGGATCCCTTCCCGCCAACTATTTGGGGGAAGAGGACCAAGGCCACTATAAGTATAGGTTAGCCACCACCATAAAAGGGGACGGAGACCGGACCGGGACGGAAATCAGAGACGAACCCCCTGGGATCGGATCCTTTCCACCCTCACCAGAGCAGACCTCGCGAGGTTGTTCATCCCTTGTACTTGTTCATCCTCAGCCCCTCGTGAGGCAAATCCACCACAAAGCAGAAGTAGGGTCTTACACCGCAAGGTGGCCCGAACCTGGGTAAACTGCCATGTTCATCTTCTTCCTTGTTCCTCGAGCTAGGCCATAGGGCGACGAGCTGGTTGGCTGGATAGGTTGAGTTCTTCGCACATGCCCTAGAGTTCGAACCTTTCTTGGGTCTGCGGAGCCCTGAATCCGACATTTGGCGTGTGAGGTAGGGGCGTGTCGAAGCCTCTCTTCCACCGTTCCGTCGTTCCTATGGCCGACGCTCGCCGTGTCCATGCCGAGCGCCGGGCCGCTCGTGTCGCCCAGACGGCTCCCGCGGGCAACGGCGCTCCTCGCCGCTCTGCCTCCCCGGTGGCTAACGCCGCCACCGACCCTGCTGCTCATGAACAGCAGGACTCGTCGCTGCCACCATCCGTGCGGCGCGACGGCCGCACTGCAACTCCATCACCCACTCCAGCCACGGCGTTGTCTTCTCATGTTCATCGAGGGCTGGCAAACGTGCAGGCTGCGCTGCTCATGGCATGAGAGCTTCTGCGCTACCGCCCGGCCAACGACCTCTACGACGACTGGCTCGGCCGCATCGCCGAGGTCGTCAACGCCGCCGATGAAGCCCCTGCACCGTCCCGTTCGCCCCGTCCCCCGCCGTCCCTTGCGGGCGATGTGGCTCACGGCGCACCTCCTCCTCCTCCTCTGCACGACGCGGACCCCGAGCCAAGGCGAGAGGCACCCCAACGCGACCCGCCGCGCAGGGCACCGGTGCGCGATGAAGAAAGCTGCCAGGTGGTGTTGCGGCCCCAAGGAGAAGCGCGTGCACTTCCAGCACCGCCGCGTCAAGACCGCATGCCGCCGGAGACGGTGGCGGTGGCGCGTGGGCGACAAGATCAAGCTCCCCCCATGCGACCGGTACCTGTGAGCGCGGCAGGCTGCCGTGCTTTGACCCCGGAGCTGCGCCACGTCGTTTGGCCCGGCAAGTTCAAGCCGGATCTACCTCCACGCTACGACGGCACCCCCGACCCAGCTAAGTTCCTTCAGCTCTACGAGCTGAGCATCGAGGCGGCAAACGACAATGACAAGGTCATGGCGAACTGGTTCCCCATGGCCCTCAAGGATGGCGCGCGTTCTTGTCTCCTAAACCTCCCAGTGTGGTCGATCTCTTCCTGGGACGAGCTACGCGAGCGCTTCATCGCCAACTTCCAGGGCACTCGGCGGCGGTCGAGAACTCAGATGGCGAGGGTGCCATCCTGCCTCCTGAGGCCATCCCCAAGAAGAAGAAGCAGCTCCTCCCAAAGGGCCATCAGGAGGCTGGGGCGCCTGACGGTCATGCCTCAGGCCCCGAGCCCTCTGCTAGGGCATCTTTCCCACTGGCATAGGAAGGCGTGCCCGGCGCCCCTATCGAGACGGGCTCGAGGGCTCTCATCTGGAAGGCCTCTGACCTGACCAGCGTCACGAGGGAGGCGTTCGGGCACCATGTGGGGGCGTGCTTCAACGCGCGCCTCCATGAGCAAGGCGGAAGGTGCGGGGCGTCAGGCGCTCAGGAGTTCATCACCAAGGCAATCGAGGAGCTTCGGGAGGCGCGAGCCATGCGTGGCGAGCGTCACCCCGCGCCATCTAGTGTAGCTGCCGCCCATGACATGGGTGGCGAACTGCGCGTCTGCGTCAACATCCCAGGCCTCAACAGGGCTGCTTCGCAGGACCTCTTCTGGCTGTCCCGCGTCGGCCGGAGTGGGGGCTAGCCCTGCAGCTACATCTGCATGCCGTTCGGCCTGCTGAACGTGGCCGCCTCATACCAGCGCCTCATGCGGGGAGCCTTGGCGGCTCACGAGGCAAGGCGCCAGGCGGTCCTGACCGAGGAGGTGACGGACCCTCGCGAGCCCCCCGGACCTCCGGAGCCTCCCGGGGCTCAGGAGCCGGTCGACTCGTGAGGAGCGATCTCTACAGTATGCGTCTTCAGCTACTTCAACGCTTCTACAATGATGGTGCCAGGTGACTTTTTGGTTTGTTCAACTGAGGGCGCCCCTCAGGCTGCATCATCCTCAGGCAGAACTGGCTTTGCCTTCATGAGTTTCCTACGTATCTCAACTGCCTGTCTGGTGCTTCATCACTATGATGTCGCTGCGCCCTCGCGAATCCGCCCGAGACCGCCTCATGATTAAGGACTGGCACGGCGTCTGTGCTCGGGTTCGTCCCTGCAGCATCGACAAACCCAAGCGACCGAGCTTTATCCCATGGGCCAGCTCCCGTGCGCGTCACCTCCCGTGGTCCTTGGTGCCTTGTTCTTGCATGAGCTAATCGCGTGTGGTCAAGTGCGGGCGCATGGCCCAGTTCGTACAACCGCAGTTCGGCGCTTCACCGCAGCGGGAGCCGTGTGCCGGCTGTTTTTTCGTGGGATCGTTGCATGAGAAGACTTGGCACGGCATCTGTGCTTGGGTCCGTCCCTGCAGCGTCGATAAAACCAATGGCTGAGCTCTGTCTGGCGGGCCGGCCCCGTTCACGTCACCTCCTGGGATCATTGGTGTCCAGCTTTCTCATGCGATAACCTCCGGAGGGGCATTCGGCGCAGGACCCCCCATCGCCCCGCAGGTTTCTTACGTGCGCCCCGCGCTGCAAAAATCAGGCGCAACCCGCCTTGAGGTAGGGCCTCGTGAGTCCCGCGCTGGCTCACGAGTACCCAGATACACCTCCTCCTGTTCTGCCGTGCTAGCCACACGTACGAACAGGGCTGTACACGCCCCGGAGTCTCCCCCAGCGGGAACTCCCACCCACGTACCAGTGGAAGCCCCATGCTCGACGATGGCGGACGACACGGTCGAGGAGCGACTATGCCCATGTTAAAGTGGAAGCATCATGCTCCACGCTGGTGAATAAACAACTGAGGGCGCCCTCGTGGCCGCACCAACCTGCGGCAACACCCCACAGCTTCCCCCTCAGGAGGATCGCGCGAGGGGGCTAGACACGGGGGCTGTGCTCAGGCCCCGCCTGGCACACGCTACCCTACCAGGTACGGGTACCTGGTCTTCTCGCATTCCCCCCAGGTGAAAGTTGGTGGTCAAAGGTATGAGGGCTGCTCGCACGTCAAGGGGGACCTCCTGAGCATCGCGACTCAGGGGCCTCACTAGTCACATAGCCCCTCGCCCCTTGGTGTCATCCTGGTGATCCGGACGCCCCAACGGTGGTCGAGGTATGTGCGGGGCTGGGACCTGCCGACGCAGAGCGTGAAGTCCTACACCCCGGCATCCACATTTCCTTCATGAGGGCTGCTCGCACGTCAAGGGGGACCTCCTGAGCATCGCGACTCAGGGGCCTCACTAGTCACATAGCCCCTCGCCCCTTGGTGTCGTCCTAGTGATCCGGATGCCCCAACGGCGGTCGAGGTATGCGCGGGGCTGGGCCCTGCCGATGCAGAGTGTGAAGTCCTACACCCCGGCGTCCACGTTTCCTTCATGAGGGCTGCTCGCACGTCAAGGGGGACCTCCTGAGCATCGCGACTCAGGGGCCTCACTAGTCACGTAGCCCCTCGCCCCTTGGTGTCATCCTGGTGATCCGGATGCCCCAACGGTGATCGAGGTATGCGCGGGGCTGGGCCCTACCGACGCAGAGCACAAAAGCAAGCACGAAGGAAACTTGGCGCAATAAGGAAACCACGGGGTCCTAATAATTATTATAAGCACAGATTGTTCCACAAGCTTAAACAGAAGTCTTACGCCTCCACGAGGCACGGTAAATGTTGCAGGGTAAAACTAAGAAGGAACGCCACTGCCGCCACCTGCCCCGCTCGTTGGAAGCCCCTCGTTGACAATGCTGCCACCATCCTCACCGCTTTCGACTTTTGCTGCTGGAGCCTTAGAGATGGGAACCTCCGGAGGCAGGATCATGAACAACTTCACCAACACCTCGCCACTGCGGAAGGATACCGCGCTACGTGCCATGGGGCGCAACCCCTCCTAGGTACCCCCTCGGAGCCAGCCACTCTTTTAGCGCGCAAGTTGCTTGCACGTTAAAGGGGGGGCCCTTGAGCACCGCGCCTTAGGGGATCCTACCGGCCCTCGAGCCCTCACCCCTGGCCTTGACCACGACATCGCGACCTGGCATACCAGCGGCGGCCGAGCCTCGCTCGAGAGCCGGGTCCCAAGGACGTAGAGCACCCTGACGAGCGGGAGAGATAGAGTCGGTAGGAGCCCTGCGGGGGGGGGGGGGGGCATCAGGAGAAGGGCGCAGCCTAACGTTGCACAAGAAGCTCGCCCTCGCGACAAGGAAACCACCACGGGCTCGCCAAGATAAGTCGCTTCGCACACCCAGGTGCGAACCCCATAATCGGCGTTTCATCTCTCGTGATTTCGCTCAGGCAAGGGAACTCCCCTTTCGGTCCTTCGGGAGCCGCTTGCGCGCCAAAGGGGACCTCCTGAGCATCGTGCCTCGGGGGCTCTTACCAGACCTCAGGGCGCTCACCTCCTGGCCTTGACCACGGCATCGCAACCTGGCATACCAGCGATGGCCGAAGCTTGCCTGGGGACTGGGTCCTGTCGGCGTAGAGCACTAAGCTACCGCGAGAATAAAAAGGGGGAACCGTGCCCAAGCGAGAGACGCAAACCCAACATAAGTTGGAGACGCTAACATTAAGGCAAAAGTGTCACGATCATTACACACCCCCGCGGGGCCCTTCATGACTTTTGCGCAGGAATGAAACGAAAGGAAAGGACCTGCTGAGGATCGCGACCCAGGCGGTGTCGCCCATGACGCCTGGCCGGCGCCATTCCTCCCTCAAGCCCGAGTGCGGTGGCGCGGTGGCTCGTAGCTGTCATCGTCACTTAAGCTTGGTTTGGAGGAGGCGTCACTGCTGCTGGAGGAATCGCGGACAAGGCCAAGGGCAAGTTCACCGCGAGGGGCCTCGCCGATTTGCTGGCCTGTGAGGGGGTCGCCGTCTCGGTCGCCTCCCCTGGGGCAACACTCCAGACGTGGGCCGTCCTCTCCGAAGACCTTGAAGAAGAGCGTCAATGCCCCGTCAAGCGCCACACGTCAGCCTGGCCCGTAGGCGATTGGGGCCTGGGCGCTTCGCCCTTGCCCTTTGGCTTCGCCTCGAAGCCAAGTCCGAGCGCGCCTTGGGCCCGGGGGCTACTGTTGGCGTTCTGGGAACCAGGGTACCTAGACTTGCCTGCCTGCGGCCCACGGCGTGGCACCTTCGACGGCCTGGTACGGCCCATCTACAAGACTACCAAGACAAGACCCTCGCGAGGGGCCAAGCCTCGCGAGGCAGACGACGCCAAGACCTCCCGAGGGAGCGGCCTCCCCAGGCTGCCTCCTGAGGAGCGAAGATTCCTATGCAGGTGCCCAAACCTCATGAGGTTGCGGTGACGCAAGCCATGACGACCAAGGCCAGGCGGGCGCCAGCGGGCGCAGAGAAGACATTTTCCTCTTTGGTGCTAAGGAGGCAAGCGCAGGCGTGGGTTCCCGAGGACTCAGGCAAAGGTTTCCATTCCTGTGCAATGAGACCAAGACCACCAGGATGGCAGGACGGATGTCATCACCGAGCCCACCCCAGCGTCACACCAGAAGCTTTGCAGGCGAAGACCGCCTTTCATCAGGATAAGATGTACTACTTGTCCCCTTTCAAATTGGCCACTGTGGGATCCCTTCCCGCCTACGATTTGGGGGAAGAGGACCGAGGCCACTATAAGTATAGGTTAGCCACCACCATAGAATGGGACAGAGACCGGACCGGGACGGAGGCCGGACCGGGATGGAAATCGGAGATGAACCCCCTGGGATCGGATCCTTTCCACCCTCACCAGAGCAGACCTCGCGAGGTTGTTCATCCCTTGTACTTGTTCATCCTCAGCCCCTGGTGAGGCAAATCCACCACAAAGTAGGAGTAGGGTCTTACACCGCAAGGTGGCCCGAACCTGGGTAAACTGCCGTGTTCATCTTCTTCCTTGTTCCTCGAGCTAGGCCATAGGGCGACGAGCTGGTTGGCTGGATAGGTTGAGTTCTTCGCACATGCCCCAGAGTTCGAACCTTTCTTGGGTCCGCGGAGCCCTGAATCCGACAATGTGTGTGTGTGTGTGTGAACGATGTGGTGTGATATTTAAATAACCTAATCACAAATTTGATGTGGCACATGTGCATCGCAAATTAACCGGACATCCCCGGCCCCATGGAGGTTCGTCTAGTGCGAAGTAGTACTATGCCCCTCCCCCCCCCCACACACACACACCCACACACACTTTGAGTTGGTGGGAGGGGCCATCTCACCAAGGCATATTGTAACACTGACCAAGAAGAATCACCACCTTGTTCGTATAACCTCTCTCATTGTTGGGTCAAAGTCATGCATGGACGTCCACACGCAGCCCCACAAATAGGCTAGCTTGTCGCTGATAACCACGTGAGGGAGTGCGTGAAGACAACCACTACATGCATGTGGCCCAAACATATGTATGAAGTGTTATGTGGTGTTTGAATATACCCAATGCACAACTTTGATGTGGCACCGTGCTTTTGGAACCGGAAAGGCCCCACACGGAGCGAGGGTTCACGACGCAATACTCTTATATTATATATATATATATATATATATATATAAATATAATAATAATATAATATATAGATATATATATAGGATTCATGTGTATGCATGCATGCCCTCAAACTTAGGTCTCCAATCTCACCATGATCGACGTACGACTATACGGTAACGCGGACCAAGAGAAGAAAAATCCACCCTGGTAACCTCTCTCGCGTTGTTGGTCGAAGTGGTGGACATCCACGCGGGCCCACGAATATATAGGCCGTCAATGATAACCAAGCGAGGGAGAGTGTTCAAAGACAACCACTGCATGCATGTGCCCCAAACATATGTATGGACATGCGTGATGCATGCATATATGTTTGAATACCAAAAACACAACATTTTGATGTGGCGCATGCATGCGTTGCAAATCGCACAACCCACACAGATATGGTTCATGACGCGTCGCGTGCTCCCCCCCCCCCACTTCGATCCGGTGGGAGGGATTCATGCGTACACATGCGCTCAAAGTATAATATCTTATCTCTCACATCATGACATGCATGTGCCGTACCGTATAAGATGAACCAAAATTTAATCCCCTCCTAATTATAAGTCAAATTAACCTCTATCGATGTCGGTCAAAGTGATTGACCAAGCAGCAGGGACACACAGATGGACGAAGCATCTCGCCGATAACCCCGTGAGTGAGTGCTAGAGGACAACCGCCATCGCTTGCATGTGGGCCAAACACATGTATGGAGATGTGTGGTTGTGATGTTTGAATACCTAATATGTATGCAAAACTTTGATGTGGCAGCTGCCTCGGAAACCTTTAAGTCCCCCACATGAAGTGAGGTTCATGACGCGCAGTATATGCTGGCCCCCCTCCCTTCTTCGACGCGTAATATATACTCCTACGTATTGTAACACAACCCGAAAATAATCCTCCTTGTTCGTCAAATTACCTTTCTCGTTGTGTCATATATTAGATGGACGACGACCTTGCGGGCCCATGGAGGGAAGCGTCGCAGGCGAGTGAGTGACAACCATCGTCACATGGCCCAAGGTGTTGGTGTTGTTTTTAATACCCAATATGTACAACTTCTTTGTGGCACCTACCTTTGAAACCGAAAAGTCCCCACACAGAGCGAGATCGTTCATGACGTGTGTGTAGTATGTGCTGCCCCTCCTCCCCTCTTTGATGCGTACTATATACTCCTACCGCAACACAACCCCAAAAGAAACCTCGTTGTTGGTCAAATTAACCTCTCTCACTGGTTCAAAGTGATGGAGGACAACCTCGCGGGCCCATGGACGGAAGCATCGCACGCGAGTGACTGTCCTATATGACGCGTAGTATATGTTGCCCCCGGCCACCCTCTTCGACGCGTACTATATATACTCCTCCCGTACGTAACAAAAACCCAAAAATGACCATCCTTCTTGGTCAAATTAACCTCTCTCACTGGAGGTCATAGTGCTGGACGACGACCTCGCGGGCCCCCAGAGAGAGTCACACGCGAGTGAGTGTCCTAGGACCACCGCGTGCATGTGGCCCAAAGATGCATGTCAAACTTTTTCTGCAGCGAACAGGCGACCAAAAGAGTTTAGTGTTAAAAATTAAAAAAAAAATAGATAACATTTGTCCGTTTTTATACATTGATTGATTTTCTAGGGATTTAATGTGCAAAAATCAAATTTGATGTACATGAGACCCGTGATAGTGCACCAAAATGGATTGGAAAATCATATGTGTACGTGTCCCTGGGTGCATGTTTAGTCCCCATGCAAGAAATTTCTAACATCGAGAATCTTGGTATTAAAATCCATTAAATCCAAAACTAAGTTGAAATTCATGAAACTTATCGCGGTGTCATATGGACACCAATAGACTATGATTTTTTTTTTCAAATTTGAGACAAGTTTTGATATAATCTTTTTACAGACAGGAAATTATCAATAATTATCAAACAATATCGCAAATGGACTCTTTATTCGAATTGTGTGCGTTAGACCAACAATGTCCGTGTCGTGCTTCGGTTAAGCAATCAAGCGGCAGAATTAATCATCAAAAAGGAAAAATCAATATAATACGTGCCACCACGTGTCCCGTGTGTCGTACGAGCATGTGTGAGTTGACGAGACGCATGCTAGCAGTCCGCCGTGCAGGCAGACCAGGAGGCCGAGGCATGCGCGTGTTCGCTACGCAGTGTCACCGGGGGGTGTGATAGTAGCTGTGTGAAATGATGGTAGGCATGCCAGCAGTCCGCTGCGCAGGCTCACCGAGAGGCAAGCCAGCCCTTTGACCGCCGCCCACCTCGCTCCCACTGCTCCATATTAATGGCGCGCCCGATTTGCTGGTCATAATAGGCGGCTGCACCCCCCGTCCACAGTTGTCACCGCCGCATGGAGTGTATTAGGATTTTGCCGAAGCGCACCATCGGAGGGAGTGGCGACACCGGGGCTAGGGTTATGTTCACCCAGTCCTTGGCTATGTTCCTTGGCTATGTTCACCCAGTCCATGAAATCAGAGTAAGATTCGTTAGATCTGGGTAGTGTATTGATTGTTTGAATGGTATCTATGGTTTGTGATTAATTGTTTGTTTTGTACAAATGATTTTTCCTAATAATCCGACTAGGGTTAGCGTGCGTGCTAATAATTCGTAACTAGATCTTGAGAATTGATTTTGAACGTCCTACATATATGTTTGTGCCTTTTTTCTTTTAGATCTTGAGAATTGATTTTGAATGTCCTATATGCATGTTTTTGCCTTTTTTCAGATTGGTATGTACACAGATTAAGCTCCGGCCAGCGACGCCGCTGGCTGTAGATCATGCACCTGGCAGCGCGGGCAGAAGTGGCCACGCCCCTGGATCCGAGGAACCCATAGAATATCGGGCGGACCGCATCAGCGATCTCCTGGACGCCATCCTTGGGGAGATCATCTTCCTTCTTCCCACCAAGGATGGCTGCCACACACAGGTCCTCGCATCTCGGTGGCGCACTCTGTGGCGCGCCGCACCTCTTAATACCGACTGTCGCTGGCTATTTGTCGTTCATGATTTTGTACTCCACGGAGCCATCATCTCCTCTCACTAGGGCTCGTTGCTTTTTATTTTACCAGAATTGGAGCCAGGCTCTATCCATTTATTCACTAGACCCAGAAAATCGTAATTTTGGATTCCATTCAAAAAAGATTGATTTTATTACGACATGCTATTTTTTCCATTCATTACCTTTGAGGATCAGTCGTGGTCTTCTAGACTCTACCAAGAGTCTGGACGAATTTGTTGTTTCATCCAAATGTGTAAACGCCTATGCATCCCGGCGTGCTGCCTGCTGCACATACCCTGCACGGTGGATGCATGGCTGACATCCCGTCAATTCAAAAAACTCTAGCATCTTGAGTTCTAACATTACTATGCAAATAGCTTCCCACCAAGCATTGTAGCTATGCCCTCACCACCGATGTCCATCTCATGGTTTTCCTCCTCTCTCCACACCACCACCTTGGCCTGGTGCCATCTAGCAGACAATCTGGTACAAATGCTTCGACTCCCACTACTAAAAAAACTCGCGCTTGTGGTGGTCAATCTGTCGGAGGCCTCACCGCACAACATCATCCTAGAGCGCTTGCTGCTTGTTTTTGGAAAAGAAATCCGTATCCATTGTCTCCAAATAAAGTCCCCTCACCTTGTGAGCATTGGAATTTGCTTCAAAGGAGTGGAGCTCATCATCAAAGATGTCCCTTCACTCCAAAGGTTGCTCCTTGATTATTGGTGTGCACCTTCGCAAATAACTATGGTCTCTGCGCCTAAACTGGAGATCTTGGGTGTAATTCCTGATCCGCTTGAAGGTTACAAGATGGTGGTTGGCTCCACACTTATTCAGGTACTGTATATTATCATCAACACTTTTGTAATCATAAGCTGCATTTTTCATTTGTGCGCATAAGTTTTACTAGCACATATGCCCGTGCGTTGCAACGGGAGAAAAAAAATTAATGTATTTATTTTTCCAATTTTGTTGTTGTTATACATAAGCATAATGTCCCATAGTGAATTCACTACGAAGAACACGCTAGTTGTCCCGTCAAGCAAAATACACAACAACGTAGAATCCAGCATGATAATAAAGTCTAAAAGAAATGCATGCCAATCATTAATCACGAAAAGAGCATTAGCGTCTCATACTATGTTAAAAAAAGAAAAAGAGCCTTAGGGTCAATGGTATGTCGACTGTTACAGTCCAGCAACACTAAAGATGGCTTGTTTAAATTAAAGTCATCTGAAATTCCCCAAAACCTTGCCCACAAATCTTTCTGCATTTATCAAAGCTCCACAAAAAAAATCTCAACATTTTTTGGCACTTTCTAGAACCTAGTCCTAGTTACCCATTTGAATTAAATTCAAATATGTTTGAATTAAAACCTTGCAGTCATGTCCACTTCACTTTTATTGTATAAAGTATATTTTTTGGAGTCCGAAGAAATTTGTCCTATGTTCAAACTCCACTCATAGCCCTCTCTTTCTCTATTCTAAACTCTCTAGAATTACCCTAAAAAAACTCTCTAGAATCTTAAAAAAAATAGTAAAAGAGACAGAGAGAGGAGACATAGCCAGCGCGGCCTGCTCCCCACGAGGCCACGACCCATCTTCCCCCTGGAGCCAACGGCCTACCAGGCTGGCCCTGGACCCCAGGCGGCTCTCAGCCCCTCGTACTATCCCTAGCCGCCAGGAGCTCGATCCCCATCTCTCTCTGTAACAACTCCCGTAGAGCAACTCTCTCCATCCCCATCTCCTCTCTCTGAGACAAACCCACTCTCGTACATCTCCACTCTCTCCCTCGTCCGGATCCCCTTCACGCCGCTATGCTCAACGCCATCAAGGGGGAGGCGCTCGATCCCCGCGTGCCCGACCGACCCTGCCGCCTGGCGAACCACCAGACCGCCGCCCTACCAGTCCCTCGCCCCCTCTGCCCCGAGGTCGCCTCCCATGGAGCCGTCATCACTCTTGACGTGCTTCAGTCGGCGGCACTCGAAGACCGCCTCCAGGGCCAGGATCCACTGGACGCCCTCTGCCCCGAGGTCGCCTCCAATGGACGCGCCGTCATCTTCCCTCGAAGACGCGCCGCTGCTCTCTGCTCCTCTCCTGCTCCGACCACCGCAAGCCGCCACCCCTGGCGCTCGTCCGCACGCCGTCTCAGCCTGCCGCTGCCACTGCCTACTGCCTAGATCGTCAACCTCCTCGCTTATCTCCTCTGCCTGCGTAGCACCCGACTCCCCGAAATGTTTTTTTACTGTACCAACTTAAATATGTAGCGCGGGTTAATTGCCCAGAACATCAGGGACCTTTGTGTAAAAAGGACGCGATGGTGAACCCGACAGACTCAATCCGTGCTTTATTATTAGTGAAAGATATCATCAACACTTTTGTAATCATATGCTGCATTTTTCATTTGTGCGCATAAGTTTTATATCATCAACACTTTCGTAATCATAAGCTGCATTTTTCATTTGTGCACATAAGTTTTATATCATCTTGGAGTACACTTTTGGTACTAATATTTTGTTTTATGCTCAATGAAGAGTTTGTCCATGGATACCCTATCAATGGTGCTAGATTCTGTCAAGACCTTATATATCAGTATGTGGTGTTTTGATCTGAACACGATTATCGGCTTCCTGTGATGCTTTCCATGTCTAGAGAATTCGTATATACAGGTGATGATTTCAAGCACATTGAAAGCCCATATATAGTTTACTAGAATTAGCCGTTCAGCTGTCGCTCTTGCTACATACTCTTTTTTTAGACATTAACTGTTTTTAGTCTTCATGTCTATTTAGGCAAAAGCACATGGACAAAAAGGTATAACAAATCGGTGGCATAAGAAGCACCGGGATTTTCTCAGTTCTCATGACATTCGTTTGAGGACAATAACACTGGAAGGATATGCATCCAACCATGCAAACACTAGCTTCGTCACATTCTTTCTGTTGAATGCGAGGGTACTATTGTCCATGAGGATTAAGGTTTTTAACAAAAACTTTCTCACAGATGGACACGTTGAACAGCATAAAAAGAAGTTTCAGGTGGACAAAAGGGCTTCTGACCGTGCTCGGCTTCTATTTACAACAACTTGTCTTCATGTACCAGTAGATTTTCTGGCCCAGGATCTTGATTTTATGGATCAGACCGATCCATTTGATTGTGACTGCCGAAAACTTTGGTTAAGTTAGATGTTATTGTCCTGTTCAATCTGGATTTTGTGTAAAGCTGATGAACAATTAATCATCGTGCTTTTGTACCTTTTGTAAGCTAGAGTTAGATATTGCTGCCCTTTTCAACTCGGCTTTGACACATATTTTCTTTCATACAAACCAGAGATTCTATCAAGAAGCCTCATGGTTTCGAGAGGGAACTTGGTCACCTGATCTGTGTGCGAAACGACATACGTTGTCTCTTCCCGCCTTGATTTATTTTACAGAGGCAACATGTAACTGTGCTAAAAATATGAAATTATTCAGGGTTTGTTTCACCTTTTTATACATTGATTTTCCTAGGCATTTTTAACAAATAGCCACCACATTATTATCGCAAACGGTCGTATTAGTCCAACTGTGGGCGTTCAACTAACCATTTACTACCGCAGGCAGCTGTTTGATTAGATGGGATGACTGCGAGCAGTCCACCATGCACGCTCACCATACCGGGAAGCGAGCCACAAGTGCTGCAATTTATTGCTGGTTTTGGACTTTTGTTTCGGCCACCTCGGGAAGGTACGTAGAACAGTCCTCCGTTCTCATCTACAAGCACCGCCGCCGAGGATCGCCGCCTGCTGCGAGATGGAGGACGAGCCGGCCAACAAGCAGGGGCGGGTCGAGCCAGAACCGCAAGAGCCTCCGGCGAACGTGGACATCATCAGCAGCCTCCCCGACGAGATGTTGGTAACCATCATATCCCACCTCCCCATCAAATCTGGCGTGCGGACCACTGTCCTCTCGCGGCGGTGGCGCCCCCTCTGGTACTCCACCCCCCGGACCTCATCGTTGACGACGAGTTCTGAAGCAGGGAGCGGCAAGGCCTGGACGCATTGTCCCACGTCCTCACCACGCACCCTGGGCCAGTCAGACGCCTTGCTATCAGCAGGTTGAGTCCCCACTGCAAGGCTGAACCCAGGTTTCACTACTGGTTCCTATCCCCAGCCCTGGATCGGCTCGTGGAGCTCAACTTTCATGCTGGACGTCTGCGCTCGCTGTCGCCGTCCGCGCTCCACCTCGCGTCCACGCCGCGCTGCGCTACATTTAGGCAGTGCATTTTCCCCTGGATTGATGCCGCGCACGCTCTTCATCTCCCTAAACTTAAGCACCTCGAGCTCATTGTCGTCCGCATCTCGAAGGAGGATTTGGAGCGCCTGCTCGTCGGCTGTACAGCGCTCGAGTACCTTCGTCTTCATGCGATGGATGGGTTCAGTAGCCTTCACATCACCTCGACGAATACCCATGCGATTTATGTGCATTGCTGGCGCCGCCCAATGCTGTCAGTTGAGATGTTTCATGATATGGTCATTGAGAATGTGCCTTTCCTCGAGAGATTGTATGTACTTGATAAATTAGGTCCAGCAAGAATCAGGGTCATTCACGCACCGAAATTGACAGTGGTGGGCTATTCGTGTGCTGAATTCAACGAACTTGTTACTGGATCATTATCCGTTCAGGTACAACAGTCTTCTTCTTCTCCTTCTTATATATCATTGGACAACAGATTTTATCTAATTTTTGTTGATCTATATGTTCGCCTGTCGTCCAGAAAATGATTCCCACAAGCTTGACCCGGCCTCTGGGCACAGTGAAGATCTTGGCACTACAATCTGTCGGCCCCGATCTGGATGAAGTTGTTAGATTCCTTAGATGCTTTCCTTGCACGGAGAAGCTATACATCGAGGTGATGCTCCTTTCCTGTTAATTGTTAACCACAACTGAGCTCAATTTGTTGTTACTTTTACCCATGATTACAAAGACAAAAGTAGAATGATTTCTAAAGGAAATTTGGAGGATTTTAATACATATATTTTTTGAGATGTTAATCATGAAAGATTGAAGGTGGCATTTCACTCTTTTCGTGTATTTTAGAAATCCTGCAAATCAAAGAGGCCCAAAGTGTTCAAATCTGCAGCTAGGTACTAATATGTCGTCTTCGTTTGTAGATACTAGCAGGCCCGAAAGTAGAAAATGTTGGGGAATATAACAATCCCATTAAATGCCTTGATCTTCATCTCACAGAAATTACTGTTAACGAATACCGAGGCACCACACCAGAAATTAAATTTGCCAGGTTCTTTGTTGAGAAAGCAAGGTTGCTCAAGGTAATGAGGTTTGCCCTATATTTACTGCGCAGAAGTGAATGGATTGCTAAAGAGCACATGCATCTACATCTGAATGGAAAAGGCCCTGCAGAAGCTGAATTTCAGTTTGTAACTTCATATGACAGATTATTCGAAAGTCACTGTATCGAGCTGCTATATGACTTCTCGATGGCTGATCCTTTCGCAGAAATGATGCATGAAAAAGATTCTGAAGATGATTTTTATTTGTCAGAATAGTTTGAACCTTGTAATCTTTGAATTTGGGCCTTGTAATGCTGGAATTTGAACCTTGCAATATTTATGGTATTTGTTATATAATGTAATTAGATGTTTAATTTGGTTTTGCAGTCATGTCCTGTTATAAGTATATTTATGGTATTTGTAATTGGAGTATGTTCTTCTATAGACAGAGCATGGATGTTGTGCAAACAGAGCATATCACATCGCATGCAGACCACAGTAGGGAACCCGTCGGTAATGAATTCATCATTCGCAGACGGTTGTATACCAGCAAACATTTGCCCACAACACACACGGCTTATTCCATCACAAATAGCTCGAATGGATCAACTGTATGCCACATATCGCACATGCAACTCTAATCTGAATCGTGCTTGATGTCTTCGCCATCGCTTGCACAGTTCGTCTTATTTGCCACGTATCACTGCGCCGGCCTCTGCTCGCGTCCCTCGGAGCGCTCTGCTCGCCGTTAGGCACCGCAACATGCTCTGCTCGCGTACCTACACGCACTCGGCTTGTCGACAGCTTTTCCTTGCATGTTCAACTGCTATATGCATATATATGGTTGCTCGCCATTGCGTTGAGGCAGCTGTGGAGCGCTCTGCTCGCGTCCCTCCGCGCGCGCTCTGCCAGCGATTGGGGCCGGCGCAAGATCATGTTGGGGGCCCCCATATGCATGTGGTTGCACCGCGCGCGTCGCCACGATGCAGTTACGTGTGGCACGATGGAGTTATGTGCTGCAATTAGAACTGCCATCTGGGCGTGCCGATATTCCAGGCCGTCCGGCTTCCCCCTTAATTCCCGCGGCCATTATAACCTTAGTCTCTTCAACCTTTTGATCGCGCCCCACAACACAACAAGCACACCCACGATGACACATACAGAGAGGATATCTAGCGGCGCTCCAGTGGAGTTTGGCGAGCATAAAGTGGAGACCCACGCGAGGGAGACAGATCTCTCGGTGGTGTACACCATCGACCCGGCCGTGGTGGAGAACTAAATCAACACCGTGGAGCAGTTGCTTGCTCGAGACAAGTACAAGGTGGTCGGCATCGACCTCCAGTACACCGTCGGTCATCCCGACAAAGATCAGAAGGTTGCCATCGCCCAGTTGTGCATGCGCCATCATGTCCTCATCTACCACTATTGCATGGCCATAGAGCCTTGCGACTGTTTCACCAGGTTTGTCAACGGCACCGACTACAAGTTCGCTACGGTGGAAACCTCCAACGATGTAAAAGCGCTCATGGTTACGGGCTTGGCCTGCAAGAACCTTGTCGAAATCCGTGATCACTACAGGGTCTGGGGCAGCATGAAGTAGGACTCCCTGGTTGAACTCGCCTCGGCCATCATCGACCCATACTACGAAAAGATGAAGTAGGATGCCAACAGAACAAGTCATGTATCCTGGCACGGGGCCTGGATGTGGCAAATGGATGAACCTCACCTCATGTTCATGACCAAGAGCGTGTACACATGCTATGAGATGCACAGGCAGATCGTTGACATGAGGAAGTGCCTCGTTCCCAAAATCGACGAGGCCGGATCGAGCCACAAGCAGAGCAGTAGCGGCAGGCGTCACAAGAAGTAGATGATGATCAGATGATCGTTTATCCGAGTTAATTATGCATGTAATATATAGTTTACTTTGGTGTGTGAAAATGTCATGTGTGTAGTAGCCACCTATGTAATTATGCATGTAATAGTTTACTTTGGTGTGTGCTAATGTCATGTGTGTAGTAGCCACCTATGTAATTGGATGTTTAATTTGGTTATGCAACCATGTCCTTATAAGTGTGTATATATATATGTTGTTGTTCTCTATGCAATCACATCGCACAACACACACGTCTTATTAGCAGGAATCGTCTGTGTTGTTATCGGCCTTCCCACACATTTTCGATTACAGACCTGTTTGTCGCGTATCACACACATCTTGTTAAGTTGAACCATTTCTGCTCTCTCGGCTCAACGCAAATAGTTCATCCGAGTGAATTGTATGCCGTATATCGCACACACATTCATCTGGCTGACCATTTCTTTTGTGTTGCCTAATCACAAACAGTTCATTCGAGTGAACTGTATGTTGTATATCGCACACACCTTCACCTGGCTGCCCGTTTTTGTTGTTCCGCCTCATCACAAATAGTTCATCGGGGTGAACTGTATGCCGTATATCGCACACACCTTGATCTGGCTGCCTATTTCTGTTGTTCTGTCTCATCGCAAACAGTTCATATGGATCAACCATATGCCCCGCATCGCACACGCAACTAAAATCTGAACCGTGTTTGATGTATCCACCATCGCAAACATTTTGCATCTTTTTTGACTTTTTTTACATCACTGTTTGTGATTAATGCATCGCGCACAGTTTCGTCGAAGGGTCTCTGATTGTAGTGTCGCGTTAGCAGCATCCTGCAGTAGTGTCCTATCGCTGTACATACATTCATACCTGGTGGATTATGTGACATCATTGTGCATTATCACTTGCTTATCCACTGTTCACTCCAAATTATCAGATCTATATTAATGCTTACATTAATGTAGAATAAACCCAATGCTTATGAAGAAGTTTAGCTCTGCATTGTTCTTGTAAGTATCTGTTGTCATTCATTAGTGTACTTATATTGTCAGCTAGTTGTTCATGTACACTTTGCAACTTATTTTCCCTTGCCCTCCATTTTCTCCACATCAGATCTATATTTACTCTTGCCAAAATATTGAATAAAACCAATGCTCCTGAAGAAGTTTAGCTCTGCATTGCTCTTGTTAGTGCCTTTTGCCTGTATGCTGTACTTACATTTGTAGTCTGCATCTTAGCTTAAATAATCGCCATTTGTTCCTATATTATCACATCTATATTTACTCTTAACAAAATGTAGAATAAAGGCAATGCTCTTGAAGAAGAGTCTGTGGTAAACTTCTTGAATTGCCCCCCATCAATATGGACGGGGTTTATAGAGCCGGTCTTCACTACTAACGTATGTTTGTCCTCCTTGATCCTTCAAACTTTGTTGTGTATATTTGGATAGCTATGACTGCAAATGCTGTTTATTTTTGTCGTCTGCATCATATTGCATGTTCAAAGTTTATTATGAAGAAGTACATAAACATAAGTTTGTACTTCTCAATTTCAGTTTTTAGTTGTACAACCTAGTTCCTTACTCATACCATGTAAATTAAACTAAACATAGCAAGTTATCTTCTTTAGCACTGCATGTATGCTTGTGTTCTTGATCTGTAATCCAGTGGTGTGGTGAAACTACCAACTCTAGCACAATGTCATATCCTGCTATGTCTTAACTATGAACAATGCCATATTATGTTAATGTTATTTAAATCATGTCTCTTTATTTACCAATCTGAAATGGTATAAATTGACAGTACACTCACCATTCATGCTTATACGTTGTTTAGCACTACATGTATGCTTGTGTTCTTGATCTGTAATCCAGTGGTGTGGTGAAGCTGGCCGCTCCTGCACAATGCCATTTCTTGTCATCTTCGCTATGAACAATGCCTATTATGTTAATGCTATTTTAAACCATGTCTCTTTATTTCCGACTAAGAAATGAGATGAATTGACAGCACTGATGCTTATACGTGCAAAACCTGTTATCTACCTACTTGTTTCTTTTTTAGGGTGACATCACTGATGCTAGGAAGAACTGCCACAATGATAGTGAGATGAACCCGTTGCTTGTCCCTCTAACATATATTCCAGAGAAGAAGGCAACACATCTTGAGGATAGCCATACAACCCCAAAGTCATGTCTTGATGTAGTGTCGAACTTACTCACTAATAGCAGTGACACAAGCTCGATGAAGTCTCCGCCTGAATCAATTTGACTTCTTCAGTCTGAAATTCAAGCAGAAAGGCATGCTTCCGCTCAAATCCGACTGGAACTCCAATCTCTATGCAAGATTAACCATAAGTACATGACGTCTATTGATGCTATGCAGCTTAAGTTGGTGGATATAAGCATCAAACAAGCACAGTCTCATGAGGTTGCTAAGCTGCTTGCGCTGCAGCTCCTGGGCACAGCTAACCTTTCTTGAACTGTGTTGAAGTGTTGTCGGTTCTTTCTATTATTTTGTCGGCGTGTTTACTTCCACTGGTGGCAACCTGCCCAGTGTATGGAATCTGCTGTCTGGTTGCCCTTTATTATCACTGGTGGCGAACTTTGATGCCCCAGGGATGTAATATGCTGTAATTTCTTTGTTGTATAGTCTAGGTTTATTCTTCATCACGGTGATGTAATTTATTTGCTGTATATGCTGTCGTCGCTCTGAGGAAAGGTCGTAATCTTCGATCGAAGCGCAATGAGCCAACATGTTAGGTTTATTAGTAGGCCTAGATTTAATCTGGCACACTATTAGTTTCGAGCCTTTAAAAGGCCGAGTAAACCGCTTGCCTTAATTGGGCCAGAAAATAAAATGGGCTTTTAACAGGCTGAGATGTAGATTGAGCCTGAATTGTGGTGAACAAATCACGGGTCGACAGCAGGCTAGAATATACATCGTCCCATTATTGGCCCAGTGATTTGATGGGCCATTAACAGGCCACAATGTTTTTGGGCCTTGGTGGACCCAATTACATGACAGGCTGGAAGCAGGCCGGATGCATAACGGGCCAAAATTAGGCCCAACACTATCAAGGGCCTTTACCGGGCCGATAGGCAGTTTGGGCTAAAATGTATCCACGAAGACTACGAGCTGTTAAGAGGCCGAAAGTCATTGTAGACTAGAATTAAGCCCAGATGCAGCTCTGGCCTTTAAATGGCCGAAAGTGAAGCCGGCCGAAAGAGGCCCATATGTACACAGGGCCGCTGACAGGCCGAAACTAATATCGGGCCAAACTGTTAAACGGGCCATTAAGAGGCCGAAGAGCAAATCAGGCCCCCAATGGGCCCAAAGGCACAGTAGCTATTAAAGGGTCGTATCTGTTATGGGCCGTAATTTGGCCCAAGATATGAAAGTCAGTTAACGGACCGGATCAGATATGGGCCCTAATTTGTCCCAAACTATTGCAGGTTGTTAATGGGCCGGATCTGATATGGGTCATAAACTGGCCCAGAATATTGCAGTCTTTTAACGGGCCGTATCTGATGTGGGCCATAATTTGGTCCAGAAAATGTTAGGTTGTTAATGGGCCAGCCCATTAGATCTGACGAAATCTTGTGGGCCTTTTTCTGGGTCGGCTTTTAAACCTAAATGGGCCCTTGTTGGGCCGTGCCACGTGTTCACGTATCATAGGCGCGTTCGGTCCATTGTAGTGATGACATCTATCCCAACACTGAGTTGACACGTGGATCCTCCGACGAATGAGAATTTTACACGTGGAAAATCCCCATTGGTCCGGGCTGTTAACGGGTTATCGGATCCAAACTGGAACCCGATAGCTTAACGGTGACCCGTTATGGTGGATGCCATGTGTCGGTTACCCTTGAAGAAAACACTTCCAAGACGCGCCATTTATCGTCATGGAAATGGTCACTTCCGTGATGATAATTTTGGTATTGTCATGGAACACTTCTACGACAGCACATGTATGACTATCTTGATTCTGTCATAAAATTGTCATGGATGTACATGCATGACAGAAAACATGACCTACTGTGACAAACACGTATCATCACAGAAGTGTATTTTTTTTAGTGAGAGCAGCTTGCCCTGTGACCTTGACGGGGGCCGTGAGGACATGAAGAGGAGCTTGGGGCGCTCGCCATTGTTTAAGGCTTGCTTAGCTCTGGCTTTGCGGTGATTCGGGATCGAGTGCGACAGCTTTCACATTTTTGGCCCGTTAAATAGATGTCTCTCCCAGGCCCGTAAGGGGCGTTTCTGTAAAAGGATTTTAGGCCATTTGTTTTCCTTCTACGCATAAAAATCGAGGGGTGTCATTAATCCTGAATGAAGAAGATGATGCGATGAAACCCCGCAATACTTCACTGACCGAAGCGTCGAGAGTGGCCAAGCCATCACCAGCCAGATATAGGAGATGGGAGGAACTCGGCCCTCAAGCCGAAGACTTCAAGAGGCATGGAGCTAATGGGAATTATTGACCTTGGCGTTGGAGGCAAGTTCGGGGCTACTGAGGGTGTCCGGGACTAAGGGGTCCTCGGGTTGCCGGCCTATCTCGCATGGGCCGGACTGATGGGCTACTTTTGGTTCGTTGGAGGAAGACCGGACTACAGACGATCCCGTGTTCCAGAAGGAAATCTTTGGAGACTTGGTGTATCCTCCAAGTCTCGCTTGGTATGATCGGCATGTTTATCCCACGGTGGTAACCGACATATGTAACCCTAGGTATCCCTGGTGTCTATATAAACCAGAGGGTTTAGTCTGTAGAGGAAGAAGAACCATCATCATACCCACCTAGGGTTTAGTTCATCCGACCTCGTGGTAGATCAACCCTGTAATTGTCATACAAACACATCAATACAATCAAGCATGACATAGGGTTTTACCTCTTCGAGAGGGCCCGAACCTAGTTAAATACTGTCTCTACGCCCATTGTTACCCATTGATCTAAGATCCACAGCTCGGTACCCCCTACCCAAGATCTGCCGGTTTTGACACCGATAGCATGTACATCCAAACCTGTGGGAGGACTTTCTCTTGTTCTCCTACACATAAAACATCCTGTCTCCTCAATACAGCCACCATACCTACCTACCATGGCATTTTCATAGCAATTTCGAGTATATTGCTATGCAACTTCCACCCTTACTATCCACATGACTTTAGCATTCATTGTCATATTGCTTTGCATGATCATATAGAGGTGACATGATATTTGTGGCACAACCACCATTCATCATTCTTATACATGTTACTCTAGATCAATGCACGTCGTGGTACACCGCTAGAGGCATTCATATGTAGTCATCTTCTTCAGTTTATCGAGTTATATGTAAATAAAAGTGTGATGATCATCATTATAAGAGCATGCCCACTGAGAAAAGAATGCTGGAGACCTATGAGTCCTCGAAAAAGTGGGGATGAGGTCCATGAGACTGTTTTAGAAAGAGAAAAAAGAAAAAAGAATGGTGGATACTTATGAGTCCTCCAAAAAATGGCAATGAAGTCTATGAGACTGTTGTAAAAAAGAGAGACAAAAGGAAAAAAATGATGAGAGAAAAAACACTTGTGCTGTAGAGTAGCACCACGTACTTCATATAGAGAGTTTTCATATACTTCATGACTATGCTAGTGGGTTCTTTACATTATAGAACTTGGCTTGTATATTCCGATAATGAGCTTCCTCAAATGCTTGAGGTCTTCATGAGCAAGCAAGTTGGATGCACACCCACTTAGCTGCATTACGAGAATTTCATACACTTATAGCTCTAGTGCATTCATTGCATGGCGATCACTACTCCCTGTGTTGACATCGATCATAAGGCTTTCTCCATTGCCTAATGGTTAGCTGCGTTGATGCAAGACTTTCTTTGTTTTGACTTCTCAAACCCCAACTATTATTCTATTTTTTCCTTTAAGTGCGAAGCATAGGCTTGCGCTCAGCTCTGCATAAGTAGTTTAGTGGTTTAATAACGGAGACAGACAATCTATTGTACCTGATATGCCTCGGGTTGGTGTTTTTGAAGCGATCGCTGATGCATGATTTCTTTGTTTATGATAGTCATTGTTGTGTTCCCAACATAATATTGACATTCTCTCTAAACCTTTGGCAATGGGAATTTGGACTCCCTAAAAATATTCCTGTTTCTTGACCTCCATGGCAATGGAACTAAGGAGATTGCAGGTATTACTCCCATGCTAGCTAATGTTTGCAAACTTGCAAGATGAATATGGACAACACTTTTGGACTTTGGTTTTCAATGTGTGCTTAGAGTTAGCAACAATGAGCTTAGATAGTCAACCTTCTTACTCGAGGATGAGCAAGGTTTAAGCTTGGGGAGGTTGATGGCTCCATATTTTACGCATCTTTAGAGCTCATTTGTTGCACATTATCTCTGTATATCAAGTCATATCATGTTCCATTGAGCCAATTATATGTCCATATGCATGATTTATAGTTTTTGTACTTTTCACCGTAAGCATTGCATAATCTTTATTCTTAGTTGGTTTTTATTAGTTTTCTTTGTCTTTGTGTGTCTTGTAGGTGATGCGGGCTTCCCAAGTACTTTACACGATGAAAGGAGTTCAAACGGTGGACATCCAGGACCCAGACTTAGTCGTTTTGAAGGTGAAAAAATTCATTTTTTTAAAGTGCTCCAAATGAAGATATAAACCAATGAATGGATTAGCGTCGTTCGTACGAATCTAAAGATCCCAAGAACATCAAATTCTGAGTTCCTATGAAGAAATGGCGACCATTTTATCGGAAGAGGACATAGCAAAGACGGCCTTTCGAACGATCGGGCGCGGTCGTTTCGGCGGTCGTTTGACATGCACACAACACCGAAAGTTGCCTCTTGTGACGGGATTCTTCGTGGATTTTTCCCTTGTTTGTTCCCACGACTTCCTTGATCTTCAAGGGATGATTTGGGAGAGGATTGGGCTCATGTAGAGCCCTTGGATCAATGGAGAGAAGCCACATCAAGGGAGGAGGCTATGGGAGAGCCCTTGTATAAACACGTCCAACCCTAGCCGCCGCCATTCTCCATCAAGCTTCATCACATCTCATTCATCATTCTCATCTCCAAGTCCAGCCGCTAACCACATCAAGAACACCAAGGGGACAACCAAGATGGAGACTGAAAGGGGGCCGCCACCGATGGGCGCGGCCATGGGCCGCCGCCGCGCCATCACCATCACCATCATCACCCCTTCTTCCCCCCCCATCATGGTCTCCATGATGGGTTGTGATAACTCTTGAACCCGTATTTGTATGATGTTATTTGAGTAAATGTTGGCTATGGGTCTACTGATTAGTAAGTGGTTATTTGATATGTGTTGTCTAATTATGCGTGTTGCTTTGTGTTGCTTATTTACCTTCGGTAACTTAGTGATGGGAGATGTCCTATCCATTAGCTTAGTTGGAGACATCCAACTCCCAGGCCACACATGAAGTATATAGATGGTTGTGCATACTGATTGACCTGCGATGTGACAGGTGTAGATATCTTGAGGGGAAACATGATTATCTAGGTGCACAATTGTCCATAGAACTTAAAGCCTTCATCCATTCCTCAAACCACAACGACCTTAATATCTTTTTGTTAGCCGCCTCTGTTATGGGACACGAAGTAGGATGAATGAGTTATCTCAATATAGCTCATCTTGAGAGATAATGTTATGTGAGGGACCATCCATCAGAAGTAGACCACCATATCCTATGATGCAGGTACTGACTTAGTCACAACGTGACATAGTCGTAATACCCTAACTCCACCATGCGCCCGTACTGAACGAGGCCGTACCTAGATGCCAGAAATCTCATCTAAAACATCACATACTTTTCTTAGTTTGTTTCTTCTACTTAGTTTAGTATTTATTTTCCATTCTCTCTAGTTTAGTTTAATTCCTGCTTTTTACCTTTCCCAAGCAACTTACTTAAGTGAGCTATTTCCAAACTCCAGTTTGGGTGTGAGTGTGGCTGTGTAGGTGACGACACAGCTGTGAGGATTGTGGTCCCATCCTATTCTCTCCCTGTGGGATCGATAAACCTTACTTATCACGAAATTGCTACATAGCCATCACTACAAAAAAAACCACTTTCGTGATTATACGTGTTTGTCATAGTAGGTCACGTTTTCTGTCATGCATGTACATCCATGATGATTTTATAACAGAATCAAGATAGTCATACCTGTGCTGTCGTAGAAGTGTTCCATGACAATAATCAAATTATCATTACGGAAGTGTCTACTTCCATGATGATAAATGGCGCGTCATGGAAGTGCTTTCATCAAGGGTAACCGACATGTGGCATCCACCATAACGGGTCGCTGTTATGCTATCGGATCCTGTTTTGGATCCGATAACCCATTAACAGCAACGACCAATGGTGATTTTCCACGTGTAAAATTCTCATTGGCCGGAGGGAACACGTGTCAGCTCCCCGTTTGGACAGATGGCATCCATCCAATGGACGGGCCGTGCCTATGATACGTCGACACATGGCTGGGCCCAACAGTAGCTTGTTTAGTCAAAAGGCCGGCCCGTTTAACTTGGTCAAAAGGTAGCGGGCCGGGCCACGAAAGCCTGTTAATGGCCTGTTCGCACATAGCCCATTTACAGCCCGCTAACTCGCGGCCCATTATGAACTATCCGAATTAGGCCCAGAAGCGTCTTCTGGGCCATTCCATATGATTCCAACCCGTTGTAACTTCCAGCCCATGTATGGCCCATGACATCTTTCATCCCATATGAGGCCCTTTGTAAATCTGGCCTTGATAGGTTCTCTATTTTACCGGTCTCATGGTGGTAGTTTGGAGACCGGGTTATAGGATCGATTGCCGTACTATCAAGGGAGGCTCTCAAGTGAGTAGCTTGATCGTATCGTTCATAGAGAGCTCAATCCATTACATGCTTGCATCATCTTTCTTGGTTCTTGTTTGGTTTTGTCCTTGTGAGATTTGCAGCTTATGGTCATCTTCTTGACAAGCTCGAGTTCATCGAAAACGGAGTTCACATGCTTCTTCTATTGCATTTTCGGTGTTGGAGGTGTTACCGGTCTTATTCGAGGAAGGGTTCTCACCATTTTCTTATGGGCCTTTTATAATTTCCTTCTTATTGTTATTTCTATTAAGATTGTGTTATCCCTTGTCGCTAGCATTCCAACAAACTTGGTTTCGTTGAATTCGGAGTCCGTTTGCAGAAGTTGTGTCAGTTTTGGTGTCCTTAAAAAGGCTGCAGCGGTACTACCGCTCATGGGAGCGGTACTACCGCTTGGAGGGGATGTAATTTTTTACTACCGCTTGGAGCGGATGTAATTTTTTACAACCACTCCAGAGCGGTACTACCGCGGCTACTTCCGTGGCTACTTCCGCTCCAGACCAAAAACTCGTCTTAAGTCCAGCGGTGGTAGGCACAGATGTATTTTTTTAGTACCGCTCGCAAGCAGTAGTACCGCTACCCCTAGCGGTAGTACCGTGAGGACGAGCGGTAGTACCGCTCCAGCAGTTCTACCGGCCTTTTGCCTCCTCGCTGTTGGTTTTCAAAGGGCTTCCACCGCCCTAGCGGTAGTACCGCTCCATGGAGCGGTAGTATCGCTCGATGCGGGCTGTGAGGATAACGGTTGGATTTCTCCCCTCCTATAAAAGGGGGTCTTCTTCCCCAATGAACCTAAGCCTTTGAGCTCGTGTTCTTCCCCCATTGTTGACCTTCTTCGAGCTTGCTATCTCTCAATCCCTCCATGGATTCTTGCTAGTTTTTGAGGGAAAAGAGAGAGGAGATCTAGATCTACGTTTCCACCAATCACTTTCTCCTCTAGGTGAGGGGAACCCTTTGGATCTAGATCTTGGAGTTCTTCGTGTTCTCTTCTTCGTTCTTACTCTCATTTTCCTCCCTAGCATTAGTTGCTTTGGTGGGATTTGAGAGAGAAGGACTTGGGCACTCCGTGTGCCCTTTCCATTGCATTTGGTGCATCGGTTTGAGTTCTCCACGGTGATACGTGGAAGTGAAGTTGAGTAGCTTATTACTCTTGGGTGCTTGGTACCCTTGAGCTTGTTCCTCTTGGGTGCTTGGGCGCCCTAGACGGTTGGTGGTGTTCGGAGCTCAATCATTGTGGTGTAAAGCTCCGGGCAAGCGTTGGTGTCGGTGTACTAAGTATTGGGCAACTAGTACCCCGTACTTGTGCACGGGCAGTTGTAGTCATCCCCGCGGCAAGGCTTGCCGGGAACAGTTCGAGGTCGATTCAAGCCATCGAAGAAATCGTCAAGTCAGAGATCTGGGGATCAGCAGATAAGCAGAGCTAGAATCCGAAGGCCAGCCTCCCCGGCAAGATTCTTGCTGGGATGGCCTGCGGAGCCCGGCAAGGCTTGGTGCCCGGCAAGGCTTGGCACCCGGCAAGGCTAGGCGTCCAGCAAGGTTTGGCGCCCGGCAATGCTTGGTGCCCGGCAAGATTCGGCGCCCGGCGAGATTCTGCCACTGTGCCACCGCTTCGGCACAGTAACAAGTCTGACATTCTTGGTCCTTCTCTGGATGCATGGCAATGCGCTAGTGGAGGAGAGCTTAAGCGGTGCTGATGGGATGGCCCCTTTTTCCATCCCCAAGAAAGTGGGGACACCTAAACGGACACCTCACGGCGCATTAAATACAATTGTCCTAATCCGTCAAGGGTTAGGTATGATACCCTGTAGCTACTTTACACCTCAATGTATGTACATTTTGCCACTGTGGTGACCCCTTTGAGCATATAAAAGGAGGCCCAAGGCAACTGCTACAGAGGAGGAGAACTTCTGGCCCATTCTGCATGCGTAGCTGCTCTTTGAACGTACTGTTCATAGCGAGCGCTCCTGAAGGCTGGGCTCAAGAACACTAATAAGAACACAAAGCAGGAATAGGGTTTTACGCGGATCAGCGGCCCGAACCTGGGTAAAAACTTCCCGCGTCGATCGTTGGTTCTGCTCTTTGCGTATACCTCTCCCCCCGCCGAATCGTAAAGGGGTCTCTCGGGATCCCATAGGTGTCGTACCTCGACATCTTTGGCGCGCCAGGTAGGGGGATTGAAGGTTACGTGAACCTGATCTAGTGATCGGCGCCTCAGTTTCTTCATCATCATGCCGCCCAAGAAGAAGAGCGCTGCGACGGCGCAACCGTCCACGTCCGTTTTGCCTACACCTTCGCGTACGGGCGACGGTGTGGGTGCAGAAGGAAGAGGATTAGAACCCCCACGGTGTTCTGGTGATCCGAGCCAAGCGAGCGGTATCGTTCGCAGTGGCAGTGGTAATCTGCACGCCGCTGGATCTAGAGATGGCGCTGTGTTGCCTACGGGTGGCACAACAAACTCCAGAGATCGGAGGGCGCCTGCTGGAGCTCCCGCGCCGGCGCAAGCTTCACGACCTACCCAGGTCGTGCATGATGAGCGACGTCATGGCGCTGGTGGTTTAGGGCGTCCCCATGAAAAGGTTTCTGCGCATCGATCCCAAGATGCGCGGGACCAGCATGCACACCGAGCTGCCGGCGGAGGTGGCGCACGGTCGCGTGACCGTGGTGGTGCTCCTTCTAACATGGTTAGGAGTCAGAGCACCTCACGTACCTCGCACCTGTCGCCGCCGCCTACGCCAGCGGAAGCCTTGGCACGTGCGCAGCTGCTCCTCGATTTTCCTCCTGCTCCGGAGAAGATGGAGGAGTGGCGAGCTACTATCCAGAGCCTTATCGGCTTCGCCAACAAAGATGGACCGCAAGAGGCAGGGCCCTCGCAGCCGAGGCCCATCGATCCGGCGCGAGCCAATATGGAGAAAACCGGAGGTGGTGCAACCACGGTGCACTCCCCTCCGCGGCACCAGCGGCGGCAGACAACCCAGCAAGTCGACCGCCGTGAAGAAGTTTCCACGGCGTCGTCCGATCCACGGATGCGCCGCGATCAGCGTCAAGTTCTCCAGGAATGAGGCAAGGAGGACGCTCGAACTACCATCGAGCAGCAACGAGAAGCGCGCTATCAGTCTGATAAGCGCGTGGGGCCGGCTGTCGACGAGCCTGCGCCAGGGGACGTAGGAGACTTGCCTTATGAGGTAGGGACTCCAGTGTTTACCCGTGAGCTGCGGCAAGTCCGGTGGCCCAATTCCCGAACCTTCAAGCCGAAGGTCCCGGAGAAATATGATGGTAAGACCCATCTCTCGGAGTTCCTGAGCATCTACACCATTGCGGTGCAGGCTGCCGGGGGCCGAGATGACAAGATACTTGCCAACTACTTCCCGTTGGTGCTCAAACCCAACGTCAGGTCGTGGTTGATGCATCTGCCGGAGAATTCTATTTCTTCCTGGTCAGATCTGTGCCATCAGTTTGTTGGCGCCTTTGTTGGAGGCCACCAAGCTCCTGGCCAAGAGAGCGATTTGCATATCATCCCTCAGAAGGAGGGCGAGTCCCTGCGCAAGTTTATGCAGAGATTCAGCCGGGTGCAGTACAATATTCCTGACGTTCATCCTGCCGCTGTCATTAGCGCGTTCCACCAGAACATGCGTAACCGCAGGATGCGGGAAGAGCTGGCAATGAACAAAGTTAGGAGTATTGCTGAGCTTTACGCTCTAGCCGATAAGTGCGCTCGAGCTGAAGAGGGGAGGAGACTCCCTGGTGAAGCTGTTGGCGCGGCGGGCAAATCCAAAGAAGAAGATGTCGCGGCCCCGTCAAGGAAAGGCCGGCGGCGGAATAGGAAGCGCGGAGGCAAGGCCGTGCTTGCTGTCGAGGAATTCGACAACCCCGGCTCCGCCAAGAAGGCAAAGGTTGGTGATCCTGGCAAGGATCTTGCCGGGTGCCTTCCTGTCAGGCCTTGGCGGCTGCCGACAAGTCGGAGAACTCCGGCAAGCAGTATTGCAAGATCCATCGCACCAAGGGCCACGATCTCCAGAACTGCCGGCAAGTTGAGCAGCTTGCCGAGAAGCAGAGGGCCGAATACGAGAGGTGAGATAAGGAGAAGGCCCAAGACGGTGCTGATGGGTCTGGCAAGAAGCACGGTGGCCGAGGAGGTCGCCGCGGCAAGGCCAAGCAACAAAAGGATAGGCCCGCTCGGGGCCGAGACAAAGAAGAAGATGATGATGAGGACGATGATGAATCCAGTGAGCAAGAATTCCAGAAGGCTACGGAGGCCATGTGTATCGATGGGGGTGCCTCGCTGCATTCTTCCCACCGCCAACTCAAACAGTGGGTGCGGGAGGTCAATGCGGCAGAGCCATCCCCAGATGCATGTAGGCCCCTGAAGTGGTCCAGCACGCCTATCATTTTCGACGCCGAGGATCACCCTGATCGCACAACTGTGGTCGGGTGTTTGCCATTGTTGGTCTCACCAACGATTCGCAACCTCAAGGTGACGAAAATGTTAGTTGACGGTGGGGCCGGCCTAAACTTAATCTCACCGGACGTGCTCAAAAAGCTCCAGATTCCCGACGAGGATCTCGAGGAAACGGGCACGTTTCAAGGGGTCAATCCGGGAAGAACCCAGCCTAAGGGCAAGATTACGCTGCCAGTGACATTTGGTAGCAAGCTCAACTTCAGGACCGAGAAGGTGGTGTTTGATGTCGCCAAGATCCCCATGTCATATAATGGGATCCTTGGTCGGCCAGCGCTGGATAAGTTCGTGGCAGCATCACACTACACATACAACGTTCTGAAGATGCCTGGGCCGTTGGGCGTCATCACTATCCATTCCGATAAGAAGGATGCGCTCATCTGTGCCGACCAACTTTACCGGGAAGCAGTTGCAGCACCTGCCATCAAGGCACCTGCTCCTGCCGCTGGAACTCCCGGGAGGAAGAAGAAGACCGGCAAGAACCTTGGCGCGAACTCCGGCAAGCGCACCTCCTCGGAGTGCTGCGCTTCCGTCGAGGACGTACCAGAGAGTTCCACCGGCAAGAACAAGAAATCCAAGGCTGCTCTGCCAGAGACCAAGAAGGTGCCTGTCAGAGAGGACGGAACGGGGGGAACATTCACCATAAGTTCCACCCTAGATGACAAATAGGAAAGCGCGCTCGTTGCTTTCCTGTGGGTGAATGTCGACGTGTTTGCATGGCAACCGTCTGACATCCCCGGTGTTCCCAGGAAGGTAATTGAGCACCACCTTGCTGTCTGTCCTCGTGTGCGGCCCGTCAAGCAAAGGGTCAGGAAGCAAGCCTTGGAGCGGCAAGAATTCATTGCCGAAGAAATTAGAAAGCTGGAGGCGGCAGGACTGGTCAAAGGAGTGCTTCATCCAACCTGGTTGGCCAATCCGGTTGTAGTGCGGAAAGCAAATGGGAAATGGAGGCTTTGTATGGATTATACAGATATCAATAAAGCTTGTCCAAAAGATCCCTTTCCCTTGCCGCGCATCGACCAGATTGTGGATGCCACCGCTGGTTGTGATCTCCTGTCCTTCCTTGATGCCTATTCAGGATATCATCAGATTTTTATGGCAAAAGAAGATGAAGAGAAGACCGCATTTATCACCCCATGTGGTACGTATTGTTTTGTACGAATGCCTTTCGGGTTGAAAAGTGCCGGTTCAACATTTGCCAGAGCAATCTATTTTGTTAGCTCTCTTTTACAAGGAGCTAGGTCAAGGTATTCTGGTGTGCAGAAGTTGCTTGTCGGCCTCCTTATGGCCTCGAGGAAGCTGCGCCATTACTTTCAGGCACATGAAATCACCGTCGTCACTCGCTTTCCGTTGCAACGGATTTTGCAAAACCCAGAGGCAACCGGCAGGATCGTGGAGTGGGCGTTGGAGTTGTCCAGCTTCGGCCTCAAGTTTGAAAGCACATCGACGATCCAGAGCAGGGCCTTGGCGGAGTTCATTGCAGAATGGACCCCAACGCCAGACGAAGAGGTTCAAGAAACAACTCTTCCCGGCAAGGAAATCGATCAACAATGGGTTATGTACTTTGATGGGGCTTTTTCGCTGCAAGGCGCCGATGCTGGCGTGCTACTCGTCGCACCCACCGGAGAGCACCTCAAGTACGTAGTCCAAATGCACTTTCCCCGGGAGAGTTCAACCAACAACACTGCAGAATACGAGGGTTTGCTTGCCGGTCTCAGGATCACGGCAGATCTTGGTATCAAAAAGCTCATCATCAAAGGCGATTCACAACTTGTCGTCAGGCAAGTTAACAAGAGTTATCAAAGTCCATTGATGCAAGCCTACGTAGATGAAGTGAGGAAAATGGAAGAGCGCTTTGACGGTCTGCAAATGGAGCACGTTCCTCGTGCCGAGAACAGTGTTGCTGACGACCTGTCAAAGCATGCCGCCCTCAAGTTGCCTGTGGAACCATGAACTTTTGCGCTCCAATTGACTCAACCATCCGTGGCGCCATCAATGCGGCAAGAAAAGAGAAGAAAGTTGAACTCTGGCCAGTACTTCCCGGCAGAGCTCCCCGGAGCCGCCGGCAAGGAAGTTGCTGGGATCGACATGCCTGCCGGGGAACAACAGGCTCTGGCAGGGCCTCGGGCCCTTGCTGTCGAGACGGATGTTCCCCCGGCAGAGGAGATGCCTTTAGTCCTAGCTGTCGAGCCTCAGGCTCCAGCATGGGCGCAACACATTGTTCATTTCCTTAAGACAGGAGAACTCCCTGAGGAACAGGAAGAAGCAGAAAGAGTAGCCCGTCGGTCTGTTATGTACAAGTTCGTCGATGACGTCCTGTACAGAAAGAGACCAAACGGTGTGAAATTGAAGTGTATCCCTCGAGAGGATGGACTAGAGCTGTTGGCAGAGATACATGGAGGCATATGTGGCTCTCACATAGGGTCAAGAGCGCTTGCCGGGAAAGCATTCCGGCAAGGTTTCTTTTGGCCCACCGCTCTCCAGGATGCAACTGCACTAGTCACCAAGTGTGAAGCGTGCCAGTTTGATTCGAAGAAATTACATCAACCAGCTCAAGCTCTTCAGACAATCCCTCTCTCCTGGCCGTTTTTGGTCTGGGGGCTCGACATACTGGGCCCCTTCCCCCGTGCTACCGGGGGCTTTGAGTACTTGTACGTTGCTATCGACAAGTTCACAAAGTGGCCGGAAGTGGAAGCAGTGAGGAAGGTGACAGCACAATCAGCCGTCAAGTTCTTTAAGGGAATTGTTTGCCGTTTCGGTGTGCCCAATAGGATCATCACCGACAATGGCACGCAGTTCACAAGTCGCACCTTCATGCAGTACGTCCAAGACCTTGGCGGCAAGATTTGTTTTGCCTCTATTGCTCACCCGAAAAGCAACGGCCAAGCGGAGAGGGCCAATGCTGAAGTGCTGCGCGGTCTCAGGACCATAACCTTTGACAGGCTGAAAAAGTGCGGAAGACGCTGGATTGATGAGTTGCCAGCGGTTCTTTGGTCAATCAGAACGACACCAAATCGAGCCACCGGCCAGACGCCCTTCACTCTGGTCTACGGAGCGGAAGCAGTTCTTCCCACGGAACTCATATACGGATCACCTCGAGTGCTCGCTTATGATGAGCTTGAGCAAGAGCAACTGCGGCAAGATGATGCTGTGCTCCTTGAGGAGAATCGTCTTCAGGCTGCTGTGCGAGCTGCATGCTACCAGCAAGCTTTGCGCCGCTATCATAGCCGCAAAGTTCATGCCCGAAGCCTTGAGGAAGGCGACCTTGTTCTTCGGCGGATTCAGTCCGCCAAGAATTCAAACAAGTTGACGCCAAAGTGGGAAGGCCCTTATCGGGTAGTACGAGTCACCAGGCCCGGCGCTGTCCGCCTGGAGACCAAAGATGGCGTTCCAGTGAGCAATTCCTGGAATATCGAACATCTTCGCAAGTTCTACCCATGAGGCGCGGTTGCCGGGGGCTCCCGGCAACCACCTTTTTGTACAAGTCTTGCCGGCAAGGCATGTGATCCTTTGTACAAAGCCAGGCGCAGACCCTGAGCGCAGATGAATAAATTTAAGTGTTGTACATTCCCTTATTGATTCCCATGTTCATATTTATATATGCATGTTCGTCTGAGATGTTGTATAACACCTACTCCCGGTAAGTTCTAACAAATCGCCAAGGTTTCATGTCTTTATTTTCTCTTCTTTCTTTTTCTCAAAAGACAGAAGGATTCCTCGCGTGCACATTTGCCGGGGGGGGGGGGGGGGGAAGGGAGATATGAATACCAGATGCCGACGTTCGGAATCGACGCTTGCCGGAGGAAGGACAGAGACAGAAAGCTAAGTCCTAAAAACTCAGAGCAAGTTTTTTTATTACAAAGTTATTTCCTTGGACGATTCCGACTCTTGTATGGAAAATCTGCATGCGAAGGAACCCTTGTTGTAATCGGTCGTGCCCTTATTTTGTTTCAAGCCCGCTCAACAATTTAAGTGGCTGCATTGAGAACACCAAGGAGTCTTGCTGGCCGCTGCACCTCCAGTCGGCTGCTGAAGTCCCGCACCCAGCGCTCGCGGCAGGTTGCGCGCCGGCAAGTTTTTCAGTAAGCGTAGGGTGAACTCCATAGATAAAGGAATCAGACAAGGAAAATAGCAAGCATGAACCTAAACATAGGCGAATTATATTACATCCATGAGTTGCCGCAATTCTAACTTGAGACTTAATTGTCTTTTACATGGAATGACGACGGCAAGAAAAGAGGAGCACTTAATCCCTGCGCTGGCCTTCAATCCTTTTGATGGAGTCCACCTTCTCAAGGATAGGCGCGATGCACTCTTCAAGCGCCTCAACATTTGCGTCCCTTGGCAGATGGCCGAGCGCGTTGGAGAGGTCGATGCCGGGATTGTTGTGTACCACCTTGATGAGCACCTTGCGGAGGACGGCCCGGTAAAGCCGGCAAGTCTTGTTGGCCAATTGGGTCGCCCGGCTAGACTGGAGCACCCTCAAGGCGTTGATGATGCTTTCAAAGAACATCGTCAACCTGGCACTTGGAGATATTCTTTCCTCGGAAGAATACTTGAAGTTCGACAGGCCCATGGTTGAGAGTTCTACCGTAAGCTTCTCCGCGGTGGCAATGAGACGTCCAGTCCAGATCTCCACTCCCTTTTCGTAATCAGCTTGGGCTTCGGCGGCGCTCTTGAGCAGGATCCTCTCTCCTTGGAGATCCTTGAGTAGAGCCTTCTCACGGGCCCTGCCGGCCTCGAGAGATTTCTACAGCGTGGTCAGCTTCAGCTCCAGAACCGCAATGTTATCAGCCGCAGAGGAGAGCTGCTTGGTTTTGTCGGACAGGGCAACTTGCATCTCCGCCAAGGAGTGGAGGGTTTTTTCCCTGTCACCCTTGGGCGTTGAGAGCTCCTTGCCGTGCTCTTCGAGATCTGTTTCCAGCCTCTTCACCTTGTCGCTCAGCTCGTTCTTGGCAGCCTCTGCAGCTTCAGCAGCATCGACGGCCTCCTTGAGCTTGTCGGCGTGGCTTGCAGTCAGAGCTTCGAGCACCTCCTTATGTTTTTGCTCCAGCTCCTGGGTCCGCCGCGTGACAAGATTCTCGATATCTTCATCTTTGCTGCGAAGCTTGGTGGCGAGCGCCTGCTCACGTGCGGTGAGATCTTCCTCATGAGCATCAAGAGCAACGCGGCAACCCGTCAGGAGGGCATCTTCAGCAGCAATCCTTTGGGCCTTCTCCATATCAGATTGCTTCAGGAGGATCTCAGTCCACTGTTGGCTCACTTGTTCCCGGCCGGCAACCAACTCTTGGAGGGCCTTGGCGTGCCAGACCTGCATTTGTGCGACGCGCCTTTGAAAATCTGCTTCGGCCGCCTCGACAACTGACATTCTGGAGTCCGCCTTGTCTTTCCGGGCACGGCGGAGAGCCTGGAGCTTGCGGAAGTTCTCGCCCATGGCCTGAAGGAGTTGATCCTCTTCAGATTTGCCGCTGCTAGCGCTGGGATCATCAACAACCTCGAGCCCGGCAGCAGCGATGATTTCTTCAAAAACTTCTCCTTCGGCTGGTGCCCCAGTGCTTGCCGTCCCCGGCAAGTTGACGAACAGGTTCTCGCCAACCTTGAGGTATTTGCTGGATGAGGGGCCTTCGGATGTCGATGGTTGGTCTTCACTGACCGCCTCACCAGTGGCAGGGGGCTCTGTGGCCGGTGCAGCGCCTGGCGCTCCTGCGACAGGAATGCCGCCAGTGCGGTCATCAGCCTCCCTGTCGCCCCCTTCAGTAGGTTCCCTGGCGGGTTCCTCTTGTGCAATCTTGGCGGCCTCCCCGTCAAGAGCACCACCAGCCTCGACAGTGTCATCCTTGGTGGCCTCGCTGGCAGCGATCCTGTCTGCTTCGGCAGCAGCGTCCCTGGCGGTCTCCTCGATGACAACGTCGACGTCCATGTGTTCCATCACAGGGAACTCTGAAGGACGAAGGAGGAAAACAGAATAAGATCGAGATTGAAGTTTGAAACGACTGAAAGACAGAGAGATAAGGAAAAAGTAACAAGCACTCTGAGGTAGCTGATTACCTACGTCGGGCAGTTGGAAGGTGGCTTCGCCCCTCCAGGCAACTCCGGTTGCCGGGGGTGGGTTGCCGGAGTCCGCGCTTGCCGGCTCCTCCTCAATTAGGGTAGGCTCATCGGCAGGATCTCTTGCCGGGGACGTGCTTGTGGGCGGAGCGGTCGATGAAGGTGGCACAATGGGGATGCCTTCCAACAGCTCTCCTTGTTGCCGTTCTTCTCCTGCGAACACAAGGATGTCAGCGGCAAGAATGGAAGCCTCGGCACCCGCCATCGGAAAAAGAACAGTGAACTTACGCTGGGGGCTGCGTTGAGGACTGAGCTCCGGGCTGACGACGACGGTCTCTGGCACGCTCGTGGAGCCTGCCGGGGGCTCGTCGCTTGTGGAAGTCTTTGACCTCTTCGCCATCCTCTCCAGCAATGTTTCTGTGTCACTGCAGAGACAATACGAGCAACTTAGTAAGATCGATCCAAGATTGGAATATAAAGGTTGTGGCAAAGTACTCACTCTTCTTCCTCTCGCTCCGGACTAAAGCCGGAGATGTCGAAGTCGACCTCCGCTGCGGTGTCTGAGTGGGGAGGCGGAGGAGGAGTCCTAGGCCGCTTGGCTGTGGCAGGCGCCGGGGCAGCTTCCGGTGCTGTAGTACGAGACCCCCCTGCTGCCCCAGCAGTGGCCGCTGGTGTGGGTCTTGCGCGCCGCGTAGGCTGTTGATGAGCTCCTTGCCGCGGTCCAGTCTTGCCGGCCACTTTCTTGCCGGGAGCCTCGTCGCTCGAAGAAGGCTGGCTTGCCGGGATGCCAGATGCAGCCTTCCGAAGAACACGCTTCGTCTTCTTCGGAGCTGGGAGCTCTTCTTGTGTTTCCTCTTCAGCCGTGTCCTCGCCGGATGAGCTCTCAGCGGCTGCACTGCTCTGTTCCCCGGCAGCTCCGTCCTTCCCGGCAGGTTTTATCTCCACTACTACCTCTGTGTCGCTGGCTTCCCACTCTGTGAAGCCGACGCTGCCAGTCTCCGCGGCAAGATTTGCCTCCTCCACCCTAGTAGCAATGTAAGCTACTTCTTGGTCGGTGGTGGCTCGGATGAAATCTGACTCTTGCCGGACAGGTCTCTCCGTCAAGTTGTCAAAAAACTTCTGCGCTTCCTCCTCGCTTGGCTCAGCCCAGGTCGGGTCAAGACCGTGGGCGTTGAACATCAGCATGTAGGCGATGATTGAACCCAAGGCAGAATTGTTGCACAAGGGGACAATCCTTGCCGGCAGCCGATGCTTGTCTTTGCGCTGGAATAGTTTTTGACGGAGAGCGCCAAGCTACATAGCGGTCAGATTGTTATTCAGCCCGGGGCGCAATCTCATGACATCTGCCGCGTTTCTGTAGTCCCAAGCTGGCCTTCCCCTGTTCTGCAAAGGGGCGATGCGGCGGCGGAGAAAGTCGAAGCCAATCATCTCCATCGTCAGCCCGGCAGCCTTCAGGCGAAGGATCCTAGTGGTGGCGATTGTGAGCCTCTCGTCCTCCGCGGCGAGATCGCTCCAGTCCTTGCCGCGGACCACCTTCTGTTGCCGGGGAAGACAAAACGGATGGGGATCTGCTTCCTGGATCCAGCACCATTCAGCCCACCACTCGTCCCACTTTTCGCGGTAAACTCCTTCTGGGTATATTTCCTTATTCCAAGCTCTTGGAATCCAGGCGATAGAACCAGAGAGGGCCTCTCCTTTTTGGATGCGAGGGAAGAAGTAATGGCGAAAAAGAGCAGAATTGGGAATCACGCCGACAAAGTTTTCACAGAGATGGGCAAAGATGGACATGCAAAGTACCGCATTCGGCGTGAAATCAAGAAGACGAAAGCTGTATGTGTACATGATATCATTGAAGAAGTCGGAAAAGGGGGGACAGAGCCCGCAATAGAAATATGCAGTGAAGAAGGGGTATCTGTCCGATCCACCTTTGGAACAAGCACCTGGGATTACGCGTGTGGCGGGATGAGCTTGCGTCCCTTTCACCCACATGCACTGGTATCGCCCCTTCAAAGCTTCAGCGTCGAGCGATGGGGGGAAGACGACAAGCCTCTTCCGCATCTTCACCAGTTCACTCTCCGGAACGTCGGCTTTCGCCTCCTTGCCCTTGCCTTTGCTGGCCCTGGGCGGCATGGCGGCTGTGAGGGCGGAAGCCGGGGGTGGAGCGGGCGTGGAAGCGGCGGAAGAGGAAAAAGCTTCGCTCTAAGCTCGAGAAGAGGAAGGTGATGGCGATGGCCAGATTGAGAAGAAGAGAGGGGGGTAAATAGGCTTGTGCCTCTGCGGCTTCTCCTTTTTATGGGGAAGGAGCGGGGCCGCCTCTTTTATCCCCCAATGTGAATGCGCCTCTATAGGCGCGAGGCAGTTGCAGCCTTTCAGGCACGCTTCCCATGTCGCGCGCTCGGTGCGTGTAGTGGGGGGCACAGTAAAACGAGATATTTACGAGCAGTTAATCCCCTGCCACGCGTGCCCGTGCACTGTTTGGGCCTAGCCCAACAACGCCTCGCACTCGTGTATGGCCTAGGCCCGGGGGCTCCTGTCGGTGTACTAAGTATTGGGCCACTAGTACCCCGTACATGTGCATGGGTAGTTGTAGTCATCCCCGCGGCAAGGCTTGCCGGGAACAGTTCAAGGTCGATTCAAGCCATCAAAGAAATCGTCAAGTCAGAGATCTGGGGATCAGCAGATAAGCAGAGCTGGAATCCGAAGGCCAGCCTCCCCGGCAAGATTCTTGCCGGGATGGCCTGCGGAGCCCGGCAAGGCTTGGTGCCCGGCAAGGCTAGGCGTCCGGCAAGGTTTGGCGCCCGGCAAGGCTTGGTGCCCGACAAGATTCGGCGCCCGGCGAGATTCTGCCACTGTGCCACCGCTTCGGCACAGTAACAAGTCTGACATTCTGGGTCCTTCTCTGGATGCGTGGCAACGCGCCAGTGGAGGAGAGCTTAAGCGGTGCTGATGGGATGGCCCCTTTTTCCATCCCCAAGAAAGTGGGGACACCTAAACGGACACCTCACGGCGCATTAAATGTGTTTGTCCTAATCCGTCAGGGGTTAGGTATGATACCCTGTAGCTACTTTACACCTCAATGTATGTACATTTTGCCACTGTGGTGACCCCTTTGAGCATATAAAAGGAGGCCCAAGGCAACTGCTACAGAGGAGGAGAACTTCTGGCCCATTCTGCATGCGTAGCTGCTCTTTGAACGTACTGTTCATAGCGAGCGCTCCTGAAGGCTGGGCTCAAGAACACTAATAAGAACACAAAGCAGGAGTAGGGTTTTATGCAGATCAGCGGCCCGAACCTGGGTAAAAACTTCCCGCGTCGATCGTTGGTTCTGCTCTTTGCGTATACCTCTCCCCCCGCCGAATCGTAAAGGGGTCTCTCGGGATCCCATAGGTGTCGTACCCCGACAGTCGGGGTCTCCAATTAGGTTGTGGAGATCGCCCCGAGCAATTTGACGGGTACTGGTGACCGCCCCCAAGGGTTGCCAAAGTGTACGGGTTCGGTGACCGCCCCCAAGGGTTGCCTTTTGCACGGGTTCGGTGACCACCCTCAAGGGTCCCTTAGTGGAATCACGGCATCTTGCATTGTGCGAGAGCGTGAGGAGAATACAGTGGCCCTAGTGGCTTCTTGGGGAGCATTGTGCCTCCACACTGCTCCAAACGGAGATTAGCATCCGCAAGGGTGTGAACTTCAGGATACATTGTCGTCTCCGCGTGCCTCGGTTATCTCTTGCCCGAGCCCTTTACTTATGCACTTTACTTTGTGATAGCCATATTGTTTCTTGTCATATATCTTGCTATCACTTAGTTGTTTATCTTGCTTAGCATAAGTTGTTGGTGCACATAGGTGAGCCTAGTTGTTGTAGGTTTTGTGCTTGACAAATTAACCACTAGGTTTATTCCGCATTTGTTCAAGCCTAAACCGTAATTATTTTAAAGCGCCTATTCACCCCCCCCCCCCTCTAGGCGACATCCTCGATCTTTCAATTGGTATCAAAGCCTCGTCTCTCTTTACAAGGCTTAACCGCCTAGAGAGTAAGGATGTCGACTAGGGGTTTAGGATTCTCTGACACTCTTAGTTTCGATGGCACAAATTTTGATGTTTGGGTTATTCGCATGCTTAATCTCTTTAGGGTCATGGACCCAAATTTAGAGCGAATTGTAGATATGGGTTTTTCTCCTCCAAAGGATCCACAAAGATTATCTTTAGAGGATGAGAAAAACTCTTATCTCAATGCTCAAGCTTCTAATGTGCTTTTCGATGCTTTGAGCAATGTAGTTATCTTTCAACTCATGCCGTTTCGGGATGCTCATGAGTTGTGGACAAAGCTTCAAGATAAATATGGCGTGTCCAAGATTTGTGGGGATGATTGTCCTCCCTCCACCTCCGGTCGTATAGTCTTCTCAACTTCTTCTACTTCTCCTACATGTGGTTTGCCACAAGGAAATGATATGGTGAGTAGTGTTGGTCATTGCAATGATGATAGTATGCTTATTGTGGATGATCCTTCATCACTATCTTATTGCAATGCTCCTTCTTTGGGCTTTAACACTTCGAGCACTCCAAATGTTTCACATGCTTGTGTTGATAGTCCTTGCATATCATGTAGAAATTGCTTTACTAAATCTCATGATGATATGCTTGCTATGTCTTGTTGCCATGATAAAAATGCATCTATTTCCTCGAATTGTTGTGCTAACAATGTAGAGGAAACCCAACACCCCATGGAACAAGATGTGGTCTTGAATGGTGCCTCAAGGGATCCTACATCATCATCGATTGTGTTTTGCCTTATGGCTAAGGCTTCAAAGTTATTTCCCACTTTGAATCCCAATATATCTTGTGATGATATTGATGATGACAAGAATGATGATGATGATGTTGATAGTGATGAATAGAATGATAATGTTGCCTCCTTAAAAATTAAGGGGGAAATGATTTTTAAAGCTCTTCATAAGAATAAAATTGCTCGTTCCAACTTCATGGAAATCATGTCTATTGCTATTGAGGGCAAGAAATATATTGATGAGTTGGAATCTCGTCTTGAGGAGCATGAGGTCACCATTGAGAAAATGGAAGGTCATGAGCGTGATTACGCTAATGAGATCGCGGACCTCTCTCATGCTCTTGAACTTGAACAAACCACCAAGGAATCTCTTGAGGAGACTTTTGCTCTAGAATTATCTAGAGTGAGGGAATCTCATGATAGAGCTCTTGAGGTGGCCAATGTTTTTGAAACTAAAAATGAGAAGCTTGAAGTTGCACATGTTAAACTCCTTGAAGACTTTGAGCACCTCGAAAATGGCTCAAGGGTCATTAAGAGTGAGCTCATCAAACTCACCGAGTCTCATGCTCAACTTAAAGCTTCATATTCTAAAGAGCTTGCCAAGTTGCCTTCTCCTCTTGCTATTATTGATGATGCTTGTGCTACTAACTCTATTTCTAGTGAAGCATCCATTTTGAAGGAGAATGTTGAGCTACGGGCTCAACTTGAGTTGCTATCTAGCAAATATGAGAAGTTGGAAGAAAATCATGTAAAGCTCACAAGCTCTCATGATGATCTTATAGTATCCCATAATGTGCTAAAGATAGCTCATGAGGCTATGTCTAAGGTAACATCTAGTGAGTCTCATGTGGATATTAGCACTACTTCAAGTCAAAATGCTATCTTGCCATGTGCTAGTCCTTGTAATTCATCTACTCATAACATTGGTACTTCTTGTGATGAATTACTCTCCTTGCCTTGTTGCTCTGACGATGAAGCGTATACTTCCTCTAGTACTTGTGTTGATACTAACCATGTAGAGGAAATTAAAGAGCTCAAGGCTCAAGTCACTTCTTTGAAGAAAGACTTGGAAAAGTGTCATGAAGGGAAGTCCACACTCAACAATATCTTGAGTGTGCAAAAATCCCCCAATGACAAAGGTGGACTTGGATTCAACTCCAATAAGAAGAAGAAGTCCAAGAGAAACAAGAAGAAGGGCCAAGAACAAGTCAAGAATTCGGCCAAGATTATTTGCTTCAAGTGCAAAATTGAAGGGCATCATGCTAGATCTTGCCCATTGAAGAAGAAGGCCATTAGTGACAAGCAACAATGGAATAGGCCACAAGTTCAATCTCATGCTCAACCTCAAGTTGAAGAAAGGCCACTTCCCAAGAAGACTCAAGTTAATGCTTCTCTTGTTGAGAAATCAAGTGAGAAGAAAGTGAAGAGTAGACGTTGCTACTTATGTCGTGAGAAAGGTCATGTCGCTTCTTCATGCACTAGTGGTAACTTATCCAACCCAATTATTATTGATGATATCTATTCTCTTCGGAAGGATAAGGTTGGCAATGTGTTTGCCAAGTTTGTTGGTACTCAAAGTGGTGTCAAGAAAAGAACCATTTGGGTAGACAAGCCTATTGTGACCAACCTCTTAGGACCCAACTTGGTTGGGGACCACCAAGCTCAAACTTGATCAATAGGTGTTGTTGGAGGGCATTGGAGACTTGGCTACATTATAAAGAGTTAAGGGGTCTTCATCATTCATATTGTCTCAAGCCAAGTCATTCGGATTATCAAGTTTCTATCTTATATCCAATGTTCCTCCTTGCGGGAACTCGTGCTTAAATTGTTTACATTGAAAGTTACTTGCCCCTTTCGCATGTTTTGGTTTTGTACCTTGCATGTGTTTGGATATGTGTGCTTCCAATTTGCTTATCTTGAGTAATCAAGTATATGTATGTTGGTTCGCACTTCATGTTCGTGTGAGTTGGGTGTTGAGCCTTTGTGCATCTTGTTTGTATCTTTGTTGGCTCTTGTGAGAGATTAATGGAACATCCCATTTTGGGGGAGTGATGTGCTTTGTGCACCTCACAATCCTATAAATGTGTGTACATGAGGAATACCATCTAGTATTGATATTACAAGATTATCTAGTCGCTAGGTGGTATGTCTCTCATGAGAAATTCAAATTCTAAAAAGTCCATTAATTATCTCTTGTTGGATACTCTTATTGCCTCTTGTTAAGTTTTCCTTGGTATCACATTATGGGGGATTAATATGCTATGTGCATATTACAAGCCTAGAAAATGTGTACATTTGAGATATTGTCACTTAGAGGTGATATTATTAATTATCTTGTTCCTAGGTGACATGTTAGCTCTACAAGTTGCAATTTGCTTGTGTTTTTTGTGAAGATGATGTTGGATATCCTTGTTATCTACCACCGGGAATTATTTCCAAATACTTCTTGTCTTTTGACAATTGGTACTCACTTATGTGTGGTAGAATTTATTGATCATCTTTACATTGGCTTTTGTTTTTATTTGCCTTATCTCTTACCAAGGATTGCGTCAACTCCCGTTGTCTTCCATACCACTTGTGAATCTTGTTAATTTCTTGTTCTTGTCTAGTGTTTTCTAGATATAGTGAAAGTGGTGATCCCACCTTGTGCATTTTGTATTCAAATGCAAATTCTCTATAATGCACAACTCGTGGGGGAGCTATCCTATTTTCTTTAGAACACTCTTCTTGTGATCCTTATCAAGTGTGTTTTGGTGGAAGGCAAGCCGTTTCTTTTTGGTACTTTGTGCCATCATGAAACTTTGTAGAGGGCATGGTTTGTTTGGAACCATCCTCTCTTTAGGGAGTTCGATATCCTTCTTTTTGCGTGTATCAATGGATATCTCATTCCTTGAAGTATCTTTAATGATATCTTCCAAGTGATGATTTCTCCATTTGGTATCCTTTTTCACTTGGTATTTCTTTTTCATTTGGTATCGGTCCTTGAAAGTCTTGAGCATGCATAATTACTTCATGTATTTTCTTTGGCATGCTTTCTTTCTTTGACCCAATATATAAGGGAAACTCCACCTAGTCTCAATTTGGATGAGATGTGCATGAAATTCATTTTCATATATCTATATGCACATATTTATGTGGAGTTTGTCCTATGTATTGGTGTTTCTAACTCTTTGGTCCCAATGAGTTTGGGTACCATTTTGTTTGTGTTATTGTTCTAGGAACAATTGGAGATGCATTGGATGCTCGGCTCACTCACAAGGAAGGTGTTGTCACCATGTGCTTATTGGAGTCAAGCTAGGATGATCAATGAACTACTATCTACCTTCGATTGGTATCTCTACATCCTTCCAATGCTATCTCGGTAACTAGTATCTATTCATGCATAAATTTCTTGCACTCAACCTTGTGTAGGTTGCATCATGGCATGAATTTCTTGATTCGTTCTTATGATACTTGTTTCCTTTCTCAAAGCATCCCAACGATGATCTCGTGTTGCTAGTTGTGATGTCTTTGATGATTGTGTGGTAGGAGTTCATTTATATACAATAAGACCATATCTAGCCATGTGCTATGCTTTCAAGCAAATATCTTATTGGTATATTTATGACTTCCTTGTGGATATCTTGTTCTTTCCTTGTGTAACCATTTCGTGTGTACATCCTTCTTTGTGGATTGATATCTTCATGATTCTCATCTACCTAGAATCTTTTACACTTGAGAGAAGTTACATCTCTAGGTGATATCCTTATTCTTTCACGTTCACCTTTTCTGTGGTGGTTTCGTGAAAGGATTTATCTTGAGTGCGGATCTTATCTCGTTGCATCTTGACGCACTCTTTTTGTGGTGAAGATCATTTTCCTCATGCTTATCGTGATGAGGCCTTTGCCATCTTAATTGGTATCCCTCGTCTTGATGAGGCTTTCATTTTCTATCTTCACCATGGGTTGTCACAAGCATTGGTTCTTAATTTGCATATTAGTAAGCTTGTGTATCCATTTGCTTGTTGTGTGTGTGTGGGAAGGACATGTCTTGCACCTTGTATCTCATTTATTCAAGACTATGTTGATGCTTAATGCTCATCCTTATATTAGTCTTCTCAAGTGCTTTGCCATGACTCACACACATCATCTTGGTCGAGCCTAATCTTAAGTTGCCCCTTTTACATGTTGCTCAACCATGTGTTTGTTGCAAGTGCTAGGCCATGTTTCCTATATGCTCACTTGCACTTGTTGTGAGCTTCTATTGATTTTGGGGGAGTGATGATCCTATTTTGTGCCCGTTGTATTCAAATACAAATATTCTTATTTGTGCACAAATCATGGGGAGCTTCTCTAGTTTCTTTAGAACACTCCTATGCTCATATCATAATATCTTTTATTCCTGTGGCTCATAGGATCTTTGGTCTAGTAGGTTCAATTGGTATCTTTTGATTGCTTGCTTCAATTGGTATCTTTTGATTGCTTGATTGCTTGTGTCTCTCTTTGTTATACCTTTGTGGCATATCATTCTTTAGCAATCTTTGTACCTCAATATAGTTTGTCTTCCTCCAAGTATTTACCTTTGGATATGTGTATTGCATTCCACTCTCTTGTTGAGAAATACACAATTTATGGAGGAACACAATTTATATTGGCCTTCTAAGCTTTTCGCCCATTTTGGCAATCGATGCCAATGGGGGAGAAGTTTCAGAGAGTTTTGTGGAGAAGTTTAGAGAGTTACTTCTTCTTGCTTTGGTTTTGTTCCTAAGCATTTGCATCTCATACGCATGCATTATTGGTTGTTGCATTGCATGGTGATGCATAATTCCTTATATAAACTCTCTTGAAAGTGATTGTCATCAATTACCAAAATGGGGGAGATTGAAAGAACATGTGGTGCCCCCATGTTTGGTTTTGGTAATTGATGACAATCTCTATGGACTAATGGTTGCCTTGAGTTATATTTGAAGGGTTTGTCCATAGGCTTTTCTTGGAGTCCATTTGTTGGTTTCAAGGAGAGTTTGTGATGACCAAGGTGCTATTCAAGGAATTACCTAAATATTGGTCATGTGAGAGGTTGATCAAGACTAAGTCAAAGAGTGAATCAAGTTGATCAACACACAAAGCGTAGAAGATGTACCGAGAGGGATCAAGAGATCCCATGGTATGGTAAGCATTGTCAATCACGCTTTGTGTACTAACCCATGGTCTTCGTGAGAGTTCTTTGTGGGGTTAGGTTGCGGTGTGCACGTTCAAGTGATGCATCACGAAGAGATCAAGTGCTTGAAGATTGCCGTCCATTGTGGTGACAATGGACTTGTGAAGATGTGCTGAAGAGTGGCTCACCCATAGTGGAGTATGGGGGAGCAATCTACTAGTCTTCACCGAGCCAACACAATCAAGAAAGGTGGTCCTACTTGAGGAAGTCAAGATTGTCTACATCTAGCTCCAGTGGACTTTGTGCAAGGTAAAGGTTTGGCCTTGATAGGTTCTCTATTTTACCGGTCTCATGGTGGTAGTTTGGAGACCGGGTTATAGGATCGATTGTCGTACTATCAAGGGGGGCTCTCAAGTGAGTAGCTTGATCGTATCGTTCGTAGAGAGCTCAAACCATTGCATGCTTGCATCATCTTTCTTGGTTCTTGTTTGGTTTTCTCCTTGTGAGATTTGGAGCTCATGGTCATCTTCTTGACAAGCTCGAGTTCATCGAAAACGGAGTTCACATGCTTCTTCTATTGCGTTTTCGGTGTTGGAGGTTTTACCGGTCTTATTCGAGGAAGGGTTCTCACCATTTTCTTATGGGCCTTTTCTAATTTCCTTCTTATTGTTATTTCTATGAAGATTGTGTTATCCCTTGTCGCTAGCTTTCCAACAAACTTGGTTTCGTTGAATTCGGAGTCCGTTTGCAGAAGTTGTCAGTTTTGGTGTCCTTAAAAAGGCTGCAGCGGTACTACTGCTCATGGGAGCGGTACCACCGCTTGGAGGGGATGTAATTTTTTACTACCGCTCTTGGGAGCGGTACTACCGCTTGGAGCGGATGTAATTTTTTACTACCGCTCCAGAGCGGTACTACCGCGGCTACTTCTGTGGCTACTTCCGCTCCAGACCAAAAACTCGTCTTAAGTCCAGCGGTGGTAGGCACGGATGTATTTTTTTTACTACCGCTCGCAAGCAGTAGTACCGCTACCCTTAGCGGTAGTACCGCTACCCCTAGCGGTAGTACCGTGAGGACGAGCGGTAGTACCGCTCCGGCGGTTCTACTGGCCTTTTGCCTCCTCGCTGTTGGTTTTCAAAGGGCTTCCACCGCCCTAGCGGTAGTATCGCTCCTTGGAGCGGTAGTACCGCTCGGTGCGGGCTGTGAGGATAACGGTTGGATTTCTCCCCTCCTATAAAAGGGGGTCTTCTTCCCCAATGAACCTAATCCTTTGAGCTCGTGTTCTTCCCCCATTGTTGACCTTCTTCGAGCTTGCTATCTCTCAATCCCTCCATGGGTTCTTGCTAGTTTTTGGGGGAAAAGAGAGAGGAGATCTAGATCTACGTTTCCACCAATCACTTTCTCCTCTAGGTGAGGGGAACCCTTTGGATCTAGATCTTGGAGTTCTTCATGTTCTCTTCTTCGTTCTTCCTCTCATTTTCCTCCCTAGCATTAGTTGCTTTGGTGGGATTTGAGAGAGAAGGACTTGGGCACTCCGTGTGCCCTTTCCATTGCATTTGGTGCATCGGTTTGAGTTCTCCACGGTGATATATGGAAGTGAAGTTGGGTAGCTTATTACTCTTGGGTGCTTGGTACCCTTGAGCTTGTGCCTCTTGGATGCTTGGGCGCCCTAGACGGTTGGTGGTGTTCGGAGCTCAATCATTGTGGTGTAAAGCTCCGGGCAAGCGTCGGGGTCTCCAATTAGGTTGTGGAGATCGCCCCGAGCAATTTGACGGGTACTGGTGACCGCCCCCAAGGGTTGCCAAAGTGTACGGGTTCGGTGACCGCCCCCAAGGGTTGCCATTTGTACGGGTTCGGTTACTGCCCTCAAGGGTCCCTTAGTGGAATCACGGCATCTTGCATTGTGCGAGGGCGTGAGGAGATTACGGTGGCCCTAGTGGCTTCTTGGGGAGCATTGTGCCTCCACACCGCTCCAAACGGAGATTAGCATCCGCAAGGGTGTGAACTTCGGGATACATCGTCGTCTCCGCGTGCCTCAGTTATCTCTTACCCGAGCCCTTTACTTATGCACTTTACTTTGTGATAGCCATATTGTTTTAACACTTATTATTTTTTTATTGTAGATAATTGATCAGAAGAAATTACTTCGTAGCCAGTAAGTATTTGATAAACAATTTCAAGTTACTGCAAAACAGAAATTGAGGATCCCCATATCAAATTTGTAGATCCCTATTTGGCATGATCTTCACCTGAAGAAACAACATCCATTAAAACAGAGGAATCATTTGGTGACTGGCTAATTACCTCCAGCAGCAGAGGCAAGTGTGCAACTAAGATCCACGGAACCACCAAAATAGAATAAAACAAATACCAAGGGATGCAGTCAGGTGCCACAATAGCTATGCTCGCTGTCAAATCTTGGCTTGCCTCCCATGGTAATCGATAAAGAGCTATTCGATTCTTCTGATTTAGTTGGCGGCCTGGGTTGGATTCCACGCTTCCCATGTCCGCCTCGCCGTAGACCAGAGCACAGCCCCAAATCTGCTTCCTGTAGCAAGTTTGTTATTATATATGAAGCAATCGTAATCTCGACCACTGATTTTCTATACACAACATTTACTCATTATCAGAAAACGGACCAAAAGATCAGTCCTAACATTTTCAAGCACAACAATTACGAAGATTAGAGAAAAAAATGTTCAGTACAGGAGAAAACCTATCACATGATCTTCTAGTTTTATTTGTTCATGAACTTATTCACCAATAATAGCAATGCAAACAGGGAATCAAGTAGAGAAGGTGGGACCAGATGAGAAATTGAAGATGGTGTTCCATTCTCCGTCCCTGTAACAATGCAATCTTGCATTCAATTCGTTCATTCCCCAACGAACAAAATTTCTTGCTGGTGCTTGCATGGTTGGAGGTTTGAGGAGGGGATCTCGTGCTCATCGTCCTGCTCAGATAGGAGATCCCGCCGGAGGAGGGGATCCAACCAGATGAGGGGAGCAAGGGTCTCCGCGCCTCAATCCAGCCAAAAGGAGCCACCGTTGCCGCCGACGGAGCACGCTGTGCTCAGAGATCAGAGGGAGGGGCATCTAGATCAGGCTAGGGGAAGGGAGGGAGAGGCGAGGATGGTGGTGGTAGATGGCGGCGGGGGGCAGGGGGAGATCGGACCTGCCACCAGTCTCCTCTGGTGCGCGGCGAGGCGAGTCGGGCGGCGAGGTGGCCTGCCGCCGGTGCCGAGCGAGGCGAAGCCATGGGGCGATGCAGATGTTCGGAGCGTAGGTGTGCGGGTGGCCTTTTTTTCCAACTAGAAGAACGCCCGTGCGTTGCAACGGTGCCACATTAACTTTAAGAGTTCAATATTAATATTCTCATACATATCAAGTGACATTGGCGATCTTTTTTACCATCAAATCCTCACACACACACACACTCTCTCCCTCCCTCTTCCTCACTCCCCTCTCCCTCTCTCTCTCTAACACACACACATATCCATCTTATTGGGTACGGGACCATAATCCATCTATTTCACACACACACGCTAGTGCATAACAATATGGATTATGTGTATTATATTTGCCACCATAACTAAGGGAATTAATTTCATATAAATCGACCAGCCACAGCTCCAAGAATACGGGGAGGAGGTGGCCCGGGTCGGCGTCGGCGCCGTCCGGCGCGGGCCACGGGCCCGCTTCCAAGTGCGTCTGCGCGCCGGCCACCCACGCCGGGTCCTTCAAGTGCCGCTTCCACCGCACCAACTCCCAGGGCCACGGCCACGGCCAGGGAAGCCGCCCTTCTTCGCCCCCTTCACCGGCCGCGGCCAACGTGGTGCCGCGGCACCCGGCCTCGTCGTCCTCGTCCTCCGGCACCATCGCGACCCAATGACGCAGTCCAAGCATCGGCCTCGAGAATCAAGAACGCTCGACAATGGAGAGGTAAGGGAAGATCATATACATGTCATAAGAAAGGGAGTTTATTTACTGCTCTCTCGATGTATTGTTTCCTTTGTTTGGAGATTGATTACCATCCGTGAGTTAAGGTAAGGTTAATGTGATTGAGCGATTTTTCTGAAAATCAATTAATGTGATTGAGTGATTTAAGGTAAGGTTAGTTAATTTAGATTTGATCTTTAGAGATTGTTCGTGATTGATTCTACATTACTAAATATAACTTGCACCAGTATGGAAAGTTCTGATCTGTTCAGATTTCTTTCGTTGTGTGAGAGGGTGACGCAAAAATAAACCGATGAAGTGGGGGGAGGGGACGAAAAAAATCTACGAAAAAAAACCAGCGAAGGTGGGAGAAGGTACCAAAAAAACCATGGGAGGTGGGACGAAAAAAAACCTGGAAGCGAGACTACCAACTGCTCCATTAGGAGTAGAGATGACGAACCATTATTTCACTTAGGAACGTGACTGCGGTTTAATTATCAGAAACTATAGGGACTTTATTGTAAAATCACCGCAACGGTGACCGGGCAGAAGCAATAGCCGCTTTATTATTAGGGAAAGATGGTGAAGAACTTCAACAAGTTCTACAAGAATAGAAGCAAAGAAAGAAGCTCCAAGTCAAGATCCTACAATGACAAAAGATTTTCTAGTCATGATCGTAATTGCTACAATTGTGGAAGACCCGGACACTACTCCAATGAGTGTACGGCTCCCTACAAGAAAAGAGAAGATTCACCAAAAAGAAAGAGTAGAGATGATCGTTATGAACGAAGATCCTCTCGTAGAAGCAAGGATTCGGAAAGGAAGGACAAGTCATCAAAGAGCTACACAAGACGAAGACATCAAGCTCATGTTGGTGAATGGGTATCCGGTTCCGACTCCGACAACTACTCCGAGAGAAGCTATCACTCCGACTCCGAATATACTCAAGATGAAGGTGTTGCCGGTCTTGCACTTGTGTCATCCAACTCCTACGACATATTTGACTCACCAAATGAAGGAATTGGAAAATACTTCATGGCTAAAGGCCCTAAGGTATCACACCCCATGTATGTTGATTTCAATAGTGATGAAGATGATTTGCTAGGTGATGATGATTTGCTTGTTAACAACACTAGTGATGAAAACTATGACGAACTTGCTAGTAATCAGGCGAATCAAGATGAAACGAATGACAATGATAAGAAGGAGATTGAGCGTCTAACTAAAGAACTAAACACTCTTAAGTTGGCTCATGAAACAACTCTAGAGGATCATAGAGAGCTCCTAAGGACTCATGAGAAGCTACGCTTCAAGAAGCTAAATTTAGAGCAAGAGCATGAGTTCCTAAAAGCTATCAATGATGATCTTTGAAAGAAGAGTTCTTCTTATCTTGCCAAACGTCTCCTCTTATCTACTTATATGCCACAAGTAAAATCTAGCAATAAGAACAAGAAAGATTCTTTCTCTAGTAGTAACAATAACCATGTTAAATCCAATATTGTTGCTTCTAGTAGTTATCTTGATTCCACTAATGATTATCTTAGCCAATTTACACTTGAGCAAGAAAATAGCTTATTGAAGGGAATTATATAGAAAGGTGTTTACAAGAGCCTTGCTGGAAGTAAGAAATTTGAGGAAATTGTGCGCAAGCAAGGAAGGCACCGGAAGAATCAAGGTGTTGGTTTTGAACGAAAGTTCAATGCCAATGGAGTTGAGTGGGAAGAAGATCAATACCCCAAGATGAAGTTTGTTCCTCAACAAGAGAAGTATGACCCCACCTCTTTCAAGGGAACACAACCTCAAGATGATCTTCCACCACAAGACCACAAGCTAAAAGGCAAGGACAAGCTTCAAGAAGAGATTGATTCATTTGAAGAAGCTCCTAAGGCCATGGTCAAGTGGGTTCCCAAGACTACATCAAGTCCTACTTCATCAAGTACGACTACAACTCCAAGAATTCCCATCAAGTTGATGTGGATCCCAAAGAAGAAGAACTAGAGTGTTCTTGATGGTGACTCCGCCAACATACTTCACTCACATTTATTTTGGCAAGGACATGTGCAATCAACTTTCATATCTTGCACCAGTTCATGGAGTCACAAACCCTCTTGTTGGTAAGACAAGGGACAAGGTAACCTAATGCTTTCATGGACATCATCATATGTGTAATTCACTCTATGTCTATGGATATCCTTATATGTTCCTTGTGGGACTAACCCATGTAGGTATTGAAAGTACAACACTCCAATGGATTGCTCCAAAAGGTCTACATCAACATTGAGCATCCACATCTTCAACATCTACATGAAGTCATCATCGACAAAACCCAAGGTTAGTTCATCCCTCTTAGGGGGGATATCACATCTAGTGGGAGCTTTGCTCTAACAATTGAGCTAAAGCAACTCTAATGGTGTGAACACAATAATGCTTTATGTAAAAGTAGTAACCCCACTTGTGCTTAAACGATGAGTATGACCTATGATCAAATGTTCTTATTTGACTCCTAAGTCAATATACTCATATATAGATGAACTAGTCATCACCAATTGCTTGATAGATGCTAGAGTGTATATGTTTGTCACATGTTTCATTTGCTATCTTATTGTGTGAGCATGTTGGTTGCATAATTTTCTCCATTCGAGGACATCCATTTGTTGTTTTGATTGTCTTGGTTTTTATTGGCCAAATGGATGGACAAGAGTGCCTAAGTACTCCCTCTAGCTATCCATGCTTTTTCTCTTCTCAAATTCTTTTCATGCTACATCACAAAATTTGAACAAGTCTTTTTCGGACCCTCCGGGTGAGGAGCACTCGGATCCACCGATCCGTCAAGGGCTGACTTCCAAAACCTTCTAGTGAATTTCGGTCAGACCAACACACACTCACATTCGGTCCCACTGAAACCACTAGATTGATCTAGGTTTTCACCTTGGTGCCACCGATTAGAACTATTCGGTCTCACCGAGTTGCAGCAACTGCAAGCAGTGTTGCATCTTGGAGCCACCGAGCCGTTCCACTCGGCGCCACCGACAGCTAATGGGTATATATATGCCGCGGCCCGACGTTTGGAAATTTCTTCAAACACTCGAGCCCGTGCCCCCCCCCCATTGCGGTCGCTCTTGGTCTCCGGATCGTCACCGTCTCCACCTGTGCATCGTTGTCGCTGGTCTCCACCGCCGTCAACGGGAATCGCATCCGCCGTTGCCGCCGTAGCGAGCCATCACCAAGTTAGGGCATGGTTCGAGCCCTTTGTGCAAATTCCTTTATCCAATTCAATGCACAAAGTTATTGCCTGTATTCTTGCCACGATTGAAAACTTCCTATCCACACAAAAATTCCTTTAGAGTAGATTTGAAGCAAAATCTTAGGGTTAGATTTCCGCCGAGCTCATCTCGGACCGACCGAAATGAAGTTTTCGGTCCCACCGATTGGCCCTGGCCATTGCAATAAGTACAACTCGGTCTGACCGAAACATACTGATCGGTGAGACTGAAAGCAATTTCTCAGTGAAACCCTAGCATCTCAGAGTCACCGAACTGCAACTCGGTCTGACCGAAACTGCATGTTTAGACTTTCTTAAGTGCTTCGGTGTCAATGAGATTATCATATTGGTAGCTCTAAAATGTTTTCTGCAGAAAACTAAAGTTAAGATTTTGACTCATTTTTTGCGAAAACCAGTTGTCTTTTGTGATGCTCATCCACTCTACCCATATCCATCTATTCACAGGGTCAGTTGCAGAGATGTCTGAGGCTTCTGACAGTCAGAACACATCAGAGGAGCAAGTCAACCTCAGTTAGGGCACTAGTCCCAGCAGCAATTATGATGAGGGTAGCAGAAGCACCCCTAGCAACTTGCCAAAAGCTGCAACCAAAGAGAGAAAGAAGAGGAATTATGATAGTGAGGATGAAGATTTTGTGGTTGAGGAAGAAGTGACTTCTAAGAAGAAAGTGCTCAGGAAGGAGTATGCTGTTGCTACCACCAAGACTGGCCTTCAGAAGAAAGCTCCTGCCAAGAGAGCTCCCATGTCCAAAGTGAGAAAATCTACTGCTGCATATGAGACTATGGAAGTCACACTTGAGTCCAGAGAAGAACATGAAGCTGCTGATGGAAATAAAAAGAGAAAAGAGAGAGTCAGGAAGACTGTTGCCAGAGTCATTGGCAAACCATCCATGATAAGGGATGATGATGATGAAGAGGAGGAGGAGGAAGAAGCTATTGCACCACCTGCCAAGTCTCAAAAATTGATGGCTGATGCCATTAAGACTGGTGCTGCTCCTTCCAAGCCCAAGACAAAACCTCCACCTGCTGCACCCAAGACATCAGCTCCAAAGAGATCCACAAGAAATATCCCAGCTGCAGAGAAGAACAAGGCCCTAGTGCCAGAGGTCCAAGAGGATGATGAGCCACTAGTGCTCAGAAAATTGAAGCCAAATATTCCAGACCACAATGATGACCATCCAGTGGCTAAGAACATGAAGCTAAGAAAGGATGCAGGCCTGAGACAGTGGAGAAAGAATTATCCATATGCCATAAGGAGGAGGACTGTTGTAGACTATCATTTTCACACCAGAGAACAGCAGGACTTCTATGAGATAGTATTGCTTGACAAGAAGCCCATTGTATGTGACATGAAGTGGGTTGATTGGCAGTACATCGATGACAATGAAGATTACTTTCCCCATGTTCATGAGAGCTTCGGGCTGAATGGAGTTGATGCATTTGTTGGACAGAAGCTCACTAAATGGAATGATGAGATGATTATGCAGTTTTATTCCACTGCACACTTCCATCCAGATGGGAAGATAGTGTGGATGACTGAGGGCACCAGGTACCAGTCATCAATCTCTGAGTGGGCTGCTCTTATCAATGCCCCAAAAGAAGAAGAAGATGATCTTGATGTGTATGGCAAACCCAGGAAGGATCACAACTCTATGGCTCACATGTACAAGCCTATTCCTGATGAAGCCTTGGAGACTCACAAGTTTGGCTCCATATACTATTTGCTTGCTGGACTGACTACCACCAATACCATTCTAAGGCATACCCTCTTGCCTAAGTCTGGAGATCATAGGATGATACGTGGTCACTCCATCAACCTGCTACATCTGTTTGATGTTCCCCAAAAGTTCAAGGTCATGAGTTTGATAGTTGAGACAGTCAAGAGGACAGCAGCTGACCAAAAGAGGTCATGTGGACATGCTCCACATATTCAGATGTTGATCAATTCCAAGGTTGGAACTGGAACATATATACTTGACAAAGAGCATCTACCTCTTAGGCCAGAGTTTGAGGACAATGAAGTTGTCATGGATGCTTCACATCCTACATCTATTGAGGCCCAGGAGAAGCTTGAGAAGGCAAAGTCTACTAAAGCAGCAAAAGCAGCAAGTGCTCCAGATGCTTCTTTTGTGAATCTCAAGACCAAGCAAGATCAACTCACATACCTACTAGAAGCAACCCTGAGGATAGAGAAGAGTCTGGCCAACTTGACTAAGAATCAGAGAGCTTAGAGAGGATTGTGGAGGATAAAATGTACAACCTTGATGTGAAGGTCACAGAGATTCAAACTATTGTTGAGAAGCTGAGAGATGATGCTGAGGAAAATGATGCTAGAACTACAACAGACAGATTCCAGACAGTGCCAAGGGCACAGAGGTCTTCTGCTGAGGCAGATGCAGACTTGAGACCTGCTCATTCTGCTCCTGCCACCACAGCCATAGTTGCCCCTCCAGTTTCAACTCCACCAGCTCCACAGACATTAGCTGAAGCATTTGTAGATGGACTCCTCTCAACGCCGTCTACGCACACAGGAGCTACAAGCCAGAAGACCCCTTCAGGAGCTCCCGGAGATCGTGCCTAGAGTGCCGTATAGCACTATACGTTTTCAAACTTTGTGGTAACTTGTTGCCAAAGGGGGAGAAAGTGTATAGATCATAGGCTTCGAGAGAGAGTGTCTTTTGCTTTTGTCGGTTTATTTTGCCTTGGTTTCATTTGCCTTGCTACTTTGGTTGGTTGTTGCTACTTATGCTACTTGTGTGTTATGCTCGTGAGATACCTTGTGTGATCATGTGTTTGATCATACTACGCTTAATGTGTGCTTGCATGATTATATCTATGAATGCTTGTGTATGATCAATCACTTGTATCTATGGTGATGAGTGCATGTTATTTAATTCTTATCATTTTGTGCGCTCCACCAAGATGTATGTGACATGGAAGGGTGACCCATGATCCTAATTGATTGTGCATTTGCGTTCAAACGCAAATTTTTTATAATGCACAAATTTAGGGGGAGCCCTTGCTCATCACATACTTCTCAAAGTGACCATGTATTTCATTCATATTATCATTTGTCGAAGCTTTGATCTATATGTTGTCATCAATTAGCAAAAGGGGGGAGATTGAAAGTGCAACTAATCCCCGGGTGGTTTTGGTAATTCATAACAACATATAGCTCATTGAACTAATATCCTCTCGAGATGAATATCTCAGAAAGTTCAATGAATGGCATGGCATGGACTAGAGATGTGGACCCCTCAAAATGCTAAGGACACATATTGGCAAAAGCTCAAGACTCTTCATTTCTATTTCAGTGATCCAAGATCACATTGAGTCCATAGGAAAGCCAATACTATTAAAAGGGGATGAGGTGTTGCTTAATGGCTTGCTTGCACAAATGCTTAGTGATATTGCTCCAAATCCCTCAACCACTTTCTCATTCCAAATATGTCAAAATCCTAAACTCCAACTCGGCCCCACCAATTCTTTCTATCCGGCGCCACCGAGTTCATATGACATAGCCACTGCCAGAAACCCTAAAAGTTCGGTCATATCGATACGGATCTCAGTCTCACCGAGATGGCCTTGCAAACTCTATGTTGCCTATTGCACTTATTTCGGTCTCACCGAAATGTGCAATCGGTCCCACCAAGTTTGCTTGACCAACTCTCTGTTGCTCTATTGCTTCACTTCGGTCTCACCGAGTTGATGCAATCGGTGCCACCGAGATGAGGTTTGCCCTAAGCCCTAGCACATCGATCCCACGGAGTTGTTCCAGTCGGTTCCACCGAGATTCCTAACGTTCACATTTTGAATTAAATCGGTCTCACCGAGTTCATCTATTCGGTCTAACGGAGTTGGGTCAAATGTGTGTAATGGTTGGATTTTGTGTGGAGGCTATATATACCCCTCCACCCTCTTCTCCATATGTGAGAGAGCCATTAGAACGTGCCTACACTTCCAACATACATTTTCTGAGAGAGAACCACCTACTCATGTGTTGAGATCAAGATATACCACTCCTACCACAAGAATCTTGATTTATAGCCTTCCCCAAGTTGCTTTCCACTCAAATGATCTTTCCACCATACCCAAATCTGTGAGAGAGAGAGAGTTGAGTGTTGGGGAGACTATCATTTGAAGCACAAGAGCAAGGAGTTCATAATCAACACAACATCTATTACCTTTTGGAGAGTGGTGTCTCCTAGATTGTTTAGGTGTCACTTGGGAGCCTCTGTCAAGTTGTGGAGTTGAACCAAGAAGTTTGTAAGGGCAAGGAGATCGCCTACTTCGTGAAGATCTACCCGAGTGAGGCAAGTCCTTCGTGGGCGATGGCCATGGTGGGATAGACAAGGTTGCTTCTTCGTGGACCCTTCGTGGGTGGAGCCCTCCGTGGACTCGCGCAACCATTACCCTTCGTGGGTTGAAGTCTCCATCAACATGGACGTACGATAGTACCACCTATCGGAACCACGCCAAAAATCTCCATGTCTTCTTTGCCTTTGCACTCTCCAAACCCTTCCCTTTACCTTCATATGCAATGTTTTACTTTCCGCTGCTACACTCTTAGAATTGCATGTGTAGGTTGATTGCTTGACTTGTGCTAATTGCTAAAATCTGCCCACAACTGAAATTGGGAAAAGGTTAGATTTTTATTTGGTCAAGTAGTCTAATCACCCCCCCCCTCCAGACCTACTTTCGATCCTATAGTTTTGTGTGCTGAAGTTTTCAAGTTCTGAGTGAGATCGCGATGGATGAAGGAATAAGGAGTGGTAAGACCCTAAGCTTGGGGATGCCCAAGGCACCCCAAGTTAATATTCGAGGACACCCAAGACTCTAAGCTTGGGGATGCCCCAGATGGGATCCCCTCTTTCTTCTACCAACCATCGGTAAATTACTTGGAGCTATATTTTTATTCATCACATGATATGAGTTTTGCTTGAAGCGTTGTGTATTATATGAGTCTTTGCTTTGTTTTCTTTTTAGTTTTCCACAATCATCTTTGCTAGACACACCTTTTGAGAGGGACACACACTTATTCTTGAATTGTTAGAATACTTTTTGTGCTTCACTTATATCCTTTGAGCTATGCAGTTGCTCTAGTACTTCACTTATATCTTTTAGAGCATGGAGGTGGTTATATTTTCAAGAAATAGTTGCACGCTCATGCTTCACTTATATCATTTTGAGAGTCTGATAATAGTAATGGAAATATGCACAAGTTATGAAATTGGTCCTAATATGATAGGTATTCAAGAGGGATATAATAAAAACTTTCACGTAGATCACTCAATATGATAAGTTTGATTCCTTGCAATAGTTTTGCAATATTAAGATGGTAATATGTGGGAGGTACTAGTGAATGATTGTGGTTTAGTAAGACTAATGGTGTTAAGGTTTGTGATTCCCGAAGCATGCATGTGTAGTCTCTAGTTATGCTAAGAAGTTGGAACATGATTTATTATTGATTGTCTTCCTTATGAGTGGCGGTCGAGGACGAGCTATGGTATTTTCCTACCAATCTATCCCCCTAGGGGCATGCGTAGTAGTACTTTGCTTGAAGGGCTAATAAACTTTCTCAATAAGTATGTGAGTTCTTTATGAGTAATTTGAGTCCATGGATTATACGCACTCTCACCTTTCCGCAATTTGCTAGCCTCTTCGGTACCATGCATTGCCCTTTATCACCTCAAGATGTGGTGCAAACTTCATTGGTGCATCCAAACCCCATGATATGATACGCTCTATCACACATAAGCCTCCTTATATCTTCCTCAAAACAGCCACCATACCTACCTATTATGGCATTTCCATAGCCATTCCGAGATATATTGCCATGCAACTTCCACCGTTCCGTTATTATGACACACATCATCATTGTCATATTGCTTTGCATGATCATATAGTTGAGATAGTATTTGTGGCTCAGCCACCACTCATCACTTTTTATACATGTTACGCTAGATCATTGCACATCCTGGTACACCGCAAGAGGCATTCATATAGAGTCATATTTTGTTCTAGTATCAAGTTGTAGATTTGAGTTGTAAGTAAATAGAAGTGTGATGATCATCATTATTTATTATTAGAGCATTGTCCCAGTGAGGAAAAAAGAGAGGCCAAAAAGAGCCCAGAAAAAAGAGAGGCCAAAAAGATCCCAACAAAAAAATGAGAGAAAAAGATAGAAGGGGCAAAGTTACTATCATTTTCCACACTTGTGCTTCAAAGTAGCACCATGTTTTTCATATAGAGAGTCTCCTATGTAGTCACTTTCATATAACTAGTGGGAATTTTTCATTATAGAACTTGACTTGTATATTCCAATGATGGGCTTCCACAAATGCCCGAGGTATTCTAGAGCAAGCAAGTTGGATGCACACCCACTTAGTTTTATTTTTGAGCTTTCATACACTTATAGCTCTTAGTGCATCCGTTGCATGGCAATCCCTACTCCTTGCATTGACATCAATTGATGGGCATCTTCATAGCCCGTTGATTAGCCTCGTCGATGTGAGACTTTCTCCTTTTTTGTCTTCTCCATATTAATCTCTACCACCGTACTCTATTCCACCCATAGTGCTATATCCATGGCTTGCGCTCATGTATTGCGTGGGGGTTGAAAAAGCTGAAGTGCGTTTTGCTCGGCTTGTCATCGGGGTTGTGCATGATAAACACTTTGTGTTAAGAAGATGGAGAATGACATGGCTATATGATTTTTAGGGATATCGTTCTTTAGCATTGATATTTTGAAAGGCATGATTGTTTGTTGGTATGCGTGAGTATTGATGTCTTTATGTCAAATTATTGACTATTGCTTTGAATCATTCGGATCTAAATATTCATGCCACAAAAGAGATTACATGATGACTATGATAGGTAGCATTCCACATCAAAAATTCTATTTTATCATTTACCTACTCGAGGATGAGCAGGAGTTAAGCTTGGGGATGCTTGATACGTCTCCAATGGATCTATAATTTTTTATTCTTCCATGCTATTATAGTATCAATCTTGGATGTTTATTATGCAATTATATATATTTTTTGGGGAATAACCTATTAACCTAGTGCCAAGTGCCAGTTGTTGTTTTTTGCTTGTTTTTGGCTTTTCAGAAAATCAGTACCAAATGGAGTCCAGACGCTATGAAAGTTTTTGACAATTTTTTCTAGACCAGAAGGGACCCTAGAAGCTTCGGGAGAAGTCCTGAAGAGTCACGAGGGAGCGACAAACCTGCCAGGCGCGCCCCAGGGGGCACCCCCTGGCTTGTGGCCCCTCGTGGCACCTCTTGACCTAATTCCAACTCTATTAATTCCCAAATATTCCCAATAAATTAGAGAGCCACCTGAAACACTTTTTTCGCTGCCGCAAGCCTCTGTTCTTCCGCGATCCCATTTGGAGGCCTCCTCCGGTACTATGCCGAAGGGGGAATCGATCACGGAGGGCTTCTACATCATCCTTGCTGCCCTTCCGATGATGCATGAGTAGTTTACCACAGACCTATGGGTCCATAGCTAGTAGCTAGATGGCTTCTTCTCTTTGATCTTCAATGCAATGTTCTCCTCAATGTTCTTGGAGAACTATTCGATGTAATCCTTTTTTGCGGTGTGTTTGTTGGGATCCGATGAATTGTGGGTTTATGATCAGATTATTCATGAATATTATTTGAGTCTTTTCTAAATTCTTATATGCATGATTTTTATAGCTTTGTATTTCTCTCCGATCTATCCGTTTGGTTTGGCCAACTAGATTGATTTATCTTGCAATGGGAGAGGTGCTTTGTGATGAGTTCGATCTTGTGGTGCTCAATACTAGTGACAGAAAGGGACATGACACGTATTTGTATCGTTTCCATTAAGGATAAAAAGATGAGGTTTATTCATATTGATTGGGTTTACTTTGTCTACATCATGTCATCTTTCTTAAGGCGCTAATTCATTCTTTATGAACTTAATACTCTAGATGCATGCTGGATAGCGGTCGATGGGTGGAGTAATAGTAGTAGATGCAGGCAAGAGTCGGTCTACTTGTCTCGGACGTGATTCCTATATACATGATCATTGCCTTGAATATCGTCATAACTGTGCACTTTTCTATCAATTGCCCAACACTAATTTGTTTACCCACTGTATGCTATTTTCAAGAGAGAAGCCTCTAGTGAAAACTATGGCCCCCGGGTCTATCCTTTCATACATTAAAATCCAAAAATACCTTTCTGCAATTTATTTACCGTTATTTTATTTTGTGTTTTTGTTTATCTACCATTATCAGACTTGATCCTTGCAATTAACCACCGGGGGGTTGACAACCCCCTTGATCACATTGGGTGCAAGTATTTATTCTTTTGTGCGTAGGTGCTGTTCATGAGGTTTTTCGTGGTTCTCCTACTGGATTGATAACCTTGGTTCTTAACTGTGGGAAAATACTTATTTCTACTATACTGCATCATCCTCTCCTCTTCGAGGAAATCCCAACACAGCTCATAAGTAGCAGCTACCTACAACAATGTCATCTTATGTTCTCCGCTATTAACAAAACTTTGGAGTGATTCTTTGTTGCAAGTTGAGGGATGGTTATATGATTCGATTGTATTAGCACTGTTGAGAGATTGCACTAGTGAAAGTATGAACCCTAGGCCTTGTTTCTAAGCATTGCAATACCATTTGTGCTCACTTTTGTTACTTGCTACCTTGCTGTTTTTATTATTTAAGATTACGAAAACCTATATCTACTATCCATACTACAGTTGTATCACCATCTCTTCGCCGAACTAGTCCACCTATACAATTTACCATTGTATTGGGTGTGTTGGGGACACAAGAGATTTCTTGTATTTGATTGCAGGGTTGTTTGAGAGAGACCATCTTCATCGTACACCTCACACAGATTGATAAACCTTAGGTCATCCACTTGAGGGAAATTTGTTGTTGTCCTACAAAACCTGGAGGCCCAACCGAGTCAACAATAATAAAAGTTGTGTAGTAGACATCAATACCTTATGTGCAGTTATGTCTCCAGCATGGTGTCCTCTGTATGCATCGGAGTGGCACTTCCTTATGATATGTTCCTGCTCATGCTCAGGTAGACAACATCTAATAACACCATCTACTCCTTTATATAAATATGGGCCATCCCAAAAGTAATGTCTTAAATCAAAGAAGAACTTTTTCTTTTGTTGATATGTGTAATTATGTGGTATATATTTAGCAGAAATGAAATTAGCATAATTTGCATACCAAGGATTATCATGAGATGTGGAAGCATTGACAACAGCTAATTGTTCATCAAAAAAACTAGTACCCCGTGTGCACGAGGGTCAAAAGACCTCGTGCCCACGGGGTACCCAGAAAGTTCCTGACCACCCAGTACGCACGGGGGTCAAAATACCCCGTTGAAAGTGAAACTAATCCCCGGATGGTTTTGGTAATTCATAACAACATATAGCTCATTGAACTAATATCCATTCAAGATAAATATTTCAGGAAGTTCAATGAATGGTATGGCATGGACTAGAGATGTGGCCCCCTCAAAATGCTAAGGACAAATATTGGCAAAAGCTCAAGACTCTTCATTTTATTTTAGTGATCCAAAATCACATTTGAGTCCATAGGAAAGCCAATACTATTAAAAGGGGATGAGGTGTTGGTTAATGGCTTGCTTGCTCAAATGCTTAGTGATATTGCTCCAAAACCCTCAGCCACTTTCTCTATCCAAATATGTTAAAATCCTAAACTCCAACTCGGACCCACCGATTCTTTCTATCTGGCGCCACCGAGTTCACATGACATAGCCACAGCTAGAAACCCTAACAGTTCGATCTCACTGATACGGATCTCGGTCTCACCGAGATGGCCTTGCCAACACTCTGTGACTTGTTGCATTTATTTCAATCTCACCGAGTTATGCAATCGGTCTCACCGAGTTGGCTTAACAGATTCTCTGTTGCCTTATTGCTTCACTTCGGTCTCACCGAGTTGATGCAATCGGCGCCACCGAGATGAAGTTTGCCCTAAGCCCTAGCACATCGGTCCCATCGAGTTGTTTTAGTCGGTCCCACCGAGATTCCTAACATTCACATTTTTTAATAGATTGGTGCCACCGACTTTAACTATTCGGTCCCACCGAGAAGAGTCAAATGCGTGTAACGGTTGGATTTTGTGTGGAGGCTATATACCCCTCCACCCCCTTCTCCATTTATGAGAGAGCCATCAAAACGTGCCTACACTTCCACCATACATTTTCCGAGAGAGAACCACCTACTCATGTGTTGAGATCAAGACATTCCAATCCTACCACAAGAATCTTGATTTCTAGCCTTCCCCAAGTTGCTTTCCACTCAAATCATCTTTCCACCATAGCAAAATCTGAGAGAGTTGAGTGTTGGGGAGACTATGATTTGAAGCACAAGAGCAAGGAGTTCATCATCAACACACCACCTATTACCTTTTGGAGAGTGGTGTCTCCTAGATTGGTTAGGTGTCGCTTGGGAGCCTCCGTCAAGATGTGGAGTTGAACCAAGAAGTTTGTAAGGGCAAGGAGATCACCTACTTCATGAAGATCTACTCGAGTGAGGCAAGTCCTTCGTGGGTGATGGCCATGGTGGGATAGACAAGGTTGCTTCTTCGTGGACCCTTCGTGGGTGGAGCCCTCCGTGGACTCGCGCAGACGTTACCCTTCGTGGGTTGAAGTCTCCATCAATGTGGACGTACGATAGCACCACCTATCGGAACAATGCCAAAAATCCTCGTGTCTCCATTGCGTTTGCCTTCTCCAAACCCTTCCCTTTACCTTCGTATGCAATGTTTTACTTTTCGCTGCTATACTCTTAGAATTGCATGTGTAGGTTGACTGCTTGACTTGTGCTAATTGCTAAAATCTGCCCACAACTAAAACTGGGAAAAGGATAGATTTTTATTTGGTCAAGTAGTCTAATCACCCCCTCTAGAAATACTTTCGATCCTATAAATGGTATCAGAGCTTTGGTCTCCATTTGCCTTGATTTCCATAGCTTTGGTGATCATAGCCTTGGTTTCACAACCTAGGAGAGTATGGCGTCTAGCGAGGTAAATTACCACCGTAGAGGTCCTTACTTTGATGGTACACATTTTGCTAGTTGGAAGCATAAGATGAAAATGCATATTCTTGGTCATAACCCCGCCGTTTGGGCTGTTGTGCGTATTGGTTTGCAAGGTGATTTCTTCGAGGATGGAAAAGAACCGAATCGTGAAGCAATAGCGGAAGAAATGAAGATGTTGCAATACAATGCTTAAGCTTGCGATATTCTCTTCAATGGATTGTGCCCCGAAGAATTCAACAAAATCAGCCGCCTTGAGAATGCAAAGGAAATTTGAGATACTTTGGTTGATATGCACGAAGGTACCGAGTCCACCAAGGAATCCAAGTTGGATGTGCTTCAAAGTCAACTTGACAAGTTCAATATAAAGGATGGTGAAGGAGTCGCCGAAATGTAATCTAGGCTTGCTCTCATCACAGATAGGATTGCTGGCTTAGGAAGTGAAGAGATGACCGACAAATTCATCATCTAGAACATCCTAAGAGCCTTGGATGGAAAATACGACAATGTGTGCACTACAAAAAAAAGACACATCCGTGACATTTTGGGCCGAACGAAATTTTTTCTGTCATGCTTATGACACTTCTATGACGATAATTGTGACAAAAGCACGTATCATCATAGATGTGGTGGGCTCCTACTTCTATGACAAAAAATCATGACAGAAAATGGGCTTTTCGTCCTGGGCGGGCCAGGGACGCACCTGCATGACATTCTTTGGGCCGTCCATGACGGAAAAAATCATGGTAGAAGCAAGGGCGGGGGAAAATTTGGGGAGTTCTCGGTTACGGTGGGTGGTCGGGGCCGAGTGATGCATGGAGGGTTTGCGTGTTTCTCTCGTACACGTACGCGCGTGTGTGCGAGGCGTTGGACTCTAACTGAACCCGAGCGAGGCGTTCGCTTACTGAACCCGAGCGATTGCACTAGCTACATGTTACTGAACCCGAGCGATCGATCCCTTGCTGTTAACTCAACCCGGCCGAGCGATTCCTTCGCTACTGCTGCTAAATGAATCCTATCGAACCTACTGCCTCTTGATGAACAGTGACAGTTATTGGGGGTTGGATGAACAGTTACCGATGGGGGTTGGATGAACAGGACCCCATGCTAGTAGAGGCCGTTGCCGCTGGATGAACAGGACCCCGATCGAGGAGGTGGGGTGGATGAACAGTAGCCGATGGAGGGACCCCGTGGAGGGCTGGTTCAACAGGACCCCATGGAGGGCTGGTTGAACAGGACCCCGTGGAGGTCTGGTTGAACAGTAGCCGGTGGAGGCTGGATGAACAGGACCCCGTGGAGGGCTGGTTGAACAGTAGCCGGTGGAGGCTGGATGAACAGGACCCCGTCGATGAACAGTAGCTGGTGGAGGCAGGAGGAAGTCGGCGGTGGATGAACAGTAGCAGGTGGAGGCTGGAGGAAGTCGACGGTGGATGAACAGTAGCCCGTGGAGGCTGGAGCGAGGCAGTAGATGGTGGATGAACAGTAGCCCGTGGAGTCTCGTTTTGCGGTACACCACACCCCTCCCGATCAACAGGACCCCATTTCGACCGTAGGCGCTCCAACACAAGTCCGTTTCCTCCGTTTTGCGGTACGCCACACCCCTCCCGATCAACAGCACCTTGTTTTGACCGTAGGAGCTCAAACAGAAGTCCGTTTCCTCCGTTCGGCAGTACGCCAGACCCTTCCCGATGAACAGGACCCCGTTTCGACCGTACGCGGTCGAATAGAAGGCCGTTTCCTCCGTTCTGCAGTACGCCAGACCTCGTTTTGGTTGTTCCATCCAAGTCGGTTGGCTCCAGATGAACACGCAATGCTGTTTACTCCATTCCGACCCAGCCGGTTGGCTGCCGATGAACAGGACGACGTCGCTGTATGCATTAGAGACCCCGCCCGTATGTACGTACGTAGCCGTATTTACTATCTTGCAGCGTGGCTGTACGTACGTGTACACGATATTGACGGGACTGCGTGACATGCTACGTCGGCGCCTCTACTTCAACACGTGCCGCTCCTTACTCAGCCACGGTACATCACTGCAAAGAGACAGATCGACCGCTATGTATGTACACGTTCGCGGCCAGACAGATAATGCTACCTTCGCTTCAACCTGGTGGGTCCCAGCTGTCACGGGGTAAAAGGCACTTCCTTCCATGCGAAGATAAAGCCGGTGGGTCCCAGCTGTCAGGGGGAACGTTTTTTTCGTGAAATACAGAGGTCCTTCCGGTGGGTCCGAGCTGTCAGGTGGAGGAATCATTATTTTGCGCGTAATAAGGAGGCACTTCCTTCCGTGCGGCAATGGACCCAGCTATCAGCCTCTCCACGTACAGTCCTCTTCTGATGGTTGTTGTTCATTGACCGTGTTGACGACGTCGTACCGTCCGAGAGCACCAAGGTGGTGGACGATGGCGCGACCTAGGAAGGGAACGACCCGGAGCCGGGGAACACGCGGAGGGTAGTACGAGGGTTGACTGGTTTGGCTGCGGTGTGAGGCTGCCACCGCCGTAGAATAACAGGGGGTGTGGGTGAGTAGAGGGATGGCCTGGCCAGCGGTGGGAGTAGTAGGGGGCGGTGAGGCCTACACGGCAGCACAACCGGCCACGGGAGGCAGGAGCACGCGGTGGTTTGGACGACTGGAGCAAGAAAATCAGAGGTTGAAGAAGTAGGACGACCGTTGGATGTTCACAATCCAACGGTCACTGGTGATAGAATCGTTTGTTGACTAAGATGACAAAGCCCTACGTACGCGTCAACTTAGTAGGGCCATAAGTCAGCCTCCAAATCTGGTGGGCCCCAGCTGTCATGGGGAGCACTCATTATTTTTCGCTTAATAAGGAGTCACTTCCTTCTGTGCCAAGATATAGCTGGTGGGTCCCAGCTATCATGGGGAGGATTCATTCTTTTTGGCGTAATAAGGAGGTACTTGCTTGCGTGCGGCCATGGACCATGTGCGTCCCAACTGTCAGCCTCTCCATGTACATCCCTCTTCTGATGTTGTCATTTGTTGACAACGTTGACCACGCTGTGCCGAGAACACCAACGCGATGGACGACGGCGAGACCCAGGAAGGGAATGACCCAGAGGCGGCAAAGCCACAGCAGTGGAGGGATGTGGGTGAGTAGAGGGATGGCCTGGCCAGCGGTGGGAGTAGTAGGGGGCGGTGAGGCCTACGCGGTAGCACAGCCGGCCATGGGAGGCGGGAGCAGGCGGTCCCGCCGGCGCTGGATTTGGCGGCTGGAGCAAGAAGATCAGAGATTGAAGAAGCACGACGGCCGTTGGATTGACATCCAACGGGCACGTCTGCTAGAATCGTTTGTCGACGTATATAATAAGTAAAAAAATCTTGCATACGCGTCAACTTAATAGGCCCACAAGTCAAACCATTCCCTATTTTTTTAATAATTTACAGCTCATTGCAACTTCTTATGCAATTTATTGCAGTCTGTTTTTTGTTGGCCAGGGCCAGGGTTAAAAATTTAAACTAAATTTCGCATATTTTGGTGGGGTCCAAACTATTTTTAATACTGAAATGTTGAGCCAGATTTAAAGAACTTTGAAGATATATTTAAATTAGGTTAAAGCCCAGTGAAATTGGAATCTGAAAATGTGAAAAAATTCAGAAATTTGAAAGTAATTGCCAATTTGTCGTGTGTTTTTTATATTTATAGCCCATTTCATATTACTTTTAAGATTTGCAGCCATCTTGAAAGAGTTGCAGCCCAGCAGGGCGGAGAAAAATAAGTAGGCCTGGATTGGGTATTCTTCAGAAAAAATAAACTGGGCTAGCCATTTTCACAAAGAAAAAATAGCTGGGCTGGTCATGTGGTGAACGAAAAATAGAAGCCTGGGCTAGACAGGCCACAGCCCAGTTGAAACCTTGCTCCATCTCAGCAATAACAAAAAAAATACTGCTCGGGCAGCTACGTCCCAGGTGTCAGCCGATCTTGTGCTGTTCTCTTGTCTATTGACTATACGCTGACAATGTCATGGGTCCCAGATGTCAGCAAACCACTAGGAGGAAGCATTTTCTTTTTCTATACGCTGACAATGGAGTATATAACAAAAAGTGAGGAACTTGCTTGCGTACGGCCATGGACATGGTGGTCCCTACTGTCATCCTCTCGACATACAGTCCTCTCCCGATTCCTCTTGTTTGTTGACCATGTTGACAACGCGAGAGGGCGGCGCCGCGGCGAGCGCACCAAAGCGTGCGGAGCACGACGGCGAGGCCTCGGACATCGGAGTTAATGATTTAGGAGATGGTGGGGCGGCGATGCGTGCGCCGAGGCGCAGCCAACCATGGGAGGCGGAAGCAGGCGGCCCCGCCGGCGCTGGTTTGGTTTTGGTGGCCGGAGGAAGACGAGACTGAAGAAACACGATAGACTGTAAAAGCAGCAGGAGTACTTAAAAACCTTAACTGAAACCAGCAGGGGCACTTAACAACCATAGCTGAAAGCAGTATGAGTACTTATACAGGTTCAACCGTACAAAGCACGCCTCGAACAGTGCTACTTTTCCTACAGTTAATCAAGGGTGAGGCCACCAAGCCCCAGGACAAGGCCCAGGCGCCACCCCGCGCATCCACAACCTTCTGAAAGCGGCTTCATCTCGCAATGTGGTCAATAAACAGGATATTCACTTTAGAGCCATGGAAAAGCATGAGCATAACCTTCTGTCCTATTCTCCAAGATGGACGGGCCTTCATTATTTGAGACCACCCATGAATAAGTATCTTTTCACCTCCAAGGGAAATGGAGTAGGTCGACATAAACATCATGTTGTGACCAAGCGCAAGTCTGACCCGACCATGGTCAGGCATCTGTATAGGAACAATAGAACTGGGTAGTTTCGGTTTAAAGAAGATCACAGCTGTAAAACTGTGTATAAGCAAGAGTTTATGAACAACATATATAACAGAAAACAGCTCATACCATAAGTTTCTTGACACAGTTGGACCTGTTCAACGTGTGCACCAGTGGCACACATATCCCACGTGGCCTTCCACCATTGAAATGCCCCACAAGGACCTCAAGACGATCAATAAAGTGTACGAACTGGTGGATGTCGTCCCAGTCAACTTCAGTGCCATCAGTAACAGTCGAGTTCTTATAGAATAACAAACGAGTAGTGTGCTTAACTTTGAAATAACCTACACATGCCACCAATTATAAGAAATATTAGTTAGAAGTAGCATCTTCGTGAGAGAAGGGAATCACAAATCGTTGCTACTTCTAAAGTCAAATTGTGATTAGTTAGACAGAATACGTGGATTAAGAAGTAATCGAGGCAACATGCAAGAACCAGATACAAAACTAACATGGATGAACTACTGGAACGACGTCGGGGTGGAAGATCACAGTGAAGATGAGACCAGGTTCTGCTATTTCCATCAACATTCGTGCTCCAACTTTTAGTCTGTAACACTTGAGAAAGTTTATCCAAGTTCGGCCATAAAAAAAGCAGCGATTTTCTTGGTTCATGAACCCAACTCGGAACTTATATCCATGGCTTGTCTTCAATGTGACCATTAAACTGGTGTATTCAGTTATGGCAAGGCTGACCATCTTGAGTACATGTGTTCTGGTAGAGCAAGGAATGCACTGCAGGAAAAATAATATGAGAACACAATGTATTCGCTATCCAAATCTAGAAATAATTTCCTATTTCACGTCAGTGTTGACATGGTACTAGTACCTTTTATCCAAATATAGCAATCCAAATTTCTAAATTAGTCGACAACATGTTCAAAAACCCCCACCCTCCTAGATAGAAAAGAGGATTCTAGGAACATACCGTGCGCATTTTAAAATCCTATGTCAGGATGAGAAGGAACAAGTGTGGCATTTTGATGAGGGCACAGAAACCTATAGGGTCCTCGCACTTCAGGCACTGCAAATGAAACACACTAGATTCAGTAGGAAGAAAAATGCATCAACGGCGGCGGCTACCATCCTAGGATTACCCGTGACCAAGGGACTAGGATTTATCGGTGATGGATGAAGAATTCATACCTGGTTCTCCATGAGAAAACCCTACGCAATCGCCGAGAGGAGGTTTTCTCTGAACAAGTAGACGAGGGAGAAGGGGATTCAAGCCCAGTGAAATATTGCTGCTTCGTCCATCCAGCTTAGTGCTACTGCTGGAAAGGTGGGGTTTTTTGTGATTTGACGGCTCATTGGGCATTACTGCGGCGCTACGACCGGGGTGAGTCTACCGTGCAGTTGGGCACTCTAATTTGGTGCATGGCACGTGGACCCCATTGCCGGATGCCCCACATATCAGCGAAAGGAAGTAGAAAGGCAGAAGTAACTAGTTACACATAAATATATTATCGATAGAGAGATATTCCCTCTGTAAAGAAATATAAAAATCTTTTTATATCCCCTACCGCAAGAGTAACTGGATGCCCCACATATCAGCGAAAGGAAGTAGAAAGGCAGGAGTAACTAGTATAACATAACTTTATACATAAGAAAAATCAAGGGGAATATATATAACATAATATGGGGGTTCAGATGAGAATATAATACTCAGATAGGCTAACGGTTCTGGACTTTGGGCCACAAGCCAGTGGGCCTGCATGTTTGGGGGCCCATGTGTTCTAACTCAGCGCATTTCATATTGCAAGCGATCGGTACGTTGCTGGTTTTAGATGATGTCACAAGGCGAATACAGAAAATTAAATAAAGCACGACACCTGTTAGAATGAAATCGAACGACAGTTCCTAACCAGCAATCAGAGTTGCAATTCTTTCACGATATCCTACATGATAAATAATACTGTCAAACTACTTATACACACAGGACACTTGTTTCACCATGCCATATTATTACATAAAAAGCTCTCGGAGGATAGATCAGTTCGGCAGTTGCATGCTGCTACTGAAGAATTTCAAAGTTGATTTGGACCAGCTCTCCTTGCCGAGAAAGTTCGATTTTGACATCATCCCATACCGCAAGATTTGATAGGGTTTTGAACCTTGACCATCTTTTAGCATCAATCATCATGCGACCATCCTTTGTACTTACGGTATATTGAGCAGGTTCATTCACACAAAGGCTGCGCATGGTAAGAGAAACTTGGCCATGGTCTCCTGGATTATTGAACGACTCCCTCGTTGCTCTAGGAATTCTCTGTTTGCAAACAGGAAGACATACACAAATAGTTAGATCAACACAGTGAATCATGTGAAACAACGTGAAAAAAAAAGAACGAAGCACTTGGGCTGCCAATGCTTACCAAGAAGGTGGAGATGTCGGTTTTTGTAAGCACTTTGGTATATGCAGTGCGAACTGCAGCCTAGTCTGTTGCCGGTGCAATTGTTGGTTCCATTGCGGCTGCACGGGCCGGAGCAGATGCAAGTGCAACTTCAAGTGTTGGTGCAGGTGCCAGAGCCATTGCTAGTGCCCGTGCTGGTGCGGCTGGTAGTGCCGCAGCTGCTGCCGGAGATGGTGCTCCTTCTAGAGCTAGTGCCGGTGTCGGAGCAGGTGCCCGTGTTGGTGCCCGATCCTCCGGTAGATCAGCCTGATCCGCTGACGCGGTCGGTGCCCAATCCTCTGGTGGATCAGACTGAGCTGCTGCCGCTGTCAGTGCTAGAGCCAGTGCCGTCGAAGAAGGTGCCGTTGCTCGATCCGATGCTGAAGGTGGTACCGATGTGCGAGACAGCAGCGATCGTCTCTGGTCTGCTATGATTTCATACTTTAGCTTTCTAACTTCACTAGGCTCTGTGACCTTGATCCAGTCTTTTTCTTCACTTCTTTTAAACGCGACAAGGTCTAATTGTGGTGTGTTTGTTAAACCAAATTGCAGTTCATCATAGGGCTTCAGATTGTACTCAGACAACAGACTGATCCAATTGTGTCCAGTAATATAAGTGATGGATGGTGCCTTCGTTACTGACACGACATAAGAAGTGAAACCTGCAAAAAATAACCATCATAGAGCAAACCAAACAGTTTATTCTGTAACGAATGTCACATGGCAAAACCTGCATCGTAAAATTGCAGCAAAAATAAGAAAACATGACAGTAAATCAATAAGATTTAGACAGTAAATCAATAAGATTTACTTGATGTGACACGAGTGAATCCTTACCAGGAAATCACTATGTTCAAGTTCTAAATTGAAGGTTGATCGTCCAATTACGGGTGGCATGCAGGGCCCCCGCTTACTCCCACAAGCAGGACAGTCCAAAGGTCATGACAAATCGTATGGACCGAACATCCATGGGACTGGAAATCCTGGTGGGTGCGATAAACCCTGCAATGCATACAGATATTGGAGTGTAACCATAATTGATAAACCGTCCTCACAAAAAAGATGAACTGGATACTTCAAAATATACAAACTGAATTGAGTGGACAGACATTAACATAGATTGTTCTCAAGACTCACCACACAACAAAAGCGGCAGTACTAAACAATACAGGGTTCACACACACAAATCAAGTACTGAACAATAGTACTTACTACAGACAAGCAAAGTTGCACTAATTAAACTTTGCAGACTATTTCTTGCCACCGACCTTACCCCACATAACTGACTAGGCCATGGACTTCATGAGAGATGTCTACCGGCACCATCGCCATCTTGTCAACCTTGGAGAACCTAACAGAGTGGTCTTTCCACTCATAAACATGACGATGAAGACAGTCCGCATCAGATTTGTTGGGAAGCTTTACAAGAACCACACCCTTCGTAATCGAAGGCACAGCTAGGAAATTGTTGTGGTGAAGTACACCCTCGAGAACACGCCTGACAACAATGCTACCGGAAAAACATGTTCACGACACTGGGCGACAAGGACATAACAACTGGATAGTTTAGTAGTAGAACTCATCCTCTGGTCTTCCAGTTCACACGGCATGACTTTGAGAACTTCATCTCCACCGCAGACCTGGTTCTAATTAAAATAGAAACCAAATATTTTATTACTACCTCCGTTCAGAAATATAAGATGATTTTCGATATTTTACTCCATATAAGACTACATATACGCACATAAATGAGTGATCAAAGACACTAGAACATGTCTTCAAAGGCATGAGAGCAGAGGGATTACTTGCAATATCCATAACACAAGTTACTGAGGCTACTATACTCTCTTCAAAGGCATGAGAGCTAAAATCTTGCATTTCCTACAGCTAGCATTGATGTTCATAAAGTAGTTGAAAGTGATCTATAAGAAATCAGTGTTATGTGCAATAATCATATGTATGTCAACCTCTCGCATGTTTTGATCAAAAGAGCAATTTAGAACCGTCATTTGCCACACAAAAATCACATGCAAGATCACCCAGAAAGTTGTACTACTAGTACCAGTACTACGTGTTAGATGAAAAAACATGATCAAGATTGCCAAAAAGATCATCAAGAAGAGATATTACCTGGACTTGCTTAACGAGGGATCCCGGAGAGGGGGGCTTGGACAGGGTGATGGCCTTGAGCTTGTCTGTGGTAGTCTCGGTGGGGTGCTTGCGCTTCTTCGTACCCTGAGCCTCGACGGTTTTGGCCAGAGCCATAGACATCACTTCAGCCGGTGCTCCAGGGTCCATCAAGAAACTGTCAAATAGAAATAAAAGAAAAGAAACCATAATCAAAAACCCAAAAGAAGAACAGAGAGGGAGTTATAGGATCAGTCTCGGGGTTGCAAGACTGGGTCTTGGCCAGAAGCAACACCATTGATGCGCTCACCTTTCCTTCTTTGGGAGAGAAGAACAATGGCAGAAGCACGTCGGGGTTTTCTTGAAGAGATGAGGAACAAGATGAGGGAGAAGCAAGTTGGGGTTTTCTTCAAGAGAGGAAGATGAGGGAGAAGAGTGAAATGATGGTTGCTTCGTCCGTCCAACTTACTGCTGGAAAGGTGGGGGTTTTGTGATTTGACGGCTCATTGGGCATTACTGTGGCACTTCGACCGGTGTAGTCTACCGTGCAGTTGTGCACTCTAGTACGGAGTAATTTAGTGCATGGCAAGTGTACCCCGATGCAGGTTGTCCCACATGTCGGCGAAAGTGAGTAGCAAGGTTCCCAACGACCGTCGAGGAGGATCCGCACGGTAGAGCGTGTCCACTGTTTCTGAAGAAAAAAATGATTATAGCAAGCGTTTCCACTCTTACGACGGAGGAGTGCGAAACACGGCAGCCACTTGAACTTACACAGTACTCCTCCTACTAGCCATGTGCAGTGGTTCATACGTCAGTACTATATAATCTTGTTTCTAGTGTAGTAAGATATGATGATAACAAATGATGTTGTGCGCATGTCAACTATATGAACAGTAATGTAACATACCCCTTTTTTGACTGTCCGGTCAAGAATGAACGGTGAGATCAATGTTAACAGAACTAGGTCTACATCGCACAGAGAGTACGGTGCTACAGTACTCCATGGAACATGAACCATATGAAGCACAAATCAGTGTTAGGCAGGGTGTATGAAGGGTGCATGGGAGCAAAAGTTCCCTTGTCGACCCACTTTCGGGTGTTTGGCAGAGTGCATGAAGGGTGCATGAGTCCACAGTAGTAGGTTAACACAAATACACTAGGAGCATGCATGAAGAGGGGTGCTGAGATGAGCATGCACGAAGAGGGAACAACTATATTGAGATGAGAATGCAACCAAACACACCCACACGCTTTGTGCTACAGTGACTGATCTGCACCGTCTGAGTTTGATCCAACGGTCATGTTGTGCCGAGACATGGACATGCCCATGCAGAGGACGCCTAAACACCACCAAAGTCCCTCTGCTTCTCGAGGCGCATGATGTTGGTGATGCAGGGTGCCACCGCCCACAGAGCCCGCTCCCGGTCGACGGGAGCCAGCTCGTCAAAGACGGCGTCCAATGGCATGAATGGATTCTGGTGACGAAGCCCTGAGAAGATTCGCCCGACAACGGCGACGGCCACCCACAACCCCTCCTTGTCCAGCTCTGCCCCCACCATCACGCGGAGACGGCTCAGCTCCTCAGAGATATAGGTGAAGAAAGAGACCAAGTCTGGAAGGTCAACGTTGAAGTCGATGGGGTGGTCGAACGGGTTTAGCCCGACGGCCAGCAAGGTCGCGTTGGCACGACGGTAGGCATCGCGCAGCCGCAACACATGCATGGCAACATGGTCCACCAAGTGGTTGAGTCGATCCTGGACCTCGTCATGATCGGCCTGCTCGCGCTCCAGCCAGCTCGCCTGACCGCCTATCGTATCTCCCGCTTTCTGCAGCAACGCCGCTGATGCCTCGAGCATCTTTGTGGTGGACTCCTGCCGCTTTTGAAGCTCTGTGAACTCCCGCACATAAAGGAGGAGCATGGCACTCCTCTCCTCCTTGAGCTCACAGAGCTCCACATCCTTGGCCCTGAGCTTCGCATCCTTGGCATGGAGCTCCTGTGTCAGGCGCCTCACCTCAGAGTCCGTCATCTGGTGCACCGCCATGGAACCAGGTAGAAGCAATGGGGAGAGGAAGAAAAGGGGGCGAAACGGCTGAAAGGCAATGCAATCTACGGGAAGGCGGAGGGAGCCAGCCGAGGAGCGGGGTGAATCTTTTGGTTTTCACCATGGGAAAACACCAGTCGACGACTTTTCACTTCACGGAGCAGTGGGTTTTACAGGCGGAGTCATCATGACTAATTGCTGCTGCGCCTGCTCCCGTCAATCAAAAAAATAAAAATCCTGCCACGCCTACCGCACCCAAAGACTAGTGCAACGCAACGGTGGATATTCAAATTTACCTACCGGCAAGGAGAGAAAAAAGGGGTGAAAAAACAAATGTGGCGGCGGCCTAGCTACTCGGTCGCACTAGCCCAACTAGCTAGCCACCGTGCTTCACTGATATACTCGATGGGAAAGGTGGGCTTTTGTGATTTGATGACTCATTTACTTGCTTCGGCGCTACGACTGAGGAGGACCCATAAAACGCGCGGTAGGGTGTCCCATGTCTCGGCAAGGAAGAAAATATGCGTACACCACCCAGGAGGACCCACAAACCGAGCGGTAGAGTGTGCCACGTCTCGGCACGACGGGAAAATGTGCGTGTAAAAATAAATTGTATCAAACTACCTATGGTTCGACCTCGGGACCCAGCCAGTCAATCGAAAACACCCCACTAGCCACACAGCTTCATCATGCTAATGTGGCACGGAGGATAGGTGTGGTTAGCTCTGTCTCGACCAGCCATAATGTCTCTTGTTCTAGGTGATTCATCTATTTTCCTAGCATTTTTCAGTTATAATAACACCACGGCAAGCTTGTGCCGCTCTTCGTGTGTGCCCGTGCATCTAAAGGTTGTACTACTAGATGGAGAGGAGAGAGAGAGATGGCATACATGGGACCCACCAGTAAGTCAGTCAACGTTAATGCACCTGTTGACGAGCCACTCCCTCTACTCTACTCAATGTAATACTGTATAAAATCAAGTTATGCGACAAAGCCAACAACCATTGCGGTTTCAGGCTATCGACGTGCGCTTTGTACTCCAGGTTGCCGGTTCGAATCTCGTCCTTCAGATTTGTTAGTTTTAGGTCCAAATTTGATCAATGACAAGTGGGCCTCCCGTGTGTTGTTCCGATATTTCAGTGTAGGATGGTTTTTTTGCACAAACACTTTGCGCGGTTAGACAAGTTACGGCACCAATTGCACGTATTTTGCAAGTTTAGGATAAAAAATGATAGCGGCATAGAATATCACATGCTCCCCGCAGCTTAGATGCTATGGTGATACGAGATTTTACGTCGTTGGATCTGAGATCCAATGGCTTGGGAGTAGTCTTTGTAATTATGCGCAATTTCCAAACTCTCCAAGGGTTTTTTTTGCAAAAAAACCATTCAAGCCTCGTGTGAGCCGCTGGATCTTGGATCCAACGGCTCCCAGTAGCTCATATTAGGTGCTCCCCGCAGCTTAATTAGCCGCTATGGTGATATGAGCATCTAGGTCGTTGGATCTAAGATCCAATGCCATGTGCGTAGTATTTGTACTTTCTGCGCAATTCCCAAACTCTTTGAGGCCTATATTGCAAAAACATTCAAATCTCCTACTGCGAGCCGTTAGATCTCTCGGGAACTCGTATCACCATAGAATCTATGGTGTGGGAGCACCTCATATTCCCCCGTGCGATAAAACATCAGGTGCTCTCGCAACTTGGATGCTACGGTGATACGAGCTTCGAGGTCGTTCGATCTAAGATCCAATGGCATCTGAGTAGTCTTTGTGCTTGTGGGCTGTGCCCAAACTCTTTGGGGGCTTTTCTGCAAAAACATTTGAACCACCAAGGAATCATTGGATCTCATATCCAACGGCTCTGAGGAGCTTGTATCACCACAACATCTAAGGTGTGGTAGCACGTGATATTCTCAAACACAAGAGAATATGAGGTCTTCCCTCATCTTAGATGCTACGATGATACGAGCTTCGAGGCCGTTGGATATGGGATCCAAGGGCATATGAGTAATTTTGGTACTAATTGTGTGCAATTCCCAAACTCACTAAGGTTTCTTGTAAAAAATATTAAGACATCTATGAGCCGCTATATCTCAGATCTACACGCTCCAAGCAACTCGTATCACCATATAGCATCTAAGGTGTGGGGGCACATGATAGTCTCTCGGGGGGGGGGTGCACAACCCATCAATGTTTGGGAGGGTGGAGGCGTGCATGGTACGCACATTAGCCAACCCCAACCAAAAGAACCGTGATATTAAACTTCGCGCCTCCACTCGAGCCTCCGCGTTTCTAGTCGAAATATCTAGCGGCCAGAATTCCAGCCATAGGAAATTCCCCTCATGTCCCCGGTCCATAATGACAACCAATGAACAATTGAGGGATGCTTTAGTAACTAGCCCACGTTACCTACTGTTCCGAGCAAGGTTCAATTCCCTTGGTCGCCACTACCCAAGGTCACCCGTCAACTCCATTGCCTAGTACTAATAGTACTACACCAGGATGAGCACAGAATGGAGCTCCGTTTGTTGATTTTGTTCGTGCGTTGTTCGTGCCTACTAGAGTTACTATATCAGGCAATGCACTGGTACGGAGGGATTATCTTTTTACTCTGCATATATAACTTGTCTGAAGTCTAACTAAGCAAAATGTTTGACCAAATTCTTTCTTAAGAAATATTAACATCTACAACAGTAAAGATGTATGGCTTGAAAATTTATTTCATGATGCAGGTTATGATATTGTTTCGAATCCTGGATTTTAAATTCCATAAAAATCCAAAACTGACCTGAAATTCATGAAACTGAGCATGGTCACGTGATATGGCACAAATAGGCTGTCGTATTTTTTTTGTTCAAGAGACAAGCTGCTTATGAAAAGTTGCACAAATGAAGAGCCAAGGTATTTTGGAACAAAGACATGTCATGTTAACGTGAATGGTTTCACTATTCAAACCATGGGCGTTAGACCTACGTGCCGCCATGAGTCCCGCTTCTCATTGGCAGGTGCCGTCCGAGCAAGCGTGTGAGTCGACGGGAGGCGTGCGAGCAGACCGCTGCGCCGACTGACCGGGAGGTGTGCGAGCAGGCCGCTGCGCAGGCTCATCGAGAGGCGAGCCCTTTAACCAGGCTCCGCCACCCACCTTCCTCCCAACTGCCCCCACTTTTAATGGCGCCACAGTTTAAGTCACCCCCGCACTCCCCGGTCTCGCTACAATCTTCTCTCTCCCTCTCGGATTCTCCTGTCTTCTACCTCCAACCAGCCTGACCTCACCGTACGCCATGCCGCATCACGATGGTTTGCCCTTAGTCTTCCAGTTTCCTGAGGAAGACACCCAACCAGAGTCTCAAGAACATAAGGCGCTTTGGGACGAGCTTGAACTGGCCTTGCGGGAATACGCCGCGCCTGTCACCACTCCCGTTCCAGCTCCCGTTGCCGCGACTGCGCCAGCGCCCATCCCCGTGGCATTGATGGCCTGGGAGCCGCACATTGTCGCCGAGCTTGAAGCCACGGGGTTCCACGAGGTCCCCGCTAAGTTTCACGCGCCCATGCACCTGCGTGTGCACTGACGCGCGCGCCCGTGCCGGTGCCCGTGCACACGAATGTCTCTGCCACGCCGTTGCCAGAGCCAGTCCCCGCGCCGGTGCCAGTGCCCCCCTCAGTGGCATGGATCGCCGCCGTCGACCGCTTCCTTGCACCAACGCCAGTCGCCTCTTCCCGCTAGTTGACTGGCTCCTGGAGACCGAAGTCCAGAACATTCTGGCCTTCCTTGAAGCTAGGGCCAACGTCCAAGAGTATGCCAACAACGGCGCAAGACGCCGCCGTCGCCGTCGGTCAGTGGATCGACAACACACAAAGCACGGCAGAGGAGCTGCTTCCCGCCGCAAGACGCCTCCGCCGCCGCCGCCGCATGATCTAAATATGCCATGAAAAATGTTCGGATTGCCATGCTTAAAATCTGAATGTTTGGGATTTATCATTTGCGTTTATTTTAGTTCGATCGTGGTATGAATGTAAAGTCGCAGTCAGACTGAATGAAATCTATGGTTTGATCGATTGAATGTTCTGCTAGAGCCGTATCAAATTAAATATAAAACGTCATCAAGCGACATGTATTCCTTCTCATCGCAAACATTTCATATTAAATACCACGTCAATTCCAAATATTTTTTAGGGAAGCCAGTTCCAAATACTTGTAGGGCGCGAGCAGTCCCCTTGTTCGTGCACTATAGGCTATACATCTATTTATCCACGCATTTAATTGTTAGTAGATACTACTAGCCTAACTTGTCCGTCACGGTCACTTTTGTTCCTAAACTTGTTACATACTCCAATACTAGTACTAGTACTAGCTAGATGCCCGTGCGATGCACGGAACATCAAGATGCATTTGTATGAGTAGTTTATCTTGTGGGAGAAAAGGATGAACGAGGGAAGGCCTTATTTGCAAATGTGGAGAGGGGTGTGGGTATATTTTTGCAAAATTGCCATAGTTTCCTTCCTATCCGTCAGATATAAATCAGACGGCCTATATTGCAGGATGGCAGACACACCATCATCACCAACTCAGTTTTTTATAAGAGTAGGGATTACGTGAAACTGGTGCCGTAACTTGTGAACGCGTCCAGATTCGGTCAACGGCCACACCGCCCGTGCGTACTTCGTGTTTGCCCGTGCGTATAAATGTAGAAGGGGAGGAGAGAGAGAGAGCAGACATGGAACCCACCAGTAAGTGAAGTGGAATAGTACATGCTCACAAGCCGGTCCCACTAATGTACTAAAGTTAATATCAAAACATGTTGTCCATTAAATAGGTTTTGGTAATATAAAAACATTATATCAACAAAGGGGGGTACAACAAACATTGCTACTATGTTGCCTATTGATGTGTGGCTTGAAGGCCATGGTCGCATGTTCGATCCTCATCCTTTTTCATTTTTAATTTATACTAGTAAGGTGCACGTGCATTGCACGCATGAGATTTGGCAACCAAATTATGAATAAATACCACTCCATAGCATGTAAGCTTTGATTCATATATGCATGATGTAGATGTTCATTTAATTCTTATAGTTCATCTCATTCAAAATCAATAAGGTTTATAAAAAAGTTAATCTATTTTAAGAGTCATGGAATTGTGCATTGTAGAGCATAAAGTAAAAACAAATGATGGCAATTCATTTAGAAAAAAGAAAATTGGGCAATTATGATACATAAGATTCTAGAACAAAGGAGAAGTGCTTGTGCTTTGAGGTTTGTGCATTACGCTTAAGTTCAACCATGCAGTCTTGTAGATTGTACATGTGGCAGAATGTGGTGGAATGTAGAAGATATCCAACAGCCAGTGGTGCTCGGATTTGCCATCTCTGCACCGTCGGATTGGCTTCATCCAACGACCATCTTTCAAAGTTATTCGCACACTATATAGGGGTGTAGATTTGGTTCCAAATTTGCTCCATGACAGTTGCCCCCCCCCCCCCCCCCCCCCCCCCCCGGTGTGTAGTTTGTAGCACTTTAATTTCTGGGTCGAAATTTGTTCCATTACAGGTGGACTCTGGGTGTGTAGTTTGTAGCTTATTTGTAATAATTAAAGAGAACACCAGAGTTTTTTTTTTTGCAAAAATACCATAGTGCGACGAGGAAGGTTAGAAAGGGCGTGCGAGAGAGCGGTGACCGATCCAGAGGGAGAACAATTGGGGGAGGGGTGGGGGTTGCAACAGTGTTTGGAGTAGTTGTGGGGCGAATGCTACAAAAATATAATCTAAACCCACCGGAATAAATGCCTTCACAAATTAATCGAAGGTTGGAGTCCCCCTCGCAATGTAAATAGCTCCGGCTCTGCGAGGGATGCAGAGGCAACTTCAATGTGTGGAAGAGACGGCGTGAGAAAGCGAGGTCAATCAAGACATAGATAAAGAGACAAAGTGAGTGTGCCCCAACATTCGTTGAAAAGATATATATGTTGTGGATAGATATTGTCCGATTGAGCTTTTGGAAAGGGTGAGGGCTGTAAGAGAGAGCTTGAGAGATGATCCAGTCACAGATAAGTACACATATCGTTTGTGCGTGGGAGGAAGCAAGGTCAATCGATACATAGATAAAGTGTCGGTGCAACAAACCTTTGTGTGTGTTACCCGAACCGTACACAGGCACGGCAGCAACGAAGCAAGCTTCACCAAGACCAAGCCAGAGAGAAATGAGCTCTTTAGGAAACCAAAGGACAGATCAAGAAGACCAAGACAAGCCAAGACAACAAGATATCACCAAGGGAAAAGACTCCCTTGCCGGGCAGGTGAGCCTGGTCAGGTCGAGGCCACCTCAAGACCAAGTCCCAAGACCTCCCCGGCAAGGGTTGCCGGGGCACTGGCGGCCTGCTATCCCGCCAGGGCTCCACCGCTCCACCTCACAGTGATGCAAGTTGCTTATCGGTGAGGTGTTGAGCCCCCAAGTGAATAAGTGGCAGTCATTCAGCACGTGGCAGCCATTTCTGAGGAAGATCACCCCTAAATGACACCCGTCTAGGGGCGTATCACGCAGGTAGGTGAGAAGGTGGTTGAATGGCATGGCAAGGCTTGCCGGGCTGCATCCACGACATGACACTAAGCGGTGCATTTAATGCACCTTGTCCTATCTGTAGAGTTAGGTATGATAGCACTGTGGCTATCTAATCACTGGATAATGACTGTTTTGCCACTGTGGTAACCCCTTTACCTATAAAAGGAGGGCCGAGGCAACCTTAGAAAGGATTCAGACCCTTCTACACTCATACGCTCGTAGCTGCTCTCCCCGAGGCAACCTTGCCGGGCTTGATCACTGCGCGTTTGTCACGGTCTTCCACTCAATCCACCAAAGCGGGAGTAGGGTTTTACCCCTCGCGGCGGCCCGAACCTGGGTAAAAACCACCCGCGTCACCATTGCCATGCTGTTCTACGACCTCCGCTCTTTGTGCAACGTGCCCTTCCCCCTTGCCGAACCACAAAGGGGCCGATGGCCCCATAGGTGATCGTGTCGAACCACGACATCTTTGGCGCGCCAGGTAGGGGGGAGCGCTTGTGCGAACCCAAGGACATAAACAGCGCGTCGATCATCATCACCATATTCTTCGACGACGGCATCATCATCCATGGCGCCCAAGAAAAAGTTTGGCGCAGCAGCCCGTCCTTCCACCTCGAAGGCCACTCGCATGCAGCCACTAATCCCATGGGGGCTGCGGTGGCGTCGGGGGACGCAAATGCTGCGGGGACACGACCGGCGCAGGCAGCGCCATCATCGTTCCCCCCGTGGCTGAGGTGGGAGCAGGAGGCGCTGGAGGAGGAAAACATCAACAACACTCTAGTAGCCGCACTCCACAAGATGCGGGAGGGGAGAACATCCAATCACCGCCTCTCCACCTCACTGGAGAACGCAGCCGCAGCGATGGCGCCCACTCCGGCACGAATCGCGACCTCCTAGCTGCCCCTGCTATGGGTGCAGCTACGAGCCACATGCCTTCCCCAGGGCAAGGCCATCAAGACGAAGCGCCGAATGGGACCGTCAACCCCCAAGCGCGTCCTTCTCGTTGCCACGCCGCCCTCGTGACGATGAGAGCGTAACGCCGCCACTACCGGTACCATCAGGAGTTGGGCGACATCATGATCTGCGTCATCGTCCATGCCAAGGACTGCTTCGGAGGCCATGGCTCAAGCCCAGCTCCTGTTGAGATTCCCGCCAGCAGCCGACCAAATGGATGAATGGAGAGCCACCATTCAAAGTTTGATTGGTTTCGCTGAGGCAGGGGGGTCACAACGAGCGGGCTCGCCACGGCATCCGCAGGGAGCGACAACGGCCCGAGCCGCTGGCCGTGCTGAAGGGGCCAACCTTACGATGTAGTCCCCCCCACGACAGCCAGCTCAGGGGCCGCAGCAAGAGCCGCACAACCATGAACACGACGAGGTGTCGATGGCTTCATCTGATCGTCGAGCCCGTCGAGGTCAGCGGCAGGTCCTGGAGGACAGGCGGAGGGAAGACACGCGTGTCACCATAGAATGGTGCTAGCGAAACCCACCGCCAGTCTGACAGGCGCAATGGCCCCAACGTCGACGAGCCTGCGCCCGATGGAGACGGATACCTGCCCTTCGAGGTTGGGTGTCCTGCCTTCACTCACGAGCTGCGGAAAGTCCGTTGGCCATCTGCCCGTACGTTCAAGCCAGAGATACCAGAAAAATAAGATGGAAGACTAAACCCGGCAGAGTTCTTGAGCATCTACACCATTGCTATTCAAGCCGCCGGAGGAAGAGATGAAAAGATATTCGCCAACTACTTCCCTTTGGCGCTCAAGCCAAATGTGAGGTCGTGGATGATGCACTTGCCGGAGAACTCCATCCCGACTTGGGCTGATATGTGCCACGAGTTTGTTGGTGCCTTCACGGGCGGCCATCAAGAACCAGTGTGGCCCAGCGATTTGCAGCTCCTTCCATAAAAGGAAGGAGAGAGTTTGCAGAAGTACATGTAGAGGTTCAGCCGGGTGCACAGGAACATTCCAGATATCCACCCGGCAGCTGTGATTGCCGCGTTCCAGTCCAATGTGCGCAACCGCAGGATACGTTCCAAAATGAACGTCTGGTTGCCCAAGACTGTGAACGAGCTTTACACCTTGGCGGATAAGTGTGCCCTACGGAGGAGGGGAGGCATCTCCCAGGAGAAGAGGATGGCGTCGACGTTGACTCAGAAGATGACGACAATGCCGCCAACCAGAAGAAGAAGAACAAGAAATGCAACAAGAAGCGCAAGGAGAAAGCAGTGCTGGTTGTCGAGGGGTCAGGTACTCCTAGTACCGTCAAGAAGGCCAAGACCGAAGCCCCCGACAAGGAGGTTGCTGCGTGCACCGAATGCCGGGAGGCCGCGGCGGCCGAGAAGGCTGGGAAGGCTGATGGGCCGTACTGCAAGATCCATCGAACCAAAGTCCATGATCTCCAAGAATGTCACCAAGTTGAGCAACTCGTCAAGAAGCAGAAGGCTGAGTACGAGAAGCATGATAAGGAGAGAGACCAAGATGGCATTGGCGGGAAGGGCCGAGGCGGCCGAGGAGGCCGCCCCGGCAAGGTCCCCCAACATCAGGGAAAACCTGCTAAAGGCCATGAGAAGAAGGAATGTGGTGACGAAAGCGATGAAGGGGATGAAGAGGAAACCAGTGAGCAAGAGTTTCAGAAAGCCACTGACACCCTATGCATTGACGGGGGTGCATCCTTGCACTCCTCTCACCGCCAACTGAAATAATGGGCACGTGAAGGCAATGTTGTGGAGCCAGCGGCGGACTCCCGGAAACCACTCAAATGGTCTCGCACGCCCATCATCTTTGACAAAGAGGATCACCCTGACCGCACCACTGCGGTAGGGTGCTTGCCGTTGTTGGTTTCACCAACAATCCACAACCTCAAGGTCACAAAGATGTTGGTTGATAGCGGGGCCGGGTTGAATCTGATTTCCCCCAAGGTGCTCAGCAAGCTACAGATAACAGATGAAGAGCTCAAGGTTACTGGCACCTTTCAAGGAATCAACCCGGGCAGGAGTCGCCCAAAGGGGAAGATCACGCTGCCGGTGACGTTTGGAGGGGAATTGAACACCAGACTGAGAAGATCATGTTCGATGTGGTCGATCTTCCGTTGCCATATAATGGGATACTAGGGCGACCTGCCCTGGCAAAGTTTATGGCGGCATCCCACTATGCCTACAACACCCTGAAGATGCCAGGACCGATGGGCATCATTTCTATCCCATCAGACAAGAAGGACGCGATCATATGCATGGACAAGATGTACCGAGAAGCGGTCGCTGCCGAGGCCGCGGAAGCTGCAATCCCCGCCAAGGAAAACAAACAAGGGAGAAAAGCTAGCAAGGATGCCGGCAAGGAATCCGAGAAGCGCGCCTCTCCGGAGTACGCTGCACCCGTCGCTGATTTGCCGGAGAGTTCTACTAGCAAAAGATCCAAGGTTGCTGCACCCATTGTGAAGAAGGTCCCGGCAGGACTGGTTGGCGCTGATGGTACATTCACTCTCAGCTCCACCCTTGATGACAAATAGGAAAGCGCACTTGTTGCCTTCCTGCGGGCGAATGTCGATGTGTTTGCTTGGCAACCATCTGACATCCCCGATGTTTTCAGGGAGGTAATCAAGCACCACCATGTTGTCTGCCCTCATGCCCGACCCGTCAAGCAGAAGGTCCGGAAGCAAGCCTTGGAGTGGCAGTAGTTCATTGCCGAGGAAATCAAGAAACTTGAGGCAGCTGGTTTGGTCAGAGGGGTATTGCACCCAACATGGTTGGCAAATCCAGTGGTGGTGCGCAAGGCGAATGGGAAATGGAGGCTTTGCATAGATTTCACAGATCTGAATAAAGCATGCCCAAAGGACTCGTTCCCCTTGCCGTGCATCGACTAGATTGTGGATTCCACCTCCGGGTGCGATCTGCTTTCCTTCTTGGATGCCTACTCCGGGTACCACCAGATATTCATGTCCAAAGAAGACGAGGAGAAGACAACGTTCATAACCCCCTGTGGCACGTACTACTTTGTACGGATGCCCTTCTGGTTAAAGAGTGTTGGATCCACTTTTGCAAGAGCAGTGCAGATAGGGTTTGAGTCTCAGCTACACAGGAATATTGAAGCTTACATGGATGATATAGTGGTCAAGACCAAGGACAGATCAATGCTCATTCGGGACTTGGAAGAAACCTTTGCAAACCTGCGCAAGATCAACTTGAAGCTAAACCCAGAGAAGTGCATGTTTGGCGTTCCCTCCGGCAAGCTACTTGGCTTCTTTGTATCTCACCGGGGGATAGAGGCCAACCCCGACAAGATCAGGGCAATCGAACAGATTCAAGCACCCAAGACAGTCAAGGACGTGAGGCGTTTAACTGGATGTGTTTCCGCACTAAGTAGGTTCATTTCCAAGTTCGCTGAGCGCGCCCTATCGTTCTTCAAAATTTTGAAGAAGGCAGGGCCCGTAAAGTGGACCCCGGAGGCAGAAGCAGCGCTGCAGGACTTAAAAACCTACCTTTCCTCTGTTCCCACACTGGTCGCTCCTAAACCACAAGAGCCGTTGCTGCTGTATCTAGCGGCAACCAATCAAGTGGTTAGTGCAGCACTGGTGGCACAGCGGGAAGTGGAAGAAGGAGCAGCTGCAGCTACTGTCCTCCCGGGAGAAGGAAATGAACCAGTCACGGCAAGGCTGGGCGCAGAACAAGAGAAAGAAGAGCAGAGAAGCGAAGGCAATCCCAAGACTGCGACAACGAAGAAGGTGGTGCAGCAGCCAGTTTACTTTGTCAGCTCCCTATTGAAGGGGGCTAGGTCAAGGTACTCTGGCATGCAAAAGTTGATTGTTGGCCTCATCATGGCCTCAAGGAAACTGCGCCACTACTTCCAAGCCCACGAGATCACAGTCGTCACCCGATTCCCTTTGCAATGCATACTGAGGAATCCAGAGGCCAATGGCAGAATAGTGGAATGGGCTTTGGAGTTATCAATCTTTGGTTTGAAGTTTGAGAGCACATCAACCATTCAGAGCAGAGCACTGGCAGAGTTCATTGCGGAGTGGACGCCTACCCCAGACGAAGAGGCACTGGAAACGGTTATCCCCAGCAAGGAAGCACCCCAAGAATGGATCATGTACTTTGATGGTGCCTTCTCACTACAAGGTGCAAGAGCTGGCGTGCTCCTCGTCGCACCCACTGGAGAGCACCTCAAGTATGTGATCCAGATGCATTTCCCCCAGGAGAAGGCAACTAACAACACTGCAGAGTATAAAGGACTCCTTGCCGAGCTCAGAATCGCGACAGAGTTGGGAATTAAGAAGTTGATCATACGAGGAGATTCATAGCTCATGGTGAGGCAAGTGAACAAGGATTATCAGAGTCCATTGATGGAGGTATACGTGGAGGAAGTGAGAAAGCTGGAGGAGCGCTTTGACGGACTGCAAACAGAGCACGTACCCCGTGCGGAAAACAGCATTGCTGATCATCTGTCAAAGTGCGCTGCACAAAAGCTTCCTGTGGAAACAGGGACTTTTGTTCTCCACCTGACTCAGCCCTCTGTATCCCCGGCAACAATGGCCAGAAAAAGGAGGAAACTGGACTCCGGCAAGCCTCTCCCGGCAAAGCTTCCTAAAGCCCCCGGCAGAGAGGTTAGTGGGAACAACTCCACTTCGCTTGGCGAGCAGCACCCTCCCGCCGAACTACCAATCCTCATGGTTGAGGCATGCGATCCCATGAACGAGGAGGTGTCGCTGATCCTTGTTGTCAAGCCTCAGGCTCCAACTTGGGCACAAAACATAGTCCGTTACCTCCAAATAGGAGAACTTCTCGACGAGCAAGAAGAAGCTGAAAGAGTAGCCCGAAGGTCCAGTATGTATCAGTTCCTCAATGATGCACTATATAGAAGGAGGCCCAACGGTGTGAAATTGAAGTGCATTTGCTGGGAAGAGGGGAAGGAACTATTGGCAGAGATACACGAAGGCATGTGCGGCTCTCATATTGGATCAAGGGCCTTGGTTGGAAAAGCTTTCCGGCAAGGTTTCTACTGGCCCAAGGCCCTCCAAGATGCAATCGAGCTAGTCACCAGATGTGAAGCCTGCCAGTTCCACTCCAACAATATCCATGAACCTACTCAAGCTCTCTAGACGATCCCTTTTTCATGGCCCTTTTTGGTCTGGGGGCTCGATATCTTGGGCCCCTTCCCCCGTGCTACCGGGGGCTTTGAGTTCTTGTACGTCGCCATCGACAAGTTCTCGAAGTGGCCGGAGGTGGAGCCCGTGAGGAAGGTGACCGCACAGTCAGCTATCAAGTTCCTGAAAGGACTGGTGTGCCACTTCGGAGTACCCGCCAGGGTCATCACTGACAACGACACCCAGTTCATGAGCCGCGCCTTCATGCAATATGTTCAAGCCCTCGGAAGCAAGGTTTCATTCGCCTCTGTTGCTCATCCCAGAAGCAATGGACAAGCTGAGAGGGCGAACGATGAAGTGCTGCGAGGACTCAAGACAAGAACATTTGATAGGCTGCAGAAGTGTGGCAGGCGCTGGATCGACAAGCTGCCGGTGGTTCTTTGGTCCCTCCGTACGACACCAAATCGAGCTACCGACCAGACTCCCTTCTCCCTAGTCTATGGGGCAGAAGCAGTGATCCCCACGGAACTCATATGCGGGTCACCTCGAGTATTTGCCTACGATGAAGTAGAGCAAGAGCAGCACCGACATGACGATGTCGTGCTCCTCGAGGAGAACCGTCTTCGGGCTATTACGCGTGCTGCATGCTATCAGCAAGCCCTACGCCGCTATCACAGCCACAAGGTTCACCCCCGAAGCCTTGAGGAAGGCGACCTTGTCGTTAGGCGTGTTCAGTCCGCCAAGGGTGCAAACAAGTTGACGTCGAAGTGGGAAGGCCCTTACCGGGTGGTACGAGTCACCAGACCTGGCGCAGTCCGTCTGGAGACTGGAGATGGCATTCAATTGCAAAACTCATGGAATATTAAGCATCTCCGTAAGTTCTACCCGTAAGGAGCGGCTGTCGGGCCCTGCCCGGCAGCCACCCTTTTGTACAAGCCTTGCCGATGCTACATGTAACCCTTTGTACAAAGCCAGGCGCAGACCCTGAGCAGCAGATAAATAAACGAAGCGCTGGGGGCCCCAAAAACTTGCATGCATGCATAGCATAACATGAGCATGGCATGATCATGTAGATAAGGTCATATGCAGCTTTGTTTCCCTCTGCACTAAACTGCAGGGCTCTTGCCGCGGACTCCGTCCCGAAAGGAAGAAACGGAAACAAGCCTGCATATCGGTCCCCGACAAGCCAAACAGATAAGTTCCTTCTTATCCATACATGTTCTGTAAGAAGCAAAACTTGTGCATATAGAAACCCCGGCACCTTCGAAGCAGGTGTAGATGGTGCTGCCGCCGGCTGACGGTGACGGTGCAGCTGGTGTTCAGCCAGAGTCGGAGCCGTCGTCCTCCCCACCGGCTCTGTCGTCATCGCTGTCACTGTCCTCCTCATCGCTATCGCTCGAAGAGGAGCTTTCGTTGTCAGTCGAGCTCTCCGCGCAGCACCCTAAGCGAGGATCCGAGCGTCCGAACACCTTGACGGAGAGCAGGGTGGCGTCCATTAACTTGAAATGGAGGACGTGCCCGGCCGCCAAGCTATGGGCGCGAGCAAAAGTCTTCCAGCCACGCCGGAGAAGCATGACATGAGGAATGGGGAACTCCACGTCCGCCCGCATGCTGCCGTTGCAACAGCCCCTCATGTGCAGCCTCAACCCCGGCGGCTGCTCAATCTCCATCACCCTTGCAAATGCAGTAGGAAGCCGAAGACGGCTACGCGGGGGCCCTCATAGCCTAACGATCAACTACAGCGGCTGGTTCCTGACGTGGCCTTCATTGGGGTCCTGGGCAGCCGGAGGAGGTGCGATCAAAGCACTGCCTCGTCCTCCTCGACCCCGAGCACCACGGCGACCACATCCTCATCCTCTCCTGCCTCCCCTCACAACGGGTTCTGCTCCCGCGTCCTCAATAGGAGGAGGGAGGCGCTGTCGAGCAGAAGCCCTCATTGCCGCCACTGGAGTGCCACCATGACCTCTCCCCCTCACCATGATGGAAAAGCAATGCTAGAAGGAAGGAGGAAGAGATAGGCGTCAGCCAGCACCTTGCCCATGTTCCCTCTTTATAGGCGAACGGGGCTGGGGGCTGGCCCCTCACCAAGGGGCCAACCGCCCCGCTCTGCCAATCCGACTCCTACGCACCACCAACGGCTCTTGGAATCAGGGCCGACCCTATGCGCCAATCCATAGCGCTTGGCTTTCTGCCATGGCGCACATTTCCGCACTCCCCGCGTCTGCCACCAACCCTGCGCAATGCATGCAGCATACATGGCGGAAACGCCAGAAGTGGAGAAGCAAGTGGAATGGCAGTTATCACTCCGTGAACGTGGGACGTGGGTGGCCATGGATCGTGGCTTAAAACTCCCCCATAACGTCTTGCACAACGGACGAAAAAACCGGAAACTGACTCAAGCACAGATTAATGAAGAAGCAAGGAAAATATCAAGGAAGAAAAGAATATCAGCACAAGACCCCTGCCTGTGTACCTGAAAGGGCCTACTCCAACGATGCTCAGCAGCACGTTGGACCAGGCCCGGGGGCTCCTGTCGGTGCAATGAAGCAAGCTTCACCAAGACCAAGCCAGAGAGAAATGAGCTCTTTGGGAAACCAAAGGGCAGATCAAGAAGACCAAGACAAGCCAAGACAACGAGATATCACCAAGGGAAAAGCCTCCCTTGCCGGGCAGGCGAGCCTGGTCAGGTTGAGGCCACCTCAAGAGCAAGTCCCAGGACCTCCCCGGCAAGGGTTGCCGGGGCACTGGCAGCCTGCTATCCCGCCAGGGCTCCACCGCTCCACCTCACAGTGATGCAAGTCGCTTATCGGTGCAGTGTCGAGCCCCCAAGTGAATAAGTGGCAGTCATTCAGCATGTGGCAGCCATTTCTGAGGAAGATCACCCCTAAATGACACCCGTCCAGGGCCGTGTCACGCAGATAGGCGAGAATGTGGTTGAATGGCACGGCAAGGCTTGCCGGGCTGCATCCACGACATGACACTAAGCGGTGCATTTAATGCACCTTGTCCTGTCTGTAGAGTTAGGTATGATAGCACTGTGGCTATCTAATCACTGGATAATGACTATTTTTCCACTGTGGTAACCCCTTTACCTATAAAAGGAGGGCCGAGGCAACCTTATGTCGGTGCAACAAACCCCCAGGTGTGTTGCCCGGACTGTACACAGGCTCAAGAGCAAGGTTACGACATTCAAGACAAGGCCAAGCAGAAGAGATGGCTCTTTGAGAAATCAAAGGGCAGATCAAGAAGACCAAGGCCAAACAAATAAACAAGATATCACTAAGGAAAAACCTCCCATGCCGGGCAGGCGAGCCTGGCGGGGTCGAGGTTACCCCAAGACAAGCCTCAAGACTCCCCCGGCAGGCTTGCCGGGGACACCAAGGGCGGATTACACCGCCAAAGCTCCACCGCTCCACCTCACAGCAACGCAAGTCACCCATCGGTGCGGTGTCGAGCCCCCAAGTGACTAAGTGGCTGTTACTTGGTACGTGGCAGGCCATTTCTGAGGAAGATCATCCCTAAATGACACCCGTCCAGGCGACGTGTCGCGCGGGCAAGCGAAAAGGTGGCTGAATGGCACGGCAAGGCTTGCCGGGCTACGCCACGATGTGACACCACTGTTCAAGATATCTTCCAATATTCCGATAAATCAGCCGATTTATCGCTTACCATTGTCTGGCCGATAAGATAAATCGGCCGATAAATCAGCCGATATGACGATAAATTGGCCGATATGCCGATAAATTGGCTGATTTACCCCTTATCATGGGTCGACCGATAAGTTCCCGATAAGCGATATCCCCAACATTGTGTGACACTAAGCGGTGCATTTAATGCACCATGTCCTGTCTGTAGAGTTAGGTATGATAGCACTGTGGCTATCTAATCAGTGCATAATGACTATTTTGCCATTGTGGTGACCCCTTGACCTATAAAAGGAGGGTCGTGGCTACCTTAGAAAGGATTCGGACCCTTGTACGCTCGTACGCGCGTAGCTGCTCTCGCCCCGAGGCGACCTTGCCGGGCTAGAGCGCTGTGTCTCCACCACGGTCCTTCCATCAATCCACCAAAGCAGGAGTAGGGTTTTACACCTCGCGACGGCCAGAACCTGGGTAAAACTGCCTGTGTCATCGTTGATGTGCTACTCTGTGCTTTTCGCTCTTTGTGCAATGCGCTCTTCCCCGTTGCCGAACCACAAGGGGCCGATGGCCCCATAGGTGGCCGTATGATACCACGACATCTTTGGCGCGCCAGGTAGGGGGAGGCGCTTGTGCAAACCCGAGAGTGTAAGCAGCACACCATCTTCATCATAGTTTTCTTCATCAATGGCTTCATCATCCATGGTGCCCAAAAAGAAATCCGATGCTTCAGCTCACCCGTCTACCTCGAAGGCTCCCTCGCATGCGGCCACTAATGCCGTGGGGGCTGCGGGAGAACATGGGAACACCGACACCGCGGGGAACATGACTGGCGCAGGCGGCGCCATCATCGTTCCCTCTGCGGCCGAAGCAGGAGCAGGAGGCACCGGAGGAGGGCGACACCAACAACAACCCGGTGGCCATGCTCCGCAAGGTGCGGGTGGGGAGAACGCTCCATCTCCGCCTCCCCACCTCGCCGAGGGACATAGCTGCAGTGGTGGTGCTCGCCCTGATGCGGATTGTAATCACTTAGCTGCCCTTGCCGCGGGTGCGGCTACAGGGCCCGCGCCACCCCCATGGCAAGCTAGCCGAGACGATGCGCCAAATGGGGTCATCAACCCCCAAGGCATCCGCCTCATCGTCACGCCGCCCTAGCATCTGGCTCGCGGCGGCGAGAACATGGCACCGCCACTACAGGCACCATCAGAAGTCGGGTGGCGTCGCGATCCGCGTCGTCGTCCATGCCAAGCACCGCTTCGGAGGCCATGGCGCGGGCCCATCTCTTGTTGAGATTTCCGCCAGCGGCCAATCAATTGGATGAGTGGAGGTCCACTATCCAGAGCTTGATTGGTTTCACTGAGGCAGGAGGATCACAGCAGGCAGGCCCGCCACGGCCTCCACCAATGGCGGCAACGGCCCAAGCCGCTGGCCGCACCGAGGGAGCCGTTCCGACGGTGCAGTCCCCTCCATGACAGCCAGCGCAGGGGCCGCAACCAGGGCCACACGACCAAGAACCCGATGACGTATAAATGGCTTTGTCTGATCCTCAGACACGTCGAGACCAGCGACGGGTCCTGGAAGACAGGCAGAGGGAAGATGCGCGCGTCACCTTCGAGCGACGCCGCGACACCCGCCGCCAGTCTGATAGGCGCAATGGCCCCGACGTTGACGAACCCATGCCCGGTGGGGGCGGGTACCTGCCTTTCGAGGTTGGGTGCCCTGCCTTCACTCATGAGCTGCGGCAAGTCTGTTGGTCATCTGCCCGTACGTTCAAACTAGATATACCAGAAAAGTACGATGGAAGATTGAATCCGGTAGAGTTCTTGAGCATCTACACCATCGCTGTTCAAGCTGCCGGAGGAAGGGACGAGAGGGTGTTCGCCAACTACTTCCCTTTGGCACTCAAGCCAAACATGAGGTCGTGGCTGATGCACTTGCCAGAGAACTCCATCTCGACCTGGGCTGATCTGTGCCATAAGTTTATTGGCGCCTTCACGGGCGTCCATCAAGAACCAGGGTGGCCCAGCGACTTGCAGCTCCTCCCACAGAAGGAAGGAGAGAGTTTGTGGAAGTATATGCAGAGGTTCAGCAGGGTGCACAGGAACATTCCAGACATCCATCCAGCAGCTGTGATAGCTGCGTTCCAGTCCAACGTGCGCAACCGCAGGATACGTTCCAAAATGAACGTTCGGTTGCCCAAGACTGTGAATGAGCTATACACTCTGGCGGACAAGTGTGCCCGAACAGAGGAGGGGAGGCGACTCCCCGGTGAAGAAAATGGCATCGACATTGACTCAGAGGACGACGACGACGCCACCAATCAGCAGAATAAGAACAAGAAACGCAACAAGAAACACAACAAGAAGCGCAAGGATAAAGTAGTGATCGCTGTTGAAGGAGCGAGCACTCCTAGTACCGGCAAGAAGGCCAAGACCGAGGCTCTCGGCAAGGAAGTTGCCGCGTGCGCTGACTGCCGGGAAGCCGCGGCTGCCGAGAAGGCTGGGAAGGCTGACGGGCCATACTGCAAGATCCATCGGACTAAGGGACACGATCTTCAAGAGTGTCATCAAGTTGAGCAGCTTGTCAAGAAGCAGAAAACTGAGTACGAGAAGCATGACAAAGAGAGAGACCAATATGGTGCTGGCGGGAAGGGCCGAGGTAGCAGAGGAAGTCGCCCCGGTAAGGCTCCTCAGTATCAAGGGAAACCGGCCAGAGGCCGTGAGAAGAAGGGATGCGATGATGGGAGTGATGAAGGAGATGAAGAGGAAACCAGCGAGTAGGAATTCGAGAAGGCCACTGACGCCCTGTGCATTGATGGAGGTGTGTCCTTGCACTCCTCTCACCGCCAGCTCAAACAGTGGGCATGTGAGGTCAATGCCGTGGAGCCGGCGGCAGATTCTCGGAAGCCGCTCAAGTGGTCCCGCACGCCCATCATCTTTGATGAAGAGGATCACCCTGACCGCACCACTGCGGTAGGATGTTTGCCATTGTTGGTTTCACCAACGATTCGCAACCTCAAAGTCACAAAGATGTTGGTTGACAGCGGGGCCGGGTTGAATCTGATATCTCCCAAGGTCATCAGCAAGCTCCAGATAGCAGATGAAGAGCTCAAGGGTACCGGTACTTTCCAATGCATCAACCCCGGCAGGAGTCATCCTAAGGGGAAGATCACACTGCCGGTAACATTCGGGGGGGGGGGGGGAGCTCAACTACCAGACCGAGAAGATCGTGTTTGATGTGGTCGACCTCCCCCTGCCATACAATGGAATCCTTGGCCGCCCTGCCCTGGCAAAATTCATGGCGGCATCCCACTATGCCTACAACACTCTAAAGATGCCAGGACCGATGGGCGTCATTTCCATTCCATCAGACAAGAAGGACGCAGTCATATGCATGGATAAGATGTACCGGGAAGCAGTCGCTACAGAGGCCGCGGAAGCTACCGCTCCCGCCAAGGAAAGCAAGAAAGGGAAGAAAGCTAGCAAGGACGCCAGCAAAGAATCCGGGAAGCGCGCCTCTTCGGACTGCGTTGCGCCTGTTGATGATTTGCCGGAGAGTTCCAATAGCAAGAGATCAAAGGTTGTTGCACCTGCTGTGAAGAAGGTCCCGACAGGGTTGGTTGGCGCTGATGGTACATTTACTATCAGCTCCACCCTTGATGACAAATAGGAAAGCACGCTCGTTCCCTTCCTGCGGGCGAATGTCGATGTGTTTGCTTGGCAACCATCTGACATCACTGGTGTTCCCAGGGAGGTAATCAAGCACCACCTTGCTGTCTGCCCACATGCCCGACCCCTTAAACAAAAGGTCCAAAAGCAAGCTTTGGAGCAGCAACAGTTTATTGCCGAGGAGATCAAGAAACTCGAAGCTGCTGGTTTGGTCAGAGGAGTGTTGCATCCAACTTGGTTGGCGAATACAGTGGTGGTGCGCAAGGCGAATGGGAAATGGAGGCTTTGCATAGATTTCACAGATCTAAATAAAGCATGCCCGAAGGACCCATTCCCCTTGCCGCGCATCGATCAGATTATGGATTCCACCTCTGGATGTGACCTGCTTTCCTTCTTGGATGCCTACTCCGGGTACCACCAGATTTTCATGTCCGAGGAAGACGAAGAGAAGACCGCGTTTATAACCCCATGCAGCACGTACTGCTTTGTACGTATGCCCTTTGGGTTAAAAAGCGCTGGATCCACTTTCACGAGAGCAGTACAGATTGGCTTTGAGTCCCAGTTGCACAGGAATATTGAAGCCTACATGGACGACATAGTGGTCAAAACCAAGGACAAATCAACTCTCATTCAGGACTTGGAAGAGACCTTTGCAAATCTATGCAAGATCAACTTGAAGGTGAACCCAGAGAAGTGTGTGTTTGGTGTTCCTTCCGGCAAGCTGCTTGGCTTCTTTGTGTCCCACCGGGGGATAGAGGCCAAACCTGACAAGATCAAGGCAATTGAGCAGATTCAAGCACCCAAGACAGTTAAAGACATAAGTCGCTTGACTATATGTGTTGCCGCACTAAGCAGGTTCATTTCCAAGTCCGTCGAACGCGCCCTGCCGTTCTTCAAAATCTTGAAGAAGGCTGGGCCCATGGAGTGGACCCCGGAAGCAGACGCTACGCTGCAGGATCTGAAGACCTATCTTTCCTCTATCCCCACCTTAGTCACTCCAAAACCACAAGAACCGTTGCTGCTATACTTAGCGGCATCCAATCAAGTGGTTAGCGCAGCGCTGGTGGTGCGGCGGGAAGTAGATGAAGAAGCAGCTGCAACTGTCGTCCCCTCCGGAGAAGGAAGTGAACTCGCCCCGGCAAGGTCAGAGGCAGATCAGAACAAGGAGGAGCGGGGTAATGGAGACAGCTCCAAGGTCGCGGCAATGAAGAAAGTGGTGCAGCACCCAGTGTACTTCGTCAGCTCCCTGTTGCAGGGGGCTAGGTTGAGGTACTCTGGTGTGCAAAAGTTGATTTTTGGCCTCATCATGGCCTCAAGGAAACTGCGCCACTACTTCCAAGCCCACGAGATCATGGTTGTCACCCGCTTCCCCTTGCAATGCATATTGAGGAACCCTGAGGCCATTGGCAGGATAGTGGAATGGGCTTTGGAGTTATCCAGCTTTGGTCTGAAGTTCGAGAGCATGTCAACCATTCAGAGCAGAGCACTGGCAGAGTTTATTGCGGAATGGACGCCTACCCCTGACGAAGACGTGTTGGAGGCAGTTATCCCCGGCAAGGAAGCGCCCCAGGAATGGATCATGTACTTTGATCGTGCCTTCTCCCTAAAAGGTGCAGGAGTTGGCGTGCTTCTTGTTGCTCCCTCTGGGGAGCACCTTAAGTACGTGGTTCAAATGCATTTCCCCCGGGAGAAGTCTACCAATAATACAGCAGAATATGAAGGACTCCTTGCTGGGCACAGGATCACAACAGAACTGGGAATCAAGAAGTTGATCATTCGTGGAGATTCGCAACTTGTGGTGAGGCAAGTGAACAAGGATTATCAAAGCCCATTGATGGAGGCATACATCGAGGAAGTGAGAAAGTTGGAGGAGCGCTTTGATGGATTGCAAACATAGCACATACCGCGTACGGAAAACAGCATTGCTGATCATCTGTCAAAGTGTGCTGCGCAAAAACTCCCTGTGGTACCAGGGACTTTTGTTCTCCATCTGACTCAACCCTCTGTATCCCCGGCAACAATGGCCAAGAAGAGGAGGAAACTGGACTCCGGCAGGCCTCTCCCGGCAGAGCCCTCTGGGGTCCCCGGCAGAGTGGTTGGCGGGAACAACTCTGTTTCGCCCGGTGAGCAGCACCCTCCCGCTGAACCACCTGCTCCTGTGGTCGAGGCATGCGCTCTCGTGAATGATGAGGTGCCGCTAGTCCTTTTTGCCGAGCCTCAGGCTCCAACATGGCCGCGGCACATAGTCCATTTCCTCCAAACAGGAGAACTTCCCGAAGAGCAAGAAGAAGCTGAAAGAGTATCCCGGAGGGCCAATATGTATCAGTTCGTTGACGACGTGCTATACAGAAGAAGGCCCAACAGAGTGAAATTGAAGTGCATTTGCCGGGAAGAAGGAAAGGAACTGTTGGCAGAGATACACAAGGGTATATGCGGCTCCCACATTGGATCGAGGGCCCTGGTTGGGAAAGCCTTCCGGCAAGGTTTTTACTGGCCCATGGCCCTCCAAGATGCAATTGAGCTAGTCACCAAATGTGAAGCCTGCCAGTTCCACTCCAAGAATATCCATCGGCCTGCTCAAGCTCTCCAGACGATCCATTTGTCATGGCCCTTCTCAGTCTGGGGGCTCGACATCTTGGGCCCCTTCCCTCGTGCTACCGGGGGCTTTGAGTTCTTGTTCGTCTCTATCAACAAGTTCACAAAGTGGCCAGAGGTGGAGCCCGTGAGGAAGGTGACCGCACAGTCAGCTATCAAGTTCTTGAAAGGATTGGTGTGCCGTTTTGGAGTGCCCGCCAGGATCATCAGTGACAATGGCACCCAATTCACAAGCCGCACCTTCATGCAATACGTTCATGCTGTAACACCCCATGTATTAAGCTACAGTAATCACCCTTTTGATTATGCCAAGTCATCATGATCAACAGTGCTTAATCATCATTAGTATCATATCTCTTTTCAAATTCAAATTCAAATGGAAATTCAAAACTAAAAGTGAAAATAAAAGTTGTTCAAATCAGAAACTAAAATGTTCAATAAAAAGCAAATATTCCAGAGGCTATTCTAAAATTTTAACCAACAATTAATAAATTATTTAGGTGGCACTGACATTACCAAAACAGCAGTGTTTAATACATTTTATTTATTATAAAATTTGTGTGAACTCCAATTGTCTCCAAACCAATTTTGGATAGTGGTAGATAGTGCCTAGCATTTAATGGAACAAGTGCATTGTTTTACAAAATTCAATTTGAGGTCTAACTAATTACAAAACAGAGAAATGAGAATAAATAAAAAGGAAAAGGAAAAGAAGAACTCCCCTCCCCCCGGGCCTAGCCCAACTGGGCCACCAGGCCAACCCCAGGCCGGCCCACACCGCCCGGCTACATACCCCCCCCCCCGATGCCCCCAGCCGAAACCCTAGCTGCCCCCCCCCCCACAACCCCCACGATCCCCCCACTCTACTTCCTCTCCCCCCCGATCTGAACTGGGGCTCGGCCCCTACACCTCCCGTCGCCCTCGTCGTGACGCCGCCGCCCTGCGCCTCCCGTCGCTCCGTCACCGCACGCCATCGGCCTCGCCTGCCGGTACCACGCCGCCGCCCGAGGGCCTCGCCACCATCGCCACCCCGACCGCCCCGGCGCCACTCACACCCGTCGCCGCGTCCGTCGCTTGCCATCGCCTCGCGCACCCTGGCCTCCCCATTGCCCGCGCGCCTGGCCGCGCCGGGGCCAGGCTCTCCGCCTTGGCGCTCATCGGTCGTCGCCTATCCCGGCCGCCTTATCACCGCCGGACCTCGTCGGGGCTCCGCCGGACCCCTACCTCGCCGGATCGGCCGCGTCTAACTCCTCTGCCCCGCCGGCCGTCACCGTTGACCCGCCACCACCACTGCTTCTCCGTCTCCGTCGGGCGCGCTCCCGAGCTCACTGTGAGCTCTCGGTCCTCTGTGGCCTCTCCCCTTTCTTCCCCTCGCCCCGTAGCTCGGGTGCAGCCGAGGCCGCGTCATCACCGCCGTCCGACGTCATCATCGTGGCCACCTTCGGCCGTCTCCGCAAGAACGACTCGCACCCCTGCGCGCGCCGCGCCGCGCTGGTTCCGTGGGTGGTCGCAGACGCCCATTTGGTCACCGGGGTCAGGATCCGGCGTCCTGCCGCCGCCCCTGTAGATCACCACCGGCGCCTGCTCTGTTTAGGTCGGCACTGTCTAAATGACAGGTGGGCCAGGCCGTTTAGTGTTAGCACTAATTAAACCGGAACAATAGGCACTGACGTGTGGGCCCCCCCAGTTAATAATCTACTAAAAGTGCCCCTAATGCTAAGTGTGACTATGACACGTGGGGCCACCTCGTTAATTAATTAGTTTGGTTAAATAAAACTTTGTTAAAAAATTTGACTCACTGATAGTCTGGCCCCACCTTTAAGTTAAACTAATTAAATGTTAAAACTCTGTCACTCATAGCAGGGCCCCACTGGTCAGTTGACCAGTCAAACTTGCTGACTGGGCTGGCTCCAGTCAATGACATGTGGGCCCCGTTGACCCTGTTGACCAGTCAACGCTGACTAGGTCAACTGCTGACTGTGCACAGCTGACTCACCCCCTAGCCCCACTTTGTCATTGACTGTGGCTGGCTCAGTCTGTGTATAAAAAGTATTTACTGTTATTTTCGAATTAAATAAATTCCAGAAAATTAGAAAATCATTTAAATCTTTGAAAAATCATATAAAATAATCCGTAACTCGGATGAAAAAGTTTTATACATGAAAGTTGCTCAGAACGACGAGACGAATCCGAATACGCAGTCCGTTCGTCCGCCACACGTCCCTAACATAGCGAACGTGCATCCGTTCCCCTCTTTTCGTCTGTCCGAAATGCCGGACACCGGGAATACTTTCCCGGATGTTTTTCTCTATCGCCGGTATTACCTAGCACCACGATAGAACACCGCTAGCTCTTCTTATTGACATGTCATGCACTTGTTTGCTTAGTATTTACTGTTTCCTCCCCCTCTTCTCTCTTGTTAGACCCCGACGCAGTTCTCGGTACCGCCGCAGCTCCGGAGCCCGAAGACACCATTGACAACCTTGCCCTTGCCGCCGAGCAACCAGGCAAGCCCCCCTTTTGATCATCCCGATATCGCCCATTCTATTTTCTCATGCTTGCATTAGAATTGCTGCTGCTACTGCTTTACCTATTCTGATGCATAGCCTGTTATTGTAACCTGCTGTTGAAACCTTATCTGCTTATCCTAAACTGCTTAGTATAGGCTGGGTAGAGACCTATCAGTGACCCCACTTATCCCGACTGCCCCGCTGGATTATCAGAAGACCCGATCAACGGGATTGAAGACCAGGCCCCGGCACCGCACATCACCCCCCCTTAGTTGTAACGACACTGCAGCGTTACTATCAAGTGCCGAGGGTGAAACCTCTTATAGCACTTTTGATGTTAACTCTGTAGAGAAGCTATTCGGTCGTGGTCATCGAGGGTGATTCCTCCAAGTTCACCTTGACGGATACATCGAGTGGGAATTCAACGAGGGTGATACCTCGGATTCCTCTGATGTTATGGACACACGGATACTTGGACTTTACACTGTTACTTGGATAGGCGGGTCGACCCTGAGGGGTACCCGCGTGCGCCTAAGTGGTGAGTGTTGTGAAGACGGGTTGCCTGTGTGGTGCCCGAGTGATGAATACGAGGCGTGGCCGGGCATTCTTGGCCCTTGCTGCAAGTCCTCGAGATGGGGCGATGGGGTCACATCTTTCGTGAGTCTCTGCTCGTTACCGCAAGCCCTAGTCCACTAACGATTTGGATATTTGATCCGAGTAGGCCTCTGGCCTGATAGCACTAACCATCACGTGGGAAGAGTTATGGGCACTCTGCATTGTATGCATCAGCCGAAAGCTTTGTCAGACGTCCAGTTCAGCCTCGTGGCCGGGCCGGGCCAGTACCATCCAGGACTGAGGTGGTGCTCGTCCCGACCCTGCACACACCGACCCGGAGTGCACAGGGCGATGGCCCAAGACCCCTGAGCGCTTAGGATATAGACCGACGGGAACCTCTCTACTGAGCTGTAGGTAGGGTTGCGATGTATCGTTTGGCCGAGGCCGGGCATGACCCAGGAAAGTGTGTCCGGCCGGAGTTAATCGAGCGTGTTGGGTAAGTTGGTGCACCCCTGCAGGGAAGAAAACTTCTATCGATAGCTGGTCCTACGGTAATGGACACTCGGAGTTGTATCCTGATTGATACAATTTAGAACTGGATACTTGGATACTATGGCTCTGGGATTGCTTCTCGCAGGGAGTCGAGAAGGGATCTCAAGATGAGGTTGATGACTGTATGGCTCTGGGATTGCTTTCTCGCAGGGAGTCGAGAAAGGATCTCTGGGTGAGGTTGAGACTTAATGATACTGCTACCTTATATTGTACTGTTCTACTCTCTTCTATTGCTACAAGACCTCTGAAGATGCTAGTCTTCGATAGGACTAGGCCTTCTCTCTATTCTGGCATTTCTGCAGCCCAGTCCACATATACAGCCTCTCTTTGAAAATGTTGCATATGTAGTGTAGATCCTTGCTTGCTGAGTACTTCTGAGTACTCACGGTTGCTTTGTTTTCCTTTTCTCCCCATATCAGTTAGTCGTGACCAGAGGATGGAGCCCCCTGAGACAGATGCCCCGTCGATCAACTACTTCTACTACCCCGAGGATGGTTACTGCTACGAGCTGACGGACGACCAGGAGTAGGTTCGGAGGGTCCCAGGTAGGAGGCCTGCGCCTTTCGATCGTAGTGTTTTATTTTGCCCCGCCTTTTCTAAAGGCCTTTCTGTTTCTCTTTTAATATCTGTACTCAGATATCTGATGCTTCCGCTGACGCTTGTACGCAAGCTTATGTATTCGAGCCCTCGAGGCCCCTGGCTTGTAATATAAAGCTTGTATGACTTTATTTATGTTTTAGAGTTGTGTTGTGATATCTTCCCGTGAGTCCTTAGGCTTGATCGTGTGCATTTGCGTGTATGATTAGTGCACGATTGAGCCGGGGGCACCACAAGTTGGTATCAGAGCCGACTGCCTGTAGGAATCCCCCTTTCCAACTCCTTGGCCGAAGTTGAGTCTAGTAACCGAAAACTGTTTTGCTAACTTGGCTGTGTGGCTTACGGGCCCACGTCGCCAATTGGGTGGTATTAGTATCTTTTATTCCTCGTCTATACTCTGGGACTCTGATCTCTCTTCTATTCGGGTTAAATGAATTTACTAACTACATTAGGTTCTCATAACCACTTCATCCCGGAGAGCCCCTTCTCCACAGATGATCGTCTGCTACATCAGAAGACTCTGAAGATACTTCTCGATGTTTCCCGAGACCCTGTGCCCACTGCTTTGCAGTTCTTGACCACCGATAAACTCCGATGGATAACTACTTACAACTGTCGTTCATATATTCGTTCCAATTACTCTCGGGTTCTATCCGACATATCGAAATACTATCCGACATTTTGAGAATTCTCTGAACCTACTGCCTTGCAGTTCCTTTCCATCTGAACACACCTACGAATAAATCCTCATACTTACCCGAGGTCCGTTCATCCCCAGTTGTTCATGTGGTTCCCAAATACTCTAAAATGCTATTTGATCCCCCCTAAAATTCTCTGCAACATATTACTTTGGAAAGTCTTGCCCGTCTGCATTATGGTCAACACCATATGTCTAGCAATATTCATTAACATCCCTTGTCATTGTCATTCCAAGTCTATTGATTCAATATGAATGAGAATAATCCCTATCATCAGTTGTTTCCTACTAATTCATCCTTCCGGCTCTAACATCATTCTGAACACGAACTAGTTCTCGGTAAATCAATCCTTGATTGATTAGCCATCTAATTCTATTCAACATACTCATCTTTTTATCAGATCCTCTGCCTCTGATTCCCCGATTTTGGAATCGTAAACCCTTCGCATTTAAGCATCGAATTATTCAGATGTTTCTATAAACCGATGCCCTTGCATTTCTTCTCCTTCTGGTTGAGTATCGCTACTCATGTCAGATCCTTTGTCGTCTACCTGATCTTTTGCTGGATTAATATCCGATAGTATCCTTTATATTCAAACATCTTATGAGCTCTTCCCTTGGTATTTGGTACCTCCGGTAAATTGTATCATCTGCTTTGACTTCGATACTCTGCTTTCGAACTCGCATCCCTTGCTTTGGTTGATGGTTGTATGGATTCGTAAAATTGTCCCGATGGGTTGTATCTATGCTTCTGCCATCTGTGAGACCCCAGAAACTTCTACGGGTCACTCACTACTGGTGTTACGCCAGATAAATTTTCAACATTTCAACTTCATTAAAAGCGAGAAGTAAATGAGAGGTTATGCATTGAAGAAGTGGGAGTCGACCTTGAAGCTTCTTATTGCACCTCCGTACCTTGCTCTCGATGACTTTCTTGAATTTCAACTCGAGAGATACCCTTGTGTTTGTTCATGGAAAAACCTCCATATGATTACCCCTTTAAGCATTCTATCATTGTCGAGTTACCCCTTATCCCTTCGTAAGTAGATTGAAGATACTGAAGGAAGAGCGACAACTTCATCATGGTGCAGTGATGCAGAGAAATGAAGACATCAACGCAATGGGTCGACTTCTCTGAGAAGATTCGTTAGATTCGTAACCAAACCTTTCCCCTTATTCCCCTCTTAATTCTCGGGACGAGAATTCTTGTTAGTAGAGGAGATTTGTAACACCCCATGTATTAAGCTACAGTAATCACCCTTTTGATTATGCCAAGTCATCATGATCAACAGTGCTTAATCATCATTAGTATCATATCTCTTTTCAAATTCAAATTCAAATGGAAATTCAAAACTAAAAGTGAAAATAAAAGTTGTTCAAATCAGAAACTAAAATGTTCAATAAAAAGCAAATATTCCAGAGGCTATTCTAAAATTTTAACCACCAATTAATAAATTATTTAGGTGGCACTGACATTACCAAAACAGCAGGGTTTAATACATTTTATTTATTATAAAATTTGTGTGAACTCCAATTGTCTCCAAACCAATTTTGGATAGTGGTAGATAGTGCCTAGCATTTAATGGAACAAGTGCCATGTTTTACAAAATTCAATTTGAGGTCTAACTAATTACAAAACAGAGAAATGAGAATAAATAAAAAGTAAAAGGAAAAGAGGAACTCCCCTCCCCCCGGGCCTAGCCCAACTGGGCCACCAGGCCAACCCCAGGCCGGCCCACACCCCGGCTTACATACCCCCCTGATGCCAACAGCCGAAACCCTAGCTGCCCCCCCACAACCCCCATGATCCCCCCACTCTCCTCCCTCTCCCCCCCCGATCTGAACTGGGGCTCGGCCCCTACACCTCCCGTCGCCCTCGTCGTGACGCCACCGCCCTGCGCCTCCCGCCGCTCCGTCATCGCACGCCATCGTCCTCGCCTGCCGGTACCACGCTGCCGCCCGAGGGCCTCGTCACCATCGCCACCCCGACCGCCCCGGCGCCACTCACCCCCGTCGCCGCGTCCGCCGCTTGCCATCGCCTCGCGCACCCTGGCCTCCCCATTGCCCGCGCGCCTGGCCGCGCCGGGGCCAGGCTCTCCGCCTTGGCGCTCGTCGGCCGTCGCCTATCCTGGCCGCCTTATCACCGCCGGACCTCGTCGGGGCTCCGCCGGACCCCTACCTCGCTGGATCGGCCGCGTCTACCTCCTCTGCCCCGCCGGCCGTCACCGTCGACCCGCCACCACCACTGCTTCTCCGTCTCCGTCGGGCGCCCTCCCGAGTTCACTGTGAGCTCCCGGTCCTCTATGGCCTCTCCCCTTTCTTTCCCTCGCCCCGTAGCTCGGGTGCAGCCGAGGCCGCGTCGTCACCGCCGTCCGACGTCATCATCGTGGCCACCTTCGGCCGTCTCTGCAAGAACGACTCGCACCCCTGCGCGCGCTGCGCCGCGCTGGTTCTGTTGGTGGTCGCAGAAGCCCATTTGGTCGCCGGGGTCAGGATCCGGCTTCCTGCCGCCGCCCCTGTAGATCACCACCGGCGCCTGCTCTGTTTAGGCCAGCCCTGTCTAAATGACAGGTGGGCCAAGCCGTTTAGTGTTAGCACTAATTAAACCGGAATAGTAGGCACTGACGTGTGGGCCCCCCAGTTAATAATCTACTAAAAATGCCCCTAATGCTAACTGTGACTATGACACGTGGGGCCACCTCGTTAATTAATTAGTTTGGTTAAATAAAACTTTGTTAAAAAATTTGACTCACTGACAGTCTGGCCCCACCTTTAAGTTAAACTAATTAAATGTTAAAACTCTGTCACTCATAGCAGGGCCCCACTGGTCAGTTGACCAGTCAAACTTGCTGACTGGGCTGGCTCGAGTCAATGACATGTGGGCCCCGTTGACCCTGTTGGCCAGTCAACGCTGACTAGGTCAACTGCTGACTGTGCACAACTGACTCACCCCCTAGCCCCACTTTGTCATTGACTGTGGCTGGCTCAGTCTGTGTATAAAAAGTATTTACTGTTATTTTCGAATTAAATAAATTCCAGAAAATTAGAAAATCATTTAAATCTTCGAAAAATCATATAAAATAATTTCTCGGATGAAAAAGTTTTATACATGAAAGTTGCTCAGAACGACGAGATGAATCCAAATACGCAATCCGTTCGTCCGCCACACGTCTCTAACATAGCGAACGTGCATCCGTTCCCCTCTTTTCGTCTGTCCGAAATGTCGGACACCGGGAATACTTTCCCGGATGTTTTTCTCTATCGCCGGTATTACCTAGCACCACGATAGAACACCGCTAGCTCTGCTTATTGACATGTCATGCACTTGTTTGCTTAGTATTTACTGTTTCCTCCCCCTCTTCTCTCTCATTAGACCCCGACGTAGTTCTCGGTACCGCCGCAGCTCCGGAGCCCGAAGACACCATTGACAACCTTGCCCTTGCCGCCGAGCAACCAGGCAAGCCCCCCTTTTGATCATCCCGATATCGCCCATTCTATTTTCTCATGCTTGCATTAGAATTGCTGCTGCTACTGCTTTACCTATTCTGATGCATAGCCTGTTATTGTAACCTGCTATTGAAACCTTATCTGCTTATCCTAAACTGCTTAGTATAGGCTGGGTAGAGACCTATTAGTGACCCCACTTATCCCGACTGCCCCGCTGGATTATCAGAAGACCCGATCAACGGGATTGAAGACCAGGCCCCGGCACCGCACATCACCCCCCCTTAGTTGTAACGACACTGCAGCGTTACTATCAAGTGCCGAGGGTGAAACCTCTTATAGCACTTTTGATGTTAACTCTGTAGAGAAGCTATTCGGTCGTGGTCATCGATGGTGATTCCTCCAAGTTCACCTTGACGGATACATCGAGTGGGAATTCAACGAGGGTGATACCTCGGATTCCTCTGATGTTATGGACACACGGATACTTGGACTTTACACTGTTACTTGGATAGGCAGCTCGACCCTGAGGGGTACCCGCGTGCACCTAAGTGGCGAGTGTTGTGAAGACGGGTTGCCTGTGTGGTGCCCGAGTGATGAATACGAGGCGTGGCCGGGCATTCTTGGCCCTTGCCGCAAGTCCTCGAGACGGGGCGATGGGGTCACATCTTTCGTGAGTCTCTGCTTGTTACCGCAAGCCCTAGTCCACTAACGATTTGGATATTTCATCCGAGCAGGCCTCTGGCCTGATAGCACTAACCATCACGTGGGAAGAGTTATGGGCACTCTGCATCATATGCATCAGCCGAAAGCTTTGTCAGACGTCCAGTTTAGCCTCGTGGCTGGGCCGGGCCAGTACCATCCAGGACTGAGGTGGTGCTCGTCCCGACCCTGCACACACCGACCCGGAGTGCACAGGGCGATGGCCCAAGACCCCTGAGCGCTTAGGATATAGACCGACGGGGACCTCTCTGCTGAGCTGTAGGTAGGGTTGCAATGTATCGTTTAGCCGAGGCCGGGCATGACCCAGGAAAGTGTGTCCGACCGGAGTTAATTGAGCGTGTTGGGTAAGTTGGTGCACCCCTGCAGGGAAGAAAACTTCTATCGATAGCCGGTCCTACGGTAACGGACACTCGGAGTTGTATCCTGATTGATACAATTTAGAACTGGATACTTGGATACTATGGCTCTGGGATTGCTTCTCGCAGGGAGTCGAGAAGGGATCTCAGGACGAGGTTGATGACTGTATGGCTCTGGGATTGCTTTCTCGCAGGGAGTCGAGAAAGGATCTCTGGGTGAGGTTGAGACTTAATGATACTGCTACCTTATATTGTACTGTTCTACTCTCTTCTATTGCTGCAAGACCTCTGAAGATGCTAGTCTTCGATAGGACTAGGCCTTCTCTCTATTCTGGCATTTCTGCAGCCCAGTCCACATATACAGCCTCTCTTTGAAAATGTTGCATATGTAGTGTAGATCCTTGCTTGCTGAGTACTTCTGAGTACTCACGGTTGCTTTGTTTTCCTTTTCTCCCCATATCAGTTAGTCGTGACCAGAGGACGGAGCCCCCTGAGACAGATGCCCCATCGATCGACTACTTCTACTACCCCGAGGATGGTTACTGCTACGAGCTGACGGACGACCAGGAGTAGGTTCGGAGGGTCCCAGGCAGGAGGCCTGCGCCTTTCGATCGTAGTGTTTTATTTTGCCCCGCCTTTTCTAAAGGCCTTTCTGTTTCTCTTTTAATATCTGTACTCAGATATCTGATGCTTCCGCTGACGCTTGTACGCAAGCTTATGTATTCGAGCCCTCGAGGCCCCTGGCTTGTAATATAAAGCTTGTATGACTTTATTTATGTTTTAGAGTTGTGTTGTGATATCTTCCCGTGAGTCCTTAGGCTTGATCATATGCATTTGCATGTATGATTAGTGCACGATTGAGCCGGGGGAGTCACACATGCCCTCGGAATCAAAGTCTCATTTGCCTCTGTTGCCCATCCCAGAAGCAACGGACAAGCTGAGAGGGTAAACGCTGATGTGCTATGAGGACTCAAGACAAGAACATTTGATAGGCTGCAGAAGTGCGGCAGGCGATGGATTGACGAGCTGCCGGTGGTTCTTTGGTCCTTCTGTACGACACCAGATCGAGCTACCAGGCAGACTCCCTTCTCCCTAGTCTATGGGGCAGAAGCAGTTATCCCCACGGAAATCATATACGGATCACCTCGAGTACTTGCCTACGATGAAGTAGCGCAGGAACAGCATCGGCGTGATGACGCTGTGCTACTTGAAGAGAACCGTCTCCGGGCTGCTACACGTGATGCACGCTACCAGCAAGCCCTGCGTCGCTATCACAGCCGCAGGGTCATGCCCAGAGCTTTGAGGAAGGCAACCTTGTCCTTAGGCGTGTTCAGTCCGCCAAGGGTGCAAACAAGTTGACGCCGAAGTGGGAAGGCCCTTACCGGGTAGTACGAGTCACCAGACCCGGCACAGTCCATCTGGAGACCGGAGATGGCATTTGGTTGCAAAACTCATGGAACATTGAGCATCTCCGTAAGTTCTACCCGTAAGGCGCTGCTGTCGGGCCCTGCCCGGCAGCCACCCTTTTGTACAAGCCTACAGATGAATAAACGAAGCGCTGGGGGGCCCCCGACAAGATTGCATGCATGCATAAGCATATCATGAGCATAGCATGATCATGTAGATGAGGTCGCATGTAGCACTGTTTTCATCTGCACTAAGTTGCAGGGTTCTTGCCGTGGGCTTGATCTCGAAGAGAAGAAATGAAGACAAGCCTACACAGCAATCCCCGGCAAGCCAAACAGATAAGTTTCTTCTTATCCATACCTGTTTTGTAAGGTAAAAACTTGTGCATATGAAAACCTCATTACCTACGAAACATAGGTGCTCCCATCCTTTGTCCTGAACGTTGCTTCGGACAAGGTGGTCGCAGTTGCCTTTGATGGAGAGGGTTCGACGAGGGGCCGGTCCCTTTTTATAGTTTTATGCCCGGCAGGCCCTGCCCCACGGCAGCGAACTAAGGGTACCGGCAGAATAGTTTACCGGGGGAAACTTGTTTACTTGAACGTATAGAGGCACCTCACCTCTGCATGGACATGATACATGCACAAGTACCCGGCAAGACTTGTCTTTTTCATTAATATGCTGATAAGCAAGTACAGATCTTACAGAGAACAAACATGGATAAATAAGTTTACATAATTTAGACTAAAGTTTGGCAAGTGCCTACATGTTTTAGACTGAAAAAAGATAAGTGCCCTATAATCCCTTTCTTGTCCCTCTCCTCCTAGGCACTACAGCAGGAGGTGAAGGGGGCAAAAGGAGTTCCTGAGCGGAAGCCCAGCCTGATCCCGTCAGGGCTTACCGGGCGCAGCCTGTCAAGATAAGGAGTGGCGAGGCTGCGAAGGAGAGGGGCAGAGGGAGCAGCTCGGCGGTGCCCTGGTCACCACCTCCAGGGCCAGCAAGAAGCCCCGACACAAGCACCGGTGGGGAGAACAGCCGGAGCTCAGCTGGAAGACTGCTAGAGGAGGCGAAGGCACCAAGAGAACGACCCCCTCCCCGACAACCGTCCTAAAGAGGCCAGTGATGATGGTGCTGGGGAGGGAGGGGAAGAGCGGAAAGATGAGGCAACGGGCCGACAGTACGAGACGAAGGCGTCGATGCCATCATACTCCGACCTGACGGCCTGCCACCCGCCTTCTCCGTCTTCCCTCGTTCTTTCTTCATCACCACCACTCCAGGAGGACGCCGGCCCCTCGGGCCGACACCTCCCTTGGAGAAACAGCAGGCGACGGCGGTGTCCGAGGCGTGCGAGGAGCATCGCTCCCCACCTTGGAGGGCAGGAAGGTGCCGCCGTCTTCCCCGACTCCGCCGGAAGGAGCAGTGCTGGGATTACCAAAGATCCCGAGCGCTGCACCCCAGGCAGGCACCGGAAGCCCCAGGAGCCTTGTCGTCAAGTTGACGAACCTCGGCATCTTGTGGCCAGGGCAAGCACCCTCCACCAAGTGGCCGGCTCGTGTGGGAGAGACGGGCACCTCGCCATCTCGGAGGAGCGTAACGCCACCCACACTGTGAACAGTTTGGCGCCTACACCCCCGACCGCTGCATCTCCTGCGCCCTCGGACCAGACTCACTCCCCCAGCATCAATGCGAGCGTTCGGCATCATCGACCCCAAGCTGGAGCCCAGGGCCCGGCCCCGGCCTCTCCCCCTCAACATAACAAAGAAGAAGACAAGAAATAAAGAAAGAGAGGTGCATGGATGGACGCCTTTTGCTTCATCCTTGCCCCCCTCTTTTATAGGCAAGCCGGGGCTGGGGGCTAATCCTTTGCCCCCGCCCCAGAGGGGTCTCTTTCTGATCTGACCCATCCAAGCTACCGCCAACAGCCAGATCCGATCACCACCCCTCTCCACCAATTCAAAGAAGACCGAGCCCCTGCCATGACTCTCCCTCATGAGCCACGCGCCTCCGTCACCTACCCCGCTCAATGCATGCAGCATACGTGGCAAAGGATAAGGACGTGGTGGGAGGAGTGAATTGGCAGTTACTCCCCCGTGCGTTAAAGTCATTCACGGGCCATTACAAAGGTGGCCCCACTGCAATTGGCATCACGCGACGCGTGGGAAAACCGGAAACTAACTCCAGAACAGGTTAATGAAGAAGCAAAGAAGATCTCAAAGGACGAGCTACCGCAACCCGCTCGTCTGTGTACTAGACAGGGCCTACCCCGACGACGCTTGGCAGCGTGTTCAGGCCAGCCCCGGGGGCTCCTGTCGGTGCAACAAACCCCCAGGTGTGTTGCCCGGACTGTACACAGGCTCAAGAGCAAGGTTACGACATTCAAGACAAGGCCAAGCAGAAGAGATGGCTCTTTGAGAAATCAAAGGGCGGATCAAGAAGACCAAGGCCAACCAAATAAGCAAGATATCACTAAGGAAAAACCTCCCTTGCCGGGCAGGCGAGCCTGGCAGGGTCGAGGTTACCCCAAGACAAGCCTCAAGATTCCCCCGGCAGGCTTGCCGGGGACGCCAAGGGCGGATTACCACGCCAAAGCACCACCGCTCCACCTCACAGCAACACAAGTCACCCATCAGTGCGGTGTCGAGCACCCAAGTGACAAAGTGGCTGTTACTTGGTACGTGGCAGGCCATTTCTGAGGAAGATCATCCCTAAATGACACCCGTCCAGGCGACGGGTCACGCGGGCAGGCGAAAAGGTGGCTGAATGGCACTGCAAGGCTTGTCGGGCTACGCCATGATGTGAAACTAAGCGGCGCATTTAATGCACCCTGTCCTGTCTGCAGAGTTAGGTATGATAGCACTGTGGCTATCTAATCAGGTTCGGTGGCCCCATAGTGCTATCATACCTAACTCTGCAGACAGGACATGGTGCATTAAATGCGCCGCTTAGTGTCACATCGTGGCGTAGCCCGGCAAGCCTTGTCGTGCCATTCAGCCACCTTTTCGCCTGCCCACGCGATACGTCACCTAGACGGGTGTCATTTTGGGATGATCTTCCTCAGAAATGGCCTGTCACATACCAAGTAACAACCACTTAGTCACTTGGGGGCTCGACACCGCACCGATGGGTGACTTGCGTTGCTGTGAGGTGGAGCGGTGGAGCTTTGGCGGGGTAATCCGCCCTTGGCATCCCCGGCAAGCCTACCGGGGGAGTCTTGAGGCTTATCTTGGGGTAACCTCGACCCTGCCAGGCACGCCTGCCTGGCAAGGGAGGTTTTTCCTTAGTGATATCTTGCTTATTTGGTTGGCCTTGGTCTTCTTGTTCCGCCCTTTGATTTCTCAAAGAGCCATCTCTTCTGCTTGGCCTTGTCTTGAATGTCGTAACCTTGCTCTTGAGCCTGTGTACAGTCCGGGCAACACACCTAGGGGTTTGTTGCACCGACACCTTAGAAAGGATTCAGACCCTTGAACACTCATGCACGCGTAGCTGCTCTTCCCGAGGCAACCTTGCCGGGCTTGAGCACTGCGCGTTCATCACGGTCTTCCACTCAATCCACCAAATCAGGAGTAGGGTTTTATGCCTCGCGGTGGCCCGAACCTAGGTAAAAACCACCCGCGTCACCATTATCGTGTTGTTCTACGACATCCGCTCTTTGTGCAACGTGCCCTTCCCCCTTACCGAACCACAAAGGGGCCGATGGCCCCATAGGTGATCGTGTCGAACCACGACATAAAGAGAGAGAGAGAGATTGAGTGAGTGTGGGTCGTCATGCGATCGAAAGAGTGAGACAGGTTGGAGAGAGTGACCTAGATAGACAATGTGCGTGTGAGAGTATACACTATGAATATGTCGAATTAGGCCCAAACATGGAGATATATCGTTTATGTGTGAGAAAGAGCGAGGTCAATCAAGACATGCATAGAGAGAGAGAGATATTGAGCGAGCGTGGGCCGCCATGAGGTCGAATGAGTGGAATGGCTCGGAGAAACTGATCTAGATAGACAATCTGCTTGAGAGAGTATAGAGTGTGTCGATCGAGGCCCAAACAGGGAGATATATCGTTTGTGTGTGAGAGAAAGCGAGGTTAATCGAGACTTAGATAGATAGATAGAGAGAGAGAGAGAGATTAAGCAAGTGTGGGCTGCTGTGCGGAAGAAAGAGTGAGACGGTCTCTCGAGAGTGACCTAGATAGACAATGTGCGTGCGTGCGCACAAGAGGGAGGGAGGGGGTCTAGATAGGCAATGCACGTATCTACCGAGAGAGGGTGGGAGGGGGAGAGAGAGAGAGAGCTCGGCATGGAGTGTAATGGCGGGTGTGTGAAAGTTAGAGATCAAAACATGGAGAGAAAGAATGAACGTGTGGAAACCAATAGCTTTGTAAGGTGGTTAGGAGAGGAAGATTGACCAATAGAGGAAGTATGTAGCGTGTGTGCCGAGACAACATTTGAATGTAGATAGTACTAGACTTAATATTGACGTTTTAATTTAGTGTACATTGTAAGATTTGAATTGAGGACCATGCATATGGCTTCCGTATTTATTTCGAATTCGTGCCATACTAGGTTTGGAAAGGTTGATATTGACTCGATTGTTGTGGTATTTTTTATGTGTGTGGTCATATGCTTGAATCCATCCAAAGTTTTCTCACTACCATGGTGTTCATCTTATACATATATGATTTTGTATTAAAAAAGTAGCGTGGATACCCTGAAATACGAAATCCACGTTAGAATTGGAGATCGCTATGTGACAAACACACTCTAATTCAAAGAACTCCTCATTAATTAATTCATTGTATCTCATTTCGAAGGACTAATTATTTGCAAGGAAAACACGAGCATGGTAATACATAGTACAAGATTCGTTTGCCAATGAAAGAAGATTTGTTTGCATTATCAAATGTAGGCGCACCAGGCAGACCAGGGTCGTGTCGTGGTGGTCGCGTGTGTCGTACGGACGCTAGCACCCCCCTCCCTCCTCCTCTCCTCCCCCCTCCCCCCAAAAAAAAGAACGACGACAAAAAAATTCACGCTTCCATGTTTCGGATTGAAATATCTGGCGGCCCCAATTCTAGCCCTGCAAAATCTCCCTTCTCCCCCGTCCCCTTCTGCGCCTAGAGCTCTCAAATCCCTAATTCGCCGCCAACCCAAGCAAAATTTGAATCGCCCTTCATCTCATCTCTTTCCCCACCTCTGTGCCGGACGACGACGACGAAGACGACGGTCGCGCTTCACCACTGCACCGGAGCTACCTCATCTACCCCCTCGTCCACCGCACCGGGTGGTCCACCCACAACGTCGGCCGCCGCCGCCGACGTGCCTCAGTCACTGACTTCCACCGCATCAGGTGCGCTTCACCGATGCCGTCTCCCACCTCACCGGGGCCACTTCACCGAGAAAATCGTCGCACCTCCACCCCTCCCCCCCCCCGACGGCATTGGTGCTTCACCAACGGCCTCGTCCACCGCATCGTAGCGCTCCGCTGCCGCTCGAGATCTGCATCCATACGCTGCCAGCCAATGCCAGTGCATCACCCTCAACGGCTCTGAAGTGACCCGCACTCTAGCTAGGCAAGCATGCCCAAACGGCGGCCCAAACTAGGTATCTACATATCACTCCCTTGTGCACTGTTCCAACGATGTTTGGATATCCTTTATTGCTCTCTAAGCTTACACGCCTATGCAACTCTGACTTTAACTCTTATTTCTTCTGGAGATATCATCTGAAACAAGCAAAACCATTTTTTAGCGAAGCATGATGGCGCTACGAGATCTGGTACACATCCTGCACACCTGTATAACCTTGTAAGTACCTGTCCTCTGGTACAACAGCAAAGTCGATTCCTCTCATTTGATCAACCATTCGTCGTGTCAAAAATGCAGAGGGGGATGCAAGGAGCACAAGGCCTGCACATCCAAGCAAGTTGTAACATGGACTTGTACATGGAACATCCCAAGCGCAAGCAGAGCTGCAGTGAGCCTGTACAACAAGCTAGCGTAAGTCTCTGCATTTCATTTAATTCGTACTGGCCTGCGTGTATGGTTTGTGTGCAGTGGCGGATCCACGAATTCAAGTTACCAGGGGCGAAAATTTAACTTAAAAAATACGAAGGCACTTGCACTCCGGAAATCAACATAACTTGAGAAATGTGAAGCTACATGCACTTTGAAAACCAGCTAATGATCCAAAGTAGTTCCAGATTATAAAACACTAAATGATGTAAGCACCAAAAACACAAAAAGCAACATGGTGTACAAGGACTACTAACATGGACTGTACCTGCTTGAATTATTCGTTCTCTGGCCAAAAATATCCAAGTGTAATTGCACCTATAACCAGTGCGCAAACTGCATATCAATATATCTACCCTGCACAAGTATGCCAATAGTTTCAAACAACAGATTAGAAAAGTATTTATGCTACATTGTCATGATACGGGGACTTTCTGGTAGATGGCCTCGACGTTTCCTCAAGCCATGAAAATGTACTATAATTTGCTTGTCATCAATTCCTGCAAATCTCTCTCTCTCTCTCTCTCTCTCAACATAGCAGATCATCATTAGACTAAATCCTTCAATGGGAGCTTGCAAAATGCTTGCATTAGATCCCTCATTAGACACTATATGTTCATCACCAGGAGCATGTAAAATGTTTGCATCAAATCCTTCATTAGCAGTCTGTTCATTAGACACTCCAGGCTCAAGAACAATATGAGCTTGTATGTTTGCACCGGAAACTTGATTAGACACATCAAGTTCAGTCAGTTCAGTATTGATTGGGGGAGTTATAAAATAAGCAGAAATTGGTTTCATTTTCTTATAGATTCCTTACATACAAGCAGCTTTACAACACCGTCAGGTTGAACTACTGGCCAGAAATTGAACAGTTGAATTGGATATAATCAGGGATGTGATGTACTTGCTCGTTGCGCATGCTGCTCTTGCAAGCTGCGACTGTCCGTTTGCGCAAGCTCGATGCCATGCCCGTGCTGCCGCCGCTGCCTCCCACGCAGGCTACACCCAGGGTTGGATCTTCATCTTCTTGTCCTTTCATTCGCTTGAAGCCCGGTGACCGGCGTCCAACGAGGGCGCGAGGAAGTGTTGTCTCAGTCTGTCCAGCGGCGGCTAGGTTAGGAGTGAACCAGACTGGAGGCTGGAAGCGAACGAATTGGGGATTTTTTCTGCTGTCGATCGATATGGGAGGCGCTCGTTTGGGCCGCGAGCCTGCTATAGGGCCTGCCTTGCACTTACGTTATTGGCCCATCCAAATTGAAACGGTTTTCTTCATTTTTTACATTGCCTGCTCGTGCGCTGGGACGAACAAAACTAGCCTGGGCCAATCTGGACGACTCAAACTAGGTGCACACTTTCCAGCCACCCGAGGCGGCCGCCCATACCAGCCCCTACGGTGGCGTCGCCCCTTTTTGCGTGTATGATTGGGGTAGTGAAAAATATTCCAATGGTGCTTTTGATTTACCCACAGAATGGTTGAATTTCTTGTTTCTATGAACTGAGTTCGCCAATAATGTGAAGGATGCCAGTCTTTTCATCCTATTGTAGATTGCTTAGATCTCGATATGCCAAATGTAATCACATGAAATATACAGTAAAAGCCAATGTGATGTGTGTTGCTACAACTAGTCTGACAACCCGTTCTCATATAACATATCAAGGACGCACCATCTTATCAGATTAACCATTCGACTTACTAATGCAGTGTGGGAAGAAAGAAGTATTGAGACTGCGTATCCAAGCAATTGATGTGATGGACTCCTTCGTAGAACCATGTACGTAAGTTCAGTTACCTGCTACTCAGAATTTTAGTTAGCCACTGATTGCAAAATTGTTCAATTATGTTGCTTGGCTTAATTTAGTTTGCTACTAATTACATAATGCCATAGCCTGTTAATCCTATTCTAGACTACGCCTATCTATGTGTTTGATACTTACTGTTAAGAATTACCTGTTTGCCTGAACTTAAATAGCTACTTAAGCACGTAGATAGCTGGTCATATGTACTTCTAGGGTGCAGCAAAATTCATGTGTAATTTACGTTCTGATACCCTGTTTGTTTAAATGGTTTGATGTTATCACTTGTAGCACTAGTAATGTTTGCATGTTCATAGACAGACAACTGTCAGGTTTATATGAGGGACAACGTCTTTTTAACTTATATATATATATATATATATGTCAGAATTATTTTGCTTACATCAAAGATATTTACAGATGTCTGTGTTGCTGGTAAACGGTACCGACTTGTTACTTTAATACGTTGCCAAGAACTTGTTAGTTTTACTAGTTCATGTGTAATTAAATACGTTGCCAAAACTGTTTAGTTTTACTAGTTTGATGTTAGTTTCTTATGGCTCTTGCAACACTTTATTTATGATTGCTAACATTTAAGTTTGCAGGATCCAACTGAAACTCCGTTGGCACAACAGGTATGTTTTCAAAAACTTCCTTCTTTACCTGGTTTGCTGTTGTAACTTGTTGCTGTAATCATCTTACCAACTTCAACTTTTCAGGATCCAATTGGAAGTCCAATTGCACAGCAGGTACATTCTCAAAAATATATTTGTGTAACAGGTTTGCTGTTGTAACTTGTTGCTCTAATCAAGTTACTGACTACTCAACTTTTCGGGATCCAAGAGAAACTCCAATGCCACAACAGGTTCCTTTTGCAAAACTTGTTTGTTTAACTGCTTTGCTACTGCAACCAGTTGCTCTAATCACGTTACTGGCTACTCAACTTTTCAGGATCCAAGAGAAACTCCAATGCCACAACAGGTACCTTTTGCAAAACTTGTTTGTTTAACTGCTTTGCTGCTGCAACCGGTTACAATGATGTTAATAACTACTTTTCAGCATCCAATCGAAACTCTTTAATTCCTTGTTTGTTTAACCGGTTTGCTGTTCTAACTCCCAGTTGAGATGTTTTGCTAACTTAGACTTTTCAGAATCCAATCGGAACTTTAATGGCAAAACAGGTTAGCCCCATGGACGTTGTATCATCCCACCGCAGTGGCACCGGCCCAATCATGCATCATGAATTGCCAACTGCTGATGCTCTAGAGGCTAAACTATTGGTAGAAAGAGATTCTGCTTCTGCACTTAGAGATGAAGTTGACATGTTGAGGAAGCAACCAGCACAATCACAAGCAGTACTCAAGACAACCATTAAATATTTGGTGGATTTCAAAATGAAGCAAGCTGAGACTGACCGCATTGTTAAGGTCCTGAAGAAAAAAGGAAATTAAATTTCCACTTGGTAAATCATAGGTGAAATGTTTTTTCCATCGTTGAATAACCTTTGTGTTGTTTGTTCATGTAATCGATCAAACCATTTGTTCTAAAGATCATGTAATAATTGTTTTTTGGTTTTTGGTTTTAATTTTTTTAGCACGAGTCTGTATTAATTGATAAGACTCTGAGACATTTCATTTTGATTGCTATGCCAGACCTACAAATATGCCAATCAGGCTGAATGTGCATTCAGCAATAATAGAAGTATAGATGGTCCTTAAGTGGCATGGATCTGAAAGGGCCAAGATGTTGTACTAGCTTTGCTAAAAAAATGATGCTCTTCTAGCAAAAAAAGTACAGCGGCTTGGCTTATGTATGTTAGTTGATATTATTGATCCATATACTCTATAAGTGTTTATATGTCTGTTAGTTTTGTACATTATTGGTTGATTGACTCCGTATTTTGAATCTTGAGACATCGCTCGTGTACATATCTAAATGGGAGTACACTATATGTTGCGTGTGTCATACATGTTACACTTGAGTTGGACATAAAGTGGTTTCAAATATTCAAATTCACCTTAAACTGGATTCTACCTTCTGAATTCAAGTATCGGCATTTGTAAATCATATTCATATATGATAGTGGAATACATCTTTGTTGTACTTTTGAAGATATATAAAAAAACATAGAATGATTTATAAAGATTCGTATAAGAATACAAAATGGATTCGAATTTAGTTGCTAGGGTAAATGTGAATGCTTATTGTCCCAAAATTTGAAAGAAGCGGCAAAATATCCACTCCCACGTCGGCTGCCCGAAGCCAGTGTTTGCGAGATGGAAATTACTATCTATCCCTTACACGGACAATCCATCGGCCCGATTTCCACTGCTCTCAATAGGGGTAGATTAGTAACATCAATTAGACGTGACACGACCGTCTCTGAGCCCATTCAGACACGGTGGGCGCCAAACATGGGCGGCAAAACACATTTGATTCAAGCTCATCTGAAAGACCTCTGTCTCTCCCTCCATTTCCCCATTCATACACGATGGGCGGCAAAACAAACTCGACTCGGCCGAAATCGATGTAGGCAAATATTTTTAATAGGGGCAGGTATGTAACTTCACTCAGACGTGACACAACCGACCTACCTGTCAGCCCCGTTCATACACCATGGGCGCTAACCGTGGGCGCCAAAAACCCTCTCCTCACCCGAAATCGCTCTGGGCAAATATTGGGGGAGATGCGAGATTACCGTCCTATCCCCAACCGACGAGACGTCCAAATTTCAAACGGGGGCTAAGTTCGTAGCTTTCCCATATTTCAGACAGGCGCATCCCAAAAACATGGTTCCCTGTACCTCTCCCTCCATTTTCCCATTCATACAACGTCCGCGCTAGAACACCATCCCCACACCAGCCTGCTCTGTCCGCCACCCCATCCATCGCCGCCGTCCTCCACCATGCCGGAGCGCCAACCAAGACCGCGTCATCCACTACTAGAGATGGACGTTTCTCATCCACGACGACAGACCAGGAGCCTTGCATCGCGTCCTCTCGCTTCATCGGCGCCGTCGTCCTCCTTGTCGGGGCCGCTCCCACGACCTTCTCGTCCACCGCAACGGGACTTATCCCCCGATGCACCCGCCTACCATCGCAGATCTGCTTCAACGCCACTGACAGCCATCGCACCCCCGATGCCTACACGCCGCCGCAAGAGAGGTGGTTCTACTTCATATCTGCTCAACTTTTTGATCTCAACCAGAAAATAGATCGTAACTTGGGTACTGTACTTTCTTTTCAGCTCTTAAAATTTAGTTCTTCGTTCGAAGCAAACAATGGTTGCTAAATAGCATTTCTGCGGTTTGCAGCTTCAAATCTACCATGGCACAGTCATAATAAGGTTTAATTGATCATGCTTAGGGTTTCCCCCTTTTATGATCACTATACGATCAGCCTACGTGCTTCGTGTCATAATAGCACTGCTCCACCCATCAAGCTAAACAAGCTTAGTTGTTCAAATACGAATATGATATTATTAAAATAGAGTCGTTTAATTGGTCAGCTAAATGTTCCTAATTTAGTTTCGAAAATGCATGTACGCCGCTGGGGTGTGGATCTACAGGGTGCCCACGATGGGCCACGGCCCACCCTGGGATTTTAGGTCGGCCCAGACCCCGATTCCCCTCTGTTCTGCTGCGCTTCCTACCTCTACTCACCCCCAGCCACCTGCCTCGCCGTCCCCGGACGGCATGACTCTAGGAGGAGACGCTGGACTAACATGAGGTCAGGAGCCGCTCGCCCAACAGCATCACCGCTGCCCGGGCGCGCCACCGTGCCTACCTTCCTAGTCCGTTCAGGGCTCAAGCGTGCAGCACCCACTAAGCCAACCCGATTTATCCTGAGATACATCCTCAACACTCAGCAGCCACTCCTTATCACCCATTTTCTAATTGATTCATTACTCATTAGGCAGGACTATCATTAGGGTTTGTTGTGTACTGGGTGCTACCTACACTTAATGGTTCAGATATTTCAATAATCTTTAGTACCTGTAAAGTTCACAGGGTTTCAAAATTCCGGCCCTAGGAACAGACACTAGTCATGTTGGATTGTTGGTCATAGTGACATTGACCCAGATTACTACTGCAGGCCAGGTTTGTTGACAATTTTACTTGTCTTTCTTACTCATTCGATATGATATCCAATTATTCACGTTGATTAGTTGCAAACAATAAGTGCTAGACCAACTTCTTGATTCAGATTTTGGACGGTCTCTTACTGCAGTTACAATTCTGCATACTTGTCCTAGTAAGCTCACAAGTAATGATTGATTCACTACCTCTATGCTTGCCTTGTCATATTTGTTGTCAATATTCTTTTAGGGTGGACCATCCTGTTTCAAAATACTGGAACCGCAGACATGAGTGAATAGTATTTCTCTGTGTGATCTCTTCCATCATCTGTGGGCAACGAACACTGCATTGTATAGAAAGAAAGTGTCATATCCACCTTCTACATAGACTATGATCTTTTACATGGAATACAATCTGCCTACTTGCTTTTTGTTGCACAACCAGTACTCCACCCTTGAAGCTAAACATTATGCCACTCATAATCCCTTAGTTTATTTGTTCAAATACAAATTTGATATGATCCTAATGTTCCTACTTTAGTTTTGAAATGTGTGTCTGCCTGTTATAGAGACATAAGAGGTTTGTATTTCTGTGTGTGGTCTGGTCAGCACGGTTGGGGGATGAACTTTGTATACGCAGGGGTTTGTAGGGAGACACTCTCCGAGTTGAATCCGCAATCCATTCCATAGATAATCTGACTACTTTTTATGTTTTCATGAATCTCAGATACTGAACAGCATCGTAATGATTATGACCTTGCGCGCATGAAAAGAATAAAGCAGAACAATGCCATGGCTGTCAAACTTGGCATTAAGGGACTGAAATCAAGTCTGGATGCAATGCAATGGAAACGCTCTCCACCTACAGATTCATGCTCAGAATATGAACCTAATAATGATTCTGAGCTAGAGGGAGACCTAAGTCAATGTAGCTCCCTAGTGGAGGAGTCAGAGGCAGATGCCCTATCTTATTCACCCATCAAGGTGCTTGCTCTAACTTTCCAAGGTTATATTGGTTGCACATATCTTGAAACTGATGCTTTGCATTGCTTCTACTTTGTTGCACTGCCATTAGCTTAGTTTACACATCGTGTATGTGAATACGCCCTGCCTATCCATTTTCAGTACATATTCCATCTGTCATCATACCATATTTATCCATTCAAATGATGTTCTTGTGTATCAGGCGTTCAAAAGGAAGAGGGTGATTGCTGATCATGGAGGAGCACGAACAAAGTATTTGGAAAAGGTAGTGACACCTGATAAATCAAACAGCCCATTAAGTGTAGTTGCAATATCACCAGACCCACAAAACACGGCCCCAACTCTAGAAGACTCTAGCCCTACTACATTGGTCATCTCTAATGCCCCAACTCAGCAGGCCCCAACTGCAGCAAATAGTATGACGATGCCAGTTGACATAGCGCCAGCTCTACGACGCAAAACACCCATTCCAGCAAAGAGTACACCAAATCCAGTTGCCAAATCCCTTTTCGAACGAGAGCGAGCCCCAATTGCAGCAAATAGGACCCCTGTTCCACTTCTTCCCAGTTTAGAAGATGAAGCTTATATTGTTGTCAGGAACTTTGTGCGCATCTTTCCTTCATGGAAAGATTATACCACAGACACAGAACAATTTCCAATCTTCCTCCGCAACTTACGTGTAAGTAATGTACTAATGTTATTCATGGTAATTAGTGCATATGTTTCTGCTGACAGAAGACACAAGATTTCATTCTTTTAAATAGGCGAGGACCAAACTAGATAGTCAAGACGAGCAAGGGTTGGTTGCGCTTTTCAGGCACTCGTTGATGAAGTATCGTTCCTACCTGAGGCAAGCACACTTCGATGTCAAGCCTCTAAATGAAATTTCTGTAAAGTCTCCGGTGCTACATTTATCAGATAGTGACTGGAATAATCTTGTTACACATTGGTCTTGTCTGCAACGTAAGGTATTGTCTATGATATCACATCACAATTTGAACTACATTTCTGTGTGTGCCTTACCGTCTCACTTGTATGAAAATTGTTTGCAGAAGAGCATTCATTCCCAAGGGACCACAGAATCTCGCAACTATACTTACTTTTATAGCTGGTTGATAATGTAGCATCACTACACATGTTAGCCTCGTTATCCTCCATTTGGTGGACATTATAAGATCCATATCGACTCTTACATAAATTTAGAATCAACCCAATGCTTTTGAAGAGGTTTAGCTCTACAGTCCTCTTGTAAGGACTGAACGTCATCTATCACTGTACTTACATTAACAGCTACTCCCTCCGTCCCATAAAATAAGAGCGTTTTGTACAGTACACCAGTGTACAAAACACTCTTATATTATGGGAAGGAGTGATTGGTTCATTGTGTAGCATTCTGCATCTTATCTCCCTCGCCCACCATTTACTAAAAAATATCAGATCTATATTTAATCTTACCAAAAAGTTGAATACACAGACAATGTCAGTGCAGAAGTGTAGCCCATTGCTCCTGTCAGTACATTTTGTCCTGTAACGCTTGTACTTACAGGGATTGGTAGTTGATTATGTAGCATCAATCTACATCTTATCTTCATTATCCTCTATCCCTTCCAGTATTATCATATCTATAATTACTCTCTACAAAATGCAGAGTACAAGCAATGCTTATGAAGAAGTTTCTGTGCTAAAATTCTTGAGTTATCCTTCCCTTGACATGGAGAAGGGCATTATAGAGCCAGTGTTAAATGTTAATGTAAGTCAGTCCTTCTAAAGCCTTTATCCTCAACTGCTGTTTAATTTGCTCATACTCCCTTTCGTCAACTGCTGTTTAGTTTGCTGTTTCTATCAAAATGCATGTTCGCAACAACTGTAAGTTCCAAGTTTTAGTTGTAAAACCAAATTCCTTATTCATACCATGCACATTACTCAATACTCCCTATATATATGCTTATTTTTGTGGATCTATAATCCAGTGTGTGGTGAAGCCGCCCACGTTTGCTCCTTGTCATCTCCTGTTTTATCTTACTGATGTGGCTGATGATATGAACAACATGCCATGCACATTAACCAAAATAGATACAATGATTGTCTTTGCCCTTCATCTATGCTTGTTTTGTTGACTTGGTAATAAGTAGTGTGGTGAAGCTGCCTGCATTATGAACAATGCCAAATTATGCTATTGATATTTTGACCTGACTCTTTATTTTCTAATTTGAAATTGGATGGAATTGACAGCACAGTTACCATCTTTGTTTATACACGTGCAAAACCTGTCATCTCTCTGCTTGTTTTAGGGTGATATGCCTGATGGCATGCACAAGTTTGCTGAAGGTTGTGAGACAAACCCAACATATATTGCAGCAAAGAAGGCAAAACATCTTGAAGATAGCGAGACAACCCCAAAGTCATGTCGTGATGCAGTGTTCAAGTTACTTGAGACTAGCAGTCAGACAAGCTCACAGAATTCGCTGTCTGAATCAGTTCGACTTCTTCAGTCCCAAGTTCAAGCAGAAAGGCATTCTGCAACTCAACTTCAACTTGAAGTCCTATCTCTAAGGAAGATCGTGGAGAACACCAATGAGAACCTCATTGCTAAACAGCTACAGCTGGAAGCTATCACCGACATGCTAGGCCAGTCTCACAGCCTTGCTTAGCAGCTTGCGCAATAGCTCTCACGCAAGGCTAACCTTTCTTGAACTGTCCTGGAAGTGGTCTTGGTTCAGTATTATTTTGTTACGCTGCAATGGCGCCCAGTTTTTGTAATCTGCTTCTTCGTTACGCTTTATGATCACTGGAGGCGAACTTCGATGCCCAGTGGATGTAATATACCATAAATCCTTTATTGTATAGTGTAGGTTTATTCTAAGTTACTATGCCATAATTTCTTTATTGTATAGAGTAGGTTTGTTCTTAATTCCTACAAGTTACCGTATATGCCATCATTCGCTATCTGAAAAAACCGGTGAAAATCTGATGTAGGCGACCGGGCCGAAACATTCGCCTCTAACGGGCCTGCATTTTAGCGGGCCACAATTTGGCCGGCGTGCAACTTTCTTGGGCCTGAAAGGCCATTGGGGCCTTCACACTTTGCGCCAGGCCCACAACTTACACGGGCCTCCATTCGGCCCAAAGTTTAGTTGGGCCTTTAGTGGACCCAACGCTTAGTTGGGCCCATGTAGCTTCGGGCCATTAACAGGACTGAATATTCTGCTGGCCTGTTATGGCCCAGAAGATACCATGGGCCTTTAGCAGGCCGAAATGCATGTTGGGCCTCAATTTTCAATAGTCGTCCATGGGCCTTTAGCAGGCTGAAATGTATGTCGTGCCATTATTAGCCCAGTTATATGACGGGCCATTACCAGGCCGAAACATATCTCGGGCCTTAGTTGGCCCACTGATATCATGGGCCTTTAAGAGGCCAAAAGCTTAGTAGAGGCATCAATGGGCCGAATTATACGACTGGCCTTTAACAGGCCCAAAGTCACGTTGGGCTAAACTGTTGCCACCTTGATCACGGGCCGTTAGTGGGCCGGATGTTGCGTTGGACCATATATGGCCCATTGGCAGCACGAGCCATTCCCAGGCCGAAAGACACACCGGGCTGAAGTGGGCCCATGTCTACATCGGGCCTCTAACAGGCCGAAATGTCACTAGGCCGTAATTGGGCCCAAATACTCGGCGAACAAATAACGGGCCAGATCTGGCTTTGGGCCGTAAATGGGCCATGTTTAAGCAGGCCGTTAGTGGGCTGGCCCACTAGTACCTGAGTAAATACTATGGGCCATTGACTGGGCCGGCCTTTTTAACCTACATGGGCCTCTGTTGGGCCCTGCCACATGTCGATGTATCATAGGCACATCTCCTCCGTTGGATGGACGACATCTGGCCCATCGAGGAACCGACACATGTTTCCTCCGGCCAATGATGATTTTACACGTGGAAAATACCCATTGGTCTTGGCTGTTAACGGGTTATCGGATCCAAACCGGAACCCGATAGCTTAACGGCGACCCGTTACGGTGGATGCCACGTGTCGGTTACCCTTGACGAAAGCACTTCCATGATGTGCCATTTATCGTCATGGAAGTAGACACTTCCGTGATGATAATTTTGGTATTGTCATGGAACACTTCTACGACAGCACAGGTCTGACTATCTTGATTCTGTCATAAAATCGTCATGGATGTACATGCATGACAGAAAACGTGACCTACTGAGACAAACACGTATCATCACAGAAGTGTATTTTTTTGTAGTGGTGCACTTTGATCCAAATGATGCCCAATTACAAAGATCTCAAGCCCACGGAAGTCATTGGTAGAATTGTTGCTCATGAGATGTCATTCAAGGATAAGGAAGAGCTCCACAACAAGTCAAGTGGTGCTTACAAAGCTTCAAGTGATGCTCCTACAACACCAAGTGAGAAACAAGTCTCTAATGAAGAACTGAGCTTAATGGTGAAGAACTTCAACAAGTTCTACAAGAATAGAAGCAAAGAGAGAAGCTCCAAGTCAAGATCCTACAATGACAAAAGATATTCTAGTCGTGATCGTAATTGCTACAATTGTGGAAGACCCGGACACTACTCCAATGAGTGTACGGCTCCCTACAAGAAAAGAGAAGACTCGCCAAAAAGGAGGAGTTGAAGAGATGAATCACCTCCAAAAGAGAGAAGGAGTAGAGATGACCATTATGAACGAAGACCCTCTCGTAGAAGCAAGGATTCAGAAAGGAAGGACAAGTCATCAAAGAGCTACACAAGACGAAGACATCAAGCTCACATTGGTGAATGGGTATCCAGTTCCGACTCCGACAACTACTCCGAGAGAATCTATCACTCCGACTCCGACTATACTCAAGATGAAGGTGTAGCCGGTCTTGCACTTGTGTCATCCAACTCCTACGACATATTTGACTTACCAAATGAAGGAATTGGAAGATGCTTCATGGCTAAAGGCCCTCAGGTATCACACCCCGAGTATGTTGATTTCAATAGTGATGAAGATGATTTGCTAGGTGATGATGATTTACTTGTTAAAAACACTAGTGATGAAAACTATGATGAACTTGCTAGTAATCATGCTAATCAAGATGAAATGAATGACAATGATAAGAAGGAGATTGAGCGTCTAACTAAAGAACTAAACACTCTTAAGTTAGCTCATGAAACAACTCAAGAGGATCATAGAGAACTCTTAAAGACTCATGAGAAGCTACGCTTCGAGAAGCTAAATTTAGAGCAAGAGCATGAGTTTCTAAAAGCTATCAATGATGATCTTCGAAAGAAGAGTTCTTCTTATCTTGCCAAATGTCTCCTCTTCTCTACTTACATGCCACAAGTAAAATCTAGCAACAAGAGCAAGAAAGATTCTTCCTCTAGTAGTAACAATAGCCATGTTAAATCAAATATTGTTGCTTCTAGTAGTTCTCTTGATTCCACTAATGATTCTCTTAGCCAAGTTACACTTGAGCAAGAAAATAGCTTATTGAAGGGAGTTATAGAGAAAGGTGTTTTACAAGAGCCTTGCCGGGAGTAAGCAATTTGAGTAAATTGTACGCAAGCAAGGAAGGCACCGGAAGAATCAAGGTGTTGGTTTTGAACGAAAGTTCAATGCCAATGGAGTTGAGTGGGAAGAAGATCAATACTGTCGGGGGACGACACCTATGGGATCCCCGAGAGACCCCTTTACGATTCGGCGGGGGGAGAGGTACACGCAAAGAGCAGAACCAGTGATCGACGCGGGAAGTTTTTACCCAGGTTCGGGCCGCAGATCAGCGTAAAACCCTACTCCTGCTTTGTGTTCTTATTGATGTTCTTGAGCCCAGCCTTCAGGAGCGCTCGCAATGAACAGTGCGTTCAAAGAGCAGCTACGCATGCAGAATGGGCCAGAAGTTCTCCTCCTCTGTAGCAGTTGCCTTGGGCCTCCTTTTATATGCTCAAAGGGGTCTCCACAGTGGCAAAATGTACATACATTGAGGTGTAAAGTAGCTACAGGGTATCATACCTAACCCCTGACGGATTAGGACAAGCGCATTTAATGCACCGTGAGGTGTCCGTTTAGGTGTCCTCACTTTCTTGGGGATGGAAAAAGGGGCCATCCCATCAGCACCGCTTAAGCTCTCCTCCACTGGCACGTTGCCACGCATCCAGAGAAGGACCCAGAATGTCAGGCTTTGTTACTGTGCCGGAGCGATGGCATAGTGGCAGAATCTCGCCAGGCGCCGATCCTTGCCAGGCACCAATCCTTGCCGGGCGCCAGGGCTTGCCGGGTGCCGAGCTTTGCTGGGAACCAAGCCTTGTCGGGTGCCGAGGCTTGCCGGGCTCCACGGGCCATCCCGGCAAGGATCTTGCCGGGGAGGCTGGCCTTCGATTACCAGCTTTGCTTATTTGCTGATTCTTAGATCTCTGACTTGATGATTTCCTTGATGACTTAAATCGACCTCGAGCTGATCCCGGCAAGCCTTGCCGCGAGGACGGCTACAACTGCCCTTGCACAAGTAAGGGGTACTAGTGGCCCAATACTTAGTACACCGACAGGAGCCCCCGGGCCTGGGCCACACACGAGTGCGAGGCGTTGTTGGGCTAGGCCCAAACAGTGCACGGGCACGCGTGGCAGGGAATTAACTGCTCGTAAAGATCTTGTTTTACTGTGCCCCCACTACGCGCACGGAGCGCGTGATGTGGGAAGTGTGCCAAAAAGGCTGCAAACTGTTTCGCGCCCACAGAGGCGCATTCATATTGGGGGATAAACAAGGTGGCCCCGCTCTTTCCCCATAAAAAGGAGAAGTCGTGGAGGCGCATACCTATTCACCCCCCCTCTTCTTCCCAATCTGGCCATCGCCATCGCCTTCCTCTGCTCGAGCTCAGAGCGAAACCTTTCTTCTCTTCTGCTCGCTGCTCTCGCGCCCGTTCCGTCCTCCGGCTTCCATCTCCACAGTCGCCATGCCGCCCAAGGCCAGCAAAGGCAAGGGCACGGACAAGGAGTCGAAGGCTGAAGTTCCGAAAAGCGAACTGGTGAAGATGCAGAAGAGGCTCGTCGTCTTCCCTCCGACGCTCGACGCCGAAACCTTGAAGGGACGATACCAATGCATGTGGGCGAAGGGAACACAAGCTCACCCCGCCACACGCGTAATCCCAGGTGCTAGTTCCAAAGGCGGATCGGACAGATACCCCTTCTTCACTGCGTACTTTTATTGCGGGCTCTGTCCACCTTTTTCAGATTTCTTCAACGACATCATGTATACATACGGCTTCCGCCTTCTTGATTTCACGCCGAATGCCGTATTTTGCATGTCGATCTTTGCCCATCTTTGTGAAAATTTCGCCGGCGTGATCCCCAATTCTGCTCTTTTCCGCCACTATTTCTATCCTCGAATCCAAAAGGGAGAGGCTCTCTCTGGATCTATTGCTTGGATTCCAAGGGCCTGGAACAAAGAGATATACCCAGATGGAGTTTACCGCAAAAAGTGGGACGAGTGGCGGGCCGAATGGTGCTGGATCCAGGAAGCAGATCCTCATCCTTTTTGCCATCCCCGGCGACAGAAGGTGGTCCGCGGCAAGGATTGGGGCGATCTCGCCGCAGAAGACGAGAAGCTCACAATCGCCACTACCAGGATCCTTCGCTTGAAGGCTGCCGGGCTGACAATGGAGATGATCGGCTTCGACTTCCTCCGCCGCCGCATCGCCCCTCTGCAGAATAGGGGGAGGCCAGCCTGGGAGTATAAGAACACAGCGGATGTCATGAGGCTGCGCCCCGGGCTGAACAATAACTTGACTGTTATGCAGCTTGGCGCTCTCCGCCAGAAGTTATTCCAGCGCGAAGACAAGCACCAGCTGCCGGCAAGGATCGTCCCCTTGTGCAACAACTCTGCACTGGGGTCGATCATTGCCTTCTTGCCGATGTTCAATGCCCACGGCCTTGACCCGACCTGGGTCGAGCCAAGCGAGGAAGAAGTGCAGAAATTCTTCGACAATCTGATGGAGAAGCCTGTCCGGCAAGAGTCAGATCTTATTCGCGCCACCACAGATCAGGAGGTAGCATACATTGCTACCAGAGTGGAGGAAGCGAATCTTGCCGCCGAGGCCGGCAGTATTGGCTTCACAGAGTGGGAAGCCAGCCATGCAGAGGTGGTGGTGGAGGCAAAACCTGCCGAGGAGAGCAAGGTTGCCGGGGAAGAAGGCGGCGCAGTTGCCGAAAGCTCATCCGGCGACGACACGGCCGAGGAGGAGACGCAAGAAGAGCCCTCGCCCCCGAAGAAGACAAAGCGTGTCCTTCGAAAAGCCGCATCGGGCGTCCCGGCAAGCCAGCCTACATCGAGCGGCGAATCCCCCGGCAAGAAAGTGGCCGGCAAGGCCGGACCGCGGCAGGGGGCCCGTCAACAGCCCGCGCGGCGCGCGAGACGCACACCAGCGGCCACCATCGGAGCGGCAGGAGGGTCTCGTACAACCGTGCCAGAAGCTGCCCCGGCGCCTGCCACAGCCAAGCGGCCCAAGACCCCTCCTCCGCCTCCCCACTCAGACGCCGCAACGGAGGTCGACTTCGACATCTCCGGCTTCAGTCCGGAGCGAGAGGAAGAAGAGTGAGTACCTATCACAACTTCCACCTTCCAATCTGCGTCAGTCTTACTGACTTACTTGTATTGTTTCTGCAGTGACACAGAAACCTTGCTGGAGAGAATGGCGAAGAGGTCAAGGACTTCTATGGGCGACGAGCCCCCGGCAGGCTCCACTAGCGTGCCAGAGACCGTCATCGTGAGCCCGGAGCCTAGTCCTCAACGCAGCCCCCAGCGTAAGTTTATTGTCCCTTTTTCCTGTTGGCTGGTGCCGAGGCTTCCATTCTTGTCGCTAATATCTTCGGGTTCGCAGGAGAAGAACGGCAACAAGGAGAAGATTGCCCCATTGTGCCTCCTTCATCGACCGCTCTGCCCACAAGCACATCTCCGGCAAGAGATCCTGCCGACGAGCCCGTCCGGATTGAGGAAGAGCCGACAAGCACGGACTCCGGCAACCCACCCCCGGCAACCGGGGTTGCCGGGAGAGGCGAAGCCACCTCTCGACAGCCCGACGCAGGTACTCGACCGCCTCAGAGTGCTAGTTATTCTTTTCCCCTTACTTCTTTATCCTTGATCACTTCAAAATTTAAAAACTCGATCTTATTCTGACTTCCTCCTTCACCCTTCAGAGTTCTCTGCGATGGAACATATGGACGTCGACGCCGTCATCGAGGAGACCGCCAGGGATGCTGCTGCCGAAGCGGCCAGGATCACTGCCAGCGAGGCCACCAAGGATGATGTTGCCGGGGCCGGTGATGCTCTTGACGGGGAGGCCGCCAAGACAGCACAAAAGGAAATCGCGGAAGAACCTGCTGAAGAGGGCGACAGGGAGGCTGGGGACCATACTGACGGCATTCCTGCCGCAGGAGCGCCAGGCGCTGCATCGGCCACGGAGCCCCCTGCCACTGGTGAGGCGGCCACTGAAGACCAGCCATCAACATCTGACGAGCCCTCATCCAGCAAGTACCTCAAGGTTGGCGAGAACCTGTTCATCAACTTGCCGGGGACGGCAAGCGCTGGGGCACCAGCCGAAGGAGAAGTTTTTGAGGAAATTATTGCCGCTGCCGGGCTCGAAGTTGTTGACGATCCCAGCACTAGTAGTGGCAAGTCTGAAGAGGATCGGCTCCTTCAGGCCATGGGCGAGAACTTCCGCAAACTCCAGGCTCTCCATCGCGCCCGGAAAGACAAGGCGGACTCCAGAATGGCAGTTGTTGAGGCGGCCGAAGGAGATTTCCAAAGGCGCGTCACACAAATGCAGATCTGGCACACCGAGGCCCTCCAAGAGTTGGTTGCCGGCCGGGAACAAGTGAGCCAGCAGTGGAATGAGATCCTCCTGAAGCAATCAGACATGGAGAAGGCGCATGATGAAGCTGTTCAAAGGATTGCTGCCGAAGATGCCCTCCTGACGGGGCGCCGCGTTGCTCTTGATGCTCATGAGGAAGATCTCACTGCTCGTGAGCAGGCGCTCGCCGCCAAGCTTCGCAGCAAGGATGAAGACATTGAAAATCTTGTCGCGCGGCGGACCCAGGAGCTGGAGCAGAAGCACAAGGAGGCGCTCGAAGCTCTAACTGCAAGTCACGCCGGCAAGCTCAAAGAGGCCGTCAATGCTGCCGAAGTTGCAGAGGCCGCCAGGAATGAGCTGAGCGACAAAGTGAAGAGGCTGGAGACAGATCTCGACGAGCATGGCAAGGAGCTCTCGACGCTCAAGGGGGACAGGGAAAAAACCCTCCACTCCATGGCGGAGATGCAAGTCGCCCTATCCGACAAGACCAAGCAGCTCTCCTCTGCGGCCGATGATATTGCGGTTCTGGAGCTGAAGCTGACCACGCTGCAGAAATCTCTCGAGGCCGGCAGGGCCCGTGAGAAGGCTCTACTCAAGGATCTCCAAGGAGAGAGGAACCTGCTCAAGAGCGCCGCCGCTGCCCAGAACGAGTACGAGAAGGGAGTGGAGATCTGGACTGGTCGTCTCATCGCTGCCGCAGAGAAGCTTACCGCAGAACTGTCAACCATGGGCTTGTCGAACTTCAGATATTCTTCCGAGGAAAGAATATCCCCAAGCGCGAGATTGACGATGTTCTTTGAAAGCATCATCAACGCGTTGAGGGCGCTCCAGTCTAGCCGGGCGACCCAACTGGCGAACAAGACTCACCGGCTTTGCCGGGCCGTCCTTCGCAAGGTGCTCCTCAAAGTGGTGCACAACAATCCCGGCATCGACCTCTCCAGCGCACTCGGCCACCTGCCCAAGGATGCAAATGTTGAGGCGCTTGAGAAGTGCATCGCGCCGATCCTTGAGAAGGTGGACTCCATCAAAAGGATCGAAGGCCAGCGCAGGGTTGAGTGCTTCCCTTTTATTCTTGCCGCCATCATCTCATGTAAAAGATAGTTAAGTCTCGAGTTAGGACTGCGGCAACTCATGGATGTAATATAATTTAACTATGTTTAGGCTCATGCTAGCTACTTTCCTTGTCTGATTCCTTTATGTATGGAGTTCATCCTACGCTTACTGAAAAACTTGCCGGCGCGCAACCTGCCACGAGCGCTGGGTGCGGGACTTCAGCAGCCTGCCGGAGGCGCAGCGGCCGGCAAGACTCCTTGGCGTTCTTAGTGCAGCCACTTAAATCGTTGAGCGGACTCGAAACAAAATAAGGGCGCAACTGATTACAACAAGGGTTCCTTCGCGTGCAGATTTTCCATACAAGAGTCGGAATCGTCCAAGGAATAAAATGTCATAAAGAAAAACTTGCTCTGAGTTTTTAGGACTTAGCTTTCTGTCTTTGTCCTTCCTCCGGCAAGCATACGATTCCGAACGTCTCAACAACTGGTATTCATGTCTCCCTTCCCCCCCCCCCCCCCCGGCAAATGTGCACGCGAGGATCCTTCTGTCTTTAAGAAAAAGAAAGAAGAGAAAATGAAGAGATGAAACCTTGGCAAGTTCGTGTTTAGAACTTACCGGGATCAGGTGTTATACATCATCTTAGACAAACATGCATATATGAATGTGAACATGAGAATCAATAAGGAAATGTACAACACTTAAATTTATTCATCTGTGCTCAGGGTCTGCGCCTGGCTTTGTACAAAGGATCACATGCCTTGTCGGCAAGACTTGTACAAAAAGGTGGTTGCCGGGAGCCCCCGGCAACCGCGCCTTATGGATAGAACTTGCGAAGATGTTCGATATTCCAGGAATTACTCACTGGAACGCCATCCTCGGTCTCCAGGCGGACAGCGCCAGGCCTGGTGACTCGTACTACCCGATAAGGGCCTTCCCACTTTGGCGTCAACTTGTTTGAATTCTTGGCGGACTGAATCCATCGAAGAACAAGGTCGCCTTCCTCAAGGCTTCGGGCATGAACTTTGCGGCTATGATAGCGGCGCAAAGCTTGCTGGTAGCGTGCAGCTCGCACAGCAGCCTGAAGATGATTCTCCTCAAGGAGCACAGCGTTATCTTGCCGCAGTTGCTCTTGCTCAAGCTCATCATAAGCGAGCACTCGAGGAGATCCGTATATGAGTTCCGTGGGGAGAACTGCTTCCGCTCCATACACTAGAGCGAAGGGCGTCTGGCCGGTGGCTCGATTTGGTGTCGTTCTGATTGACCAAAGAACCGCCGGCAACTCATCAATCCAGCGTCTTCCGCACTTTTTCAGCCTGTCAAAAGTTCTGGTCCTGAGACCGCGCAGCACTTCAGCATTGGCCCTCTCCGCTTGGCCGTTGCTTCTCGGGTGAGCAACAGAGGCAAAACAAATCTTGCCGCCAAGGTCTTGGACGTACTGCATGAAGGTGCGACTTGTTAACTGCGTGCCGTTGTCGGTGATGATCCTGTTAGGCACACCGAAACGGCAAACAATTCCTTTGAAGAACTTGACAGCCGACTGCGCTGTCACCTTCCTCACTGCTTCCACCTCCGGCCACTTTGTGAACTTGTCGATAGCAACGTACAAGTACTCAAAGCCCCCGGCAGCACGGGGAAGGGGCCCAGTATGTCGAGCCCCCAGACCAAAAATGGCCAGGAGAGAGGGATTGTTTGAAGAGCTTGAGCTGGCTGATGTAATTTCTTCGAATGAAACTGGCACGCTTCACACCTGGTTACTAGTGTAGTCGCATCCTGGAGGGCGGTGGGCCAAAAGAAACCTTGCCGGAATGCTTTTCCGGCAAGCGCTCTTGACCCTATGTGAGAACCACATATGCCCCCATGAATCTCTGCCAACAGCTGTAGTCCATCCTCCCGAGAAATGCACTTCAATTTCACACTGTTTGGTCTCTTTCTGTACAGGACGTCATCGACGAACTTGTACATAACAGACCGACGGGCTACTCTCTCCGCTTCTTCTTGTTCCTCAGGGAGTTCACCTGTCTGAAGGAAATGGACAATGTGCTGCGCCCATGCTGGAGCCTGAGGCTCGACAACTAGGACTAAAGGCATCTCATCCGCCGGGGGAACATTTGTCTCGACAGCAAGGGCCTGAGGCCCTGCCGGAGCCTGTTGTTCCCCGGCAGGCGTGTCGATCCCGGCAACTTCCTTGCCGGTGGCTCCGGGGAGCTCTGCCGGGAAGTACTGGCCAGAGTTCAACTTTCTTCTCTTTTCTTGCCGCATCGATGGCGCCACGGATGGTTGAGTCAATTGGAGCACAAAAGTTCCTGGTTCCACAGGCAACTTGAGGGCAGCACGCTTTGACAGGTCGTCAGCAACGCTGTTCTCGGCACGAGGGACATGCTCCATTTGGAGACCGTCAAAGCGCTCTTCCAATTTCCTCACTTCATCTACGTAGGCCTGCATCAATGGGCTTTGATAGTTCTTGTTGACCTGCCTGACGACAAGCTGTGAATCACCTTTGATAATGAGCTTTTTAATACCAAGGTCTGCCGCGATCCTAAGACCGGCAAGCAAACCTTCGTACTCTGCAGTGTTGTTGGTTGAACTCTCCCGGGGAAAATGCATTTGGACTACATACTTGAGGTGCTCTCCGGTGGGTGCGACAAGCAGCACACCAGCACCGGCGCCTTGCAGCGAAAAAGCCCCGTCAAAGTACATAACCCATTGCTGATCGATTTCCTTGCCAGGGAGACTTGTTTCTTGAACTTCTTCGTCTGGCGTCGGGGTCCATTCTGCAATGAACTCCGCCAAGGCCCTGCTCTGAATTGTGGAAGTACTTTCAAACTTAAGACCAAAGCTGGACAGCTCCAACGCCCACTCCACGATCCTGCCGGTTGCCTCCGGATTTTGCAAAATCCGTTGCAACGGAAAGCGAGTGACGACGGTGATATCATGTGCTTGAAAATAATGGCGCAGCTTTCTTGAGGCCATAAGGAGGCCAAAAAGCAACTTCTGCACACCAGAATATCTTGACCTAGCCCCCTGTAAAAGGGAGCTAACAAAATAAACTGGGCGCTGCATCACCTTTTTCTTCTGCACGGGCTCTTCTGTTTGCGCAGATCATGTCTTGCCGGGATCAACCCTTGCTGGGGAAGATCTTGCCACGTCATCTGGCGGTCCTGCCGCTGATGTTGCCTCCTCATCAGCTTCCCTCTGCGCCACCAGCGCAGCACTAACCACTTGATTTGTCGCCGCCAGATACAGCAGCAACGGTTCTTGTGGTTTAGGTGCGACTAGCGTCGGCGGAGAAGAAAGGTATTTCTTCAAATCTTGCAGCGCCGCCTCCGCTTCCGGAGTCTATTTCATTGGACCTGCCTTCTTCAAAATTTTGAAGAAGGGCAGGGCGCGCTCAGCAGATTTGGAAATAAACCTGCTTAGAGCAGCAACACAGCCGGCAAGACAACGCACATCCTTGACGCGTCTCGGCGCTTCAATTTGCTCAATGGCTCTGATCTTGTCGGGGTTAGCTTCGATTCCCCGGCTAGATACAAAGAATCAGAGGAGCTTGCCGGAAGGAACACCGAACACGCACTTCTCAGGATTGAGCTTCAAGTTGATCTTGCGCAAGTTCGCAAATGTTTCTTCTAAGTCTTGAATGAGCGTTGCTTTATCCTTAGTTTTGACCACTATATCATCCATATACACCTCCATATTTCTATGGAGTTGTGGCTCAAAACCAATCTGGATTGCTCTGGCAAATGTTGAACCAGCACTTTTCAACCCGAAAGGCATTCGTATAAAACAATACGTACCACATGGGGTGATAAAGGCGGTCTTCTCTTCATCTTCCTTTGCCATAAAAATCTGATGATACCCTGAATAGGCATCAAGGAAGGACAGGAGATCACAACCAGCGGTGGCATCCACAATCTGGTCGATGCGCGGCAAGGGAAAAGGATCTTTTGGACAAGCTTTACTGATATCTGTATAATCGATACAAAGCCTCCATTTCCCGTTCGCTTTCCGCACTACAACCGGATTGGCCAACCAGGTTGGATGAAGCACTCCTTTGACCAGTCCTGCCGCCTCCAGCTTCTTAATTTCTTCGGCAATGAATTCTTGCCGCTCCAAAGCCTGTTTCCTCACCCTTTGCTTGACGGGCCGCGCATGAGGGCAGACAGCAAGGTGGTGCTCAATCACTTTCCTGGGAACGCCGGGGATGTCAGACGGTTGCCATGCAAACACGTCGACATTCGCCCGCAGGAAAGCAATGAGCGCGCTTTCCTATTTGTCATCTAGGGTGGAACTTATGGTGAAAGTTCCCCCCGTCCCGTCCTCCCTGGCAGGCACCTTCTTGGTTTCCGGCGGGGCAGCCTTGGACTTCTTGTTCTTGCCGGTGGAACTCTCTGGTACGTCCTCGACGGAAGCGCAGCACTCCGAGGAGGTGCGCTTGCCGGAGTTTGCGCCAAGGTTCCTGCCGGTCTTCTTCTTCTCCCCGGGAGTTCTAACGGCAGGAGCAAATGCCTTGATGGCAGGTGCTGCAACTGCTTCCTGGTAAAGTTGGTCGGCACAGATGAGCGCATCCTTCTTATCGGAATGGATAGTGATGACGCTCAACGGCCCAGGCATCTTCAAGACGTTGTATGCGTAGTGTGATGCCGCCATAAACTTAGCCAGCGCTGGCCGACCAAGGATCCCATTGTATGACATGGGGATCTTGGCGACATCAAACACCACCTTTTCGGTCCTGAAGTTAAGCTCGCTGCCAAATGTTACCGGCAGCGTGATCTTGCCCTTAGGTTGGGTTCTTCCCGGGTTGACCCCTTGAAACATACCCGTTTCCTCGAGGTCTTCGTCGGGAATCTGAAGCTTTGTGAGCACATCTGGTGAGATTAAGTTTAGGCCGGCCCCGCCGTCAACTAACATCTTCGTCACCTTGAGGTTGCGAATTGTCGGGGAAACCAACAATGGCAAACACCCGACCGCAGTTGTGCGATCAGGGTGATCCTCGGCGTCAAAGATGATAGGCGTGCTGGACCATTTCAGAGGCCTACATGCATCGGGGGATGGCTCTGCCGCATTAACCTCCCGCACCCACTGTTTAAGTTAGCGGTGGGAAGAATGCAGCGAGGCACCCCCATCAATGCACATAGCCTCCGTAGCCTTCTGGAATTCCTGCTCACTAGACTCGTCATCTTCTTCATCATCATCCCCTTCTTTATCTCGGCCCCGAGCGGGCCGATCCTTCTGCTGCTTGGCCTTGCCGCGGTGACCTCCTCGGCCACCGCGTTTCTTGCCGGACCCCTCAGCACCATCTTGGGCCTTCTCCTTATCTCGCCTCTTGTATTCGGCCTTCTGCTTCTCGGCAAGCTGCTCAACTTGCCGGCAGTTCTGGAGATCGTGGCCCTTAGTGTGATGGATCTTGCAATACTGCTTGCCGGAGTTCTCTGACTTGTCGGCAGCCGCCAAGGCCTGACAGGAAGGGCACCCGGCAAGATCCTTGCCGGGGTTGCCAACCTTGGCCTTCTTGGTGGCGCCAGGGTTGCCGGATTCCTCGACGGCAAGCACGGCCTTGCCTCCGCGCTTCCTATTCCGCCGCCGGCCTTTCCTTGACGGAGCCGCGGCATCTTCTTCTTCTGAGTCGCCTGTCGCTCCAACAGCTTCACCGGGGAGTTTCCTCCCCTCTTCAGCTCGAGCACACTTGTCGGCCAAAGTGTAAAGCTCGGCAATACTCCTGACTTTGTTCATTGCCAGCTCTTCCCGCATCCTGCGGTTATGCACGTTCTGATGGAACGCGCTAATGACAGCGGCAGGATGAACATCAGGAATATTATATTGCACCTGGCTGAACCTCTGCATGAACTTGCGCAGGGACTCGCCCTCCTTCTGAGGGATGATGTGCAAATCACTTTCTTGGCCAGGAGCTTGGTGGCCTCCAACAAAGGCGCCAACAAACTGATGGCACAGACCTGACCAGCAAGAAATAGAATCCTCCGGCAGATGCATCAACCACGACCTGACGTTGGGTTTGAGCACCAACGGGAAGTAGTTGGCAAGTATCTTGTCATCTCGGCCTCCAGCAGCTTGCACCGCAATGGTGTAGATGCTCAGGAACTCCGAGGGATGGGTCTTGCCGTCATATTTCTCCGGGACCTCTGGCTTGAAGGTTCGGAGATTGGGCCACTGGACTTGCCGCAGCTCACGGGTAAACGCTGGAGGTCCTACCTCGTAAGGCAAGTCTCCTACGTTCCCTGGCGCGGGCTCGTCGACAACTGGCCCCGCGCGCTTATCGGACTGATAGCGCGCTTCCCGTCGCCGCTCGATGGTTGTTCGAGTGTCCTCCTTGCCTCGTTCCTGGAGAACCAGACGCTGATCACGGCGCATCCGTGGATCGGACGACGCCGTGGAAACTTCTTCATGGCGGTCGACTTGCTGAGTCGTCGGCCGCTGCTGACGCCGCGGAGGAGAGTGCACGGTAGTTGCACCACCTCCGGTTTTCTCTGCACCGGCTCGCGTCGGATCGATGGGCCTCCGCTGAGAGGGCCCTGCCTCTTGCGGTCCATCCTTGTTAGCGAAGCCGATAAGGCTCTGGATAGTAGCTCGCCACTCCTCCATCTTCTCCGGGGCGGGAGGAAAATCGAGGAGCAGCTGTGCACGTGCCAAGGCTTCCGCTGGCGTAGGTGGCGGCGACAAGTGCGAGGTACGTGAGGTGCTCTAACTCCTAACCAAGTTAGAAGGAGCACCGCCACGGTCACGCGACCGTGCACCACCTTCGCCGGCAGCTTGGTGTGCATGCTGGTCCCGCGCATCTTGGGATCTATGCGCAGAAACCTTTTCGTGAGGACACCCCGAACCACCAGCGCCATGATGTCGCTCATCTCGCACGACCTGAGCAGGTTGCGAGGCTCGTGCCGGCGCGGGAGCTCCAGCAGGCGCTCTTCGATCTCTAGAGTTTGTTGTGCCACCCGTAGGCAACACAACACCATCTCTAGATCCAGCGGCGCGCAAGTTACCACTGCCACTGCGAACGATACCGCTCGCTTGGCTTGGGTCACCAGAACACCGCGGGGGTTCCAGTCCTCTTCCTTCTGCACCCACACCATCGCCTGCCTGCGAAGGCGCGGGCAAAACGGACCCGGACGGTTGTGCTGCCGCAATGTTCTTCTTCTTGGGCGGCATGATGATGAAGATGATGAAGGAACTAGGGCGTCAACCACCAGATCAGGTTCACGCAAACCTCAATCCCCCTACCTGGCGCGCCAAAGATGTCGGGGGACGACACCTATGGGATCCCCGAGAGACCCCTTTACGATTCGGCGAGGGGAGAGGTACACGCAAAGAGCAGAACCAGTGATCGACGCGGGAAGTTTTTACCCAGGTTCGGGCTGCAGATCAGCGTAAAACCCTACTCCTGCTTTGTGTTCTTATTGATGTTCTTGAGCCCAGCCTTCAGGAGCGCTCGCAATGAACAGTGCGTTCAAAGAGCAGCTACGCATGCAGAATGGGCCAGAAGTTCTCCTCCTCTGTAGCAGTTGCCTTGGGCCTCCTTTTATATGCTCAAAGGGGTCTCCACAGTGGCAAAATGTACATACATTGAGGTGTAAAGTAGCTACAGGGTATCATACCTAACCCCTGACGGATTAGGACAAGCGCATTTAATGCACCGTGAGGTGTCCGTTTAGGTGTCCTCACTTTCTTGGGGATGAAAAAAGGGGCCATCCCATCAGCACCGCTTAAGCTCTCCTCCACTGGCGCGTTGCCACGCATCCAGAGAAGGACCCAGAATGTCAGGCTTTGTTACTGTGCCGGAGCGGTGGCATAGTGGCAGAATCTCGCCAGGCGCCGATCCTTGCCGGGCACCAATCCTTGCCGGGCGCCAGGGCTTGCCGGGCACCGAGCTTTGCTGGGAACCAAGCCTTGTCGGGTGCCGAGGCTTGCCGGGCTCCACGGGCCATCCCGGCAAGGATCTTGCCGGGGAGGCTGGCCTTCGATTACCAGCTTTGCTTATTTGCTGATTCTCAGATCTCTGACTTGATGATTTCCTTGATGACTTAAATCGACCTCGAGCTGATCCCGGCAAGCCTTGCCGCGAGGACGGCTACAACTGCCCGTGCACAAGTAAGGGGTACTAGTGGCCCAATAATTAGTACACCGACAAATACCCCAAGACGAAGTTTTGTCCTCAACAAGAGAAGTATGACCCCACTTCTTTCAAGGGAACACAAGCTCAAGATGATCTTCCACCACAAGACCACAAGCTAAAAGGCAAGGACAAGCTTCAAGAAGAGATTGACTCATTTGAAGAAGCTCCTAAGGCCATGGTCAAGTGGGTTCCCAAGACTAGGTCAAGCTCTACATCATCAAGTTCAACTACAACTCCAAGGATTCCCATCAAGTTGATGTGGATCCCAAAGAAGAACTAGAGTGTTCTTGAGGGTGACTCCGCCAACATACTTCACTTATATTCATTTTGGCAAGGACTTGTGCAATCAACTTCCATATCTTGCACTAGTTCATGGAGTCACAAACCCTCTTGTTGGTAAGACAAGGGACAAGGTAACCTAATGCTTTCATGGACATCAACATATGTGCAATTCACTCTATGTCTATGGATATCCTTGTATGTTCCTTGTGGGACTAACCCGTGTAGGTATTGAAAGTGCAACACTCCAATGGATTGCTCCAAATGATCTACATCAACATTGAGCATTCACATCTTCACTATCTACATGAAGTCATCATCGACAAAACCCAAGGTTAGTTCATCCCTCTTAGGGGGGATATCACATCTAGGGGGAGCTTTGCTCTAAAAATTGAGCTAAAGCCAATCTAATGGTGTGAACACATTAATGCTTTATGTAAAAGTGGTAAGCCCACTTGTGCTTAAACGATGAGTATGACCTATGATCAAATGTTCTCATTTGACTCCTAAGTCAATATACTCATATATAGATGACCTAGTCATCGTCAATTGCTTGATAGATGCTAGAATTGTTTGTGCATGCTTTGACACATGTTTCATTTGCTATCTTATTATGTGAGCATGTTGGTTCCATAATTTCTTCATTCGAGGACATCCATTTGTTGTTTTGATTGTCTTGGTTTTTATTGGCCAAATGGATGGACAAGAATGCCTAAGAACCTTCTTTGGCTATCTATGCTTTTCTCGTCTCAAACTCTATTCATGCTACATCACAAAAAATTGAACAAGTCTTTTTCGGACCCTTTGGGTGAGGAGCACTCGGAGTCACCGATCCGTCAAGGGCTCCTTTCCAAAACCCTCTTGTGTATTTCGATCAGACCAACTCACACATATTCGGTCCCACCGAAATCACCTGACTGATCTAGGTTTTCATCTCGGTGATACCGATAAGAATGACTCGGTCCTACCGAGTTGCACTAACTGCACGCAGTTTTGCATCTTGGCGCCACCGAAGCATTCCATTCAGTGCCACCAACATCATATGGGTATATATATCCTGCAAACCCATACAATTGAAAATTACTTCAAACCACTCGAGCTCACGCCCCATTGATGCCGCCGCCTTGGTCTTCGGATCATCGTCGTCTCTGCCTGTGCGCCTTCGCCGCAGGTCTCCGTCGCCGTCAACGGGATCTCCACCACCGTTGTCGCCATAGCGAATGGTCACCAAGTTAGGGTACGGTTCGATCTCTTTGTGCTATTCCCCTTTCCGATTCTATGCACAAAGATAATGCCTAGCTTCTTGACACCCATGAGAACTTTCTATCCACAGAAAAGCTCCTTTAGATTAGATTCGATGAAAAATTTTAGGGTTAGGTTTCCGCCGAGCTCATCTCGGACCGACCGAAATGAACCTTTCGGTCCCACCGATTGGCCCTGGCCATTGCACTTAGTACAACTCGATGCCACCGAAGTGTACTTATCGGTGAGACCGGAAGCAAAACCTCAGTGAAACCCTAGCATCTCAGAGTCACCGAACCACAACTCGGTCTGATCAATCTTGTGTGTTTAGACTCTGTTATTGCTTCGATGTCATTGAGATTTACATATCGGTAGCTCCGAAATGCTTTTTGCAGAAAACTAAAACAAAAGTTTTGATTCAAATTTTTGAAAAACAAGCTGCTTTTTGTGATGCTCATCCACTCTGCCCATACCTATCTATTCATAGGGTCTGTCTGCAAGATGTCTGATGCAAGTGACAGCCAGAACAAGTCAGAGGAAGAGGTTAATCTCAGTGAGGGCACAAGCCCTAGTGGAAGCTATGACGAGGGCAGCAGAAGTACTCCAAGCAATCTGCCCAAAGTTGCCACTAGACAAAGAAAGAAGAGAACCTCAAAAAGTGAGGATGAGGACTTTGTTGTTGAAGAGGAAGTGACCTCAAAGAAAAAAGTGCTCAAGAAAGAGTATGCCACTGCTGCTGCCACTAAGCCAGGTCTCCAAAAGAAGGCCCCTGCAAAGAGAGTTCCTATGTCTAAGGCCAGAAAATCAACAGTTCCACAAGAGACCATGGAATTTACTCTTGAGCCAAGAGAAGAAGAAGAAGAAGAAGTTGCTGATGGGAAGAAAAAGAGGAAAGAAAGAGTGAAGAAGACCATTGCGAAAGTGATTGGCAGACCATCCATGATGGTGGATGATGAAGATGAGGAGGAAGAGGAACCAACTGCACCCCCTGCCAAGTCTCAAAAGCTAATGGCAGATGCCATGAAATCTGCAGGTGCACCCTCCAAGTCCAACACTAAGCCTGCACTAAGGCTGCTGCTCCCAAGAGATCCACAAGAAACATCCCTGCTGCTAAAAAGAACAAGGCCCCAGTGCCAGAGGTTCAGGAGGATGAAGAGCCACAAGTGCTCAGGAAGTTGAAGCCAAAGATTCCAGACCATGATGATGGACATCCAGTGGCTGAAAACATGAAGCTCAGGAAGGATAGTGGACTGAGACCATGGAGGAAAGTTGATCCATATTCAGTGAGGAGGAGAACAGCATGTGACTATCATTTCCATACCAGAGAACAGCAAGACTTTTATGAGACAGTGCTGCTTGACAAGAAGCCCATCATAAACAATATGAAATGGGTGGATTGGAAGTACATAGATGACAATGAAGATTACTTCCCCCATGTTCATGAGAGCTTCATGCTGACAGGTGTTGATGCTTTTGTTGGACAAAAACTTACAAAATGGAATGATGAGATGGTGATGCAGTTTTACTCCACAACACACTTTTGCCCAGATGGAAGAATTGTGTCGATGACTGAGGGCACTAAATACCAGTCATCAATCTCTGAGTGGGCTGCTCTTATCGATGCCCCAGAAGAAGGAGAAAATGATACTGATGTATATGGAAAGCCCAGGATGGATCACAACACTATGGCACACATGTACAAGACCATTCCTGACGAGGCTTTGGAAACATAAAAGTTTGGCTCCATATACTTTCTGCTTGCTGGTTTGGCCACCATAAACTATATCTTGAGGCATACCTTGTTGCCTAAATCTAGAGATGAGAGGATGATCCGTGGCCACTCCATCAACCTGCTCCACTTGTTTGATATACCACGGAAATTCAAAGTCATGAGCCTGATTGTAGAGACAATCAAAAGGACTGCTGCTGATCAGAAGAGGTCATGTGGATATGCACCACACATCCATATGCTTATCAACTCCAAGGTTGGTACAGACACATATCTGCTTGACAGAGAGCACCTTCCTCTTCGGCTAGAGTTTGAAGATAATGAAGTGGTGACGGATGCTTCACATCCAACTTCTGTTGAGGCCCAAGAGAAGGCTGAGAAGGCAAAAGCAGCAAAGGCAGCTAATGCACCCAATGCTTCAATAGTGAATCTCAAGTCAAAGCAAGACCAATTGACATATCTGCTAGAAGCAACTCCGAGGATTGAGCGAAGTCTGGCCAACTTAGCCAAGAACCAGGAGAGCCTCTAGAGCGGATAGTTGAGGACAAAATGTATAATCTTGATGTCAAGGTCACAGCGATACAATCTATTGTGGAGAAGCTGAGATATGATGCTGAGGATAGAGATGACAGACCTACCATTGACAGATTCCAGACAGTGCCTAGGGCACAAAGGTCATCAGCTGTGCCAGTAGCAGACACCAGTACTACACACTCTGCACCTGCCGCCAGTGCCACAGTGCCACCCCCAGTGTCAACACCACCAGCTCAACAGATATCAGCTGAGGCATTTGCAGAAGCAGTTCTCTCAACGCCATCTATGCACACCAGAGCAACAAGTAAGAAGACCCCAGCTTCAGGAGCTCCCGGAGATCGTGCCTAGAGTGTCGTATAGCACTATACTTTTTCAAGGTTTTTGGTAACTTGTTGCCAAAGGGGGAGAAAATGTATAGATCATAGGCTTCGAGAGAGAGTGTCTTGTTCTTTTGCTTGTTGGTTTTATTTGCCAGTTGCTACTTCGTCCATTTGGTTTGTGCTACTTATTGTCTTATGCTCATGAGATACTTTGTGTGGTCGTGTGTTTGATCATACTGTGCTTAATGTGTGATATATGCCTATCTCTATGATTATTTGTGTATGATCATTCACTTATGTATTTGGTGATGCATGCATGTTATTTCACTCTTATCATTTTGTGCGCTCCACCAAGATCTATGTGACATGGAAGAGTGACCCATGATCCTAATTGATTGTGCATTTGCATTCAAACGCAAATTTTAAATAATGCACAAATTTAGGGGGAGCTCTTGCTTATCACATACTTCTCAAAGCGACGATGTATTTCATTCATTTTATCATTTGTCGAAGCTTTCATCTATATGTTGTCATCAATTACCAAAAAGGGGGAGATTGAAAGTGCAACTAATCCCCGGGTAGTTTTGGTAATTCATAACAACATATAGCTCATTGAACTAATATCCATTCAAGATAAATATTTCAGGAATTTCAATGAATGGCATGGCATGGACTAGAGTGTGGACCCTCAAAATGCTAAGGACAAATATTGGCAAAAGCTCAAGACTCTTCATTTTATTTTAGTGATCCAAGATCACATTGAGTCCATAGGGAAGCCAATACTATTAAAAGGGGATGAGGTGTTGCTTAATGGCTTGCTTGCTTAAATGCTTAGTGATATTGCTCCAAAACCCTCGGCCACTTTCTCCATCCAAATATGTCAAAATCCTAAACTCCAACTCGGCCCCACCAATTCTTTCTATCCGGCACCACTGAGTTCACATGACATAGCCACAACCAGAAACCCTAACAGTTCGGTCTCATCGATATGGATCTCGGTCTCACAGAGATGTCCTTGCCAACACTCTGTGACTTGTTGCATATATTCCGGTCTCACCGAGTTGGCTTGACAGATTCTCTGTTGCCTTATTGTTTCACTTCGTCTCACCGAGTTGATGCAATCAGCGCCACTGAGATGATGTTTGCCCTAAGCCCTACCACATCGGTCCCACCAAGTTGTTCCAGTCAGTCCCACCGAGATTCCTACCATTCACATTTTTGAACAGATTGGTGCCACCAAGTTTAACTATTCGGTCCCACTGAGATGAGTCAAATGTGTGTAACGGTTGGATTTTGTGTGGAGGCTATATATACCCCTCCACCCCCTTCTCCATTTGTGAGAGAGCCATCAGAACGTGCCTACACTTCCACCATACATTTTCTGAGAGAGAACCACCTACTCATGTGTTGAGATCAAGACATTCCAATCCTACCACAAGAATCTTGATTTCTAGCCTTCCCCAAGTTGCTTTCCACTCAAATCATCTTTCCACCATAGCCAAATCTGAGAGAGAGAGAGTTGAGTGTTGGGGAGACTATCATTTGAAGCACAAGAGCAAGGAGTTCATCATCAACACACCGCCTATTACCTTTTGGAGAGTGGTGTCTCCTAGATTGGTTAGGTGTCGCTTGGGAGCCTCCGTCAAGATGTGGAGTTGAACCAAGAAGTTTGTCAGGGCAAGGAGATCACCTACTTCATGAAGATCTAGCCGAGTGAGGCAAGTCCTTCGTGGGTGATGGCCATGGTGTGATAGACAAGGTTGCTTCACTGGTACAGCGAGGTGCTATACAAATGGTTTTTAACCCCTTTCCGTGACGGCGTTTTGAACCGTCGCCAAGTGAGTGACAACGATAGGGGGGTCCTTCCCAACACGACCCAGAAACCGTCTTTGATAGGGAGCCTTGATGCATACAGTTGTCCCTATAAAACTGTTTCTGATATCTCCAATATCCAAAACACTTCATCCTTGCAACTCGTTTGTGCTCGCATTGTCATCGCAGTCGGTACTCTGTGGTGCTACGTTTACGATGCGCGACCCATCATAAACAGTTCACGATTATAGAATGTGTATGATGAGCAGACAATCACACACATTCACTTTTTTCGAACCGTATGTGATTCGACGTAAGAGCGCATACAGTTGTCCCTATAAAACTGTATGCGAAGCTTGAATACATCCCACACGATTCATCCGTCGTACCCACATCGGATGAAGACCTATCGCACACGTTCTTCTAGGACCAAACATTTGCGATGCGCACAACATCATAAACAGTCCATAATTGCCAAGCGTGTGTGATAAGGAGACTTTCACAAACATTTAATAAGAAGGAACTGTGTGCGATGCTGTTGTTAATCGCACACGTTTTTTCTTGGCTGATCGTGTGTGCAGTAGAGATTGATCGCACACATAGTGGATCCGAGAAACGTGTCTGATCTCCTCGTCTATTGCAGATGTTTCGCTTTTGCAAACCGTGTGCAGTGTAATCCCTAATTTAATCCCTGCATTTAAAAATCACAGATTTTGAATTTGAAAGTAGGCAATCACTTATTTCATATCCAACCATGTTTATTACAAATATAGGTTCAACCACTAATGCATAATTCGATGCACAGGTACATATACTGAAGAACTACAAAAGCACCAAGTAAAGAATGATGCACCACAGTTTTACTAAAGACTGTAAAGAGAGAGGCGAAAGACATTCTGGTTGCTGGAGAAGGTTAAGCGGAATGCCCATACTGTGCCCTCCTCCATGCGTAATGCGCGCACGACTCTAGGCCAACCCCTTGTGATGGCTGCCCGTCCATCCTTCACTGTCTTCATTAGGACTTCTTGATGGTCATTGTAGTCTGGATGAAATACTTTAACCTTCATTGCGTGTCCACCAATCATGTACTTTGCAAGGTAATCTTGAGTAAACTGCTTCGGGAACCACTGCGAACAAAAAAGATTCAGATATTGTTGTCTAACAACTCATTATGGGCAGTAAAAAGAGAAGGCTGCAGAGTTTGTAGTTACCATCCTACAGCTCACTGTTGTGTTGGATAGAGCGTAAACAAATAATTTGCTTGCCACCGTTAGTATCTTTTTGCTAATAATCCTTATCAGTTTCCTCACTTGATGCTTGTTCATGAATATCTCATTACCCCATATGCAAAAAGGGTCGATGCGTGGATCCTTGCCAAGGGCATATGTACCTACAAGCAACAAGTCAATATTAGAAGCTAACAAGTGTCCAGGCCTAGATCTATATGCACTACATTATGGAACAATGGGGGGAGTACAAGCCGAGGGATGAAACTAACCTCGGCGGAAAATGGTGGCCACTCCCGTTGTTGTCCTGCATAAGTAGTGGAAAGGCATGATATGTACAACAACCTTAACATCAAACAAATATAGCAAAGGTAAACAACATCATCTCCAAATGATAGCTTGAATGTGTTGGTTTCAGCATGCTGTTAAAGCAGATATAAAATGGAAGGGAATGTTACCTACAACAGGCTTAACAGCCATCAAATATTGCAATTCAAACTGGTATTGTTGAAAATGAATAGAACGTAGGTCATGCTTAAACATCACACTGGATAAAAGTGTAAAACTAAAATAGAGGGCATGTGTTAACTACACCAGGCATAACTGGAACCAAATATAGCCGTTCAAACTGGTTCTGATGCAATCGAGCGGCATAGTTCCGACTTGCACATAATGAACATCACATTGTGAATGACAGAAATAAACAAGGCATAAATGATCAGTATAACAACCAAATATAGCCATTGAAAACTGGACAGAGTCTCACTTCAACCAACCTAACAAGCAAATACAGATAAGCAGGGCATATGCTTGAAAACTGGACAAATGCTCAACCAACCTAACAAGCAAATACAAACAAAAAAGGCATCTGCTTGAAAACTGGACAAATGCTCACTGCAACCAACCTAACAACCAAATACAGATAAACAAGGCATCTTCTTGATAACTGGACAAATGCTCACTGCAACCAACCTAACAACCAAATACAGATAAACAAGGCATCTGCTCGATAACTGGACAAATGCTCACTGCAACAACCTAACAACAAAATACAGATAAACAAGGCATCTACTCACTATAAACAACCAAATATAGCCATTCATGAAACTGAAGTGGACAATTCATACTTAAACATCACATAGCCCTATTGAACATTACATTTTTGCATAACTGAAATAATTAAACACGGCACGGTTAAAACACCACATGGCAAAAGCTACTACAACAAAGGGTACGGGTTGGCAAGCTAGAAAAGGTAAGATTTGCTGATAGGATATTGCCTCACATGTCATGGACGGGATCCTTCCAGTTGGAAGAGCACAGACCGATGGTGCACTCTCTGATGTCACAGATGGGCTGTTTCACCTTGGAAGAACCTTCGTGGGTGCCCTCCTTGTGGTCCTGGTCGATGAGATCTGACTTGCCAATTGAGGATCCCAAGCTGCCGCCGTAGAACGTGTCCTTCAGAAATGACAAAATGGGCTCGATGGCGTACAAGGATCGCAGATCCTTGACCGCGTGGCAGAGGAGATCAGCGGCAGGGCCATCGAAGAGATCGACGGCAGTTGAACCAGAGGGGTTGGGGATGGACCACTTAACCTGTGACATGGCCCGCGTGAAGCCGTCGCTGTCGACAAGCTTGATGTCGTAGCCAGCTTTCCCGAGATACAGTAATACGCTAGCCCGCTGGCGTGAAGCCTTTGGCATGGCAACGTCTTCGCCGGCTTCTGCGGTGAGGTGTTGCTCCGGGATCGACAGGTCGGGGCGAACGGCGGCCACCTCGCCAACGTCCACCGGAGAGGCCATGATAAACCTCTTCTTGGTCGAACTCTCGTCGGGCTCCCCGGGATACGCGGTCGGGCTTAGGCTGCGACATTCTGGAGCAGGGGATGTGGATCTGGCGGGGAGGGACACTGCAGGCCTCATCTAAAAACTCAGGGGAGTGGGGCGATGGTATGGGAATCGCTGGGTAACCTGAACTTTATTATCTAAGCTAGGAGGAACGGGCAGACCGGCAGGGGTTGGCGGCGGCGACAGCGGCGGCGAGCTAGGGTTCGAGGGGGGAGGGCGGGCCGGTTGGGGGACTGTGGAGGGGGGCGGGGTGTTTGTGGATACGCCACGGCTACTGAAAATTTTAGTAATGGTGGGTGGACATGGTGGTGGACGAGGGAGGGAGACGGTTCATATGCCTCGGCTACTGCAATTTTACTATAAGGTCGGTGTTGGAGGAGTGGGGGCGACGGTTGAAGTACGGCGGCTACTAAAATTTGGGTAAACGAATTGATGCGGGGCAGGAGTACCCAAGATTGCACACGGTCCAATAAGAATATGCATGTATGATAATAAAGAAAAGCGGCGGAACCGCTGATTTTTGCAACGCTCAAGGTGGGTAGTTTGTTTTTAGATTTGTAGCTAGCTGGTCTATCACACACAGTTCGTCCTAATTTTCAGACGCAGATGTGGAATTCAATCTAAATAAACTACCCGCCTTTAGCTTGCGCAGGTGGTGATTTTACAGCGCACTAGCATCGCACACGGTTAAGCCAGTACCTCCACCTTTGCTCGCGCTTGCGCAGTCGTGGTGATTCACAGCGCACTTGCATCGCACACGGTTAAGCCAGTACACCCGTGTCCGTTGAATGTCATCCGAGTCTTTGCAGCAAAAGAAACGTTAGAGAGGGTCAGAAGACAGCCACACCAGCATGTGGCCCAAATATATATGAGTGAAAAGGGTGGTCTGTGATGTTCAAAATTCCAATGCACAACTTTGACCGCGCGGGCCCACGGTTGGGCGCGTCGTCGAAGATCGATGAGAGGGGCCAGAAGTCAAGAACCACCTGGAAGTGGCCAAATATATGTAGGAATATAGGGTGTGATGTTTAAAACTTTAAATACACAATGCACAACTTTGGTGGCACCTGCCTCGCAAACCCGAAAGCACCCTTGGATATATCTATAATGACCTAATGTCGTAGCTACCTAGCTATGGTGCTTGACCCACCTCCCACTTCGTCTCAGCGGGGCGGATGCACGTAATGATACTTTGGTCATACATGCATGTCGCCATGACCTGCCATAAGACGGACCAGTGAATCTATCGCTTGGTCAAATGATAACTGTTGTTGTCGATAAAAAATGGATAGAATATATATACAAACCGCTTGGGCAAATAGATTGAACCATCATAAAAATCGCACGAGAGGGACCACAAAACCAGCACCGCCTGCATGCGACCCAAAATGATGTACGTTGGAAGGGGTGATGTGTGTTTCCAATATCGAATAATGTACAATTTAGATGTGGCGCTTGCCTCTCGATACATACAATAACCATGAAAGCCAGGTAGTTAAGGACGAGATATGCAGGGTACGGTGTCGGTCGAACCCAGCAATCCGAGCGTGTGGGAAGGTATCCTGACAACACATGACCTCGAGCTTTGGTTGAACGACATGTGACGGTGACCGGCCCTAACACGAACTAGGAGGAATCCATTCATGGCCAACACATACCCCTCATTATTGGTCAAAGGGATGATATATATACACTCGGGGAGCCCACAAATATGCGTGTCGTCACAAAAAACCACACAAGGGAGACGTGGTCGATCAGAAGACCCCCTATACACTACATGCGGACCAAAAATATGTACGGGTACGGTGGTGTGTGATGTGTTCAAATCCCGAATGCACAACTTCGATGGGGCACCAACTACATTACAAACCGAACACCGTACCCGACCCCAAGCCAGGTTCAATACGTACGATGTCGGTTACCCAACTTTGAGGCGGCGGCGGGGGGGGGGGGGGTTGTCGTCCAATGCATGCGCTCTAACTTTATTTAGTCTAACATGGCACACATAGCAATGGAAACCATCATGGTCAAACCCTTCTCGTATGTTGGGTCAAAGGGATAGATTGTGTGGGCCCCCTCATTATCTATCAGGATGATATAATATTTATATATATATATTAAATTATATTAATATATATATATATATATATATATATATATACCTCCGGGAGCCCACAGATATGTGCGGCGTCTATAAACCACACAAGGGAGACATGCTCGGTCAGAACACCCGGCCCCCTATACCCTGCCTGCAACCCAAAAAATATGTATGGGTCTAGTGTGTGATTTGTTCAAATCCCGAAAGCACAAGTTCGATGGGGCACCAACTACGTCAATAACATTACAAACTGAACATCATACCCCCGCGGACAGGTTAAAGACGTACGATGTCGGGAACGCAACTTCGAGGCGGGTGGGGGGTAGCGGCCGGGTGCCGTCCAACGCATGTGCTGAAACTTGATTTGCTCTAACATAGCACACGGAGCAAAGAGTAACCCTTCTCATGCGTTGGATCAAAGGGATAATTTGTGTGGGCCTACATATGTCGATCATTCTTTGATTTTTGAGAACAAAAAATAACCAATAAAAAACATAGTCTACAAATTAGCAAAACAAGGATCCCAAGGTTTATATAATCGTCATGACAGGTCACTATAGAGACATTTAGATGATAAATGTCTATAATGACCGTATCATATCGTTTAAATGAAGCTTGAGATATGCAACTTCCCACCGGGTCACCCATCCTTAGACTACTCCAGCCCGAGCATGCTTAACTTCTGTGTTCTATTTGGCTAAGCTAGCGGATGGGAAGCCACCCTTGCTGATAGGAATTGCCTCCTTGCCTTTAAGGCGTTTCACACTGGTCACCCTATGGGACCTACTCCCTACTATCACACGTGTTTGTGCTTTTAGGCCACTTCCAATGCATAAGTGCTTAGATAAGGTGCTAAGCATATTAAAAAGTTTAGCAACTAATGTCCACAATGCATAGGTGTGTCACTTGTTGGTGCTAAGCTCCTCTCATTTAATGCTTTAGCAACTAAACTATTTCATGCATTGGTGGGTTTCTTTCACTTAATTGCTTTTGCCTAGGTTCACGTGCTTGGCATTGGTTCTTCCTGGGGTCACCAAACTCACCTCTCTCCTCTTTATTACCTTGCCACATCAGATTTTTTGCCTACATGGCAGCCTTAACACCTGTACAAGGTTGAGCATTGGGGAGGGCCTTAGAAACTGTGTGCAATATTTACATGGTCGGTGTGTCGCCGCCTAGCCTTCAATGAGCACTGACACTGGCAGCGGGAAAACGATGGGAGAAGAGGCGGGAAACAGATGGGAGGAGTGGCAGGAAACGGTAGCGTGTTTGGATATATAACAACATTAATATGGAAAACTTTTTTTTACATGAATATGGAAAACTTTTTTTTGAGACTTGGAATATGGAAAACTTAGTAGAGAAGGAAGCGTGAGCTAGCACGACGCATGCGCACAGTGCTTACCCATATAAATAAAATCGCAACCGGAACTGCATGCGTTGTCGAAAGGGATGAGGATTGTCGTTCGATCTGGGAGCATCCAACGGTGCAAGCGTACGATCCATGGGGTTTGGGTTCTGGCCAATCAGAACGCATGACTCAGATCGCGCGCGCAGTAGGGGGCATCGGCCACGGTTTGGTTGGCACACGGCTTTCGTGAGTGAACCGTGTGCTATTTGAAAACATTTCGTGAGAATCTCGGTTTTTAAATCCCCGTAAATCCAAAACTCACCTGAAAATCGTGAAACTTGGCATGGTGTCATGACATGTCACATATATGTCGAGGTAATTTTTTTGTCCATTTTGGGGCAAATTTTATTACAAGCCTCTTACAAACTGAAGCTTCTCTCAAGAAGCCTCGTGGTTCCGATAGGGAAACGTGTCCCCCTTGTGGGCGAAACGATAATCACTGCCTCTTTTCGCCTTGTATTTTCTTCTACAGGCAACATGGAACGACATGATATCCATGCTGAAATTTAAAATTATTCAGGGTTCGTTTGGCCTTTTTATACATTAATTGAGTTTTCTAGGCATTTAATGTCCATAATTCAAAACTGAACTACAAATACATGCTCCAGTTCACCAAAATGGCTTGAAAAATCATACATGTGTCCTTGGGTGCATGTTTAGGTCCCATGCAAGGAATGGGAATGAATTACAACCGTACCGGTGTCCTGGCTCGTCCTCAAACATTTGGAATCTCGGTTTTTAAATCCCCGTAAATCCAAAACTCACCAGAAAGTCATGAAAGTTGGCATGGTGTCACGTCATGGCACATATATGTCGTGGTAGAACATTGTCCAATTTGGGCCAAGCTTTATTACAAACCTCTTACAAACCGGAGCCTGTCGCAAGAACCCTCATGGTTTCGATAGGGAACCGTGTCCCCTTGTGGGCGAAACGATAATCGCTCCCTCTTCTAGACTTGTATTTTCTTCTACATGCAACATGGAACAACGGGAGATTCGCGCTGAACTTTGAAATTATTCAGGGTTTGTTTGACCTTTTTTATTCATTAATTGAGTTTTCTAGGCATTTAATGTCCATAATTCAAATCCAAACTACAAATACATGCTCCAGTGCACCAAAATGGCTAGGAAAATCGTACATGTGTCCTTGGGGTGCATGTTTAGGTCCCATGGAAGGAATGGGAATGAATTCAACCGTCTCGGTGTCCTGGCTCAGCCTCAAACATTGCAAATCTCGGTTTTTAAATCTCCGTAAATCCAAAACTTGCCAGAAAATCATGAAGCTTGGCATGGTGTCACTACATGGCACATATATGTCGTGGTAAAAAAATGTCCAATTTGGGCCAAGCTATATTACAAGCCTCTTACAAACCGAAGCTTCTCGCAACCCTCATGGTTCCAATAGGGAAACATGCCCCTCTTGTGGGTGAAACAATAATCGCTGCCTCTTCTCGCCTTGAATTTTGTTTTCTACAGGCAACATAGAATAACAGGAGTGTCGTGCTGAAATTTGAAACTGTTCAGGGTTCGTTTGGCCATTTTATATATTAATTGAGTTTTCTAGGCATTTAATGTAGTCCACAATTCAAATTTGAACTACAAGCACATGCTCCAGTGAAGCAAAATGGGTGGAATGTCGTACATGTGTCATTGGGTGCATGTTTGGTCTCATTGAAGGAATGGGAATGAATTACAAATGTCTCGTCATCCTAAAACATTGAGAATATTGGTTTTTAAATCCTAGTAAATTGAAAACTCACCCAAAAAAGATGAAACTTGGCATGGTTTCATGACATGGCACATATATGTCGTGGTAAAAAAATCGTCCAGTTTGAGACAAGGCGCACACATTAATAGCCAATAAAGTCCTTTTGAAACAAATAGCTGACACGTTAATATCGCAAACGGTTGTATTATATGAACCGTGTGTTCCCATAACCATTTAAGTGCAGCCACGCGTCCCTCTTTTCTTATGGGATAGTACTACCTTCATCCTCGTTCATTGGTCATCTTTGTATTTTGTGCCAAAATTTAACCATACTCGGTGGCGTGCGTGTAGCTATTTGATCAGACGGGACGAGCGCGAGTAGTCTGCCGTGCAGGCTCGACGGGACGCGTGCGAGCAGTCCGCCGCGCAGGCTCGACGGGACGCGTGCATCCTGTCCACCTCGCAGGCTCGACGGGACACGTGCGAGCAGCAAGGCCGCCCATGCTCACCGGGAAGCGAGCTCTTTGACCTTCATCCACCAACCGCCCGCCTTGCTCACAACTTCTCCATTAATGGCGGCCGAGCCGCTGTTTAACACGTGGTTAATTAAAGCACCTAGACTGAGGGTGTTTGCTTGTGATCCCATGGCCCCTCTCAACATTAGCATTTGCTTTGTTCGTGTTTTCAACTCGTATTCCGGATAATTTAAAATGCCACATAGGGCAACGGATAATACGACGACAAATAAAATGGCAATGAATAATACGACGACAAATAAAAGGCAACGGATAATACGACGACAAATTTACAATGGCGCGGATAATAATTGTCTTACATATTCTGGATAATTTAAAATGCCACATGCGGCAAAGCCCGGAAGACACGGGGGCAAGAGAAGAAGGAAATCGCAGACAATGATCTGGGTCGCTACTGTCTATACTCCTCGATGGATCGCCGGGCGACGACATCCTCCAGCTCCTTCTTCAATTCCTCACGACTTCGCTTGACAGTAGCCACGGATTCCTCCACCTCCTGCCCGCGCTCGATCCAGAGCTTCCTCAAGCCACCCATCAGTTCCTCGACGACCGCTTTCAGCGTCATCCCCGAGGCACTGCTCTGCTCATGCAGCATCTTCCAGTCGGCAGCCTCCTCCTCCTTCTCGGTGAGCGCCTTGAGGAGCTTTGCATTGTCACCCATGAGTTGCTCGACAAGGCTGGTCACCTTCTCAACCGAGGCATCGCTGAGCTCGAGCATCTTCATCAAGCCGTCGACCAGCTCCTTCTGCTTAATGAGGCCAGCGAGAATGTCGTCATCGCTGGCCAAGGACTTCAGCAACGCCAGCTCGTCGCGATCGCCGACGCGGCGAGTGCGCTTGTGATAGCCCTCGTGTGCCGGTGAGAGCTCGTTCGAGGGCTCCGCGGCGCGCCGGGACATCTCTGCTGCGGCTGCAGCGTAGCGGCGAGACCTCTCTAGTGCTTCCGCGGCCTTGGTCTTTGCTCCCTGGTTATATGCCCACCCGAAACTCCTCCTACCGGCCATGGCGGAACGACTTGACAGGAAAGACCAGTTTTGTGGGTGATGAGGAGAGGAACTGTGAAGTAATTTTTGAGTGGGTAGTTTTTATAGCCCGGTGCTAGGTGTGAACACATATTGGTTTGATCGGTGTGAACATATTTGCAATTACTTATTGCGTTGTAAGTGTGAACACATATTGGTTTGATCGGTGTGAACAGATTTGCAATTACTTATTGCGTTGTAATCTGCAATGTGACGAGAAATAAGGTTAAAATTTATTGATGGTTCTGGGCTCGAAGCCCGTTTCTGTTATTCTGACTCATCGCAAACAGTTCTTTTGGATCAACCGTATGCCACGCATCGGAAGCCCGAAACGGTCCCCGGATGGCGTACGTGGGCCCGCGTTCTCGGATGTACGTGTACGTGTCTGCCCACTATCACACACGGTCAAGATATCACCATCGTGTCTGATGGATGCGCTGTCACGCCCCCACGGGGTGCCAGAAGGTTGACCACGTGGTTGCTCACCGTTGAGGCGGCCGCGGCGCGCTCTGCTCGTCGTTGAGGCGGCCGCGGCGCACTCTGCTCGTGTCTGTCCGCGCGTTTTGCTCGCCATTGAGGCGGCCGCGGTGTTCTCCGCTCTGGCGTCCCTGCGCGCGCTCTGCTCGCCATTCAGGCAAATTTACAATGGCAACGGTTAATAATTGTCTTATATATTCAGGATAATTTAAAATGCCACATGCGGCAAGGCCCAAAACACTCACGACGTATATATGCATCTAATTATAATAAAATATAGGCTAAAAGGGTGAGCTGGCGGCCTTCCGACGATGGTCTTCTCGGACTCCATGATCAGCATAGCACCCTTGCGGCCGTTCATTCCAAGTGTCCCGACCTGCCTCCGCCTACGGAGCTGATGGCGCTGGGAGGCTCTTGGGGCTGCTGGGCCTCTTCCAGAAGAGCTTGACAGCGTGCAATCCCGCGCATGACATCTCCGCGGAACCGCTCCATTTCCATGTCTCTGGCATGGTAGCAAATTCCGTCAATCACCTGCATCCTCAAGATACCACGTTGGCGATGTTCTACTTCATCAGGGACGTCAAATCCGCCAAGGATGCGCTCGAGCCTGGCCACCACATCATCGGGATCGAGGTTGACACGGTCGCCGCCGGCAATGATGAAGCCGTAGGATGGCTATGTCTTGACTGAATCGCAGAGGTCCTCTGCCCATTCCTTGCGGGGCATCAGGCTCTCGATGAGCACTAGTGACGGCGGCTCTTCGGGTGGGTCGTCGATCATGCCGCCGAGCAGCTCTGGATCTTTTGCACGGTGGATGGCAAACTGCTCATCACACTTCCACTGCAATATGTCGATTGTGTGCCCAAGGACTGTCACGCTGATATTGATGCCGATGGGCCATGGTACCTCCACCAGCCGATGAAGCTCTTGCTCCCCGACCTGCTCCGGCTCGTTCTCCTTGCCGAAGATGTAACGCAGGTAGGGGTCGATATCCTTGAAGTATGAATTCTTTGAATATCCTTGATGTTAATGATATGCAAAGCTACAAGCTTGGGGATGCTATGTTTGATGAAGATGATATTTTTAGTCCCCCCAAGTTTTGATGAGAAAAATTATTATGATGATAGCATGCCTCCTATTTATGATGATTATATTGACGAAAGTGGGTTTGGAAGAGTGTCAACTTTAGATAATAATGATCCCACTATTTTGGAGGGTGTTGAATCTTATTGTTATAATGATAAAAGTGGATTTGGAGAGGTCATGACTTTATTTAGTGATGAATCCACTATTTTGGAAGAGGTTTCAATTGATTATGAGAACAAAGTTGCTATCTATGATGATTATGGTGATGACATGTATGCTATAAAGAATAATGATAACCATGAAACTTGTCATGATGATTTTAACTTTCAATTGGATTATGCCTCACATGATAGTTACTTTGTTGAGTTTGCTCCCACTACTATTCATGAGAATAAATTTGCTTATGTGAAGAGTAATAAAATTTTTATGCATGTGGATCATGAAAAGAATGCTTTATGTTATAGCTATATTGTTGAATTCATTCATGATGCTACTGAAAATTATTATGAGAGGGGAATATATGCTTCTACATATTGCAATAATATCAAGTTTCCCCTCTATGTGTTGAAAATCATGAAGTTTTGCTTGTTTTGCCTTCCTATGCTAGTTGATTCTTGTTCCCATGAATTATTTACTCACAAAATCCCTATGAATAGGAAGTGGGTTAGGCTTAAATGTTCTAGTCATATGCTTCATGATGCTCCCGTTATGTTTCAATTCTTATCTTTTATGTGAGCATCATTGAAATCATCATGCCTAACTAAAAATGCATTAAAAAAAGCGCTTGTTGGGAGACAACCCAACATTTACCCCTACTGTTTTTGTGTGTTAACATGATTATACTACTATAGTAATCATGTTTTATAGCTTTTGTTTCAATAAAGTGCCAAGTAAAGCCTTTGGGATAGTATGGATGATAGTTGATTTGATTCTGTGCAAAAACAGAAACTTTTTCTTCCAGTAACATAATTGTTTAAATTCACTGAAGCATCGAAAAACTCTGAATTTTTTACATATGGTTTAACCCCAAATTTACTACGTTTTACTAAATTCTCAGAATTTTTGGAGTTACATAAGTATGACATTAATTCAGATATTTACATACTGTTCTGTTTTTGACAGATTCTGTTTTCAATGCATAGTTTGCTTGTTTTATGATTTCTATGGCTTATATTGCTTAATATAAATTATGGAAATTGTAGAGTACAGTATGCATTATGTGGAGACAATTATGAATCTTGTATTTGACAGTACCCAAGTGAATGATTTGTTTTATCATACTAACCCATCTCACAAAGTTCCGTTAAGTTTTGTGTGATTGAAGTTTTCAAGTTTTGGGTGAGATCTCGATATGAGGAGAATAAGGAGTGACAAGACCCTAATATTGGGGATGCCCAATAGACGCCAAGGTAATACTCAAGGAATATACAAGAAACTAAGCTTGGGGATGCCCCGGAAGACATCCCCTCTTTCGTCTCCAACATTATCGGTAACCTCACTTGCAGCTATATTTTTATTCGTCACATGATATGTGTTTTGCTTGGAGCATCATTTTATTTTATTAGGATTTTCTTTCTGTTATTTAGAATAATGTTTTATATCTTTTACTTCAATAAAAATGTCAAGTATAGCCTTTGCCATGCTTATTTTGCAAGTCTATATGTGGCTGTTTGAAAACAGAAAGTTGCACGCTAGTGAGTGAATTCTTGAGGAAAGTCAGAATGTGATAAAATGTTGAAAGTTTTTTCACAATAAGATATGATAAATTTTCTACAGTTTGGTAAATTTCCATAATTTTTGGAGTTAGTAAAGTGTGAGTAAAATTGTACTCTTTACAGACTATACTGTTTAGACAGATTGCTGTTATGTTTGCATATGTTTACTTGTTTAATGATTCTATTTGAGGATGAAAGTATTAAATATGCAGAGGCATTTAGTATGCAATGTTAAATAATAATTTTAGTGATTTGCTACAGTAGATAATGATAATGTTATGCATTGATTTATATTAACTTATCTCACTAGTTCTTGTTGAGTTTTGTGTGGATGAAGTTTTTAAGATTTAGGGAAACCGTGATATAAAAGGAATTAAGGAGACACAAACGCTCAATCTTGGGGATGCCCAAGGCATCCCAAGATAATATTTCAAGAAGTCTCAAGCATCTAAGCTTGGGGATGCCCCGGTAGGCATCCCACCTTTATTCATCAACAATTATCGGTTAGTATCGGTTGAGCCTAAGTTTTTGCTTCTTCACATGATGTGTTCTATTCTTAGAATGTCATTTTTTTGTTTTGCTTGCTGTTTTAATAAAATACTTAGATCTGAACATTTTTAAATGAGAGAGAGTCCTCACATAGCTACCTATTTACTTAACTACTCATTTGATCTTCACTTATATCTTTTTGGAGTAGTTTGTCGAACACTCTCATGCTTCACTTATATTATTTTGAGAGTTGATAATAGTGATGACAATTTGCACAAGCTATGAATTTGGTACCAAAGTGATGGATGTTCAAGAAGGATATAATAAAAACTTCCATGTTGATCATTGGATATGATAAGTTTGATTCCTTACAATAGTTTTGCGATATGGAGATAATAATATGTGAGTCATGTTGGTGAGTAATTATGTTTTAGTAAGAATATTGGTGTTAAGGTTTGTGATTCCCTATGCAAGCACGAAAGTCAATAGTTATGCAATGAAGTTACATCCTACTTGTGGTGCATTATTCGGTGTTAGTTATGTTTAATGCTCGTTTATGATCGTTTTTGTTTCTTGGTTGGTCGCTTCTCAATCTATTTGCTAGCCTCCATTTGTACTAAGTGGGAATACTACTTGTGCATCCAAAATCCTTAAACCCAGTTTTGCCACATGAGTCCATCATACCTACCTATATATGGTATTTTCGTGCCGTTCTAAGTAAATTTGTATGTGCCATCTCTAATTTTCAAAATGAATTTCCTTTTTGTGTGCTCGTACCGCTCATGAAGCTGCAGGGGGTGGCTAATATTTTTCATGCTAGATGTGTTAGTCTCAAGATGAGTATTTATTCACTTGTCATTGCACGAGAGTACGGCGGTAATAGGGATGCCAAGTCCCGAAATGAAAAAAAAATAACTTTATGTTGTCAAATAATAAATTCCTTGGAAAGTGTTGGTATGGACGGCACCCGTAGATACGGCTAGTCGTGGAGTGTGAGAGTATGGTGGAAAAAGGAATAAACTTTATTTTATGTTTGGGAACCGCCTATGATATGTCTAGCATGAAAAGTGTTGGGAATTCTCGGTCGTTTTCATTGACGGGAAAAGTATGCCTCTCAAAATATTTTATCTCTCAGTTTAAACTTTGAGCTCTGGCACCTCTACAGATCTCTGCTTCCCTCTGCGAAGGGCCTATCTATTTATTTTATACAATTTTTATTTGAGTCTCCATCTTCTCTTATAAAGCACCAACTAGGGAGCACTATGATCATATTTGTGCATTGGATGTAGCTAATATTTGAGTGTGTTTCATGAATGGATCAATGATTGAGCATAATGGGATAGGGATAGCTTTCTTTAGTGTTGATATTTTGAAAGACATGGTTGCTTGTTGATATGCTTGAGTATTGATGTCTTCATGTCAAATTATAGACTATTGCTTTGAATCATTCAAGTCCAAATGTCTATGCTACAAAAGAAAAGAGTATATGCTAGGTAGCATTCCACATCAAAAATTTCGTTTCCAATTGCTACTTTATCATGATGAGTTTTATGAGAAAGGGTTGCTGTTATGATGCTAGGAAAAGTGATTGAAATTATCATTGATCAAACTTATGCACTATGCTAGCATTCACACTTCATAAATTATTTCTTTTATCATTCACCTACTCGAGGACGAGTAAAAATTAAGCTTGGGGATGCTGATACGTCTCCAACGTATCTATAATTTATGAAGTATTCATGCCATGTTTACGATAATTTTATATGGTTTTGGTATGATTTGAATGGAACTAATCCGGACTGACGTTGTTTTCAGCAGAACTACCGTGGTGTTGTTTTTTGTGTAGAATAAAAGTTCTCCAAATGCAACAAAACTTTTTGACGATTTATTTTCGAACAAAAGAGGCACTAGAAGCTTCGTGGGAGGACCAGAAAGTGAAGGAGGAGAGCACAACCCCCCTGGGCGCGCCCAGGAGCCCAGGCGTGCCCAGGTGGGTTGTGGTCACCTCGAGGCCCATCTTAGCGTGAGACCGACGCCAAAAAATCCTATAAATACAGAAACCCCTAGAAATAACCCTAGATCAGAAGTTCCATCGCCGCAAGCCTCTGTGCCACAAAAAAGCAATCTAGACCTAGTTCCGGCACCCTGCCGGAGGGGGAAATCATCACCGGTGGACATCTTCATCATCCCGGCGGCCACCATGTTGAGGAGGGAGTAGTCCACCCTCGAGGCTGAGGGTTTGTACCAGTAGCTATGTGTTTAATCTCTCTCTCTCTCGTGTTCTTGATTTGGCACGATCTTGATGTATCGCGAGCTTTGTTAATATAGTTGGATCATATGGTGTTTTCCCCTCTCTATCTTGTTGTGATGAATTGAGTTTTCCCTTTGAGATTTCACTTTTATCGGACTGAATACTTTGTTGGATTTGAGAGCACTTGATATATGTCTTGCATATGAATACCCGTGGTGACAATGGGGTATTATATTTGATTCACTTGATATATGTTTTGGCACTCAACTCGCGGATTTTCGAGGTGACATTGGGGTAATCTATGCATAGGGGTTGATGCACGTTTTCGTCCTACTTTCTCCGGTAGAAATCTTGGGGCACTCTTTAAGGTTCTTTGTGTTGGATCGAGTATTATGAATCTGAAATTGTTTGATGCGTATCGTATAATTAACTCATGGATACTTGTGGTGACATTGGAGTATGTAGGTGACATTAGAGTTGGTTGATGTGTATCATATGGTGTTATTTTAGTATGAACTCTTGGATAGATCGATCGGAAAAAATAACTTTGTGTTATTTTAGTACGAACTTTTGAATAGATCGATCGGAAAGAATAACTTTAAGGTTGTTTCGTACCCTACAAGCAATTTCTTCTTATGTTCTTCGCTAGATAGGAACTTTGGAGTGATTCTTCATCGCACGTTGAGGGATGGTTACATGATCCAATTAGATTAGCATTATTGAGAGATTGCACTAGCGAAAGTACGGACCCTAGGCCTCATTTTCAAGCATTGCGATACCGTTTGTGCTCACTTTTGTTATTCGTTATCTTGCTGTTTTTTATTGTTACTATTACAAAAATCAATATCTACTGTTCATATTACACTTGTATCACCATCTCATCGCCGAATTAGTGCACCTATACAATTTACCATTGTATTTGGTATGTTGGGGACACAAGAGACTCTTTATTATTTGGTTGCAGGGTTGTTTGAGAGAGACCGTCTTCATCCTACGCCTCCCACGGATTGATAAACTTTAGGTCATCAACTTAAGGAAAAATTGTTACTGTCCTACAAAACTCTGCGCTTGGAGGCCCAACACGAGTCTATAAGAATAAGTTGTGTATAGACATCAGGCGTCCGGCTCCGTCCCGCGGCGGCGACGCGCGGACTGCTCTGTCGCGCTCCCTCTCCCGTGCACGCTGCCTCTCGCGGCGCGTGGCGCGCGCCTCCGACTCTGAAGTGCGCGTGCGGGCCGGAGGCGCGGGCACAAGCACCCAGCGATGGCCGCGTGCAAGAGCGGCCGACGTGGGAAGGAGATGACGCGGGGCCGGCGCGGACTATGCTGATCGGGCGTCGCTGCGCGCGGGCCGGGAGGGTCCAGCTCCGGCGTCCACGCTGCGCCAGCGCGGGAGGTGCGGCGACGCTCCAGATCCGGAGCTACCGCCGATCTCCACCTTGGACCGCTCCAGCGCAATGCGGAGGGCCATCCCCTCTTCGTAGTCGAGCTCCGAGCCGGAGTCACTGCCCGAGCTGATCATCGTGGTGGATGGGATTCGAAAGGGTGAGGGAGAGGAGTGGATGGAGCGAGAGGGGGACAAAGTGAGCTAGGGTTTGAGCTCGTCGCCCGGTTTGGGGTTTTTGTTGGGTCCGTGATGGACCGGGCCTGTCAGGCGGACGTGTCGGGCGTGCCCGGGCCGCCCCATATCCGCCCTATTTTTGGGCTGGATATAAGGGGTGCCGGTTAGCCCGGGTGTTTGTCCGCGGTTTGAGAGGTCCGGTTAGGTCGATTTTTTGTGATCGGTCACTGAGCGGACGCCCTGTCCGGACGTTTGAGACAGGTATGAGAGGCCCGGCTGTAGATGCTCTGACTATGTTTATCGAATTATAGTATATATGGTTGAGATTTTTCTGTATGTGTGTGCTGAACTTTAGCTTGGCCAGCGCAGTCTTTTCTTTGTAGCTCCCCCAGTGCGGGTGAGCATAGCTCACTTCACCGTAAACTGCGGAGTCTAAACAGCTCGAGCACGGTGTAATAGATATGATCCTTCTTTTGACCACCGCCCGCTGCAGCATGAAGATGCAGTCCAACCGTCCAAGGTGAAAATGGACAAAACTGACCATTTTCCAAAAGTTCAACACATAATGGTCTCATTCTGAAAATATTTCATAAAGTGGCCTTTTTGCATGACACCCGGATCTAGGACGTCATGCTAGATAGCATGATGCCCCGGGCTAGGGTGTCATGCTATTTGGCATGGCACCCTAGCCCGGGGCGCCATGCTACATGTCACAACCATGACGCCTTAGGTCGGGGCGTCATGCCCTTTAGCATGGCGCCCCAGCCTCGGGCGTCATGCAAAAGAGGATCATTTTGTGAAATATTTTCAGATTGAGATCATTTTATATTGAACTTTTAAAAAGGATCAGTTTTGTTCATTTTCACCCGTCCACGCTATGCCAACTTCCCGTTGGATCACGCACGCAGACGCAATCTCAAGCCTATCCACATTCGACTCTGTTCTCACATGAATGCTGCATGCATGCGCGCGTACTGCCGCTGTTTTGTTCAGCTTTATTTCGACACGTTACGACGAAGAAAAGGAGCAAAAGCAAAAGCAGAGGGCAATACACTACACACCCATATGTGCGTATCGCTGGACGCAAAAGAAAATAAGTACAGTAATTTATATACAGAGGAGGTGAGGAGGAAAAGCCATTTGGTGCTGCCGCCGGTTTCCTCCTATTTGTGCCATCATGCCATGGGTTCCTTCTTGTCCTTTCGCTCTCGGTGATGATGTTTAATTCCTTTCTGGTCAGAAATAGAGCTGGACACTATATATAGATTAACGGCGGTTACTTTACTTTATTAGTGGAGGGTTTGGCGGATGCGTAAGCTTTCTTTATTTTAGTTATTAATTTGGTCGGGCTGTCTGGTATGTGTTTGGTTTTGGACGAGAGCGGGACATGTCTTCACTTCTGAACTACTACCAAACAATTTTTAATATGCATATGCAGCTATAGGTTAAGCCATGATGTGAGCCAAATGTTTATGCATTAGTACTCATTTAGCACACAGGAAGGCGTTTCATTCTTTTTTTTTTGAATGTTGGCAAAGCTTGCCAAATTCATTGATCAGAAGAGGATAACAAGGTACAAAAAGAACCCAAGAGGGTCAGGCGCCCAGAAAGAACACCAGGCACGAAGAAGAAGGAAAAAAAGCGGGCCTCAGCCCGGGTCAAAGGGAATCCCAGCACCTGCCAAGTTCCACAGTCTAATCTCATCCCTAATCTTACGTTTGAAGCTCTCCATAGTCAAGGACTCCTTTTGGAAAATCCGTCGATTCCGCTCCCGTCATATTTCCCAAGCAATCATGTGCACTAAAGAAAGTATTTCCTTTTTCTTCTCCCTTGCTGTGTTGCCGTAGCATCTCTGAATCCAAGGCGCAAACTTAGTGTCGCCCGTCCAATTCGCCGGACAAAGAGCAGGCATGTTCTCAAACGGTGGCTTGCACCTGAAGTCTGCACACGAGAAGCCTAAATAGAACAAACAGATGGGCGTTATATTGTATGCGCCAAAAGGCATCTACACTACGGAGGACATCACATTATGTAGCTCAAAAATTCCAAAAAAAAATATGATTTATTATGTAGCTCTCTGGTTGTTCTATACAGTTTCTTTTATGCATATATTGTCGACTTCAACCGAGAAGAGCAGCTCCGAGCATCACACCAGAATTGTCACGAGATAGTACTAGTATCTGGGGAGAAAACTTTGCCAAAGCTGAGCATATATGCATGTTTCTTCATTTCATTTCGTTTCAGACAAGACTAGCCGTTGAAAAACACTACACCAGAAGGAAGAGCCAGAGCTGCTTCCACACGGACCAGTTGAGCTCAGCTTCCTCTTTCACTCCACTGTACAGCCTGTCCCCTTTGACTCGCCGGAGCCCCGCACGCGACGACAAGCCAGCCGCCGATGACCAGCCCACAGTGGCACACCCGTTAATTTCCCCCCAAAACCATGCCCTTCCCCGGCCCTAATCGCGCATTTAGGCCACAAACCCAGTATTTTATCCGTTTAAACGCGTAAAGCCAAACATTTTCCACTTCCCGTTCTGCCCCTCCCGAACGGCATTTTTCGAATTCCGCATTAAAAACTCGGCCTGGGGCGTACAGCGACAATTTCGCGTCCGATTTCTTTATTATTATCGCCCCCGGACGCGGCACTAGTTTAATGCCCCGATAATTTTGTTTATTTTTCTTTTTTTAATTGGTTTTTTGTATCACGCTCTCCCCTCCCTTTTTTGCTTTTAGTTTTGCCTTTTTATTTCCTTCGTCTCCTCCCTTTTGTTTTGCATTCCAACATCGCTCGCTCGCCCGCTCGCTCCCGTTTTCTTCCTCCTCTCGCCTCCCGGCTGCGGCGCAGGGATTCTCTTTTGTGTTTTGTTCCTGGGATTTGTAGATTTTTCGCTTTATTTTGTGGTCTTTTCCCGGTGTTTTAAATTTTTTTCTGGGGATTTTTTGGGGGTGGGTTTTAAGGAGGGAGCCGGAGGTGGTGCGAGATGGGGGCAGTGCGTGGGAGCTCTAATGGCGAGAGCTCGTCTCGGAAGCCATAGTTGGAGCTGGTTCTGTGTCGAGTGCTGCGCGCATGGAGGCCAAGCCAGGGGAAGCGAGCTCTCCGACTGCGGCTGCACCTGTAGCGGCGGCAGCGACGGCGGTGGTGCCGGAGGCTACGGTGAGCTTCCAGTCGCCGGCATCTGTGCCGCCTCCGACAGCTTCACATGCACCTGCACCGTCTCCAGTGGAGAAGGTTAGCTCGAGTGGCCTGTTTGTGCCGCCGGGTATGATGACGGCGATGGTGGCGGCCGCAGGAAGAGGGGTTCTGTCCGCGGGGCCGTTGGTCAAGGTGGGGAAGAAGAGGGGGAGGCCAAGGAAGTACGGGCCGGACGGAAGCCTGATCCAGCCGTTGAACGCCACGCCGATCTCCGCATCGGCTCCGATGTCGGCCGCCGTCGCAGCGGGGCAGTACACGCCTGCGGCCGCGGTTGGCGCCGCCATGAAGCGCGGGAGGGGCCGGCCCCTCGACTTCGCCGCCGCGGCAACCAAGCCGTACCACCACCAGCTGCAGCAGCCGCCGCAGCAACAGTTCGGTTTCCACTTCAGCTCCATTGGTTGGTATCCCTCTCGTGCTCACTTCTCTTCCCCCAAAAAAATGTTCAGAAAAATCTATAACACTTCTAATCTTTGCCCAAATCCACAAATCCTCCATGAAAATAATTAAAACTGGATTATTCCCTAAAGTTTCCGTAGATTAGGTCTCAGAAATTATGATACTAATAATAGATGGTGGCTGCAAGGGGCAAATGGCAGAAGTCGGGCGTCACTCCGTAGTTCTTTCCTTGTCATGGCACTGTCTGTGTCTGTCCCTCTCTTATCCGAATATTTCTTGTCTCCTCGCCACGCCTCCATCCATGATCAGGTGCACGGTCATCCAAGATTCGAAGCTCGGGGAGCAAGTAGGGGCCAGGTGGAGGCATATCCTTACTGAATCCTTAAGGCCTCTTTGCTGTTCTGCTCTTGTCTCTGTGGTGGGGTTCTGCCGCCGTGGGGGAGGCATGGTGGCATGGTGATGCTGCTGCTGCTGGTTACTGATTCTGGAACCAAATACGGAGATGGATCATAACAAGATCCCCACAGTTAGGATGGAGGTAGTCCTCCCTTGGTAGCCCCAGTCATCGCTGTCTCTGCCGTGATGGCAACAGCAATGTATAATTGTCCCGGCTCCTGTCAGACCCGGTTTGTGAGTCTGCTAGTTCAATTGGGAATGGTTGGGGTGAAACAGTTTTGTCAAGCATCATCAATCTGTAGCATAACATACTAGGATTCGGTGTAAAATGATTAATGGTTACTTATGTTTGCATTGAATGGGCTACGTTCTGGTGTCAGTTCTGTCTGTTAACCGCAGCATGTGCTTGTAGGTGACATGGTGGCTTGTTCTGCTGGTGGGAATTTCACTCCTCATATCATCACTGTTGCTCCTGGTGAGGTATGATTCCAATGCTTCCTTTTAAGTCATGGCTGGTAGCTTACATTGGATGTTTTTCAGCCTGGTCCAGTTGTATGCAGTCTTGTCCGCAAAGCTATTCTGACTAGCATGCGTTTTATCTGATCTTAAAACTTTTTTTTGAGAAGTACAGATTACAATGTAGACGCACGCACACACTCACACAACCACACACACGCACTCACACAGCACCTACTGAAGACCGGGTTGAAGCCACTGAAAAAATAATTTCAGTAATTGGTTCTCATCTTAACCATCCAACACTAGTTGGTTCTCATCTTGAAACTTAATTTGAAAGAGCAAATATGCTGCTCTATCTCAAAAGGCTTTGCCAGATTTTGAGACTAGTGTTATACATAGTACAATACATCTGATAGACTAGTGTTATCCATGAATTGTGTTTTTACCTTCAGACTTGTCTCTCTCAAATTTGATTACTTATACTTATGCATGTTTAACCATTGCTACTCTTACCAGTCCCTGGATAACTACCAAATAAAGTGTTTTTTATGAAGAGCTTAATTATCAGTGGTGCTGATAGTTGTTGCATGTTGATTCAGGATGTGACGATGAAGGTTATATCATTTTCTCAACAAGGACCGCGAGCTATTTGTATTCTCTCTGCTAACGGTGTGATATCAAATGTAACACTTCGTCAACCAGACTCCTCTGGCGGCACATTAACTTATGAGGTCTGTTCATTCACTCATAATGCACGTAATACCTTGTTACAAAGTTATTTCGCCTACATGTGTAAAGACTTATCGTTCCTATTTTGTTTGTAGGGACGCTTTGAGTTGCTGTCCTTGTCTGGTTCCTTCATGCCAACTGAAAATAGTGGCGCACGAAGTCGGTCAGGTGGAATGAGTGTTTCTCTTGCCAGCCCAGATGGTCGTGTTGTCGGTGGTGGAGTAGCTGGCCTTCTGGTAGCGGCTAGTCCTGTTCAGGTGCTGCTACTTATCTAGCATAATAATTTGAACACCATGAGTTTGGTCTGTCTACTAAACCAAATTCTCCGATTATCTTGATATATACAAGTAACTTTTCGGGCTTTGAAAAAAGTAACATTTCGGTAAAAAAGGTCGATTTTCACGGCATTTTGACCATTCGATTTTCATTTATCAGCAAGATAATCAAATGTGTAACAGTAGTTGTATATCTCTTGCAAAACGTAACTGAACATCATTGAATCTGATTGCCAGATTGTCGTGGGAAGCTTCCTGCCAAGCTATCCGATGGAGCCGAAGCAGAAGAAGGCGAGGGTGGTCGCGGCACCAACCCTTAGCCAGGCACCCCCTGCTGTTCAGCTCTCTAGTGCGGATACGCACAGCAGCGAGCAAGGGCAGCACGGCTCGGCCGCCCCGAGAATGAACGTTGTAACTTCTTCAGCGTACAGCGCAGACCAGAACTGGGCATCCACCGTTGTTCAGTCAGCTCCTGCCGAGGCATCAAGAAGCGCATCGTCGGGCGATCTGAACCTCACTGCCTCTGGATCCTGAAGCCCATCGGAGCCAAACCCGAGGAATTCATCCACAGAGTCTCTGTCTGGTGCATTTCCTTTCTGACCTGTACAAGATGTATCCACTAGGTTGGTTTTCAAAAACCCCACAAGGTTTTCTGTCGGGCAGCTCAAGAGTCTAACTGCATTTGCTGTAGCTATGTGACGTTAGTACCTGTCGATCTTGTTGGACATTGTGTAGCTACACTTCTATTGTTAGTGTGTCTTAGCCTCTTAGGCCTACTTCATCTGTTGGATTACATGGATTAATTTTGAGTTAGAGTTTTTCTCACAACTGTTCTTGCTGTGCTACTGTCTCCTTTCGCTGATCATGATCCACCAATCAATCTGAAGTTGCTTTAGTACTACTAAGGCTTCATTTACCAAACCGGTGAGTCATGCTCATGTTGAATTTGTGTTTTGGAAGCTTTGTGAGAAACATTATGTTGATCTTATGATGTTACCTATGTATTTACTGTCGAGAATACGTGAGAGTGGCGTTTTGGAGCTCAGCCTCCATGGAGGATTGATGTTTTTGAAAAATTCAAAATTCAAACTTCTCAGTTAAAAAAAATCTGAAAAAATTGTACAAGTATACTAGTATGTGATGTGTATGCGTGTAAAATTTCAGGATGAGATACCAAATGCAAGCTGTGCAAAAAAAAAAAATCATGGACTTACGAACAGTGTGTGTACTAAAAAGCCACTGATTTGTTTTTTAGCACTCATTTTAACGTATTGTCTTGAAAACTTACAAACTTATGCATTATTATGTCTGTTTTTTTTAAACATACAAATAAGCTTCATTCGGCATTTCTGAAAATAGGTTACCTATATATTTATTCGCATATGCTCTTCTCCGGCCATATCACCCAGCTAAGCTAGGTATGGTCAAAACCCTCAAAAGAGGTCATGGTCGCCGACGATGGCGGTCAAGAGCATGTGTGGCCAGCATGATTAGCCCTCGCTGGAAAGAGTAGCTTAACTTGCCCTAATAAACAAGTGATGTACTCGTAGCTGATTAAAGTGAACTTCCTCCCGTGCATGGTGGAAACAGTAGCTTAACTTGCTCTCATAAACAAGTGAGTAAACAAGCTGATCAGGACAAAGGAGAGGGAGCATGCAGTGACAGTGCCCTGGTCTTAAGGGGCGGGCATGTGATGATTGAGCTGGGCAGCAGATTAGCAAGGGGACAAAGCGGGAGCGTGCATGGAAAGGCACGCGTGCCAGCCGGACAAACGCGAGGCAGTGCATGCATGCATGGATGCGAGCCAGCGGCTCATGCGTGCACGTGATTACGGGCAGATGGCTTTTGATTAAGCCGCACTCTTTGCGCTAATTGTGGTACTACGTAGTACAGACACGGAGAAGCAATTAGAGCCTGAAGATTCTCCACATGTCTGGATGCTTTTATTTGGTGCCATCCCACTCAATCGATGCTAGTACTAGTACTCCAAATCAGCTTGACCGTGAGAAAAACTGTAACTCAAAATTCTGTAGTTTTTTACTACTAGTAAGCGTGCACGTGCAACGCACGTCTCTGCAGTGGCAAGTGGGGGGCGATGACCCTACCGGTTGAGGGCGCAAGGCGTGTTGAATCAGTGAACGTCGGGACGGCGGCCCCGAGAGCTTTGGAACTTCGACGGCATGGACCTCATGTCGTGTGGGTTGGGTTGCAACTACTACATGCATGTGGAATGCTTATCTGTTCATCGCCGCGGGAGAGTGCCTCATGACTTCTTTCGGACATGGAAGAGCGGCTTGTTCGGTGGAGCGAGTTCCCTAGCTAGTGTGTTTGTGTGGTTGGCGTTTCTTGTGGCATTACGGTGTTCTAGAGTGGGTTTGGCCCTTTTGTTTTGGTTTTCCATGATTAATTGGACAATCTTCTGCTTAATCAATGAAACGTCAAAGTTTTTGCTTTGTGTCTGAATTTATTTGCACTCATACTCATTTATTCAATAAAAATCCAGATATATCTAATGTGTTTCTTTACCAGTAAAGAAGGCATGCTAAGCAAAAAGGATAACACCCATGCCTGCTTTGAAAATCCGTTCAAGATAAAATCGAATTTAGAAGCAAGACCATAAAAAAACCTAGAAAGTACAATTTCCTATACTTACAAATTCATGGCGTCCTTCTTCCAATTTCCAGTGAATCATGTTCATAACTTTAATCCAAATTCATTGCCAAGCCTTTGGAATAATATAAAGGAATCATCTACTGAACTGGTGGTTATACATCATACCAAATTCTAGAGGAATAATATAAAGGAATCATGTTCATAACTTTAATCCAAATACATTAATAACACCAGGGGAATAATCCTATAATCTGGCTTCAAATAACACCATCCGCTGAATTTAGTTACATTTTTACTAACCGAAACAGTATAAGTGAAGATAGAAGGGAAACCGTTATTTCTGAATTTAGACATATTTACATGCTATACTTTATCTGGATATAAAGAGAGGAAATATACAGCATGAGATGGAGTAGTGGAGCGGAGCGCCCGCATCAGCGGTCAATCTATGGTAGGCAAGTGAATGATGCGGTGCCGTGATTGCTATTCACTGGTGACGAAGGGAAGCGGCGGACAAACAAAGGAGATTCCCCTGGCCGCCGTGTCTCTCCCCTGGGAGCCCTCCCGTTTGACGCTCGCTGTGTCAAACAGTCAAGGCATTGCACAGGGCGCTCCTCGTAATCTTGCGCGCAAACAGGGCTCGAAACAGTTGAGAATTCGCACGGGGTAACTTGTTAGTATATAAAAAAAGAAACTAATGATGCTACATCAACTCTGCCCTGCTGTAGCAAACGTGCAAGCTTACACCAGTGCAAATGTTATTCACATATTACTCTGCGATTCACATGAAAAATATAGAGAAAAGGCCCTAAACATGCATGATATAGACGTCCAGTAAGTAAAATAGCTAGTCACACACACAGAAAAATCAGAGAAGAACCTTTAGGTAAAATCCCTAGAGTTGATGGGAAAGGCCCCACAAAGCATTGAAAGTTGCAAATTTAGCATAGCATATAGAACCATGCTTTATATTGTCTGAGAGAACACAAAAGCCATACATCTTTTAAGAAATATCAGTCAGATTATAAACAGAGTACCTTGCTAGTTGCAAAGCCTCCTTCAGTACCATCTTTATACATTATTTAGTAAGGCTCCCTAATTCAAATTATCCTAATAGAACAGCTCATCATTGTATGCATAATATGCACATAAATTAGAAAAAATAAATCAATATTAGAGATGAAAAACAAACATGTCCTAATATAATAAGGTGGATTGGCACGTACGGAAAACAAGCATGTGTTGTCCCTCCAAGACATCTCTTCACACAACATTCTTGGTTCTTTTTCCAGTGGGATGAATAAACTATGTGTAGACATGCAGAAATTATTATCACATTCCAACCGTCGGCATGTAAAAATACAAAGCAATAACTCATTGGCAATAACAAGTAAAGCCTTGATCCTAAGCCCATAGTTATTTAGCCCCACCAACAATTTATTAAGAAAGAAAATCACCCAGTGGAACGCACCTGAGTTGACCAGAACATGTTGTATTTTTATTAGAATGGCATTTTAATTTGAAGGAGGTAATAATACGCACCATCTACAACAGACAGTGCTGGGGGCTACCAACTTATAAGCATAACACTAACCGTCACTGTTCAATTCAATTTTTAAGCTCAGACCGTATCATGAAAACGCGAAGTGCTTTTGCTCAATACTTGGTGCTACCATTGATTTTGCTCCCACTTATGCTCTCGGGTGTTGACTAAGGGAGTTACTGGACAATAGGCCAGTCTTTGATTTTGTCTATCTTTTCACTGCAGATCAACATCTCAGTTTAGTCAAATTCTTCCTTTTGAAGTCACGGGACATGCTGAGCAGATCATTCCAATTAATTTCCTTTTCTGAGAATCTATTCATTAACATTAGAGATGACAACTACTTCTGATTGCATTTTGCAAAATAAAAGGTAAAGGACTCAAAGCAGTTGTGATTAGATCTCAATCTCTGGAAGAGTTTATCTTTTTTTGAGAACGAAGACGTGTCCATTACATTAAAAACAGAGTACAAGGACCAAACACGCCAACGCCTTCCCGAAACACCGAGTGACACCGGGAAACAGGAACATTTGCAGGAACCACCCTGAAGAAAAGGAAATACAACAAAGGTCCACGCAAGTCGCTGAAATCGCCATCACCGCTGCTCGCCGTAACCACCCGCCGATTCCTCGCCGTGAGCAAGGAAAGCGAGCCTCCGACAAGACCAAGCACCGGCGAAGTCTCTCGCAGAGCATCTGCTTTGTGGCGTTTACCTGAGGCCCGCCGCGACCGGCAGGGCGCATGGACAATGGGGAACACCGGTGGGGACACGGCCCACAACTCCGCCGAGCACAGCGTCGCCATCTCCCGTCCTCGACGAAGAGGTCCAGACGAAGCCGCCATACCCACACCCACAAACCAACAGCGAAGACAGCAACTCCCAGATGTCGCCGGAGCCACTTCTCCTGCACACTACTCCAGAGCTCTCGCACGGCGCCGGAGAAGACGCCCTGGAGACGGAGGCGAGCTCGGAGCACAAAAGGCAACAGTTGGGTGGCTGCCGCCGCCAAACTCACCCAACCCCAGCACACGAGCCCTACCAGCTCCTCGTCGGCGCGAGCACCGGCGAAACGCGGCCGGAGCCGAGGGCACTTTATTCCGACGCGAAGCGGTCACCAGCGTCTCGACCGCAACACCAGGAAACCTATCTACACGCCGGTGGGGATTAGGAGCTCCCCCCCGCCTCGCAAGGCCCAGCGGCCATCGGAGACGAGGAGGAGCGGCGAGTCCACCGACGGAAGAAACGAGGCCGCCTCTCAGTCGCCTCCTTATCACCTAGGGGAAGGGACAGGAGCAAGCGACGGGAGGCATCTGCAGAAGACTACATAATCTGAAACTTAAATATATATCAGTGCAGCAGGAGACAGCTGAAACAAAGAATCTAATATGTGCATAGTTAGCCTAATAATTGATAATTCATAGATTATTTGTATCAATTGGCGAAGGGAGAACTAAAACTGCTAGTTGAAAATAATGTATAAGTCTCTAGCACTAACATTGTTCGGAATTATCATCTAAACAATTACTAATTGTATAGAGAGCATAACTAAAACTACTGAAGATTTATCTAATCAAAATTTATTTCAAATTCTTAAGCCGCACACGAGATCGAATTTAAAAGCACATGTAGCATCTAGGTAGAGCGCAAAGCTGGTGCACTGCAGGGATTCAAGAAGCTGTAGGAGATGCACACAGAACACCACCCCTGTTGGTTCCCCTCGCTCCTGTATTTGCATGATATGGTCATGAGCAGTGCTGGTAGATGGACACCAACAGTACCAATTTTTCTTGATCAAACGTTAGGGATTAATGCAATTTATAGAGAGGCTTCTGAGACTGCTTGAACGGCTGTACAATAGGGCAAAGATTTCAGGATAATTGATAACTTGCCTACACTGTGAGGACAGGAGTGACAGGCCACGAACTCCGACAGACAAGAGAGTAGGTGGTGTATACCACAGAGCGTCCGTACCTTGGATGGATCGGCCTAGGCCTTCTTCAGAGCTCAGCGCCGAAGCTCCTGGTGATTGGAGTGATCCCCGCCGGTAGCTGGATATTGCTATTGCAACGAACAAGACCGGGTTCAGTTCAGGAAAAAGAACGGAAGAAAGAAAAACATGACTGGGACTCGATCCTTGCGCTGATTTTCTTACCCCTCGAGGACGTGGGCATGGACGACGTTGCCGATGTCCCCGAGCACCCGCCTGTTTCCTCCCGCACTGGGGCCTTCAGCTTCGCTGCCGGTACTGCGGCACATGGACATCATCAAAGAGAAACATGAGTAAAGATGAACGGCGACAATCCAGGCACGAACAGATGAACCGGTGACCCAACGATTGCGGCGACCAAGAGGAAGTGCAGGCGGCGTGCTAAGGGAACGGCGACGGTGGACCATGCGATGACCCACGGATATGATTGGGATCCCTTGCTGCAGGCCATGGAGGCAGAGGAGGATTGGGCAGCGGCACGTGAAGGGGATGTGGGGCGCCCGTCGTTGTTACCGCCCTGGATCTGCGCCACCTCCGTCCGCATGCCCTCGGCGCCCGCTGGCTCCACCGCACTGACGAGTGCCACTGAGGAGGAGTAGGAGGACGACGTGGGTAGCGAGGCGAGCCCCCGCCGGCCCCGTCGGAGAAATCCATCGCCGCGGCCGAACCGCTGCGTCCCGCACTGCCGCCGCTGCTAGACGGCGGAGAGGGACACCGGCAACGCCGATGCAGGCCGAGCCCGCTGCATCCCGCACCGTCGACGCTGCTCGAGGGAGGAGAGCGACCCCGGCGGCGGCGAGGATGGGAGAGGAGGGAGAGGGAGGCGGGGAACGATGAGTGCTGGTGGGATCGATCCGCTTGTTGCGGGCGGGGGACGCGGGGCGCTATTTGGCAGACAGCGGCGTCTGCTCGGCAGAACATTTGATCTCAGTCGTTAATCTGGATGGCAGATCATTAATATAATGTGGGCAGTAGGATATGTTTAAGTTGATTTGATCGAAGGGTTCTGGATACCTCGCGTACAGTTTGTTGTGTGACTCTAGGAGAGTTTATGTTTGCTCTTTTACTAGTAGTATAGAAAAGACAGCCCTAGGGCCGTATTTCATTGATTAACCAGGAGAGAAAAGAATACAAAGTTCTCAGGAAGGGCCGTATTTCATCGTTTTAGCAAATAAACTAGCTCGTATAGTCTAAAAAGACGACGACGGAGATACCGTCATATTTTCCCGCTTTCGAGTATTTTCCTGCTATCTAGTTCCCGGGAACTAGATAGCAGGAAAATATGACGGGAAACTAGAAAGTGGAAAAATATGACGGGAGATACTGCCGGGACTTAGAACGCGGGAAAATGTGGCGGGAATTAAAAAGGGGGAAAAATATGGCGGCAGCATATCTTGCGGGTAAATGTGGCGGGAGATACTGGCAGAAAACGGCGGCCCGAGATATAAGCGGAAGCTCAGAAGTGGGAAACGCAGGGCTGAGAAAATGGGGCATATGCACAAATCGGCCTACAGGAAGCCAATTAGCTCCAAGCGGTCTATAGTAGGATAATTAATACCAGTCGGCCTACGGTAAGCCAATTAGCTCCAGTCGGCCTACAGGTTGCCGACAGGAGCAGTCGGCCTACAGGTTGCCGACAGGAGCTAAAACCAGCGGCCGACAGGAGGTAGGAGCCGAATCGGCCTCCCTATAGCCGACAGGGCACCTATCGGTTTCGTGTAGGATGATAAGGTCTAGTAAATAAAAAATCGACGTAATATTTCTGCAAATTAATAAAAAAGGTATTATTTTATAAAAATTAGCGCAACCCAGAGACAGAGTTAATCCAGGGGTAGTATTACTAGTCAAAAAAGGTAGACAACGGCCCGCGCTTTGGGTTTCGCGCTCGCTTCGTGCCAGCAGCTAGCTAGCTGGCGCAAACCGATCGGGGCATGCGTCTTCAGAGTTGAGACGACGCGCGTGACGCATGCACGTTCCAAAGGTTTTGCCTTTTGTTTCCTCCCATGGTCTCATCGAGACCAACTTCATCGTAAAAAAGGGCAGAATTTGTCTCCGGAATGGAACGTTTGAACACGCAGAGCGTCTTTGGTTCGACATCTTAGATATCAACAAACAATTATGAAGCCTCTTGTTAGCAAATAAACTACTCCCTCCGTCTCATAATATAAGAACGTTTTTGACACGTTCTTATATTTGGGACGGAGGGAGTGATTCGTATAGTCTAAAAACACGTGTTATTAAACTTTCTCTCGTTTTTCTTATCTAACCCTAGGCAGCTAGGCCAAATTCTTCCCTCCAGGCTTCTCCGGCGAGCCCATGAATTTGACTCCCCTTTGTCTGCCACTCCGGCAACGGGTGACGGGAGGAGAATCCCGGTGCCTTCGCTGGTTAGTAGTTTCGGTTAAGTCATTTTAGTCCTTGCGGGTGCGGCACTTGGGCGGATAACAACGCGTCTTCTTCGAGTTTGTTTCCCGGGCTCCGATCCTCCTCGAGTTCGTCTGTCTGGATGTAGTTGGCAAAACTCCGTCATAGATTCCTGTTGTCTCCTTGGGACGGTGAGTTTAGGTTTTCTCGTCATGTGGAGAGATTTGGTGTGAGGTGCTTTGGATATATGCAAGGGTTCAACGGCGATGATTGCGGCTCCAGGGCGCTGGTCCTTAGGGGCAACTTAGACTTCCTGACTGTCATCAACAAGGTCAAGCCGACTCCGGTAAGGAACATCGACATTGGCTACATTGTGGTCGTTTGGTGGTCTCAGAATCTTGATGTAACTTTTATTATGTTTGACATGCTTTGTACTTCCCGCGAACTTTTATAATAGATCTGATCTTTTTCATAAAAAAGCAAATAAACGAGCGTGAAAACGTAAGTGCAGTTTCGCTGCCATGGCCACCATTTTGGCAGTTAGCTATTTTGGGGGTTTTCTATTAGCTGGGCCTGAAGACGTGATCGGGTGTAACCCCGTGGTGTAGGAGTTGGCCATGCGAGGCATGCTCTCGATCGTGGGATGGCATGATCCGGTAGATGGGGGCTGCATCACGGCGTGCTTTTGTTTTTGAACAGAATAAATAGAGGAAGGATAAAATACAACAAGTTGTACGTTCCACAAAAACCAGTCTGTCTCACTCTTGTTAAATCCTCCATTGATACGTGCTCGAGATTAGGGATAACAATTGGCATCAGAGCATACCTGTGCGATGGCGACGGCGTCAAACTCAAGCAGATCGCCACACTGCGAGCGTGTATCTCCAACGACGACGAAGAGCCGAGATAGATCGTGCAAACCCGCCTCGTGCGTGAGGGCGGCAACGGCACGACCTGGTCGGTGCTCAGAGATTGGGCTCTTCTGATGGAGGTGATGCTTGAGGACTGCCACCTCTGGCAGGCCATCGAGATCGGCACCGCCATCTGCAACGACGACCAGCTTGCCCTCGAGGCCATTCTACGCGGGGTGCTGCCGGAGATGATGGCGACACTCGCAACCAAGGGCACGACCAAGGAGGCGTGGAATGATCTGGAGACCATCCGCCTTGGTGTGACGCGTGTGTGATCCGTCTCCAACGTATATATAATTCTTTTTTATTGTTTCATGCTATTATATTATCACTTTTGTATGCTTTATATGTCATTTGATATTATTTTTATGGACTAACCTATTAACTTAATGCCCAGTGTCAGTTCATGTTTTTTGCATGTTTTTTGTTTCGCAGAAAAACTGTACCTACCGAAGTCCAAACACGATGAAACTTTACGACAATTTTTTCTAGAACATAAGAGATCCTAGGAGCTTCAGGGAGAGACCAGAAGACACATGATGGGGCCACAACCCCAGGTGGCGCGCCCAGGGGGTAGGCGCGCCAGGTTGGCCTGTGGGCACCCTGATGCTTCATTTGCCCTATTTTCTGGCCAATAAATTACCATATAATCCAAAACCCTTGGAGCGAGGCCCAAAACAATTTTGCTGCCGCTGCAAGCCTCTATTTCGAAGCGATCCCATCTGGAGCCCTATTTCGGTGCCCTGTCGGAGGGGGAAACCATTGGGGAGGCAATCTTTATCAACCTTGCTGCCTCCATGATAATGTGTGAGTAATTACTTCAGGACCTCGGGCCCAAAGTAGTAGCTAGATCTCTCTCTCTCTCTCTCTCTCGATCTTCAATACAATGATGTCATCTGAGATCGATCCGATGTAATCTTTCATGGTGTGTTTGTTGGGATCCGATGAATTGTGAGTCTATGATCTGAATTATCCATTGAACTATTTGAGTCTCTTGAAATTTATTTACCGCATAATTTTATAGCTTTGTACTTCTTTTCGATCTATCCTCTTCTTTGGCCAAGTAGATTTATTTATCTTCAGTGGGAGAGTGCTTTGTGGTAGGTTCAATCTTGCGGTTAGTCTTACCCAGTGACAAAAAGGGCAAGACACATATTTGTATTGTTGCTACTTACTATTTGTGAGCTATGTTGAGATTTTCCCCAAAGAGGAAGGGAGAAGCAATATTGTAGCGGATAGTATTTCCCTCAATAGAGAACCAAGGTTATCAAACCAATAGGAGATTCACACAGACAAAGGTCGATAGTACCAACACACACACAAACAAATTACTTGCACCCAACGCGGGCAAGAGGGTTGTCAATCCTCTTGTACTCGTTAATAGCAAGGATTAGTTCTGGTAGTGATAGATATATAAATTGCAAAAGGAAATTGTAAGTGCATCTAGTGCCCCTTAGTGATTTTGGTGTATTGAAGACTTATAGGTTAAGGGACTAATGCGTTTGTGAGTGTACACAGGTTCTATAAGTCTATGAGGAGTTTGATATTTACGATAAAAGTCGACCCCTAAAAATGAATGTCTTCAACTGAAGACTTTGGTTTTCCTGAAGACTTTGAAAGTGAAGAAATTGGTGTGACCCTGAAGACTTGATATTCATGCGAGGATTATGAAGCGTGAAGACTTTTGTTTTTGTAGTTTCATTTTCTTCTTCTTGAGTCATAGGAAACACCGTACTGTTAAAGGGGGTCGAGGTAAAACTAAGGAAAAGTTTCCAAGTGATGCTCATCTCAAAATCCTACACCTACCCAATCCTTTCGAGTGAAGCCATTGGAAATCTCATACAGTTCAGTCAATTTCTTCAGTGACAGAGACGAAGTTCTTCTGTTCTCTGAGGAATTTGTTCTGACTGAGGAGTTAGGAATTCGCCAGTGCGGATTGCCTACAAGTGAGGAACATGATAGCCCTGAGGAATTTGATACACAAATTTCCGACCGTTGCTGTGCTAAGCGCCAGCTGTCCAAATATCCTTCCCACCTAACGGTCATATCATTGAAGGGCATTTATGTCTTATCATGTCGGGCTGCTCCCTAGGCTATAAATAGCCGCCCCCTACAACCACTAGCTGGTTGGCTGCTCCGAGAGATAGATTGACACTTGTCATTTAGAGCATCCCATCCTCCGAGGACTTTGAGCGAAAATCATCTAGTGAGGAAAAACCCAAAAACCCAAACACCTACAAACCCAAAGTGATTGAGCATCACTGAAGAAATTGTTCCTGTGTGGAACCGACGCTTGTTACCTTTGAGGACTGTGCATCCTCCAGACGGTTAGGCGTCATGGTCTAGAGCATCCAAGAGGAGATTGTGGATCGCCGAGTGACCGAGTCTGTGAAGGTTTGGAAGTCACCTGAAGACTTACCACAAGTGATTGGGCGAGGTCTGTGTGACCTTAACTCAAGGAGAATACGATGAGGACTGTGTGTCCTCAGGTTTAAATACCTAGCCGCTCCAACCAGACGTACAACTATCACAGCAGTTGGAACTGGTCTACCAAATCATTGTCTTCACCGAGCTACTGGTTCTATTTCCTCAACTCTTTCATTTCCTCATTCATGTGTTGATTTACTTGATCGTTACTGTGTGAAGACTCTGACTGAAGACTTTCTCAATTTCCTCAATCCTATTTCTTCAGTCATTTAGTCTTCAGCCTGCTTATCCTGTGTTTCACGCTACCTGTACTCTGTGCCTATTTCATTTCATCATGATGAATGTACTTATGCCATGTTATGTTTGCATCTGAGTACTTATTCCGCTGCTAAGTAGTGCGCTGCTTAGGAATTTCCTCACCTTGAAATTCCTCAGTGACGAATTTGTAAAAATCGCCTATTCACCCCCCCTCTAGTCGATATAACGCACTTTCAATTGGTATCAGAGCAAGGTACTCCCTTGTTCTGTGTGATTTTGGTTTAACCACCTGGAGTTTTAGTTATGTCGACTGCAGGCATGATCAAGGTCTCGACTGGGTGTCCTACCTTTGATGGGACGGACTACCCCTACTGGAAGAATAAGATGCGCATGCATCTTGAGGCAATTGACAACGATCTCTGGTACGTTGTGGAAAATGGCGTTCCCGCTGTCACTCCTTCCGTGAATGCTGCTGATGTGAAGAGATTCAAGCAACTCGACTCTCAAGCGAAGAATATCATATGTGGCCATCTGAGCAAAGGACAGTACGGCAGAGTGAGTGCTTTGGAGTCTGCAAAGCTTATCTGGGACAGGCTGTCCAAGGTCAACGAAGGAATCTCAACTCAACGTGATTCTCGAGTTGACGTTCTTCGCAATCTCTTCAACCGCTTCAAAAGACTCGACAATGAGAATGTTCAGTAAACCTTTGATCGCCTCACTGACATTTCAAATGAGCTTCAAGCACTGGGTGCCACTGACATCACCGACCATGAGGTGGTGAAGAAATTGCTAAGGTCACTTGATTCTTCATTCGATACACTGGCACTGATGATTCAAGAACGTGGAGACTACAAGTCACTTGATCCTGCTGATATCCTCGAGAGGCTAAATACTCATGAGTTCCAACTTGCTGAGAAGAGAGATCTCTACAGACCGAGCTATGGCAGATCTCGTGCACTGAAGGCCAAGGCAGTCTCTGAATCTGAAGATGAAGATTCTGGTAGCAGCCTTGGTGATCCTGAAGAACTGAGTCAGGAGCTAGCAATGCTCGTGAGGAAATTCCAGAAGTTCTCTAGACGTGGCCAATTTGGAAAATCCTCAAGAGGTGATGACACAAGATCAGATTCCTCATCCCGTGATTACAAGAAGAGAACTTGCCACAAATGCAAGAAACCTGGTCACTACATAACTGATTGTCCTCAGTGGGAGAAGGAATCAAAGAAGAAGAAATACAAGGATGATAGTTCAGATGACTCTAAGAAGAAGAAGAAATCTTCAAAGTCCTCATCGTCAAAATCTTCAAAGTCTTCATCTCACAAGAAGAGCAGCTCCAAGAAAGCTCGGGCATTCATTGGCAAGGAAATGGACTCTGAAGCTGAATCTGAGGAACATGAGGAAGAGGAGGCATCTGAGGAGTCAGACTCTGGTGTGGCGAGCCTAGCCCTCGCTACTGCTTACGTCAGCAAGTCCATCTTCAACACTGAGGAAAATGGCTTCCCCAACACTGCTGATGACGGCAATGATGACTATGCTCCCACCTATTGCTTCATGGCAAAAGGTGCCAAGGTATTCAAATATCCCTCCTCTGAATCAAGTGAGGATGAATCTGATGATAACCTCAAACCCAGCTATTCCAAACTTGCTAATATTGCTGTTAAACAACAAAAGGCTTTGGAAAAGGTTCAAAATATGCTAGACAAAAGCGATGATCTGTTAGGTGAGGAAATGGATCGAACTCAAACACTAACTGATAATCTTCAACAACTACAGTCTAAGTTTGACAACCTTCAAAGTCGTCATGAAACTCTCTTAGCCGATCATGAGAAGCTTTCTTATGAATTTCTTCAAAGAAAGCAAGATCTTGAGAAGCTAAGGGTGAGTCATGAAGATCTTCAGAAGGAAAATGATTCATTGCTTGCTCAACAGATCAGTTCTGCTCAGGAAGAATTTATTCCACCATGCTTGAAATGCATTGAACGTGAAACTGCTAATTCTTCACCTGAATGTTCAAATGCTTCTATTGCTGTAAATTCTTCAACTATCTCTGTGGTCACAAATTCCTCATCTGAGGATACCACTAGTATCACTGACGAAAATGCAGGGTTGAAGGAATTGTATGTGACAGGCATGTACAAAAGCCTCAAAGGGCATCAGACTCTTTGTGATGTGCTCAAAAAGCAGATCTTGAACAGGAACCCTAGGAAAGAGGGTATTGCATTCGAGAGGAAACTCAATGCTGATGGAACCTACTGGAAACCTGAGCAGTATCCCAAAACCTCATGGGTTGCTGCGAAGGGACCTCCCGTAGATCCATCTACTTTTATCTGGCTTTACTTGTGAATCCTCATATTCATCTGATGAGTCATTTGACTCCAACTATAAACTGTTCAAAAATCAGAATGGTGAAGTATTTGCCAGATATGTTGGAACTAACTGCTGGAATGGTCCCCCTATGAAGAAAATCTGGGTTCCCAAAAAGTGCCTTGAATGTCTTCAGGTGAATGTCCTCATGACACCACCTGTGAAAAATAGGAACCCTAGATCAAATTCTTCATATGGACCAAAGTCTTCATATGGATCGATGTCCTCATATGACCATCATGCTAATGCTTCTGTTTCGCAGGGAAAATCTAAGAGTTCTGATTATGTGCATTATTCTTCAAATCATTATGTTCATAAGTCCTCGAAGAATTTCTCTGCTTACTCATATGCCTATACTAATCCCTCTCCTGTGAAACGAAGCGCTTTGGCTTCAATGCCACCTTTCTCTTATGAAGCTCGCAGAATGATGAACTCTTTGCCACCCCTCCAGATGTGGGTGGTGAAGAAAAAGAACTAACCTCTTATGCAGGGTCAGGTCTCCAGACGAACTAAATCGTCTGAAGAATTTTCTGGAGACCTGAAATGCTTGAAAGGACGCAAGCTAATCATGAAGAAATGAATCATTCATTTCTCACATCCTTATACTGTTATATATACATATGTTGCATTAACTGATGAATTTCTGTCTGATGAAATTGATGTCATATTCTTCACTCTGAAGATATGTGTTCGTAAGATGCACTAATTCATCTGCAGGATGACTTACCCAAAGCTACTGAGTGGGTCCTCGACAGTGGATGTACTAATCACATGACTGGTGACAAGAGCTTACTGATGAACACTCCTTTATCTCCATCACATTTGAAGCATATCACCTACGCAGACAAAGGTAAAAGCAAGGTATTGGGTCTAGGTAGGGTTGCAATCTCAAAGGATTGACACATGGACAAAATCATGCTTGTCGAGTCCCTCGGATTCAACCTCATGTCTGTCTCAATGCTTTGTGATCTTGATATGGTTGTTGTCTTTGGCAAATATCGCTGCTTAGTGCTCATGGAATCTGACAATTCCAAAGTCTTCGAAGGCTTTAGGAGAGGAGACTTGTATATTGTTGATTTCTCTGCAGGACCACAGCCTGCCACTTGTCTACTTGCAAAAGCTTCAGAAGGCTGGCTATGGCATCGACGACTGGGTCATGCTGGCATGAGGAACTTACACACGCTCATGAAGAAGAAGCACGTCATTGGCATTGAGGGTGTCAAATTCCTCAAAGATCATCTTTGTGGGGCTTGTGAGGCTGGAAAGATGACCAGAGCCAAGCACCCCTCGAAGACTATCATGACTACCTCTCGTCCTTTTGAATTGCTTCATATGGATCTCTTTGGTCCTACTCATTATGCCACACTAACAAATGCAGCATGTCTATATGGCTTTGTCATTGTTGATGATTATTCTCGTTACACATGGGTGCATGTCATTTCTTACAAAACTGAAGTGCAGGAAGTCTTCAGACGATTTTCTTCGAGGGCTTCGATGAATTTCGGTGTGAAGATCAAGCATATACGTAGCGACAATGGGACTGAGTTCAAGAATACTGGTCTTGATGACTATCTTGATGAACTCGGTATTACTCATGAGTTGTCTGCCCCATACACTCCTCAGCAGAATGGCGTCGTGGAGCGCAAGAACAGGACTCTTGTTGAGATGGCTCGCACTATGCTTGATGAATACAAGACACCTCGTCGCTTCTGGCCTGAAGCAATTGATACTGCATGCCACATTATCAACAGGGTATATCTTCACAAATTCTTCAAGAAGACCTCATATGAACTCCTCACTGACAAGAAACCCAATGTGAGTTATTTCAAAGTCTTCGGTGCTAAATGTTGGATTAGAGATCCCCATCACATTTCTAAATTTGCACCGAAAGCACATGAAGGTTTTATGCTTGGTTACGGAAAGGACTCGCACACCTACAGGGTCTTCAACACCTATCGCAACAAGGTTGTTGAAACTGTAGATGTGCGGTTCGATGAAACTAACGGCTCGCAAAGAGAGCACCTACCTCCTGTGCTAGATGAAATGTCTCCTGAGGAATCCATCAAGCTAAAGGCTACTGAGGATGTTATTCCTACCGAAGAATCTGCTGAAGAAGTCATTCCAGATCGTGAAGAAAATCATGCTGGTGCATCTGATGAAAATGGCTCTGAAGAAAATGCTGAGCCAAATCAAAGTCATCAACCTGCTCATCCTTGCGTTGCAAATGAAGTACAGATTGAGAGAATCATCAACGACATCAACGCACCAGGTCCTCTCACTCGCTCAAAAGCTTCACATTTGTCCAACTTTTGTGGGCATTTTGCTTTCGTCTCTATCACAGAGCCCACCAAAGTATATGAGGCATTTCTGGAGCCTGAATGGATTCAAGCGATGCAAGAGGAATTACATCAATTTGAGCTGAATAATGTGTGGGAGCTTGTCAAGCGACCAGACCCACGCAAGCACAATATCATCGGTACCAAATGGATCTACCGCAACAAGCAAGATGAAAATGGCCTTGTGGTAAGGAATAAGGCTCGTCTTGTAGCTCAAGGCTACACACAGGTTGAAGGAATTGATTTCGATGAAACTTTTGCACCTGTTGCTAGACTTGAGGCTATTCGCATATTGCTTGCCTATGCTAACCATCATAATATCATCTTATATCAAATGGATGTGAAAAGTGCATTCCTCAATGGTAAGCTTGAGGAAGAAGTATATGTTGCTCAACCCCCAGGTTTTGAAGATCCTAAGCATCCTGATCAAGTCTTCAGACTCAATAAGGCCCTCTATGGCCTCAAGCAGGCCCCTCGGGCGTGGTATGATACTCTGAAGGAATTCCTCATGAAGAAAGGCTTCAAACCCGGTTCACTCGACCCAACTCTTTTCACCAAAACATATGATGATGAATTATTCGTGTGCCAAATATATGTTGATGATATTATCTTTGGCTGTACTAACCAACGTTATACTGACGAATTTGCTTATATGATGAGTGAGGAATATCAAATGTCCATGATGGGAGAATTGAAATTCTTCTTAGGTCTTCAAATTCGTCAACAACGCAATGGCATCTTCATTTCTCAAGAGAAATACCTCAAGGACGTTCTGAGGAAATTCGGTATGCAAGATTGCAAAGGCGTCAAAATCCCTATGCCCATAAATGGCCATCTATGCACCGATGAAAATGGTATAGACTTCGATCAAAAGGTATACCGCTCCATGATTGGCTCTTTACTGTATCTATGTGCATCTAGACCGGATATTATGCTTAGTGTTTGCATGTGTGCCTGTTTTCAAGCTACACCGAAGGAATCACACCATAAGGCTGTGAAACATATTCTTCGATATCTAGCTCACACTCCAACACTTGGATTATGGTATCCCAAGGGCTCGGCTTTTGATCTCATTGGATATTCTGACTCTGACTATGCTGGTGATCGTGTGGATCGCAAGTCAACATCAGGCACATGCCATTTCCTCGGACGATCTTTAGTATGTTGGTCCTCAAAGAAGCAGAACTGCGTATCACTCTCTACTGCTGAAGCTGAGTATATTGCTGCTGGTTCTTGCTGTGCTCAATTGCTATGGATGAAGCAAACCCTCAAGGACTACGACATCAATGTGAAGAATGTGCCACTCTACTACGACAACGAGAGTGCCATCAAAATTGCTCATAACCCAGTTCAGCACTCAAAGACAAAGCACATCCAGATTCGTCATCACTTTCTTCGTGATCATGTGTTGAAGGGCGACATCTCAATCGAGCACGTGAAGACTGAAGAACAACTAGCCAATATCTTCACAAAGCCCTTGGATGAGAAGAGATTTAGTAAGTTGCGGTGTGAGCTAAATATCTTAGAATCTTCGAATGTCCTTTGAAAAGGACACACATCCTAACACTTATGCAAATTGATGACTTAGATGCGCAACACACGAAGAAACATTTTTCTTCAAATAAATGAAGACTAACCCTCTAAGTGTGAAGAAATTAACAAAGAATCTGATTCTCAGAGCCCTACGACAATTGTACGCGGCGTCTGAAATCATCATTCTTACACGGTGGGACACGCCACCACAAAAAGTTGAAAATCTTCAAAATTGAGTTTTTCTTCATTTTTGCAAATTCTTCAACTTTGCAAAGTCTTCACTCTTTCCGACTATGTTCTTCATTGACTATATATATATATATATATTCTGAGTTTTCAGTCCTCTACAGCATTCACTTATTGCTAATTCTTCAAGTTGATTTTCTTCCAAGTGAATGTGATCGGACCCGTTCCCCCTCTATGCTAAACTCAACCCAGTCTGTTCACAAATTCTTCATGTGCGTTCTATTTGAAACCTGTTCAAAGTCTTCACTGTGTCCTTGACAGCTGAAGAATTTGCGAACGAAAACATTAAAATATTCTTATCTGAATTTTCGGCTTTTGCTGCTCAAACCGTTACATATCCCTCGATATGATTTATCTATTCACCCATGATCTAACACGATCTCCACTTCACAGTACGTGGGTGACACATGTCGTTAGGATGAGAAGGGTCAGGGGCATGTTCGTCCATTTTTCTTCGGACGAGCGGTTTTTCACCTCGGCTATAAATACCCCTTGCCCTCCTCAGATCTCATTTACCCCGCTTGATCTTACTCCCTCGCTCGAGCTCTCAGACCTAGCGCCGTCGCTACACTCCATCGTCGCCGGTGAGGAAGAGCTTCACTGCCTCGACCTCGTCGCCGTCGTACTCACGGCGGCCGCGGAAATCTTCACTCCGCCGCCGCCGTAGCTGTTTTCCATCGCCAAGTTAGGGCATGGAAGATTTGAACGGACGAGCTTCTCCACTGCTACCCTCAGTTTGTCGTGTTCTTTGTCAAGGGTAAATAAAATCTATTTTTACTACCCTTGTTGATTCTGATGATTTCCACAAAGTCTTCAAAAGGTGTTTATTCTTCAACTTTCATGTTATTAAACACCAACTTGCTTCTATTCTTGATCTGTTTCTCTAAGCAACGTTTTTCTTCAAGATTCCTCAATTGTGTGGATTTTCAATCTATACAACTCTGGAACCTAAGTCAAAGAACGCTTAGTGAAATTCCTCAAGACACCTCTGGTCAAATTCCTCAAACTCGATACTTTTGAAAAACTTCTGAGAACGCATATGACCTCTCCAAATTCTTCGCACCTATATTCTGTTCACAGGTACACATGTCCGCTGCTGAATCTCTAGGTTCTCATCAACTTAACTCATTTGCAGTGTTCCTTGAAGAAAAGTTGCACACTTCCTCAGAAACATCCATTGTTCAAAATCCTCAAGTGAAGAAAATGGCTGATGGTAAAAGATCTCAGAAGGGAGGAAAGAGGCCAGAAACAAATACTGCTTTTGAGATCCCTGAAGACATCTATGATGAATATTGTACTCCTGATGAAGCAACTCATGGCAAGGAGAACAAAAATTAGCGCAAAGTGCGCATTCAGAAGATTGAGAGAAGATGGGCAAGAGAATGGAGAGAGTATCGATATGTGACTCCAAAGTACATGAAGAAATTCGCTATTAACCCTCCATGCCCAAGACCTCCATTGGCTCCAGGCCAAGAAGCTGATCCCACAAGCATCAGAAGAGGTGAGGAATTTCCTCAGGAGTGGGCTAAGCGTCAAGCCAAGCTGGCCAAAGTGGCTAAAGAGGCAGTGAAGAAATTCAACGAAGAGTCTGCTGCTGCCACTGCTGAGGCCTCTGCTAGCAAGCCTAAGAAGGCTATGCCAAAGAAACCAGCTGTCAAGACAAGTTCCTCAGCTGCAATGCCCTCACGGCCAAGCTCTTCAAAGCCCTCACGGCCTGATCCTCAAGCAACTTCTTCAAAAGCAGCTCAAACTCCCTCAGTTGCAAAGTTCTCAGCTGCTCCTGTAAAGTCCTCAGCACCTGTGCATCTTGCCATGTGCCAAAGGACTACTGGAATCTCAATTGCTTCTGGAGCCTCTGCAGGTTCCTCAGCTCCACCTCAGTCTTCAACAGCTCCGACCTTGCTGAAGAAAAAGGCCACTGCTGGACGAGGCACAAGGCCAAGTCCTCACAAAAAGCAGGTCGCCTTTCAGGTTCCGTCGAGTGAAGACGAAGCTGATGATGAAGAATTAGCTGAGATCATCAGAGATCAACAACAAAGGGCCTCTAGTGCCAAAGGCAGTGCTATGCCCCTCATGCTGGATCCAAGGAAGATCCTTGATTTCATCGATCTATGGCACAAGGATCCAAATACACCTTTGCCTGAATTAAACCTCACTCCTGGTCAAAGTCACATGTTGACGGCCTTCATTACTGAAGAGAAATGGAAATTTGAAAAGGCCAGGCAGGTGAAGAAGGATCAGTACAAAAAGGAGCGTTTTCTGAAGAACAATATGGTGAAAATGTCTCCTGAAGAACTTGTGACTATGCAGGCTGAGATCAAAGCACTCAGTGATGAATTTCACGCATACCGTGCAGATTGGCTAGGTGCCAAAGTCAGATTCGTCAGAATGGCAAAGAGATTCACTCCAAATGTTGCAGCTTCATCGCAACCCAAATTTCCTTAGACTGACACATCTGCTCAGCCTACTGAAGAACATGCAAGCACAACTGATGAAAATCAGACTGTTGAAGAAAATGAAAGCACCAGGGCTGATGAAGAAATTCCAGTCTCTGAAGAAAATGCCAGGGCAACCACCAATGTTGCGCCTGAAGAGCAAACCAGGCCAGTTGATACATCTGCTACTGCGCCTGAGGAATCTGAACAAGCCAAGGCAACTGCATCAGTTGTGCCTGAAGAAATTCAACCAATTTCATCTGCTCCTCCTGCAAAGTCATCACAGATGAAAGATGTCCTTCCTTCTACATCAGAAGTGAAGAAGACCAAAGCCGCAGAGAAGGCTGCGGTGAAGAAAAGGAAAGCATCTGCCTCCTCAGAGTCTTCAGCTCCCAAGAAAGTGAAGACTTTGACGAGCTCAACTGAAAACCCAATTGATGTTGTTCCAATATCAAGCATGCCATCAAAGGAGATTATTCCCTTTGGTGAGGAATATGCAATTCCAAGTAAATCTGATGAAGAAGATCCTTCTGCTGCTTCAACAGAGCAGATGGATGAAGACATTGAAGTGGACAATATCACTTCAACTCCGTTGGTATCATCGCCCATGCCTCAAATCACAGCTGAAGAGGCAGGCGTTGAGGAATTTGATGATAAAGATGAGGATGTGGATATTGGGTCTACAACTCCTATTCTGAATGATGAATTTTGGGAAAGTCATCACCCCAATTCACCTCTGACAACACCACTACATCAAGTTCCTCAGTCCCCTGTGCCAACTGAAGAAATTCATACGGGCTCTGATGGACCTCAATCTATTCCTGAAGAAGTTCCAGCCGCTAGTGCTGAAGAAATGGAGGCCAAGGCTGCTGCTGATACAGCTACTGAAATTCCTCAGCCTGTGGCTCCAGTGGCTATACCTCAAGAGGCTGTGAAGACTTCAACTATAAATCTTCAGCCCAAGCCACAGAACCCTCACTCCAAGAAGCAGAAGTTCAATGCTGAAGATTTCTTCAATGAGCACATATTCTTCACTGACTACAATCCCTATGACTCTACTAAACTTCGTCGCAAGCGCTTCTGGACTGCCAGCCAGATGAACTTCTATTCCTCACTGTTGTTTGATAAGGACAAGATCTTTGATCATGAGCAAATTCCTCATGTGGATATGGAATCGCTGCCCTGCTTCACCCCAGTCCTCAGTGTTCTTCATGACGCTGGGTTACTCAACTTCTGCACCGACATCTGCGATTGGAATGAAGAACTCATTCTTCAATTCTACGCCACACTGCACATCACTGGAAATGTTGAAGATGTGAATTCATGGGTGATAGACTGGATGACTGAAAATACTCATTACAAAGCACCGGTCTCTGAATTGCTTCATACCGTCCTAGTCAGTCCTCCCACTGAAGGTGCTAGGCTTCTCTATGTTGAACTTGAACTATCCGATCATCTGATGCAAGTGCTGATGAAGCCTTTGAAGCCAGGCCAAGCTCCAAGGACCAAATTCCTCGTCAAGGAATTGCTCTATGTGCCAAGGACAGTTTATCGCATTTTGACCAAAACCCTCAGTCCAATCAAGGGCCACAACTCTGATGACGAAGAGGTTGTTGGCATTATGAAGAATCTGCTGTTCAATATCATTCATGGTATTCCTATCAACTACCACGATTGCTTGATGAGGACTTTGGCCAATGCTGCTCTGTCACCTTTTGAGTTGAAGCCTTATGCTCCCTGGATCATGAAGTTCATCAGATCAAGGTCTTCAATTCATTATAAGGCTGGCTTTCAAAATCATCTCAGCTTTTTGCCCCCTATTGAAGTCCTCAAATGGACTATTTCCTCAGCTGATGGGAAGGGCAAGGCTGCTGTTATAGATGAAGGCACTCGTCCATTGGATGGACAATTTCGCAAAGCTACTTCATATTCCACCAATGATGACTCTGCAACACAAGATTCTGCCGCCAAAGCTTCAGAACATAATCCTCAAGCCACAGCTCCACGTGTGATGACTGATCGTGAACTTCTCCTTAGTCTTCATCAGAAAGTTGATCGAAATCACAAGTGGGTCAAGCGTCAGTTTGGTGCAATTCTTCAGAACATGACAGTCACTCAAAATGCTGTGAAGAAGAATCACTACTACTTGCATGAAGTCTTTGACCGCACTTGGGCTATTCTGTTGAATCTTCATAGTGCTGAAGAACTCAAGGAGATGGGATTCCAACAGGACTTTGACTGGTCTCAGCCACCTTCGAAGAAATTCAAGAAGGTCAAAGTTCCTCAGCTCGTCGCCAGTTCATATTCTTCATCGCGCGAGACGGATGAAGCTGAAGACTTAAACGACACCGCGGCAGGCCCTACTCCAACGGACGACCCCAACAACGCTGGCGCTCCTCCATCGACATCATGATGATATTCTTCAGGGGTGTTAGTCCTCATTTTTCGTCCCTTTTGGTCATTCGATGACAAAGGGGGAGAACTTTTAGTTAGTCTTCAAGCGGGTCTCTGTATATGGGCATTTTTTTGCTAAGTTACAACTCTTGTTCTTCTGAAGTATTTGTTGGATCGAGTTGTAAACTTAAGTCCTATGGTGGTCTGATACTTTTGCTCTGTTTTTCTGCATGCTATTTCCTCAATATGTTAATGCACGCATGCTGAATTACATCAGTCACCATATTTCATCATGCATTTCAAATTCTTCACATCATATGTTAAATGCGTGTATGAATTACAAGATATAGGGGGAGATCTCCATGATATTACTCTACAATGTGCATTTGCAATCCAAAGCAAAATCCTCAATATGCACATCTTCAGGGGGAGTTCTTCTATATCTTGCAATCAAATTCCTCATGTTGGGGAACGTAGTAATTCAAAAATTTTCCTACGATCACGCAAGATCTATCTAGGAGAAGCATAGCAACGAGCGGGAGAGTGTGTCCACGTACCCTCGTAGACCAAAAGCGGAAGCGTTTAGTAACGCGGTTGATGTAGTCAAACGTCTTCGCGATCCAACCGATCCAAGTACCGAACATACGACACCTCCGCGATCTGCACACGTTCAGCTCGGTGACGTCCCTCGTACTCTTGATCCAGCTGAGGCCGAGGGAGAGTTTCGTAAGCACGACGGCGTGGTGACGGTGATGATGAAGTGATTCCGGCAGGGCTTCGCCTAAGCTCTCCGAAAATATGATCGAGGTGGAAATCTGTGGAGGGGGGGCACCGCACACGGCTAAAAACAATTAACTTGTGTGTCCTAGGGTGCCCCCCTCCCCACGTATATAAAGGAGGGAGGGGGAGGCCGGCCGGCCCTCATAAGCACGCCAAGGGGGGAGGAATCCTCCTCCTAGTAGGAGTAGGACTCCCCCCTTTCCTAGTCCTACTAGGAGAAGAAGGAAGGAGGGGGAAAGAGAAGGAAGGAGGGGGCGCCGCCCCTCCCCCTAGTCCAATTCGGACTAGGCCCATGGGGGGGCGCACGGCCAGCCCTTGTCTGCCCCTCTCTCTTTCCCCTAGGCCCAATAAGGCCCATTACCTCTCCGGTGGTTCCGATAACCCTTCCGGCACTCCGATAAATATCCGGAACCTTCCGGAACCTTTCCGGAGGCCAAATACTATCTTCCAATATATCAATCTTTACCTCTCGGACATTCCGAGACTCCTCGTCATGTCTGTGATCACATCCGGGACTTCGAACTACCTTCGGTACATCAAAACACATAAACTCATAATACCGATCGTCATCGAACGTTAAGCGTGCGGACCCTACGGGTTCGAGAACTATGTAGACATGACCGAGACTCATCTCCGGTCAATAACCAATAGCGGAACCTGGATGCTCATATTGGCTCCCACATATTCTACGAAGATCTTTATCGGTCAAACCGCATAACAACATACGTTGTTCCCTTTGTCATCGGCATGTTACTTGCCCGAGATTCGATCGTCGGTATCTCAATACCTAGTTCAATCTCGTTACCGGCAAGTCTCTTTACTCGTTCCATAATGTATCATCCCGTAACTAACTCATTAGTCACATTGCTTGCAAGGCTTCATATGATGTGCATTATCGAGAGGGCCCAGAGATACCTCTCCGACAATCGGAGTGACAAATCCTAATCTTGATCTATGCCAACTCAACAAACACTATCGGAGACACCTGTAGAGCATCTTTATAATCACCCAGTTACGTTGTGACGTTTGATAGCACACAAGGTGTTCCTTCGGTATTCGGGAGTTGCATAATCTCATAGTCAGAGGAACATGTATAAGTCATGAAGAAAGCAATAGCAACAAACTAAACGATCATCGTGCTAAGCTAATGGATGGGTCTTGTCAATCACACCATTCTCTAATGATGTGATCCCATTCATCAAATGACAACTCATGTCTATGGCTAGGAAACTTAACCATCTTTGATTAACGAGCTAGTCAAGTAGAGGCATACTAGTGACATTTTGTTTGTCTATGTATTCACACATGTATTAGGTTTCCGGTTAATACAATTCTAGCATGAATAATAAACATTTATCATGATATAAGGAAATATAAATAACAACTTTATTATTGCCTCTAGGGCATATTTCCTTCACCTCATTATCAGTATTTACACTTCATATGTTTATCCCCGTTGAAAACTTAACCTATATTGTCATCAATCACCAAAAAGGGGGAGATTGTAAGTGCATCTAGTGCCCCTTAGTGATTTTGGTGTGTTGAAGACTTATAGGTTAAGGGACTAATGCGTTTGTGAGTGTACACTGGTTCTATAAGTCTATGAGGAGTTTGATATTTACGATGAAAGTCGACCCCTAAAAATGAATGTCTTCAACTGAAGACTTTGGTTTTCCTGAAGACTTTGAAAGTGAAGAAATTGGTGTGACCCTGAAGACTTTATATTCATGCGAGGATTATGAAGCGTGAAGACTTTTGTTTTCGTAGTTTCATTTTCTTCTTCTTGAGTCATAGGAAACACCGTACTGTTAAAGGGGGTCGAGGTAAAACTAAGGAAAAGTTTCCAAGTGATGCTCATCTCAAAATCCTACACCTACCCAATCCTTTCGAGTGAAGCCATTGGAAATCTCATATAGTTCAGTCAATTTCTTCAGTGACAGAGACGAAGTTCTTCTGTTCTCTGAGGAATTTGTTCTGACTGAGGAGTTAGGAATTCGCCAGTACGGATTGCCTACAAGTGAGGAACATGATAGCCCTGAGGAATTTGATACACAAATTTCCGACCGTTGCTGTGCTATGCGCCAGCTGTCCAAATATCCTTCCCACCTAACGGTCATATCATTGATGGGCATTTATGTCTTATCATGTCGGGCTGCTCCCTAGGCTATAAATAGCCGCCCCCTACAACCACTAGCTGGTTGGCTGCTCCGAGAGATAGATTGACACTTGTCATTTAGAGCATCCCATCCTCCGAGGACTTTGAGCGAAAATCATCTAGTGAGGAAAAACCCCAAAACCCAAACACCTACAAACCCAAAGTGATTGAGCATCATTGAAGAAATTGTTCCTGTGTGGAACCGACGCTTGTTACCTTTGAGGACTGTGCATCCTCCAGACGGTTAGGCGTCATGGTCTAGAGCATCCAAGAGGAGATTGTGGATCGCCGAGTGACCGAGTCTGTGAAGGTTTGGAAGTCACCTGAAGACTTACCATGAGTGATTGGGCGAGGTCTGCGTGACCTTAGCTCAAGGAGAATACGGTGAGGACTGTGTGTCCTCAGGTTTAAATACCTAGCCGCTCCAACCAGACGTACAACTGTCACAGCAGTTGGAACTGGTCTACCAAATCATTGTCTTCACCGAGCTACTGGTTCTATTTCCTCAACTCTTTCATTTCCTCATTCATGTGTTGATTTACTTGATCGTTACTGTGTGAAGACTCTGACTGAAGACTTTCTCAATTTCCTCAATCCTATTTCTTCAGTCATTTAGTCTTCAGCCTGCTTATCCTGTGTTTCACGCTACCTGTACTCTGTGCCTATTTCATTTCATCATGATGACTGTACTTATGCCATGTTATGTTTGCATCTGAGTAGTTATTCCGCTGCTAAGTAGTTCGCTGCTTAGGAATTTCCTCACCTTGAAATTCCTCAGTGACGAATTTGTAAAAATCGCCTATTCACCCCCCCTCTAGTCGATATAACGCACTTTCAGAAATAAAGGTAAATAAATTGTAGTAAGCTTTTTAGGGTTTTAGTAAATATGGTGAATGGACCTGGGGCCATAGTTTTCACTAGAGGCATCTCTCTCAAGAACATATCATACGGTGGCTAAACAAATTATTGTTGGACAATTGATAGAAAAGCGCATAGTTATGATGTTATTCATGGCATGATCAATACATAGGCATTACGTCTGTACAAGTAGACCGACATCTATCTGCATCTACTACTATTACTCCACTTCGAGAGCGCTTCTATGCTTGCCTCTTTAGGTATTAAGTTCATAACAAATAGAGTAATGCTTGGGCTTGATGACATAATGTAGACAAAATAAGACCAATCAATATGATCGAACCCCATCGTTTTACCCTTAGTAGCAACAATACAAATACGAGCCTCGCTACCCCTTTTGTCATGAGGTTAGGGCACCACAAGATTGAACCTACTAATATACACCACTTCCACTGAAGATCAAATCATCAACTTGGCCAAAGAAAACTCATAGATCGGAAAGCATTACATAGTTATAACAATCACACATAATAAAGTTCAGAATATAACTCAATTAATTTCAATAAATAATTTGATCATAAACCCACAATTCATCGGATCCCAACAAACACACCGCAAAAGGAGATTACATCGAATAGAACTACGAGGAAAACATTGTATTGAAGATCAAAGAGAGAGAGAGAAAGCCATCTAGCTAATCACTATGGACCCGTAGGTCCTGTAGGAACTACTCACACATCATTGGAAGTGCATCAAGGTTGATATAGAGGCCCTCTGCGATCCATTCCCCCTCTAGCACAGTATCGGCGGAGGCCTCCAGATGGGATTGCGGAAGAACAGAGGCTTGTAGCGGAGGAATAATTGTTTCGGGTCTCGCTCTGGTGGTTTCTGGATTTTCGGAAATTTATAGGCTTGGAACTAGGTCAAACCGAGTTGCGAGGGGCCCACAAGTTCAGACGGCGCCCCCCTAGGGGCGCGCCGTGTGAGCTTGTGCTCTTCTCGTGCGGCGTCTGGTCTCCTCCCGAAGTTTCTAGGGTCCCTTCTGGTCCAGAAAAAATTAGCGTAAAGTTTTCTCGCGTTTGGACTTTGTTTGTTATGGTTTTCTGAGAAACAATAAAATAGGCAAAAATAGAAGCCAGCGTTGGGCACTAGGTTAATAGTTTAGTTCCCAAAAATGATATAAAATTGCATATAAAGCCTACGAGATTGATAATATAATAGCATGAAACAATAAAAAAATTATAGATACGTTGGAGACGTATCAGCATCCCCAAGCTTAATTCTACTTGTCCTCGAGTAGGTGAATGATAAAAACAAAAAAAATGTTGAATGCTACCTAGCATGTTTATCATGTAATCTTCTCATGGTTTGAATATTAGGATACGAATGATTCAGGGCAATAGTCTATCATTTGAATTAAAGACATCAATACTCAGACATACTAGCAAACAATCATTCCCTTTCAAAATAAAGAATGCTAAAGAACTCTACCCTACAAAATTATATAGCTTAGCATGCTTAGTCTTCCTAACACAAAATATTAATCATGAACTACCCCGATGACAAGCCGAGTAATCAAATCTAGCTTAACCTTTGTCAACTTTCACGCAATACTTGAGCGTGAGTCAAGGACTTGGCACTTTGGATGGCAAAAAGAATGATGATGGGGGTTCATAAGGGAAGACAAAAATAGAGAAAGTCTCGCACCAACGCGGCTGACCGTTAGGCAATGGAGAAGCCTTACAATTTATGTCAATGTGAGGAGTAGGGATTGCCACACAACGGATGCGCTAGAGCTATAAGTGTATGAAAACTCGCTACAAAAATAAGTGAATATGCATCCAACTTGCTTGCTCATGAAGACCTCGGGCATTTGAGGAAGCCCGTCATCGGATTATACAAGCCAACTTCTATAATGTAAAAATTCCCACTAGTATATGAAAGTGACAAATCATGGAGTCTCTCTATATGAAGAACATGGTGCTACTTTGAAGCACAAGTGTGGTAAAAGGATAGTAGTATTGCCCCTTCTCTCTTATTCTCTCATTTTTCTCTTTTTTTCTTTTCTTTTCTTTTTTCCTATTTTTTTAGAACGATAAACCTCACCCCCACTTTTTCGAGGACTCGTCAGTCTCCATGATTCTTTACCTCACTAGGACAATGCTCTAATAATGATGATCATCACACTTTTATTTACTTCTGAAAAATAAGATGACTCATATGAATGCCTCTTGTGGTGTACCAGGATGTGCAATGATCTAGCATGATATGCATAACAATGACGAATGGTGGTTTTGCCACAAGTACCATGTCAGCTCTATGATCATGCAAAGCAATATGATGATGGACACAGAAGTCATGTGACTATTAACGGTGGAAGTTGCATGGCAATATATCTCGGAATAGCTATGGAAATGCCATGATAGGTAGGTATGGTGGCTGTTTTGAGGAAGGATATATGAGGCTTATGTGTGATAGAGTGTGTCATATCACAGGATTTGGATGCACCGGTGAAGTTTGCACCAACTCTCAAGGTGAGAAAGGGCACTGCACGGTACCAAAGAGGCTAGCAAAATATGGATAGGTGGAAGTGCTTCAGTCCAAGAACATCACATTAGTCGTAAACAACTCAAGTACTTATTGCAACAGTTTGATAGCCCTCGAAGCAAAGCATAACCTTTCATACCCCTGGGATAAATTGGGAGAAAAAGACCATTGATAGTCCTCGATCGCCACTCATAAGGTAGATAGTCAATAATAAATCATGCTCCAACTTCATCGCAAAACTAAAGACTATACGTGCATGCTTCGGGAATCACAAACTTTAACAACGATATTTCTACTAAACCATGATAATCTACTAGTACACCCACATATTACCATCTTTATATCACAAAAGTCTTGCAAGGAATTAAACTTATCATAATCAGTGATCTACATGAAAGTTTTTATTATAGCACTTCTGTATACCTATTATTTTTAGACAAGTCATATAAACCCATGCAAATTACCACTTCCTATTAAAAGACTCTAAAAAAGATATAAGTGAAGCATGAGAGTGCAAATGATCTCTATAAAATATAATCACCAGCGTGCTCTAAGGATATAAGTGAAGCATATAAGCAACTACATAACTCAAAAGATATAAGTGAAGCACATAGAGTATTCTAACAAATCATGGTGAATGTGTGCTACTTGTGAGCCGCGTTGGGTTTTTCCCCGAGGAGGAAGGGAGAAGAAATATTGTAGCGGATAGTATTTCCCTTAGTAAAGAACCAAGGTTATCGAACCAATAGGAGATTCACACAGACAAAGGTCGACAGTACCTACACACACAAACAAAATACTTGCACCCAACACGTGCAAGAGGGTTGTTAATCCCGTTGTACTCGTTAATTGCAAGGATTAATTCTGATAGTGATAGATATATAAATTGCAAAAGGAAATAAAAGTAAATAAATTGCAGCGGGCTTTTTAGGGTTTTATTAAATATGGTGAATAGACCCCGGGGGCCATAGTTTTCACTAGAGGCATCTCTCACAAGAACATATCATACGATGGGTAGACAAATTATTGTTGGTCAATTGGTAGAAAAGCGCATAGTTATGACGTTATTCGTGGCATGATTAGTACATAGGCATTACGTCCATGACAAGCAGACCGTTAAACTTACTGACGCCTACTACTATTACTCCAATTCAAGAGCACTTATATGCTTGCCCCTCTAGGTATTAAGTTCATAACAAACACAGTAATGCAGGAAGTATGATGACATAATGTAGACATAATAAAACCAAGCAATATGATTAAACCCCATCATTTTATCATAAGTATCAACAATACAAATACGTGCCTGGCTACCCCTTCTGTCACGAGGTGAGGACACCGCAAGATTGAACCTACTACTATGCACCACTTCGACCAATGATCTAATCATCAACTTTGCCAAAGAAAACTCATAGATAGGAAAGCATTACATAGCTATAACAATCATACATAATAATTTAAAAAATATAACTCAATGAATAATCTGATCATAAACCCAGAATTCATCGGACCCCAACAAACACACGACAAAAGAAGATTACATCGAATAGAACTCCGAGGAGAACATTGTATTGAAGATCAAAGAGAGAGGGAGAGAGAGCTACCTAGCTAATCACTATGGACCCATAGGTCTGCGGGGAACTACTCACAAATCATCGAAGGTGCAGCAAGTTTGATGTAGAACCCCTCCATGATCGATTCCCCCTCTGGCAGAGTACCGACGGAGGCCTCTAGATGGGATCATGGAAGAACAGAAGCTTGTGGTGGCGGAATAATTGTTTCGGGTCTTGCTTTGGTGGTTTTGGGATTTTACGGAATTTATGGAATTGGAATTAGGCCAAACGGACCTACTAGGGCCCCACAAGCTCAGGCGGTGCGCCCCCTGGGGGCGTGCCTTGTGAGCTTGTGGCCCTCTCGTATATCTTCTGGCTTCGTCCCGAAGCTTACAGGGCCCTTCTTGTCCAAAAAAATCAGCGTAATGTTTCATCGCGTTTGGACTATGTTTGATACAGTTTTTCTGCGAAACAATAAAATAGAAAAAAATAGAAACTGGCACTGGGCACTAAGTTAATAGGTTAGTTCCCAAGAATGATATAAATTGCATATAAAGCAGACAAGATTGATAATATAGCATGAAACTATAAAAAAAATTATAGATACGTTGGAGACGTATCAACATCCCCAAGCTTAATTCCTGCTCGTCCTCGAGTAGGAGAATGATAAAAATAGAATTTTGATGTTGAATGCTACCTAGCATGTTTATCATGTAATCTTCTCACGGTATGTATATTAGGATACAAATGATTCAGGGCAATAGTCTATCATTTGAAATAAAGGCAATAATACTCAGACATACTAGCAAACAATCATGCCCTTTCAAAATAAAGAAAGCTAAAGAACGCTATCGCTAGAAAACCATATAGCTTAGGATTCTTAGTCTTCCTAACACAAAATATTAATCATGAAGTACCCCAATGACAAGCCGAGTAATGAAATCATACTTTTTATCGCTTTAGCTTTTTCCACTTTCACGCAATACTTCAATGTGAGTCAAGGACTTGGCACTTTGGATGGCAAAGAAAATGATGATGGGGTTCCATAAGGGAAGACAAAAATAGAGAAAGTCCCACACCGACGCAACTGATCGTTAGGCAAAGGAGAGGCCTTACAATCGATGTCACTGTGAGGAGTAGGGATTGCCATGCAACGGATGCACTAGAGCTATAAGTGCATGAAAGCTCGCTACGGAAACTAAGTGGGTGTGCATCCAAGTTGCATGATCATGAAGTCCTCGGGCATTTGAGGAAGCCCGTCATCAGAATATAGAAGCCAAGTTCTATAATGTAAAAATTCCCACTAGTATATGAAAATGACAAATCATGGAGACTCTCTATATGAAGAACATGGTGCCACTTTGAAGCACAAGTGTGATAAAAGGATAGTTGCATCGCCCCTTCTCTCTTTTTCTCTCATTTTTCTTTCCTTTTTTCTTTTCTCTTTTTTTATTTCTCTTTTTTTAGAATAATATCATGAACCTTCTCTGCACCTTTTCGAGGACTTGCCAGTCTCCATCATTCTTTATCTCACTGAGACAATGCTCTAATAATGGTGATCATCACACTTTTATTTACTTACAACTCGATAAAACTGAAAAAGGAATATGACTCTATATGAATGCCTCTGGCAGTGTACGAGGATGTGCAATGATCTAGTGTAGCTTTGGCTCGGTGGCTATCTATACTACGACTATCAATATTTTCTTTGGGGTAAGAGAGCGCACACGAGTCCACATATTTGCCATATCAATACACCACTATGGATCCTCTCCCGTCTCCCTACGAGAAGGCCATCCATAGCACTCACGCTTATCTTGCGCATTTTAAAGTATCCACTTCAAGTTATCTATGAACCATATAAGTCTCCAAGTAGTCCATATCCGCGGACGTGGCTATTTGAATAGTTTGATAACCCTGCAGGGGTATACTTCTTCACACAAGCTCTCACCACTTACCACCATATACACGTCATGTATCTCGGCAACCTTCAAGCGGAAGCCTGGCAAGGGTGTCGGCTAGAACCTGACTAACCAGGCAAGACTCTAGTCCAGGTTTATTGCCTATCTGACGCTGAACCCGTAAGGGAAGTTCGGCCGAAGTTTCCATCATGACCCCAAACAATGTGCGCAGGGTTCCCAAGCTCACCTCGATGGATGGAACTATGCTTGGTACACCGTGCCACTGTGCCTAGTCTGTCCCAAGGCCACCTGTACCAGGTGCCACTTGGTAGACAAATAGCACTGCCTACAAACACCAGAAACTAGTTGCAACTCCTGGACAGAGACCAAGGTGATTAATAAGTGAGAGGGGCCGCATTACCGAAACCCAATGTGTGGTAGTAGCTAGTCTTGGATAACATACACATAACTCAATTCTTAAGGACGGTCTCAATGAGACAACCCACCATGTACACCTACATGGCCTCTCATCGCTACCTTTACCAAATCGTGTTCACACACTTAGCTCCCACAGAGTAGGACATGAATACAACCATTCCAATTTCAAATTCATCGCCCAGATGGATCAGACCCAACACGACTCTAAGCATAGCAAGCATAGAAACCAACCATGGATGAGTAGTCACAACATGGCTCAAGCAATTCCTACTCATGCTAGAAGGTTTTAACTATTTACTGTGGCAAAGACAAGTCATGCAGAGGAATGGCTAATATTTTCCATGCTAGATGTGTTATTCTCACGATGAGTGTTTATTCACTTGTCATTGCATGAGAGTAAGGCAAAGGTATTAGGGATGCCCAGTCCCGAAATGAAAAATGAATTTACTTTATGTTGTCAAATAATAAATTCTTTGGAAAGTGTTGGTATGGAGGGCACCCGTGGATACGGCTAGCCATGGAAAGTGAAAGAAATGGTGGAAAAAGGAATAAACTTTATTTTCTGTTTGGGAACCGCCTATGATATATCTAGCATGGAAAGTGTTGGGAACTCTTAAGTCGTTTTCGTTGGTGGGAAAAGCACACCTCCCAAAATGTTTTTATCTCTAAGTTTTTCGCTTTGAGCTCTGGCACCTCTACAAATCCCTACTTCCCTCTGCGAAGGGCCTTTCTTTACTTTATGCAATTTTTATTTTTAATTTGAGTCTCCATCTTCTCTTGTAAAGCACCAACTAGGAGGCACTATGATCATACTTGAGCATCGGGTGTAGTTAATATGCGAGTGTGTTTCATGAATGGATCAATGGTTGAGCATGATGGGCTCGGGATAACTTATTTTAGCGTTGATATTTTGAAAGACATAGTTGCTTGTTGATATGCTTGAGTATTTAAGTCATCATGTCAAAACTAGACTATTGCTTTGAATCATATAAAAGTCCAAATGTCCATGCTATAAAGGAAAGAATATGAGATGACATGTTAGGCAGCATTCCACATAAAAAATTCTGTTTTTATCATTTACCTACTCGAGGACGAGCAGGAATTAAGCTTGGGGATGCTGATACGTCTCCAACGTATCTATAATTTTTTATTGTTCCATGTGGTTATATTATCATTCTTGGATGTTTTACAATCATTTTATATCATTTTTTGGTACTAACCTATTGACATAGTGCTAAGTGCCAGTTGCTGTTTTTTGCATGTTTTTTACATCGCAGGAAATCAATACCAAACGGAGTCCAAACGCAGCGAAACTTTTTGTGGATTTTTTTTGGACCAGAAGACATCCAGTGGGCCTGAGAAGCGCCTGGGGGGTGCTCCGAGGGGAGCACAACCTACCAGGGCGCGCCTGGAGGCCCAGGCGCGCCCTGGTGGGTTGTGCCCACCTCGGGTGCCCCCGAACCGCCTCTTTGCTCTATAAATACCCCAATATTCCAGAAACCCTAGGGGAGTCGATGAAAATCAATTCCAGCCGCCGAAGAGTCCAGAACCACCAGATCCAATCTAGACACCATCATGGAGGGGTTCACCACTTCCATTGGTGCCTCTCCGATGATGCGTGAGTAGTTCTTTGTAGACCTACGGGTCCGTAGTTAGTAGCTAGATGGCTTTCTCTCTCTCGTTTGATTCTCAATACAATGGTCTCTTGGAGACCCATATGATGTAACTCTTTTTGCAGTGTGTTTGTTGGGATCCGATGAACGTTGAGTTTATGATCAGATCTATCTTTTTATCCATGAAAGTTATTTGCGTCTTCTTTGATCTCTTATATGCATGATTGCTTATAGCCTCGTATTTCTTCTCCGATATTTGGGTTTTGTTTGGCCAACTTGATCTATTTATCTTGCAATGGGAAGAGGTGCTTTGTAGTGGGTTCGATCTTACGGTGCTTGATCCCAGTGACAAAAGGGGAACCGACACGCATGTATCGTTGCTACTAAGGATAAAACGATGGGGTCTATTTCTACATAAATAGATCTTGTCTACATCATGTCATCATTCTTATTGCATTACTCCGTTTCTCCATGAACTTAATACACTAGATGCATGCTGGATAGCGGTCGATGTGTGGAGTAATAGTAGTAGATGCAGGCAGGAGTCGGTCTACTAATCTTGGACGTGATGCCTATATAATGATCATTGCCTGGATATCGTCATGATTATTTGAAGTTTTATCAATTGCCCAACAGTAATTTGTTCACCCACCGTTTGCTATTTTTCTCGAGAGAAGCCACTAGTGAAACCTACGTCCCCCGGGTCTCTTTTCCAATATATTTGCTTTCAAGATCTGTTTTGCTATTCGCTCTTTTCTTTATTTGCAACTTTTATTTTCAGATCTATTAAACCAAAAATACAAAAATACCTTGCTGCACTTTATTTTATTTGGCGTTCGATCTATCAATATTTACTACTCTCTCACGTCCGTTTGCCAATTTTTGGCGCCGTTGCCCGAAAGGGATTGATAACCCCTTTTACACGTCGGGTTGCGAGTATTTGTTATTTGTGTGCAGGTGTTGTTTACGTAGTGTTGCTTGATTCTCCTACTGGTTCGATAACCTTGGTTTCATCACTGAGGGAAATACCTACCGCCGCTATGCTGCATCATCCCTTCCTCTTTGGGGAAATACCGATGTAGCTTCAAGCCGCATCAGTTAGTCATATTAATTGAAGTGGAATTCAAACCTATAGCAAATTCCAACTCCAAATCTATTTACCAAATTTGCCCTAAACACGATTTTTCCTAAACAGTGGGTGTTGGTGTCAAAACCGGTGGACCTCATGGTAGGGGGTCCCGAGCTGCGGATCGCGGATCGGTGGTAACAGGAACGAAGGAGGCGATGTTTACCCAGGTTCGGACCCTCTTAATGGAGGTAAAACCCTACGTCATGCTCTTGTTTATATTGATGATGATGTATCGAGTACATTGATCTACCTCAAGATTGTAAGTTGCGTTCTAACCCTAGGGCTAGGTGAATGTAATTGTGATTCAGTCCCCTCTACGGGCTAAACCCTCTCTCTTATGTACACGCCGGGTAGGGGATCTAGGGTTACATAGTTGGTATCCAGGGGCGCACATGGAGGCGGCAGGAGATGTCTTGGAGTATACGTCAAGTCTTCAGCAGGCGCAGTCTTGATCATGTTCCAAGCGTGTAGCTTTCAGAGTCCACCTTGATGAGAATGAGGGCCCACCGGCCTAGCCCGAGGACTACGGACCGACTAGGTTAGTACCCTCTAGTCTGGGACACCGTCAGTGGCCCCCGAACTGGTCTTCTACACCGAGGACGACTCCTGTGATGTTAACAACTCCGGATCCGAAGTCCTTGGCTTGACAGACGAGTTCCCCTTTGGCATTCCGAGATTCTTTCCTTAATTCAAAGCCATCCTGGTCCACTCCTCGGAGGAATGGTGTCCCTCGACCAAGACCTAGCCGAACTCGTGCCATGTTCGAAGATGCGGGGTTACTTAGCCTTGAAGGCCTGCCGCGTAGGTGTGAATAGTACTCCTAGCCTGACAACTTTATTGAAGCGGCACCACCCATGACTAGGCGAGCAGTTACTGCTCACTCGAATCATGGCCCGAGGAAATCCTCGTATTGGCACTTCCCATCTAAACGGAGATCATGCCCCTTTTTTAAGGGATATTGTCAAGATTTTGTTTCTCCCTATACGCATAATGGCATCTTTCATGGATAGTGGCGATTTCAACGGTGTGGCTGGAGGGACTCTTGGCCTCTTATCAGCCTTTATAAGAGCAAAATGGAGAGCGACGAGAAGGGCACGCTCTCCTTCCTCCTAGCCTACTGCCTCTCGAGCTCCAGCGCGCAGATCTAATCCCGATCTAGTTTAGCCTCTGCAACACTTATCCTCCTCCGCCTCCAGCAATGGTTGATGCCAACCTTAAGGGGCACTAGGGTGGCTCCTCCATCATGGAGGGCACCATTTTGGAGCTGCGCAGTGCGGGGTACATCCCCACGGAGGTCAGCACCCGTGCGCTGGACCCGAACCAGCGGGTGCCCGCTCCCAATCCTGGGGAGCGGGTCGTCTTTGTCCCCCACCTCATTAGGGGCCTCGGGTTCCTGCTACACCCTTTCGTGCGTGGGATCATGTTCTACTATGGCTAGATTTCCACCATCTAGCCCCAAACTCCATCCTCCACCTTGCCTCCTTCATCACGGTTAGCGAGGCCTTCCTCTGCATCAAGCCACACTTCGGGCTGTGGCTGAAGATCTTCAGCATCAAGCCGAAGTCCGGCGGCTCCGAGCTCGCAGAGTGCGGAGGCGCGATGATAAGCATGAACTAGAAGGTCGGCTGGTTCAAAGGTACGTTCATAGAGACCATCAAGGAGTGGCAGCACCAGTGGTTTTACATCACTGAGCCACTCGCCGCTAGCCAGGCCGAGGTCCCAGCGTTCTCGGCTAGATCCCCGAAGAAGTTGGTGTCCTAGAAGAAGAAGGGCATGGACTGGGGCAACTCCGCAGAGGTGAAGGTGCTGCTCCAAAAGATTGAGTTCTGGCCAGACAAGAAGAATCTTCAGCTGGTGGATGTGGTGAACGTCATGCTCCATCGCCGCATCCTAAGCCTAGCAATAATAAAATGGTTATTATTATATTTCCTTGTTCATGATAATTGTCTGTTATTCATGCTATAATTGTGTTATCCGGAAATCGTAATACATGTGTGAATACATAGACCACAACATGTCCCTAGTAAGCCTCTAGTTGACTAGCTCGTTAATCAATAGATGGTTGCGGTTTCCTGACCATGGACATTGGATGTCATTGATAACGGGATCACATCATTAGGAGAATGATGTGATGGACAAGACCCAATCCTAAGCCTAGCACTAGATCGTGTAGTTCGTTTGCTAAAGCTTTTCCAATGTCAAGTAACTTTTCCTTAGACCATGAGATTGTGCAACTCCCGGATACCGTAGGAGTGCTTTGGGTGCACCAAACGTCACAACGTAACTGGGTGGCTATAAAGGTGCACTACGGGTATCTCCGAAAGTATCTGTTGGGTTGGCACGAATCGAGACTGGGATTTGTCACTCCATGTAACGGAGAGGTACCTCTGGGCCCACTCGGTAGGACATCATCATAATGAGCTCAATGTGATCAAGGAGTTGTTCACGGGATGATGTGTTACGGAAACGAGTAAAGAGACTGGCCGGTAACGAGATTGAACAAGGTATCGAGATACCGACGATCGAATCTCGGGCAAGTATCGTACCGATAGACAAAGGGAATTGCGTACGGGATTGATTGAATCCTCGACATCGTGGTTCATCCGATGAGATCATCGAGGAGCATGTGGGAGCCAACATGGGTATCCAGATCCCGCTGTTGGTTATTGACCGGAGAGTCGTCTCGGTCATGTCTGCGTGTCTCCCGAACCCGTAGGGTCTACACACTTAAGGTTCGGTGACGCTAGGGTTATAGAGATAGTAGTATGCGGTAACCCGAAGGTTGTTCGGAGTCTCGGATGAGATCCTGGACGTCACGAGGAGTTCCGGAATGGTCCGGAGGTAAAGATTTATATATGGGAAGTCCTATTTTGGCCACCGGAAAATGTTCGGGATTTTTCGGTATTGTACCGAGAAGGTTCTAGAAGGTTCCGGAGTGGGGCCCACCTGCATGGGGGGACCCACATGAACGTGGGTAGTGGGGGCAAGGCCCCACACCCCTAGTCAAGGCGCACCAAGATTCCCCCTTAGAAGGAATAAGATCATATCCCGAAGGGATAAGATCAAGATCCCTAAAAAAGGGGGATAACAATCGGTGGGGAAGGGAAAGGATGGGATTTCTTTCCTTCCACCTTTGCCAACGCCCCAATGGACTTGGAGGGCAAGAAACCAGCCCCCTCCACCCCTATATATAGTGGGGAGGTGCATGGGAGAAACAACTGAGCCCCTGGCGCCTCCCTCTCCCTCCCGTGACACCTCTTCCTCCTCCAGTAGCGCTTGGCGAAGCCCTGCTGAAATCCCGCTGCTTCCACCACCACACCGTCGTGCTGCTGGATCTCCATCAACCTCTCCTCCCCCCTTGCTGGATCAAGAAGGAGGAGACGTCTCTGCTCCGTACGTGTGTTGAACGCGGAGGTGCCGTCCGTTCGGCGCTCGGTCATCGGTGATTTGGATCACGACGAGTACGACTCCATCAACCCCGTTCTCTTGAACGCTTCCGCTCGCGATCTACAAGGGTATGTAGATACACTCCCCTCTCACTCGTTGCTAGATGACTCCATAGATTGATCTTGGTGATGCGTAGAAAATTTTAAAATTCTGCTACGTTCCCCAACAGTGGTATCAACACCAGTACTCTATGGGTGTTCGATTCATCACAATGTAACTAGATTATTGACTCTAGTGCAAGTGGGAGACTGTTGGAAATATGCCCTAGAGGCAATAATAAAATGGTTATTATTATATTTCCTTGTTCATGATAATTGTCTGTTATTCATGCTATAATTGTGTTATCCGGAAATCGTAATACATGTGTGAATACATAGACCACAACATGTCCCTAGTAAGCCTCTAGTTGACTAGCTCGTTGATCAATAGATGGTTACGGTTTCCTGACCATGGACATTGGATGTCATTGATAACGGGATCACATCATTAGGAGAATGATGTGATGGACAAGACCCAATCCTAAGCCTAGCACTAGATCGTGTAGTTCGTTTGCTAAAGCTTTTCCAATGTCAAGTAACTTTTCCTTAGACCATGAGATTGTGCAACTCCCGGATACCGTAGGAGTGCTTTGGGTGCACCAAACGTCACAACGTAACTGGGCGGCTATAAAGGTGCACTACGGGTATCTCCGAAAGTATCTGTTGGGTTGGCACGAATCGAGACTGGGATTTGTCACTCCATGTAACGGAGAGGTACCTCTGGGCCCACTCGGTAGGACATCATCATAATGAGCTCAATGTGATCAAGGAGTTGTTCACGGGATGATGTGTTACGGAAACGAGTAAAGAGACTTGCCGGTAACGAGATTGAACAAGGTATCGAGATACCGACGATCGAATCTCGGGCAAGTATCGTACCGATAGACAAAGGGAATTGCGTACGGGATTGATTGAATCCTCGACATCGTGGTTCATTCGATGAGATCATCGAGGAGCATGTGGGAGCCAACATGGGTATCCAGATCCCGCTGTTGGTTATTGACCGGAGAGTCGTCTCGGTCATGTCTGCGTGTCTCCCGAACCCGTAGGGTCTACACACTTAAGGTTCGGTGACGCTAGGGTTATAGAGATATTAGTATGCGGTAACCCGAAGGTTGTTCGGAGTCTCGGATGAGATCCTGGACGTCACGAGGAGTTCCGGAATGGTCCGGAGGTAAAGATTTATATATGGGAAGTCCTATTTTGGCCACCGGAAAATGTTCGGGATTTTTCGGTATTGTACCGAGAAGGTTCTAGAAGGTTCCGGAGTGGGGCCCACCTGCATGGGGGACCCACATGAACGTGGGTAGTGGGGGCAAGGCTCCACACCCCTAGTCAAGGCGCACCAAGATTCCCCCTTAGAAGGAATAAGATCATATCCCGAAGGGATAAGATCAAGATCCCTAAAAAGGGGGGATAACAATCGGTGGGGAAGGGAAAGGATGGGATTTCTTTCCTTCCACCTTTGCCAACGCCCCAATGGACTTGGAGGGCAAGAAACCAGCCCCCTCCACCCCTATATATAGTGGGGAGGTGCATGGGAGAAACAGCTCAGCCCCTGGCGCCTCCCTCTCCCTCCCGTGACACCTCTTCCTCCTCCAGTAGCGCTTGGCGAAGCCCTGCTGAAATCCCGCTGCTTCCACCACCACACCGTCGTGCTGCTGGATCTCCATCAACCTCTCCTCCCCCCTTGCTGGATCAAGAAGGAGGAGACGTCTCTGCTCCGTACGTGTGTTGAACGCAGAGGTGCCGTCCGTTCGGCGCTCGGTCATCGGTGATTTGGATCACGACGAGTACGACTCCATCAACCCCGTTCTCTTGAACGCTTCCGCTCGCAATCTACAAGGGTATGTAGATACACTCCCCTCTCACTCGTTGCTAGATGACTCCATAGATTGATCTTGGTGATGCGTAGAAAATTTTAAAATTCTGCTACGTTCCCCAACACGCTGGACCCGAACCAGCGGGTGCCCGCTCCCAATCCTGGGGAGCGGGTCGTCTTTGTCCCCCACCTCATTAGGGGCCTCGGGTTCCTGCTACACCCTTTCGTGCGTGGGATCATGTTCTACTATGGCTAGATTTCCACCATCTAGCCCCAAACTCCATCCTCCACCTTGCCTCCTTCATCACGGTTAGCGAGGCCTTCCTCTGCATCAAGCCACACTTCGGGCTGTGGCTGAAGATCTTCAGCATCAAGCCGAAGTCCGGCGGCTCCGAGCTCGCAGAGTGCGAAGGCGCGATGATAAGCATGAACTAGAAGGTCGGCTGGTTCAAAGGTACGTTCATAGAGACCATCAAGGAGTGGCAGCACCAGTGGTTTTACATCACTGAGCCACTCGCCGCTAGCCAGGCCGAGGTCCCAGCGTTCTCGGCTAGATCCCCGAAGAAGTTGGTGTCCTAGAAGAAGAAGGGCATGGACTGGGGCAACTCCGCAGAGGTGAAGGTGCTGCTCCAAAAGATTGAGTTCTGGCCAGACAAGAAGAATCTTCAGCTGGTGGATGTGGTGAACGTCATGCTCCATCGCCGCATCCTGCCACTCCAAGCCAGGGCCACCCCAATGTGGGCGCACAAGCCCGAGGACGTGGTACCCGTCAACCACTTCTTCCGCTCCACCCCGGCCGGGATGTGGAAGCTGCTGTTCAAGCCGTCCAAGGACGAGTTTCCTCCTAAAGGGAGCGACCGCGGCTTCGAAACCAGCCATGATGCCCCCAAGGTAATTCTAAGTGCACAATTTCACTTTATGTGCTTCTCCGAGCCTCATAGATTTTGGCTGACCAATTGGTTTATGTATTCTACAGAAGTGGATCTCCAAGGCGTAGCAAATGCTGTGCCGGGTGCCACTGCACGAGGGGGAGATGACTCCCTGTTACTTGTGAGCTGCGTTGGGATTTCCCCGAAGAGGAGAGGATGATGCAGTCCAGTAGAGATAAGTATTTCCCTCAGTTAAGAACCAAGGTTATCAATCCAGTAGGAGAACCAAGAAACACCTCGTTAGCAGTACCTACACACAAAATAGAAAATACTTGCACCCGATGCAAACAAGGGGTTGTCAATCACATGGCAGTTAATTGCAAGGATCAAATCTCGTAGTGATAGATAGATAAACAAAAACACAAAATAAAATAAAGTAAATAAAATTGCAGCAAGGTATTTTTGGATTTTTATATGTGATAAAAATAGACCCGGGGGCCATAGTTTTCACTAGAGGCTTCTCTCTTGAACATCGATGGGTAAACAAATTACTGATGGGCAATTGATAGAAAAGCGAATAATCATGACGATATCCAAGGCAATGATCATGTATATAGGAATCACGTCTTAGACAAGTAGACTGACTCCTGCGTGCATCTACTACTATTACACCACACATCGACCGCTATCCAACATGCATCTAGAGAATTAAGTTCATAAAGAACGGAGTAACGCCTTAAGCAAGATGACATGATGTAGACAAAGTAAACTCAAGCAATATGAATAAACCCCATCGTTTTATCCTTAATGGCAACAATACAAATATGTGTCTTGTCCCCTTCTGTCACTGGGATATAGATCACCACAAGATTGAACCCATCATAACGCACCTCTCCCATTGCAAGATAAATCAATCTAGTTGGCCAAACCAAATTAATAGATCGGAGAGAAATACAAAGCTATAATAATCATGCATAAAAGAGTTCAGAGAAGACTCAAATAATATTCATGGATAATCTAATCATAAACTCACAATTCATTGGATCCCAACAAACACACCGCAAAAAGTGATTACATCAAATAGATCTCCAAGAACATCGAGGAGAACATTGTATTAAAGATCAAAGAGAGAGAAGCAGCCATCTAGCTACTAGCTATGGACCCGTAGGTCTGTGGTAAACTACTCACACATCATCGGAGGGGCAACAAGGTTGATGTAGAAGCCCTTCACGATCGATTCCCCCTCCGACAGAGTATCGAAAAAGGCCTCCAGATGGGATCTCGTGAGAACAGAAACTTGCAGCGGCGGAAAAAGTGTGTTGTGTGGCTCTCTATTGGTTTCCAGATTTTAGAGAAATTATAGAGGCGGAATTAGGTCAGACGGAGCAAAGGTGGGCCCATGAGGCACTAGTGCACGCCCTGGTGCCTCGTGGCCACCTCCTTCGCCTTCTGACTTCCTCCCGAAGCTTCTAGGGTATCTTATGTCCAGAAAAAAATCGTAAAAAAGTTTCGTGGCATTTGGACTTCGTTTGGTACTAATTTCCTAGAAAACGAAAAGCATGCACAAAATAGCAACCAACACTTGGCACTAAGTTAATAGGTTAGTCCTAAATATGATATATAATTGCATCTAATTGCATATAAAACATCCATGATTGATACTATAATAGCATGGAACAAAAAAAAATTATAGATACGTTGGAGACGTATCACTCCCTGGTTATGACCCTCTTAACCGAGGAGCCGCACATAGTGGTCCCCAAGAAGGCTAAGCCTTCGAAGGGTGATAACCCACAAGTATAGGGGATCGCAACAGTATTCAAGGGTAGAGTATTCAACCCAAATTTGTAGCTTCGGCACAAGGGGAGCCAAAGAATATTTGTAAGTATTAGCAGTTGAGTTGTCAATTCAACCACACCTGGAGATTAAATATCTGCAGCAAGGTGATCACTAGCACAGTAATATGATAGTTTGATAGGAGTGGTAACAGCAATAGTAACGGTAATAGTGATAGCAATAATTTTGTAGCAGTTGTGACGGTAGCAATGGCAATAGTAACTTAGCAAGAACAACATGTGAAAAACTCGTAGGCATTGGATCGGTGATTACGTTGGATAATATTCATCATATATCAGTCATAACCAAGGGCGACACAGAACTAGCTCCAGTTCATAAATATAATGTAGGCATGTATTCCGTAAATAGTCATACGTGCCTATGGAAAAGAACTTGCATGACATCTTTTGTCCTACCCTCCCGTGGCAGCGGGGTCTATAAGGAAACTAAGGGATATTAAGGCCTCCTTTTAATAGAGAACCGGAACAAAGCATTAGCACATAGTGAATACATGAACTCCTTAAACTACGGTCATCACCGGAAAGTATCCCAACTATTGTCACATTGGGGTTTATGGATCATAACATGTAATAGGTGCATATGGCTTGCAAGGTCGGATCTAGAACATAGATATAATGGGGAAAACATAAATCGTTCAGATCTGAAATCATGGCACTCAGGCCCTAGTGACAAGCATTAAGCATAGCAAAGTCATCGCAACATCAATCTCAGAACATAGTGGATACTAGGGATCAAGCCCTAACAAAACTAACTCGATTACATGATGAATCTCATCCAACTCCTCACCGACCAGCGAGCCTATGAAGGAATTACTCACCCCCAATGGGGAGCATCATGAAATTGGTGATAGAGGGCGGTTGGTGATGACGAAGACTGAAGATTCCCCTCTCCGGAGCCCCGAACGGGCTCCAGATCTGGCCTCCCGATGAAGGACAGGAGGCGGCAGCGGCTCCGTATCGTAAAACGCGATGAAACTTCCTCTCCTAATTTTTTCTGGAAAAATAGGATTTTATAGCGTCAGAATTAGGGTCAGCACAAAAACCTCCAGTGGGTCTTGGTTCCAATATTTTTTATTTATTCCAAAATAATTCTCCGAAAAGTTTCGTCCAAATGCGAGAACTTTTATTTCTGCACAAAAACAACACCATGGTAGTTCTGCTGAAAACAGCGTCAGTCCGGGTTAGTTTTATTCAACTCATGCAAATTAGAGTCCAAAACAAGATCAAAAGCATTAGGAAAAGTAGATACGATGGAGACATATCAACTCCCCCAAGCTTAACCCATTGCTTGTCCTCAAGCAATTCAGTTGACAAACTGAAGTGATAAAGAAAAACTTTTATGAACTCTTTTGTTCTTGTTTATATATATATATATATATATATGCTTAAATAGCACCCAGGTTTTCATCAAAGATCATGACTAACCATGCCAACAATAACTCTTAGAAATTATATTAGCTCATATCAATGGCATAATCAACTAGCGAGCAATAATAAGATATCTCAAATGCCAACACTTTGTCGAAACAATCATGATATAATATGACAATAGTGGTATCTCTCTTGCCCTTTCTGAGACCGCAAAACATAAATGCAGAGCACCTTTGTCGGCGTGCGACACCTATGGGACCCTCAATGAATCCCTTTACGATTCGGCAGGGGGAGAGGTATGCACAAAGAGCAGAACCAACGATCGACGCGGGGCGATTTTACCCAGGTTCGGGCCGCTAATCCGCGTAAAACCCTACTCCTGCTTTGTTTTATTATCAGTGTTCTTGAGCCCAGGCTCCAGGAGCGCTTGCAATGAACAGTATGTTCAAAGAGCAGCTATGCATGCAGAATAGGCCAGAAGATCCTCCTCCCCTGTAGCAGTCACCTTGGGCCTCCTTTTATACGCTCAAAGGGGTCACCACAGTGGCAAAATGTACATACATTGAGGTGTAAAGTAGCTACAGGGTCATCATGAGGTGGAAAGTTGCTACAGCATTTACATGCTTATCACTGACGGCTCAGGACAAGCGCATTAAATGCTCTGTCTAGGTGTCCCTTAGCTTCTTGGGGATGGAAAAAGGGGCCGTCCCATCAGCACCACTTATACCCACCCGCCGTTGGTGCCTTGACACGCATCCAGGAGGACAAAACCCATCTGACAGGTTTGGTCGCTGCACTGGAGCGGTGGCAGCTTGGCGGGGTCATCTTGCCGGGGCCAAGCTTGCCGGGATCATCTTGCCGGGGCTCACCAGCAAGAATCTTGCCGGGGCTCACCAGCAAGAATCTTGCTGGGGCTTCGGCCTTTGGTCTTCTGCCTTCCAATTATTGACTCGAATGCTTTTTGGATAGTCTTGTGCTTGTTCCCAGTTGTCTTCTCCCAGGAAGGCTCGCTCCCCTGCCATGCCCTTCCCGCCTAGAGGCTGCAACTCGCCGGTGCGTGTCCAGGGGTAATGAACACCCCCTGTTCACAGACAGGAGCCCCCGGGCCTGGGCCGGACAAACGCGCACAGTGCTTGTCTGGGCTAGGCCCAAAAACATGCACCGGTACACGTGCGGCGAGAAGTAACCATTGCTCTTGACTTTTTAACTGCATGCTGATGATGACGCAAGGGAGCTTGTGGTTTGCCGGGCCTTGGGCTTGCCGGCAGCTTGGGCAGACAGAGCAGGACGGCAACAGTAGTCGTGTGCCCGAAAGGAAGTGCCACACTGTGCGACGAGGAGCCAGCCCCCAAGCTTTCCCCATATAGGGTACTGTGGGTGCGGTGCTCGATCCATATGGTCACCCCTGCTGCCGCAGCCGTCTACCGCGAATGTCTCACTGCCGTCTTGCCGGCCTGTTGCTGCAATGGTGCATGTAAAGAAATAATTAATCTTAGTCAGGCAAATCTTTATGTATGCGACACATGTTCCTTTGTACTAGATGAAAGTCTGCTCCCCTCCTGATTAAGCCCGTCCTTGCACACGTTTTATATCCTACGCTGCCAGAAACCTAGCCGGTGCGCACACTTGCCGTGAGCGCTAGGTGCGGAGCTTTAGCAGCCTGCTGGAAGTGCCACTACCGGCAAGGCGCCTCATCGGGCCAGAACGCGACTGCCAGGTTTGCCGAGCAGACTCGAGGCAAAACTAGGGCGCGGGCTAACCACGACGAGTTCCTCCGCGTGCAGATTGATGTACAAGGACGGAAAGATCAATCAAGATAACCCACGCTTGCCGGATGGCTTTTCGGTGCGCACACTCCAGACGGCAGCGCTTTGAGGAACGGGTCCTTAGCAGGTTGTCGGGAACGCCGCCTCCCAGAAAAATTCACCTTCCCGAAGCCTACGCAGTCGCCCAAATTGTCGAGCGGACTCGAGACAACTCGGGGAGCGATTGGCTCCGGGAAGGCTCCTTCGCGTGTTGGTACAAGGAGGAAATGAGGACAGTACAAGAAATGCAACCGCCACAAGTTTGGTAACTTAGCTTTTGCTGCCGTTCATCTCGCATAGCGAGGCCGCACTCGTGGTGATGACCAGCAGCCTTCTAGAAGGTTACTTTCTAGGGCGCTGCCAGCCCTCGAGCCCGCCTTTCATGCGTATTCCTGCAACACTGATTGGACATGTAATGCCACGACAGTGTTTTAGCACAACAAGTTAATTAGCTTCTGGTTAATGATTAATTCGTTGCAATCTTGACTCCTGCTGAATATTCCCTTGCTTGCCGGAACACTTCCCGGTGCGCACGATCCAGTCAGCAGCGCTTTAAGGAACGGATCCTTAGCAGCTTGCCGGGAACGCCGCCTCCCGAAAAGGTTTGCCTTCCCGGCTTTAGCGCAGCTGCTCACATCGCCGAGCGGACTCGAGGCGACTAGGAGCGCAACTAGCCCCGGGAAGGTTCCTCAGCATACGGGTTTGTGCAGAAATCTGAAGATAAAACTTATCTAGCCTTTTCCTCGGATGATTGCCTTCTTGTACAATGAATCCCTACGCTTGCTGGAATACTCTCCGAATGCGCACGTTTTGGTCGATGGCGCTTTTAGGATCAAGTCCTGTCTAGCAGCCTATCGAGAACGCCGCCTCTTCGAGAGCTTAACACTCTAGAAACAACTACAGCTGCACTTGTGTTGTTGGGCGGACCCAGAACAACCAGGAGCGCAGAGTATTTCAAGAGCGCTCCCTCGCACACAGGTTGTACAAAAAGAAGCATCAAGGAAAGACTATACATCAATTAAAGTTTTAGGACTTAGCTTTCTGTAAGCAGAGCGAAGTCGCCATGGACGACGAAGCTGATGCGCTGACCGCTATATCAGGTTCGCGCAACCCTCTTCCCCCTATCTGGCGCGCCAAAGATCTCAGCGTGCGACACCTATGGGACCCTCAAGGAATCCCTTTACGATTCGGCAGGGGGAGAGGTATGCGCAAAGAGCGGAACCAACGATCGACGCGGGGCGATTTTACCCAGGTTCGGGCCGCTAATCAGCGTAAAACCCTACTCCTGCTTTGTTTTATTATCAGTGTTCTTGTGCCCAGGCTCCAGGAGCGCTTGCAATGAACAGTATGTTCAAAGAGCAGCTACGCATGCAGAATGGGCCAGAAGATCCTCCTCCCCTGTAGCAGTCGCCTTAGGCCTCCTTTTATACGCTCAAAGGGGTCACCACAGTGGCAAAATGTACATACATTGAGGTGTAAAGTAGCTACAGGGTCATCATGAGGTGGAAAGTTGCTACAACATTTACATGCTTATCACTGACGGCTCAGGACAAGCGCATTAAATGCTCTGTCTAGGTGTCCCTTAGCTTCTTGGGGATGGAAAAACGGGCCGTCCCATCAGCACCGCTTATACCCACCCGCCGTTGGTGCCTTGACACGCATCCAGGAGGACAAAACCCATCTGACAGGTTTGGTCGCTGCACTGGAGCGGTGGCAGCTTGGCGGGGTCATTTTGCCAGGGCCAAGCTTGTTGGGATCATCTTGCTGGGGCTCATCAGCAAGAATCTTGCTGGGGCTCACCAGCAAGAATCTTGCCGGGGCTCACCAGCAAGAATCTTGCTGGGCCTCACCAGCAAGAATCTTGTTGGGGCTTCGGCCTTTGGTCTTCTACCTTCCAATTATTGACTCGAATGCTTTTTGGATAGTCTTGTGCTTGTTCCCAGTTGTCTTCTCCCAGGAAGGCTCGCTCCCCTGCCATGCCCTTCCTGCCTGGAGGCTGCAACTCGCCGGTGCGTGTCCAGGGGTAATGAACACCCCCTGTTCACTACACCGACAACCTTCAAAGTTTAAGTAGGGACTAAACATTGTAATTTCATGGTAGAAGAGATCCAGCCATGATGCATTCAACATTAACTATACACAATGCATGAGGATGACAATAGTGCTCTCAAGTCTGGCGCTTGGTTGAGAAGGTGATGACTCAACATAAAAGTAAAATAACATAAAAGTAAATAGATAGGCCCTTCGCAGAGGGAAGCAGGGATTTGCAGAGGTGCCAGAGCTCGAAGCATAAATCAGAGATAAGTATAATTTTGGGAGGTGCACCCTTCTTGTCAACGTCACGATCGAGAGTTATCAATATCTTCCATGCTAAACACATTAGCGGTGGTTCCCAAGTGGTAAAAATAAAGGTTTACTCCCCCTCCACCAACAAACACAAGCCATGGCTAACCGAATCTATGGGTGCCTTCCATACCAATAACAGTCCTGGGGGAGTTTTGTTTAATTATTTATAATTTTTGATTTCGGGACTGGACATCCCTATTACCGGCCCCTCTCGTGCAAGGACGAGTGAATAAACACTCATCATGAGAATAACCCGCTTAGCATGAAAGATACTGACTACCCCCTGTCACTCCCTGAGCGGTCTAGGCACACAAAACAGATGTTCATTTGAAATTTTAGAGGTGGCACATGCAAATTTACTTGGAACGGCAGGGTAATACCGCATATAGGTAGATATAGTGGACTCATCTGGAATAACTTTGGTTTAAGGATTTTGATGCACAAGCAGTATTCCCGCTTACTGCAGGCGAAGGCTAGCAAATATGTTGAGAAGCGACAAGCTAGAGAGCGAAAACGGTCATGAACATGCATTATGAATAATTAACACTGAATACTAGCATGAGTAGGATATAAACACCATGAACATAAATATTGTGGAGTCTATGTTGGTTTTGATTCAACTACATGCGTGAACATGTGCCAAGTCAAGCCACTTGAAACATTCAGAGGAGGATACCATATCATCATACTACATCACGGTCATTTTAATGCATGTTGACACCCAAGATAAATCATTATCCACTTCTAGCTACTTAAGCATGGCATGAGCAACTATAATCTCTAATTGTCATTGCAAACATGTTTGATCATAATATGCTGAATCATGGATACTGAGTTAAACATATTTACAAAAACAAAAATAAGTTGAGTTCATACCCGCTTTTCCCTGCCATAGTCACTTCATCAAATATCGTCATTATTGCCTTTCACTTGCACGACCGAATGATATGAAAGTAATAATAGTGCAAGTGTGATGTGGACTAAGCTGGAATCTGAAATATTTTATTCAGAGGAGAGGACAAAATAATATGGGATCTCTGTTAGATCAACAATAATGCATATGAGAGCCACTCAGCATTTTCATCGTGGTCTTCTCCTCGGTATAACTCAACAAAAGAAAAGGAAAATAATTTTAGAGAAACACACTGAAATATTTTTGGAGTTTCTGAAAACAAGAAAAACTATTTACACGGGAGAGCTCCCAACAAACAAAAGAAGAGATAGGAAATCTTTTGGGGTTTTCTTTTAATACTACAACTAATTTAACTAGAAAGAAAAACCGAAAAGAAGCAAGAAATATTTTTGGATTTTCTCACAGTTTTTCATACACACAAGAAGAAAGCAAGAAAATAAATCTAACATGGATAATACAATGAAAAAGTGTGGACATCGACAACTGGAATGAAATGTGTGAACATGAATATAATGTCGGTGGAAATACGTACTCCCCCAAGCTTAGGCTTTTGGCCTAGCTTGGTAATCACCATCCGTAGTAGCTATCCGGACCCATGTGGAAGTACTGTGGCGGCGGCACCTGAGCGTCCCACTCCTAGGGCTCCTCCTCTTTTGCTGCCTGGTTGTTCCGGTAGGCATTAATGTCCGCTGGCATGACCCTGTATCCATTCCTGGTAATAGAATCAAACAAAGCAGGTGCAGGCAACGAGATAATATCACGGGTATCCTCACTGAATACTAAGTTATAACGAATGTTGTTAAAAGAGTCAGCAGCATCAGTAAACTGGTGAGCCTCCATCACCTGGTGATCTAGATAAGCTTGGGGCAAACGATAATCATGTTGGTGTATCTGAACATTAAAGTGACTCGCTAAGCGAGTGGCATAAGTGCCACCATGAATTTTGACCTTAGTTCTGTTGAGGTGCAGACGACGTGCAACAATAGCCCCCAGGCTAAAGGTGTTATCATTGTGTAGTGCACGACATAAAATGGCGAGGTCGGGAGCACTGAGTGCACCGGCCTTCTCTCTAGTAGTTAAACACTTCACATTGAATAAATCAAAGTAATGCACAGAAGGAAACTGCAAACTAGTGGCAGTGGCTTTCGACACGCCTCTTTCCTCACCCACTGTCAAAGTGAGGAGGAAGTCCTCAAACTCTGCCGGTCTAGTCTCTCTTAATTCCCTGTCAGAGGGAATCAAACATATCTCACAAAATTCAGTGAGCGGTATCTGACGAGTTTCAGAATATAAATTAAACCGCACCTCAAGAGGATTGTTCCTATTTAAGAAATAAAAATTTTGCACAACGGAATTTTTGAGGAGGTGATGTTGGTCACACTCATCTGCAAGGAAGTTAGCCAGCCCGGCATTTGCAATAAATTGGGCAAACTCTTGATGGAACCCGGCCTCGTCCATGAAGGCATTATGTGGCCATTCGCACGGCCGCACCTCTACCGTTCTCGGAGTGTTTAGGTCATTGTCCAATGATTCCCTAATGAATCCCTTGGCATTCTTTTTGGAGGAAAACTTTCGGAAGATACTCATCTTTTCCTATGAATAAAATTATGAAAATTTTGGCCACAAAATTTTTATCAACAAAACTTCATAAGATTGATAGCAACTACTCATATGGGTGCCTAGAGGCTATATTAAGCATTCAAACTACTTAGAACTCTAAGAATTCAACATGCAAGCCCATCTTCAGCAGCACCAAGAGTAGCTAAATACTCAAAAATTAAACCACTAGAACAAAAACTAATTGGAGCAATGGAGGAGTCATATACCAAGTAGCAATCCCTCAACACAGTTTCGGAAATGGAGCTTCGAGCAAAGAGATCAAAATCCACGGGTTTGAGAGCAAGAACACGAGAGAGAGAGCAAGAGTGATTTATTTTCTGGAGGTAGGTGATGACTTGGGCTAAAGGGATAAGTGAGGGGTGATACGTCCATTTTGCATCATGCTTTTATATTGATATTTCTTGCATTATGGGCTGTTATTACACATTATGATACAATACTTATGCCTTTTCTCTCTTATTTTACAAGGTTTACATGAAGAGGGAGAATGCCGGCAGCTGGAATTCTGGACCGGAAAGGGGCAAATCTGAGAGACCTATTCTGCACAACCCCAAAAGTCCTGAAAATTTACGGAGAATTATTTTGGAATATATAAAAAATATTGGGCAAAGAAAATACCAGAGGGGACCCACCAGGAGGCCACAAGCCTGGGGGCGCGCCCCTAGGGCTTGTGGGCCCCCTGTCAGGTCTCCGGTGCCCATCTTCTGCTATATGGAGGGTTTTGACCTGGAAAAATCATAAGGAAGATTTCAGGACGAAGCGCCGCCGTCTCGAGGCGGAACCTGGGCAGAAGCAATCTAGGGCTCCGGCGGCGCTGTTCTGCCGGGGAAACTTCCCTCCCGGAGGGGGAAATCGAAGCCATCGTCATCACCAATGATCCTCTCATCGAGAGGGGGTCAATCTCCATCAACATCTTCACTAGCACCATCTCCTCTCAAACCCTAGTTCATCTCTTGTATCCGATCTTTGTCTCAAAACCTCAGATTGGTACTGTGGGTTGCTAGTAGTGTTGATTACTCCTTGTAGTTGCTGCTAGTTGGTTTATTTGGTGGAAGATCATATGTTCAGATCCTTAATGATATTTATTACTCCTATGATTATGAACATGAATATGCTTTGTGAGTAGTTACGTTTGTTCCTGAGGACATGGGAGAAGTCTTGTTATAAGTAATCATGTGAATTTGGTATTCGTTCGATACTTTGATGAGATGTATGTTATCTTTCCTCTAGTGGTGTTATGTGAACATCGACTACATGACACTTCACCATGATTTGGGCCTAGGGGAAGGCATTGGGAAGTAATAAGTAGATGATGGGTTGCTAGAGTGACAGAAGCTTAAACCCTAGTTTATGCATTGCTTCGTAAGGGGTTGATTTGGATCCACATGTTTCATGCTATGGTTAGATTTATCTTAATTCTTCTTTCGTAGTTGCGGATGCTTGTGAGAGGGGTTAATCATAAGTGGGAGGCTTGTCCAAGTAAGGACAGCACCCAAGCACCGGTCCACCCACATATCAAATTATCAAAGTAACGAACGCGAATCATATGAGCATGATGAAAACTAGCTTGACAATATTTCCCATGTGTCCTCGGGAGCGCTTTGCTTTATATAAGAGTTCGTCCAGGCTTGTCCTTTGCTACAAAAAGGATTGGGCCACCTTGCTGCACCTTAGTTACAATTGTTACTTGTTACCCGTTATGAATTATCTTATCACAAAACTATTTGTTACCGATAATTTCAGTGCTTGCAGAGAATACCTTGCTAAAAACTGCTTGTCATTTCCTTCTGCTCCTCGTTGGGTTCGACACTCTTACTTATCAAAAGGACTACGATAGATCCCCTATACTTGTGGGTCATCAAGGGGGGCCACATGGGGCCCACTACCCACCAGGGCGCACCTGGGGTAGCTGGCGCGCCCTGGTGTCTTGTGGGCACCATGGGCACCCCCTCATGATGTAATTTGTACCAGAAATTCTTAAATATTCAGAAAAAATCATGTTAAAATTTCAGGTCATTTTGAGCACTTTTATTTTTGACCACTTTTTTATTGCACGGAAAATTCAGAAAACAGGATAAACATGGCATTTTATTTTTTTCACTAAGAAAAACAGAAAACTAAAAGGTAGGGACAAAAGGATGTGCTTACTAAATTCATCGACCACATGTATCTCCAAAACAATCCATTAATAAGGTTGATCAAGTCTTATTAACAATCACTTTCTATTAACATGAACCCGATGAACTTTCGTAAAACACTAAGTTACCTCAACGGGGATGTGCATATCCCCAACAATAAGTATGTCATATTTCTTTTTGGCAGTAGGTAAAGGGAGTTGAAAACTTCCAATAGTAATTGTCGGAGATTTTTCAATAACATTAATACCATTCGCTTGAAATTGTTTCTTCGGAAAGTGCACTGTATGCTCATTACCATTGATATGAAAAGTGTCTTCGCTTTTATTGCAATCAATAACAGCCCCTATAGTATTCAAAAGGGTCTACCTAGGATAATCGACATGTTGTCGTCCTCGGGCATCTCAAGTATAACAAAGTCTGTTAAGATAGTAACATTTGCAACAACAATGGGCACATCCTCACAAATACCGATATGTATGGCAGTTAATTTGTCAGCCATTTGCAATGATATTTCAATAGGTGTGAGTTTATTCAAATCAAGTCTTATATATAAAGAGCAAGGCATAACACTAACACCAGCTCCTAAATCACATAAAGCAGTTTTGATATAATTTCTTTTAATAGAGCAAGGTATAGTTGGTATCCCCATATCTCCAAGTTTTTTAGGTACTCCATCCTTAAAAGAATAATTAGCAAGCATGGTGGAGATTTCAGCTTCAGAAATTTTTCTTTTATTAGTGACAATTTCTTTCATGTATTTAGCATAAGGGACCATCTTTAAAATATCAGTCAAACGAGTACGCAAAAAGACTGGCATAAGTATTTTAGCAAAGCGTTCAAATTCTTCATCATCTTTTTTCTTAGATGATTTAGGTGGAAAGGGCATGGGTTTCTGAACCCATGGTTCTCTTTCTTTACCATGTTTTCTCGCAACAAAGTCTCTTTTATCTTATCATTTATTTTTAGGTTGTGGGTTATCAAGATCAACAGCAGGTTCTATCTTAACATCATTATCTGGTTCTTTTTCATTGTCTGTCTGAGCATTTCATGAACATCACCATTATCATTTTCATTATCACTAGATGAATGTTCATTACCAGATTGAGTTTCAACATCAGAAATAGAGATATCATTATTATCTTCAGGAGGTTTTTCTATTTCAGGTTCACTAGAGGTATGCAAAGTCCTATCATTTTTCTTTTTCTTTTTCTTTTTAGAAGGACTAGGTGCATCAGTATTAATTCTTTGGGAGTCTTGTTCAATTCTTTTAGGGTGTCCCTCGGGATAAAGTGGTTCCTGAGTCATTTTTCCTCCTCTAGTTGCTACTCTAACAGCATAATCATTCATATTATTGTTCATTTCACTAATCAATTCTTTTTGAGATTTAGCAACTTGTTCTAACTAAGTTTGAACCATAGAGGCATGTTTTCCTACACCTCTAACATCATTGGTGATTCTAAATAACAAGTCACTCAAGCGAGCAATTATGCCAGAATTTTGTTTCAATTGTTTCATAACATTTGCATTGAAATGATCATGCTTCATAATGTAACTATCAAATTCATATAGGCATTGGCTAGGATGTTTATTATAAGGGATGTCTCCTTCATCAAAATTTCATAAAGAATTTTCCCCTACCACCTATGGTGATGGTGTGTCAAGTCCATGTATTTTCTTCAATAGGTGGTAAATTCTAAACATCTTCAGCTTTAATACCTTTTTCCTTCATACATTTCTTTGCCTCTTGCATATCTTCAGGACTAAGATATAAGATACCCCTCTTCTTCAGAGTGGGTTTAGGCGGTGGTTCAGGAAAAGTCTAATCATCATAATTTTTCAATATATTATTCAATAATTCCTTAGCTTGTTCAACAGCTCGTTCCCTGAAAACACAACCAACACAACTATCTAGGAAGTCCCTAGAAGCATCAGTTAGTCCATTATAGAAGATATCAAGTATTTCATATTTCTTAAGAGGATGATCAGGCAAAGCCTAAAGCAGTTGGAGAAGCCTCCCCCAAGCTTGTGGGAGACTCTCTTCTTCAATTTGCACAAAGTTAAATGTTTCCTGTAAGGCAGCTTGTTTCTTATGAGCAGGAAAATATTCTTCAGAGAAGTAATAAACCATATCTTGGGGACTAAGCACACAACCAGGAGCAAGAGTATTGTACCATATCTTAGCATCACCCTTTAATGAGAACGGAAATAACTTAAGGATATAATAATAGCAAATTTTCTCATCATGAGCAAATAGGGTGGCTATATCATTTAGTTTAGTAAGATGTGCTACAACAGTTTCAGTTTCATAGCCATGGAAAGGATCAGATTCAACCAAAGTAATTAACTCTGGGTCGACAGAGAATTCATAATCCTTATCAGTAACAAAGATAGGTGAAGTAGCAAACTTAGGATCACATTTCATTCTAGCATTCAAAGATTTTTCTTTCAGGTTGCATAATATATTCTGAAGATCATCTCTATCCTTACAAGCAAGAAAGTCTCAGCTATCTCTCCATCCGTAACATAACCTTCAGGTATCTTAGGCAATTCAAATCTAGGAGAGCTAGGTCTAATAGGTGTTTCATAGTTTTCAGTTTCAAAGACTTCACCAGTTTCATCATTCTCAATATCTTTAGCTCTAGCAATTGGTTCATCAAGAAATTCACTTAGTGGCACATTATCATTAAGAAAGGTACTAGCATCATCATAAGCATCATCCATAGCAGAAATAGCATCATCAATAACTTGCGACATATGAGGATTTATAACATGCGGTGGTGTTGCAATTCTATTCAAAACAGAAGGTGAATCAAGTTCAGAGTGTGATGGCAATTGCTTACCTCCCCTCGTCTTAGAGGGAATGATCTTTGTTCTTGTATCTTTTAGATTCTTCATAGTGATAAATAAATAATAATCCCAAGTGACTCAACAAATATAGCTATGCTCCCCAGCAACGGCGCCAGAAAAATGTCTTGATAACCCACAAGTATAGGGGATCGCAACAGTTTTCGAGGGTAGCGTATTCAACCCAAATTTATAGATTTGACACAAGGGGAGATGATGACCCACAAGTATAGGGGATCAATCGTAGTCCTTTCGATAAGTAAGAGTGCCGAACCCAATGAGGAGCAGAAGGAAATGACAAGTGGTTTTCAGCAAGGTATTTTCTGCAAGCACTGAAATAGTCGGTAACAGATAGTTTGATAGCAAGATAATTTGTAACGGACAAGTAAAGGTAACGGTAAATAAAGTGCAGCAAGGTAGCCCAATACTTTTGTGGCAAAGGATAGGCTAAAATGGTCTCTTATGATAAGCAAAGCGTTCTTGAGGGTACACGGGAATTTCACCATGTCACTTTCATCATGTTGGTTTGATTCGTGTTCGCTACTTTGATAATTTGATATGTGGGTGGACCGGCGCTTAGGTGCTGTTCTTACTTGAACAAACCTGCTACTTATGATTAACCCCCTCGCAAGCATCCACAACTACGAGAAAAGTATTAAGATAAAATCTAACCATAGCATTAAACTTTTGGATCCAAATCGGTCCCTTACGAAGTAGCGCATAAACTAGGGTTTAAGCTTCTGTCACTCTAGCAACCCATCATCTAATAACTACTCCACAATGCATACCCTTAGACCCAAATATGGTAAAGTGCCATGTAGTCGACGTTCACATGACACCACTAAGGGAATCACAACTTACATATCATCAAAATATCGAACACATATCAAGTTCACATGATTACTTGCAACATGACCTCTCTCGTGACCTCAAGAATAAAAGTAACTACTCACAAATGATAATCATGCTCAAGATCAGAGGGGTATTAAATAGCATAATGGATTTGAACACATAATCTTCCACCAAATAAACCATATAGCAATCAACTACAAGATGTAATCAACACTACTAGTCACCCACAGGTACCAATCTGAGGTTCAGGTACAAAGATTGAACACAAGAGATGAACTAGGGTTTGCGAGGAGATGGTGCTGTTGAAGATGTTGATGGAGATTGCCCTCCCAAAGATGATAGGGTTGTTGGTGATGACGATGGCTTCGATTTCCCCCTCCAGAAGGGAAGTTCCCCCGGCGGAATCGCTCCGCCGGAGGGCAAAAGTGCTCCTGCCCAAGTTCGGCCTCGAGACGGCGGCGCTTCATATCGAAAGTCCCCTCCTTATTTTTTCTAGGACAAAATGACCTATATACCATAAGATGGGCACCGGAGGTAGGCTGGGTTGAGGACAACCCACCAGGGCGCGCTTGGGGGGCCTAGCGCGCCCTGGTGTCTTGTGCTCACCAGGTGGCCCCCCTTGGGTAGTTATTTGCTCCAGTATTTTTTATATATTCCAAAATAATTCTCCATAAATTTTCAGCTCATTTGGAGATGTGTAGAATAGGTAACTCTGACGTAGCTTTTTCAGGCCCAGAATTCCAGCTGCCGGCATTCTCCCTCTTTGTGTAAACCTTGCATATTATGAAAGAAAAGGCATTAGAATTGCTCCAAAAAGCATTATTATGCATAAAAACATTATAAATAATAGTAGAAACACGTGATGCAAAATGAATGTATCAACTCCCCCAAGCTTAGACCTCGCTTGTCCTCAAGCGAAAAACCGAAATCGAAAAACATGCCCACATGCTTAGAGAGAGAGGTGTCGATAAAAACAAAATACGGACATAGAAGCATCAGGTTTATTATTGTAACAGCAAAGAACTTTAACATAAAACTTTATCACACAACTTTTATCATATAACTTCTCATGAACAAGTAACAATTCATCACAACATCGAAGTATAAAGTATAAACCTTATTGAAAACCAACAAACTATGTTCTCAGTCAACTTTGCAACTACAATTCATCATATTTTCAGGAAGGGTCACGTATCGGAGCCTTTTGGCAAGTCCACATACTCAACCATCATTTAACCTTCTATGATTGCTAACACTCATAGCATACCCATGAACAAAAAGTTTCAACCAGACACATAGAAAGATAGGAGCTTATAGTTTCACCTCCCAACGCATTCACCTCAGGGGTGATGTCAACAATAATAACTCATGCTCACTCATATCCAACTGGATATATGTGCCTAGATCTTTCCTCACCAGTTGATGCTTGCAAAAGGAGAAAAATAAAAGGGATAGAGAAGAATACTTTGACTCTTGCATAAAAGTAAATACATAAAAGTAAAAGATAGGCCCTTCGCAGAGGGAAGCAGAGATTGCCATGCGCTTTTTATTTGTATGCCAAATCCCTTAATGCAAAAGAACGTCACACTGTATTGCCCCTTATGATAGCAACCTTTATTATGCAGTCTGTCACTTTTATTATTTTGCCATCACAAGTTCGTACAACGCTCAATTTTCTCTTACACTAAATGATCCAACACATTTAGAAGCAATTTTTATTGCCTTATTGCAGCTATGACAACTTACTTGAAGGATCTTACTCAATCCATAGGTAGGTATGGTGGACTCTCAAAATAAGATTTTGGGTTGAAGGGTTTTTGGATGCACAAGTAGTATCTCTACTTGGTGCGGAGTTTTTGGCTAGCAAAGATATTGAGCAAGCACCACATGTTGAAGGATCTATGACAATATAACTTCTATGTGAATATGAACAAACATAAATCATTACGTTGTCTTCCTTGTCCAATGTCAACAATTTTGACATATAATATTTAATGGGGGCTCACAATCATAAAAGATGTCCAAGATAGTGTATTTGCGTGTGAATCTTCTCTTCCCTTACTAATTCTTTCATGAATTGCATCATTGACCAATGCTATGTTTGTTAATCTCCAATAAATTTTACCACTTATACTTTTCCTTATGTGATGTCATTACTTACCATAAGATTAGCATATGATCTTTCTCATTTATTTCTTTTCTTTTTATTGAAACATAAGAGTAAAGAAACAAAACTCAAACTACTCTTTATTATATATCTCACACACGATTACATAGATAGATAGATCACTAAGAAAGCACTCGAAAATAGATCAAACTAAACTTTTATTCAACTAAATCATAGGATAACTAAAGATCGAACTAAAATAGATAAAGGCAAAGATAGTGGTGGCGAGATGATACCGGAGCACCTCCCCCAAGCTTGGCACAAGCCAAGGGGAGTGCCCATACCATGAACTCATGTCTCCTTTGGTGGTGAAGATGATGATGATGGTGGTGGTGATGTAGTAAGTTTGTCTAGCTTGCGTCGAAGGCTCAAGTTGTTTTCCCTCAGATCCTCATTCTCCAGCTCGAGCTTTAATATCCTCTTGCATAAAGCTTCCTTGTTTTCCTGCAGAAAACGAGGAGGGATAGGTTTGGCTTCATCCTCCTCATCTGTGAACCACACATAGGGAAACGTATCCTTGAAGATATTTGGGTCCAGAGGCTGGTAAGAAACAGGGCACTCTTCCTCCGAATCTTGAGATGACATATTTTTAGATCTGCCCGAAAAACAGCACGAAAGAAGAATAGAAGATTTCTCCGCGATACGGTGGTTAATACGTTCGAGGGGTATATAAAGATTTTTTTATCTTGGGAAACAAGCAAACAAGAGGAAAACGGAGTCGGGAAGGTTCCCGTGGTGGGCACAACCCACCTGGGCGCGCCAGGCAAGGCAGGCGCACCCTGGTGTCTTGTGCCCTCCTCGGTTGCCTTCCTGGTTGTTTCTTATTTTCCTAATTTTTGTAATATTTCAAAACTGACAAAAAATATTTTTGCGGATTTTTCGTAGTCCGTTTACTTACCGTATCACGTACCTCCTCTTTTTCAGGATTCTGGAGTGTTCCGGAAGGTTTATTTTATGTGTTCCTCCGGTGTCATGGTTTGAATAATATTGCTTTGAACATTAATAGGCGTACCTGAGATATAGTTCTTAATTCTTTGCCCATTGACCACCTTCGGGTTAGTACTTTCAGCATTATTAATCTTGATAGCTCCAGAGCGATAAACCTCCTCGATAATATATGGTCCTTCCCATTTAGAGAGAAGTTTCTCTGCAAAGAATCTAAAACGAGAGTTATACAAAAGAACATATTCTCCAACTTTGAATTCCAGCTTTTGGATTATTTAGTCATGCCATCTTTTAACTTTTTTTAAATAATTTGGCATTTTCATAAGCTTGGGTTCTCCATTCATCTAATGAGCTAATATCAAATAACCTCTTTTCACCAGCAAGTTTGAAATCATAGTTGAGTTCTTTAATTGCCCAATAAGCTCTATGTTCTAACTTTAGAGGCAAATGGCAAGCTTTTCCATAAACCATTTTATAGGGAGACGTACCCATAGGATTTTTATATGCTGTTCTGTAGGCCCAAAGTGCATCATCCAATTTCTTAGACCAATTCTTTCGGGACCTATTAACAATTTTTTGTAATATTAATTTTATTTCTCTATTGCTAAGTTCAACTTGACCACTAGATTGAGGATGATAGGGTGATGCAATTCTATGGTTAACATCATATTTAGCAAGCATTTTACGGAAAGCACCATGAATAAAGTGTGAACCACCATCAGTCATTAAATATCTAGGGACTCCAAACCTTGGGAAAATAACTTCTTTAAGCATTTTAATGGAAGTGTTATGATCAACACTACTAGTTGGAATAGCTTCTACCCACTTAGTAGGATAATCAACAGCAGCCAAAATAAGTGTATACCCATTAGAGGAAGGAAAAGGTCTCATATAATCAAAACCCCTAACATCAAATGGTTCAACAGCAAGTGAATAATTCATAGGCATTTCCTGACGCTTACCGATATTACCTATCCTTTGGCATTCATCACAAGATAAAACAAACTTACGGGCATCCTTGAAGAGAGTAGGCCAATAAAAACCAGATTGCAATACCTTGTGAGCAGTTCTATCTCCCGCATGATGCCCTCCATAAGCTTCGGAGTGAAATTTCCGTATGATTTGTTCCTGTTCATGCTCAGGTACACAACATCTAACAATACCATCTACTCCTTCTTTATAAAGATGTGGGTCATCCCAAAAGTAATGTCTTAAATCATAGAAGAATTTTTTCTTTTGTTGGTATGTGAAACTAGGTGGTATATATTTAGCAACAATGTAATTAGCATAGTGAGCATAGCAAGGAGTATTATGAGAAACATTTATTGCAGCTAGTTGTTCATCAGGGAAGCTATCATCAATAGGTAGTGGGTCATCAAGAATATTCTCCAACCTAGACAAGTTATCAGCTACGGGGTTCTCAGCTCCTTTTCTATCAGTAATATGTAAATCAAATTCTTGTAGCAAGAGTACCCACCTAATGAGTCTAGGTTTAGCATCTTTCTTTTCCATAAGATATTTAATAGCAGCATGATCAGTGCGAACAATCACTTTGGAATCAACAATATAAGATCTAAATTTGTCACAAGCAAACACAACCGCTAAAAATTCTTTTTTAGTCATAGCATAATTTCTTTGGGCACTGTCTAGAGTTTTGCTAGCATAATGAATAATATTCAATTTCATATCAACTCTTTGTCCTAGAACAGCACCAACATCATAATCACTAGCATCACACATAATTTCAAAAGGCAAGTTCCAATCTGGTGGTTGAACAATAGGTGCAGAAGTTAGGGCTTTCTTAAGTGTTTCAAAGGCTTCTACACAATCATCATAAAAAACAAATGGAACATCCTTTTGTAAAAGATTAGTAAGAGGCCGAGAAATTTTAGAGAAGTATTTAATAAATCTCCTATAGAAACCAGCATGACCAAGGAAGCTACGAATACCTTTAATATCTTTAGGACATGGCATTTTCTCAATTGCATCAACTTTAGCTTTATCCACCTCAATACCTCATTCAGAAATTTTATGCCCCAAGACAATACCTTCATTAACCATTAAGTGGCACTTCTCCCAATTCAAGACAAGATTAGTTTGCTCACATCTCTGTAAAACTCGATCAAGGTTGCTCAAGCAATTATGAAAAGAAGTTCCATAAACAGAAAAATCATCCATGAAAACCTCAACAATCTTTTCACAAAAATCAGAGAATACAGCAGTCATACATCTTTGAAAGGTAGTAGGTGCATTGCATAAACCAAAAGGCATACGCCTATAAGCATAAGTTCCAAAAGGGCAAGTAAAGGTTGTTTTCTCTTGATCAGGTTGTGAAACAGGTATTTGAGAAAAACCAGAATATCCATCAAGAAAACAAAAGTGTGTGTGCTTAGATAATCTTTCGAGCATTTGATCAATAAAAGGCAGAGGGTAATGATCTTTTCTAGTAGCTTTATTTAATTTTCTAAAATCAATTACCATTCTATAGCCAGTAACAATTCTTTGTGGAATAAGTTCATTTTTATCATTAGGAACAACAGTAATACCTCCCTTGTTAGGGATACAATGAACGGGACTTACCCATCTACTGTCAGCTATGGGATAGATTATACCTGCTTCCAGAAGTTTTAATATTTCAGTTCTTACCACTTCTTTCATCTTAGGATTCAAACGTTGTTGATGATCAACAACGGGCTTAACATCAGGTTCCATATTAATCTTGTGCTGACAGAGAGTGGGACTAATGCCCTTTAGATCATCAAGAGTATATCCAATAGCAGCACGGTGCTTCTTCAGAATTTTCAATAATCTTTCTTCTTCATGTTCTAAAAGGTTAGCACTAATAATAACAGGATATATCCTTTTCTCATCGAGATAAGAATATTTCTAAGTGTCACGCAATTGTTTTAATTCAAACACAAGATCACCTTTAGGTGGAGGAGGACCTCCTAGAGTTTCAATTGGCAAATTGTGTTTGAGCAGAGGTCGTTGTTCTGCGAGTTGACAGGACACATCAAAGTAGTAGTTTTTTTAAATGTACATTAAAGTAGTTGTAGTCGTCTCCAAAGAGGGCCGACCATGTCCATGGCTACACTTCCATCCCATGCTCCGTCATTGAGTACGTGCACGATTCACGTGCCATTGAAGAAACAAATTGCGTACGTACCATTGAAGGCTTTAGTTGCTAAACTTTTTAATGTGCTTAGCACCTCATGTTAGCACCGGTGCATTGGAGGCTTTAGTTGCTAAACTTTTTAGTACTACTATAGAATCAACCAAATCTTCTACACATTTAGACCGGAGGAGTAGGAAATATGGCAAGCCTTGTGTAGTTACATCATACGTACAATGCCCACCGCACGCTATCACCATATTTCTCGGTCTCCGTGCGACACCTAGCTCTAGTAATCCACCAGCCCGTATCGCTTCTCGCTCCTCGTCTCTCTCAAAGTGCGTCCGGCAGGCGATTTTGCCGTCTATTGAGGTCGGTTCGCCCACACTCACTCCCACATGTTAGAGATATGCCAATACTAGCATTCTAAATCTAAAAAGAATAGTGATATGATAATAGGAAGCGCTTTAACCGGCGGACCAAACGTGACAGGCTTGCCGTGAGTGGGTCCAGTTTCTCGTAAGGTGACTTTAGAGCATCCACAGTTTGTTGATTTGCTGCCTCTAAGAGCATGGTCGGCTATAAGAAGTCGCCATGTCATCTATAGCCAACCTCTTAGCCGGCATGTACAATAGTAAGTTTTAAATATGTACTAGTTTATCAATAGTTGGCCCACCTTACATCCTCAAAAAGCGTCTTGGGTCTCGTGTTGCAGCTGGCTACTAACCAAGAGCCCGCTTCTCTCCTCTTCTCTCTCCTCCAACTAAGCAAAGATATATTATTCTATTCCTTATAGCCTGCTTATGTCACCCTATTGTACTTGCTCTAAGTCCAGTGGTGGGAATGCATGAGAATAGAAGTGCACCATGTAAACTGTGAAGGAGGGAGTCGTACTTACCATCACATGTTTGGATTTCGAGGTGCATTAAATCACCCGGTGCAAGTATCAAGAGAAAACACACCAATGCATGTAGAAGTTCATGGAAATTTAGTGGCCATGCATGCATGCATTGTACTCCCTCCGTTCCTAAATATTTGTCTTTCTAGATATTTCAACAAGTGACTACATACGGAGCAAAATAAGTGAATGTACACTCTAAAATATGTCTATATACATCCGTATGTGGTAGTCCATTTGAAATGTCTAGAAAGACAAATATTTAGGAACGGAGGGAGTAGGAGTAATTAATGCATCGGTAAACATAACTTTTTGAGAAAAACGAGCGTACTAATTAAGTACTTTCACAAACTACGAAATTTATTCCACCACTCACCTCTACCTTGGTTGGAGAGATTTTGAAATTGAGCCTTATAAACCGGAAAGGAGGGAGTATTTATAGTCTTACAGCCTGCCTACGACATTCCTATTATACTTCCTCTAAACGCTCACCATCTGGTACTTCATTGGTTGGTTTCAATTTTGTCATACACTTGATGTTGTGCGGCTACAGTCCAATATTCGATTGTACTTATGGTTTCTTCATCCGAGGAACTTTACTCTTGGAATTTTGGAATATGAGCACATTCAACGCAGAGTGAAATGATGGTTGCTTCGCCCGAGCAACTTTTACTAGTACTGCAGGAAAGGTGGGGCTCTTTGATTTCATTGCTCATTAGTCATTATTACTGTGGCACAACGTGCGGGGTGAATCTCGCCAGTGGTACATGACACTTGGACCCGGATTCTGGATGTCCCACATGTGGGCGAAAGGAAGTTTGAATGATTTGTGGCATTGCTATCAAGCTTCCGAGATATGTTTATATGTACACATAATTTTCCAGCATAATGAAACTTTGTTGTAATGCTATGAAGCTTTCAACTTTGGTTTCATGTGTCCTCTTGCCTCCAAAGTTGTCTCGCTACAACATTCCATCAAATACAAAGGAAATTAACATGCATGCTAATGCATCTCAAAAGAAAGCGTCAATATTTACATCACAGCTGATACAAAGTTGTGAGAATGTGTACAAATGAAGAAAAATAAAAAATTAAAGGATGGTGTCCGTAGGCATGGTTCCATTTCCTGCCATTCATTGGTTGGCAGCTAGTTTCACGCAGCTCTGTGGAAGTGAACAAGACATTTAGCCAAGAAAGGATTCTATGGAGGACATGGATCATCCGATCATTTTGTGCAGTTCCACTAAAATCTAGCTGAGCATCCCTGTTTGCAAAGATATTGAAAAAGTGTGATTACATTAATACTAGCACCAGTAGTAGTTGATGAAACATACACACACAAGTAGAAGCCGGTCACCTTTGCAATCTCTCATAAAACTAACCACTTGTTGGAGAAGATTAGGCTCGGAGTTGGATGGGGAGGATAGCAAAACCAATCTCCCTTTGTGTAGTCGCACTGAAATGTAGAGACGTTGCCCGTATGACATTTTAGTAGAACTACACAAGACACTCTTAAGAAAAAAGTGATTTGTGCAGTTCACCAAAAGGTCGCAATAGCAACGAGGTGAAATGGATAGCCCTGTTTGAAATAAAGATGTAGAAAGGAAACAATTACTGCCCAATAACAGTTGAAGACACATACGCCAACAAAAAGAAGCATATTTCATCATGTCATAAGGGAAAGATAGCAGTATGGTGGTTTATCAAAAACAGTGTGAGGACGAGATTGCAAGATGGAAAGTATGCCGGCCGACATACGTTTTAAGCAAAGAACTAAAGAAGATCCACATGCGGCAACGTGGGAAGATGGGCAGTGGAGCAAGGCCAGAGGAAGCTGTACCTGAGGGTCGTCGGGATGTAACTAGGAGGGCGGCGGTGGGCGGGATCTGCCCAAACTATGGCAGCGAGCAAATGGTGAAGGCCCTACCGCGCCGGAGCTTGGTCAGAGAGAACGACGGGTACCACAGATCGGGCCGTGCTGCCTCGACGCCGTCGAACGAAGAAACGATGCACATCCTCCCTTTCCGCCGGCGGACGGGATGCGGCCGAATCAGTGACCAACGGTGAGAGAGAGAGGATACCGTTGCGTTGTGTGAGATACTGTGAAGAGAGACAAACCCCGGCAGGCACGCTCCATTGTACTAGTGGGGCGGATTTATTTTTTCTCGATAAATATCGTTTTATATTCTGTACGTGCACGACTGGAGTCGACCCCGGCAGGCAGGAATATAACTTTATTTAAAACTAACGTGCCAAGTCGAACTTTGTTCCGTGCACGAGTGGTACACGACCCTCCTTCAAGTAAACAACCGCTACTGTCTTGGTTTTGTCACGGCAGATGTCCTAGTGTGAGGACTTAGTCGTGAGGCCAACGCATCTACGTGGTAGCTTGAGAGGGGTTGGTCGGAATCAAGAGACGCGAGGTTTTACCCAGGTTCGGCCCCTCACGGTGGAGGTAAAATCCTACATCCTGCTTCATTGATATTGATGATGATGATGTTCACGATTACAAGGGTGCTCTTTCGCTACATCTCCCTCGAGAGCTATTGACTTGTTTGTCTTAACTTGTCAAACTTGTCCCTCTTGGGGTGCCCTGCCCCTCCTTATATAAGTTGGAGGGGCGGGTTACATGTGGAGTCCTAATAGGATTAGGACTATTCTATTACAAGTGGAATCCTAGTCTTGCTTCCCTTGCAAGCGAAATATTCCTTATGTCTTCTTTCTCAAGCCGGCCCACCATCACGTGAGTCGGCCTTCCCATGAGCCACCTTATGGGCCGTTGGGTCTTGTCGTCTGTCTGACTCGCCCGCCGGGTCACTAATGAACCGCAAAGCTCGGGCGGGTCACCCGTGAGTCGCCAGGTCCAGGCGGGTCACCAATGAGTCGCCAGACCAGTGAGTCGCCAGTCTTCAGGCGGGTTACCGATGAAGCGCCAAGTCTTGGCCGGGTCATATATCCGGCCAGGTCATACCGCGGGGTATATCCCCGACATTAGCCCCTAGTTTAATTTGGATTTATCCAGGTTAAACTGATCCTGCAAAATAAACACAAGAACAAATTTGACAGGTTGTGCGCCGGGTCAAACATTCTTCTGAACCGGCATCTGATCATCCTTAAGTCCTTGTCATTTCCTTCTCCTGGAAAGTCCGGGTCAATAAGCCAGCTTCATAGTCAATTTGCTTGTAGAAAAATATTGCAAAAAATAATCCATTTGAGTCGGCTTCCAATGCTCTGACTTGACAGAAATATTGGTCTTTGAAATATTCTTCTGATGTTCAACCGGCTTGCAAATGTAGAATTTGTCAAGTTACAATCACCAAAACTGACGGGTTATAAAAACTGATGAAACCGAGTCATGATTGTTGCTGACGCTGGGTCAATCTTATGGTGACTTGGTGTTTGCTTATGTAAATATAGCTTCCAATCGTTGAGTCGGTTCTCCAAGCCTTTCTATGCATAGCTTGGAAGAAATAAACTTTGCAAATTCCTCCAATAAGAATATGACACCTGGTTTGCTCAAAACTGAGAATTTGAAGATGTTTCTCCCTTATATGCATATCATCTGTAGCCCCCAAGTCTTAAGAGGAGAATATAGTGATAGCTTAAGACTTGCTTTAATATAAATGCTGCAACTTTGTAGAAATCCAGGTTGTTCATGTAAGTCATCAATCATAAGCTGAACATTTTGTACTTCCCATGTGTAGCCCCCAAGTGCCGGGTCATTATGCAATAATGAGCAAGGATTTTGTAGATCTGATTATGTAGACTTGAGGAGCAATGTGTAGCCCCCAAGTGCCGGTTCATTATGATAATACTGAGCTGGGATTTTGCATGTACTTCATTGAAAATAACATCATATGATGTAGCCCCCAAGTTTCAGGTTACCTTTGACAGGAGCAATTAGTAGCCCCCAAAGGGCCGGCTCATCACTATGTGATGGGTCGGGTCTTCAACGAGGCAAGTTAAAAATGACTTTGCATTAGCCCCCAAGTGCCATGGTGCATGCTTGCAACGACATGGGACTTGCATACTTGATGTAATCTTAATTTGAATAATGTAGCCCCCAAGTGCTGGGTCGTATGCCTGCAGCGACTCGGGACTATTCCTTCCATTGTAGAATAAATCATATCCACTGTCTGGATGATGTTGCTGAATGCCTTGCATATCAATATTGAACCATGCTCTCTGTTGTGAACTGGTATTCTTGGATGAAGAAATAATAGCCATTGCTCTGAAGCGGCTTTGAAAACCTCAATCATAATACTGGTTATTGATAACCATAATAAAAATCCAGCCATGTTGGCTATTAAAGATTTGAATAATATAACCCGGTTGGAAAACCTCAATCATTCAATACTGGTTATGACAATCATAATGAAAAATCCAGCCATGTTTGGCTATTAAGGATCGGAATAATATAAGCTGGTATGAAAACAATCACAAGATCTTGTCTGTTGACAAGTAAATCCAGAGTTAAATACTTAGTGACTCTTAGCCGATGGCGAATTTATGCACATTCATTGTAATCCGGGATTTTTGTAACCCGGCGGCTTATAGCCTTTGTAAAAATCAAGAACTGATAACCCTTTTGAAACACCAATTTTAATCATTGATGATGGGCTTGAACTTAATCATTTATATAAGCCATAGCTCTGCATGTCCTGCACAAAGTTTAAACAACATATGCCCTGGCGACTTAACGTCAAAAGCCAGGGCGGGTAACAATCCAAACATAATATAGTTTTATGCAATTATGGAAAAGACTAGAATTAAGGCCATCGAAGCCAAAATATACTGGCGACTTATAGTCAAAAGCCAAAGCGGGTTACCAAACCTCGCATATTCATATAATAATGAAAAGACATACCTGTAGATCTGGATCATACTGCCGGCTCACATTGATATATCCAGTGAGGGTGACAACCCAAATATTTATAAGCACATGACCCCAATTGTTCAAACAGTCATGCTTGGCGACTTAAAGTCCATAGCCCAGGTGGGTTACCAAACCCAAAAATGCTCAAATATGAGTCGTATAATTAGGGCTGCATGAGCCGGATTGTCGAGAAATGCATTGAGCAGAAAAAATCTTTGGGAGACACAAATCCAAAAAACTCAGAAGAAAGATTCAAAAAATCTCAAATAATTACCTGGCTGGCTCACCAAAGCACGACCAGGCTGGCTAGCAAAGCCATGCGCTTTCATAGGCCGCACAGCCTTGGAGTTAATCCTAGCTCACTGTAAGCCAGCCCTCACGTGACAAAAACCGTCGATTTAACCTTAACGAGTTCAGGGTCTTGAAAAAGATTGACTGTTAAGAGTTCGGTGGGTCACTCAGGATTACCTGGCAAAGTAGCATCATGCAAACATGCAGGATAACTCAGGATTCGGTGTCCACGCCTGGTCAAGAGGGTATGAAAGCTAAACCCGGTGGGTTGGAAGCCCCCAAGTGACCTTATGAACAAATAATAAAGACTCTGATGCTTAGAAATGAAACGACAGAGGCCCTGAATTATCAGGGATGCCGGCTTTATTATATTGATCATAATATGATAAATTTTTGTCAATGTGGCAGTAGCCTCCAGGACCGGGTTATTTTCCCTCCAATGACCCGGGGTTCTTGAATTTGTTGATCGTGATATAAACCGGCATATAGTTGAACAGCAGAATGCTGGAATATGTTTGGAGCTTGAGTCAAGGTGGCGAGCTGATGACCCTCGTAATACTCGATGTATATTCCCAGCATAAATCATTCAACAAACTTCGTGACATGACGGTCGCCTTTGCAGTAGACAATTGCCCTGCGTTAAAGAGATTACAAACCAGAGTAATTGCTCTTGGATGAATTAATATACACATGGATGAAATATACAAGAAGGATATCACTTGTGTAGTGGAGCCTGAAAACCGGGCGGCTCAGAAGAACCCCCGGGTCATGTTGATCCCCTTTTTGTTTTATCCAAGTGCCTAGGCCCACCGGGTCAACTCCCACCCTCTTGTTTTACTTCCCCCTTGCCCGTACCAATGAGACAAGGCTGTCCAGCGGGCGGCAGATGTAGGAGCATAGTGGAAGGTGGGCCATCAAGGCACTGAGGTAAGTACGGGGGTAACTCGGACGGCCGCTGGGGCGGCTTCAATGCCGGCGCGATGCCGAGGCAGACAAGGCAAGTCGCGAGGGAGGCCTGGCGGCTCACAGCACGGGGCAGTCTGGAGGCGCGAGGCCGTCAACTGTTGGCGATTTTCATAATCCTCTGCAACCTCATGTTTCAGTTAGTAGTACTGCTTCTCTAGAATTTCAGTGTCTTTTTTCTGACAGGTCAATCGACTGCAGCCAAACAAGTGCTGCATTTTTATTAGTATCGCAACAAAGATCAAATCCTCCAGAATTAGGCTTCGCTTGACGTTTTCAACTTGTTGAAGATCCAAACTGTTGTGGAGTCCATTCACTACTTCTTTCCTATATTTCATACTTGTTGTTCCAGCAAAAGCAACTCGCCAGCCTGCGGCTCACGATAGAAACAGGTCGTCTTGGGACGAACGGGGACTCGTTGGAAATAAGGCGAAGCCTTGCATGGGCGGTACCGTGGTTGTGGAGATGATCCGCGGCAACAGAAGCTGCAAAACGCAGCTGTGGCGGAACATGGTGGTGGAGGCCACAGAAACGGCTCAGAGCAGCTCAACAGCAGGCCACGGCAAAAGCAGGGCTGACGGAGATGCCCCAGAGAGGTGACGCGGTGACTTTGAAGGCGACAAGCAGTATCGATTTTGACGCAGAGGCCAAGAGCAGGGGCGGCGCTGACGCGGCGAGCCAGAGGCCAACACGGCGGGAGCGTCGCGGACGCGGAACCAGCACATGGCCGCGGGGACTGGCAAGGCTGGTTAAGGCAGGCGGAATGACCAGCGGTTTGAGGCGGGTGAAGTGGCTCAGCGGCGGAGGAGAAAACGGTAGAACCCCGGCAGCAGGGCGACTTTACGGAGCCGGCGGAATAGTCCGGTGCGGCTCGGCAGGAACTCTAAGGCGTGCTTGAGTCGGAGTCAGGGCCGCTGCGGCACGATACGAAAACGACGATGGAGATAAGCGGGTGAAATTGCGGCCACGCGACGCAGGGGCGGCTCACGCGGAGGGGAATGAGGCGAATCCGCACAACGGCGACTCAGGCTGGCGCGAGGGTGCTCCGGCGGTTCAACAACGGCGCGAGGCGAAAATCGGGGCGGCTCATGGTAGCGGCAAGCCGCCAGAGCGACTTGGGGCGCGGCCCAGCGCGGGCGGCTCAATGCGACGAGGGCGGCTAAGACACGGAATCGTCGAAGACTTGAAGTGAAGCCGAGGTAGAGTCGGGCGGATCCGCGGAAGTGAAGCAGTGGCGAAGATGCCGGCTTGAGGCCACAACAGTGGATGCTGCTCGGAGGAGTCCAGGGTGGCTCAACGCGGTGATAGGGTGGCTCAGCGCGGCCACTGCGGCTCGACGGGGGCGGCTCGGTGAGGCAGAGCGCGACGATGAAGAGGCGAAGACAGAGGCGGCAGCAGGATTCAGCGGCGGCTGACCACAACCATGGTGGAGTCGATTCATCGACTTGACGCAAGGCCCGGTCGTCAACAGGGTGGGTCAACGGAGGAGTCCGAGTCCTAGGATAATTCACTTCCGGGTCGCGGCGCTGCTGATTGGAACTCGCCGCTCATCTCTCCTCGTACAACCTTGTTCTCCCTTTGTGTGATGACGTGGAGTAGTAGTTAGGCATGATGGATGCTCTTCGACTCGGAAGTAGTACTCATAGTAGCAACAAAACATCTTGGGACTTAGCGCGCCGATGACACGTGCTGCAACAGGAAACCACAGTCTTGCCGACTTGCTGTGGCGCAAACTGACGCAACCCTAGCTTCTCTTCCAACTCTTCTTCGTCTTGATCAATCGCGAGCTTCTCGATTCCTGAGAGAGATCCCTCCAAGAACTCAACATCACCGTGCGCGGCCCCACGGTGGGCGCCAATTGTCATGGTTTTGTCACGACAGATGTTCTAGTGTGAGGACTTAGCCGTGAGGCCAACACATCTACGTGGTAGCTTGAGAGGGGTTGGTCGGAATCGAGAGACGCGAGGTTTTACCCAGGTTCGGCCCCTCGCGGTGGTGGTAAAAGCCTACATCCTGCTTCATTGATATTCATGATGGTGATGCTCACGATTACAAGGGTGCTCTTTCGCTACATCTCCCTCGAGAGCTATTGAATTGTCTGTCTTAACTTGTCAAACTTGTCCCTTTTGGGGTGCCCTACCCCTCCTTATATAAGTTGGAGGGGCGGGTTACATGTGGAGTCCTAATAGGATTAGGACTATTTTATTACAAATGGAATCCTAGTCTTGCTTCCCTTGCAAGGGAAATATTCCTTATGTCTTCTTTCTCAAGCCGGCCCACCATCACGTGAGTTGGCCTTCCCATGAACCGCCTTATGGGCCGTTGGGTCTTGTCGTCTGTCTGACCCGCCAAGCTCGGGCGGGTCACCCGTGAGTCGCCAGGTCCGGGCGGGTCACCAATGAGTTGCCAGATCAGTGAGTCGCCAGTCTTCTGGCGGGTTACCGATGAAGCTCCAAGTCTCGGCCGGGTCATATATCCGGCCGGGTCATATCGTGGGGTATATCCTCGACAGCTACATGCGTCAAATTATCACGTGGGCTGCCTTTTCGTATAGAAATGGGCTCCACCGTGTACCCACACGGGTGTGGCCGGGAACGAGACATGAGTACATGCGTCGTGCGTTCACCTCATCTCTACGTGCAGGTACCCCACGTACATGGGTGTGTGTGAGAGAGATGGCGTGTGCGAAGCAGAGGCAATGTGTCGATGGTATCTCAAACAAAAAAAATGTAACATATGCAATGTGTGTGAAACAGAGGCCTGGGTATATCATATACTGAGGGGGCAATCCACGAGAAGAGAGTGGAGGGATCATCGGCGTGAGATATCGATAGAATCGAAGAGAGGGATGAAGTGTGTGGGTGCGCAATCGATAAAGAGTGCCATCGAATTTGTGCGTGCCCACGTCAAAGATATAGGGCGGCTGGCCTACGGGAACATGAGTGGGGAGAGGTGCAGTTTGTCTCTGTGGCATGGATACCTACCTACAGTGTTTGACTATAGGTGTGTGTGTGTGTGGGGGGGGGGGCAGAGATCTAACTATATAGAGAGGTAAATCGACTGGTATATGTGTGGAGAAGGAGAGAGACCTAGATATGTATCGAGGGGGATCGATCGGCATCCATGCATATGTGTAGGAGAGGAATAAGGTTGGGAGAGAGACAGAGCTATAGTGTCGGAAGGTTGGTGGTGGAGTTGCTTCTCACAAATGGTGGGAGAGGCCTGCTAGACAAACGGAGGGTACGACTGCACTATCAATAAGAGAGGGGATGCCTGCCTGTCTGTGCACATGCGTGTGAGAGACGGGTCGAGAGGCATGCACAGATGATAAGGGGGGACGATATGGCTATGGTAAGTAGACGTAACTACATAGGAAGATCAATCGTCGCGTGTCAGAGAAAGGGAGAGACAGAACTAGTGAGGTACATCGATCGTGCGTTGGGAAAAAGAGTTATAGTCGACCTCGCTACGTGTAGGGAGATCGATCGGTATACATGCATGCATGGAGTGGCAGAGCCAGCGAAGGATCTCAGGGGGGGCGGGACAAATAGATAATATGCAACATTAAGGGGGCCAAATGAGTGCACTCTACTAAATTTGAGCTTTAACAAGAAAATTTTCTTCACTAATTAGCAATGGCTGGGGGGGGGGGGGGGGCAGCGGCACCCCCAGTAATACATGTAGCTCCACCCCTGCATGCATGTGTTAGAAGCAAATAAGGCCCGGAGAGACGGATAGAGAGAGAGAGAGAGGGATACGGCTAGGAGGTAGTGCGAGAGGCCTACTATATCGAGGGGGAGGAGTGTGTGAGTATGATATCGATGAAAAGAGGGGCGGGAGTGTGCACGTGGGTCAAACTTTATTAGACAGAGGGGGGCATGGATGGTGAGAAGAGAAGAGGGAAAACGTGTGTTTGTGGTAGGTACACCTGGCTAGAGATGTATATCGATCGGTGTGTGCAGGAAAGAAGGAGCTGGGGGCATACGCACACTGTGGGTGAATGACCTAAAGGTAAATAATGAATATGCGCGATGGAGCTAGAGAATGCTGAGGGAGGGTGAGAGGGAGGCGGGCGTGTGCATGCACGAGAGAAAGTTAGTGCTAGCTACAACGATAAGAGGATTGTGTGGGTGTAAAAGACTAATAGAGATCATAATTCATTATAAAAGTGGATTCGGATATTTGAACAAGAGATCATAGTGTTTTAAACCGACACATGCATGAATATATATAATGGTGATATGCACGGTGTGGTTATGAACATGTTATACTACATATAATATATAGAACATTTATTTGAATTTGTGATAATGTGTGGCTTTTGCAGCTCAGGGCTAAATAATATTTGTCATAATGTCGGGGGCGGGGCACTATACTTTGTGAGATAAACACAGTGTACGTATGAAACATGGTTTAGATTATGAAGATCTAACTAGTACATCAAATGTACTATTATTTGGAATCAACATCAAGTGTATTCAAAATTTTGAATTCGAGTTCATATATATAATATAGTACACATAGTTTATATCTAACTCTATAGTAATCATGTGGTGTGTTGTTAAGATAATATACAAATGATGGTTTAACTTGGCAACAATCATGATTGTAGATTCTTATTCAAATAGAGAAACGAATTCAAATTTAGTTCGAATTGCAGCGGTAGTATAGACATTTGAAATGCAGTAAAATGTTCGTATGAGTAGGTTACATGCATTATACAGCCAGCGAAAAAATTTAATTGGACATAACATGGATTCATAGCTTTGAATAGCATTTGTACAGTAAAACGGGACAAGACTCTCTCTTTGTGTGGTGCGAATAGTTTTTTTTTCCATTGAGGGAAGTGCGAATTGATTTGGTACGTACATTATTAAACATTAGGCTTGTCCCTAAATTTCAACCCACGCCTTGTTATCCCGAAAATTCAGATATCGTGCTCCCAAAACTCGCGCCTTCACAACCCGCGCCTTGCTATCCCGAAACTACAATGCGCGCGAAAACTCCCTCCAGCTGCCAAATCCCGACACGTGAAATCCCCCTTCTAACCCTGAGCTGAAAGGGCCACTAGTTCAAATCGGTGGGCGTACTTTTGTAACACACCCTATATTTTGGACAATCGCGTCCCTAAGTCATGGTTCCCCCTCCCATCACCTCCTTTTCACCATTCGAAATCCTAGGCCACCATAACCTCTCTGCTCCAGCCGCGAAACCCCACCCTCCTCCGTCCGCCACCCCACCGCTGCCTAGCCGGAGCCTCTTCCCCGACGATGTCATCCACCGCAACAGCTCGACGTCCCTCATCCACCTCCTCGGATGAGGATCTGTCATCGATCTCGTCGTCCCACCGGTTCAGCCGCTCCGTCCTCCACCTCCAAGGAGCTGCTCCGACGATCGCCTCGTCTATCGCGACTGATCCATCCCCACAGCGCCGCCTTAACCTGCTCCACCAGAACCGCAGCATCCTCACCGACTCCTCGGACGAAGCTGATGCCTACTCGGCGCCACCAAAGAGGTTGTACACTCATCGCATCACACCTTCTCCTTAACTCGACCTCCCGGCGCCGACGGTGCTTGATCCCGCACCCCCATGGCACGACTACCTCGAAGCCGGCGCCACCGACGATGTCTCCACGGCGGCTCTCCCCCAGTGTGAGGCTCCCTCGACAGCAGCGTCCATACCAGTCGAATCTGCTGCTGCTGCTGCTGCTCCGGCTCTCGCTCGCTAGCGCTGCTGCTGCTCCGGCTCCGGCTCTCGCTCGCTAGCGCTGCTGCTGCTCCGGCTCCGGCTCTCGCTCGCTTGCGCTGCTATTGCTGCTCCATCTCTCGCTCGCTCGCACTGCTGCTGCTACTCTGTCTCTCGCTCGCTCCCTCGCGCTGCTGCTGCTGCTCCGTCTCTTGCTCGGTCGCGCCGCTGCTCTGTTGTTCCCCTCGCTCGTGCTGCTGCTCTTCTCTTGCTCTCGCTGGCGCTGCTGATGCTGGTATAATGGCTGCTGCAGCTACATGAGTTGCTGCTCTGGCTCTAGTTCGCACTGCTCCTCCAGGCACTACTGCTCTGGCTGCTATCTGCTACTGTGTTCCCTGTCGATTGCCTGCTGATTTAGATCACTGTTTCTCTACTACTAGTGCTTGAGCGTCCTAAACTACATGTGAAGTGCCTCTCTGCTACCAGTGCGTTCAGTTTCGACAGTAACATTCAGATTCCACAGTAAATTTTAGTTTTGACAGTTAAATTCAGAGTCAACTGTTTTTACCTCATCTGTTGTAGTCAGGTGTTTTTTGGTGATGTAAATTTTACATCTATCACTTTTTGGTAATGTATTTTACATCATTTATTGGAGATGCTATTAGAATCCCACTTGAGATTAACGATGTCTGTCTTGTACTGCTTCAGCCTCGACGTCTTACGGCTCGCCGGAGCTGCTCCAACGACGGAACCATCCATCACAACAGAGCAGTACCCTGGACGCCATCTAAAGACGCCTCAGATCTTCCTCCACACCTCCGACAGCCACCTCTGCCGCAACTTCTTCAGCGACCAATCCAATGATGTTGAGGTCGACACGGCTACGCCAAAGAGGTTGTACACTTGTTGCATCACTTATTACTCTACATTCATGTCGATCCATTAGGGCTATTTTGGTTCAAAGGAAAAAGTGAAGAAAAAATATAGCAATAGGAAATTTTCCTATGGCACTCTACTATTCAATTATTCATGCATTTCGTTGAAAGGAATGGTGCAAAACATCCACCTGGACCTACTTTTCAAAATTCTATGCATGAAAACAAGACTAAGTGCATTAGTGGCAGAATAACATTCTAACTGTACACACTTTCATATGGTTTCACTTTTATTTGGCCATGTTTCTTTGCATTCCTCTGCTCTTCCAATTCCTGTGAACCAAACACCCAAGTTGACAGAAATCCCGTGTTTATAAATGCTTTGTTTCCCACATGCATTCCTATCCTATTCCGGTGTTTTTCCTATCCCTTCGTTTTTAGAATCCTGTAAGCCAAAGGAGCCCTTACAGAATTACTTCAGTTACAGATAGGTGTCGAAGAAAACTTTGTGTGGTTTGTCCTGCTCCTGCCGCGATGTCGTCCACCTCACCTGAGTTGCTCCATCGACAGAAGCATCCACCATACCAGACATCACGACTCCTGACCATCTTTCGCCGCCTCAGATCTCCTTACCTGCAACTGCATAACCATCATCGACTCAGCAGATGAACCTGAGGAGTACACGGGTCCACAAGAGAGGTCGCACTCTTTTGTTTCTGCTTATGTTATGTATTGCTTAATATTACCTGCTACTTCATCATCCTGTTCACCTCTTAGACTCCAAGTCAGGTCCAAATTAATGTTCAAACTTGAGTTTTAAAATGCTTGTGGGGCACATATTAAGGCATGAATGAATAGTATCTCTGTCTATTATCTGGTTTGGGTATGCCTATGCTGTTCATCTTGGGTGGGAAACAAACAGTAAAGCAATCATCATCTGTCTTTTTATTAAATTAAAGCTATCGTCAGCCTGCTATCATTATTTTTGGATCTATCAACTGGTTGTTACCATCACTCTAGATTTCTGCATGCTCTCCTTGCATAATCTCACTATATTTTTTTCGTATACATGTCAGATATTGTACACAGTCATGTTGAACATGTCGAGAAAAAGAGAAGAGTTTTGCGCAGTAGTACAATGTCATGCAGACATCGCTCCATGGTGGGTGCAATGGCAAACCATCCCCCCCTCCAGATTGTAATCCAGAGGAAGATATCTGTTCTGAGGCGGATTCAGACGGAGCTGACCACTCCTATTTACCCCACGAGGTGTTTGCTCTAACTTGGCATGATGATGTTGTCATATCATGCATATGTTGCCTTGCAGTGCATGCTTTCGACATCATATATGTCATCTGCTTAGTTTAGACATGTTCTGTAATGCCACATGTTTAGTTTCTATGGCCCTGTTTGGACAATCTAACTTAGCTAGAGGTTAGAGTTAGTTTCTAGCTCATGACTAATCCTGAACTAACTCTAGCCAAAGAGGTGTTTGGATGACAGGGTTAGATTGACAATAAATGCACTAGGAGAACTAGCTCCAATTAGCACCTCTTGGCTGGGATAGTTTTTTTGGGTGGGTTAGATGCAACTAGCTCAAACTAGCCCTCATGTTTGGATACTTTAGGGCTATTTGAGCCCAAACTAGCTCAAACTAACTCTAACTCATATATGTGAATTATGCAATCTCATCTATTTTAGCCAGCCATAATATATGTGAAATATGCAATGCCATCCTGTTTAACCAGACCATATATTTGAATGATATCTTGCCAATCCTTTTCTTCATTACATTTCCATTTGTCAACAATGTTTGTACATTCAACTACTCTTCCTGTGAATCAGCCATTTGAGTGGGTGATGGAAAAATATGGAGTGAAAACAAGGTCTTCAGAGCAGACAGTGCTACCTGTCGAAGCAGATTTGTTGCTGGGTCTCGATAGCTCCTCAGAGATGGATTCAGAGACAGATGACCAGTCCTATTCCCCCACCGAGGTGTATGCTCTAACTTGGCATGGTTATACTGCTCATATCATGCATATGGTGTCTTGCATTGCATAGTTTAGACATCATATACACAATATTCAACACCATGTTCTTAGTTCGGACATCATATATGCGAATGCCCTCTGCTTTGTATATAAATCACATATGTGAATTATATCATGCGATCCTGATTACTTCGAAAACATGTATGTGAATTATGTCATGAGAACCTGTTTACTAAAGACATCATATAATTATCTCATGCCATCCTGTTTAGTTAGTCATCATATCTTTGAATTATGGCATGCTATGCTATCCAGTTTAGATAGACATCATATATGTGAAACTATGTCATGCTATCCTTTTTAGTTAAACAATATACATGTGAACTATTTCATGCCCTCTTTTTTCCACACTATCTATTGCATCTGTCTCTCATACAAGGTTTGTACATTCAACTACGTTTCTTGTTTATCAGCCATTTGAATTGGAGCGGGTGATGGCAGTATCTAGCGGAGTAAAAACACGGTCTTCAAAAGAAACAATGCTACCACTTGGTGGAGATAGCACCCCGGTTGTACATGCACGAGAACCAGCCCTACCAAACATAACCCAGACTCTCGCAGATTGTACCGCTACTGCGATGGACAGAGAACCAGCTTCACCCAATCTAACCCCAACGCCAGCAGATAGCAACCCAGTTCCAGTTGACACATCACCATCTCCACCACAGAGCTCCCAAACAAGAGCAGTTAGTAAGGCAGCTCCAGTGCCCAAAGCGCCAGTACTACCACGGGGAACCCCAACTCCACCAGTTAGTACACCTATTCCTGTGGACGAAGCACAACCAACCATTCGTAGTTTAGCATCTTTCGCATTTGATGTTGTTAAATCCTATGTGCGTATCTTCCCATCATGGAAATATTATACTGAAGATGAAGGAAAATGCCAGTTGCAGGTGTTCGTCCAGGAGTTATGTGTAAGTAATGTTATTCATGGAAATTAATTTGCTTTGTCCCATACATTCTACCTCCATGCTGGTTATAATACAACAAATGTTCCCATTTTTCTCTATAGAGAAGGACCGATTTGGAAACTCAGGATGAGGTAACCTGTGCTAATACCTCTGCTATCTTCAAGAATGCTTGGTGGCAGTATCAGAATTACCTGAAGAAAACGTACTTCACTGGCAAAGAAACTCATCAAATTCCCTTACGTTCTTCTGAGAGACATTTACGGGACGATGACTGGGAACACCTTGTTCTGTACTGGTCCCGAACCAAGAATGTGGTAAGGTCTATGAGCTCATTTTTATTTTTAAGTACTATATGCCCGCGTCTTACTCTACTCTGTTCATGTAGAACGAGTGCTTAAACCTAAAGAACAACTATTCTCATTTAAGATTCCATTGCTATGGTGCATACTGCTTTGCTCTTGTATCACTGTATTTACTCATACAAACTTATTTTTAAATTGAAGGATCCAATCAAAACTCCAATGGCACAACAGGTATCTTTAAGCATGTTTCTTTAACAGGTTTGCTCTTCTAAATTGCTCTGTTGATTTCAATTTCAATTGTGTATATAGTTGACTTCTCATATCAGGCACATTACTAGCATCACAACAGAGCCAATAGTGTTGTTGTACATGTATACCCGTGGTACCTGATGTCTACTACGCAACTTTATTCTTGTAGACTCGTGTTGGGCCTCCAAGCACAGAGTTTTGAAGGACAGTAGCAAATTTCCCTCAAGTGGATGACCTAAGGTTTATCAATCCATGGGAGGCGTAGGATGAAGATGGTCTCTCTCAAACAACCCTGCAACCAAATAATAAAAAGTCTCTTGTGTCCCCAACACACCCAATACAATGGCAAATTGTATAGGTGCATTAGTTCGGCGAAGAGATGGTGATAAAAGTGTAATATGGATGGTAGAAATATATTTTTATAATCTGAATAAATAAAAACAGCAAGGTAGCAAGTGATAAAACGGAGCACAAACGGTATTGCAATGCTTGAAAACAAGGCCTAGGGTCCGTACTTTCGCTAGTGCAATCTCTCAACAATGCTAATCTAATTGGATCATATAACCTTCCCTCAACGTGCGATGAAGAATCACTCCAAAGTTCTTATCTAGCGGAGAACATAAGACGAAATTGTTTGTAGGGTACGAAACCACCTCAAAGCTATTCTTTCCGATCAATCTATCCTAGAGTCCGTACTAAAATAACACCAAGCTATTCTTTCCGATCGATCTAACCAAGAGTTCGTACTGAAATAACACCATATGATACACATCAACCAACTCCAATGTCACCTAGATATTCCAATGTCACCACGAGTATCTGTGAGTTGATTATGCGATATGCATCAAACAATTTCAGATTCATAATACTTGATCCAACACAAAGAACCTCAAAGAGTGCCCAAAGATTTCTACCGGAGAAACAAAGACAAGAACGTGCATCAACCCCTATGCATAGATTACCCCAATGTCACCTCAGGAATCCGCGAGTTGAGTGCCAAGATATAGATCAAGTGCTCTCAAATCCATAAAAGTATTCAATCCGATAAAACGAAATCTCAAAGGGAAAACTCAATTCATCACAACAAGATAGAGAGGGAAAAAAACCATATGATCAAACTATATTAACAAAGCCCGCGATACATCAAGATCGTGCCATCTCAAGAACACGAGAGAGAGATTAAACACATAGCTACTGGTACAAACCCTCAGCCGCGAGGGTGGACTACTCCCTCCTCATCATGGTGGCCGCCGGGATGATGAAGATGGCCACCGGTGATGATTTCCCCATCCGGCAGGGTGCCGGAACGGGGTCTAGATTGGTTTTTCGTGGCTACAGAGACTTGCGGCAGTGGAACTTCTGATCTAGGGTTACCCCTGATGGTTTCTCTATTTATAGGAATTTTTGGCGTTGGTTTCACGCTAAGATGGGCCTCGAGGTGAGCACAACCACCGGGGTACAGGCAAGGGCCCAGGCGCGTCCCGGTGTCTTGTGCCCTACTCCTTCACCTTCTGGTCCTTCCACGAAGCTTCGGGGGTCTCTTTTGTTCCAAAAAAAATCGTCAAAAAGTTTCAGCTCATTTGGAGAACTTTCATTTCTGCACAAAAAACAACACCATGGTAGTTCTGCTGAAAATAGTGTCAGTCCGGGTTAGTTCCATGCAAATCATACCAAAACCATATAAAATTGTTGTAAACATGGCATGAATACTTCATAAATTATAGATACATTGGAGACGTATCAGCATCCCCAAGCTTAATTCCTACTCGTCCTCGAGTAGGTAAATGATAAAAGAAATAATTTATGAAGTGTGAATGCTAGCAAAGTGCATAAGTTTGATCAATGATAATTTCAATCACTTTTCCTAGCATCATAACAACAACTCTTTCTCATGAAACTTATTATGATAAAGTAGCAATTGAAAATGGAATTTATGTTGTGGAAAGCTACCTATCATATTCATCATATAATCTTTCTTTTGTAGCATGGACATTTGGACTTGAATGATTCAAAGCAATAGTCTATAATTTGACATGAGGACATCAATACTCAAGCATATCAACAAGCAACCATGTCTTTCAAAATATCAACACTAAAGAAAGTTATCCCTAGCCCATCATGCTCAATCATTGATCCATTCATGAGACACACTCAAATATTAGCTACATCCAATGCTCGAGTACGATCATAGTGCCCCTTAGTTGGGGCTTTATAAGAGAAGATGGAGACTCAAATAAAAAATAAAAAGTGCATAAAGTAAATAGATAGGCCCTTCGCGGAGGGAAGTAGGGATTTGTAGAGGTGCCAGAGCTCAAAGCTTAAATTGAGAGATAAAAGATTTTGGGAGGCATACTTTTCCTGTCAACGAAAACGACCGAGTAATTCCCAACACTTTCCATGCTAGATATATCATAGGCAGTTTCCAAACAGAAAATAAAGTTTATTCCTTTTTCCACCATTCTTTCACAATCCATGGCTAGCCGTATCCACGGGTGCCCTCCATACCAACACTTTCCAAGGAATTTATTATTTGACAACATAAAGTAAATTTCTTTTTCATTTCAGGACTGGGCATCCCTAATACCTTTGCCGTACTCTCGTGCAATGACAAGTGAATAAACACTCATCTTGAGAATAACACATCTAGCATGGAAAATATTGGCCACCCCCTGCCGCTTCATGTGCGGTACGAGCACACAAAAAGGAAATTTATTTTGAAAATTAGAGATGGCACATACAAATTTGCTTAGAACGGCACGGGAATACCACATATAGGTAGGTATGGTGGACTCATGTGGCAAAACTGGGTTTAGGGATTTTGGATGCACAAGTAGTATTCCCACTTAGTACAAATGGAGGCTAGCAAAAGATTGAGAAGCAACCAACCAAGAAACAAAAATTCTCATAAACAAGCATTAAGCATAACTAACACCGAATAATGCACCACAAGTAGGATGTAATTTCATTGCATAACTATTGACTTTCGTGCTTGCATAGGGAATCACAAACCTTAACACCAATATTCTTACTAAAGCATAATTACTCACCAACATGACTCACATATTATTATCTCCATATCGCAAAACTATTGCAAGGAATCAAACTTATCATATCCAATGATCTACATGAAAGTTTTTATTATATCCCTCTTGAATATCTATCACTTTGGGACTAAATTTATATATTACCATTGCTACTAACAAACTCTCAAATAAATTTAAGTGAAGCAGGAGAGCATTAGACAAACTACTCCAAAAAGATATAAGTGAAGATCAATCGAGTAGTTAAGTAAATGGGTAGCTAATTGAAGACTCCCTCTTATTTAAAACTTTCAGATCTAAGTATTTTATTAAAACAGCAAGCAAAACAAAATAAAATGACATTCTAAGAATAGCTCAACTCATGTGAAGAAGCAAAAACTTAGGCTCAACCGATACTAACCGATAATTGTTGAAGGAGAAAGGTGCGATGCCTACCGGGGCATCCCCAAGGTTAGATGCTTGAGACTTCTTGGATTATAAACTTGGGATGCCTTGGGCATCCCCAAGCTTGAGCTTTTGTGTCTCCTTAATTCCTTTTAGATCACGGTTTCCCTAAATCTTAAAAACTTCATCCACACAAAACTCAACAAGAACTCGTGAGATAAGTTAGTATAAATCAATGCAACACCTTATCATTATCTACTGTAGCAAATCACTAAAATTATAATTTAACATTGCATACTAAATGCCTCTGCATATTTAATACTCCTATCCTCAAATAGAATCATTAAACAAGCAAACATATGCAAACAATGCGAACATAACAGCAATCTGTCTAAACAGGACAGTCTGTAAAGAGTGCAATTGTACTCATACTTCCCTAACTCCAAAAATTCTGAAAATTTACCACACTGTAGAAAATTTATCATAGCTTATTGTGCAAAAGTTTCAACATTTTATAACATTCTGACTTTTCTGGAGAATTATTGCAACAGAGATAAACTTTCGGTTTTGAAACAGCAACTCATATACTTGCAAAATAAGCATGGTGATGGCTATCCTTGCCACTTTTATTGAAGTAAAAGATGAAAAACATTACTCTAAATAACAGCAAGAAAATACAAATAAAATAAAATGATGCTCCAAGCAAAACACATATCATGTGACGAATAAAATTATAGCTCCAAGTGAGGTTACCGATAATGTCGGAGACAAAAGAGGGGATGACTTCCGGGGCATCCCCAAGCTGAGTTGCTTGGATCTTCCTTGAATATTACCTTGGGGTGCCTTGGGCATCCCCAATCTTAGGTTCTTGTCACTCCTTATTCTCCTCATATTGATATCTCACCCAAAACTTGAAAACTTCAATCACACAAAACTTAACGGAACTTCGTGAGATGGGTTAGCATAGTTAAAACAAATCATTCACTTTGGTACTGTCAAAGACAAGATTCATAATTGTTCTCACACAATTCCTACTTTACCTTATCATTTCCACAATTTATATCACTTAATATAAGCTATGGAAACACTAAAACAAGTAAACTATGCATTGAAAACAGAATCTGTCAAAAACAGAATAGTATGTAAAGATCTGAATTAAGGTCATACTTCTGCAACTCCAATTTTTTTGAAAAATTAGGAGAATGTAGAAACTTTGTATACTCATCAATTTTAAAAAATTCAGAATTTTTCCACATTCCAGAAAAAGACAGGAATTTCTTCACTGGACGCAAAAGTTTATGTTTTTGCACAGAATCAAGTCAACTATCATCCATACTATCCCAAAGGCTTTACTTTGCACTTTATTGAAACAAAAGCTATAAAACAAGATCACTACAGTAGCCTAATCATGTGAACACACAAAAACAGTAGGTATAATTGTTGGGTTGTCTCCCAACAAGCGCTTTTCTTTAATGCCTTTTTAGCTAGGCATGATGATTTCAATGATGCTCGCATAAAAGTAAAGAATTAAAACACGAAAAGAGCATCATGAATCATATGGCTAGCATATTTAAGTCTAACCCACTTCCTATGCATAGGGATTTTGTGAGCAAACAACTTATGGGAACAAGAATCAACTAGCATAGGAAGGCAAAACAAGCAAAACTTCAAGATTTTCAACACATAGAGAGGAAACATGATATTATTGCAACTCCTACCAGCATAAGTTCCTCCCTCATAATAATTTTCAGTAGCATCATGAATGAATTCAACAATATAAATTTCACATAAAGCATTCTTTTCATGATCTACAAGCATGTAAATTTTATTACTCCCCACATAAGCAAATTTATTCTCATGGATAGTATTGGGAGCAAACTCAACAAAATAACTATCATGTGAGGCATAATCCAATTGAAAATCAAAATCATGATGAAAAGTTTCATGGTTATCATTATTCTTTATAGCATACATGTCATCACCATAATCATCATAGATAGCAACTTTGTTCTCATAATCAATTGAAACCTCTTCCAAAATAGTGGATTCATCACTAAATAAAGTCATGACCTCTCCAAATCCACTTTCATAATTATCACAATAAGATTCAACACCCTCCAAAATAGTGGGATCATTAGTACCTAGAGTTGACACTCTTCCAAACCCACTTTCATCAATATAATCGTCATAAATAGGAGGCATGCTACCATTATAACAAATTTGCACATCAAAACTTGGGGGACTAAAAATATCATCTTCATCAAACATAGCATCCCCAAGCTTGTAGCTTTGCATATCATTAGCATCATGGATATTCATAGAGTTCATACCAACAATATTGCAATCACGCTCATCAATTATGCCAAACATTTTATTGAATTCTTCTTCTATCAATTGAGCACAATTTTCCTTTCCATCATTTTCACGAAAGACATTATAAAGATGAATAATATGATGCAACCTCAATTCCATTTTTTTGTAGTTTTCTTTTATAAACCAAACTAGTGATAAAACAAGAAACTAAAAGATTCAATTGAAAGATCTAAAGATATACCTTCAAGCACTCACCTCCCCAGCAACGGCGCCAGAAAAGAGCTTGATGTCTACTACGCAACTTTATTCTTGTAGACTCGTGTTGGGCCTCCAAGCGCAGAGTTTTGTAGGACAGTAGCAAATTTCCCTCAAGTGGATGACCTAAGGTTTATCAATCCGTGGGAGGTGTAGGATGTAGATGGTCTCTCTCAAACAACCCTGCAACCAAATAATAAAAAGTCTCTTGTGTCCCCAACACACCCAATACAATGGCAAATTGTATAGGTGCACTAGTTCGATGAAGAGATGGTGATAAAAGTGTAATATGGATGGTAGAAATATATTTTTATAATCTGAATAAATAAAAACAGCAAGGTAGCAAGTGATAAAACGGAGCACAAACGGTATTGCAATGCTTGAAAATAAGGCCTAGGGTCCGTACTTTCGCTAGTGCAATCTCTCAACAATGCTAATCTAATTGGATCATATAACCTTCCCTCAACGTGCGATGAAGAATCACTCCAAAGTTCTTATCTAGCGGAGAACATAAGAAGAAATTGTTTGTAGGGTACGAAACCACCTCAAAGCTATTCTTTCCGATCAATCTATCCTAGAGTTCATACTAAAATAACACCAAGCTATTCTTTCCGATCGATCTAACCAAGAGTTCGTACTAAAATAACATCATATGATACACATCAACCAACTCTAATGTCACCTAGATACTCCAATGTCACCACGAGTATCCGTGAGTTGATTATGCGATATGCATCAAACAATTTCAGATTCATAATACTCGATCCAACACAAAGAACCTCAAAGAGTGCCCAAAGATTTCTACCGGAGAAACAAAGACAAGAACGTGCATCAACCCCTATGCATAGATTACCCCAATGTCACCTCGGGAATCCGCGAGTTGGGTGCCAAGATATAGATCAGGTGCTCTCAAATCCATAAAAGTATTCAATCCGATAAAACGAAATCTCAAAGGGAAAACTCAATTCATCACAACAAGATAGAGAGGGAAAAAAACCATATGATCGAACTATATTAACAAAGCCCGCGATACATCAAGATCGTGCCATCTCAAGAACACGAGAGAGAGAGATTAAACACATAGCTACTGGTACAAACCCTCAGCCCCGAGGGTGGACTACTCCCTCCTCATCATGGTGGCCGCCAGGATGATGAAGATGGCCATCGGTGATGATTTCCCCCTCCGACAGGGTGCCGGAACGGGGTCTAGATTGGTTTTTCATGGCTGCAGAGAGTTGCGGCGGCGGAACTTCTGATCTAGGGTTACCCCTGATGGTTTCTCTATTTATAGGAATTTTTTGCGTTGGTTTCACGCTAAGATGGGCCTCGAGGTGAGCACAACACACCGGGGCACGGGCAAGGGCCCAGGCGCGTCCCGGTGTCTTGTGCCCTACTCCTTCACCTTCCGGTCCTTCCACGAAGCTTCGGGGGTCTCTTTTGTTCCAAAAAAAATCATCAAAAAGTTTCAGCTCATTTGGAGAACTTTCATTTCTGCACAAAAAACAACACCATGGTAGTTCTGCTGAAAACAGCGTCAGTCCAGGTTAGTTCCATGCAAATCATACCAAAACCATATAAAATTGTTGTAAACATGGCATGAATACTTCATAAATTATAGATACGTTGGAGACGTATCAGTACCCATCTGAAATCTTGTTGTGCAGTGTAGTTTCCCACACTTGTATTCTTTCAATGCTGCTTTTTCTTGAACTGATATGATTTGAACCGTGTCTCTATTTTGATTTGGCAAGACAATGCAGTGACCATATGACATAGATATATGATCGTTTGATGCTTTTATTATGTACTACTTGGCAATAGAAGACTTGGTAGATTATGATGGAAATATGCCCTAGAGGCAATAATAAAATGGTTATTATTATATTTCCTTAATCATGATAAAGGTTTATTATTCATGCTAGAATTGTATTGACCGGAAACTTAAATACATCTGTGGATACATAAACAAATACCGTGTCCCTAGTGAGCCTCTACTAGACTAGCTCGTTGATCAAAGATGGTTAAGGTTTCCTAACCATAGACATGAGTTGTCATTTGATAACGGGATCACATCATTAGGAGAATGATGTGATGGACAAGACCCATCCGTTAGCTTAGCATATGATCGTCAGTTTATTGCTACTGCTTTCTTAATGTCAAATACATGTTCCTTCGACCATGAGATCATGCAACTCCCGGATACCAGAGGAATACCTTGTGTGCTATCAAACATCACAACGTAACTGGGTGATCATAAAGATGCTCTACAGGTATCTCCGAAGGTGTCTGTTGAGTTGGCGTGAATCGAGATTGGTATTTGTCACTCCGTGTATCGGAGAGGTATCTCTGGGCCCTCTCGGTAATACACATCACAAGAAGCTTGCAAGCAAAGTGACTAAGGAGTTAGTTGCAAGATGATGTATAACAGAATGAGTAAAGAGACTTGCTGGTAACGAGATTGAACTAGGTACAGAGATACCGACGATCGAATCTCGGGCAAGTAACATACCGACAGACAAAGGGAATTACGTATGTTGTCATAAAGGTTCAACCGATAAAAGATCTTCATGGAATATGTAGGAATCAATATGGGCATCCAGGTCCCACTATTGGTTTTTGACCGGAGAGGTGTCTCGGTCATGACTACATAATTCTCGAACCCGCAGGGTCGCACGCTTAACGTTCGTTGACGCTAGAGTAGTATTGGGATATTTGATGAGTGGTAACCAAATGTTGTTTGGAGTCCCGGATGAGATCCCGGACGTCAAGAGGAGTCTCGGAATGGTCGAGAGGTAAAGATTTATATTTGGGAAGTCATATTTTGGGTTCCGGAAAAAGGTGCAATTTTTTCGGTATTGTACCGGGAAGCTTCCGGAGGATTCCGGAGTGGTCCGAAAGTCCACAATTGGGTCCACCATGACCCAAGGGCTAGCATGGGCTGCGAGGAGGCGCCCTGGCCTTATTGGGCTAGGCACACCAAGTCCTCAAAAGCCCATGTGGCTAGGGAAGGCAAAAAAGGAAGGAGTCCTAGTAGGATTAGGGATTGGACATGGAGTCCAAGTCCTCTCCCCCTTAGCTGTGCCCTAGGGCTTGGAGGGGATGTTTCCCATGCCCCTTCACCTATATATAGAGGGGAGGAGGCGCCCCAAGAGGACACACCAAGCCCTTGGTGCTCCTCTCTATCCCGTTACTCCGTAGTTCCACCGCCTCATCCCGGCGACGCTTAGCGAAGCGCTGTCGGTGCTCCACCACCACCATCACCACCACGCCGTCGTGTTGGTTGTGATCCCATCTACTTCTCCTCTCCCACTTGATGGATCAAGAAGGAGGAGACGTCATCGAGCCGCACGTGTGCTAAACTCGGAGGTGCCGTCCGTTCGGCACTAGATCGGTTGGATCGTGATTGGATCGCGAAGAGTACGACTACATCAACCGCGTGATAAACGCTTCCGCTTAGCAATCTACAATGCTATGTAGATGCTCTCCCCCTCTCGTAGCTATGCATCTCCATGTATAGATCTTGCGTGTGCGTAGAATTTTTTTGTTTTCCATACAACGTTCCCCAACAGTTTAATCCTGTCCACCTTACTACTGAACTGGTTCACCGAAATGAGTTTCATATACTACATGCTAAACCTGTTATGTGTCTGCTTGTTTCTTCTTTTGGAATGCTGACGGGATATTGGGGAAGAGTACCTTATTAAGCAATGGTAAAGGAAGTAATGCAGATAAGGTTCAGGATAGTGAGACATCCTTGTTGGTTTCCAACAAAGCTGATAAAACAACTAAGGAAAACTATCTTGAAGACAGTGAGACAACCCCAAAGTCCTGTCTGGGTGTAGTGTTCAAGTTACTGGCCACTACCGCTGGCACAAGCTCTTCGAACTCACTGTCTGAATGAGTTCGGTTTATTGAGTCTCAACTACAAGCTGAAAGACATCGATCAGCTGTGCTGCGACAAGAAGCCGAAGGACTGCAGAAGTCCTTGGAGAATTCAGATGCATACTTTCTGGTGCAACCGCAAGCGTTGGAGGATTTTAGCGCCAAACAAGAGAAAGCTAATAAGCTTGCTAAGCTTATTGCCAGCATGGTGGATACCCAGGATAACGTTTCTTGAGCTCTTCTGAAGTTGTTTCAGTTGCCGCGTTTATTTGCACAGGTGGCCAATTTAGACGGCCAGTGTATGTAATATGCTACTTTGTTCCCTATATTTGCACTGGTGGAGAACTTTGATGCCCAGTGGATGTAATATGTGTAATAGCCGTAATAGCCTAGCATTAGTTGCTTGCTTATTTATTTCCTTATTGTCTTGTTTAGTTGTTTGCTTGTAGTCACTGCAGTTCTTTTTTCGCGTTTTTCTAGTGGCCACAATAACCTATTTTTTATAACTAGGCCACAATAACCATGGGCAACATACGGACCGTTGTAACCATGGTCTTGCTACCTGCTGTAGTGACCATGGGCCTCCTACGGGCTGTAGGATCCATCGGCCTTCTACGGGTCGTATAATCAATGGGCCTTCTATGGGCTGTATGATCGATTGGACTAACATGGGCCGAAAACGGGTTAGAGTGGAAATCGTCTGTTTATGCCAGACCATAATGGGCCGTTAATAGGCCAAAATGTATAACATGCTTAATTCTATCGACAGACATCACGGGTCATAAATGGACCGTCTTTGATGACGCTATGAAAACAGCCCAACGAGTTAACGGGCCACAAACGGGCCCACTGTAACTACGGGCTGAATTTGGCCCACAAGCGGAACAGGCCAGTAACGGGCTGTAAGTAGAGGAATGCTGGAAATGAGCCCAAGAATAAATGGGCCCTTAGAAGGCCGAAAGTTAACATGGGCTGGAAACGGCCCAACGGAATAATGGGTCGTTAATGGGTATAAAGCGATACACTGTTCATTATGGGCCAGTTTCACCACGGGCCTTTAATGGGCCCAGAGTTACAAAGGGCCTCGTATGGGCCGAAAGATGTCATGGGCCATACATGGGCTGGAAGTTACAATGGGCTGGAATCATATTGGACGGCCCAGATGATGCTACTGGGCCTAACTCGGATAGGCCATAACGGGCCGTGAGTTAGCAGGCTGTAAATGGGCTATATGCGAATAGGCCGTTAATAGGCTTTTCGTGGGTCGGCCCGTTACCTTTTGACCAAGTCAAATGGGCCGGCCTTTTCACCTGAATGGGCCATTGTTGGGCTGTGCCACGTGTCGGCGTATCATAGGCGCCTCCCGTCCAATGCGTGGATGACATCTGTCCCAACGCTGAGCCGAAACGTGGTTCCTCTGGCCATTGAGAATTTTACACATGGAAAATCCCCATCGGTCCGGGCTGTTAACGGGTTATCGGATCCAAACCGAAACCCGATAGCTTAACGGTGATCCATTATGGTGGATGCCACGTGTCGGTTACCCTTGACAAAAGCACTTCCATGACGCGCCATTTATAGTCATGGAAGTGGACACTTCTGTGATGATATTTTTGGTATTGTCATGGAACACTTCTACGACAGCACAAGTATGACTATCTTGATTCTGTCATAAAATCGTCATGGATGTACATGCATGACAAAAAACATGACCTACTGTGACAAACACGTATTATCACGGAAGTGGTTTTTTTGTAGTGATGTCACTTTCATCATGTTGGTTTGATTTGTGTTCGCTACTTTGATAATTTGATATGTGGGTGGACCGGTGCTTAGGTGTTGTTCTTACTTGAACAGACCTCCTACTTATGATTAACCCCCTCGCAAGGATCCGCAACTACGAGAAAAGTATTAAGATAAAATCTAACCATAGCATTAAACTTTTGGATCCAAATCGGTCCCTTACGAAGTAGCGCATAAACTAGGGTTTAAGCTTCTGTCACTCTAGCAACCCATCATCTAAAAACTACTCCACAATGCATTCCCTTAGGCCCAAATATGGTGAAGTGCCATGTAGTCGACGTTCACATGACACCACTAAGGGAATCACAACATACATATCATCAAAATATCGAACACATATCAAGTTCACATGATTACTTGCAACATGACTTCTCCCGTGACCTCAAGAACAAAAGTAACTACTCACAAATGATAATCATGCTCAAGATCAGAGGGGTATTAGATAGCATAATGGATCTGAACATATAATCTTCCACCAAATAAACCATATAGTAATCAACTACAAGATGTAATCAACACTACTAGTCACCCACAGGTACCAAACTGAGGTTCCGGTACAAAGATTGAACACAAGAGATGAACTAGGGTTTGAGAGGAGATGGTGCTGTTGAAGATGTGATGGAGATTGCCCTCCCAAAGATGAGAGGGTTGTTGGTGATGACGATGGCTTCGATTTCCCCCTCCGGGAGGGAAGTTCCCTTGGCGGAATCGCTCCACCAAAGGGCAAACATGCTCCTGCACAAGTTCCGCCTCGAGACGGCGGCGCTTCATCCCGAAAGTGCCCTCCTTATTTTTTGTAGGTCAAAATGACCTATATACTAGAAGATGGGCTGGGCTGAGCACAACCCACCAGGGCGCGCCTGGGGGGCCTGGCACGCCCTGGTGTCTTGTGCTCACCAGGTGGCCCCCCTCCGGTAGTTATTTGCTCCAGTATTTTTTATATATTTCAAAATAATTCTCCATAAATTTTCAGCTCATTTGGAGATGTGCAAAATAGGTAACTCTGATGTAGCTTTTTCAGGCCTAGAATTCCAGCTGCCGACATTCTCCCTCTTTGTGTAAACCTTGCATATTATGAGAGAAAAGGCATTAGAATTGCTCCAAAAAGCATTATTATGCATAAAAACATTATAAATAACAGTAGGAAAACATGATGCAAAATGGACGTATCAGGAGCCAAACAATATTTGTAAGTATTAGTAGTTGAGTTGTCAATTCAACCACACCTGGAGATTAAATATCTGCAGCAAGGTGATAAGTAGCACAGTAATATGATAGTTTGATAGCAGTGGTAATAGCAATAGTAACGGTAACAGTGATATCAATAATTTTGTAGGAGTTGTGACAGTAGCAATAGAAATAGTAACTTAGCAAGAACAATATGTTAAAAACTCGTAGGCATTGGATCGGTGATTACGTTGGATAATATTCATGATATATCAGTCATAACCTAGGGTGACACAGAACTAGCTCCAGTTCATGAATATAATGTAGGCATGTATTCCGTAAATAGTCATACGTGTTTATGGAAAAGAACTTGCATGAAATCTTTTGTCCTACCCCCCCCACCCCGAGGCAGCGGGGTCCATAAGGAAACTAAGGGATATTAAGGCCTCCTTTTAATAGAGAATCGGAACAAAGCATTAACACATAGTGAATATATGAACTCCTCAAACTACGGTCATCATCGGAAAGTATCCCAACTAGTCACTTTGGGGTTTATGAATCATAACACGTAATAGGTGCATATGGCTTGCAAGATCGGATCTAGAACATAGATATAATGGTGAAAACATAAACGGTTCAGATCTGAAATCATGGCACTCAGGCCCTAGCGATAAGCATTAAGCATAGCAAAGTCATAGCAACATCAATCTCAGAACATAGTGGATACTAGGGATCAAGCCCTAACAAAACTAACTCAATTACATGATGAATCTCATCCAACTCCTCACCGACCAGCGAGCCTACTAAGGAATTACTCTCTCCCGATGGGGAGCATCATGAAATTGGTGATGGAGGATGATTGGTGATGACGAAGACCGAAGATTCCCCTCTCTGAAGCCCCGAACGGGCTCCAGATCTGGCCTCCCGATGAAGAACAGGAGGTGGCGGCGGCTCCGTATCGTAAAACGCAATGAAACTTCCTCTCCTATTTTTTCTTGAAAAATAGGATTTTATAGCCTCTGAGTTAGGGTCAGCGGGGCCTCGAGGGCCCCTCCACCCACCAGGGCGCGCCAGAGGGGAGTGGCGCGCCCTGGTGTCTTGTGGGTAGCCATCCCCCCTCCAGTGGGTCTTGGTTCCAATATTTTTTATTTATTCCTAAATAATTCTCCGAAAAGTTTTGTCCAAATCCGAGAACTTTTATTTCTGCACAAAAACAATACCATGGTAGTTCTGCTGAAAACAGCATCAATCCGGGTTAGTTTCATTCAAATCATGCAAATTAGAGTCCAAAACAAGAGCAAAAGCGTTAGGAAAAGTAGATACAATGGAGACGTATCAAAGGGCAGGGCAGGCGTCCAAACAAGGGAGACCTCGGCCACCCGATCCAAGGAGACCCATGCCTCTTCCACCCATGGGGACGACGTGGAGGAGGACACAGGGGAAGGGAGTCCTTCCTTTAAGGGGAAGAGGGCGGCGTCCGAGGGCGCCGAGGAAGAAGCGCGGCAGAAAGGCCCGAAGAGGCCGCGTAAGGCCTCCGCTGACCCCGCCAGCAAGCCGACCCCACCGAAGAAGGATAATTTCTCTGACGAGTCGGATGGGGACCTCCTCGAGATGGGGAGAGTGAAGCCGGCACCCCCTAGGTACATCGTCGTAGAATGATTTGGATCCTGAAATTTGTATGTTGAATGAAACTTACAAAGGTAGTTCTGCAGCCCGCCAAGGGCACGCCTCTGCGGCAACACTTCGGCGAGCTTCCACCGACAGATAGCGGATCTCCCGAGCCCGCCAAGATCCCTCGAGCTCTCGAGGGGCTGGCGGAAGCATTGTCCGGCCTGGCCCCTCCTGTTAACACAATGGGAGCCGAGGTGCCGGTTATTGCTACTTCTTGAGCTTGTGTTGGTTTTTCCTTGAAGAGGAAAGGGTGATGCAGCAAAGTAGAGATAAGTATTTCCCTCAGTTTGAGAACCAAGGTATCAACCTAGTAGGAGGAACAGACAAGTCTCCAATGATAGCACCTACACAAACAAACAAATACTTGCACCCAACGTGATAAAGGGGTTGTCAATCCCTTCATGATTATTTGCAAGGATGAGATCTGATAGAGATAGGTATAAAAGATAAATAAAAGTGCAAAACTAAATAAAAGTAAATAAATTGCAGCAAGTTATTTTTGTGTTTTTGGTTTTATAGATCTGAAAATAATATGATAAAAATAGACCAGGGTCCATAGTTTTCACTAGAGGCTTTTCTCTTGAAAGAACACATACGATGGGTAAACAAATTACTGTTGAGCAATTGATAGAAAAGCGCATAGTTATGATGATATCTAAGGCAATGATCATGAATATAGGCATCACGTCCATGATAAGTAGACGGACTCCTGCCTGTATCTACTACTATTACTCCACACATCGACCGCTATCCAGCATGCATCTAGTGTATTAAGTTAACAAGAATGGAGTAACGCCTTAAGCAAGATGACATGATGTAGAGGGATAGATCCAATCAATATAGTAAAAACCCCATCTTTTATCCTTAATGGCAACAATACAAATGCGTGCCTCGCTACCCCTTCTATCACTGGGTGAGGACACCGCAAGATTGAACCCAAAACAAAGCACCTCTCCCATTGCAAGATAGATCAATCTAGTTGGCCAAACCAAATCAATAGATCGGAGAGAAATACAAAGATATCTTAATCATGCATAAAAGAGTTCAGAGAAGACTCAAATAATATTCATAGAGAATCTGATCATAAATCCATAATTCATCAGATCTCAACAAATGCACCGCAAAAGAAGATTACATCGAATAGAACTCCAAGAACATTGAGGAGAACATTGTATTGAAGATCAAAGAGAGAGAAGAAGCCATCTAGCTACTAGCTATTGACCCGTAGGTCTGTGGTAAACTACTCACACATCATAGGAAGGGCAAGAAGGTTGGTGTAGAGGCCCTCCGTGATCGAATCCCCCTCCAGCAGAGTACCAGAAAAGGCCCCAAGATGGGATCTCATGATAACAGAAGCTTGCGGTGGCAGAAATGTATTTTTGGTGTGCCCTCTGGTGTACGGGGAATATTTGGGTATTTATGGAGCTGAGGTTAGGGTTAGAGGGGTCCCGAGGGGCCCACAAGCTTGGGGTGCCCCCGCTGGGGCGCGCCCTGTGAGCTTGTGGCCCTGTCGTGGCTCCTCTGGCCTCCTCCCGAAGCTTCGTGGGTGTCTTCTTGTCCAAGAAAAATCGTTAATTTTTTTATTCCGTTTGGTATTGATTTCCTATAAAAGACAAAAACAAGGAAAAAACAGCAACTGGCACTGGGCACTAGGCACTAGGTTAATAGGTTAGTCTGAAAAAATGATATAAAATAGCATAATAATGCATATAATACATCCAAGATGGATAATATAACAGCATGGAACAATAAAAAATTATAGATACGTTGGAGACGTATCAAGCATCCCTAATCTTAATTCCTGCTCGTCCTCGAGTAGGTAAATGATAAAAACAGAATTTTTGACGTGGAATGCTACCTAACATGTTTTTCATGTAATCTTTCTTTTTTGTGGCATCAATATTCACATCCATAAGATTCAAAATAAAAGTTTAATATTGACATAAAAACAATAATACTTCAAGCATACTAAATAAAGCAATCATGTCTTCTCAAAATATTATGGCTAAAGAAAGTTATACCTACAAGATCATATAATCTTGCCATGCTCTATCTTCATCACACAAAGTATTTATCATGCACAACCCCGATGACAAGGCAAGCAATTGTTTCATACTTTTAGTGTTTTCAAGCTTTTTCAACTCTCACGCAATACATGAGCATGAGCCATGGATATAGCACTATAGGTGGAATGGAATATGATGGTGGAGGTTGTGTGGAGAAGACAAAAAAGGAGAAAGTCTCACAATGACGAGGCTAATCAATAGGCTATGGAGATGCCCATCAATTGATGTCAATGCAAGGAGTAGGGATTGCCATGCAACGGATGCACTAGAGCTATAAGTGTATGAAAGCTCAAAAGAAAACTAAGTGGGTGTGCATTCAACTTGCTTGCTCACGAAGACCTTGGGCAATTTTAGGAAGCCCATCATTGGAATACACAAGCCAAGTTCTATAATGAAAAATTCCCACTAGTAATATATGAAAGTGACAAAATAGCAGACTCTCTATATGAAGAACATGGTGCTACTTTGAAGCACAAGTGTGGAAAAGGATAGTAACATTGTCTGTTCTCTTTTTTCTCTCATTTTTTATTTTTTTTCTTTTGGGCTCTTTGGCCTCTTTTTTAAAATTTTGGGCTCTTTGGCCTCTTTTTTTAAGTCCGGAGTCTCATCCCGACTTGTGGGGGAATCATAGTCTCCATCATCCTTTCCTCACATGGGATATTGCTCTAATAATGATGATCATCACACTTTTATTTACTTACAACTCGATCCTAGAACAAAAATATGACTCTATATGAATGCCTCCTGCGGTGTACCGGGATGTGCAATGATCTAGCGTGACATCTATTATATATAAAAAGTACTTTAACAGGTTAACCAGAAAAAAGAAGAATTAGGCTAGAAAATATGACAATAATTAGAAACATCTAGCCATCAATTTGATTTGATTATGGGAGTACAACCAATGGATTAAAAAGATAGAAAAAAATTACCCACCAATGCCCTTAATAAGTTATATCGCTTTGTAAAAAAAAGGGTACCATCAACACAAACCAGTTTCCACGTACATCTCCCCATTAAAAAAACAATTAATAGATTAGATTTTACTTTTGCGGAATCAAAACAACCCAGAGAAGTTAAAAAGTATTACCCTCCATTGCCACTAATAACCTCATAACGCTTCTTTCCCATCTCCTCCCGTTCTTCCAGACGTAAAACAGAGGAGGCGACCGGCGGCAGCCACGACGTCACCGAGTGTGACGCCCCCGGCCCAATCATGCACTAATCATACACGCAAATGCACACGATCAAGCCTAAGGACTCACGGGAAGATATCACAACACAACTCTAACACATAAATAAAGTCATACAAGCTATATATTACAAGCCAGGGGCCTCGAGGGCTCGAATACATAAGCCTGCGAACAAGCGTCAGCGGAAGCATCAGATATCTGTGTACAGATATGAAACAGAAACAGAAAGGCCTTTAGAAAGGCGGGGCAAAAATAAAACACTACGATCGAAAGGCGCAGGCCTCCTGCTTGGGACCCTCCGATCCTACTCCTGGTCGTCAGTCAACTCGTAGTAGAATCCATCCTCTGGGTAGTAGTAGCGATCGTCGGCGAGGACAGCTGTCTTAGGGGCTCCGTCATCTTGTTACGACAAACTGATATGGGGAGAAAAAGGAAAACAAAGCAACCGTGAGTACTCAAAAGTACTCAGCAAGCAAGGATCTACACTACATATGCAACATTTTCAAGGGGAGGCTGTATATGTGGACTGGGCTGCAGAAATGCCAGAATAGAGAGAAGGCCTAGTCCTATCGAAGACTAGCATCTTCAGCGGTCTTGCAGCAGTAGAAGAGAGTAGAACAGTTCAATATAATGTAGCAGTATCATTAAGTCTCAACCTCACCCAGAGATCCTTTCTCGACTCCCTGCGAGAAAGCAATCCCAGAGCCATACGGTCATCAACCTCGTCCGGAGATCCCTTCTCGACTCCCTGCGAGAAGCAATCCCAGAGCCATAGTATCCAAGTATCCAGTTCTAAAATGTATCAATCAAGATACAACTCCGAGTGTCCTTTACCGTGGGACCGGCTATCGATAGAAGTATTCTTCCCTGCAGGGGTGCACCAACTTACCCAACACGCTCGATTAACTCCGGCCGGACACACTTTCCTGGGTCATGCCCGGCCTCGGCCAAACGACACATCGCAACCCTACCTACAGCTCAGCAGAGAGGTCCCCGCCGGTCTACATCCTAAGCGCAAGGGGGTCTTGGCCATCGCCCCTCGCCCTCCGGGTCGTTGCGCACATGGTGAAGCCAGGCACCAACACTACAGGAAGGCGCCGGTCCGTCCGTGCCGCCATGCTGAACTAGACGTCTGACAGAGCTTTCGGCTGATGCATACGATGCAGAACGCCCATACTATGCCCACGTGATGGTTAGTGCTATCAGCCCAGAGGCCTGCTCGGATCAAATATCCAAATCGTTAATGGACTAGGGCTTGCGGTAACGAGCAGAGACTCACGAAAGATGTGACCCCGTCGCCCCGTCTCAAGGACTTGCTGCAAGGGTTAAGAATGCCCGGCCGCGCCTCGTATTCACCACTCGGGCACCACACTGGCACCCGTCTTCACAACACTCGCCACTCAGGCGCACGCGGGTACCCCTCAGGGTCGACCCGCCTATCCAAGTAACATTGTAAAGTCCAAGTATCCGTGTGTCCATAACATCAGGGAATCCGAGGTATCACCCTCATTGAATTCCCACTCGATGTATCCGTCAAGGTGAACTAGGAGGAATCACCCTCACTGGGTCCACACTTGAGGTGTTGTACGACAGCGTCGTTATCGGAAGCGGTGAAGGAGGAATCACCCTCGATGACCACGACCGAATAGCTACTCTACAGAGTTAACATCAGAAGTGCTACAAGAGGTTTCACCCTCGGCACTCGATAGTAACGCTGCAGTGTCGTTACAACTAAAGGGGGTGATGTGCGGTGTCGGGGCCTGGTCTTCAATCCCATTGATCGGGTCTTCTGACGATCCAGCGCGGCAGTCGGGATAAGTGGGGTCACTGATAGGTCTCTACCCAGCCTAGACTAAACAGTTTAGGATATGCAGGTAATTATCAACAGCAGGTTACAATGAACAGGCTATGCATCAGAATAGGTAAAGCAGCAGCAGCAGCAATTCTAATGCAAGCATGAGAAATAGAATGGGCGATATCGGGATGATCAAAAAGGGGGGGCTTGCCTGGTTGCTCGGCGGCAAGGGCAAGGTCTTCAGGGGTCATCGAACTCCGGAGCTGCGTCGGTACCGACTCTATCGAGAGAGAAGAGGGGGAGGAAACAATATAAATATAGAGCAAACATGAGCATGACAAATACGATACACGGTGCTAGGGGTAGTCTAACGCAGCATTACACGTATCAGACGGAGCGGGAGAATATCTGACGATATTTCCCGGGTCTTTGGAATTATCGGACAGAGGATAAGAGGGGAACGGTTGCAAGTTCGGATAGTTAGGGACGCGTGACGGACGAAAGGACCGCGTATTCGGATTCGTCTCGTCGTTCTGAGCAATTTTCATGTACAAAGTTTTTCCATTGGAGTTACGGATTATTTAATATGATTTTCTAAAGTTTTTATTAATTTCTGGAATTTATTTAATTATTTAAATCAACATTATCCGAAACAGTGTCTTGCTGACGTCAGCATGACGTCAGGACCAGTGGGTCCCACCTGTCATAGGATGTTAGGTTAATTAGTGATTAACTAATTAAATTACTGTTTAATTAACACTAACTACTTAATTAAATTAACCTAATCAGGATTAATTAACTAATTAATTAATTAAATAAATAATTTAATTATTTTTATTTTTATTTTTTATTTTTTTTAATTAAAAGTTTTGGGCGTGGGCCCCGCGTGTCATAGTCAGGGGGGCACCGGGCCCATCTGTCGGTGGCCCATAGGCCACGGGCGTGCAGGCGCGGCGCGCGTGCGCAACGCGGGCGCGGCGGTGCGCGGCCAGGGGGGGACTAGGTGAGGCCGTGGCCTCGCGGGGGCGCCGGCGCGCGGCAGCAGAGGCTGGTGCGGAGCGGCTCGGTGCGAGGCACCGCGGTGCGAGGCCGGGACCGGCGAGGTGCGCGCGCAGCAAAGGCAGGAGCAGAAGCAGGCAGCGGCGACGGCGACGTGCGACGGAGGCGCGGCCACGGGGAGGAGCAAGCAGGCCAGCGGCAGCAGGGCGCGGCCCGGGCGCGCGCAGGGCGGAGCCTGGCCGGAGCGCGGTGGGGAGCGGGCGTGGCGACCTCGGGACGGGCGCGGGGAGCGTGGCGTCGGGCGCGCGGCGGCGGTGACGAGCGCGAGCGCGCGAGAGAGAGGGAGGGAGCGAGGAGGGGCGTGGCTCACGGGGAGGATGCAGGGAACGGGGCAGTGGGCGCGATGTGGCCGGCGAGGGAGAGGCGAGGAGGAGCGACGGGGTGCAGCGAGGGGGAGTTGGCGACGGCGCGAGGCGCCGGGGTCGACGACGAGGCGAGGCCGCGCGGCGATGGCGGCCGGCGACGGCGACGGGGTCGGGGGCGCGCGCGGGGCGGCGTCGTTCGCTTGTCATCAGAAAAGAAAAGGCGCCTTTCCGCGACCTGGTCTTGAGTAGAAGGGGGGGGGAAACAGGGGAGCGGGGTGGGGGTTAGGGTTTCGCTCGGGTGGGGTGGGGGTTAGTAGGAGGGAGGGGCCGGTTCGGCTGGTCCGGCTGGAGTGGCCAGCTGGGCTTGGCCCAGTCGGGGGGGGGGGGCTGCTCTTTTTTCTTTTTTTTTTTTTTTTTTTTTTTTTTTTTTTCTTTGTTTTTCTTTTTTTTTCTGTTTTCTGTTTTTGCAATAACGTGTGGCCTCACAATTAGTTTTGTAAAATATGTGAACTAGTCACAAAACTCCAGTGCATAATCTACTAATGCCATAATATGGTTTTGAGCCCATACCATTTCATGTGCAATTTTATAAAACAAAAGGGGGTTTAAATACTGCTGTTTTGGCACTGTTAGAGTTACTTAATTAATTTATTAAATGTTGGTTACAATTTTAGAATAGTCTCTGGAATATTTGCCATTTAATGAAAAATTTAGTTTTCAAATTTGAACAACTTTTATTTTCCACTTTCATTTAAATTTGGATTCTGAGTTAGGAGTTGAAATGCTATATGATGCAAATGATGTTTAGGCACTGATAATCATGATGACATGGCATAATCAAAAGGGTGATTACTGTAGTTAACCACTGGGGGTGTTACAAATCTCCTCCACTAATAAGAATTCTCGTCCCGAGAATTAAGAGGTAGAAGGGAAAAGTTCGGGGTATTCCGCACGAAGATTATCCTCGCGTTCCCAAGTGGCTTCATCTTCGGAATGATTTGACCACTGCACTTTGAGGAACTAGGTAACTTTCTGGCGGGTCCGACGTTCAGCTTGATCGAGAATGCGGATCGGATGCTCCTTATAAGATAGGTCATCTTGCAATTCGAGCACCTCGTGATCCACAGCTCGGTGCGGAGATTCCTTGAAGCATTGACGAAGCTGCGACACGTGGAAGACGTCGTGGATATGAGAGAATTGCGGCGGCAATTCCAATTTATATGCCACCTGACCACGTCTAGCAACAATGCGGAAAGGACCAATGTAGCGTGGAGCTAGCTTGCCCTTGATTCCAAAATGGTGAGTGCCCTTCATAGGAGTGACACGAAGATAAGCCTGATCACCAGGTTGATAAGTCAAACCCCATCGTTTGCGATCATAGTTGCTCTTCTGGCGGTCCTGAGCCGCCTTGAGATTTTCACGGACGATACGGACTTGTTCTTCGGCTTGTTGAATAATATCCGGACCCACGAGCGGTCGTTCCCCAGTTTCTGACCAATTCAGAGTGGTTCGACACTTACGTCCATATAGAACTTCGAAGGGGGCCATTTTCAAGCTGGCTTGATAGCTGTTGTTATAAGAGAACTCAGCATACGGAAGAGATTCTTCCCACTTCTTACCGAAAGAAATAACACAAGCCCGAAGCATGTCTTCAAGCACTTGATTGACTCGTTTGACTTGGCCTTGGGATTGGGGGTGATAAGCTGAACTCCAGGTAATATGAGTTCCCATAGCTGTTTGAAAACTTTCCCAGAATTTGGAAGTGAAAAGACCGCCACGGTCCGAACTGATCTCCTTCGGAATACCGTGGAGTGATACAATTCTGGAGATATACAACTCTGCTAACTGACTAGCAGTGATCGTCTCCTTGACAGGCAGAAAGTGTGCAACTTTAGAGAGTTGGTCGACAACGACAAGAATAGCATCGTGACCCTTCTGTGACCTGGGAAGTCCTGTAACGAAATCCATCTGAACCTTATCCCATTTCCATAGAGGAATAGGAAGTGGTTGCAGAATTCCAGCTGGTTTCTGATGTTCTGCTTTAACGCGACGACACACATCACATTCAGCAACATATCGAGCAATGTCTTGCTTCATTCTAGACCACCAGTACCTTTGACGGAGATCACGATACATCTTGGTGCTACCCGAATGAATAGACAACGGGGTATCATGTGCCTCCTTCATGACTTTGCCAGTCATGAGTTCGAAGCGAGGTACCACAATGCGGTTTCTGAAATACAAGGTTCCATCTTCAGACAGCGAGAAATCCCTGTACTTTACAAGGTGAAGGTCTTTTTTCATCAGATCAACTTCAGCATCTTTAGCTTGCGCATCCTTAACAGCTTTCTCAAGATCTGGTTGTATCACAAGGTTATTAAGAGATCCCTGTGGAACAATACGCAGATTTAGCTTGCATAGTTCTTCAAAAAGACGAGGTTGAGCTCGCCTAACCATGAGGTTGTCGCAATAGGACTTGCGGCTTAAGGCATCAGCCATCACGTTAGCCTTGCCAGGGGTATAGGAAATACCCAAATCATAGTCCGCAATGGCCTCCATCCATCTTTGCTGACGGAGGTTTAGAGAAGGTTGAGTGAACAAGTACTTCAGACTTTTATGATCCGTGTATATCTCGCAATGATTACCGAGGAGGTAATGTCGCCATAACTGTAGTGCATAGATGACAGCAGCTAGTTCTAGATCATGTACCGGATAATTCTCTTCATGTGGGCGCAACTGACGAGAGCCATAAGCAATCACTTTACGCTCTTGCATTAGGACACAGCCTAATCCTTCACGGGATGCATCACAATAAATCACAAAGTCTTTGTGGGTATCTGGAGGAGAAAGTACTGGGGCAGATGTCAGCTTGTCTTTGAGTGCTTGAAAACTTTCCTGACATTTTTCTGTCCATTCAAATTTAACGCCCTTGTGAAGCAGATCAGTCAGGGGCTTAGCAATCTTAGAAAAGTTCTCGACAAATCGACGGCAATAACTTGCAAGGCCGAGAAAACTTCTCACGTGCTTGACGTTCTTCGGAGGATTCCAGTCAAGAATAGCCTGAACTCGTTCTGGGTTAACGGCAATTCCATCTTTCGAAATCACATGGCCGAGATATGTCACTTCAGATAACCAGAACTCGCATTTGGAGTATTTGGCATACAACTGGTGTTCTCGGAGCCTTTCCAGTACAAGACGGAGGTGTTCGGCATGTTCTTCCTTATTCTTCGAATAAACCAGAATATCATCTAGATAAACCACGACGAACTTGTCGAGGTAATCCATGAAGATGTAATTCATCAGACGGGAGAATGTGGCTGGAGCATTTGTTAAGCCAAATGACATGACAGTGTACTCATAGGAGCCATAACGAGTAACAAATGCAGTCTTGGGAATATCCTCTTCACGAACACGGATCTGATGGTATCCCAATCTCAAATCAAGCTTAGAGAATACCGAGGAACTGGCAAGTTGATCATACAAATCATTGATCCGAGGAAGCGGATATTTATTCTGGATTGTAGCTTGGTTAATGGGCCGATAATCCTGAACCAATCGGTTAGTTCCATCTTTCTTCTTAACAAAGAGTGAAGGTGCTCCCCAAGCAGAGGAACTGGGGCGGATGAAACCTTTCTTGAGTGACGTGTCGATTTCTTCCTTAAGTTCGAGAAGATGATGCGGAGGCATCTTATAAGGACGCTTCGCAATAGGAGTTGTGCCAGGTTTCAAGTCGATGACAAACTCAACAGCTCTAGCAGGGGGTATTCCTGGAAGTTCTTCTGGAAATACATCTTGAAATTCACGAACAACTGGAACGTTCTCGATGCCTTCAAGAGGTGAAGCGTTCAATGCATTTAGAACATATATCTGAGCTTCGGCGTCCTGCACTGTACGAGCTGAGTATCTGACAGTCTGACCGGAAGGGTGTGTGAGGCGGACTGTTTCAGTGGCACAGTCAATCAAAGCTTTATGAGGCTTCAACCAGTCCATACCCAGAATAATGTCTATGTTGGAGGTCTTCAGAGCAATGAGTGAAACGGGGAACATCAATCCTCCGATCACAATGTGGTTACCGTGGCTAACCATGGTAGTTTGCCAATTAGCCCCAGGTGAATGGATTACTAATGGGATGGACATCTCCTCGAAAAGTATATCATGGCTTCGCGCAAAACTTTCGGACATGAAGGAGTGCGATGCTCCAGAATCAAAGAGGACTGAAGCTGGGATTGAATTCACTAGAAGGGTGCCCATCACAATGTTGGGGTCCTGTCGAGCTTCTTCCATGTTGACTTGGTTGACATGAACAAGTTGACTAGCAGGTAGTCTGGCACTACGATTTCTGGAATGATGGGTCCGATGGCCCTTCCTACGAACAACAGGATGACGTGATGCATTCTGAGGCTGACCTTGATGACAGTTAAAAGCACGGTGCCCTGGCTGTCCACACTTGTGGCACAGACCATCATTATGGGGAGAAACACCAACATTGGGCTGTCCACTTGAAATGTTCAGTTGCCTTGGTGGTGGGGGCAGATGAGGTGCAGCATATGACGGCCTTGGTGTTGGAGCAGGTCGATGATGAATATTGTGAGGGATCCAGACTCGACATTTCTGAGTAGGTCGACCGGAAGACGAGCCGACATCTCGAGTACGCTTGAGCGACTCCTGGTACTCAGTCAGAGCTGTTTCAACTTGGAAAGATTTGCTGACAAGCGTTGCGAAGTCTGTGAAATCATGGACAGCAAGTGCAAGTTTTACATCAGTACGTAGTCCTTCACGGAATTTCTCCTGCTTGCGAGTGTCGGTGTTGACGTCATCCTCAGCATAGCGGGACAGTTCGATAAATTTCCTCTGATATTCATCCACAGTCATTTTGTCCTGTGAGAGTTTGCGGAACTCCTGCTTCTTCTGGTCTATCAGACCTTGAGGAATATACCGTGCACGAAAAGCTGACTGAAATTCCTGCCAAGTGGTTACAGTCTCTGCAGGCAACATAGCCTTGTGGCTTTCCCACCATTGAGCAGCTGGGCCCTTCAGGTGGAATGTCGCAAAGGTGACGTAACTGTCAGGGGCAACATTAGCTGATTCCATCTCAAACAGGATGTCACGAAGCCAATCATCAGCATCCATAGGATTGGTGGAGTTGCGGAAAACGGACGGATTGAGGCGCACAAATTCTGCCAGAGTTATTGGAACATTCTGTTGCTGAGCATTTTGATTTGGGAACTGAGCCAATAGTCCGGTCATAAACTGCTGCATCATTGCGGCCATATAGGGTGGAGGTGGTGGATCGTCAGCCATCCTGCCAAATCAACAGGGGCAGTTTAGCAAGAAAGACTGCATGTGTAAGGAGTTATTCAGGACGTAACACGAGAGATGAACGGGAAGGGCATTAGATGTAAAATAGTAGTCGTTGAAAGACATACCAATCCATGCACAGAGTCGGGTACATGCGGACAGCACAACGGCGCAAATTTAGAAGCTAGACATTCTAGGCGGCGCGCAGGCACGCAGTAGGGAAGTACACAACGAGACATAGCAAAGGCTACATCAACGTCGGAGAAAACTATTGGAGCGAGGAATCTGCAAGTGACAAAACAGGGTGCCCTCGATAAAAGGATCCTGTAAGCAGAACCTGGCCCACAATCTTGAAGCAAGGGGGATATTTTCAGAACTCCGGGTGGATGTGAGCACGAGAGCCTAATGTTGGAGTTAGTAAAATTTTAACCCAAATAGGAGAGAGATCAGAGTCCCAGAGTAAAGGTCGAGGAGTAAAAGATCCTAATACCACCCAATTGGCGACGTGGGCCCGTAAGCCACACAGCCAAGTTAGTAAAACAGTTTTCGGTTACTAGACTCAACTTCGGCCAAGGAGTTGGAAAGGGGGCTTGCTAGAGGCAGTCAGCTCTGATACCAACTTGTGACGCCCCCGGCCCAATCGTGCACTAATCATACACGCAAATGCACATGATCAAGCCTAAGGACTCACGGGAAGATATCACAACACAACTCTAACACATAAATAAAGTCATACAAGCTATATATTACAAGCCAGGGGCCTCGAGGGCTCGAATACATAAGCTTGCGAACAAGCGTCAGCGGAAGCATCAGATATCTGTGTACAGATATGAAACAGAAACAGAAAGGCCTTTAGAAAGGCGGGGAAAAAATAAAACACTACGATCGAAAGGCGCAGGCCTCCTGCTTGGGACCCTCCGATCCTACTCCTGGTCGTCAGTCAACTCGTAGTAGAATCCATCCTCTGGGTAGTAGTAGCGATCGTCGGCGAGGACAGCTGTCTTAGGGGCTCCGTCATCTTGTTACGACAAACTGATATGGGGAGAAAAAGGAAAACAAAGCAACCGTGAGTACTCAAAAGTACTCAGCAAGCAAGGATCTACACTACATATGCAACATTTTCAAGGGGAGGCTGTATATGTGGACTGGGCTGCAGAAATGCCAGAATAGAGAGAAGGCCTAGTCCTATTGAAGACTAGCATCTTCAGCGGTCTTGCAGCAGTAGAAGAGAGTAGAACAGTTCAATATAATGTAGCAGTATCATTAAGTCTCAACCTCACCCAGAGATCCTTTCTCGACTCCCTGCGAGAAAGCAATCCCAGAGCCATACGGTCATCAACCTCGTCCGGAGATCCCTTCTCGACTCCCTGCGAGAAGCAATCCCAGAGCCATAGTATCCAAGTATCCAGTTCTAAAATGTATCAATCAAGATACAACTCCGAGTGTCCTTTACCGTGGGACCGGCTATCGATAGAAGTATTCTTTCTTGGATCTTTCGCGATTTTTGTTTTTGACCGCCATGTTAGTTTCGGTGTTTTGTTGTTACTTTTTTACTCTCTCATGGGGTGGGGTTAGTAGAGGGGAGGTGGGCCGGTTCGGCTGGTCCGGCTGGAGTGGCCAGCTGGGCTTGGCCCGTCGGGGGGGGGGGGGGCTGCTCTTTCCTTTTTTTTCTTTGTTTTTCTTTTTTTTTTCTGTTTTCTTTTTTTGCAATAACGTGTGGCCTCACAATTAGTTTTGTAAAATATGTGAACTAGTCACAAAACTCCAGTGCATAATCTACTAATGCCATAATATGGTTTTGAGCCCATACCATTTCATGTGCAATTTATAAAACAAAAGGGGGTTTAAATACTGCTGTTTTGGCACTGTTAGAGTTACTTAATTAATTTATTAAATGTTGGTTACAATTTTAGAATAGTCTCTGGAATATTTGCCATTTAATGAAAATTTAGTTTTCAAATTTGAACAACTTTTATTTTCCACTTTCATTTAAATTTGGATTCTGAGTTAGGAGTTGAAATGCTATATGATGCAAATGATTTTTAGGCACTGATAATCATGATGACATGGCATATCAAAAGGTGATTACTGTAGTTAACCACTGGGGGTGTTACAAATCTCCTCCACAATAAAGAATTCTCGTCCCGAGAATTAAGAGGTAGAAGGGAAAAGTTCGGGGTATTCCGCACAAGATTATCCTCGCGTTCCCAAGTGGCTTCATCTTCGGAATGATTTGACCACTGCACTTTGAGGACCTAGGTAACTTTCTGGCGGGTCCGACGTTCAGCTTGATCGAGAATGCGGATCGGATGCTCCTTATAAGATAGGTCATCTTGCAATTCGAGCACCTCGTGATCCACAGCTCGGTGCGGAGATTCCTTGAAGCATTGACGAAGCTCGACACGTGAAGACGTCGTGGATATGAGAGAATTGCGGCGGCAATTCCAATTTATATGCCACCTGACCACGTCTAGCAACAATGCGGAAAGGACCAATGTAGCGTGGAGCTAGCTTGCCCTTGATTCCAAAATGGTGAGTGCCCTTCATAGAGATGACACGAAGATAAGCCTGATCACCAGTGTGTGATAAGTCAAACCCCATCGTTTGCGATCATAGTTGCTCTTCTGGCGGTCCTAGCCGCCTTGAGATTTTCACGGACGATACGGACTTGTTCTTCGGCTTGTTGAATAATATCCGGACCCACGAGCGGTCGTCCCCAGTTTCTGACCAATTCAGAGTGGTTCGACACTTACGTCCATATAGAACTTCGAAGGGGGCCATTTTCAAGCTGGCTTGATAGCTGTTGTTATAAGAGAACTCAGCATACGGAAGAGATTCTTCCCACTTCTTACCGAAAAAAATAACACGCCCGAAGCATGTCTTCAAGCACTTGATTGACTCGTTTGACTTGGCCTTGGGATTGGGGGTGAATAAGCTGAACTCCAGGTAATATGAGTTCCCATAGCTGTTTGAAAACTTTCCAAATTTGGAAGTGAAAAACCGCCACGGTCCGAACTGATCTCCTTCGGAATACCGTGGAGTGATACAATTCTGGAGATAACAACTCTGCTAACTGACTAGCAGTGATCGTCTCCTTGACAGGCAGAAAGTGTGCAACTTTGAGAGTTGGTCGACAACGACAAGAATAGCATCGTGACCCTTCTGTGACCTGGGAAGTCCTGTAACGAAATCCATCTGAACCTTATCCCATTTCCATAGAGGAATAGGAAGTGGTTGCAGAATTCCAGCTGGTTTCTGATGTTTCTGCTTTAACGCGACGACACACATCACATTCACAACATATCGGCAATGTCTTGCTTCATTCTAGACCACCAGTACCTTTGACGAGATCACATACATCTTGGTGCACCCGAATGAATAGACACACGGGGTATCATGTGCCTCCTTCATGACTTTGCCAGTCATGAGTTCGAAGCGAGGTACCCCAATGCGGTTTTCTGAAATACAAGGTTCCATCTTCAGACAGCGAGAAATCCCTGTACTTTACAAGGTGAAGGTCTTTTTTCATCAGATCAACTTCAGCATCTTTAGCTTGCGCATCCTTAACACTTTCTCATCTAGATCTGGTTGTATCACAAGGTTATTAAGAGATCCCTGTGGAACAATACGCAGATTTAGCTTGCATAGTTCTTCAAAAAGACGAGGTTGAGCTCGCCTAACCATGAGTTGTCGCAATAGGACTTGCGGCTTAAGGCATCAGCCATCACGTTAGCCTTGCCAGGGGTATAGGAAATACCCAATCATAGTCCGCAATGGCCCCATCCATCTTTGCTGACGGAGGTTAGAGAAGGTTGAGTGAACAAGTCTTCAGACTTTTATGATCCGTGTATATCTCGCAATGATTACCGAGAGGTAATGTCGCCATAACTGTAGTGCATAGATGACAGCAGCTAGTTCTAGATCATGTACCGGATAATTCTCTTCATGTGGGCGCAACTGACGAGAGCCATAAGCAATCACTTTACGCTCTTGCATTAGGACACAGCCTATATCCTTCACGGGATGCATCACAATAAATCACAAAGTCTTTGTGGGTATCTGGAGGAGAAAGTACTGGGGCAGATGTCAGCTTGTCTTTGAGTGCTTGAAAACTTTCCTGACATTTTTCTGTCCATTCAAATTTAACGCCCTTGTGAAGCAGATCAGTCAGGGGCTTAGCAATCTTAGAAAAGTTCTCGACAAATCGACGGCAATAACTTGCAAGGCCGAGAAAACTTCTCACGTGCTTGACGTTCTTCGGAGGATTCCAGTCAAGAAGCCTGAACTCGTTCTGGGTTAACGGCAATTCCATCTTTCGAAATCACATGGCCGAGATATGTCACTTCAGATAACCAGAACTCGCATTTGGAGTATTTGGCATCAACTGGTGTTCTCGGAGCCTTTCCAGTACAAGACGGAGGTTTTCTGCATGTTCTTCCTTTTCTTCAATAAACCAGAATATCATCTAATAAACCACGACGAACTTGTCAGGTAATCCATGAAGATGTAATCACATCAGACGGGAATGTGGCTGGAGCATTTGTTAAGCCAAATGACATGACAGTGTACTCATAGGAGCCATAACGAGTAAAAATGCAGTCTTGGGAATATCCCTTCACGAACACGGATCTGATGGTATCCCAATCTCAAATCAAGCTTAGAGAATACCGAGGAACTGGCAAGTTGATCATACAAATCATTGATCCGAGGAAGCGGATATTTATTCGGGATTGTAGCTTGGTTAATGGGCCGATAATCCTGAACCAATCGGTTAGTTCCATCTTTCTTCTTAACAAAGAGTGAAGGTGCTCCCCAAGCAGAGGAACTGGGCGGATGAAACCTTTCTTGAGTGACGTGTCGATTTCTTCCTTAAGTTAGAAGATGATGCGGAGGCATCTTATAAGGACGCTTCGCAATAGAGTTGTGCCAGTTTCAAGTCGATGACAAACTCAACAGCTCTCAGGGGTATTCCTGGAAGTTCTTCTGGAAATACATCTTGAAATTCACGAACAACTGGAACGTTCTCGATGCCTTCAAGAGGTGAAGCGTTCAATGCATTTAGAACATATATCTGAGCTTCCGTCCTGCACTGTACGAGCTGAGTATCTGACAGTCGACCGGAAGGGTGTGTGAGGCGGACTGTTTCAGTGGCACAGTCAATCAAAGCTTTATGAGGCTTCACACCAGTCCATACCCAGAATAATGTCTATGTTGGAGTCTTCAGACAATGAGTGAAACGGGGAAAATCAATCCTCCATCACAATGTGGTTACCGGTGGCTAACCATGGTAGTTTGCCAATTAGCCCCAGGTGAATGGATTACTAATGGGATGGACATCTCCTCGAAAAGTATATCATGGCTTCGCGCAAAACTTTCGGACATGAAGGAGTGCGATGCTCCAGAATCAAAGAGGACTGAAGCTGGGATTGAATTCACTAGAAGGGTGCCCATCACAATGTTGGGGTCCTGTCGAGCTTCTTCACGGTGCTAGGGGTAGTCTAACGCAGCATTACACGTATCAGACGGAGCGGGAGAATATCTGACGATATTTCCCGGGTCTTTGGAATTATCGGACAGAGGATAAGAGGGGAACGGTTGCAAGTTCGGATAGTTAGGGACGCGTGACGGACGAAAGGACCGCGTATTCGGATTCGTCTCGTCGTTCTGAGCAATTTTCATGTACAAAGTTTTTCCATTGGAGTTACGGATTATTTAATATGATTTTCTAAAGTTTTTATTAATTTCTGGAATTTATTTAATTATTTAAATCAACATTATCCGAAACAGTGTCTTGCTGACGTCAGCATGACGTCAGGACCAGTGGGTCCCACCTGTCATAGGCTGTTAGGTTAATTAGTGATTAACTAATTAAATTACTGTTTAATTAACACTAACTACTTAATTAAATTAACCTAATCAGGATTAATTAACTAATTAATTAATTAATTAATTAATTTAATTTAATTTTTTTTTTTTAATTAAACGTTTTGGGCGTGGGCCCCGCGTGTCATAGTCAGGGGGGCACCGGGCCCATCTGTCGGTGGCCCATAGGCCACGGGCGTGCGGGCGCGGCGCGCGTGCGCAGCGCGGGCGCGGCGGGGCGCGGCCAGGGGGGACTAGGCGAGGTCGTGGCCTCGCGGGGGCGCCGGCGCGCGGCAGCAGAGGCTGGTGCGGAGCGGCTCGGTGCGATGCACCGCGGTGCGAGGCCGGGACCTGCGAGGTGCGCGCGCAGCAGAGGCAGGAGCAGAAGCAGGCAGCGGCGACGGCGACGTGCGACGGAGGCGCGGCCACGGGGAGGAGCAAGCAGGCCAGCGGCAGCAGGGCGCGGCCCGGGCGCGCGCAGGGCGGAGCCTGGCCGGAGCGTGGTGGGGAGCGGGCGTGGCGACCGCGGGACGGGCGCGGGGAGCGTGGCGTCGGGCGCGCGGCGGCGGTGACGAGCGCGAGCGCGCGAGGGAGAGGGAGGGAGCGAGGAGGGGCGTGGCTCACGGGGAGGATGCAGGGAACGGGGCAGTGGGCGCGATGTGGCCGGCGAGGGAGAGGCGAGGAGGAGCGACGGGGTGCAGCGAGGGGGAGTTGGCGACGGCGCGAGGCGCCGGGGTCGACGACGAGGCGAGGCCGCGCGGCGATGGCGGCCGGCGACGGCGACGGGGTCGGGGGCGCGCGCGGGGCGGCGTCGGGCGCGGGGCAGCGCCGTGCCCCGATCTGGATCGGTTTTTCATATATTACATGCTAAACTGTTATGTGTCTGTTGTTCTCTTTTGGAATGCGGACGGGATATTGGGGAAGAGAACCTATAAGGCAATGGTAAGGAAGTAATGCAGATAAGTTCAGGTAGTGAGACATCCTGGTGGTTTCCAACAAAAGTGATAAAACAACTAAGGAAACTATCTTGAAGACAGTGGACAACCCAAATTCCTGTCTGGGTGTAGTGTTCAAGTTTACTGTGCCACTACCCGCTGGCACAAAGCTCTTCGAACTCACTGTCTGAATGAGTTCGGTTTTATTGAGTCTCAACTACAAGCTGAAAGACATCGATCAGCTGTGCTGCGACAAGAAGCCGAAGGACTGCAGAAGTCCTTGGAGAATTCAATGCATACTTTCTGGTGCAACCGCAAGCGTTGGAGGATTTTTAGCGGCCAAAAACAAGAGAAGCTAATAAGCTTGCTAAGCTTATTGCCGAGCATGTGGATTACCCAGGATAACGTTTCATGAGCTCTTCTGAAGTGTTTCAGTTGCCGCGTTTATTTGCACAGGTGGCCAATTAGACGGCCGTGTATGTAATAGCTACTTGTTTCCCTATATTTGCACTGGTGGAGAACTTTGATGCCCAGTGGATGTAATATGTGTAATAGCCGTAATAGCCTAGCATTAGTTGCTTGCTTATTATTTCCTTATTGTCTTGTTTAGTTGTTGCTTGTTGTCACTGCAGTTCTTTTTTCGCGTTTTTTCTAGTGGCCACAATAACTCTTTTTAATAGGGCCACAATAACCATGGGCAACATACGGCCGTTGTAACCATGGTCTTGCTACACTGCTGTAGTGACATGGGCCCTCCTACGGGCTGTAGGATCCATCGGCCTTCTACGGGTCGTATAATCAATGGGCCTTCTATGGGCTGTATGATCGATTGGACTAACATGGGCCGAAAACGGTTTAGAGTGGAAATCGTCTGTTTTATGCCGACATAATGGGGCCGTTAATAGGCCAAAATGTTAACATGCTTATTCTATCGACAGACGATCACGGGTCATAAATGGACGTCTTTGATGACGCTATGAAAACAGCCCAACGAGTTAACGGGCCACAAACGGCCCACTGTAACTACGGGCTGAATTGGCCCACCAAGCGGAACAGGCCAGTACCGGGCTGTAAGTAGAGGAAAGCTGGAAATGAGCCCAAGATAATGGGCCTTAGAAGGCCGAAAGTTACATGGGCTGGAAACGGCCCCAAACGGAAATGGGTCGTTTAGGGTATAAAGCGATAACTGTTCATATGGGCCAGTTTCACCACGGGCCTTAATGGCCAGAGTTACAAAGGGCCTCGTATGGGCCGAAAGATGTCATGGGCCATACATGGCTGGGAAGTTACAATGGGCTGGAATCATATTGACGGCCCAGATGATGCTACGGGCTAAACTCGGGAGGATAGGCCATAACGGCGTGTGAGTTAGCAGGCTGTAAATGGGCTATATGCGAATAGGCCGTTAATAGCTTTTCGTGGGTCGCGCCGTTACCTTTTGACCAAGTCAATGGGCCGGCCTTTTCACCTGAATGGGCCCATTGGTTTGGGCTGTGCCACGTGTCGGCGTATCATAGCGCCTCCCGTCCAATGCGTGGATGACATCTGTCCCACGCTGAGCCGAAACGTGGCTCCTCTGGCCATTGAGAATTTTTCACCATGGAAAATCCCCATCGGTCCGGCTGTTAACGGGTTATTCGGATCCAAACCGAACCCGATAAGCTTAACGGTGACCATTATGGTGGATGCCACGTGTCGGTTACCCTTTGACAAAAGCACTTCCATGACGCGCCATTTATAGTCATGGAAGTGGACACTTCTGTGATGATATTTTTGGTATTGTCTGGAAACCACTTCTCGACAGCACAAAGTATGACTATCTTGATTCTGTCATAAAATCGTCATGGATGTACATGCATGACCAAAACATGACCTACTGTGACAAACACGTATTATCACAGGAAGTGGTTTTTTGTAGTGATGTCACTTTCATCATGTTGTTTTGATTGTGTTCGCTACTTTGATAATTTGATATGTGGGTGGACCGGTCCTTAGGTGTTGTTCTTACCTTGAACAGACCTTCCCTTATATGATTAACCCCTCGCAAGGATCCGCCAACTACGAGAAAAGTATTAAGATAAAATCTAACCATAGCATTAAACATCTTTGGATCCAAATCGGTCCCTTACGAAGTAGCGCATAAACTAGGGTTTAAGCTTCTGTCACTTTAGCAACCCATCATCTAAAAACTACTCCACAATGCATCCCTTGAGCCCAAATATGGTGAAGTGCCATGTAGTCGACGTTCACATGACACCACTAAGGGAATACCAACAATACATATCATCAAATATCGAACACATATCAAGTTCACATGATACTTGCAACATGACTTCTCCCGTGACCTCAGAACAAAAGCGTAACTACTCACAAATGATAATCATGCTCAAGATCAGAGAGGGTATTAGATAGCATAATGGATCTGAACATATAATCTTCCACCAAATAAACCATATAGTAATCAACTACAAGATGTAATCAACACTACTAGTCACCCACAGGTACCAACTGAGGTTCCGTACAAGATTGAACACACAGAGATTGAACTAGGGTTTGAGAGGAGATGGTGCTGTTGAAAGATGTGATGGAGATTGCCTCCCAAAGATGAGAGGGTTGTTGGTGATGACGATGGCTTCGATTTCCCCCTCCGTGAGGGAAGTTCCCTTGGCGATCGCTCCCACCAAAGGGCAAACATGCTCCTGCACAAGTTCCGCTCGAGACGGCGGCGCTTCATCCCGAAAGTGCCCGCCTTATTTTTTGTAGGTCAAAAATGACCTATATACTAGAAGATGGCTGGCTGAGCACAACCCACCAGGGCGCGCCTGGGGGGCCTGGCAACGCCCTGGGTCTGTGTGCTCACCAGGTGGCCCCCTCCGGTAGTTATTTGCTCCAGTATTTTTTATATATTCAAAATAATTCTCCATAAATTTTCAGCTCATTTGGAGATGTGCCAAAATAGGTAACTCTGATGTAGCTTTTTCAGCCTAGAATTCCAGCTGCCGACATTCTCCCTCTTTGTGTAAACCTTGCATATTAGAGAAGAAAAGGCATTAGAAATTGCTCCAAAAGCATTATTATGCATAAAAACATTATAAATAACTAGGAAAACATGATGCAAAATGGACGTATCAGGACCAAACAATATTTGTAAGTATAGTAGTTGAGTTGTCATTCAACCACACCTGAGATTAAATATCTGTCACAATGTGATAAGTAGCACAGTATATGATAGTTTGATGCAGTGGTAATAGCAATAGTAAAACGGTAACAGTGATATCAATAATTTGTAGGAGTTGTGACAGTAGCAATAGAAATAGTAACTTAGCAAGAACAATATGTTAAAAACTCGTAGGCATTGGATCGGTGATTACGTGGATAATATTCATGATATATCAGTCATAACCTAGGGTGACACGAAACTAGCTCCATTCATGAATATAATGTATGCATGTATTCCGTAAATAGTAGCATACGTTTTAGGAAAAGAACTTGCATGAAATCTTTTGTCCTACCCCCCCCCCCCGAGGCAGCGGGGGTCCATAGGAAAACTAAGGGATATAAGGCCTCCTTTTAATAGAGAATCGAACAAAGCATTAACACATAGTGAAGATATGAACTCCTCAAACTAACGGTCTCATCGAAAGTATCCCAACTAGTCACTTGGGGTTTATGAATCATAACACGTATAGGGCATTATGCTTGCAAGATCGGATCTAGAACATAGATATAATGTGAAAAACATAAACGTTCAATCTGAAATCATGGCACTCAGGCCCTAGCGATAAGCATTAAGCATAGCAAAGTCATAGCAACATCAATCCAAACATAGTGGATACTAGGGATCAAGCCCTAACAAAACTCAACTCAATTACAGATGAATCTCATCCAACTCCTCACGACCCAGCGAGCCTTACTAAGGAATTACTCTCTCAGTGGGGAGCATCATGAAATGGTGATGGAGGATGATTGGTGATGACGAAGACCGAAGATTCCCCTCTCTGAAGCCCCGAACGGGCTCCGATATGGCTCCCGATGAAGAACAGAGTGTGGCGGCGGCTCCGTATCGTAAAACGCCAGATGAACTTCCTCTCCTATTTTTCTTGAAAAATAGGATTTTATAGCCTCTGATTAGGGTCAGCGGGGCCTCGAGGGCCCCTCCACCCACCAGGAGCGCGCCAGAGGGGGAGTGGCGCGCCCTGGTGTCTTGTGGTAGCCATCCCCCTCCAGTGGGTCTTGGTTCCAATATTTTTATTTATCCTAAATAATTCTCCAAAAAGTTTTGTCCAAATCCGGAACTTTTATTTCTGCCAAAAAACAATACCATGGTAGTTCTGCTGAAACAGCATCAATCCGGGTTAGTTTCATTCAAATCATGCAAATAGAGGTCCAAAACAAGAGCAAAAGCGTTAGGGAAAAGTAGATACAATGGAGGACGTATAAAGGGCAGGGCAGGGTCCACAAGGCAGGACCTCGGCCACCGATCCAAGGAGGAGGGAACCCATTGCCTCTTCACCCATGGGGACGACGTTGGAGGAGGACACAGGGGAAGGGAGTCCTTCCTTAAGGGGAAGAGGGCGGCGTCGAGGCGCCGAGGAAGAAGCGCGCGGCAGAAAGGCCCGAAAGGCCGCGGTAAGGCCTCCGCTGACCCCGCCAGCAAGCCGACCCCCACCGAAGAAGGATAATTTCTTGACGAGTCGATGGGGACCTCCCGCGATGGGGAGAGTGAAGCCGGCACCCCCTAGGTACATCGTCGTAGAATGATTTGGATCCTGAAATTTTTATGTTGAATGAAACTTACAAAGGTAGTTCTGGCAGGCCCGCCAAGGGCACAGCCTCTCGCGGCAACACTCGGCGAGCTTCCACCGACAATAGCGGATCTCCGAGCCGCCAAGATCCCTCGAGGCCTCGAGGGGCTGGCGGAAGCATTGTCCGCGCCTGGCCCCTCCTGTTACACAATGGGAGGCCGAGGTGCCGGTTATTGTATCTTGAGCTTGTGTTGTTTTTCCTTGAAGAGGAAAGGGTGATGCAGCAAAGTAGAGATAGTATTTCCCTCAGTTTTGAGAACCAAGGTTACAACCTAGAGGAGGAACAGACAAGTCTCAATGATAGCACCTACACAAACAAAAATACTTGCATACCCAACGTGATAAAGGGGGTTGTCAATCCCTTCATGATTATTTGCAGGATGAGATCTGTATAGAATAGGTTATAAAAAGATAAATAAAAGTGCAAAACTAAATAAAAGATAAAAATTGCAGAAGTTATTTTTTTGTGTTTTTGGTTTTATAGATCTGAAAATAATATGATAAAATAGACCAGGTCCATATTTTTCACTAGAGGCTTTTCTCTTGAAAGAAACACATACATGGGTACACAAATTACTGTTGAGCAATTGATTAAAAAGCGCATAGTTATGATGATATCTAAGGCAATGATCATGAATATAGCATCCCGTCCTGATAAGTAGAACGGACTCCTGCCTGTATCTACTACTTCATTACTCACACCATCGACCGCTATCCAGCATGCATCTATTGTATTAAGTAGACAAGAATGGAGTAACGCCTTAAGCAAGAGACATGATGTAGAGGATAGATCCAATCAATATAGTAAAAACCCCATCTTTTATCCTTAATGGCAACAATACAAATGCGTGCCTCGCACCCCTTCTATCACTGGTGAGGGGACAACCGCAAGATTGAACCCAAAACAAAGCACCTCTCCCATTGCAAGATAGATCAATCTAGTTGGCCAACCAAATCAAAGATCGGAGAGAAATACAAAGATATCTTATCATGCATAAAAGAGTTCAAGAAGACTCAAATAATATTCATAGAGAATCTGATCATAAATCCATAATTATCAGATCTCAACAAATGCAACCGCAAAGAAGATTACAATCGAATAGACTCCAAGAACATTGAGGAGAACATGTATTAAGACAAAGAGAGAAAGAAGGCCATCTAGCTACTAGCTATTGACCCGTAGGTCTGTGGTAACTACTCACACATCATAGGAAGGGCAAGAAGGTTGGTGTAGAGGCCCTCCGTGATCGAATCCCCCTCCAGCAGAGTACAAAAAGCCCCAAGATGGGATCTCATGATAACAAGCTTGCGGTGGCAAAATGTATTTTTGGTGTGCCCTCTGGTGTAGGGGAATATTTGGGTATTATTATGAGCTGAGGTTAGGGTTAGAGGGGTCCCGAGGGGCCCACAAGCTTGGTGGTGCCCCCGCTGGGGCGCGCCCTGTGAGCTTGTGGCCCTGTCGTGGCTCCCTCTGGCCTCCTCCCGAAGCTTCGTGGGTGTCTTCTTGTCCAAGAAAAATCGTTATTTTTTATTCCGTTTGGTATTGATTTCCTATAAAAGACAAAAACAAGGAAAAAACAGCAACTGGCACTGGGCACTAGGCCTAGGTTAATAGGTTATCTGAAAAATGATATAAATAGCAATAATAATAAATAACATCCAAGATGGATAATATAACACATGGAACAATAAAAAAAATTATAGATACGTTGGAGAACGTATCAAGCATCCCTAATCTTAATTCCTGCTCGTCCTCGAGTAGTAAATATAAAAACAGAATTTTTGAGTGGGAATGCTACCTAACATGTTTTTCATGTAATCTTTCTTTTTTGTGGCATCATATTCACATCCATAAGAATTCAAAATAAAAGTTTAATATTGACATAAAAACAATAATACTTCAAGCATACTAAATAAAGCAATCATGTCTTCTCAAATATTATGGCTAAGAAAGTTTATACCTACAAGATTATATAATCTTGCCATGCTCTATCTTCATCACACAAGTATTTATCATGCACAACCCCGATGACAAGGCAAGCAATTGTTTCATACTTTTAGTGTTTTCAAGCTTTTTCAACCCTCTCACGCAATACATGACATGAGCCATGGATATAGCACTATAGGTGGAATGGAATATATGGTGGAGGTTGTGTGGAAAGACAAAAAGGAGAAAGTCTCACAATGACGAGGCTAATCAATAGGCTATGGAGATGCCATCAATTGATGTCAATTGCAAGGAGTAGGGATTGCCATGCAACGGATGCACTAGAGCTATAAGTGTATGAACAGCTCAAAAAAAACTAAGTGGGTGTGCATTCAACTTGCTTGCTCACGAAGACCTTGGGCAATTTTAGGAAGCCCATCATTGGAATACACCAAGCCAAGTTCTATAATTGAAAAATTCCCACTAGTAATATATGAAAGTGACAAATAGCAGACTCTCTATATGAAGAACATGGTGCTACTTTGAAGCACAAGTGTGGAAAAGGATAGTAAATTGTCTGTTCTCTTTTTTCTCCTCATTTTTTTATTTTTTTTCTTTTGGTCTTTGGCCTCTTTTTAAAATTTTGGGCTCTTTGGCCTCTTTTTTTAAGGTCCGGAGTCTCATCCCGACTTGTGGGGGAATCATAGTCTCCATCATCCTTTCCTCACAGGGATATTGCTCTAATAATGATGATCATCACACTTTTATTTACTTACAAACTCGATCCTAGAACAAAATATGACTCTATATGAATGCCTCCTGCGGTGTACCGGGATGTGCAATGATCTAGCGTGACATCTATTATATAAAAAAGTACTTTAACAGGTTACAGAACAAAAAGAAGAATTAGGCTAGAAATATGACAAATTAGAAACATCTAGCCATCAATTTGATTTGATTATGGGAGTACAACCAATGGATTAAAAGATAGAAAAAATTACCCACCAATGCCCTTAATAAGTTATATCGCTTTGTAAAAAAAAGGGTACCATCACACAACCAGTTTCCACGTACATCTCCCATTAAAAAAACAATTAATAGATTAGATTTTACTTTTGCGAATCAAAACAACCCAGAGAAGTTAAAAAGTATTACCCTCCATTGCCACTAATAACCTCATAAACGCTTCTTTCCCATCTCCTCCGTTCTTCCAGACGTAAAACAAGAGAGGCGACCGGCGGCAGCCACGACGTCACCGAGTGTGACGCCCCGGCCAATCATGCACTAATCATACACGCAATGCACACGATCAAGCCTAAGGACTCAGGGAAGATATCACAACACAACTCTAACACATAAATAAAGTCATACAAGCTTATATTACAAGCCAGGGGCTCGAGGGCTCGAATACATAAGCCTGCGAACAAGCGTCAGCGGAAGCATCAAATATCTGTGTACAGATATGAAACAGAAACAGAAAGGCTTTAGAAGGCGGGGCAAAAATAAAACACTACGATCGAAAGGCGCAGGCTCCTGCTTGGGACCCTCCGATCCTACTCCTGTCGTCAGTCAACTCGTAGTAGAATCCATCCTCTGGGTAGTAGTAGCGATCGTCGGCGAGGACAGCTGCTTAGGGGCTCCGTCATCTTGTTACGACAAACTGTGATATGGGGAGAAAAAGGAAAACAAAGCAACCGTGAGTACTCAAAAGTACTCAGCAAGCAAGGATCTACACTACATATGCAACATTTTCAAGGGAGGCTGTATATGTGGACTGGGCTGCAGAAATGCCACAATAGAGAGAAGGCCTAGTCCTATCGAAGACTAGCATCTTCAGCGGTCTTGCAGCAGTAGAAGAGAGTAGAACAGTTCAATATAATGTAGCAGTATCATTAAGTCTCAACCTCACCCAGAGATCCTTTCTCGACTCCCTGCGAGAAAGCAATCCCAGAGCCATACGGTCATCAACCTCGTCCGGAGATCCCTTCTCGACTCCCTGCGAGAAGCAATCCCAGAGCCATAGTATCCAAGTATCCAGTTCTAAAATGTATCATCAAGATACAACTCCGTGTCCTTTACCGTGGGACCGGCTATCGATAGAAGTATTCTTCCCTGCAGGGGTGCACCAACTTACCCAACACGCTCGTTAACTCCGGCCGGACACACTTTCCTGGGTCATGCCCGGCCTCGCCAAACGACACATCGCAACCCTACCTACAGCTCAGCAGAGAGGTCCCCGCCGGTCTACATCCTAAGCGCAAGGGGGTCTTGGCCATCGCCCCTCGCCCTCCGGGTCGTTGCGCACATGGTGAAGCCAGGCACCAACACTACAGGAAGGCGCCGGTCCGTCCGTGCCGCCATGCTGAACTAGACGTCTGACAGAGCTTTCGGCTGATGCATACATGCAGAACGCCCATACTATGCCCACGTGAGTTAGTGCTATCAGCCCAGAGGCCTGCTCGGATCAAATATCCAAATCGTTAATGGACTAGGGCTTGCGGTAACGAGCAGAGACTCACGAAAGATGTGACCCCGTCGCCCCGTCTCAAGGACTTGCTGCAAGGGTTAAGAATGCCCGGCCGCGCCTCGTATTCACCACTCGGCACCACACTGGCACCCTCTTTCACAACACTCGCCACTCAGGCGCACGCGGGTACCCCTCAGGGTCGACCCGCCTATCCAAGTAACATTGTAAAGTCCAAGTATCCGTGTGTCCATAACATCAGGGAATCCGAGTATCACCCTCATTGAATTCCCACTCGATGTATCCGTCAAGGTGAACTAGAGGAATCACCCTCACTGGGTCCACACTTGAGGTGTTGTACGACAGCGTCGTTATCGGAAGCGGTGAAGGAGGAATCACCCTCGATGACCACGACCGCAATAGCTACTCTACAGAGTTAACATCAGAAGTGCTACAAGAGGTTTTCACCCTCGCACTCGATAGTAACGCTGCAGTGTCGTTACAACTAAAGGGGGTGATGTGCGGTGTCGGGGCCTGGTCTTCAATCCCATTGATCGGGTCTTCTGACGATCCAGCGCGGCAGTCGGGATAAGTGGGGTCATGATAGGTCTCTACCCAGCCTAGACTAAACAGTTTAGATATGCAGGTAATTATCAACAGCAGGTTACAATGAACAGGCTATGCATCAGAATAGGTAAAGCAGCAGCAGCAGCATTCTAATGCAAGCATGAGAAATAGAATGGGCGATATCGGATGATCAAAAGGGGGGGCTTGCCTGGTTGCTCGGCGGCAAGGGCAAGGTCTTCAGGGGTCATCGAACTCCGGAGCTGCGTCGGTACCGACTCTATCGAGAGAGAAGAGGGGGAGGAAACAATATAAATATAGAGCAAACATGAGCATGACAAATACGATACACGGTGCTAGGGGTAGTCTAACGCAGCATTACACGTATCAGACGGAGCGGGAGAATATCTGACGATATTTCCCGGGTCTTTGGAATTATCGGACAGAGGATAAGAGGGGAACGGTTGCAAGTTCGGATAGTTAGGGCGCGTGACGACGAAAGGACCGCGTATTCGGATTCGTCTCGTCGTTCTGAGCAATTTCATGTACAAAGTTTTTCCATTGGAGTTACGGATTATTTAATATGATTTTCTAAAGTTTTATTAATTTCTGGAATTTATTTAATTATTTAAATCAACATATCCGAAACAGTGTCTTGCTGACGTCAGCATGACGTCAGGACCAGTGGGTCCCACCTGTCATAGGATGTTAGGTTAATTAGTGATTAACTAATTAAATTACTGTTTAATTAACACTAACTACTTAATTAAATTAACCTAATCAGGATTAATTAAAATTAATTAATTAAATAATAATTTTAATATTTTTATTTTTATTTTTTATTTTTTTAATTAAAAGTTTTGGGCGTGGGCCCCGCGTGTCATAGTCAGGGGGGCACCGGGCAGGGAGGGGGGGGAGGCGGGGGCGCATATGGCCGAGGCCGCACGCCGGGGGGAGGGCGCCCCCGGGGGGGGGGGCGGAGGAGGGGTGGGAAGAGGTGGACCGGCAGCGTGGAGGCCGGGGAGGGAGAGGCGCCGAGGAGAGAGGAAGGGGGGGGGGAGAGGGGACGAGGCGGAAAGGGGAGACGCGCGAGGGACGGCAGGCGGGGATGGGGGGGGGGGGAGGGAGGGATGGGAGGCGAGAGCACGGGGAGGAGGGGCGGGGGGCCGGCAGGGGAGGAGGGAGAGGCGAGAGGGAGGGGAGCGGGTGTGGGGAGGGGAGCTTGGGACGGGGGGAGGGGGGGCGGTGGCGGTCGGGTGCGCGCGGCGCGGTGACGAGCGCAGCGCCGAGAGAGAGGGGGGAGCGAGGGGCGTGGCTCACGGGGAGGATGCAGGGAACGGGGCAGTGGGCGCGATGTGCGGGAGGGAGAGGCGAGAGGAGCGGGGTGCAGCAGGGAGGGAGGGGAGGCGGAGGCGGGGTCGAGACGAGGGAGGCAGCGCGGCGATGGCGGCCGCGACGGCGACGGGGTCGGGGCGCGCGGGGCGCGTCGGGCGGGGGCAGCGCCGTGCCCCGATCTGGATCGGGAGAGAGGGGGGGGGGAAACAGGGGAGCGGGTGGGGGTTAGGGTTTCGCCGGGTGGGGGTGGGGTTAGTAGGAGGGAGGTGGGCCGGTTCGGCTGGTCGGCTGGAGTGGCCAGCTGGGCTTGGCCAGTCCGGGGGGGGGGCTGTCTGCTCTCTTTCCTTTTTTTTCTTTGTTTTTCTTTTTTTTTCTGTTTTCTGTTTTTGCAAACGTGTGGCCTCACAATTAGTTTTGTAAAATATGTGAACTAGTCACAAAACTCCAGTGCATAATCTACTAATGCCATAAATGGTTTTGAGCCCATACCATTTCGTGCAATTTTATAAAACAAAAGGGGGTTTAAATACTGCTGTTTTGGCACTGTTAGAGGTACTTAATTAATTTATTAAATGTTGGTTACAATTTAGAATAGTCTCTGGAATATTTGCCATTTAATAAAAATTTAGTTTTCAAATTTGAACAACTTTTATTTTCCACTTTCATTTAAATTTGGATGAGTTAGGAGTTGAAATGCTATATGATGCAAATGATGTTTAGGCACTGATAATCATGATGACATGGCATAATCAAAAGGGTGATTACTGTAGTTAACCACTGGGGGTGTTACAAATCTCCTCCACTAAAGAATTCTCGTCCCGAAATTAAGAGGTGAAGGGAAAAGTTCGGGGTATTCCGCACGAAGATTATCCCTCGCGTTCCCAGTGGCTTCATCTTCGGAATGATTTGACCACTGCACTTTGAGGAACTAGGTAACTTTCTGGCGGGTCCGACGTTCAGCTTGATCGAGAATGCGGATCGGATGCTCCTTATAAGATAGGTCATCTGCAATTCGAGCACCTCGTGATCCACAGCTCGGTGCGGAGATTCCTTGAAGCATTGACGAAGCTGCGACACGTGGAAGACGTCGTGGATATGAGAGAATTGCGGCGGCAATTCCAATTTATATGCCACCTGACCACGTCTAGCAACAATGCGGAAAGGACCAATGTAGCGTGGAGCTAGCTTGCCCTTGATTCCAAAATGGTGAGTGCCCTTCATAGGAGTGACACGAAGATAAGCCTGATCACCAGGTTGATAAGTCAAACCCCATCGTTTGCGATCATAGTTGCCTTCTGGCGGTCCTGAGCCGCCTTGAGATTTTCGGACGATACGGACTTGTTTCTTCGGCTTGTTGATAATATCCGGACCCCACGAGCGGTCGTCCCCAGTTTCTGACCAATTCAGAGTGGTTCGACACTTACGTCCATATAGAACTTCGAAGGGGCCATTTTCAAGCTGGCTTGATAGCTGTTGTTATAAGAGAACTCAGCATACGGAAGAGATTCTTCCCACTTCTTACCGAAAGAAATAACACAAGCCCGAAGCATGTCTTCAAGCACTTGATTGACTCGTTTGACTTGGCCTTGGGATTTTGGGGGTGATAAGCTGAACTCCAGGTAATATGAGTTCCCATAGCTGTTTGAAAAACTTTCCCAGAATTTGGAAGTGAAAAGACCGCCACGGTCCGAACTGATCTCCTTCGGAATACCGTGGAGTGATACAATTCTGGAGAATACAACTCTGCTAACTGACTAGCAGTGATCGTCTCCTTGACAGCGAGAAAGTGTGCAACTTTAGAGAGTTGGTCGACAACGACAGAATAGCATCGTGACCCTTCTGTGACCTGGGAAGTCCTGTAACGAAATCCATCTGAACCTATCCCATTTCCATAGAGGAATAGGAAGTGGTTGCAGAATTCCAGCTGGTTTCTGATGTTCTGCTTTAACGCGACGACACACATCACATTCAGCAACATATCGAGCAATGTCTTGCTTCATTCTAGACCACCAGTACCTTTGACGGAGATCCGATACATCTTGGTGCTACCCGAATGAATAGACAACGGGGTATCATGTGCCTCCTTCATGACTTTGCCAGTCATGAGTTCGAAGCGAGGTACCACAATGCGGTTTCTGAAATACAAGGTTCCATCTTCAGACAGCGAGAAATCCCTGTACTTTACAGGTGAAGGTCTTTTTTCATCAGATCAACTTCAGCATCTTTAGCTTGCGCATCCTTAACACTTTCTCAAGATCTGGTTGTATCACAAGGTTATTAAGAGATCCCTGTGAACAATACGCAGATTTAGCTTGCATAGTTCTTCAAAAAGACGAGGTTGAGCTCGCCTAACCATGAGTTGTCGCAATAGGACTTGCGGCTTAAGGCATCAGCCATCACGTTAGCCTTGCCAGGGGTATAGGAAATACCCAAATCATAGTCCGCAATGGCCCTCCATCCATCTTTGCTGACGGAGGTTAGAGAAGGTTGAGTGAACAGTACTTCAGACTTTTATGATCCGTGTATATCTCGCAATGATTACCGAGGAGGTAATGTCGCCATAACTGTAGTGCATAGATGACAGCAGCTAGTTCTAGATATGTACCGGATAATTCTCTTCATGTGGGCGCAACTGACGAGAGCCATAAGCAATCACTTTACGCTCTTGCATTAGGAACAGCCTAATCCTTCACGGGATGCATCACAATAAATCACAAAGTCTTTGTGGGTATCTGGAGGAGAAAGTACTGGGGCAGATGTCAGCTTGTCTTTGAGTGCTTGAAACTTTCCTGACATTTTTCTGTCCATTCAAATTTAACGCCCTTGTGAAGCAGATCAGTCAGGGCTTAGCAATCTTAGAAAAGTTCTCGACAAATCGACGGCAATAACTTGCAAGGCCGAGAAAACTTCTCACGTGCTTGACGTTCTTCGGAGGATTCCAGTCAAGAATAGCCTGAACTCGTTCTGGGTTAACGGCAATTCCATCTTTCGAATCACATGGCCGAGATATGTCACTTCAGATAACCAGAACTCGCATTTGGAGTATTTGGCATACACTGGTGTGTTCTCGGAGCCTTTCCAGTACAAGACGGAGTTGTTCGGCATGTTCTTCCTTATTCTTCGAATAAACCAGATATCATCTAGAATAACCACGACGAACTTGTCGAGGTAATCCATGAAGATGTAATTCATCAGACGGGAGAATGTGGCTGGAGCATTTGTTAAGCCAAATGACATGACAGTGTACTCATAGGAGCCATAACGAGTAACAAATGCAGTCTTGGGAATATCCTCTTCACGAACACGGATCTGATGGTATCCCAATCTCAAATCAAGCTTAGAGAATACCGAGGAACTGGCAAGTTGATCATACAAATCATTGATCCGAGGAAGCGGATATTATTTCTGATTGTAGCTTGGTTAATGGGCCGATAATCCTGAACCAATCGGTTAGTTCCATCTTTCTTCTTAACAAAGAGTGAAGGTGCTCCCCAAGCAGAGGAACTGGGCGGATGAAACCTTTCTTGAGTGACGTGTCGATTTCTTCCTTAAGTTCGAGAAGATGATGCGGAGGATCTTTAAGGACGCTTCGCAATAGAGTTGTGCCAGGTTTCAAGTCGATGACAAACTCAACAGCTCTAGCAGGGGGTATTCCTGGAAGTTCTTCTGGAAATACATCTTGAAATTCACGAACAACTGGAACGTTCTCGATGCCTTCAAGAGGTGAAGCGTTCAATGCATTTAGAACATATATCTGAGCTTCGGCGTCCTGCACTGTACGAGCTGAGTATCTGACAGTCTGACCGGAGGGTGTTGAGGCGGACTGTTTCAGTGGCACAGTCAATCAAAGCTTTATGAGGCTTCAACCAGTCCATACCCAGAATAATGTCTATGTTGGAGGTCTTCAGAGCAATGAGTGAAACGGGGAACATCAATCCTCCGATCACAATGTGGTTACCGTGGCTAACCATGGTAGTTTGCCAATTAGCCCAGGTGAATGGATTACTAATGGGATGGACATCTCCTCGAAAAGTATATCATGCTTCGCGCAAAACTTTCGGACATGAAGGAGTGCGTGCTCCAGAATCAAAGAGGGACTGAAGCTGGGATTGAATTCACTAGAAGGGTGCCCATCACAATGTTGGGGTCCTGTCGAGCTTCTTCCATGTTGACTTGGTTGACATGAACAGTTGACTAGCAGGTAGTCTGGCACTACGATTTCTGGAATGATGGGTCCGATGGCCTTCCTACGAACAACAGGATGACGTGATGCATTCTGAGGCTGACCTTGATGACAGTTAAAAGCACGGTGCCCTGGCTGTCCAATTGTGGCACAGACCATCATTATGGGGAGAAACACCAACATTGGGCTGTCCACTTGAATGTTCAGTTGCCTTGGTGGTGGGGCAGATGAGGTGCAGCATATGACGGCCTTGGTGTTGGAGCAGGTCGATGATGAAATTGTGAGGGATCCAGACTCGACATTTCTGAGTAGGTCGACCGGAAGACGGCCGACATCTCGAGTACGCTTGAGCGACTCCTGGTACTCAGTCAGAGCGTTTCAACTTGGAAAGATTTGCTGACAAGCGTTGCGAAGTCTGTGAAATCATGGACAGCAAGTGCAAGTTTTACATCAGTACGTAGTCCTTCACGGAATTTCTCCTGCTTGCGAGTGTCGGTGTTGACGTCATCCTCAGCATAGCGGGACAGTTCGATAAATTTCCTCTGATATTCATCCACAGTCATTTTGTCCTGTGAGAGTTTGCGGAACTCCTGCTTCTTCTGGTCTATCAGACCTTGAGGAATATACCGTGCACGAAAAGCTGACTGAAATTCCTGCCAAGTGTTACAGTCTCTGCAGGCAACATAGCCTTGTGGCTTTCCCACCATTGAGCAGCTGGGCCCTTCAGGTGGAATGTCGCAAAGGTGACGTAACTGTCAGGGGCACATTAGCTGATTCCATCTCAAACAGGATGTCACGAAGCCAATCATCAGCATCCATAGGATTGGTGAGGTTGCGGAAAACGGACGGATTGAGGCGCAAAATTCTGCCAGAGTTATTGGAACATTCTGTTGCTGAGCATTTTGATTTGGGAACTGAGCCAATAGTCCCGGTCATAAACTGCTGCATCATTGCGGCCATATAGGGTGGAGGGGTGGATCGTCAGCCATCCTGCCAAATCACACAGGGGCAGTTTAGCAAGAAAGACTGCATGTGTAAGGAGTTATTCAGGACGTAACACGAGAGATGAACGGGAAGGCATTAGATGTAAAATAGTAGTCGTGATGAAAGACATACCAATCCATGCACAGAGTCGGGTAATGCGGACAGCACAACGGCGCAAATTTAGAAGCTAGACATTCTAGGCGGGGAGGACGCAGTAGAGGGAAGTACACACGAGACATAGAAAAGGAAATAAGAAGGGGAGAAAACTATTGGAGCGAGGAATCTGCAAGTGAAAAACAGGGTGCCCTCGATAAAAGGATCCTGTAAGCAGAACCTGGCCCACAATCTTGAAGCAAGGGGATATTTTCAGAACTCCGGGTGGATGTGAGCACGAGAGCCTAATGTTGGAGTTAGTAAATTTTAACCCAAATAGGAGAGAGATCAAAGTCCCAGAGTAAAGGTCGAGGAGTAAAAGATCCTAATACCACCCAATTGGCGACGTGGGCCCGTAAGCCACACAGCCAAGTTAGTAAAACAGTTTTCGGTTACTAGACTCAACTTCGCCAAGGAGTTGGAAAGGGGGCTTGCTAGAGGCAGTCAGCTCTGATACCAACTTGTGACGCCCCCGGCCCAATCGTGCACTAATCATACACGCAAATGCACATGATCAAGCCTAAGGACTCACGGGAGATATCACAACACAACTCTAACACATAAATAAAGTCATACAAGCTATATATTACAAGCCAGGGGCCTCGAGGCTCGAATACATAAGCTTGCGAACAAGCGTCAGCGGAAGCATCAGATATCTGTGTACAGATATGAAACGAAAAGAAACAGAAAGGCCTTTAGAAAGGCGGGGAAAAAAAAAACACTACGATCGAAAGGCGCAGGCCTCCTGCTTGGGACCCTCCGATCCTACTCCTGGTCGTCAGTCAACTCGTAGTAGAATCCATCCTCGTGTGTAGTAGTAGCGATCGTCGCGGAGGACAGCTGTCTTAGGGGCTCCGTCATCTTGTTACGACAAACTGATAGGGGAGAAAAGGAAAACAAAGCAACCGTGAGTACTCAAAAGTACTCAGCAAGCAAGGATCTACACTACATATGCAACATTTTCAAGGGGAGGCTGTATATGTGGACTGGGCTGCGAAATGCCAGAATAGAGAGAAGGCCTAGTCCTATTGAAGACTAGCAATCTTCAGCGGTCTTGCAGCAGTGAAGAGAGTAGAACGTTCAATATAATGTAGCAGTATCATTAAGTCTCAACCTCACCCAGAGATCCTTTCTCGACTCCCTGCGAGAAAGCAATCCCAGAGCCATACGGTCATCAACCTCGTCCGGAGATCCCTTCTCGACTCCCTGCGAGAAGCAATCCCAGAGCCATAGTATCCAAGTATCCAGTTCTAAAATGTATCAATCAAGATACAACTCCGAGTGTTCCTTTACCGTGGGACCGGCTATCGATAGAAGTATTCTTCCCTGCAGGGTGCACCAACTTACCCAACACGCTCGATTAACTCCGGCCGGACACACTTTCCTGGGTCATGCCCGGCCTCGGCCCAAACGACACATCGCAACCCTACCTACAGCTCAGCAGAGAGGTCCCCGCCGGTCTCACATCCTAAGCGCAAGGGGGTCTTGGCCATCGCCCCTCGCCCTCCGGGTCGTTGCGCACATGTGTGAAGCCAGGCACCAACACTACAGGAAGGCGCGGTCGTCCGTGCGCCCATGCTGAACTTAGACGTCTGACAGAGCTTTCGGCTGATGCATACGATGCAGAACGCCCATACTATGCCCACGTGATGGTTATGCTATCAGCCCAGCGGCTGCTCGGATCAAATATCCAAATCGTTAATGGACTAGGGCTTGCGGTAACGAGCAGGAGACTCACGAAGATGTGACCCCGTCGCCCCGTCTCGAGGACTTGCTGCAAGGGTTAAGAATGCCCGGCCGCGCCTCGTATTCACCACTCGGGCACCACACTGGCACCGTCTTCACAACACTCGCCACTCAGGCGCACGCGGGTACCCCTCAGGGTCGACCCGCCTATCCAAGTAACATTGTAAAGTCCAAGTATCCGTGTGTCCATAACATCAGGGAATCCGGGTATCACCCTATTGAATTCCCACTCGATGTATCCGTCAAGGTGAACTAGGAGGAATCACCCTCACTGGGTCCACACTTGAGGTGTTGTACGACAGCGTCGTTATCGGAAGCGGTGAAGGAGGAATCACCCTCGATGACCACGACCGAATAGCTACTCTACAGAGTTAACATCAGAAGTGCTAAAAGAGTTTCACCCTCGGCACTCGATAGTAACGCTGCAGTGTCGTTACAACTAAAGGGGGTGATGTGCGGTGTCGGGGCCTGGTCTTCAATCCCATTGATCGGGTCTTCTGACGATCCAGCGCGGGCAGTCGGGATAAGTGGGGTCACTGATAGGTCTCTACCCAGCCTAGACTAAACAGTTTAGGATATGCAGGTAATTATCAACAGCAGGTTACAATGAACAGGCTATGCATCAGAATAGGTAAAGCAGCAGCAGCAGCAATTCTAATGCAAGCATGAGAAATAGAATGGGCGATATCGGGATGATCAAAAAGGGGGGGCTTGCCTGGTTGCTCGGCGGCAAGGGCAAGGTCTTCAGGGGTCGTCGAACTCCGGAGCTGCGTCGGTACCGACTCTATCGAGAGAGAGAGGGGGGAGGAAACAATATAAATATAGAGCAACATGAGCATGACAAATACGATACACGGTGCTAGGGGTAGTCTAACGCAGCATTACACGTATCCAGACGGAGCGGGAGAATATCTGACGATATTTCCCGGGTCTTTGGAATTATCGGACAGAGGATAAGAGGGGACGGTTGCAAGTTCGGATAGGGAGGGGACGCTGAGAGGACACGAAAGGAGCAGATATCGTTCTCTCTTCTTTCTGAGCAATTTTCAGTACAAGTTTTCCATTGGAGTTACGGATTATTTAATATGATTCTACAGTTTTTATTAATTTCTGGAATTTATTTAATTATTTAAATCAACATTATCCGAACAGTGTCTTGCTGACGTCAGCATGACGTCGGACCAGTGGGTCCCACCTGTCATAGGCTGTTAGGTTAATTAGTGATTAACTAATTAAATTACTGTTTAATTAACACTAACTACTTAATTAAATTAACCTAATCAGGATTAATTAACTAATTAATTAATTAATATTAATTAATTTAATTATTTTTTTTTTTAATTAAACGTTTTGGGCGTGGGCCCGCGTGTCATAGTAGGGGCAGGGAGGAGGGAGGGGGACAAGGAGGGCGGGGACGCCGGACGGGCGGAGGGGGCGGGCCAGGGGAACGGAGGGGGACCGAAGGCGGGGGGAGGACGAGGAGGGCGGGGGCGGGGCGCGGAAGCAGAGGCTGGTGCGGAGAGGCTCGGTGCGATGACGCGGTGCGAGGCCGGGACCTGCGAGAGTGCGCGCGCAAGCAGAGGCAGAGCAGAAGCAGAGAGCGGACGGGAACGTGGAGGGAGAGCGACGGGAGGAGGGGAGGAGCAAGACGGAAGAGGAACGAAGGGGGGGGGCGGCGCGAAGGGCGGAGACCTGGGGAGGGGTGGGTGGGGAGGGGAGGGCGACGGGACGGGCGCGGGGAGCGTGGCGTCGGGCGGCGGCGGGTGACGAGCGCGAGTCGCGCGAGGGAGAGGGAGGAGCGGAGGAGGGGGCGTGGCTCACGGGAGGATGCAGGGAACGGGGCAGTGGCGCATGTGGCCGGCGAGAGAGAGGCGAGGAGGAGCGAAGGGGGATGGGGGAGGAGGGGGCGGGTAGGGAGGAGCGAGAGGAGGGGGGAAGGGGGAGGGCAGGGGGAGGGCGGCGGGAGAGACGGGGGCAGAGAGGCGGAGAGGGCGAGAGGCGCTCGGGACGGATGGGATCGGGAGAGAGGGGGGGGGGGGGGAAACAGGGGAGCGGGTGGGGGGGGAGGGGTGGGGGTGGGGTGGGGGTTAGTAGGAGGGGAGGTGGGCGGTTCGGCTGGTCCGGCTGGAGTGGCCAGCTGGGCTTGGCCCCAGTCGGGGGGGGGGCTGCTCTTTCCTTTTTTTTCTTTTTTTTTTTCTTTTTTTCTTTTCTGTTTTCTTGTTTTTGCAATAACGTGTGCGCTCACAATTAGTTTTGTAAAATATGTGAACTAGTCACAAAACTCCAGTGCATAATCTACTAATGCTATAAAATGGTTTTGAGCCCATACCATTTGATGTGCAATTTTATAAAACAAAAGGGGGTTTAAATACTGCTGTTTTGGCACTGTTAGAGTTACTTAATTAATTTATTAAATGTTGGTTACAATTTTAGAATAGTCTCTGGAATATTTGCCATTTAATGAACAATTTAGTTTTTAAATTTGAACAACTTTTATTTTCCACTTTCATTTAAATTTGGATTCTGAGTTAGGAGTTGAAATGCTATATGATGCAAATGATGTTTAGGCACTGATAATCATGATGACATGACATAATCAAAAGGGTGATTACTGTAGTTAACCACTGGGGGTGTTACACCGAGGCCGGGAGCGCCGGCAATGGCGGTTATCACCGGAGACCTACGAAGACGACCTGGTACCTCACGGACTCCCTTCTTCCACTTATCCCCTTAAGGCATGGCACCCCTCCCAAACCCTAGGGTGTAGATTGGTTCATGTTCACTGTCTCCATTGCTTCTATCAGGATTTTCCCATCCCCTCTCAATTTCCAACACAGCATGTGCCAATATTGATTGAGTTACTTGGTTTCTTAGAAAATCATTTAGATTCAAGATAAATTTTAGATTGGTTGTACATAACTATGTATGAACTGATGATGTACGACTCTTACTAGCCGCTTACTGAATATGACTGTGATTTATTTCGTTTCTATATATACTGCCAGTCAGTCATGAGGATCTCTAACATGGAGCTCCAAAGAAGGGGTACATGAAGCGGCGTTCATTCACTACAAAAAAATCTTCGAAAGCTGCATTTTCAGGTAACAAACGTATATAATTGTCAGTTGCAGTCCTGTTCTTTATGGTTATTTTAGTTTCTTTTGACTTTAAAATTCTTTAAAGTAACATATTCAGTGGTGACCTTCAAATCAATGCAAGCTTAATTATTTTGCTGAATATCTTTGTTTGATATATATAAGTTGGTGTTACCCCAAGCTTGTAACACCCCCTGCAATGAACAACAGTGATCACCCTTAGTTAAAGTCATGTCAGCAAGTTTAACAGTGCCTAATCATCGTTTGCATCATATTGCATTTCAACTCCTAATTCAAACTCAAATTAAATTAAAGTGGAAAATAAAAGTTGTTCAAATCAAAAACTAAAATGTTCATTAAATAACAAATATTTCAGTGACAATTCTAAAATTGTAACCAACATTTAATAAATTAATTAAGTGACTGTAACAGTGTCAAAACAGCAATATTTAATCCCATCTTGTTTTATAAAATTACAAATGACATCATATTGTCTCCAAACCAATTTCTGGCAGTAGTAGATAATACATAGCATTTAATGGTACAAGTCACATATTTTGCTAGGGTCATTTTGTGGCCTAGCTATTTGCAAAACAGAAAAGGATAAATAAAAATAGAAATAAAACAAAAATAAAAAGAAAACGCCCTGGCCAACTGGGCCTCGGCCCAGCAGGCCACCAGCCCAACCGAACCGGCCCAGTTGCCCCCCTATATTCCCCCGCACCCCCCAAACCCTAGGGCCCGTCGCCCCACTCCCCTCCCACTCGCTCCCCACGTTCCCCCCTCCCCGATCCAGATCTGGATCGGGGGAACGAACGCTCGCCGCCCCCTGGACATCGACGCCGCCGCCTGGACCTCACCGGAGCCACCACGCCGGCCTGCCTCCTCGCCTCCTCATCCCTCTCCGCGCCGGAACGCCGTCCCCGTCCTCCTCCTCAACCCCCGCTGCCCGTACCCCTACGCTCCCGCGGTGAGGCCCTGGCCTCTCCCCTCTCCCCCTGTCGGACGCCGTCCGCCACGCCCGACCGTGCCGTTGCACGGGCCACGCCCCGCTCGCTGCTCCTCCATCTCACGCGTCGTCGCCCCCTGCAGCTCTCGACCGCGCCCCGCGTCCACACGCTGTCGCCCGCGCTGCGCCTAGCTGCTGCCGCACACGCACGCCCACACACGCCAACACGCGTGCCCGAGCCCCGCCTTGCTGCGCCTCGCCCCTCTCGCTGCCGAGCGAGGCCGCCGTCGCCTCGGGCCCAGCTCACGCTCGCCGCGGCCTCCTTCCCCACGCGCACCGCCGTCGCTCCGCCCGGCGCCCACCCATGCATCGCCTCGCCTTCGCCCCACCGTAGTCGTCGACCTCGCCCGCGCCCTGCTCCTGCCCCTTGCCCCACCCTGCCGCGGTGGCCTCACCCCGCCGTGCCCCGGCGGCCGTCGCCCGCGTGCCCGGGGCTGCCCCGTCGGGCGCCTGGCGCCACCCGCCCCGTAACCCGTTCGCCCGCGCCCGTTTGGCCCTAAGGGCCAATGACAAATGGGGCCCAGCCCGTGAAACGAAAAAAATATATATATATATATAATGAAAATGAATTTAATATAATCAATAAACAATAATTAATTAATTAATTCTATTTAATTAGACTAATTAATTAGTTAGTCTAATTAATCTGGAATTAGTTTAATTAAACTAATTAATTAGTTTGTCTAATTAATCTGGAATTAGTTTAATTAAACCCTAATTAACCTAAACAGTCAATGACAACCGGGACCCACATGTCAGGTTGACCCAGTCAACAGTACAGTTGACTGCTGACGTCATGTCATGATGATGTCATAATTGTAATTCCGAATTAAATTAATTAATAATAATTTCAGAAATGATTAAATCTTTAAAATTTAATATAAAATAAACCGTAGCTCCGATGAAAATACTTTGTACATGAAACTTGCTCAGAACGATGGTACGAGTCTGCATACACCCTCCGTATTCCTGTCAGATGCCCCTAGCTAGATGAACATGGAACTTTTAGACCGATTTCAATAAATAAATAGTGCTTAACTCTAATAAGATAAATCCGAATAAATTCCTAAATTAACTAAATCATTTAGTTAGGCAGTATGACACCTCTGCATATCATTTAGACATGTCATGCATATTGTTTGCATTTTGCCATGAATTTATTGTTTCTTCCCCCTCCTTCTCTCTCGATAGATGCCGAGACCGACGTCATTGCAGCAGAGTACGACTATGCTCCAGACGAGCAGCCCGTTGATGACCCCTCCTTCTTGCCAGAGCAACCAGGCAAGCCCCCCCCTTGAGCATCCAGATATCGCCCATTCCATTTCTCCTGCATGCATTAGATTTTGCTACTGTTAATGTTTGCTCCTATTCTGATGCATAGCCTGCTTTTGTAACCTGTTTATTGTTACCTTACCTGCCTATGTTAAACTGCTTAGTATAGGTTGGTAGTGAACCATCAGTGACCCCCACCACCTTACCCCTGTTGCCCCTGCTTGATCATCGACGACTCGATCAATGTGATCGTCGACCAGAGAATGACACATCACTTCACCCCCCCTTAGTTGTACGACTCTGCATAGTAACTATCGAGTGCCGAGGGTGATACCTCGTAACACACTCCTGATGAATACTCTGCAGTGTAGCTATTCGGTCGTGGTCATCGAGGGTGATTCCTCCTTCTCCACTTCTGATACGACTCTGTCGCGCAACCCGTCAATGTGAACCTTGAGGGTGATGCCTCATACGTTCACCCTAATGATTCCATCGAGTGGAATCCACCGAGGGTGATTCCTCGGGGTTTCCCCTTTGATGTTATGACCACACGGTTACTTTGACCTTTGTTACAGGCGGGTCGACCCTGATGGGTACCCGCAGGGGATCTATGATGTCGGGTGTGCCGGAAGGGCACTCGGGTGTGATATTGTGGCGGAGCTTCAGAAACTCTGATCGTCTTCGCGTGTTACTAAATCAGCCTATCGGATTTGGGTATTTGATCTGAGTGGGTCGACGTGCCCTATATGCACTACCACCACACGTGATAATGGTTTATGGGGCCCTCTACGTCTTACGTTTCTCCCGAAAGCTCATCAGACGTCACGTTTCACCGTGCGGGCTGATCGCCGGGATTGGGATGGATACTTCACTAACGAGTTCAGTGTCGCACCTGCTCCTCGGCCAGTCTCGCAACGCGCAGGGTGCCCAGGGCGATGGCCCAAGACCTCTGGGTGCATAGTTTAGTCCAGCGTGCTGACCTCTCTGCTGAGCCTAGGTAGGGCGCTGCTTCATGTTGATCTCCCGAGGCCGGGCATTACCCAGCAAGTGTGTCTGGCCAGAGGTGATCGAGCATGTTGGGTAACAGTAGTGCACCCCTGCAGGGAAGAATAATCTATCGATAGCCGGTCCTACGGTAAAGGACGCTCAGTTTGTGTATCCCGATCTACTACTTGAACTGGATACTTGTTACTTAATTGAAGCTTCGGGATCGCTTTCTCGCAGGGAGTCGAGGAAGGATCTCTATGCTTTACTTCAACATGTTTGCTTAATAAAATGCTATTCTACTCTCTTCTATTGTTGCAAGATGGTGGCTTCATGAAGATGTTTGAAGATGCTAGTCTTCGATAGGACTAGGCCTGCTCTCTATTCTGGCATTTCTGCAGTCCAGTCCACATATACAGCATTTCCTCTTTGATAATGTTGCATATGTAGTGTAGATCCTTGCTTGCTGAGTACTTCGGATGGGTACTCACGGTTGCTTTGTTACTTCTTTTTCCCCCATACCCCATTTGATGTTACATCAAACGATGGAGCCCCGGAGCCAAATGTCCCAGCAGGAGCTTACTACCAGGAGGGTCCAGACGACACGTACTACTGGATCGAGCCAGCCGACCAGGAGTTGGATCGGAGGCTCCCAGGTAGGAGGCCTACGCCTTTCGATCTAGAGTCATTGTTTGTGCTAGCCTTATTAAGGCAAAACCTTGTCTAACTATGTCTGTACCCACATATTATTTATATGACTGACTTATGTATTCGGATCCTTGTGATCCCTGGTCTGTAATATTGTGGATCTCCATTTATTTGTGTTAGAGTTGTGTTGTGATATCTTCCCGTGAATCCCTGTGCTTGATCGTGCATGTTTGCGTGTATGATTAGTGCATGATTGAGTCGGGGGCGTCACAAAGCTTTAGAATTTCATTACATTAATAGATTATTCAAGGAACTAATATAATTTCTCTCATGACTAACTTCAAATTATCTAAAATACTAATTAATTTCCACATGAGAAGCGCTTTTCTTGCTTGCTGATAGTTGGTTGAGTAAATGTAGTTCAATGAAGAAATCTGGATAGGATCTGTGTGTGCAGTGCACTTAGCAAAAAAAGCAATTTTTCTTCTTATCTAATTTCCAAATGAGCAGCGCTTCTTTGTAGATTTGTAGTCCTTATGTTTCCTAATTGAACCAAATGTGGACCAGGACTCCAGGAGCAAACCTGATTGACAACAGTCGCCACCGACATCTACTACCAACAATCCCAACATTTTGTTTCTTGAATCATTATGAACAGTCAATTAGCCTAACTTGCCCATAGATGTACATGTAACTCGGCATCAGGTCCTAGCCGAAGTAGTCCTACTGTATGGCACAGGTAAAAACATACGTACAGCTGTAGCCGAAGAAGGAGTTGTGTGATGTGTGCAGTATGTGCAGATGGAGGCAGCAGTGGGAGATGGAGCAGCATAACATTAGAAACCATGTTTCAGTGCATCACTATATTGATTCAAAATTTGGTAAGTACGTGTCCGTTGGTGTTACAATGATGTTAGAGCATACAAAAAAATTATGCCATTATAGTCGTGATTCCAGTGCAAGAATTTTGTAGCAGATGATATGCATGCTTGATAAGCTTTTCGGCACTAGCCTACTGACAGCCAAGGTGCCAAAACAATGATTGTTTAGCAAATAAGCCCCATGTTTGTACGTGTAATATTGAGTTAATTTCATTCACATACCTACATAACATTCTATAGTTGCTGGCGCTATGCACCTGAACATTAAAATTGATTATGTCTTTAATGGCCGGAAAGTATACAGTTTGTAATAACCAAAAAAAAAAAAGAGGAAGGGTCCTGATACTTTTGTTAGTTAGATTCCCAGTAGTGTTGCCTCCACAAGTTAGGTTCCAGGATTCAAGGTGAGGTGGAGGTCCAAGTGAGAATGCAAACACGTTTCTTCGTTCACCTTTATTTTCTTAGTGTTTACAGACTTTGTGTTCTCACTGATGTTGTTTTAACCCATGATGTAGAAGATTTCCAGTTCGATATGAATTAGAAAAGGATGGATGTACTTCGATTGCTGCCTAGGGACCTTACTGCCTAGAGGAGCTATAGAATTTTACTTGGGGGCAAAAGTATACATGGGATGATTTGAGTTAAAAAGAAACATAGCAGGATTTCGCCTTCATACTAGGTTGTTTCCTACCATGAGGAGCTCCAGAGGCTTAACAAAAGCACTTAGGTTTAAGTTACGGTTTCCAGTTCTTGTGTCAGAGACATAGCCATGAATTTCAGTGACCATTATTTGCAGGAAATCACTGAGTGATTTGTGTAACTTCATATTAATTTGTTCTCAAGACTTCATTATTAACACGATGCTAATTTTTTCTTGACCTCGAAGTATTAGTAAGTAATACTCTGTTTTGTACGTATATATTATATAGCTGTGACAGATTTTTTTTTAATTTGATATATATGCGTTACTATTTAAACAGTCTTGGAAGAGCTCTTGATTTATTTGCGAAAAGAAGGTGGATGCAACATGTGAGTTATTTGGAACCTTCATGCAGCAAATTAATACATATATGACCTTCAGCAGCGCTCATTTAGATAAATGTAACATGATTAAATATTGTAATATCTCATGGAACAATGTATCTAGCTATATTCATTTGTCCACATTTTTTGTGTTTCCATGTATTCCTGCAGTTTTTTAAAGCCTCATGACAAGTGTATTGCTGTGATGTTATCGGGTCCATTGTAATTCTTTCAAGTATTCTATTTTTGCTCTCCTTCCTATGCACAATCGATCATGTAGAACCTTGTTTGTATTTTCTGACAAATAATTTGTACTTTGAAGTTTCTTAAAATCTTCTGCATAATTGCATTTTTAGTTAACTAACCATATGTTGATTGCAATTGCAAGTAATAATGAAGGAAATAAATAGTGGCGATGAATCATGTTATGCTGTTGTTCTTTAACAATATACTAATGTTGGATTTGCTAAAGCGATTCATGAAGAACAAATGGTCAGATTGAAGAGTAAAAAGTGATTTCAAGATTGTTAGTACCAATATGATCAAGATTGAAGGAACTACTTTTTGGATACGCTGTTCACTCTATATACAATATGATATATGATACTTTCTTACTTCATACATAACTCTAACATAAGTAATGCCCATCTTGAATAAAGGTTGCATTTTTTGAAAATCACTTAATAACGATCAATCCTATATGTTTTATAATATAGTCACTCTCAATAGTATTTGTTTGTATTATATGATTGTAATCTATAAATCTCAAGCTTAAGTTAGCATGTCAGCATGATTGCTATACCTTTATCTTCATTTAAACCATTACTATTCCCAAATATTTTATGGATTAGATCATGGTTGTAGTTCAAAATATAATGAAAAAAATCTTACGAGCTCAATCTTCCAAGATTTATTAGCTACCATGGTAACCAATCATCCATTTTGTTATTTCAAAATTTTAAAACCAAACTCTTAAGCGCAAGGTCAAGATTTGTGTTTTTCTACTCTGACCGTGGGGTTATTCAAAAGAAGCGGATTAGTGGCAAAAGATTTATCATAGACACTAGCCACTAGATCTGAAATTCAATTTTGAATAGATCAGACTCTAGGTTCTCTAACCATAACCAGTTTTCTATTGTTTCTTAGCTTTACCGTCATCGGTGAATGTCTATTTTTCTAATCGTAACCAGAGCTTGAACTCCTAACCAAACCAATCACCACTGAATGGGAGGGGATATTAGACAACATTATGTCCATGTTATTATAAAAATAATAGTTGTCATTGACAGGATTAGAATGATTGCAAATGTTTCTATATGAAAATATCTTATGGTTTTCAGGTGTACAAGTATTTTGTTTACTAAATTTTTAATTTTAAGAGATAATCTATAGTCTGTATATAGAGCATGCTCAGCCTTTGTGACATTTTGTCAGAACAAGTATTTATATAGTACCCGCTCCGTCACAAAATAACTGACTTGGGATTAGTATTATTTAAAAAATTAGGTTTTCCCCTTCTAATTTCACATGCAAAAAGTACACCCCAAAATATTCTCACTAATTTTATTAACAAAATTTAAGCACTATCTTAGAGAGCGTTGTTAACTTCTTCAATGTGGATAGTTAACATATGTATGCATGAAGTTTATAGTGGTAAAGAATGAAACATCATTTAGGTATAAATTCATGAGTATTATTTGCATGCACATACAATCTTATATGTATTAAGACAGATTTGATATTTCTAACAGTTGTAATATAATTGTTGGCGCACCTGTGGATGAACAAATTCAGGTGAAATAAAAATGTATTCTTCATTAACTTAAAAATATGCTAAAAATCATAATATATATAATACATATGTTCAAACCTATATTTACCTCAAACGTGTCTTCTATACGATATGTTTCATTCTTGCAATTAAAAAAAGCACATATGTTTTGGTTCTGAGTTAAGAAAAGGTGCATGCATCCTATCAAAAGACAAAAATAGACATATATATGTTTTCGTTGTGAACAGTGTGCTCATAAAGATTATATTTTTATTACTAAATGAATGAATAGAAGAAAGATGTAGTAACAAATGGTCTGCCCGCGCAAGGCTGCGGCATTTGAGGGTGAAGATGACTTTTCGGGTAGGCTCGCTTTGCAATAGCGATGACGCGTCTGTTATGTACTTGGGGATGAAAACACCCCTAGGAAGCTGAAACTCGCGTATGATATAAGCTAGCTCAACCACTCCATACATGCCGATAGAAAAAGCACAGCCGATTTCAATGAGTTCGCGTCGTCCCTTGCACAACTTCTATACTCAGGCACTGCTGTCCCTTGGTCGTCATTGGCTGGCCAGGGAGATCGACGATACTACGAGGATCCAAACAAGTCACCATCGTAGGCCAGCCCATGGCCGCTGAGTGTGTGCAAGTGAAGGCCACGAAGAAGGAAAACCAAGGGACCTTTACGGTGATCCTCTCATAATGGTAATCAAAGCTTAATCGGCTACTTCCATGGATGGGAGCTACTAAAAATACAAGAAGACTATAAAAAGCCAAAAATGAAGCATCAGCCTGCAGGGACCCACGAAATCACTGACATTCTAGCCCGTGCATCGAGCAGGCCACTTTGCTAGTGTATAAAAAATGTGAACGGTGGCCAAGCCACAAATACTGTGCCAACTATATGATCATGCAAAGCAATATGACAATGATGGTGTGTGTCATAATAAAATGGAACGGTGAAAGTTGCATGGCAAAATATCTCGGAATGGCTATGTTAATGCCATAATAGGTAGGTATGGTGCCTGTTTTGAGGAAGATATAAGGTGGCTTATGTGTGAAAGAGCGTATCATATCACGGGATTTGGATGCACCGGCGAAGTTTGCACCAACTCTCAAGGTGAGAAAGGGCAATGCACAGTACCGAAGAGGCTAGCGATGGTGGAAGGGTGAGAGTGCGTATAATCCATGGACTCAACATTAGTCATAAGAACTCACACACTTATTGCAAAAGTTTATTAGCCATCAAAGCAAAGTACTAATATGCATCCTCCTAGGGGGATAGATTGGTAGGAAAAGACCATCGCTCGACCCCGACCGCCACTCATAAGGAAGACAATAAAAAATAAATCATGCTCCAACTTCATCGCATAACGAGATACCATACGTGCATGCTTCGGGAATCACAAACCTTAACACCAATATTCTTACTAATGCACAATTACTCACTAGAATGACTCTAATATCACCATTTTTATATCTCAAAACAAATGCCAGGAATCAAACTTCTCATATATTCAATGATCTTCATGAAAGTTTTTATTATATCCCTCTTGAATACCCATCATATTAAGAATAAATTCATAACCTAAGCAAATTACCATACTATTTTCAAGACTCTAAAAATAATATAAGTGAAGCATGAGAGTTCATCAATTTATTCAAAATAAAACCACCGCCGTGCTCTAAAAAGTTATAAGTGAACCACTAGAGCAACTACCTAGCTCAAAAGATATAAGTGAAGCACATAGAGTATTCTAATAAATTCACGATTAATGTGTGTCCCTCTCAAAAGGTGTGTACAGAAAGGATGATTTTTGCAAACTAAAAAGTAAAGACTCATATAATACAAGACGCTCCAAGCAAAACACATATGATGTGGTGAATAAAAATATAGCCTCAAGTAATTTTACGGATGGATTGAAGACAAAAGAGGGGATGCCATCTGAGGCATCCCCAAGCTTAGATGCTTGGTTGTCATTGAATATTACGTTGGGGTGCCTTGGGCATCCCCAAGCTTAGGCTCTTTCCACTCCTTATTCCGCAGTCCATCGAAACTTCACCCAAAACTTGAAAACTTCACAACACAAAACTCAAAAAAAAAACTCGTGAGATCCGTTAGTATGATAAAACAAATCTCCATTTTTAGGTACTGTTGTGAACTCATTCCAATTTTATATTTGCATTATATCTACTGTATTCTAACTTCTCCATGGCTCATACCCCCTGATACTACCCATAGATTCATCAAAATAAGCAAACAACACATCAAAAACAGAATCTGTCGAAAACAGAACAGTCTGTAAAGACCAGAATTATAGTCATACTTATGTAACTCCAAAAATTCTGAAAAATATGGACAACATAAGAAATTCATACATCAATCTTGTGTAAAAAAATCAGAGTTTTTCCATTTTAAGTGAATTTTACCAATTCTGCTACTGGACGAAAAAGTTTCTGTTTTTCAGCAAAATCAAATCAACGATCTACCAAAGCATCCCAAAGGTCTTACTTGGCTCAAACACTAATTAAAACACTAAAACACAATTATTACAGAGGTAATATTGCATATTTATTCAAGAACATAAGCAAGAACAAAAAACATAAAATAAAATTGGGTTGCCTCCCAACAAGCGCTATTGTTTTACGCCCCTAGGTTGGCATATTGCATAGATCTAGGTATTGTCATCTTTGGTATGCAATCCATTATTCGCCCTCATAATAGATTCATAGGTAACTTAATTTTCTTTCTTGGAAAGTGTTCCATGCCCTTCCTGAATGAAAATTGAAATCTAATGTTTCCTTCTTTCATATCAATAACTGCACCAATCGTTCTAAGGAAAGGTCTACCAAGAATAATAGGGCATGAAGGATAGCAATCTATATCAAGCACAATAAAATCTACGGGCACATATTCTTAATAGTGGAATCTACTAAGTCAAATTTAAAGAACAATCATCAAGTTTATGGAAACCTAGCACATCACATAAAGTTTTGGGAATAGTGGAAACGCTAGCACCCAAATCACACAAAGCATTACACTCATAATCTTTAATCTTAATCTTAATAGTAGGTTCCCATTCATAATAAAGCTTTCCAGGGATTGAAACTTCCAATTCAAGTTTTTCTTCAAAAGATTTCATCATAGCATCAACGATATGTTTAGTACAAGCTTTATTTTGATTATAAGCATGAGGTGAATTAAGCATAGATTGCAACAAGGAAATACAATCAATCAAAGAACAATTATAATAATTAAAATCCTTGAAATCCAAAATAGTGGGCTCATCACTAGTTAAAGTTTTGACCTCGCCAATCCCACTTTTATCAATTTTTTCATTAAGATATTCACTCTCCAAATTATTGGGACGCCTTCTAGCTAAAGTTGACTCATCTCCAGTCCCTTCTTTATCAAGTTTTATATTAGAAAACAAATATTCAATAGGATTCACACCAATTACTTTAAGATCTTCGTCATGATTATCGCAAAAACTAGAAGAACATACTTTTTCTAGCCATTCTCTCTTAGCACGCATCCTAGCGGTTCTCTCCCTACTTTCATTAATAGAAATTTGAATAGCTTTCAGAGACACATTAATATCAAGCTTGGGTGGCATAGATCTAATCTTAAAAGAATTAATCTCATGAGAAATTATATCAACGTTTCTGGCCAAATCATCAATCTTGAGCAACTTTTCTTCTACCATAGCATTGAAAATCTTTTGGGAGTTAATAAAATCTTTAATATTATTCTCAAGATCAGGGGTATCTTATTATAATTTCCATAAGAATTGTTGTAGGAATTACCACAATTATTAGAGGAATTACTAGGAAATGGCCTAGGGTTAAAATTGCCTCTATACGCGTTATTACCAAAATTGTTCCTACCAAAAAAAATCACATCCATAGATTCATTATTATTCTCAATCAAAGTAGACAAAGGCATATCATTATGATCAATAGGGGTACTCTGTTGGAAATATGCCCTAGAGGCAATAATAAAGTGGTTATTATTATATTTCCTTGTTCATAATAATCGTTTATTATCCATGCTATAATTGTATTGATTGGAAACTCAAATACATGTGTGGATTCATAGACAACAACATGTCCCTAGTGAGCCTCTACCGGGCTAGCTCGTTGATCAAAGATGGCTATGGTTTCCTACACATAGACACGAGTTGTCATTTGATAACGGGATCACATCATTAGGAGAATGATGTGATGGACAAGACCCAAACTATAAACGTAGCATATGATCGTATCAAGTTTATTGCTATCGTTTTCTACATGTCAAGTATCTGTTCCTATGACCATGAGATCCTGCAACTCACTAACACTGGAGGAGTACCTTGTGTGTATCAAACGTCGCAACGTAACTGGGTGACTATAAAGATGCTCTACAGGTATCTCCGAGGGTGTCTGTTGAGTTGGCATGGATCAAGACTGGGATCTGTGACTCCGTATGACCGAGAGGTATCTCGGGGCCCTCTCGGTAATACAACATCACAAGAAGCTTGCAAGCATGTGACTAATGAGTTTGGTCACGGATCTTGTATTACGGAACAAGTAAAGAGACTTGCCAGTAACGAGATTGAACTAGGTATGGAGATACCGACGACCGAATCTCAGGCAAGTAACATATCGCCGGACAAAGGGAATTGTATACAGGATTAACTGAATCCTTGACATCGTGGTTCAACTGATAAAGATCTTCATGGAATATGTAGGAATCAATATGGGCATCCAGGGCCTGCTATTGGTTATTGGCCGGAGAGCAGTCTTGGTCATGTCTACATGATTCTCGAACCCGTAGGGTCGCACGCTTAACGTTCGGTAGCGCTAGGGTAGTATTGAGATATTAATAGTGGAAAGTCCAAAGGTTGTTCGGAGTCCCGGATGGGATCTGAGACATCACGAGGAGCTCCAGAAAAGTCCGGAGGTAAAGATTCATATATGAAAAGTTGTTATCGGGGTTCCGGAAAAAGTTCAAGTTTTCTCGGTATTGTACCGGGAAGGTTCTAGAAGGTTTCGGAGTGGGGCCCACCAGCATGGGGGACCCACTTGAACGTGGGTAGTGGGGAAAGTCCCTACAACCCTGGTCTGGGCACACCAAGATCCTCCCTTAAAAGGAATAGTATCATATCCCAAGGGGATAAGATCAGGATCCCTAAAAAGGGGATAGCGATCGGTGGGGAAGGAAAGGTGGGATTTCCTTCCTCCCCCTTTGGCCAACGACCCTAGGGCTTTGGAGGGTAAGCCACCAGCCCCCTCCATGCCTATATAAAGGTGGGGAGGCATTGGGGGTAGACACCCTTCGACCCTTGCCCGTTACCTCTCCCAACTCCTCCCACGTTTCACCGGTACGCGCTTGGCGAAGCCCTGACGGAATTCCGCTGCCACCACTACCACCACCATACCGTCGTGTTGGTCCTGATATCATCTACCCCCTCTCTCTCGCTTGATGTATCAAGAAGGAGAGGACATCGTGGAGCCGCACGTGTGCTAAACTCGGAGGTACCGTCCGTTCGGCACTTGATCGGGAGTTCGTGCATGGATTGTGATTGGATCGCGAAGACGTTCGACTACATCAACTGCATTTCTTAACGCTTTTGGTTAGCGATCTAAAAGGGTATGTAGATCCAATCTGTCCTCTCGTAGATGTGCATCTCCTAGATTGATCTTGGTGAGGGTAGGAAACTTTTTTTTTCCAATGCAACGTTCCCCAACAGTGGCATCTTGATCTAGGTCTATGCGTAGATGACATCACGAGTAGAACATAAAGGAGTTTGTGGGCGTTGATGTTCAGATTGCTTACTTCCTTAGTATTATCTTGATTCAGTGGTATTATGGGATGAAGCGGCCCAGACCAACTTTACATGTCCACGTACATGAGACCGGTTCCATCGACTGACATGCAACTTGTTGCATAAAGATGGCTGGCGGGTGTGTGTCTCTCCCACCTTAGTTGAATCAGATTCGACAAAGGTGGTCCATGTAGAAGGTTAAATAGCAACTTGAATATCACAGTTGTGGCTTTGCGTAGGTAAGAACGGTTCTTACTAGTTACCCATAGCAGCCACGTAAAATATGCAACAACAAAGTAGAGGACGTTTTTTGCAAGGTATGTTGTGATATGATATGACCAAAGAGATGATGAGATATATTTGATGTATGAGATGATCATGTTTTGTATAGATTATCATGACTTGCATGTCAATGAATACGGCAATCGGCAGGAGCCATAGGATTGTCTTTAATTATTGTATGACCCGCGTGTCAATCATTAAGCGCTATGTAATGCTTTACTTTATCGCTAAGCGGTAGCAATAGTTGTAGAAGCAAGGTTGGCGTGACAACCCCAATGGCGACACGATGATGGATATCATGGTGTCATGCCGGTGATGATGGAGATCATGCCGGTGCTTTGAAGATGGAGATCGAAAGCACAAGATGATGGCCATATCATGTCACTTATGATTTGCATGTGATGTTAATCCTTTTATGCATCTTATTTTGCTTAGGACGACAGTAGCATTATAAGGTGATCCCTCGCTAAAATTTCAATATAAAATTGTGTTCTCCCCAAGTGTGCACCATTGCGAAAGTTTGTCATTTTGAAGCACCACGTGATGATTGGGTGTGATAGACTCTACGTTCGCAAACAACGGGTGCAAGCCAGTTTTGCACATGCGGAACACTTGGGTTAAACTTGACAACCCTAGCATGTACAGACATGCCCTCAGAACACAAGAGACCAAAAGGTCGAACATGGGTCATATAGTAGATATGATCAACATGGAGATGTTCACCATTGAAACCACCTTATCTCACGTGATGATCGGACTTGGGTTGGTGAATTTGGATCATGTTACACTCGGACAACCTGAGGGATGTTGATTTGAGTGGGAGTTCTTAGATAATATGATTAATTGAACTCATTATCTTGAACAATAGTCTAAGTTATCTTTGCAAATTATGTTGTAGATAAATGGCTCGCGCAGTAGCTCCCCTGAATTTCAATGCGATACTAGAGAAAGCTAAGCTGAAAGATGATGGAAGCAACTTTGTGGACTGGGCCCGTAATCTGAGGATTATCCTCACGACTGCCCAAAAGTCTTATGTCCTTGATGCACCGCTTGGTGCGCCACCCACTCCAGCGACAGTGGACGTTGTGAACGCCTGGCAGTTGCGTGTTGGTGACTACTCAATAGTTCAGTGCGCCATGTTGTATGGCTTAGAACCGGGACTTCAAAGCCATTTTGAACGTCATGGAGCATATGAGATGTTCCAGGAGTTGAAGTTTATTTTTGAGAAAAATGTCCGGATCAAGAGGTATGAGACCTTCGATAAGTTCTATGCCTACAAAATGGAGGAGAACGGCTCTGTCAGTGAGCACATACTCAGAATGTTCGGGTATTACAACCGTCTGGCTGAGTTGGGAGTTGAGCTCCCGCCTGAGGCAGTCACTGACGGAGTTCTTCAATCGCTACCACCTAGCTACAAGAGCTTTGTGTGGAACTATAACATGCAAGGGATGAACAAGTCAGTCTCCGAGCTGTTCGCGATGCTGAAAGTTGCTGAGTCAGACATCCAGAAAGAGCATCAAGTGTTGATGGTCAATAAAACCACTAGTTTCAAGAAGAGCAAGGGAAAGAAGGGAAACTTCAAGAAGGGTGGCAAAGCAGTTCCTCCTCCCGTGAAGAAACCCAAGGCTGGACCCAAGCCATAAACTGAGTGCTTCTATTGCAAGGGAACTGGCCACTGGAAGCGGAATTGCCCCAAGTATCTGGTCGATAAGAAGGGGGCCAACGTTAACAAAGGTATATATGATATACATGTTATTGATGTGTACCTTACCAGTTCTCGTTGTAGTGCCTGGGTATTTGATACCGGTGCGGTTGCTCACATTTGCAACTCTAAACAGGAACTACGGAATAGATGAAGGCTGGTGAAGCACGAAGTGATGATGCACGTGGAAAATGGTTCCAAGGTTGATGTGGTCTCTGTCGGCACGCTCGCTCTTCGATTACCATCGGGATTAGTGATAAACCTGAATAATTGTTATTTAGTGCCTGCGTTGAGCATGAACATTATATCTAGATTTTGTGTAATGCGAGACGGTTACTCATTTAAATCAGAGAATAATGGTTGTTCTATTTATATCGGTAATATCCTTTGTGGTCATGCACCCATTGGGAGGGGTTTATTCTTATTGCATCTCGATAGTGATGATACACATGTTCATAACATTATTGCCAAAAGATGTAGAGTTGATAATGATAGTACCACTTTCTTGTGGCACTGCCGCTTAGGTCATATTGGTGTAAAGTGCATGAAGAAACTCCATGCTGATGTACTTTTGGAGTCACTTGATTTTGAATCAATTGACACATGCGAACCATGCCTCATGGGCAAGATGACTAAAACCCCGTTTTCCGGAACAATGGAATGAGCAAGTGACTTGTTGGAAATCGTACATACTGATGTGTGCAGTCCGATGAGTGTTGATGCGCGCGGTGGATATAGTTACTTTCTCACCTTCACCGATGATTTGAGTAGATATGGGTATATTTACTTAATGAAGCATAAGTCTGAAACATTTGAAAAGTTCAAGCAATTTTAGAGTGAAGTTGAGAATCATTGTAACAAGAAGATTAACTTCCTATGATCCAATCGAGGGGGAGAATATCTGAGTTATGAGTTTGGCAATCACTTAGGATAATGTGGAATTGTTTCACAACTAACGCCACCTGGAACATCATAGCGTAATGGTGTGTCCGAACATCGTAATCGTACCTTATTGGATATGTTGTGTTCTATGATGTCTCTTGCCGATCTGCCACTATCATTTTGCGGTTATGCATTAGAGACATCTGCATTCACTTTAAATAGGGCACCATCTAAGTCCGTAGATATGACACTGTATGAACTACGGTTTGGCAAGAAACCTAAGCTGTCGTTTCTTAAGGTTTGGGGCTGCGATGCTTATGTCAAAAAGGCTTCAGCCGGAAATGCTTGAACCCAAAGCGGAAAAATGCGTCTTCATAGGATACCCAAAGGAGACGATTGAGTATACCTTCTATCTCATATCCGAGGGCAAAGTGTTTGCCGCTAAGAACGGGTCCTTTCTCGAGAAAGAGTTTCTCTCGAAAGAATTGAGTGGGAGGAAGATATAACTTGATGAGGTTGTTGAACCTTCACTTCCACCAGAAAGTAGCACAGCGCAGAAAGATGTTTCTGTGGCACCTACGTCAGTTGAAGAGGAAGCTAATGATAGTGATCATGAAGTTTCAGATCAAGTTACTATCGAACCTCGTAGGTCGACAAGGATATGTACTACTCCTGAGTGGTATGGTAACCCTGTCTTAGAGGTCATGTTGTTGGACAACGATGAACCTACGAGCTATGGAGAAGCGATGGTGGGCCCGGGTTCCAACAAATCGTTAGAGGCCATGAAATCCGAGATGGGATCCATGTATGAAAACAAAGTATGGACTTTGGAAGTATTACCTGAAGGGCGAAAGGCCATTCATAATAAATGGATCTACAAGAAGAAGACGGAAAGCTCGACTTGTGGAAAAGGGGCTTTCACAAGTTCAAGGAGTTGACTACGATGATACTTTCTTACCCGTAGCGATGCTTAAGTCTGTCAGAATCATGTTGGCAATAGCTGCATTTTTTGATTATGAAATATGGCAGATGGATGTCAAAACAGCGTTCCTTAACGGTTTCCTTAAGGAAGAGTTGTATATGATGCAACCAGAAGGTTTTGTCGATCCAGAGAATGCTGACAAAGTGTGCAAGCTCCAGCGATCCATTTATGGACCGGTGCAAGCATATCGGAGTTGGAATCTTCGCTTTGATGAGGTGATCAAAGTGTTTGGGTTTATACAAGTTTATGGAGAAGCTTGTATTTACAAGAAAGTGAGTGGGAGCTCTATAGTGTTTCTAATATTATATGTGGATGACATATTACTAATTGGAAACAATATAGAACTTTTGGAAAACGTGAAGGAATATTTGAACAAGAGTTTTTCAATGAAGGACCTAGGAGAAGCTGCTTTCATATTAGGCATCAAGATCTATAGAGATAGATAGAGACACTTAATAGGACTTTCACAAAGCACTTACCTAGATAAGATTTTGAAGAAGTTCAAAATGGATCAGTCCAAGAAGGGGTTCTTGCCTGTTCTGCAAGGTGTGAAGTTGAGTAAGACTCAATGCCCAGCGACTACAGAGGATAGAGAAAACATGAGTGTCATCCCCTATTCTTCTGCCATAGGCTCTATCATGTATGCGATGCTGTGCACAAGACCAGATTTCAGCCTTGCCATAAGTATGGCCGGAAGGTTTCAAAGTGATCCAGGAGTGGAACACTAGACATCAGTCAAGAATATCCTTAAGTACCTGAAAAGGACTAAGGAAATGTTTCTCATTTATGGAGGTGATCAAGAGCTCATCATAAAGGGTTACGTCGATGCAAGCTTTGACACTGATCTGGATGACTCTAAGTCTCAAACCGGATAGGTATATATTATAAATGGGGGAGCGGTAAGCTGGTGCAGTTCCAAGCAAAGCGTGGTAGCTGATTCTACAAGCGAAGCGGAGTACATAGCTGCCTCGGAGGCAGCGAAGGAAGGTGTCTGGATGAAGCAGTTCATGACAGATCTTGGAGTTGTGCCCAGTGCACTGGACCCAATGACTCTGTTCTGTGACAACACTAGTGCCATTGCTCTAGCCAAGGAACCAAGGTTTCACAAGAGGACCAGACACATAAAGCGACGCTTAAATTCCATCCGCGATGCAATCAAGGAGGAGGACATAAACATTTGCAAAGTACATACGGATCTGAATGTTGCAGATCCGTTGACTAAACCTCTTCCATGGGCAAAACATCATCAACACTAGGACTCTATGGGTGTTAGATTCATTACCATGTAATGCTAGATTATTGACTCTAGTGCAAGTGGGAGACTATTGAAAATATGCCCTAGAGGCAATAATAAAGTAGTTATTATTATATTTCCTTGTTCATGATAATTGTTTATTATCCATGCTATAATTGTATTGATTGGAAACTCAAATACATGTGTGGATGCATAGACAACAACATGTCCCTAGTGAGCCTCTACCGGGCTAGCTCGTTGATCAAAGATGGCTATGGTTTCCTAGTCATAGACATGAGTTGTCATTTGATAACAGGATCACATCATTAGGAGAATGATGTGATGGACAAGACCCAAACTATCACTACTAGGGAAAACCTTATACACAGAGGTATAGCAGTAGCGCTGGTTAGAAGAGAGCGCTACTGCTACTTGGTAGTAGCGCGTGTCAGTAAAGCGCGCTACAGATATGGTTATAGCAGTAGCGTGTCTGCTGGAAAAAGCGCTACTACTATAATTCCCACCCTGTTGGTGGTACGCTAGGAATAGTAGTAGCGATGCAGCAAAAAGCGTGCTACCACTAAGTGCCTTGTAGTAGCGCGTTTCCTGTATAGAGGGCTACTGCTAAAAAAAGAAAATAAAATGGAAAAGAAATAGAAAAGTAAATGAAAATGAAAGAAGTAGAAAAAGGAGAAATGAAAAAAAAAATGTAAAGATAAACAAAAGAAAACGAAAAATAAATTAGAAAGGCATAGTAGCAACGCTTGTTTCCACAAAGCGCTATAGTTACTCTAGCAGTAGCGCGTTTTATAAGCACACACTATAGCTACGTTCGTTAGATAAAAGGAAAAGAAAAAGGAAAATAAATAACTGCTTCCTATAGCAGTAGCGCGTTTTGGTAGAACGCGCTATAGCTAACTTAGCTATAACGCGTTTTTCCTACCAGCGCTACTGCTATTTTGACTTAACCCCGCGCGGTCTCAAAATTTTGCTAAGTCCTTCCCCCAATTCCCCATCGATCTCCTCCATCGCCGCCTCTCCCTCGCCGCCCCTGCTCCCTCGCCGCCGTCATTCCCTTGTCGGCCCTGCCCCACCGGAGCCGCGCGCCGTCGCCGCCACCGGAGCCGTGCGCCCTCGACGCCCTTCCTCCATCGCCGCCTCTCCCTCGCCGCCACTGCCTCCGTTGCCGCCAACGGAGCCGCGCGCCCTCGCCGCCCCTGCCTCTGTCGCAGAGCACCTCCCCGCCACCGTCTCTCCCCTCTCTGTAAGCTCCCCCACCCCTCCTCTCTCTCTGCATGTTCTTCCTGCCATGTTAATTAGTAGTAGTAGTAGATGTTAATTAGTAGTAGGGTTCATAGATAATGTTTTTTAGTAGTAGTAGTAGATGTTAATTAGTAGTAGTGGTGGTACTAGTTAACTAGGGCAGTAGGGTTAATAGTAGATGTTTTTTAGTTAGGGTAATAATAGATGTTAAGTAGTAGATAATGTAGATGTTAACTAGTTCAGTAGGGTTTAGTTTTTGAATTGAGTTTGTTTAACTAGATGTTAATTAGGGCAGTAGGGTTTAGTTTAGAGTAAAATTTAGTTCAGTAGTTAACTAAATATAATTTTTAGGAAAAATTTGTATATGCTTAACTAGGGTAATAGGGTTAGGGCTGTAGGGTTTAATTACAAATGTTAGGAAAGTAAGGTTTAATTTTTATTGAATTTTTATTAGGACAAAAATTTAGGACATAATTTGAGTTCTAGGGTTCATAATTTTTATTAGGACAGAAATTGAGTTCTAGGGTTCATAATTTTTATTAGGACAAAAATATGTAAAGGTTCTAGGTTTCTAGGGTTCATCCATCTATATTTGGTTTTTGAATTGAGTTTGAGAGAGCATGAAATTTTTGTAGATTTTCTTGAAGTGTCAAACACTAGTAGATGCAAATTTGAAGTGGTCATGTTATATATGCAAATTCCTCAATAGTGTTTGCTCATGTTTATCTACTGTTGTAGTTGCTCATGTACATATTCTTAAGTGGTCCTGTTATATGCAACATTGAAGTGGTTCGATTGTGCCCAAGTGGCCTTTTATTGTTTCCAGGGAATGAAGCCGAGTGGCCTTTGTTTTGCCGGAATGTTGATTCATTTCCGTTCCGGCAAATTTCAGGTGCTCGATTTGTCCACTTTTTAGCGAAGGTCATGCCGAAATTTTTCGTGAATTTCGGCATGACTTGTGCTACAAACTAGGACATATCGAGTGCCCGGGATTTGCCGCACCGGGAAGGAATCAACGTTCCTGCAAAACATAGGCCTTTTTTATGTCATTATTCATTTTATTAGGTCTAGAATTAATTGACTAGATTTAATCATAGGAAACATGGCTAGCAACGATGAAGGACAGGGTTCTGGTGATTGCAACGTCTACGTGGCGGCAGACGCTTATTTGAACTTTCTCGACGAGCAACGGTTGTTGCAGGGCCCACATGTCACATCCGAGACCGACATTGAGACCGGCGCCATGACTGGCGTTGAGACCCAGACCGGCACCGAGACCGGCGCCGAGACTGGCGTTGAGACCCAGACCGACACCAAGACCGGCACCGAGACTGGCGAAGCCGGTATAGAAACGAAACTGAAGAGGAGACGTCGACGCCCAAACCCGCTCATCACTACTAGACTGGTGGTCACGGAGGTGGACGACGGCAATTTTGAGCCAAAAGAGCCTGCGGAAGCGCGAGCATGCTACGGCAATCAAATAGGCTGCATCGTACGGACAACCGCCACCATCAACGATGAGAAACTAAAGAAGATAGAAAATATGAAGCACTCCCTCCTAACGAAGCTGCACCAGGTATTCTTGTTCCCGGGCCGGGATGAAAAGAAATATACTGATCCAGATAAAGACCCGGCAATGAAGAAGATAAACAAACACGCCATGAGCAAGTTTAGCGACATGTTGGCCACCTGGAAAGTAAGGGTGAAAGCAAGGATCATCGACAAAAAGGAACCCTACTCCGAGATTGTAAAGGATAATCCGACAATTACGGAAGAGCAGTTTGAAATATTCAAGGCGGCTTGCGTTGCCGAAGCTGCCAAAGAAAAGTCAAAGTACATGAAGGGGCTTCAAGAGAGGAACATGGGGTGCCACCACCTCGGAAGCCGTGGTTACGCGGGGAAGAGGTTCATATGGGCCAAGGAGGACGCGGAACGCGAAAGTCTGGGCATCCCAGACCCCTTGGCGGAGTTCACCGTCCCGCAAGAGCGTGACGTCCTCAGCGCCCGGTACCGTTGGGACCCAGTGAAGAAGGTTTTCGAAACGGACGCGGTCACGACGGAGTTCATGAGACTGCTGGTAATTTTAGCTTCTGATCAATTCAACTGCATGTTTAGTCATATTTGTAAACAATCCTTGTTCCTTTTGCAGAGAGAGTAGCACAGGATTGCGGCCGAAAGCGACTCGCCATCTGAGGTGTTGGCGAGGCCCAAGTGGGACACCCCATTCAACCGGGCCTTGAACATATTGAAAGGACTCCCGGTGGACACTCGGCCATCGTATGGACGCGTGCATGGCGTCGGAGACGGTGCCACGTGGAAGAAGTACTACCGTGAGACCATGGAGGAGAGAAAGGAAAGACGGAGGTTAAATGAAGAAAACATCGACAAGAAGGTTGAGATTGCGGTTGAGAAGAAATCAGTTGAGACAGTCGCAGCAGCGGTAGCTGCCGCAAAACAAGAGATTGCAGCTACGTATGGTGTCTTGGTTTCGGCTATCGTCAGTTGGAGCAGGGAAAATCCAAATAAAGGGGCAGCGGAATTTCCCCTTTCCAACTTCTTCGGGAGCAGCTCGACTAGCGTTGCACCAGCACCTGCTCCCACACCTGCTCCTGCACCGGCTCCCGCACCAGCTCCTGCACAGGCTCCCGCACCAGCTCCTGCACCGTCTCCTGCACCTGCTCATAGCAGCCCGTCCTCCGTCTCGAACGTGCTCGGCGATGCTTCGTCTTTGGCTGAGCTCGACGCCCTCACGGTACCTGTCACACCGGCCCTCTTCAATAAATGTATAATCTCCCGTTTCCGTTGCCTTTCGGATGTCTCACGTCGCAGACATGTCTTTGCAGGCCGACGTAACCCCATGCACCATATTGTACACCATCAGCAGCCAGAAGGTGGACGTGGGGAAGGCGACGATAGTGAAGCCGAAGGAACAATTGTTCCACAGTCGGCCGATCACCCCTGACGTCTTCAAGGTTTCCGTGACCAGTGTCAAACTGGGCCACGAGAATTTGGCTCCTCCGGTACTAGGGGGAGATGACGACGAGACCCCGCGGCGGCTTGGTGATTGCAAGAGGTGGGTCCTGTTGTGGCCAAAGAGTCTGCTTCGTCTGGAGGCGGCCGGGAGCACACCCACGACCACGCAGCCTCAGCAAGGTATGAACATCAACGCCCCACCTACCCAATTAGCGTCGCCTATCGTGCCGGGTGATAGCGGACAGGGTGAGGAAGAGGCTCCATTAGTCGCTGATGACGTCGCCGCCGTCGAAGAAGCAATGCATGATATCGATGCCATGGATGAGGATGAGGATGACGATGACACTCTATAGTATCTCAATACTGGCGCCTATGACGATGGAGGATTGATGGCTCAGCAGTATGAGTACTCAGGGTTTGAGCATCATGAGTCGGTGCCTGAATTGCCGGAGGATGAACGTATTATAGACAACCTTCCAGTAACAAAGAAGCATAGGAAGAGACCGAAGAAAGGCAACAAAGCTACTTCTATGATCCAGCCGCCTCAGCAGCCTCGGGTTCAAGACCGTATAGATATCCCCAGTGCGGCCAAACACCATATCCCCGGTCATCCGATCCTACCTAAGGCAGCGGTAGAGGCCATATACGGCGATCTAAGGAGACTTCATGATGATGTGCTGCGGAGAGAGAAAAGCCTAATCGCCTCGGAAAATCCAGGATACCCACTCTACGTGGTTAACGTGCCACGGCAAAGGTTGTACGTCGACACATTCCCCGCGGAGAAGTTCTTCCTTCGATTCGATTACATCTTCGACATGTTTCACTTGAAAAAGGTGGATTTTACATTTGTCCGCCTTTTTGCCTTGCACATGAACTACATCATCAGGATTGAGCAGATACCTTATATTTGTGTCGCTGACCCGTACTTCATGCATGAGGCCTTCTTGGCAGTCTGCCCAGAGTACCGTGAATACGCGAGGGACTACATCGCTGATTTCATGGTCGCCAATAAGGACAAGGAGGTGATTCTCGTGCCTTATCATCCCATGTAAGTCATCCGCGCGGATATCCTTCCTTCGATTTCAATCATTCATTTGCACGGTGGAGGCTAATTTGAGATGTACTTATTTTGCGCAGCCACGGGCGCGCCGTCCTCATCATCCTTTACCCCCGATTCTCCCACGCTCTTTACTTGGATCAAAGAACATGAACAAAAAGGATTACACCCACATCAAGTCTGTTCTCGACAGTGCTATCTTTATCTACGACGGACGGGGTGGAGAGATCAAGACTAGGAAGACAAGGGACCGCAGGCCCTGCTTCGGCCATAAGACTGACTTCTGTTGCATCCAGCAACCGAGTGGTACTCTTAGTGATGGATTCTATGTCTTCCAGCACATGCTGGAGTACAGACGGGATCAGCAGAACCTTCGCATGTCACCTACATCTGGCGATGCCCATATTCTGCAATGGGCAAAGAACCTAGGAGATATCCTGGATCATCGACTTCGAGCTGAGTTCTATCACATCTAGCGTGAACTTGCCCAAATCATCATGAAGGAGGTCGTCAAAAAAACAGGGATGTTCTACGAAGAAGGGCAAATGTCGCGGGAAGACGTCCGAACACGCGTATCGGCTCTGCGTCTCGACCTGAAGCCTTTCATTAAGCTCGGGGACTATCTCCCTGACTGGGATGGATGGCACGACATGTTGGAGTGATTGACGATATATGACAATGTGTCCGTTTAGTCCATACTTTCTGTATGACGAAAATTTGAGTTATGCACGACGAAACTTTATTTGTGATGTAATTAAACCGTCCTCCTCAACTAGCGAAGATCACTCTAGTTAGGGCATTTTGGGTACGATGAACTTTGTTATTTATACTTACGATATGTTGCTTCTATTTTTGCCAAGTCTGTCTCTTTCTGTTGCTCAACTATATATGTTGCATATCATCGACTCATGTGATGATGCAGGTGCATAGATCATCGATGGCGAAGAAGTGCTACGCTAGGAGTATACGACGAGTGGCCGGAGTGTCAGGCCCAGGTGTACCGGCTTCGAGCGACAGCTAGTAGTTAGTTTAGGTTCTCGCGTATATCATTGTTTAGATGGATGACGATCTAGTTGCAAGTATTTGAGACTTTTATCGCTATTTTCGAGATGATGACGAGAGAACACTTTTGTGTTGGATGATGATTATGATGACGACATGATTTGATGAGACTATTTGTATGTATATGCTATGATTACATTTGTATGTGTATGATATGCTAAAGATTATTGTATAAAGCCTGTTCAAATACAAAACAAATATGCAGAAAAAAAATAGAAACTAATAAAACTAGCAGTAGCGAGGGGAATAAAGTTAGCTGCAGCGCGCTCTTACCAGTAGCGCGGCTTAATTAAAAGCGCTGCAGCTCTTAGCAGTAGCGCGTTGCTCCAAAGCTCACTGCTGCTACCCATGTATAGCAGTAGCGTGGGCCAACCCGCGCTACTGCTACACGTTAGCTGTAGTGCCTTATCAGTAGCGCGGGTGCCCGCGCTACTGATACACCAAATACCCGCGCTACTGCTAGGCTTATCCCTAGTAGTGTATAAACGTAGCATATGATCGTATCAAGTTTATTGCTATCATTTTCTGCATGTCAAGTATCTGTTCCTAAGACCATGATATCATGCAACTCACTGACACCGGAGGAGTACCTTGTGTGTATCAAACATCGCAACGTAAATGGGTGACTATAAAGATGCTCTACAGGTATCTCCGAGGGTGTCTGTTGAGTTGGCATGGATCAAGACTGGGATTTGTCACTTATGGAGAGGTATCTCGGGGCCCTCTCGGTAATACAACATCACAAGAAGCTTGCAAGCATGTGACTAATGAGTTTGGTCACGGGATCTTGTATTACGGAATGAGTAAAGAGACTTGCCGGTAACGAGATTGAACTAGGTATGGAGATACCGACGACCGAATCTCGGCCAAGTAACATATCGCCAGACAAAGGGAATTGTATACGGGATTAACTGAATCCTTGACGTCATGGTTAAACTGATGAAGATCTTCGTGGAATATGTAGGAATCAATATGGGCATCCAGGTCCCGCTATTGGTTATTGGCCGGAGAGGGGTCTCGGTCATGTCTACATGATTCTCAAACCCGTAGGGTCGCACGCTTAACGTTCGGTAGCGCTAGGGTAGTATTGAGATATTAATAGTGGAAATTCCGAAGGTTGTTCGGAGTCCCGGATGGGATCCGGGACATCACGAGGAGCTCCGGAATAGTCTAGAGGTAAAGATTCATATATGGAAAGTTGTACTCGGGGTTCCGGATTTTTTTTGAGTTTTTTCGGTATTGTACCGGGAAGGTTCTAGACGGTTCCGGAGTGGGGCCCACCTGCATGGGGGACCCACATGAACATGGGTAGTGGGGAAAGTCCCCACAACCCTGGTCTAGGCGCACCAGATCCTCCCTTAAAAGGAATAGTATCATATCCCAAGGGGATAAGATCAGGATCCCTAAAAAGGGGACAGCGATCGGTGGAGAAGGAAAGGTAGGATTTCCTTCCTCCCCCTTTGGCCAACGACCCTAGGGCCTTGGAGGGCAAGACACCAGCCCCCTCCATGCCTATATAAAGATGGGGAGGCGTTGGGGGCAGCCACCCTTTGACCCTTGCCCGTTACCTCTCCCAACTCCTCCCGCGTTTAACCGGTACGCGCTTGGCGAAGCCCTGCCGGAATTCCACTGCCACCACAACCACCATACCGTCGTGTTGGTCCCGATCTTATCTACCCCCTCTCTCTCGCTTTCTGGATCAAGAAGGAGAGGATGCCGCTGAGCCACACATGTGCTAAACTCGGAGGTGCTGTTCGTTCGGCACTTGATCGGGAGTTCATGGACGGATCGTGATTGGATCGTGAAGACGTTCGACTACATCAACCACGTTTCTTAACGCTTCCGCTTAGCGATCTACAAGGGTATGTAGATCCAATCTCTCCTCTCATTGATGTGCATCTCCTAGATTGATCTTGGTGAGCTTAGGAAAGGTTTTTTTACCATGCAATGTTCCCCAACACACTCTTGCTAGCAATCAATTTCATAAGTTCATCCATATTTCCACTCAAAGTATTAATTTCTTCAATCGCATGCACTTTCTTATGAGTAGAAGATCTTTCGCTATGCCATTGAGAGTAATTTTCCATAATATTATCTAGGAGTTTAGTAGCTTCTCCTAATGTGATTTCCATAAAAGTACCTCCCGCGGCGGAATCTAAAAGATTGCTAGATGCAAAATTCAATCCGGCATAAATTTTTTGTATGATCATTCATAAACTTAAACCGTGACTAGGGAAATTTCTTATCATCAATTTCATCCTCTCCTAAGATTGTGCAACATGTTCATGATCTAGTTGCTTAAAATTTATTATATCATTCCTAAGGGAGGATGATCTTAGCGGGAGGAAAATATTTGGAAATAAAAGCATATTTACACTTATTCCATGAATCAATACTATTTTTAGGCAAAGATGAAAACCAAGTTTTAGCACGATCTCGTAGTGAGAACGAAAATAACTTCAATTTAACAATATCATTATCCACATCTTTTTACTTTTGCATATCTCATAATTCAACGAAAGTGTTTAGATGGGATGAAGCATCTTCATTAGGACTACCGGAAAATTGTTCTTTCATAACAAGATTCAACAAAGCGGCATTAATTTCATAAGATTCCGCACCAGTGGCAGGAGCAATCGGAGTACTAATAAAATCATTATTATTAATATTGAAAAAATCACACAACTTGGTATTTTCTTGATACATCGTGACAAAGTAAGCAATCTAGCACACAAGCAAACAAAAAGCAATTGAAAAGATGAATGAAAAGAAGGCGAATAAAATGGCAAATATTTTTGTGTTTTTCTGAAAACATTTTAGAAGTGGGGAAGATGAAAATGAGAGGCAAATGGCGAATAATGTAATGCAAGAGATGAGAGTTTATGATGGGTACTTGGTAGGCTTGATGTAGAACCTCCCCGGCAATGGTGCCAGAAATTCTTCCTGCTACTTCTTGAGCTTGTGTTGGTTTTTCCCTTGAAGAGGAAATGGTGATGCAACAAAGTAGAGATAAGTATTTCCCTCAGTTTGAGAACCAAGGTATCAATCCAGTAGGAGGAATACACAAGTCTCCAATGATAGCACCTACACAAACAAACAAATACTAGCACCCAACGTGATAAAGGGGTTGTTAATCCCTTCACGGTTATTTGCAAGGATGAGATCTGATAGAGATAGGTATAAAAGATAAATAAAAGTGCAAAAGTAAATAAATTGTAGTAAGGTATTTTTGTATTTTTTGTTTTATAGATCTGAAAATAATATGATAAAAATAGACCCGGGGGCCATAGTTTTCACTAGAGGATTCTCTCTTGAAAGAACGCATACGGTGGGTAAACAAATTACTGTTGAGCAATTGATAGAAAAGCGCATAGTTATGACGATATCTAAGGCAATGATCATGAATATATGCATCACGTCCGTGGCAAGTAGACGGACTCTTGCCTGCATCTATTATTATTACTCCACACACCGACCGCTATCCAGCATGCATCTAGTGTATTAAGTTAACAAGAACGGAGTAATGCCTTAAGCAAGATGACATGATGTAGAGGGATATATCCAATCAATATGGTAAAAACCCCATCTTTTTATCCTTAATGGCAACAATACGAATACATGCCTCGCTACCCCTTTTGTCACTGGGTGAGGACACCGCAAGATTGAACCGAAAACAAAGCACCTCTCCCATTGCAAGATAGATCAATCTAGTCGGCCAAACCAAATAAATAGATCAGAGAGAAATACAAAGCTATCTTAATCATGCATAAAAGAGTTCAGAGAAGACTCAAATAATATTCATAGATAATTTGATCATAAATTCACAATTCATCGGATCTCAACGAACGCACCGTAAAAGAAGATTACAGCGAATAGAACTCCGAGAACATCGAGGAGAACATTGTATTGCAGATCAAAGAGAGAGAAGAAGCCATCTAGCTATGGACTCGTAGGTTTGTGGTAAACTACTCACACATCATCGGAAGGGTATCAAGGTTGGTGTAGAGGCCCTCCGTGATCGAATCCCCTCCAGCAAAGTACCAGAAAAGGCCCCAAGATGGGATCTCACGAGAACAGAAGCTTGCGGCGGAGGAAAAGTATTTTTGGTGTGCCTTCTGGTGTACGGGGAATATTTGGGTATTTATGGAGCTGAGATTAGGGTTAGAGGGGTCCCGAGGGGCCCACAAGCTTGAGGGGTGTGCCGCCCCTTGGGGCGCACCCTGTGAGCTTGTGGCCCTCTCGTGGCTCCTCTCGCCTCCTCCCGAAGCTTCGTGGGTGTCTTCTTGTCCAAGAAAAATCGTCAAAAAGTTTCATTCCGTTTGGACTCTGCTTGGTATTGATTTTCTGTAAAAGACAAAAACAAGGAAAAAAATAGCAACTGGCACTGGGCACTAGGTTAATAGGTTAGTCCCAAAAAATGATATAAAATAGCATAATAATGCATATAAAACATCCAAGATGGATAATATAATAGCATGGAACAATAAAAAATTATAGACACGTTGGAGACGTATCAGTAATCATGGCCGAGGTTGACACCTCGGCCACACAGGGCCAAGGGGAGGCAATCCCCGAGGTCCCCAAGGAAGGGCTAAACCAGACAGCGGCTCAGCTTGAACTGTCTCTAACGCCAACGCCAATGCCGGAGACCCTCGGTCCCAGCACTTCGTTGGTGGGCACAGAGGTCGTGTCTCCCCCGCGTCCCGCCCCAGGGCGGGCCACTGCGGGATGGGTGGAAGAGTTGGAGGTAGCCTTAACAGGCTCCTCCATTGCAGAAGAGTGTCGTGTCGTGATTGGCATGGCATTGCAGGGCTTCCGGTCCACGGAGGCCGGAATGCGCGAGGTCTTCAACGGCCTCGTCAAGAGCTTTGAGGTGCGTTTTCTTGTATTAAGAGTAACCTCTCTATATAGAATAGCTCATAAAAATGAGCTTTTTGTCCGAGGACTTTTATGCTTATATCGTGGCGTAGCACTTATAATAGCATAGCTAGCCAGTAGCGCCCGAACCTAAAGCTGCTTTTAAGAAACAAGCTTTGGGGTCGAAGTATATTATCATGCCATGCAGAATAGTAGCCCCCAAGACCCTGGCTGGTCTTCAGAAAAGGATGGGCCAGGGGATTGAATTCGAAAGCAGGGACCAAGGTGTTGGGTACATGTTGCAGGTATCGACCTCGGCTCCGAGCTCCGCCTCTGAGGAGATAGCGGAGATGAAGAAGCAGATCGAGCTGTCTCAAGGTGAACTTCAGATTTTGTAGGTTATCAAATTGAATTTGAAAGTGCGCTTAAAAATGTTTAGTGCTGACGCCGAGCTGTTTTTCATCACAGTTGTTACAATGGAGCTTTAGGCGCTCAAGGCCGAGCTGGCAAAAGCTCGGCACGAGGCCAAGCAGTAGGAAACTGTGGCTACCAAGGCCAAGAAGGGGCCGGCCGCCGAGAAGGCGGAGAGAGGCAAGGACCAAGCGCGCGTCCTGGAGGTGGAGGAGGCCTTGAAGGGCGTGTACTAGGAGTGTGACGCCCTTCAAAACAAGCAGAAGGCAGCGGTCGAGGAGCTCGAGAAGCTGTGCCTGGCGCACGCCAAGGTCTAGACCTAGGCCCGGGGCAACCACGGAGTGCACCAGCAAGTGAGGCAGATCATTGCCGGTAAGCCATTGTTACTTAAATGTGTTTTTTGGCAGCAAGGGGTTCGTCGAGCTCACCCAGTTGCGGCGATCCACAGAGACCTTCGTGAATCTCCCAAGGAGTGTGGCGAACACTGGCATCTACTTCGGCGCGGGGGAGGGCATGCTACAGAGAGAGCGTTCTGGCACCAATTCCAGGCGCCCTCCCATTGGGAGTTACCGAATCATCAAATGAAGCAACTAATGGACCTCCTCCGCATGGCGAATCCGGTGCTCCAAGACCTTTGTGTCAACCATTGGCCCCCGAAGGCACTGCCGACCAGCCTCTTTGGGTTCCTGGCCTGGCTACAGAAGGTCGTTCCTCAATTGGTGCGCTGGAAGCGGTCGGCGTGCCTGGAGGGTGCCAGCGGGCGTACTCCCGTGTAAGGACCCACTATTCACCTGTCAATGTGGCAGATGTGGCTACGGGACCTCATGAGTGGAAGAACTGGACCGTGGAGCAGTACCTTGCCGAGGTGGTGGAGGAAGCCTGGATCACCGAGGCCGAGTGTCCGAAGGACACTTTGTATTTTTAGATAGTACTTCAGAATGCCAAAGTGTAGTGGATGTAAAAAACTTCCTTTTGTTTGAAATAAATTCGGCTTTATATTCTGACATATGTTAATATTTTTTTACTCCTGTGTGACCGTGTTAAATTGAAAGTGACTAGTCGTCGGCTTCTGCCCCTTTGTGTAATATACAAAGAGTGTTTCATAGGCAACCACAACCCTTAGCCGATGTCTCGATTCCCGGAGGCGGTCCATGCACATAGAAACAAGGCAATCAGACTATTGTGGTTTTATAGCTTTCACTTAGTCATAGGAGCTTGACTGTGAGGGCGGATGACGAGCCCCCTGTATTTGAAGTGGTTGGCTGTGTAGCCGAGGTTTAAGCCACTAACCACCTCGGCTGGTTTGATAAAGAGCCCTTCGTTTAATACACGTTATCTCGAATGATAAATTGCTTGACACTGTCATTGGATGGCCGACCAATTAATGCTTACCCAGACAGTCAGTTTTCGGCTTTCTTCACTGAGGCACTTTGCCATTCGAGCTGGCCGCGCAATCGCAGTGGTTCTGTGATACGTCTCCAACGTATCTATAATTTTTTGTTGTTCCATGCTATTATAGTATCAATCTTGGATGTTTTATATGCAATTATATATCATTTTTTGGGACTAACCTATTAACCTAGTGCCCAGTGTCAGTTGCTGTTTTTTGCCTGTTTTTGGTTTTTCAGGAAATCAATATTAAACAGAGTCCAAAGGATAAAAAACTTTGGATTACTTTTTTCTGGACCAGAAGAGTCCCTAGAAGGTTCGGGAGAAGACCTGAGGAGCCACGAGGGAGTGATAAGCTCGGGAGGCGCGCCCCAGGGGGGGCAGGCTTGTGGGGCCCTCGTGGCACCTCTTGACCTAATTCCACCTCTATAAATTCTCAAATATTCCCCTGACATCAGAGAGCCACCCAAAATACTTTTTCCGCTGTCGCAAGCATCTGTTCCCACGAGATCCCATCTGGAGGCCTTCTCCGGTACTATGCCGGAGGGGGAATCGATCACGGAGGGGCTCTACATCAACCTTGCTGCCCTTCCGATGATGCATGAGTAGTTTACCTCAGACCTACGGGTCCATAGCTAGTAGCTAGATGGCTTCTTCTCTCTCTTTGATCTTCAATACAATGTTGTCCTCGATGTTCTTGGAGATCTATTCGATGTAATGACTTTTTGCGTGTGTTTGTTGGGATCTGATGAATTGTGACTTTATGATCAGATCTATCCATGAATATTATTTGAGTTTTCTCTGAACTCTTTTATGCATGATTATTATAGCTTTGTATTTCTCTCTGATCTATTGATTTGGTTTGGCCAACTATATTGATTTTTCTTGCAAAGCGAGAGGTGCTTTGTGATGGGTTCGATCTTGCGGTGCTTAATCCCAGTGACAGAAGGGGATATGACATGTATTTGTATTGTTGTCATTAAGGGTAAAAAGATGGGGTTTATTCGTACGTGAGTTTTCTTGGTCTACATCATGTCATCTTGCTTAAGGCATTACCCCGTACTTTATGAACTTAATATTGTAGATGCATGCTGGATAGCTGTCGATGCGTGGAGTAATTGTAGTAGATGCAGAATCATTTCGGTCTACTTGTCTCGGAGGTGATGCCTATATACATGATCATTGCCTTGGATATCATCATAATTATCCGCTTCTCTATCAATTGCCCAATAGTAATTTGTTCACCCACCGTATGCTATTTTCAAGAGAGAAGCCTCTAGTGAAAACTATGGCCCACGGGTCTATTTTCTATCATATTTAAACCAAAAATACCTTGCTGCAATTTTCCTTTATTTATTTTAGTTTGTATTTTTGTTCGATCTATCTATCTATCACCATACAATTTAATCTTGCAAGTAACCACCGAGGGATTGACAACCCCTAGTTCGCGTTGGGTGCAATGATTTGTTATCTTGTGTGTAGGTACTGCTAACGAGGTGTTGCGTGGTTCTCCTACTGGATTGGTAACCTTGGTTCTTAACTGAGGGAAATACTTATCTCTAGTGTACTGCATCATCCTCTCCTCTTCGAGGAAATCCAACGCAGCTCACAAGTAGCATTCTCCCTTTACACCCTTAGCCGAATTGATCGGAAACATAAGGGGTGAGCACAAGAGCCGGGCAACCCAACTATTGACCAAAATCTAGGTTTGAAATTGGTGCATATAACGCAATATCTGAGACGCCGAATAGAGACTTCGGACTTGTATTTTGGGGCATGAGATTAAAAGTGAAGCGCTTTGTAAACAACAGTTATATCATAAAAGTATTCTTTTGGCTCGAAGGCAGTGGTTATAAGGAAATGCTGAAAAACCTTAAGGGGTGCAATTTCTTTATTTAATATTGTCAAACCGTGTATGCCGAGCTTTGACAAAAGGAACTTTGTATAAGATACAATATAAAAAGAAGGAAAAGAAGGAGTAAAATAAAACAGGGCGGACTTGTCGTCGGGTTTATTAGCCCGAGCTGCTTCCGGCCGCACGTCTGCGTCTCCATGCTGTTGACCAGCTCGTCTTCGCTGATAGCAAAGTTGATATGGGCTATCTGCAACCTCAGCTGTTAACTCACTTGATGCTTTTGTCGGTCGAGTACTTTAAAGAGGTGTGCAGGTGCCGTTTGGATGGTTGAAGCCATATCGACATGCCACTCTTAGGTGAGTCTTTTACAGAACCCTGCCGGTATGCAAGTCCGAAGTGTGTCGTTGCTCGGTCGAGCTGACCATGACATTTCCTTTGTTTTGGCACCTCGGTTGTCCAAGGAATTTTTAGCGCAAAGTTATGCACCTTGGGAACGCGGTGCCCTTCCCAGGGGAGGTGCACAAGGAGCCCGTACCCCTATTTGGGGTGGGGGAATGCCTGACCGAGGTTGGCTGGTGTGGCCCGCGTACGCTTTGATGAGCTGGGCATTTGCTTACTTGCACAAGCTGACTCCTCGGATGCCTGCACCTCGGCTGTGAAAGTCGTGGTCTGCTCCTCCGTTCCGAGGGTGCGTTCGGTGTTGCCATTGACTGTAATTACACCATTTGGTTCCGACATTTTCAGCTTTAAGTATGCGTAATGCGGTACTGCATTAAAGCGAGCAAATGCGGTGCACCCTAGCAGCGCGTGGTATCTGCTCCGGAAGGGGACAATATCAAAGATTAACTCTTCGCTCCTGAAGTTCTCGGGTAACCCGAAGACTACCTCCAGCGTGATTGTTCCCGTGCAACAAGCTTTGACACCTGGTATGATACCTTTAAAGGTAGTGGTGCTAGGCTTGATCCAAGATGAGTCGATGCCCATCTTCCTGATCGTATCCGCGTAAATTAAATTGAGGTTTCTGCCTTCGTCCATGAGAACGCGCGTCAGATGGAATCCATCAACGATCGGGTCAGGACCAGAGCGGCCGTTCCGCCATGCCTAATGCTGATCAGATGGTCATACCTGTCAAATGTGATCGGGTAAGCCGACCACGGATTAAACTTTGGGGCAACAGGCCCCCACGTGGAGATGTCCCGAAATGCTCGTTTCCTCTCCTTTTTAGGGATGTGGGTGGCGTAAATCGTGTTTACGTCCTTCACCTCATGAGGAAACTGCTTCTGGCCTCCATTATTGGGCCGCCGAGGTTCACCCTCATCTTCACTTCGAGATTGGGCTTTGGTTTGGCCCTCCATCGCCATCTTTCCAGCTTGCTTGAAGACCCAACAATTCCGGTTGGCATGGTTTGCTAGTTTGTCCGAGGTGCCGTGAATTTGGCACGGTCTATCGAGGATCTTGTCTAGCTGGTCGGGTCCATCTTTGTTCCCTTTAAAGGGCTTCCTTTTTTGCCCGGATCTAGGTCCATTGAACCCTGCATTTACTGTGGCATCCTCGGTGCCGCTCCCGCATTTTTGTGCATGCGCTTGTTTTGTTGCGTCTGGGCTTGCCATTGGCGTCGCGAGCCTCCGAGGTGCCAACCTCGCCATTGTGAGTACCGCAGGCCAATCAACTGTCATCTCCCGCATAGAAGTGGGTCGTAAGTGAGGTGAGGGCCGCCATGGTCCTCGGCTTATCCTGCCCGAGCTAGCAGGCAAGCCATTTATCTCAGATGTTCTGCTTAAATGCCGCAATGGCCTCGGCGTCGGGGCAGTCGATAATCTGGTTCTTTTTGGTAAGGAATCGATTCTAGAATTTCCGAGCTGACTCACCCGGTTGTTGAAGGACGTGGTTGAGGTCGTCGGCATCCGGAGGTTGGATATAAGTGCCTTGGAAATTTTCCCTAAAGGCGTCCTCGAGTGTTTCCCAGCTCCCGATGGAATGCGGAGGCGGGCTATTCAGCCAATGCCTCGCCGGCCCCTTTAACTTGAGCGGCAAATATTTGATAGCATGGAGGTCATCTCCATTGGCCGTATGTATACGGAGAAGGAAATCCTCGATCCACACAACTGGATCAGTTGTGCCATCGTACGATTCTATGTTAATGGGTTTAAACCCGTCCAGGGACTGGTGTTCTAGCACCCTATCTGTAAAACAGATTGGGTGATCGGGGCCTCGGATCCAAGCGGTGTTGCGTCGGATGTCGGGAGTTTTCCATGTGTAGGCTTGATCACAAGCTCAGTCGTTTCTGTCCAACCAGGCTTCATAGCCGTCGAGCCTTGCGGGCGCACGCCTTCTTGAGCCATAAATGTACCGAGGTGGCTCCCAGTTTGCCTCTATCTGGCGTCGAGCATCATGAGGCTCCAAGTAATCAACAGGGTCCTTGCCATGATGACATGGGGCTCTTTGGGTGTGGAAATTTTCTTGCACTGGCCAGTCGCGCCCTCTAGGGGGTTGGTCGGGTTGATCCGCCTGTTCGCGTGTTAAAGGCACGTCGTTAGTTAGTTCTTCATCGAACTCGGGCAGCAAATGCCTGCGCGGAGAAGATTTAGGCGCGCTACAGCACCGCTCTTTGAGATCTTGCTCGACCGAGAGTATTTCGACCCACTTGTCGTTCAATGCATCCTCATTTGCTTGCAGTTGCTACAGCTTCCGTTTCATACTTCGGGCAGTGGCCATGAGGCGTCGCTGAAAGCGTTCTTGCTCAAAGGGGTCGGGGACTATATAGTCCTCGGTACCAAGGCTCTCATCTTCCTTGTATTCAGGTAAGTAGTTTTCGTCAGCCCATTCAAAGAGGTCGTCGGGATCCACGTCCTCGGGGATTCCTTCGGGGCTGGCATGTCGCTTTGGGGAGGCTTGAAAATCCTCTCCGAGATTGCCAGCCTTGTCGGCTGCCGCACTGCCATCATCGGCAGTGGCGTTGTTCCCGCTATGGTCCCCATTGGTGCCCCATCCGCGTCTTCACCGACTTCTTGGAGGGTTTTTGGGAGTATCAACCATGTACAAATCGTAAGTAGATGTTGCCGTCCACTTGCCGGTGTTTACCAGTGGTGAAGTGGTTTCTGTGGGGCCGTCGACATCCTCATCCATGTCGGTAGACTCGTCATAGTCTAACATGTCGGTTAAATCATCGATCGTGGTGACTAGGTCGGTGGTGGGTAGGACATAAATTTCCCGGTCGTCGACTTTAAGTCCGATCTTATAATAGACTGAGGTCCGGCCGTCCGAGATTGATAAGCTCTAGATGTGATCAAGCATCTCATTTAAGTGATATAGCTCCTTGGGATTCATGGCCTAGCAATAAGCCAGGCTGACTTGAAGTATGACTGGTGGGTCACTTGACGCGCTCTCAACCTTGTATGGAGCTGGGGTTGATTCCGGATCTGGTATGGGGGTTGTTTCTAAACCCGACGTAGAATTTGAAGCCGGGTCCAGACCAACGTCGGGGCTTGACGTACAACGGGGTCGTCTGAGGCAGGGGTGATTGATTTCTCCGCGTGGCCTGGCGCTGCCGAGGAGCCTAATCCGACGTCCTCATGGGAGATCAGTTACGGAGTCGAGCCCCTGATGTCTGAAAAGCCCTCGATCCGGCCAGGCATCCAGCCTATCATAAAGAGCTCACCGCGGGAATCCGCGGTGTATTCTAAGCCTCCAAAAGTCACGATCTGATCCAGGGCGTAGTCCTCGATGGAACCCAGATGGCCCATCGAGTCGGCGCAGAAGACCATGCTGCCTAACACAAAAAGTTGGCCGGGGACGTATACATTCCCATAGCCGGTGCCGCAGTTAATCTGCAGATGAGCCATCAATCCTTCTGTTGATCTCTCAGCGGAACTCTCAATGAAAGCACCAGTGTCGGTGTCAAAACCGACAGACCTCAGGGTAGGGGGTCCCGAGCTGCGAATCTCGGTTTGGTGGTAACGTGAACGAAGGAGACGATGTTTACGTAGGTTCGGGCCCTCTTAATGGAGGTAAAACCCTACGTCCTGCTCTTGTTTATATTGATGATGATGTACCGAGTACATTGATCTACCTCAAGATCTTAAGTTGCATTCTAACGCTAAGGCTAGGTGAATGTAATTGTGATTCAGTCCCCTCTACATGCTAAACCCACCGACTTATATACACGCCAGGTAGGGATCTAGGGTTACATAGTGGGTATCTGATAACCCACAAGTATAGGGGATCGCAACAGTTTTCGAGGGTAGAGTATTTAACCCAAATTTATTGATTCAACAAAAGGGGAGCCAAAGAATATTTGCAAGTATTAGCAGTTGAGTTGTCAATTCAACCACACCTAGAGAATATCTGCAGCAGAGTGATCAGTAGCACAGTATGACAGTAGTATGTTAGTTTGATAGCAGTGATAATAGTAGCAACAGTAATGGTAATAGCAGTAACGGTAGTTTTGTAGCAGTTGTGAGAGCAGCAACAACAGTAGTAACTTAGCAAAGATCAATATGTGAAAAGCACGTAGGCATTGGATCGGTGATGGATAATTATGTTGGATAACATACATGATGTAACAGTTATAACCTAGGACGACACAGAACTAGCTCCAATTCATCAAGGTAATGTAGGCATGTATTCGTATATAGTCATATGTGCTTATAATAAGAACTTGCATGACATATTTTGTCCTACCCTCCCATGGCAGCGGGGTCCATAAGGAAACTAAGGGATATTAAGGCCTCCTTTTAATATAGAATCGGAGCAGAGCATTAGCACATAGTGAATACATGAACTCCTCAAACTACGGTAATCATCGGAAAGAATCCCAATTATTGTCACCTTGGGGTATGCGGATCATAACACATAATAGGTGCCTATAACTTGCAAGATTGGATCAAGAACACAAATATATTCATGAAAACATAAAGGTTTAAGATCTGAAATCATGGCACTCGGGCCCTAGTGATAAGCATTAAGCATAGAAAAGTCATAGCAACATCAATCTCAGAACATAGTGGATACTATGGATCAAGCCCTAACAAAACTAACTCGATTACATGATAAATCTCATCCAACCCATCACCGTCCAGCAAGCCTACGAAGAAATTACTCACTCCTGGTAGTGAGCATCATGAAATTGGTGATGGAGGAAGGTTGATGATGACGACGGCGTCGAATCCCCCTCTCTGGAGCCCCGAATGGACTCCAGATAAGCCCTCCTGATGAAGAACAGGGGGTAGCGGCGGCTTCGTATCGTAAAACGTGATGATTCCTTCTCTCTGGTATTTTTCTTGGCAAATAGGTACATATGGAATTGGTGTTAGGGTTGCCGGGGCTGCCATGGGCCCACAAGCCTGAGGGCGCGCCCCCTGGGCTTGTGGCTCCTTGGTGGACCTCCTGTGGTAATTTCTTCCACCAATATTTTTTTTATATTCTGAAATAATTCTCCGTAAATTTTCAGCTCAATCCGAAAACTTTTATTTCTGCACAAAAACAACACCATGGCAATTCTGCTGAAAATAGCATCAGTGCGGGTTAGTTCCATTCAAATCATGCAAATTAGAGTCCAAAACAAGAGCAAAAGTGCTTGGAAAAGTAGATACGTTTGGGACGTATCAATTCCTCCAAGCTTAACTCATTGCTTGTCCTCAAACAATTCAGTTGACAAACTAAAAGTGATAAAGAAAAACTTTGACAAACTCTTTTTGTTCTTGTTATTGTATATATACTTAAGTAATACTCAGGTTTTCAGCAAATATTATGAACTAACCATATTCATGATAACATTTAGGTCTCACATTTACTCATACCACTGACATAACCACCTAGCAAGAAATAATAAGATATCTCGGATGCCAATAATTTGTCAAAACAATCATGATATAATATGATAACATGGTATCTCACTAGCCCTTTCTGAGACAGCAAAACATAAATGCAGAGCACCTCTAAAGTTCAAGCAGCGACTAAACATTGTAATTCATGGTACAAAAGATCCAGTTATGTCACACTCAACATTAACTATACTCAATGCATAAGAATGACAATAGTGCTCCCCACCTAGTGCTTAAATGAGAGGGTGATGACTCAATAATAGAAGTAAGATAACATAAAAGTAAATGGATAGGCCCTTCGCAGAGGGAAGCAGAGATTTGCAGAGGTGCCAGAGCTCGAAGCTTAAAACAAAGATGAATATAATTTGGGGAGGTATGCCTTTCCTGTCAACATCATGACCGAGTGTTTTCAATATCATCCATGCTAAACAAATTAGCGGCAGTTCCCAAGTGGAAAACGTAAATTTTACTCCCCCTCCGCCAACAAACACAAGCCATGGCTAGCCGAATCCTTGGGTGCCCTCCATACTTACAACTTTTCGGGCGAGTTTGTTTCATTATTTTGCGATTTGGTCATGGGACTAGGCATACCGATTACTAGCCCCTCTCGTGTAAAGACAAGTGAATAAACACTCATCATGAGAATAACCCGCTTAGCATGGACGGTACTAACCACCCCCTCTCGCTTCATGTGTGGTACATGCACACAAAACAGATGTTTATTTGAATGTTTAGAGGTGGCACATGCAAATTTACTTGGAACGGCAGGGTAGTACCGTATAGAGGTAGATATAGTGGACTCATCTGGAACAACTTTGGGTTTAAGGATTTGGATGCACAAGTAGTATTCCCACTTAGTATAGGCGAAGGCTAGCAAATAGATTGAGAAGCGACCAGCTAGAGAGCAAAAACGGTCATAAACATGCATTGAGAATAATTAACATTGAATACAAGCATGAGTAGGATATCAAACACCATGAACATAAATATCGTGGAGGCTATGTTGGTTTTGAATCAAATACATGTGTGAACATGTGCCAAGTCAAGCCACTCGAATCATTCAGAGGGGAATACCATACTATCATACTACATCATAACCATTTTAATGCATGTTGACACTAAAGATAAATCATTATCCACTCCTAGCTACTTAAGCATGGCATGAGCAACTATAATCTCTAATTGTCATCACAAACATGTTTACTCATAATAATACTGAATCAAGAGCGATGAGCTAAACATATTTACAAAAACAAAAACAAGAGGAGTTCGTACCAGCCTTTCTTCATCTTAATCACTTCATTGAATCATCGTCATTATTGCCTTTCACTTGCACGACCGAATGATATGAAATAATAATAGTGCAATTGTGCCATGGAGAAAGCTGGAATCTGCAAACATTTTATTCAAAAGAGAAGACAAGATTATATGGGCTCTTTGTTAGATCAACATAATGCATATGAGAGCCACTCAACATGTTCATTGTGGTCTTCTCCTCACTACAACCCAAAGAAAAGAAAAGAAATTCAGAGAAACATACTGAAATATTTTTGGAGTTTTTGTTTTTCTTGAAGAAAGCAAATTAAAAGAAGGAAAGAAAAATGAAAACGAGAAAAACTATTTACACGGGAGAGCTCCCAACAAGTAAAAAGAAGAACGAGAATTCTTTTTGGTTTTTCTTTTTATTACTACAAACTACTGAACAAGAAAGAAAAGCCAAAAAGACACTAGAAATGTTTTTGGATTTTTGAAGTTTTTCAAACACACAAGAAGAAATCGAAAACAAAACTAACATGATATACAATGAAAAAGGATGAACACCGACAACTGGAATGAAATGTGTGGTACATGAATGTAATGTCAGTGAGAAATATGTACTCCCCTAAGCTTAGGTTTTTGGCCTAAGTTAGTCTACGGCCACGGCTCGAAGTATCCCTCAGGATAGTACTGAGGCTCATCGGGGTTCCACTGATAAACAGGGTCCCGCGGATCCCACTAGTAGACAGGCTCTACGGCCGCCTCAGGCTCAGGTGCTGTCTCTGGCTCAACCACTTGGGGTGGCTCCACGCCCCAATAAGCATAAATGTCCGCGGGTATGATAGTGTACCTGCCTGAAGAAAGATCAAACAAAGAAGGAGCAGGCAGGGTAATAGTCTCACGAGTGCCCTGACTAAATACTAAGTTATAACAGAATCGCGTCTTGCCTCCATCAATAAAGTCATGCCCAACCATGCTAGCATAATCTAGGTGTATCATAGGTAAGAGCCTCTCCTCTGTCTCCTCGTGCCTAATAGGTATCTCAAAATGTTTAGCGAGGCGAGAAGCATAAATACCACCATAGATCACTCCCTTCAAGCAGTTAGTGTGTAACCATCGAGCAATCATAGCACCCAAACTGAAGGTCCTATCACTGTAAAGAGCATGGTGCAAAATAGCAAGGTCTGGAGAGCCAAGTGTCCCACGTCCAGTCAAACACCTCCTGGCAAATAATGAATAATAGCGCAACACAGGGAAATGTAAACTAGCAACTCTAGCCTCAGAGACTCCTCTCGTCTCCCCAACAGTGACTCTATAGGGCTGCCCTCAGGTGGAATCAAACAAACCTCGCAAAACTCATCTAGTGTCATCTCTCTAGGAACATCATATAAGTTGAATGTGACAGTGGGTGGTTCCGCCCTAGAGTGAAAATGGAAACTTTGCACAAAAGTATTTGTGAGGAGAAGGTACTGGTCACACTTATCTTCGAGGAAGGGAAGAATGCCGGCGTTTTTCGCCAACTGGTAGAAGTCATCAAGAATTCTTGTATCCCTCAAGAAAGTGTTGCATGACAATTAGCACGGCCGCACTTCAGCAATTTAGGAAGGTGATATTTGGGTTTCAGAGCTTCCTTAGGGTTCCGTCTTGAGGATCCTCTTAACATCCACTTGAGCATTTTCTTTTTCTGAAAATTTCTGAATTTTTTAGTGACTCAAAATAAAAGTAAACCGAACACAACAAAACTGATAGCAACTACTCCCATAAGCATCTAGAGGTTGTATCATGCATCAAAACTACTTTGGACCATAAGAATTTGACATGCAAGCTCAAGAACAAGGTCACCACAGCAGCAAAAAAATTCAATATATAAAGCACTAGAACAAAAACTAATTGGACCATTAGAGGAGTCACATACCGAAGAACAATCTCCCAAAACAGTTTTGAAATGGAGTTCCGAGCAAGGAGATCAAAATTTGTAGTTAAATGAGCAAAAACACGGGTTTGAACAAGCAAGTGATTTTTTCTGGAGGAAGAAGAAGGGAGTGGGTGGCTGGGATAAGTGAGTGGGTCCCTGTGGGACCCACAAGCCCACATGGCGCGCCCTGGGGGTGGCGCGTCCTGTGAGCTTGTGGCTCACAGGTGCACCCCCTGGGGTGTGTTCTGTGCCAAAAATTCTTAAATATTCTACAAAAATCATACTAAATTTCCAGGGCATTCTGAGAACTTTTATTTTCTGGTGATTTTTTATTGCACGGAAAATTCAGAAAATAGGAAAATCATGGCATTTCTACTTTATTAACTTAGAATAACTGAGAGTAAATAAGGGGTACAGTAAGTTGTGCTTACTAAATTCATCGACCACAAGCCCCTAAAAAAGAATCCATTAATAAGGTTAATCAAGTCTTATTAACAAACTGTTTTCGAATGACATGAAACCAAAGAATCTTCGTATAACACTAGGTTACCTCAATGGGGATATGCATCTCCTCAATAATAAGAGTTTCATATTTCTTCTTGGCAGTGGGAAGAGAGAGTTTAAAACTTCCAATAGTCATTGTTGGAGCTTTTTCAATAACATTAATACCATTCACTTGAAATTGCTTCTTCGGAAAGTGTACCGTGTGCTCATTACCATTGATATGAAAAGTGACCTTGCTTTTTCTTGCAATAAATAACGGCCCCTGCAGTATTCAAGAAGGGTCTACCAAGGATAATCGACATGTTGTCGTCCTCGGGCATATCAAGTATAACAAAGTCTGTCAAGGTAGTAACATTTACAACTACAACGGGCACATCCTCACAAATACCGATAGGTATAGCAGTAGATTTATTATCCATTTGCAATGATATTTCAGTAGGTGTGAGTTTATTCAAATCAAGTATTCCAGATAAAGAAAAAGTCATAACACTAACATCGGCTCCTAAATCACACAAAGCAGTTTTGACATAACTTCATTTAATGGAGCATGCACTACTGTGGATGCTGCTAACGTGACACTACAATCAGAGACCCTTCATTGAAACTGTGTGCGATGCATTAATCGCAAACGGTGATGTAAAAAACCCATCAAAAGAGATGCAAAACATTTGCGATGGCGGATACATCAAACACGGTTCAGATTTTAGTTGCGTGTGCGATGAAGGGTATACAGTTCACTCAAATGAACTGTTTGCGATGAGCTTAACAACAGTAATGGGCAGCCAGATGAAGGTGTGTGCGATATACGACATACAGTTCACCCCGATGAACTGTTTGTGATGAGAAAAGACAACAGCAAACGGTCAGCCAGATCAAGGTGTGTGCGATATACGGCATACAGTTCACTCGGATGAACTGTTTTCGATTAGGCAACACAACAGAAACGGTTAGCCAGATCAAGGTGTGTGTGATAGAGGGCATACAGTTCATTCCGATGAATTGTTTGCGTTCAGCCAAGAGAATAGAAACAGTTCAACTTAACAAGATCTGTGTGATACGCGACAAACAGGTCCGTTATCAGAAATTTGTGCGAAGACCGATAATAACACAGGTGATTGCTGCTAATAAGCCGTGTGTGTTGTGGGAAAATGCTTGTTGGTATACAATTGTCAGCGATTGATGAAATCACCACTGACGGGTTCCCTAGTATGGTCCGTGTGCGATGTCATTGCACACAGAACAACAGCATATGTACTTATAACTTATAAGGACTTGATTCCATAAATAGATTGAACATCCAATTATATAGGTGGTTAGTACACACATGACCTTTGCACACACCAAAGTATGTTCCAAAATGCCTAGAAAACTCAAATAATGTATAAAAAGGGAAAACAAACCCGGAATAATTTCATATTTTTAGGATGACGCTCCTATAGTTGCACGTTGCCTCTGTAAAATAAATCAAGGCGGGAACATACAGTGTATGTCGTTTCGCACACATAGGTGACAAGTTCCCTCTCAGAACCATGAGCCTTTTGAGAGATGCTCTGGTTTGTAAGAAGTTTATACCAAAACTTGTCCCAAATTGGACTAATTTTTTACCATAGCATGTTGGTGCCATGTCATAACACCATGCCAAGTTTCATGATTTTGAGGCGAGTTTTGGATTTACAGTAATTTTAAAACCATGTTTCTCAATGTTTACTATCGAGTCGGCACTGCCCTGGATAGGCTTTTTCTCGTGGGTCCCAAATGACAAATCCAAATCTGTCACTACCATGCAGCTTTTCTTATTAAGAATTACAGCCCATTTGGTGTGCTAGCTCAAAATAAGTTTGTGGGTGCTGGCGGGCGCTAAGAACTCGTGGGTTCTGTAATGAACAAAGATCTCAAGGATCCCGCGAGAGTGATGTTCTTTCCCTATGTTGTGAATGCTTATAATATTTATGTCTTAATTAAAGAAATGGCAAGCCATTGGCACCGTATGAAAGAAAATATGGGTCAAAGCCGAGTTGAAAAGGGCAACAATATCTAACTCCAGCTTACAAACAGTACAAAAGCACGAGGATTAATTGCTCATTAGGTTTAGACAAAATCTAGATTGAACAGGACAATGACATCTAACTCAACCAAAGTTTTCGGCAGTCACAATCAAATGGATCGGTCTGATCCATAAAATCAAGATCCTAGTACAAAAATTCTACTGCTCCATGATGACGACAAGTTGTTGTAAATAGAAGCCGAGCACGATCAGAAGCCCTTAGGTCCACCTGAAACTTCTTTTTATGCTGTTCAACATGTCCATCCATGAGAAATTTCTTGTTGAAAACCTTAATCCTCACGGACAATAGTGCCCTCGCATTCAACATGAAGAATGTGACAAAGCTAGTGTTTGCATTGTTGGATGCGTATCCTTCCAGCGTTACTGTCTTCAAACGAATGTCATGAGATCTGAGAAAATCCCGGTGCTTCTTGAACCATCGATTGGTTATACCTTTTTCTCCATGTGTTAGTGCCTAAATAGAGATGAAGATTGAAAATAGTTAATGTCTAAAAAAGATTATGTTGAAAGAGCGATAGCTGAATGATTAATTATAGTACATTATATATGGGCTTTCAATGTGCGTGAAATCATCACCTTTATATACAAATTCTCCAGACATGGAAAGCATTGCAGCAAGGCAATAATGATGTTCAGATCAAAACACCACATACTGATATAGAAGGTCTTGACAGAATCCACCACCACTGATAGGATGGACAAGCTCTTCATCGAGCATAGAACATAATATTAGCACTGAAAGTGTACTCCAAGATGATACTTAACTTATGCGCACAAATGAAATATGCAAATTACAAAAGTGTACGTGAATAACATACAGTACCTCAATAGGTGTGGAGGCAAACACCATCTTGAACCATTTAAACGGATCACGAATTGCACCCAAGGTCTCCAGTTTAGGCGCAGAGGCCACAGTTATTTGCGAAGGTTTATAACAACAATCAAGGAGCAACCTTTCAAGTGAAGGGGCATCTTCGATGATGAGCTCATGTCCTTCAAAACAAATTCCAATGCTTATAAAGTGAGGCGACTTTATTTTGAGACAAGGGATATGGATTCCATTTCCAAAAACAAGCACCAAACGCTCCAGGGCAGGGCAACTGGAGTGGATGATGCTGTGCAGTGAGGCATCCGACAGATGAACCAACACAAGCGCAAGTTTTTTCAGCAGTGGGAGTCGAAGCATTTGTACCAGATTGTCTTCTAGATGGCACCGGGTCAAGGTGGTGGTGTGGAGAGAGGAGGAAAACCATGAGATGGACATCGGTGGTGAGGGCATAGATGCAACGATTGGTGGTAACCCATCGTTGTAGTAATGGTAGAACTCAAGCTGCTAGAGTTTTTTGAGTTGACGAGATGTCAGCCTCCGGGGAGTTCAGAATCATCATCGACAGATAGCTGACGACAGTCGAGATTAAGAGGCACGACGCGCCACTAAGTGCGCCACCGAGATGCGAGGACTTGTGTGCGGCAGCCATCCTTGGTGGGGAGAAGGGAGATGATCTCCACAAGGATGGCATCCGGGAGATCGCTGATGCGGTCCGCCGGAGATTCTACTGGTTCCTCATGTCCAGGGGGCATGGCCACTTCTGGCCGTGCTGCCAGGTCCAAGATCTACATCTGGCGGCGGCGCTGGCCGGAGCCTCATCTGTGTACATACCAATCTGAAAGAAAAAAATGGTAGAAACATACATGTAGGACATTCAAAATCAATTCTCAAGATCTAGAAGACAAAAAAGGCACAAACATATATGTAGGACATTGAAAATCAATTCTCAAGATCTGGCCACAAATTAGTAGCACGCACGCTAACCCTAGTCGGATTATTAGCAAAAATCATTTGTACAGACCAAATAATTAATCACTAACCCGATACGGATACCATTCAAACAATCAATACACTACGTGCATCTAACGGATCTTAATTACTCTGATTTCATGTACTGAAAGAACATAACCATAGGATTTGTGTTCCAAAAAAATTAAAGAGGGGGGGGGGAGAAACCAGAGAAAACACATGATATGTTTGCCGCACAAATGGGTATATAAATGACTAACCGGTTTTCCGTCGGAGTCGCAGTCGTTGCCGGAGTTGCTGTTGACCTCCGGCTCCGGCTGGGAGACCTCGTCGGCGGCGACGGCAACCTCTGTGCCTAGCTTCACGCGTTGCACGGGTGCTTCACCAGCCCCGGCGTCGCCACTCCCTCCGATGGTGCGCTTCAGCGGCATCCTCATACACTCCAGAGTCCAGACGTTGGTGACCACTGTGGACCGGGGGTGCGGCCGCCTATTATGGTCGGCGGCTCGGGCGCGCCATTAATACGAACCAGTGGGAGCGAGGCGGGCGGTGGTCAAAGGCTGTCTCGCCTCCCGGTGAGCCTGCGCGGCGGACTTCTGGCATTCCTACCATCATTTCACACAGCTACTCGCACGCCTCTCGGTGACACTGCACAGCGAAAACGCCTCCCGTCAATTCACACACCTGCACGCACGCCTCCTGGTCTGCCTGCGTGGCGGACTGCTCGCATGCGTCTCGTCAACTCACGCCTGCTCGCACGGCACACGGGGCGCATGGCAGCATGCATATTTTTTGTTTTTTGATGATTCATTCTGCCGCTTTACTGCTTAACCGAAGCATGGCACGGTCTAATGCACATGGTCTGAATAAATAATCCATATGAGATATTGGTTGCTAGTTATTAACAATCTCCCGTTTGTAAGAAGATTATATCAAAACTTGTCTCAAATTTGACAAAAAAAATACAATATCACAGTCTACTGGTGTCCATATATGACACCATGATAAGTTTCATGAATTTCAACTAAGTTTTGGATTTACTGAATTTTAAAAATCAATATTCTTAATGTTTTGAAATATCTTGCATGGGGAAACATGCACCCAGGGACACACATATGATTTTGCAAACCATTTTGGTGCACATGTAGCTCAAATTTGATTTTTGCACATTAAATCCCTAGGAAATCAATCAATGTATAAAAATGGTCGAATGATCTCTGTTTTTTTTTCAAATTTAAACACGACACTCCTTTGGTCATATGTTCACTACATAAAAAGTTTGACATGCCTCAGAGTGGCTGTGGTGGTGCGGGATGTGTGTGTCTGTGTGTGTGTGTGTGGGGGGGGGGGGGGTTCAACAGTACACTACGAGTCATGAGCCTCCGTGTGGGATTATTGATCATTTTGTGAGTCATATATGCCACATCAAAGTCATGAATTGGTTATTTAAAGCATTACACAACCCTTTCATACATACATGTTAGGGCCACATGCATGCATTGGTGGTCCTCTCGGACACTCCCTCGTGCGGTTATCAGCGATGTGCCCATTCGTTAGCCCACAAAGGTTTTCAGTTTCCACCGACAACGAGAGGCATTTGACCAAAGGTGGAATTCATCTTGGCATGTGTGTTACGGTGTGGATCATGGTGAGATTCCATATCAAAGTTCGGGCACGTGCGTACACATGAGTCCCTCCCACAGGCTTGAAGTGAGGGGGTTGTGCATCATGGTGTAGTGCGTTTCCGGTTTTGCGAAGCATGTGCCACGTCAAAGTTGTGCATTGGGTATTCAAACATCACATAACACACGGGCACGTGCATGCGGCGGTTGTCCTATGACACTCACTCGTGTGTGACTCTCTCTATGGGCCCGCGAGGTCGTCGTCGATCAGTTCAACGTACATCGAGAGAGATGTTAATTTGACCAACAAGGGTGGTTCTTTTTTTGTTTGTGTTACGTATATGCACGGTAGGAGTATGTAGTACATGTCAAAGAGGGGGCAACATGAATACTCTCTCTCTCTCTCTACATATATATATATATGTGTGTGTGTGTGTGTGTACGTCATAACCTCGCTCCATGTGGGGACTTTCCGGTTCCTGAGGCAGATGCCACATCAAAGTTGTGCATTGGTATTTGATACGTCTCCAACGTATCTTTAATTTTTACTTGTTCCATGCTGTTATATTATCATTCTTGGATGTTTTACAATCATTTTATAGCAACTTTATATCATTTTTTGGGACTAACCTATTGACATAGTGCCCAGTGCCAGTTGCTATTTTTTGCTTGTTTTTTACTTCGCAGAAAATCAATACCAAACGGAGTCCAAACGCAGTGAAACTTTTTGGAGAATTTTTCTGGACCAGAAGACACCTGTTGGGCTAAAGAAGTACCAGAGTGGGGCTCCGAGGGGAGCACAACCAGCCAGGGCGCGCCTGGGGGCCCAGCCGCGCCCAGGTGGGTTGTGGCCACCTCGGAGGCCTCCCGCACCACCTCTTCGCCCTATAAATACCCAAATATTCCAAAAACCCTAGGGGAGTCAACGAAACACAATTCCAGCCGCCGCAAGTTCCAGAACCACGAGATCCAATCTAGACACCATCACGGAGGGGTTCATCATCCTCATTGGTGCCTCTCCGATGATGCGTGAGTAGTTCATTGTAGACCTACGTGTGACGCCCCCGACTCAATCGTACACTAATCATACACACAAACATGTACGATCAAGCACAGGGACTCACGGGAAGATATCACAACACAACTCTAACACAAATTAAACGGAGGTCCACAATATTACAGACCAGGGATCCGAAGATCCGAATACATAAGTCAGTCATACAAATATCATCTGAGTACAGACATAGTTAGACAAGTTTTGCCTTAAGAAGGCTAACACGAACAGCTACACTAGATCGAAAAGCGTTGGCCTCCTGCCTGGGAGCCTCCGATCCTACTCCTGGTCGGCTGGCTCAATCCAGTAGTAAGTACCCTCTGGACCCTCCTGGTAGTAAGCTCCGGTGGTGGCATCTGGCTCCTGGACTCCATCGTCTGATGTATCATCAAGGTGGGGTATGGGGAAAAGAGAAAGTAAAGCAACCGTGAGTACTCATCCGAAGTACTCAGCAAGCAAGGATCTATACTACATATGCAACATTATCAATGGAGAAAGGCTGTATAAGTGGACTGGGCTGCAGAAATGCCAGAATAGAGAGAAGGCCTAGTCCTATCGAAGACTAGCATCTTCAACATCTTCACGAGGCCATCATCTTGCAGCAGTAGAAGAGAGTAGAATAGCATTTTATTTAGCAAACATGTTGAAGTACAGCTTAAAGATCCTTCCTCGACTCCCAAGCGAGAAAGCGATCCTGAAGCTTCATTTAAGTAACAAGTATCCAGTTTAAGTAGTAGATCGGGATACACAAACTGAGCGTCCTTTACCGTAGGACCGGCTATCGATAGAAGATTCATCCCTGCAGGGGTGCACTACTGTTACCCAACACGCTCGATCAACTCTGGCCGGACACACATGCTGGGTAATGCCCGTCCTCGGAAGATCAACACGAAGCAGCGCCCTACCTAGGCTCGGCAGAGAGGTCAGCACGCCGGACTAACCTATGCACCCAGAGGTCTTGGGCCATCGCCCTGGGCACCCTGCGCGTTGCGAGACTGGCCGGGGTGCAGGCGCGACACTGAGCTCGTCAGTGAAGTATCCAGCCCAATCCCGACAATCAGCCCACATGGCGAATCGTGACGTTAGACGAGCTTTCGGGAGAAACGTACTTCACAGAGGGTCCCATAACCATTATCCCGCGTGGTGGTAGTGCGTATAGGGCACGTTGACCCACTCAGATCACACACCCAAATCCAATAGGCTCAATTAGTATCACGCGGAGACAACCAGAGTCTCTGATGCTCCGCCACAATATCACACTCGAGTGCCCTTCCGGCACACCCGACATCATAGATCCCCAGCGGGTACCCACCAGGGTGGACCCGCCTGTAACAAAGGTCAAGTAATCGTGTGGTCATAACATCAAGGGGGAAACCCGAGGAATCACCCTCGACGGATTCCACTCGATGAAATCATCAAGGTGAACGTATGAGGTATCACCCTCGAGGTTCACACTGAGGGGTCGCACGACAGAGTCGTATCGGAAGTGGAGAAGGAGGAATCACCCTCGATGACCACGACCGAACAGCTACACTGCAGAGTATTCATCAGGAGTGCGTTACGAGGTATCACCCTCGGCACTCGATAGTTACTACGCAGAGTCGTACAACTAAGGGGGTGTGAAGTGAGGTATCGGTCTCTGGTCGACGATCACGTTGATCTAGTCGTCGATGATCAAGCAGGGGCAACAAGGGTAAGGTGGTGGGGTCACTGATGGTTCACTACCAACCTATACTAAACAGTTTATCATAGGCAGGTAAGGTAGCAATGAACAGGTTACAACAGCAGGCTATGCATCAGAATAGGAGCATACATTAACAGTAGCAAAATCTAATGCAAGCAGGAGAATAGAATGGGCGATATCTGGATGCTCAAGGGGGGGGGGCTTGCCTGGTTGCTCTGGCAAGAGAGAGAGGTCGTCAACGGGCTGCTCGAAGGTAGTGTAGTCGTATCCAGGTGCAGCGTCGTCGGTCTCGGCGTCTATCGAGAGAGAAGGAGGGGGAGAGAAATAATAAATTCACGACAATAATGCAAACAATATGTATGTCATGCCTAAATGATATGCCGGGGTGTTCTACTGCCTAACTAAATGATTTAGTTAATTTAGGAATTTATTCGGATTTATTTAATTGAAGCTGGGCACTATTCTTATTCGGGTTCGTATCGGAATTCTGAGCAAGTTTCATGTATAAAGTATTTTCATCGGAGTTACGGATTATTTAATATGATTTTCTAAAGCTTTTATTAATTTCTGGAATTTAATTATTTATTTAAATTAACATTATCCGAAACAGTGTTGATGACATCAGCATGACCTCATGCTGACGTCAGCAGTCATCTGACACGTGGGTCCCACCTGTCATAGACTGTTAGGTTAATTAGTGATTAACTAACTAATTACTATTTAATTAAACTAATTAATTAAATTAGGTTAATCTAAACAGGGTTAATTAACTTAATTAATTGACTAATTAATTAATTAATTATTAATTTTAATTATATTTATTTTATTTTTATTTCTTTCTTTTTTAAAATTGTTTTTAGGGCGTGGGCCCGTTTTGTCATTGGGCCAGGGGGGAGCAGGGCCCACTGGCCAGCGGCACAGGGGCGGCGGGGCCCCACCGGTCAGTGGCACGAGGCCACGGACGCGGGCGACGGGCGCGGCGCGCATGTGCGGGCGCGGCGACGGGCAGGGGCGAGCGAGCGATGGGCGCGCATGGGAGCTGCGGTGGCCGCGACGGGCAACGCCGGCAAGGGGTGCAGGGGAGCGTGGGTAGGGGCGCAGTGGCCAACGGCGGGGCGCGGAGCAGTGGACTGTGACGGCCGGAGCAGGCGGCGCGTCGGGGCTCGGCCGGGGCGCGGCGGACGCGCGTGGATGCGAGCGAGCGGGTGCGGCTGGTGGTGGCGGGTGCGGGACACGGCCGCAGCAGGAGCGAGGCGAGGCGGGCGAGCGGGGTGCAGACACGGGAGGCAACGGCGCGCGCGGCGAGCCACGGTGACCTTGGGGACAGGAGGCAGGGGGGCCCCACATTCGGTGCTGGGAAGAGGGGCGGCGTGGCTCGGGGAGGCCGGCGAGGGAGAGTTGGGGGCGAGCAGTCCGGCGGGGAGGCCCGGTGGCGGCGACGGGGCGCGGTGTCGAGCGGCGGGGCGCGGTCGGCGCGAGCAGCGCCCGATCCAGAAATGGATCGGGGGGGAAGGGGGGAAGCGAGGGGGGGGGGGTGGAGGGTCGGTGGGGGTGGGTTAGGGTTCGGCCTGGGGAGGGCCATATAGGGAGGGGGGAGCTGGGCCGGCCTGGTGGCCGTGGCCCAGTTGGGTCGGGGGAATTTTCTCTTTTTATTTTTTTCTGTTTTGTTTTCTTTTGTCTTTTTCTTTTTATTTATCCATATCTCCTGTTTAGTAAATTGTTAGGCCTCAAAATGATTTTCGTAGAACACGGCAATTGTTCCAATAAATACTAGGCTTCCTCTACCACTGTCAAAAATTGGTTTGGAGTCAAATGGATCTCACACCACTTTTATAATAATTAAAATGCATTAATCCTAGCTGTTTTGGTAATGTTTGAGCCACCTAATTATTTTATTAATTGTTGGTTACAATTCTAGAATAGCCTCTACAATATTTGCTATTTACTGAACATTTTAGTTTCTATGTTGGACAACTTTTATTTTCCACTTTCATTTAAATTTGAATTTGACTTAGGAGTTGAAATGCAATATGATGCTAATGATGATTATGCACTATTAGGCTTGCTGACATGTCATTATCAAAAGTGATTACTGTAGCTAATGACAGGGGGTGTTACAATTCTCCTCATCTATTAAGAATTCTCGTCCCGAGAATTAAGAGGAAGACTGAAAGAAAGTGGGGTATTCTTCACGAAGACAATCCTCGCGTTCCCAAGTGGCCTCATCTTCGGAATGATTTGACCACTGAACTTTGAGGAATTTGATTGACTTTTGACAAGTCCGACGTTCAGCTTCATCAAGAACACGGATGGGATATTCTGGATAAGACAGATCTTCCCGTAATTCAAGCACTTCGTGATCCACTGCTCGAATAGGATCCTTGAAGCAGCGACAGAGTTGGGATACATGAAAGACATCATGTACTTGGGAAAGATTAGGCGGCAACTGCAATTGATATGCCACTTCTCCTCGGCGGGCAAGAATACGGAACGGGCCAATGTAGCGAGGAGCTAACTTGCCTTTGATTGCGAACCTATGAGTGCCTTTCAACGGAGTGACCCGGAGGTAAGCTTGCTCGCCAGGTTGATAGACCATTTCCTGGTGCTTTCGGTCATAGTTGCTCTTCTGACGAGACTGAGCAGTTTTCAAATGTTCACGGACAATGCGGACTTGGTCTTCTGCTTGCTGAATAATGTCCGGTCCGACGAGTGAGCGTTCCCCAGTTTCTGACCAATTCAGAGGGGTTCGACACTTACGTCCGTAAAGAACTTCAAACGGTGCCATCTTCAAACTAGCCTGATAGCTATTGTTGTAAGAGAATTCGGCATACGGGAGAGATTCCTCCCATTTCTTACTGAAGGAGATGACGCAAGCTCGAAGCATATCTTCGAGCACTTGATTAACTCTTTCAACTTGACCCTGTGACTGAGGGTGAAAAGCGGTGCTGAAAGACAGATGTGTTCCCATAGCTTCTTGGAAACTATTCCAGAATCTGGAGGTGAAAAGGCTGCCATGATCAGAACTGATCTCCAACAGAACACCGTGGAGTGACACAATTCGGGAAACATACAAGTCTGCTAACTGGCTAGCAGTGATTGTCTCTTTAACTGGCAGAAAGTGAGCAACCTTAGAGAATCGGTCAATAACGACAAAAATAGCATCATGACCCTTCTGGGATTTGGGAAAACCAGTAATGAAATCCATTTGGAGCTTGTCCCATTTCCATTCAGGAATTGCAAGGGGTTGCAGAGTTCCTGCGGGCCTTTGATGTTGAGCTTTAACGCGGCGGCAAACGTCACACTCAGAAACATAACGAGCAATATCTCACTTCATATTAGGCCACCAGTATCTCTGACAAATGTCACGGTACATCTTTGTGCTACCAGGATGAATTGACAGAGGGGTGTCATGAGCTTCCATCATAACGTGTTCTCTCTCATCCTTGAACTTAGGTACGAAGAGACGGTGTTGGAAAAATAGGATCCCATCATTATCAAGATGGAACTCCAACGGTTTTCCCTTTTCAAGGTATCGCTTGATCCTTTCAACCTCAGAGTCATACCGTTGCATAGTCTTGATGATGTGTTCTAAATCTGGTTCGACAACGAGGGTATTGAGATAACCCTGTGGAACAATATGGAGATTCAATTTACGAAACTCTTCATAAAGAAGAGGTTGTGATTCCTGAACCATATGGTTGCTGCAATAAGCCTTACGGCTCAAAGCATCGGCCATTACATTTGCCTTGCCAGGGGTATATGAGATATTCATATCATAATCGGCTATTGTCTCGAGCCATCTTTGTTGACGAAGGTTCAGATCTGGTTGAGTATATAAATACTTCAAACTTTGATGATCCGTATATATCTCGCAACGGTTACCGAGAAGGTAATGTCGCCATAGCTTCAGGGCATAAATAACCGCAGAAAGTTCGAGATCGTGCACTGGGTAATTTTCTTCGTGAGGACGCAATTGTCGGGAGGCATAAGCAATCACCTTGCGTTCTTGCATTAGGACACAGCCTAATCCTTGACGGGAGGCATCACAGTATATGACGAAATCCTTTTGGGAATCCGGTGGTGCTAATACTGGGGCAGATGTCAATTTATCTTTTAGTGTCTCAAAGCTTTCTTGACATTTTTCTATCCACTCAAATTTAACACCTTTGTGAAGCAGATTTGTCAATGGTTTTGCAATCTTGGAAAAGTTCTCAACGAATCGACGGCAATAACTAGCAAGTCCGAGAAAACTTCTGACTTGCTTAACATTCTTCGGGGAGTCCAGTCAAGAATAGCCTGAACTCGTTCGGGGTTAACAGCAATTCCATCCTTGGAAATCACATGTCCAAGGTAAGTTACTTCAGAAAGCCAAAATTCACATTTGGAATACTTGGCATACAACTGGTGTTCTCGGAGCCTTTCTAGTACCAAACGAAGGTGTTCAGCATGTTCTTTTCTATTCTTAGAATATATCAGGATATCATCCAAATAAACCACGACGAATTTGTCAAGGTAATCCATGAATATATAATTCATCAGACGGGAGAAAGTTGCTGGAGCATTTGTTAGGCCAAATGACATGACGGTGTATTCATAGGAGCCATAACGAGTGACGAATGCAGTCTTGGGAATATCCTCTTCACGGACACGGATCTGGTGATAACCCAACCTCAAGTCGAGTTTAGAGAACACCGATGATCCAGCAAGTTGATCATAAAGATCATTGATCCGGGGCAGTGGGTATTTATTCTGGATTGTGGCTTGGTTAATGGGCCGATAATCCTGAACCAAACGGTTAGTTCCATCCTTCTTCTTAACGAAGAGTGAAGGTGCTCCCCAAGGAGAGGAACTGGGGCGGATGAAACCACTCTTAAGCGACTTGTCGATTTCTTCCTTAAGCTCGAGTAGGTGATGCGGAGGCATCTTATAAGGTCGCTTGGCAATAGGGACGGTGCCAGGCTTCAAGTCAATGACAAACTCAACAGCTCTAGCCGGGGGTATTCCTGGAAGTTCTTCTGGAAAGACGTTTGGAAAATCTCGAACGACAGGAACGTTCTTGATCCCTTCCAGAGGTGAGGCGTTCAAAGCATTCAGAACATATATCTGAGCTTCAGCGTCCCGGGTAATGTGAGCGGTATAGTTCACTATCTCATCGGAGGGGTGAAGAAGTTGGACGACTTTAGTGGCACAATTGATCGAAGCAATGTGAGTTTTCAACCAATCCATTCCAAGAATGAGGTCTATGGTGGAAGACTTCAAGACGATGGGCGAGGCAAGGAATTCCAATCCCTTAATTTCAACGGGAACGTCTGGTGCTATCACGTCAGCATGACAGTGACCTCCGGGAGTTTTAATGACTAACGGAGTATGCATTTTCTCATATCGAATGCCATGCATGAATGCAAATTTTCCAGAGATGAATGAATGTGATGCTCCTGAATCAAATAAAACAGAAGCAGGTACTGAGTTAACGAGAAGAGTACCCATCACAGTAGCAGGTTGATCCTGGACTTCTTCAATGTCAATGTTGTAGGCGTGTCCACGACCATGTGCAGCAGACCCGGTATTATAGTTGCGGGTCTGATTGTTGCCACAGCCAGCACGAGGAACGGCTAACAGATTCTGAGTCTGGCGGCAGTCTTTAGCCTGGTGACCTGGTTTGCGGCACTTGAAGCACAGACCATCTTCAGGACGAAGAGGAGCATTGTTTTGAATAGCTTGAGCTTTTGGCTGCCTCGGTGGTGGAGGAGGCAGACGTGGTGCAGCATAGTTGTTCTTTGGCGCAGAGGCATTGGAACGGATCGCATTGTTGGGAATCCAAACTCGACGCTTCGATGCTGAGCCCGAAGATGAGCCAGCATCACGATAGCGCTTCTGCGAGTCCTTGTATTCTATCTGAGCGGTCTCAACAAGAATAGCCTTGTTCGTCAGAGTTGAAAAGTTATTGAAGTCTTGAGCAGCTAGTGCAAGCTTGAGGTCGGGGTGTAGTCCACTACGGAACTTCTCTTGTCTGCGTGCATCTATGGCGATGTCTTCTTCAGCATAGCGGGAGAGGTCTAGAAATTCCCGCTGATAAGCTTCGACAGTCTTGTTGCCCTGAGTGAGGTTACGGAACTGGGTCTTCATGCGTTCCATAATTGCCTGAGGGATGTAACATGTACGAAAAGCAGCCTGGAACTCATACCAGGTGATGACTGTTCCAATAGGCAGAGTACGCTTGTGTGTGTCCCACCACTGAGCTGTGGGGCCCTTTAAGAAAAAGGCCGCGAAGTTGACGAAGTTGGCAGGGGCGACATTAGCAGACTCCATCTCGTGAGTGATGTCGCGGAGCCAGTCATCAGCATCCAGTGGCTTGTCAGAGTTGCGGAACTGAGTTGGGTTAAGTCGCATAAACTCTGTCAAAGTTATTGAAGCTGGGTTGTGGTTCTGGTTGTTCTGATGCGGAAACTGAGCCATGATTCCAGTCATGAACTGGCGATTAAGCTCAAACTGTTGCATCATAGCCGCCATATAGTCTGGCGGTGGTGGGCGTTCAGGGGCACGACCACGACCACGACCACCTGGTCTAACCATCCTGCTAAGTATCAACAAGGGGTAGTTTAGTAAAAGCAATTGCGAGCGTTTAGTGACAAGCATGATGTAACTCGACAACAATTTAAGTAGTGTAACAGATACATAACAGTAGTCAATTAAGACATACAGATCCATACACAGAGTCGGGTACATGCGGACAGCATAACGGCGCAAATTCAAAAGCTAGTCATACTAGGCGGCGCGCAGGCACGCGGTAAGGAAGTACACAACGAGACATAGCAAAGGCTACATCAGCGTCGGAGAAAACCACCGAAACGGGGTAACTGCAAGTGCGGACGACGAATGTTCGTCGCGGAAGGATCCTGCGCTCCATGTGCACTCTGATGCAGAATCCGGTCTCGAGCTGTAAGAAGAGGACCACGTGCAGGTGTATGACCTCCAACAGCAGGCCAATCAATACCAGCATACATCTGAGTCCTGCGCGGGTAAAGGATGTGCTCAGGATGTATCCCTGCGCGAACAGCAGGTAGCAACTGTGTCATAGCATCGTAGAGACGTGCTCGAGTGGCAACCAACTCGACGGCAAGAGCCCGAACAGTGCGATCCAGAGCCTGAGTGCACTGAATCAGAACGCGCGGGTCATAGCGACGAGGCTCGTACGGGGCACAGATAGCTGTGTAGTATCCAGTAGCATCTCCAGCAGGGGCATACGAAATGTATCGGAACTCAGAGTCATCCAAGATATCGCTGAACTATCCTCGGAGACGTGCGACGGCAGAGTAGGTAGCATCATGGACTGCCATCTCAATCGTCATGCCGATACCGTGGAAAAGGTGTAGCTCGGTGTCTGAGTCATTTTGCTGATCATAGGTACGAACATCAGCATGGTACTGCTCTTGATTGAACTCGCGGTAATCCTCGTAAACCAAGTACTCAGGATACCAACGGTAGCCAAGTCTGGTCATGAGAGCGATCAGGACAGCTGGAAACCCAGGGGCATCACGAGCCCAAGTGCAAAGCACAAGCCGTGTCGTAGGACGTGGTGGAAACAAACGATCCATCTGAAACAGAGGAAATTCAGATTTGTCAAATGACAATGAGAAGTTTAACACAACTCGGAGAGAAAGGTTAAACAAAACAATGGAAAGGAAAATGATTATCAGACTAATCAGATCAATGACAGGGAAATCGCACAGATATCAAGCTCTCCGGGTAGACGGAATTTACGAGATCCTAATTGTCGGCGTTAGTAAAATTTATTTAACCCGAGTAGAAGAGAGATCAGAGTCCCAGAGTATGGACGAGGAATAAAAGATCCTAACACCACCCAGTTGGCGACGTGGGCCCGTAAGCCACACAGCCAAGTTAGTAAATTAGTTTTTCGGTTTCTAGACTCAACTTCAGCCAAGGAATTGGAAGGGGGCTTCCTACAGGCGGTCGGCTCTGATACCAACTTGTGACGCCCCCGACTCAATCGTACACTAATCATACACGCAAACGTGTACGATCAAGCACAGGGACTCACGGGAAGATATCACAACACAACTCTAACACAAATTAAACGGAGGTCCACAATATTACAGACCAGGGATCCGAGGATCCGAATACATAAGTCAGTCATACAAATATCATCTGAGTACAGACATAGTTAGACAAGTTTTGCCTTAAGAAGGCTAACACAAACAGGGACACTAGATCGAAAGGCGTTGGCCTCCTGCCTGGGAGCCTCCGATCCTACTCCTGGTCGGCTGGCTCAATCCAGTAGTAAGTACCCTCTGGACCCTCCTGGTAGTAAGCTTCGGTGGTGGCATCTGGCTCCTGGACTCCATCGTTTGATGTATCATCAAGGTGGGGTATGGGGAAAAGAGAAAGTAAAGCAACCGTGAGTACTCATCCGAAGTACTCAGCAAGCAAGGATCTATACTACATATGCAACATTATCAATGGAGAAAGGCTGTATAAGTGGACTGGGCTGCAGAAATGCCAGAATAGAGAGAAGGCCTAGTCCTATCGAAGACTAGCATCTTCAACATCTTCACGAGGCCATCATCTTGCAGCAGTAGAAGAGAGTAGAATAGCATTTTATTTAGCAAACATGTTGAAGTACAGCTTAAAGATCCTTCCTCGACTCCCAAGCGAGAAAGCGATCCCAAAGCTTCATTTAAGTAACAAGTATCCAGTTTAAGTAGTAGATCGGGATACACAAACTGAGCGTCCTTTACCGTAGGACCGGCTATCGATAGAAGATTCATCCCTGCAGGGGTGCACTACTGTTACCCAACACGCTCGATCAACTCTGGCCGGACACACATGCTGGGTAATGCCCGTCCTCGGAAGATCAACACGAAGCAGCGCCCTACCTAGGCTCGGCAGAGAGGTCAGCACGCCGGACTAACCTATGCACCCAGAGGTCTTGGGCCATCGCCCTGGGCACCCTGCGCGTTGCGAGACTGGCCGGGGTGCAGGCGCGACACTGAGCTCGTCAGTGAAGTATCCAGCCCAATCCGACAATCAGCCCGCATGGTGAATCGTGACGTCAGACGAGCTTTCGGGAGAAACGTACTTCGCAGAGGGTCCCATAACCATTATCCCGCGTGGTGGTAGTGCGTATAGGGCACGTCGACCCACTCAGATCACACACCCAAATCCAATAGGCTCAATTAGTATCACGCGGAGACAACCAGAGTCCCTGATGCTCCGACACAATATCACACTCGAGTGCCCTTCCGGCACACCCGACATCATAGATCCCCAGCGGGTACCCACCAGGGTGGACCCGCCTGTAACAAAGGTCAAGTAATCGTGTGGTCATAACATCAAGGGGGAAACCCAAGGAATCACCCTTGATGGATTCCACTCGACGAAATCATCAGGGTGAACGTATGAGGTATCACCCTCGAGGTTCACACTGAGGGGTCGCACGACAGAGTCGTATCGGAAGTGGAGAAGGAGGAATCACCCTCGATGACCACGACCGAACAGCTACACTGCAGAGTATTCATCAGGAGTGCGTTACGAGGTATCACCCTCGGCACTCGATAGTTACTACGCAGAGTCATACAACTAAGGGGGTGTGAAGTGAGGTGTCGGTCTCTGGTCGACGATCACGTTGATCGAATCATCGATGATCAAGCAGGGGCAACAAGGGTAAGGTGGTGGGGTCACTGATGGTTCACTACCAACCTATACTAAACAGTTTATCATAGGCAGGTAAGGTAGCAATGAACAGGTTACAACAGCAGGCTATGCATCAGAATAGGAGCATACATTAACAGTAGCAAAATCTAATGCAAGCAGGAGAATAGAATGGGCGATATCTGGATGCTCAAGGGGGGGCTTGCCTGGTTGCTCTGGCAAGAGAGAGAGATCGTCAACGGGCTGCTCAACGGTAGTGTAGTCGTATCCAGGTGCAGCGTCGTCGGTCTCGGCGTCTATCGAGAGAGAAGGAGGGGGAGAGAAACAATAAATTCACGGCAATAATGCAAACAATATGTATGTCATGCCTAAATGATATGCCGGGGTGTTCTACTTCCTAACTAAATGATTTAGTTAATTTAGGAATTTATTCGGATTTATTTAATTGAAGCTGGGCACTATTCATTTATCGAAATCGGTCTAAAAATTCAATGTTCTTATAGCTAGAGGCATCTGACAGGAATACGAAGGACGTATTCGGGTTCGTATCGGAATTCTGAGCAAGTTTAATGTATAAAGTATTTTCATCGGAGTTACGGATTATTTAATATGATTTTATAAAGCTTTTATTAATTTCTAGAATTTAATTATTTATTTAAATTAACATTATCCGAAACAGTGTTGATGACATCAGCATGACCTCATGCTGACGTCAGCAGTCATCTGACACGTGGGTCCCACCTGTCATAGACTGTTAGGTTAATTAGTGATTAACTAACTAATTACTATTTAATTAAACTAATTAATTAAATTAGGTTAATCTAAACAGGGTTAATTAACTTAATTAATTAAATAATTAATTAATTATTAATTATATGTATTTTATTTTTATTTCTTTCTTTTTTTAAATCGTTTTTAGGGCGTGGGCCCGTTCTGTCATTGGGCCAGGGGGGAGCAGGGCCCACTGGCCAGCGGCACAGGGGCGGCGGGGCCCCACCGGTCAGTGGCACTAGGCCACGGACGCGGGCGACGGGAGCGTCGCGCATGTGCGGGCGCGGCGACGGGCAGGGGTGAGCGAGCGATGGGCGCGCATGGGAGCTGCGGTGGCTGCGACGGACAACGCCGGCAAGGGGTGCAAGGGAGCGTGGGTGGGGGCGCAGTGGCCAACGGCGGGGCGCGGAGCAGTGGACTGCGACGGCCGGAGCAGGAGGCGCGACGGGGCTCGGCCGGGGCGCGGCGGACGCGCGCGGATGCAAGCAAGCGGGTGCGGGACACGGCCGCAGCAGGCGCGAGGCGAGGCGGGCGAGCGGGGCGCAGACACGGGCGGCAGCGGCACGCGCAGCGAGCCGCGGTGACCGAGGGGAGAGGAGGCAGGGGGGCCTCACATCCGGTGCTGGGAAGAGGGGCGGCGTGGCTCGGGGAGGCCGGCGAGGGAGAGTTGGGGGCGAGCAGTCCGGCGGGGAGGTCCGGTGGCGGCGACGGGGCGCGAGCAGCGCCCGATCCAGAAATGGATCGGGGGGGCGGGGGGAAGGGGGGAAGCGAGCGGGGTGGAGTGTCGGTGGGGGTGGGTTAGGGTTCGGCCTGGGGGAGGCCATATAGGGAGGGGGAGCTGGGCCGGCCTGGTGGCCGTGGCCCAGTTGGGCCGAGGGAATTTTCTCTTTTTATTTTTTTCTGTTTTGTTTTCTTTTGTCTTTTTCTTTTTATTTATCCATATCTCCTGTTTAGTAAATTGTTAGGCCTCAAAATGATTTTCGTAGAACATGGCAATTGTTCCAATAAATACTAGGCATCCTCTACCACTGTCAAAAATTGGTTTGGAGTCAAATGGATCTCACACCACTTTTATAATAATTAAAATGCATTAATCCTAGCTGTTTTGGTAATGTTTGAGCCACCTAATTATTTTATTAATTGTTGGTTACAATTCTAGAATAGCCTCTGCAATATTTGCTATTTACTGAACATTTTAGTTTCTATGTTGGACAACTTTTATTTTCTACTTTCATTTAAATTTGAATTTGACTTAGGAGTTGAAATGCAATATGATGCTAATGATGATTATGCACTATTAGGCTTGCTGACATGTCATTATCAAAAGTGATTACTGTAGCTAATGACAGGGGGTGTTACACTACGGGTCCGTAGGCAGTAGCTAGATGGCTTCTTCTCTCTTTTTGATTCTCAATACAATGGTCTCTTGGAGATATATTTGATGTAACTCTTTTTGTGGTGTGTTTGTTGGGATCCGATGAACTTTGAGTTTATGATCAGATCTATATCCATGAAAGTTATTTGACTTCTTTGATCTCTTTTATGCATGATTACTTATAGCCACGTATTTCTTCTTCGAATCTTTGGTTTAGTTAGGCCAACTAGATCGGTTTTTCTTGCCATGGGAAGAGGTGCTTTGTGATGGGTTTGATCGTGCGGTGTTCTTTCCCAGTGACAGAAGGGGCAGCAAGACACGCATGTCTCGTTGCTATTAAGGATAACAAGATGGGGGCTATTCCTACATGAATATATCTCGTCTACATCATGTCATCGTTCTAATTGCATTACTCCGTTTCTCCATGAACTTAATACACTAGATGCATGCTGGATAGCGGTCGATGTGTGGAGTAATAGTAGTAGATGCAGGCAGGAGTCGGTCTACTAATCTTGGACGTGATGCCTATATAATAATCATTGCCTGGATATCGTCATAATTATTTGATGTTCTATCAATTGCCCAATAGTAATTTGTTTACCCGCCGTATGCTATTTTCTTGAGAGAAGCCACTAGTGAAATCTACGGCCCTCGGGTCTATTCTCTATCATATTTGCTTTTTGATCTATTTTTATTCGCTTTTATTTTCAGATCTATTATTCCAAAAACCCAAATATACCTTGCTGCATTTTTTTTGCTATTTATTTTATTTCGCATTTTATCGAGATCTATTTATCCAATCTATCACAATTTTTATCCCTTCAACGTGCAAATTTCTGGCACCGTTACCCGTAGAGGGATTGACAACCCCTCCTAATCGTCGGGTTGCAAGTATTTGTTATTTGTGTGCAGGTACCGTTTACATAGTGTTGCTTGGTTCTCCTACTGGATTGATACCTTGGTTTCATAACTGAGGAAAATACCTACTGTAGCTGTGCTGCATCATCCCTTCCTCTTTGGGGAAATACCAACGTAGTTCAAGCGACATCAAAAGGAATTTCTGGCGCCGTTGCCAGGGAGACATCATCAACATCTATCAGGTTCCTAATCACAAATCTCATCTCCTTGCAATTTACATTATTTGCCATTTGCCTCTCATTTTCATCTCCCCCCACTTCACAAAAAATTGCCGTTTTATTTGCCTTCTTTTTCGTTCGCCTTTTTCTCGTCAGATCTCTTGTTTGCTATCTTTGCTTGTGTTGCCATGTGCCTTCTATATGCTTGCATCTTCGCTTGCTAAAAATCTATTGATATGGATCCCCATCCACTTGCTGATCTTTTTAAAAGATCCAGTCATGATGAACCAATTGCTAGTGAGTTGAGTTCACTAGATTATCTTTATGAAGTTTTGCTTGAGATTTGTGAATCTGAAAATTGTGATGAAGAAATTTATGAAGCGATTCATGATAACCCCTTGAATGAAAAGCATGATTGCAATCATTTTACTACAAATTCTATTAATTTCAATTGTGCTAATAATATGCAAAACCCCAAGCTTGGGGATGCTAATTTTGCTATGTCCACTACTTATTGCAATGATCATGATTGGGGTGATAATGTTTCTTATGATCTTGAAAATTTATTTAAGCCTCATGATGAATATGTTAGTAATAATAATGTTTGCAATAATATGGAAAGTGGGTTTGGAAGAGCATCAACTTTAGGTAAATATAATCCCACATATTTGGAGAGTGTTCAATCTTATGATTTTTTTTTATGAAAGTGGGTTTGGAGAGGTCATGACTTTAGTTGATGTTAATCCAACTACCTTGGAAGATTGTAAAACTTTTATGCACGTGGATCATGGAGAGAAAATTTTATATGATAGCTATATTGTTGAATTTGATTATGATCCTACATGTAATTATTATGAGAGAGGAAAATATGGTTGTAGAAATTCTCATGTTACTAAATTACCTCTTGTTATGTTGAGATTGTTATTGTTTCTTTCTTCTACCTCGCATATGCTAGTTTTTGCTTCCCTTAATGATTTGTTTGCTTATAAAATGGCTATGCATAGGAAGTATGTTAGACTTAAATGTGATTTTCACATGCTATATGATGCTCTCTTTGTGCTTCAATTCTTGTCTTTCATGCGAGCATCATTGAAATCTTTATACCTAGCTAGGGGCATAAAACGATAGCGCTTGTTGGGAGGCAACCCAATGAATACAATTTATTTTTCCATTTTTATTTCTGTTCTTGAGTGTTTGCAAAATTATGCCTCTGTTATGATTGTGCTTTTTATGTTTTAATTAGTGTTTGTGCCAAGTAAAGCCTTTGGGATAGCTTTGGTGATTGTTGATTTGATCCTGTTGAAAAACAGAAACTTTTGTGTCTAGTAAAATAATTGTATATATTCACAGAAGAGACGAAAAATTCTGAATTTTTTACACAAGATTTATATACAAATTTCCTATGTTTTCCTAATTTTTTAGAATTTTTGGAGTTACAGAAGTATGATAACAGTTCGCATCTTTACATACTGTTCTATTTTTGACAGATTCTGTTTTCTTTGCATTGTGTGCTTATTTTCATGAATCTATGGATTGTATCGGGGGGTATGAGCCATGGAAAAGTTTAAATACAGTAGATATAATGCAATAATAAAACTTGAATTGGTTTTCTACAGTACTTAAAGTAAAGATTGGTTTTCTTATACTAACGGATCTCACGAAGGTCTTGTTAAGTTTTGTGTGATTGAAGTTTTCAATGTTTGGGTGAGATCACGATGGATGAAGGAATAAGGAGTAAGAAAAGCCTAAGCTTGGGGATGCCCCATGGCACCCCAAGATAATATTCAAGGAGAACCAATCAACTAAGCTTGGGGATGCCCCGGAAGGCATCCCCTCTTTCTTCTAACAACCATCGTTATTTTACTTGGAGCTATATTTTTATTCGTCACATATCATGAGTTTTGCTTGGAGCGTCTTGTATTATATGAGTCTTTGCTTGTTTTTCTTTTTAGTTTGCCACAATTATTCTTGCTGGACACACCTATTTGTGAGAGTCAAAATTATGCTATGATTTGTTAGAATGGCTCTATATGCTTCACTTAAATCTTTTGAGCTATGGAATTGCTCTAGTGCTTCACTTATATCTTTTTGAGCACGGTGTGCTTTAATATTTTTTAAGAAATGCTCTCATGCTTCACTTAGATTAATTTGAGTGTTAGTAAATTTTTTAAGAAATTCTCTCATGCTTCACTTATATTATTATGAGAGACAGTAAATTTTATGCTCATGTTCTTCACTTAGATTTGTTTGAACTTGTCAAAAGCAATTACAACAAATGAAACTAGTCTCGAGGTGATAGATATCCAAGAGGGATATAATAAAAACTTTTATGAAGATCATTGGACAAAATAAACTTGATTCTTTGTAATAGTTTTGAGATATGATGATAGTGATATGTGAGTCATGTTGGTGAGTAATTATGCTTTAGTAAGAATATTGGTGTTAAGGTTTGTGATTCCCTATGCAAGCACGAAAGTCAATAGTCATGCAATGAAATTACATCCTACTTGTGGTGCATTCTTCGGTGTTAGTTATGCTTAATGCTTGCTTATGTGATTTTTCGTTTCTTAGTTGGTTGCTTCTCAATCTTTTTGCTAGCCTCCACTTGTACTGAGTAGAAATACTACTTGTGCATCCAAAATCTTTAAACCCAGTTTTTGCCTTATGAGTACACCATACCTACCTATATGCAGTATTCCTGTGCCGTTCTAAGCAAATTTGTATGTGCCATCTCTAATTTTCAAAATAATTTCCTTTTTGTGTGCTCATACCGCTCATGAAGCGGCAGGGGGTGGCCAATATTTTCCATGCTAGATGTGTTATTCTCAAGATGAGTGTTTATTCACTTGTCATTGCACGAGAGTGCGGCGGTAATAGGGATGCCCAGTCCCGAAATGAAAAATAAATTTACTTTATGTTGTCAAATAATAAATTCCTTGGAAAGTGCTGGTTTGGAGGGCACCCGTGGATACGGCTAGCCATGGAAAGTGAAAGAATGGTGGAAAAAGGGATAAACTTTATTTTCTGTTTGGGAACCGCCTAAGATATATCTAGCATGGAACCTGTTGGGAATTACTCGGTCGTTTTCGTTGACGGGAAAAGTATGCCTCTCAAAAAAAATTATCTCTCAATTTAAGCTTCGAGCTCTGGCACCTCTACAAATCCCTACTTCCCTCTGCGAAGGGCCTATCTATTTACTTTATGCAATTTTTATTTTTATTTGAGTCTCCATCTTCTCTTATAAAGCAGCAACTAAGGGGCACTATGATCGTACTTGAGCATTGGGTATAGCTAATATGCGAGTGTGTTTCATGAATGGATCAATGATTGAGCATGATGGGCTAGGGATAACTTTCTTTAGTATTGATATTTTGAAAGACATGGTTGCTTGTTGATATGCTTGAGTATTGAAATCTTCATGTCAAAACTAGACAATTGCTTTGGACCATATAAAAGTCCAAATGTCCATGCTACAAAAGAAAAGAATATGTGATGAACATGTTAGGCAGTATTCCACATCAAAAATTCTGTTTTTATCATTTACCTACTCGAGGACGAGTAGGAATTAAGCTTGGGGATGCTGATACGTCTCCAACGTATCTATAATTTTTGCTTGTTCCATGCTGTTATATTATCATTCTTGGATGTTTTACAATCATTTTATAGCAACTTTATATCATTTTTGGGGACTAACCTATTGACATGGTACCCAGTGCCAATTGTTGTTTTTTGCTTGTTTTTTATTTCGTAGAAAATCAATACCAAATGGAGTCCAAACGCAGCGAAACTTTTTGGAGAATTTTTTTGGACCAGAAGACATCTGTTGGGCCAAAGAAGTACCAGAGGGGAACTCCGAGGGGAGCACAACCAACCAGGGCGTGCCTGGGGGCCCAGGCGCGCCTAGGTGGGTTGTGCCCACCTCGGTAGCCTCCCGCACCGTCTCTTCGCTCTATAAATACCCAAATATTCCAAAAACCCTAGGGGAGTCGACGAAACATAATTCCAGCCGCCGCAAGTTTCAGAACCACGAGATCCAATTTAGACACCATCACGGAGGGGTTCATCATCCTCATTGCTGCCTCTCCGATGATGCGTGAGTAGTTCATTGTAGACCTACGGGTCCGTAGGCAGTAGCTAGATGGCTTCTTCTCTCTTTTTGATTCTGAATACAATGGTCTCTTAGAGATTTATTTGATGTAACTCTTTTTGCGGTGTGTTTGTTGGGATCTGATGAACTTTGAGTTTATGATCAGATCTATATCCTTGAAAGTTATTTGAGTTCTTTGATCACTTTTATGCATGATTACTTATAGCCTCGTATTTCTTCTTTGAATCTTAGGTTTAGTTAGGTCAACTAGATCAATTTTTCTTGCCATGGGAAGAGGTGCTTTGTGATGGGTTCGATCGTTCGGTGTTCTTTCCCAGTGACAGAAGGGGCAGCAAGACACGCATGTATCGTTGCTATTAAGGATAACAAGATGGGGGCTATTCCTACAAGAATAGATCTCGTCTACATCATGTCATCATTCTTATTGCATTACTCCGTTTCTCCATGAACTTAATACACTAGATGCATGCTGGATAGCGGTCGATGTGTGGAGTAATAGTAGTAGATGCAGGCAGGAGTCGGTCTACTAATCTTGGACGTGATGCCTATATAATGATCTTTGCCTGGATATCGTCATAATTATTTGATGTTTTATCAATTGCCCAACAGTAATTTGTTTACCCACCGTATGCTATTTTCTTGAGAGAAGCCACTAGTGAAATCTACAGCCCCCGGGTCTATTCTCTATCATATTTGCTTTCCGATCTATTTTTATTCGTTTTTATTTTCAGATCTATTATTCCAAAAACCCAAAAATATCTTACTGCATTTTTTGCAATTTATTTTATTTCGCGTTTTATCGAGATCTATTTATCTAATCTATCACAATTTTTATCCCTTCAACGTGCAAATTTCTGGCACTGTTACGCGTAGAGGGTTTGACAACCCCTCCTAATCGTCGAGTTGTAAGTATTTGTTATTTGTGTGCAGTTACCGTTTACATAGTGTTGCTTAATTCTCCTACTGGATTGATACCTTGGTTTCATAACTGAGGGAAATATCTGTCGTAGTTGTGCTGGATCATCCCTTACTATTTGGGGAAATACCGACGTAGTTCAAGCGACATCAGTATTCAAATATCACGCAATACCATGTATGCGGTGGTTGCCCTATAGGAACTCACTCGCGAGTGGCGCTTCCATCTGTGGGCCCGCGAGGTTGTCCTCCATCACTTTGACCCAACGAGAGAGAGGTTAATTTTACCATCAAGGAATGATTCTTTTTTTAGTTTGTGCAATACAATAGAAGTACATACATACCACGCGTCAAATTGGGGCGTACGTATAGCACATACCACGCATGATGAGCCTCGCTTTCTGTGGGGTCTTTACAGTTTCCGAGGTATATATATATATATATATATATATATATATATATATATATATATATATATATATATATATATATATCATAGCTTGCCCTAGAAATAGCTATCTGTACCATTGGTGTGCTTTGTGATTCGCACTGGCTGCATGTGGTGGTACCGTCTCAGGCCCATGTGGTGAGTTAATTTGGCTGTGTTGGCAGCCCAGTTCTGGGCACTTTATGACTAATGGGCTGACAAAAAGCCTGCATGGCGTGCTCTGGCGAAGCAGTGGACGACGCGAGCGTCCGTGTGTCACAGGTCCACCATCGATCAGTATGTGGTGTAGGTTCCAATATGTACGGCAGACCCCGTAACATCCCGTTTTCGCACGTGACACCCGCCAGCGAGTCGCATGCAAGTTCCAACAGCCAGATATGACAGATCCATCCGTAGCCTAGGAGGAACCTATGCAAGCCATGCGTTGAACCTATTTTTCGTGTATGTATCCATCCCGTGTACCACGCGTATCCCTGTTGTCTCTCCTTGTACGGCACTTGTGATATGGTCTACTTGGGTTTGAAAGTTGTAAATGTGAGTCGTGATGTTTCTCGGCGTACGGCTCGTGTCAGACAGCTCATATCAAACGCGTGCGTGCATGCATTGTGTCGTACGACGTGCGGGTGAGTTTTGTTGACTCAGTCGTACATCCCATATCCTATGCTTGTTGCTTGTACGTATAGATGTGCAGTAATTCAGACCCATAAGAGCCGGTCTGACTTTCAATGCATATACACACTCATGAACTGTCGTAGTAATGCATGCATGTTTCGGCTCACCCGCGAGCACTTAAAGACGCGTGCATACGGGACTGCTCGAGCGATGATGTAATTCAAAGCCGTGGGTACGCTTTGTTCGTATATGCTATCACGACCTCCTCCATCGAGCAGTGAAGCCGTCATACTAGCTAGGCGTACAGGCAGCTGAAGATGAGCAGGGATGGTGCCGAGCGCACAGAACGCTGGTGTTGATCCCCTCCTCCGCGTTGAATGGGTCCCGGATGGCAACGGAGGCGGCATTATGAGGTGGAAGGTAAGCTTTCATCCATGCCCTCCCCTTGCTCTAGTGACATACATTAAGATGTTGTGTTCTGACGTCACTTCTCCACCGCGGTTACCAGTCCTCCAACCCTATATCGATCGGTTCCGTCTTTGGTCTCGTCGGTTCCACCTGAGATCGTTTGTCTCATCGGTTCCGAGAGCGTGATAAAGCGGTTCGCGTCCTCGATGGCCGATATCGGTTCGACGAACAAGAGGGTGCCCGTGCTTCGAAGTTAACTTTGACGGACCCATCATTCGTTTTCGGCGGTTCCAGAGCCGTGTTACCAGTCCTCCAACCCTAAATCCATCGGGACCGTCTTTGGTCTCGGCGGTTCGCGTCCTCGATGGCCGATATCGGTTCCACGAACAAGAGGGTGCCCATGCTTCGAAGTTAACTTTGACGGGCCCATCATTCATTTTCGGCGGTTCCAGAGCCGCTGTTACCAGTCCTCCAACCCTAAATCCATCGGGTCCGTCTTTGGTCTCGGCGGTACCACCTGAGATCGTTGGTCTCGTTGATTCCGAGTGTGTGATAAAGCGGTTCGCGTCCTCGATGGCCGATATCGGTTCCACGAATAAGAGGGTGCCGGTGCTTCGAAGTTAAATTCGAGTTAACTTTGACGGGCCCATCATTCGTTTTCGGCGGTTCCAGAGCCACTGTTACCAGTCCTCCAACCCTAAATCCACCGGGTCCGTCTTTGGTCTCGGCAGTTCCACCTGAGATCGTTGGTCTCGTTGATTCCGAGTGTGTGATAAAGCGGTTCGCGTCCTCGATGGCCGATATCGGTTCCACGAATAAGAGGGTGCCGGTGCTTCGAAGTTAAATTTGAGTTAACTTTGACGGGCCCATCATTCGTTTTCGGCGGTTCCCGAGCCGTGGTTCCCAGTCCTCCAACCCTAAATCCATCGGTTCCATCTTTGGTCTCGTCGGTTCCACCTGAGATCGTTGGTCTCGTCGGTTCCAAGAGTGTGATAAAGCGGTTCGCGTCCTTGATGGCCTATATCGGTTCCACGAACAAGAGGGTGCCCGTGCTTCGAAGTTCACTTTGACGGGCCCATCATTCGTTTTCGGCGGTTGCCAAGCCGTGGTTCCCAGTCCTCTAACCCTAAATCCATCGGTTCCATCTTTGGTCTCGTTGGTTCCACCTGATATCGTTGGTCTCGTCGGTTCCGAGTGTGTGATAAAGCGGTTCGCGTCCTTGATGGCCGATGTCGGTTCCACGAACAAGAGGGTGCCCGTGCTTTGAAGTTAACTTTGACGGGCCCATCATTCGTTTTTGGCGGTTCCCGAGCCGTGGTTCCCAGTCCTCCAACCCTAAATCCATCGGTTCCATCTTTGGTCTCGTTGGTTCCACCTGAGATCGTTGGTCTCGTCGGTTCCGAGAGTGTGGTAAAGCGGTTCGCGCCCTCGATGGCCGATATCGGTTCCATGAACAAGAGGGTGCCCGTGCTTCGAAGTTAACTTTGACGGGCCCATCATTTGTTTTTGGCAGTTCCCGAGCCGTGGTTCCTAGTCCTCCAACCCTAAATCCATCGGTTCCATCTTTGGTCTTGTCGGTTCCACCTGAGATCGTTGGTCTCATCGGTTCCGAGAGTGTGATAAAGCAGTTCGTGTCCTCGATGGCCGATATCGGTTCCATGAACAAGAGGGTGCCCGTGCTTCGAAGTTAACTTTGACAGGCCAATCATTCGTTTTCGGCGGTTCCCGAGCCGTGGTTCCCAGTCCTCCAACCCCAAATCCATCGGTTCCATCTTTGGTCTCGTCGGTTCCACCTGAGATTGTTGGTCTCGTAGATTCCGAGAGTGTGATAAAGCGGTTCGCGTCCTCGATGGCCGATATCGGTTCCACGAACAAGAGTGTGCCCGTGCTTCGAAGTTAACTTTGACAGGCCCATCATTCCTTTTCGGCGGTTCACGAGCCGTGGTTCCCAGTCCTCCTACTCTAAATCCATCGGTTCCATCTTTTGGTCTCGTCGGTTCCACCTGAGATCGTTGGTCTCGTCGGTTTCGAGAGTGTGATAAAGCGGTTCGCGTCTTCGATTGCCGATATCGGTTCCACGAACAAGAGGGTGCCCGTGCTTCGAAGTTAACTTGGACGGGCCCATCATTCCTTTTCCGCGGTTCCCGAACTGTAGAAAACAGGTACCTTCAGACTGAGTGGTCGTCGTTTCTCTGTGCAAAACAATGAAGTATAACAAAAAGAGGTGGATGCCACCGCCACAGCAGCTTTACACACATAGTGCTCATTTCCATTTCGCTGCTGCAACCAGAACATGATCCTCTCTTTCTAAAACTTCACAGTTCAGTTAAGCAACTCGCAATGATTGGTCAAAACGCAGCAGCTTGCAATGATTGGGGGTAGCATGGCAAACACAACTATTAAAGAGAAAATGAAATCTGCAATTTGTTAAGTAAACTAGCAGCAAAACACCCTAAACTTGCTCTGAAGAAGAGTGGCAGTAGTTCAAAATTGGTCTTGACTTGAGCTGAAACTGAAACATAAGCAAAATGGATGGCACGAGCTGCACACATATGGTGTGTGCTGTGTATGCCGCCGCCCAAGTCTGTGTGTGCTGTGACCTATGTATGCCGCCGCCCAAGTCGCTTTATCATCCGCGTCCATTCGCCACTACCACGTGCGCTAGTGTGCAACCATGCTTCGACGGAGATACGTCTCTTCAGACATAGGCATTTTTACAGTGCAGAAACTTCAGAAAAATGGATGAAACCACATGTGCTCCACTGCCACACGTGATCTCCTACATGCGCACGTGCCATTCCTCCGTTTCCCATACTTCCCCGTGTGACGCCCCCAGCTCAATCGTGCACTAATCATACACGCAAATGCACACGATCAAGCCTAAGGACTCACGGGAAGATATCACAACACAACTCTAAAACATAAATAAAGTCATACAAGCTTTATATTACAAGCCAGGGCCTCGAGGGCTCGAATACATAAGCTCGCATACAAGCGTCAGCGGAAGCATCAGATATCTGAGTACAGATATAAAAGAAAGCACAGAAAGGCATTTAGAAAGGCGGGGCAAAATAAAACACTACGATCGAAAGGCGTAGGCCTCCTACCTGGGACCCTCCGATCCTACTCCTGGTCGTCAGCCAACTCGTAGTAACATCCATACTCTGGGTAGTAGTAGTAGTCGATCGACGGGGCATCTGTCTCAGGGGCTCCGTCATCTTGGTCACGTCAAACTGATATGGGGAGAAAAGGAAAACAAAGCAACCGTGAGTACTCAGAAGTACTCAGCAAGCAAGGATCTACACTACATATGCAACATTTTCAAAGAGAGGCTGTATATGTGGACTGGGCTGCAGAAATGCCAGAATAGAGAGAAGGCCTAGTCCTATCGAAGACTAGCATCTTCAGTGGTCTTGCAGCATTAGAAGAGTGTACACAGTACAATATAATGTAGCAGTATCATTAAGTCTCAATCTCACCCAGAGATCCTTTCTCGACTCCCTGCGAGAAAGCAATCCCAGAGCCATACAGTCATCAACCTCGTCCGGAGATCCCTTCTCGACTCCCTGCGAGAAGCAATCCCAGAGCCTCATATCCAGGTCTCATCTCAACTTCTAGCTGTATCGATCGGGATACAACTCCGAGTGTCCTTTACCGTAGGACCGGCTATCGATAGAAGTTATCTTCCCTGCAGGGGTACACCAACTTACCCACCACGCTCGCTTAACTCCGGCCGGACTCACTTTCTGGGTCCTGCCTGGCCTCGGCCAAACGACACACAACAACCCTACCTACAGCTCAGCAAAGAGGTCCCCGCCGGTCTACATCCTAAGTGCAAGGGGGTCTTGGCCATCGCCCCTCGCCCTCCGGGTCGTTGCGCACAGGGTGGATACCAGCATCGCCTCGGGTGGCCGACACGATCCGACCATGCCGCCATGCTGAACTGGACGTCTGACAGAGCTTTCGGCTGATGCATACGATGCAGAACGCCCATACTATGCCCACGTGATGGTTAGTGCTATCAGGCCAGAGGCCTGCTCGGACCAAATATCCAAATCGTTAGTACCTTGGGCTTGCGGTAACGAGCAGAGACTCACAAAAGATGTGACCCCGTCGCCCCGTCTCGAGGACTTGCTGCAAGGGTTAAGAATGCCCGGCCGCGCCTCGTATTCATCACTCGGGAACCATACAGGCACCCGTCTTCACAACACTAGCCACTTAGGCGCACGCGGGTACCCCTCAGGGTCGACCCGCCTTTCCAAGTAACAACAGTACAGTCCAAGTATCCGTGTGTCCATAACATCAGAGGAATCCGAGGTATCACCCTGGTTGAATTCCCACTCGATGTATCCGTCAAGGTGAACTCGGAGGAATCACCCTCGCTGGGTTCACACTTGAGGTGTTGTACGACGGCGTCGTTATCGGAAGCGGTGAAGGAGGAATCACCCTCGATGACCACGACCGAATAGCTACTCTACAGAGTTAACATCAGAAGTGCTACATGAGGTATCACCCTCGGCACTCGGTGGTAACGCTGCAGTGTCGTTACAACTAAGGGGGTGAGGTGCGGTGCCGGGGCCTGGTCTTCAATCCCGTTGATCGGGTCTTCGGATTATCCAGCGGGGCAGTCAGGATAAGTGGGGTCACTGATAGGTCTCTACCCAGCCTATACTAAGCAGTTTAGGATATGCAGGTAATTATCAACAGCAGGTTACAATAAACAGGCTATGCATCAGAATAGGTAAAGCAGCAGTAGCAGCAGTTCTAATGCAAGCATGAGAAATAGAATGGGCGATATCGGTATGCTCAAGGGGGGTGGGCTTGCCTGGTTGCTCGGCGGCAAGGGCAAGGTTGTCAATGGTGTCTTCGGGCTCCGGAGCTGTGTCGGCCTCGGGGACGACGTCGGTGTCGGGGTCTAACGAGAGAGAAGAGGGGGAGGAAACAGTATAAATACACAGTGAACAAGTGCAGCACAAAGCATAACATGGCAATACGCGGTGACAGAGGTGATCTAACACAGTGCCGGGTGATACTGGCGAAGGGGGAATTCATCCGGGAATGTTTTCCCGGTTCCGGACATTTGTCAGACAAATGACCGGAGAGAAACGGTTGCATGTTCGCTATGCTAGGGATGCGTGATGGACGAACGGACCGCGTATTCGGATCCGTCTCGTCGTTCTGAGCAACTTTCATGTACAAAGTTTTTTAATCCGAGCTACGGTTTATTTTATATTAAATTTCAAAGATTTAAACAAATTCTGGAATTATTTAATTAATTAAATTCGAATTATCCGAAATAGTGAATGCTGACGTCAGCATGAGGTCAGCAGACTGTCAGGGTTAATTAGGGTTTGATTAATTCACTTAATTATAGATTAATTAGATTAACTAATTAATTAGTTTAATTAAATAGAGTTAATTACTTAATTAATTAATTATTTTAATTCTTTTTTTTAAAACAGTGGGCGCGGGCCCCACCGGTCAGTGGCAGAGCCGCAGCTGGGCGTCGGATGGGGCGAGAGGGATGAGGGGAGAAGAGGGGGGGTGGCTGGGGGGTGGGCGGGGGGAGGAAAAGGAAGATGCTGAAGACAAAGACAGAGAGAGAGGACAAGGAGAGAGAAGAGGACCGAGAGAGAGACCTTGGGACAGGGGCAGGTGGAAGCGGGGGCTGGGTGCGCGGGCGGGAGGCGCGCGGGGCGAGATGGAGAGGCCGCAGGGGGCGACGACGATGGTGGGGAAGGGGCTCGCGACGGGGCGCGGTGAGGCGGCCTGGAGCGCGGCTCCGGGCGCGGTCGAAGGGAGAGGGGAGGGCGGCAGCGGAGGCCGGGGGTGCTCACGAGGGGGGAGGCGAGGCAGGGTTGGCCGACGGCGTTGTGTGGCGACGGGTGAGGTCGCCGGCGAAGTGGCGGCCGGGGCGGCCACGGTGGGGGGACGGGCGCGTCGGGGCCGTCGGGAGCTTCTCCCGATCCGATCCAGAACCAGGGGAGGAGAGAGCGAGGCGAGAGAGCGGGGGGCGGGGTCCGGCGACGGCGAAGGCGGGCGGCGGCGGCGCTGGGGAGGGGCGCCAGCGTCGGGGGCGCGGAATCGGGCTCCTCCCGGATCAAATCCGGATCGAGAGAGAGGGGGAAGGGGAAGAGGAGTGAGGGGGGTGAGTGGGGGTGGGCTAGGGTTCGGGGGGGATAAGGGAAGAGCGGGGTGGGCCGGCCTGCTGGGCCGAGGCCCAGTGCGGGGAGAGGTTCTTCTTATTTTCTCTTTTGTTTTCTTTTGTCCTTTTCTTTTTTTATTTATTCTTTTGTTTGTTTTTATTTTACTTTCTTTCTGTTTTGTTTTTACTTAATATTCAAAATGATCCCTAAATCAGTAATAACACAAAACCCACTGCCACAAAAAGTTTTACCCCAAAACCATCTAGTTTAGTATTTTATTAATTATAAAAGCATTTAAATATTGGTTTTTGCTACTGTTTCTTGTTAATTGAGTTATTTAAATAATCCAGTTAAAGTTGGTTACAATTTTATAACTGCCTCTGAATTATTTGCTAATTAAGGAACATTTTAGTTTCTGGATTTGGGCAACTTTTATTTCCACTTTTAGTTTGAATTTCCATTTCAATTTGAATTTGAAAAGTGATATGATACTAATGATGATTAGGCACTGTTGATCATGATGACTTGGCATAATCAAAAGGGTGATCACTGTAGCTTAATACATGGGGTGTTACACCCCGTTTCCGCTTCAGGTTCCAAATGGATGCAATCGACTTGCACATGTGGTCTTGTCCCCCCTCCTCCTCCTGACGTACAACTCAGTGGACCACTGCATGCTGCCCCATAGCATAGACTTTCCCTGTCACGTGGACTGCAAACACCCCACAAACAACGCTTTAATTTGACCACCACATGGTCAGCACGTATCACGGCGCATGCATTGTGTGGCTATGATAGCTATTTCTCTAGCAAGCTATGATAGACACAATTTTGCCTATATATTCAAACATCACACAAACACCTCTTTGGGCCACATGCAGGCGGTGGTACGTAGTTCTATATAGGATGCTCACTCGCGTGCGACGTACGCTTCGCTTCTGTGGGCCCGCGAGTTCATCGTCCAACACTTTGACCCAACGAGAGAGAGGTACGTTTGACGAACAAGGAGGATTAATTCTTTTAGGGTTGCGTTATGATAGGAGTATAGTACATGTCGAAGGGGGGTGGGACCAGCATATACTAGGTGTCACATGAACCTCACTTTGTGTGGGGACTTTGCGGTTTTTGAGGCAAATGCCACATCAAAGTTGTGCATTAGGTATTCAAAACATCACAACCACACAGTTCTCCATATATATGTTTTGGAACACATGCAAGTGATGGTTGTTCTCCTCTGGCACTCACTCACGCGGTTATCGGCGATGCTTCCATCTGTTGGCCCGCTTGGTCCATCACTTTCAGCGATAGCGAGAGAGGTTGATTAATTTGACTTGGGAGGGGATTAATTTTTTGTTTGTCTCACGATATAGGTCAATGTGAGATTACATATATAATAGCTGATGTGTACACATGAATCCATCCCGCTGGATCGAGGGGGGGGGGGGCGAGCACACGACACGTCATGAACCTCTTGCTTTGTGTGGGGACCTCTGCGATTTTCAACGCATGCAACACATCAATGTTGTGCATTGGGTATTCAACACATATGCATGCATCACACACCTCCATAAATATGTTCGGGACACACGCATGCAATGGTTGTCTTTGGACACACTCTCACTCGCTTGGTTATGGGCGGCAAGCCTATATATATTCGTGGGCCCGCGTGGACGTCCATCATTTCGACCAATGACGAGAAAGGTTACCAGGGTGGATTCTTCTTCTTTGGTTCGAGTTACCGTATAGTAGGTCGATCATTCTAGGCCTAATTAAGTTTGAGCGCATGCTACGCGTCGTGAACCCTCGCTCAGTGTGGGGATTTTACGGTTCCAAAGCATGGTGCCACATCAAATTTGTGCATTGGGTATTCAAACACCGCACACACCACTTCCATATACATACTTGGGCCACATGCACAAAGTGGGTTTGTCTTCAGACAGTACTCCCTCAGGAGGTTATCGGCGACAAGCTAGCCCATTTTGCGGGGCCGTGTGGACGTCCATCACTTTGACCAACAACGAGCGAGAGAGGTTGTACGACCAAGTTGGATTCTGCTTGGTCCGTGTTACAGTACATCTTGGTGAGATGCCCTCCCCCCCGACAAGTGTGTGGGGAGGGGGGGGGGGGGCTACTTCGCACTACCTCCGTGGGGTCGGGGAAGTCCATATAATTTGCAAGGCACACATGCCACATCAAAGTTGTGAATGGTAGTTAAATATCACACCACACCCTTTTCATACATATAGTAGGGCCACCCTCAGGTGGTTCGTATATGGTCTCACCCATCTCGCGCCACCAGCACACATTTGTGGGCCGGCACACGGTCCACCTTTGTCGGGAAGCGAAAGGGGAAGTTTGACCATATATATGATGGACTCCTGTAGGTTTTGTGTTACGGTAGGGTGAGATTTCAGACCTAGCTATTTGGGGCATGCATTCGTAGCTAGGATTCCCTTACTGCCGACACGAAGTGGGGTTCGTAGGGGGTGGCTGACTAGCAATACTGTGCTTTTGTGCGATAGGTGCCACATCAAAGTTGTGCATTGGGTATTCGAACGTCAAACCACCCTTTTCATACATATATTTGGTCCACATGCAAGTGTATTCATGTTCTGACCCTTTCCCGCGTTATTCTTTTTGCCAAATTTATAAACAGCACACGAGTTGGATGCAGAAATTGTCTGCGATTGGGGACGCAATAGACACGGTTCGGTCAGACTACCCGTGTGCGACGCCCGTGCCCCTGCAGTCACTCACATCAGCATAGTAGATTGGGCTCCACGAGGCTTGCCTCCCGCACTCGAAAATATCTACTGCCTCGTAATCTCAAAAATATCTACCACCTGGAAGGTTTTTATGTTTGATAGCACACGATTAGTATGTGCGGACCGTGTGCCATGTCTGTTACTCCCGCTCTGCTTCAATCCCTTGATTCAAATTTTTAGTAGCCCCGACATTTTACTCCCGCCTCTGCATCCCTCGCAATCTCAAAAATATCTGCTCGCCCTTGATTCAAATTTTCAGTAGCCCCGCCTTGTCACTCCCGCCTCTGCATCCCTCGCAATCTCAAAAATATCTGGTCTCCCTTGATCCAAATTTTCAGTAGCCCCGGCATTTTACTCCCGCCTAGTAAAATTTTCATTTGCCGCGGTATTTCCGCAAACACCACCTTGCCCCCCCTCCACACAAACCCCAAAACCTCCGTTCACACAGACACACACCACCCTCCCTCGCTCAAAACCATTGGTAGGTCGCCGCCATCGCTGTCGCCGCTGCCTCCATCCTCAACCTCTGCCTGTGTGCCGGGGAGCTCGAGGAGCCAATGGCCCAAAAGATGTTTATCGCGGCCTCTTCGCCCGATGCCGCCAAGGTAGCCACCGAGCCGAGGTGTCCCCATCGTCCTCCGCGGGCTCTTTATCGATCCGCCGTCGCCGGTCGCCCGATCCGCCCGCCGCCGCGCCCCTATGCCAGTTCGAGGACTTCCCCGTCCTCCCTCGGGCCCAGCCGCCGACGAGGTCCTACCTCGGGGTCCTGCAGCGGTGGTGGGGGATGTGGGTCGCCAAGATTTACGGATCGGGAGACCCACACCCGCCGGTGGCTCGGTAGCTTCCACACGGCCGAGCTCGCGGCCATGGAGTACGACCGCTGGCAGGTCCGCTACCACGTCGCAGTGGCTAGGCTCAATTTCCCCTTCGGCACACGTCTGGTCAATCTCATCCCGCCGGAGCCAGGGTGGTGAGCTCGGCTATGGTGCGGCAGGACCATGAGGCGTGGGAGCGCCTCGAGGCCGATGCCGCCGACGAGGCCTACATGCAAGTGCTCCGCCGGCAGCACCCGGAGCTCATGGAGGCGGAGCGGGTGATCTTTGCCGGCGCGGAGGGCGGTGAGGTTATCGTGCTCTCCTCCGATGACGAGGTTAAAGGCGGCGAGCATGGCGGTGCAGAAGGCATCAAGGTGGGCAGCGAGGACGAAGAGATCGACGTCGACGAGTGTCCCCAACGACCCCGACAACGGCACCGGCCCGGACCCGGGTTGCGGCACATAGTACCTGACGAGGAAGGATTGGCTCGACCTCCACTTCGACTGAAAGTAGTTTAGTTTAGTTAAAATTTATGTTTTATGTTTGGTTATGCAAAACTATCTATGTTTATGTTTGAATGCATGCTACTTTCGATTGAACCTGCTTTGAACTTGATCAAATTGAAGTTTACAACGTTAAGTTTAGGGGATCGACTAGAAACGGCCAAAAATTGCTGGAGTATATATATACTCCACTAAGGGTTTTAGTCTATTAACTTTTAGGGGATCGGCTAGAGATGGCCTTATGCCTTGTTTATTTTAGTTCTTCACAATGTGATGCTCTATGTGTGCAACTATTTGCCGTGCAGTTCAATTTCATCAATAACAGTTTCAACAATACCACTATGAATTACGATATTTGGTTGCTGTTAAGGATGTTGCAGTTAACACGCCTTTTTGTTTTTTTAACAATAACTAGTGTACTTTAGACCTGCACAATACCAGTTTGAATGACTATATTTGCTTGTTTTTAAATGTTATGCCTATTGCAGTTAACACACCTTTCCACTTCTTGTTTTGCTTAACAAGCATGCTTAAACCTGCACACTGAAGCTATCATTTATAGATTATGTTGTCTACCATGGATATATTTGGTTGATGTTTAGCCTGTTGTGCTTAAACATGCCTTTATATGTACTCATACAGGACAATATTGAGAACAACTCATGTTTCCATCGAGGTTAGTTTCATCGCATTGCTTATATATACTCACTGTTCAGGATATCGGTAACTGGTACCATATAGCCTGGGGGCTGCTAAGGGATTAATCGTCGAATCGGACATTTCACTGAATATATCTGTAACTCATTTATCGGTAGGTTAACTAGGGCCGTATTTAATATATCTGAGGCTACATAGCAACATGCATTGTACTGAATGACTAAATATGCAATCCCAGGCTACATAGCAACAAGGAAGAGTGTTACCTTAATGTTCTGATGATGTCTAGATATACATGTAATAAGATCTTATATAATGGGATGGAGGGAGTGTTGTACTACATCATTTTGCAATTGTTGTTTATAGCTTCTAATATTAACTTGGTGCTTTTAGGTACATATGTCATTGCCAAAGATACACACTTCGACCCTTTCTCCGTATGGGGCAATGATATATTCATGAACCAGCATCAAGTGAGGAAACTGATAAAGATTGTTATTAAAATGGGTCAAAAGATGTCAAACAAACTATTTGTTTACACTTTATGCAAGACAATAGTGAACTGCAGGATGGTAAGTAAGAACTCTGTAGCCTTCTTTTTACTGCCCGTAATGAGTTGTGTTAGATGACAATTCTGAATCTTTTTCCTTTGCAGTGGATCCTGAAGCAGTTTACTCAAGATTACCTCTCTAACTACATGATTGGCGGTCGGCCATCACAAGGGGTTGGTCTAGAGTCGTGCGTGCCTTCTGCATTGAGGAGAGCACAATAGGGCCATTCCGCTTCACCTTGTTCAGCAACCAGAATGTCTCTCGTCTCTTTCTTTACCATCTGTAATAGTACAAGTATACAACCCTGGTTCATCATTCTTTATTTGGTGCTTATGTAATTCTTGAACATATGTACATGTGAATTGAATAATGCATTGGTAGTTTGAACCTGATGGATATGAATAAAGCTATAGCCTACTTTCAAATTCAAATCTGGTATAATTTTAAATAGCAACAATTAAATTAGGCTGAAATTACGCTCTGCAGGTCATTACGGTGCACACGGTCTATAAAGCACAGCGTGTATGATATACATCATAATCTGACATGGTTCACGGAGAGGAAACATGTGTAACCATGCACACAGTTGCCGTTTGCAAAGCATGCGTGGTGTCAGACAATATCACAAACGGTGCGGGAAAACTAAATGTGTGTGATTGTCGACCTATCGTACACGGTTTACAATCATGAACTGTTTGTGATGTGCCGGGCATCGTAAACGTAGAGCCAATTTCGTACGTGCCTAGAAAAATCCCGTGCCTGGAATGTGCCTGGACTGCGCCTGGTTTTAGGTAAAACCAGAGAACTCCGACTGCGATGGTAATGCCAGCAGACACGAGTAGCAAGGATGGAGCGTTTGGGATATTCGAGATATCAAAAACAGTTTTATAGGGACAACTGTATGCATCAAGGCTCCCTATCCCCGACGGTTTCTGGGTCGTGTGGGAAGGACCCCCCTATCGCACACACTCAATTGGTGACGATTCAAAATGCCGTTGCGGAAAGGGGTTAAAAACTGTTTGTATAGCACCTCACTGTACTAGTGATGGTATATTGGGTATTCCTGGATCTCCTAGTTTCTTAGGTACACCATCCTTGAAAGAATAGTTTGCAACCTTGGTGGAAATTTCAGCTTCAGGTGTCTTTCTTTTATTAGTGACAATATCTTTCATCTGCTTTAAAATATCAGTGAAACGAGTACGCAAAAAGGTTGGCCTAAGCATTTCAGCAAAGCGTTCAAATTCTTCTTCGTCCTTATTCTTAGATGGTTTAGTTGGGAAAGGCATGGGTTTCTGAACCCATGGTTCTCTTTCCTTACCATGTTTTCTAGCAATGAAATCTCTTTTATCATAATGTTTACTTACAGGAGGTGGGTTATCAAGATCAACAACAGGTTCTATTTCAACATCATTATCAAGTTCTTTATCATTGTCTGGTTGAGCATCTACATGAACATCATCATTGTCGGGGTACACAAACAGAGGTGTTTATTTCCCCTGACTTGTGCACGGGCGAGGAGCCTCCGCCCCGGCAGCCAGGGTTTGACGATGAAATGGCTACCCCAACACACAAAGCAAGGCCAAGCCAGAGAAACTGCTCTTTGTGAGATCAAGCAGCGGATCTAGAAGACCAAGACAAGCAAGACACCACCTTGGGGAGGCCTCCCTTGCTGGGCAGGAGAGCCCGGCCAGGTCGAGATCACCCCAAGGGCAAGTCCAAGATTGCCCCTGCAGGCTTACCGGGGCCGCCAAGGCGAAGAACCCCGCCAAGGCACCACCGCTCCACCGCACAGCGACGCAAGTCACTTATCGGTGCCGTGTCTAGCCCGCAAGTGATTAAGTGGCTTCCACTAAGCACGTGGCAGCTCATTGGAAGATAGATCACCCTCATTTGACACCCGTCCAGAGGCGTGTCAAGATAATAAGCAGAAGATGATTAAGCGGCACGACAGGCTTGCCGGGTTTCATCCTCAGCACGACACCTAGCAGTGCATTTAATACACTTTGTCCTAACTGCCAGAGTTAGGTATGATAGCACTGTTAGCTATCTAATCATAGGATAAGGACTGTTTTGCCACTATGGTTACCCCTTGAGCTATAAAAGGAGGTCCAAGGCTACCTAGAAAGAGATTCGGACCCTTGCACACTTGTACGCACGTAGCAGCTCTCCCCGAGGCCACCTTGCCGGGCTCAAGCGATGTGTGTTCATCCTGTTCCTCCATCCAATCCACCAAAGCAGGAGTAGGGTTTTACGCCTCTCAGCGGCCCGAACCTGGGTAAAAACGACCAGAGTCCTCGTCGTCGTGCTGCCTCATGGCTTCCGCTCTTTGTGCAACGTGATTTCCCCCTTTGCCGAACCACAAGGGGCTGATGGCCCCATAGATGATCGTGTGCACCCACGACATCTTTGGCACGCCAGGAAGGGGGGGTCGCTTGTGCAAACCAGAAGTTGCGAACAGCACGTCGATCTCCATCATCGGCATCTTCATCACGAACGAAGAAGAGGAGCAGTGCCGCTCCTTAGCCACCTCCTTCCGGAACCCCATCGCACATCTCCGCCAACAGCAACAGCGGCGGCGAGGGCGGGGGACGTCTGTGCTACGATTGACATGAATAGGCATGGATGACATAGCCACCATGCCACCTGCGGTCAGGAGGCAGGGCGGACCGGACAACGACGCCACCCTTATCACAATCCTCGATCGGGCATACTTGATCCCAAGCGGTGCCGCTTGGTCTAGCAGACCAAAGAACGGTGCGTACTTGGCCTCCCTTCCCTCCTCCCTCACCAATGGTCTGGATGCATAGTGGTGATGCCGCCGGCATCGATAAGTTCGCACGAGGCTTGGTCCTCCATTTGTCCCGCTGAGGATAAATCCTGAGCTGAATGTTAGAACGAATCCGTCGGTTGGCACCCCCGGCAAGCAATCCACGGCAGGCCCTCGCGTGCCAGCGTGTCAATCATGCCGCTCGTTGACGGGCCATTGGGAACTAGGGAAGGGAGGGTGGGACCAGTTCTCCTCACTTCTCGAGATGTTTCGTCAATCGCAAATGTTTACGTTGGCCCTTGACTCGTGCCAAGGGTGAACACGTGACTAATGAACCTCCGAGTTCCTCCGTTTGGTCCTTTCCCATTTTCCCCTCTTTCCAGGGCGAAAGTGGAAGCATGTGCGTGATTGCGTCAGAAGACACAAAAAGGAGAGACAGCCACGGGAGGAGAATGTGCTTAATCAAGAGATACCCCCTCCGGCTGGGGGGATATGAACAAAAGCTAAGTTGGCATGTTTAAGGATTTTTTTCCCAAATCCACATATGCCATCCCTCAGGCAACCAAGGTTTCGTATGGCAAAGCCCTCTGCATGATGGAACCTTACAGTCTCCATTTGCGCCCTTGCTTTGTTTCGAGCCTGCTCAACAAGGCAAGTGGCGACATCGGGGGAAGATGAGGAAAAACCCACCGGCAGCATGTCCTTGCCAGCAGAATGCTAAGGACCCGCTCCTCACAGCGATCGCGGGAACATGTTGTTGGCGGGCAACCAAAATACACAAGGAAACTAGCCATACGAAAACCAGTGGAGAAACAAAGGGGATGGCATTCGCGTGCACATAAACATCTATTCGACAAGCATTAAAATGAAAATAGTGTAGAACCTAATACGGGATACACATTGTGTCTTAGTACAGGTAAGCACAACAACAAGAATGGCCTACTGCTTGGTCCAGCGGCCTCCCAGGATCCTTGGGACGGAAAGGACCTTATCGGCAAGGGGGCCGGCCTTTGCCATAGCAGCAGAGGCATCGGCGCCTGGCGGCAGCTTCTTGAAGCCATCGGAGAGGTTGAGGTCTGGATGGAAGAAGGTGAGGTTTCTCAAGACCAGGAAGAGGGCGTCACGAGCAAGCTTTCGGGATTCAACAGCGAAGCATTCGGCCATGTCGTCTTCGTTCATCTTCGGCCCTTCGATCAGGCCTTCGAAGAAGAGCATCAGCTTGACACTAGGGACCTCATGCTTGCCCATGGACAAGGCCCAGCTCTTCATGCCCATGTTCACAATCTGGGCAGTGAGGCGCTCGGCGATGTCAACCATGTTCTTGATCCAGAGGTCGCGCTGCTGGACTTGGTTCTCCAGCTTGTCCTCTGCATCTTTTTGGAAAGTTTTTGCATTGGCCAAGTCCTTCATCAATAGCTTCTCGCGGCAACCGGCAGATTCAAGTTCCTTCTCCAAAGATCCAAGCCTGGCTTTCATGTTGGAGATGGTGTCATTGGCAGTATCAAGATCCTGGCTCTTGGAGGAGAGCTGTGATTGCAGCTTCTTCAGGGCAGTCTCTGTTTTCTGCGCTTCCTCTTTGAGGGCCAGGATCTCCTTGTTGCTCCCAGCAAGGTCCTCCGTCAGTTTGCTCACCTGGATTTCAAGATCATTCTTGGCAGCAGTTGCGGCAGCTAGATCGTCGGCAACCTTCCTCAGCTGGGCCGCGGACTCGAGGGTGAGGGCGTCAAGGGTGTCTATCTGCCAGCTCCTTGGTACATTGCCGAACAAGGCCCTCTAGCTCCTCATCCTTGCCGCAGAGAGTAGCTTCGAGAGCCCCTTCCTGGGCAGAGATGTCCTTCTCCTTGGCGTTAAGAAGCGCTTCGCGCTCCGCCAACTAGACCACCCGAGCAGTAACGTCCTCCTTGGCCATGGTCAACACCTCCTCTTGCCGCAAAAGGGAATGGGACTGCTTCTTGAACCATTCGCGCAGTTCGTTACCTTTGTCCCTCAGCTGCTCCTTGATCGCCCGCAGTCTGTGGTTATACCTGTCCTGCAAATCCTTGAGCCCTGCCACCACGGATTCCAGGAATACCAGATCCTTGGCGCTATCATCTGAATCACCAGCCTCTTCGACTCTCTGAGACAACGGTGCTAGTATGCGTCTGATTTCTTCATCAAAATTCGCGACCGCTGAAACAGATGAGCCCGGAGCGGCTGGCCCAGGATGTGTGAGGATCAGTGCCAACTTACTTGAGGTTGATTGTGGGACTGCGGCCTGTGAGCAGTGTGGGAGAAGAGGTCCCATAGTTTGGAGAGGGGTTTTCTCCTCAATAACTGTCTCCGGGCCAGATATGCTGCCGGGGGTTTTCTCTGCTCCCTTCGAGAATTCTTGGATATCCCCGGCAGTGTGCTCATGGCCTTCCGCGGCAGCAATCTTGACTGCTTCGTCGACAGCACTCTTCCTAATTTTGGCCACTTACTCCAAGAGCTTAGGCTCCTCAGTCGACAAATCTGTAAATGAAATCAAGCAGACAGAGTCAAAAGAAGTTAGACACTACTGGATATAGACGAGGAAGATAAATCATTCAAACAAGTAGAAGCAAGGACAAGATGATTACCTGGTGGTGGCTCCTGCAAGGTGACATCTCCTTGCCCGGCAGCAGAAGTTGTCGGCGCACGGTCCACAACCACTCCTTCAGTGGCTGTGGCCTCGATGCGAGCAGACCCCACGGGGGAGGCCCTTGCCGGTGATGCCTCTGCTTGAACCATGGTCGGCGGGGATCCTTGGAGGGTGGACCCCTCTTGGAGGATCCCGTTGTGCTGACTCTCGCCAACCCCTTGGAGGGTGATAATGGGCGTTCCTCCGCATCTCCGTGTGCAGATGAAGCATGCCCTGCGCCTTCACGCCGGGGGCTGGACTGGGGGCTAGGCACAGGATCTCCTGCCTTATCCGCCGCCAAGCCTGCGCTTGATGAATGGCCCGGCACCACCATGCGCTTGCCCCGCTGAGCCAGGGGTTCTTCATCTCTGCGAAGACAACAAAACATGATTAAACCAGCAACCAAGTGAAGAATACTTCAACAGGAAGCTTAGTTGTTCTACTTACTCTGAGTCCATGAGCATGGTGCCCAGTGCATACCCCACAAGTGGTGGGGTCGCTCTACCCCTTTTCAAGGTTGGAGGAGCGGAGCTTCCCGGCAGCTTTAAACTCATCAGTGGGGCCGAGGTCTCTGGCGGGATCGAGCTTTGCGAAGAAGCTGGGCTTGACTGGGGGCTGGGATCAGCTCCCGTGACCGCACGTCGCTTGGCGGGTGGGGTCTTGGCCTCCGACATGCGAGTGGATTGGCGGCGTACCACCTCTAGCTTGTCGCCCCTGGAGACGGTCTTCTTCACCCTTTTTGTGGCCTGCAAGGGAGCGGAGGCCACTGGTCCTCGACTGGGCCGCCTACGAAGGCGTCGACTTGGTCCTGGCCCTAGGGCTTGAGGGCCCATTTCGAGCCCTTCCTCCTCCACCTCGGGCTGCTCTACTTCCTCGGCACCATCTTCTTCTTGGGCCCCTGCTGCCGTGGCATGAGGAATTCCAACCCCGGCAGGATCAATCCCAGCAGCCTCCTCCGCGGCATGCTCTCCACCTCCTTCCTCAGAAGAGCCCTCGCCTTCAACTTCCTCATCCTCCTCCTCCTCTCCGGGCCTCGTTTTTCCAGCGGCCCAGAGCGCTCTGTCCTCCTCGATCCGCTTCGCAATAAACTCTTCCTCTGCCTTGGAGGTGCACTTGACAAGGTCATTCTCCACCCTGGAAGCTCTTTATTCTAGGCTAGAGACCCAATCTATCTCCGCATCCAGTCCGGGCAGTTGCCAATCAACCTCCACTCCGTAGGCGTTGCAATCGGGCATCCATTTCAGAATCTGGTCCCGAGCAGAATTGAGATGCAGTGGGACAACCTTTGCCGGCAGATGGAATGGCCCAAGGCTGCCGAATAACTGTTCGCATAGCCAGTCATGGCCGTATATCGACAGATTGTTGATGGGGCTTGGGTACAGATGCATCCTGTCAGCAGATTCCCCGTATTCCCAGGCAAACCTGTCCCTTTTCTGCAGCGGTGCGATGCGGCGTTGGAGGAAGTCGGCCCCCACCTGCTCGACGGTTAGCCCGGCAGCTTTAGGGCGAGCAAACCTATTTAGCGCTGGGCGAGGCATGTTGTCGGTGAGTCCCAACTTACTCCAGTCACTGCCGCGCGTGACGCATTCAGTCTGCGCCACGCAGAACTCAGGGGCATCCTTGTCCTGGATCCAACACCAATCTGCCCTCCATTCCTCCAACCTGCTACGCTGCTGGCCAGGGAGATAATCCCATTCATCCTTCTTGCCCCGGGGAATCCAGCTTATGTTTCCTGAGCGGTGATGTCGGTGTACTAAGTATTGGGCCCTTAGTACCCCTTACTTGTGCACGGGCAGTTGTAGCCGTCCTCGCGGCAAGGCTTGCCGGGATCAGCTCGAGGTCGATTCAAGTTATCGAGGGAATCATCAAGTCAGAAATCTGAGGATCAGCAAATGAGTAAAGCTGAAATCCGAAGGCCAGCCTCCCCGGCAAGATCCTTGCCGGGATGGCCTTTGGCGCCCGGCAAGGCTTGGCGTCCGGCAAGGCTCGGCGCCCGGCAAGGTTCAGCGCCTGGCGAGATTCTGCCACTGTGCCACCGCTTCGGCACAGTAACGTGTCTGACATTCTGGGTCCTTCTCTGGATGCGTGGCGACGCGCCAGTGGAGGAGAGCTTAAGCGGTGCTGATGGGATGGCCCCCTTTTCCATCCCCAAGAAAGTGAGGACACCTAAACGGACACCTCATGGTGCATTAAATGCGCTTGTCCTAATCCGTCAGGGGTTAGGTATGATACCCTGTAGCTACTTTACACCTCAATGTATATACATTTTGCCACTGTGGAGACCCCTTTCAGCATATAAAAGGAGGCCCAAGGCAACTGCTACAAGAGAGGAGAGCTTCTGGCCCATTCTGCATGCGTAGCTGCTCTTTGAACGTACTGTTCATTGCGAGCGCTCCTGAAGGCTGGGCTCAAGAACATCAATAAGAACACAAAGCAGGAGTAGGGTTTTACGCTGATCAGCGGCCCGAACCTGGGTAAAAACCTCACGCGTCGATCACCGGTTCTGCTCTTTGCGTGTACCTCTCCCCCCGCCGAATCGTAAAGGGATCTCTCGGGATCCCATAGGTGTCGTGCCCCGACATCTTTGGCGCGCCTGGTAGGGGGATTGAAGGTTGCGTGAACCTGATCTGGTGGTCGACGCCCTAGTTCCTTCATTATGCCGCCCAAGAAGAAGAACATCGCGACAGCACAACCGTCCGGGTCTGTTTTGCCCGCGCCTTCGCAGACAGGCGATGGTGTGGGTGCAGAAGGAAGAGGACTGGAACCCCCGCGGCGTTCTGGTGACCCAAGCCAAGCGAGCGGTATCGTTCGCAGTGGCAGTGGTAACTTGCGCGCCGCTGGATCTAGAGATGGCGTTGTGTTGCCTACGGGTGGCACAACAAACTCTAGGGATCAGAGAGCGCCTGCTGGAGCTCCCGCGCCGCCGCGAGCCTCGCAACCTGCCCAGGTTGTGCGAGACGAGCGACATCATGGCGCTGGTGGTTCGGGGCGTCCCTACGAAAAGGTTTCTGCGCGTAGATCCCAAGATGCGCGGGACCAGCATGCACACCGAGCTGCCGGCGAGGGTGGCGCGCGGTCGCGTGACCGTGGCGGTGCTCCTTCTAACTTGGTTAGGAGTCAGAGCACCTCACGTACTTCGCACCTGTCGCCGCCACCTACGCCAGCGGAAGCCTTGGCACGTGCGCAGTTGCTCCTCGATTTTCCTCCCGCCCCGGAGAAGATGGAGGAGTGGCGGGCTACTATCCAGAGCCTTATCGGCTTCGCTAATAAGGATGGACCACAAGAGGCAGGGCCCTCTCAGCGGGAGCCCATCGATCCGATGCGAGCCGGTGGAGAGAAAACCGGAGGTGGTGCAACTACAGTGCACTCTCCTCCACGACATCAGCGGCGGCCGACGGCTCGGCAAGTCGACCGCCATGAAGAAGTTTCCACGGCGTCGTCCGATCCGTGGATGCGCCGTGATCAGCGTCTGGTTCTCCAGGAACGAGGCAAGGAGGACGCTCGAACAACCATCGAGCGGCGATGGGAAGCGTGCTATCACTCTGATAAGCACGTGGGGCCAGTTGTCGACGAGCCCGCGCCAGGGAACGTAGGAGACCTGCCTTACGAGGTGGGACCTCCAGCGTTTACCCGTGAGCTGCGGCAAGTCCAGTGGCCCAATCTCCGAACCTTCAAGCCAGAGGTCTCGGAGAAATATGACGGCAAGACCCATCCCTCGGAGTTCCTGAGCATCTACACCATTGCGGTGCAAGCTGCCGGGGGCCGAGATGACAAGATACTCGCCAACTACTTCCCGTTGGTGCTCAAACCCAACGTCAGGTCGTGGTTGATGCATCTGCCGGAGGATTCTATTTCTTGCTGGTCAGATCTGTGCCATCAGTTTGTTGGCGCCTTTGTTGGAGGCCACCAAGCTCCTGGCCAAGAAAGTGATTTGCACATCATCCCTCAGAAGGAGGGCGAGTCCCTGCGCAAGTTTACGCAGAGATTCAGCCGGGTGCAGTACAATATTCCTGATGTTCATCCTGCCGCTGTCATTAGCGCATTCCATCAGAACATACATAACCGCAGGATGCGGGAAGAGCTGGCGATGAACAAAGTCAGGAGTATTGCCGAGCTTTACACTTTGGCCGACAAGTGTGCTCAAGCTGAAGAGGGGAGAAAACTCCCCGGGGAAGCTGTTGGTGCGACAGGCGACTCAGAAGAAGAAGATGCCGCGGCTCCGTCAAGGAAAGGCCGGCGGCGGAATAGGAAACGCGGAGGCAAGGCCGTGCTTGCCGTCGAGGAATCCGGCAACCCTGGCGCCGCCAAGAAGGCCAAGGTTAGCGCCCCCGGCAAGGATCTTGCCGGGTGCCCTTCCTGTCAGGCCTTGGTGGCTGCCGACAAGTCGGAGAACTCCGGCAAGCAATATTGCAAGATCCATCGCACTAAGGGCCACGATCTCCAGGACTGCCGGCAAGTTGAGCAGCTTGCCGAGAAGCAGAAGGCCGAATACGAGAGGCGAGACAAAGAGAAGGCCCAAGACGGTGCTGAGGGGTCCGGCAAGAGACGCGGTGGCCGAGGGGGTTGCCGCGGCAAGGCCAAGCAGCAGAAGGATCGGCCCGCTCGGGGCCGAGATAAAGAAGGAGATGATGATGAGGAAGATGATGAATCCAGTGAGCAGGAATTCCAGAAGGCTACGGAGGCTATGTGCATTGATGGGGGTGCCTCGCTCCATTCTTCCCACCGCCAACTTAAACAGTGGGTGCGGGAGGTTAATGCGGCAGAGCCATCCCCCGATGCTTGTAGGCCTCTGAAGTGGTCCAGCACGCCTATCATCTTTGACGCCGAGGATCACCCCGATCGCACAACTGCGGTCGGGTGTTTGCCATTGTTGGTTTCCCCGACAATTCGCAACCTCAAGGTGACGAAGATGTTAGTTGACGGCGGGGCCGACCTAAACTTAATATCACCAGACGTGCTCACAAAGCTTCAGATTCCCGACGAAGACCTCGAGGAAACGGGTACGTTTCAAGGGGTCAACCCGGGAAGAACCCAGCCTAAGGGCAAGATCACGCTGCCGGTAACATTTGGCAGCGAGCTTAACTTCAGGACTGAAAAGGTGGTGTTTGATGTCGCCAAGATCCCCATGTCATACAATGGGATCCTTGGCCGGCCAGCGCTGGCTAAGTTCATGGCGGCATCACACTACGCATACAACATCTTGAAGATGCCTGGGCCGTTGGGCGTCATCACTATCCATTCCGACAAGAGGGATGCGCTCATCTGTGCCGATCAACTTTACCGGGAAGCAGTTGCAGCACCTGCCATCAAGGCATCTGCTCCTGCCGCTGGAACTCCCGGGGGGAAGAAGAAGACCGGCAGGAACCTTGGCGCGAACTCCGGCAAGCGCGCCTCCTCGGAGTGCCGCGCTTCCGTCGAGGATGTACCAGAGAGTTCCACCGGCAAGAACAAGAAGTCCAAGGCTGCCCCGCCGGAAACTAAGAAGGTGCCTGCCAGGGAGGACGGAACGGGGGGAACTTTCACTATAAGTTCCGCCCTAGATGACAAATAGGAAAGCGCGCTCGTTGCTTTCCTGCGGGCGAATGTCGACGTCTTTGTGTGGCAACCGTCTGACATCCCCGGCGTTCCCAGGAAAGTGATTGAGCACCACCTTGCTGTCTGTCCCCATGCGCGGCCCGTCAAGCAAAGGGTGAGGAAACAGGCCTTGGAGCGGCAAGAATTCATTGCCGAAAAAATTAAGAAGCTGGAGGCGGCAGGACTGGTCAAAGGAGTGCTTCATCCAACCTGGCTGGCCAATCCGGTCGTAGTGCGGAAAGCGAACGGGAAATGGAGGCTGTGTATCGATTACACAGATATCAATAAAGCTTGTCCAAAAGATCCTTTTCCCTTGCCGCGCATCGACCAGATCGTGGATGCCACCGCTGGTTGTGATCTCCTGTCCTTCCTTGATGCCTATTCAGGGTATCATCAGATTTTTATGGCAAAGGAAGATGAAGAGAAGACCGCCTTTATCACCCCATGTGATTGGTTTTGAGCCACAACTCCATAGAAATATGGAGGCGTATATGGATGATATAGTGGTCAAGACTAAGGATAAAGCAACGCTCATTCAAGATTTAGAAGAAACATTCGCGAACTTGCGCAAGATCAACTTGAAGCTCAATCCTGAGAAGTGCGTGTTCGGTGTTCCTTCCGGCAAGCTCCTCGGATTCTTTGTATCTTGCCGGGGAATCGAAGCGAACCCCGACAAGATCAAAGCTATTGAGCAAATTGAAGCGCCAAGACGCGTCAAGGATGTGCGTCGTCTTACCGGCTGTGTTGCTGCTCTAAGCAGGTTTATTTCCAAATCTGCTGAGCGCGCCCTGCCCTTCTTCAAAATTTTGAAGAAGGCAGGTCCAATGAAATGGACTCTGGAAGCGGAGGCAGCGCTGCAAGATTTGAAGAAATACCTTTCTTCTCCGCCGACGCTAGTCGCACCTAAACCACAAGAGCCGTTGCTGCTGTATCTGGCGGCAACAAATCAAGTGGTTAGTGCTGCGCTGGTGGCGCAAAGGGAAGCTGATGAGGAGGCAACATCAGCGGCAGGACCGCCAAGTGACGCGGCAAGATCTTCCCCGGCAAGGGATGATCCCGGCAAGACAGGATCTGCGCAAACAGAAGAGCCCGTGCAGAAGAAAAAGGTGGTGCAGCGCCCAGTTTATTTTGTTAGTTCCCTCTTACAAGGGGCTAGATCAAGATATTCTGGTGTGCAGAAGTTGCTTTTCGGCCTCCTTATGGCCTCAAGAAAGCTGCGCCATTATTTTCAAGCACATGAGATCACCGTCGTCACTCGCTTTCCGTTGCAACGGATTTTGCAAAATTTGGAGGCAACCGGCAGGATCGTGGAGTGGGCGTTGGAGCTGTCCAGCTTTGGTCTTAAGTTTGAAAGTACTTCGACGATTCAGAGCAGGGCCTTGGCGGAGTTCATTGCAGAATGGACCCCGACGCCAGACGAAGAAGTTCAAGAAACAAGTCTCCCCGGCAAGGAAACCGATCAGCAATGGGTTATGTACTTTGACGGGGCTTTTTCGCTGCAAGGCGCCGGTGCTGGCGTGTTGTTTGTCGCACCCACTGGAGAGCACCTCAAGTATGTAGTCCAAATGCATTTTCCCCGGGAGAGTTCAACCAATAACACTGCAGAGTACGAAGGTTTGCTTGCCGGTCTCAGGATCGCAGCAGACCTTGGTATCAAAAAGCTCATTATTAAAGGTGATTCACAGCTTGTCGTCAGGCAGGTCAACAAGAACTATCAAAGTCCGTTGATGCAAGCCTACGTAGATGAAGTGAGGAAATTGGAAGAGCGCTTTGACGGTCTCCAAATGGAGCACGTTCCTCGTGCTGAGAACAACGTTGCTGATGACCTGTCAAAGCGTGCTGCCCTCAAGTTGCCTGTGGAGCCAGGAACTTTTGCGCTCCAATTGACTCAACCATCCGTGGCGCCATCGACGCGGCAAGAAAAAAGAAGAAAGTTGAACTCTGGCCAGTACTTCCCGGCAGAGCTCCCCGAAGCCGCCGGCAAGGAAGTTGCCGGGATCAACACGCTTGCCGGGGAACAACAGGCTCCGGCAGGGCCTCAGGCCCTTGCTGTCGAGACAAACGTCCCCCCGGCGGAGGAGATGCCTTTAGTCCTAGCCGTCGAGCCTCAGGCTCCAGCATGGGCGCAGCACATTGTCCATTTCCTTCAGACAGGTGAACTCCCTGAGGAACAGGAAGAAGCGGAAAGAGTAGCCCGTCGGTCTGTTATGTACAAATTCGTCGATGACGTCCTGTACAGAAAGAGACCAAACAGTGTGAAATTGAAGTGCATTCCTCGGGAGGATGGACTAGAGCTGTTGGCAGAGATACACGGGGGCATGTGTGGCTCTCACATAGGGTCAAGAGCGCTTGCCGGAAAAGCATTCCGGCAAGGTTTCTTTTGGCCCACCGCCCTCCAGGATGCGACTGCACTAGTAACCAGGTGTGAAGCGTGCCAGTTTCATTCAAAGAAATTACATCAGCCAGCTCAAGCTCTTCAAACAATCCCTCTCTCCTGGCCATTTTCGGTCTGGGGGCTCGACATACTGGGCCCCTTTCCCCATGCTACCGGGGGCTTTGAGTACTTGTACGTTGCTATCGACAAGTTCACAAAGTGGCCGGAGGTGGAAGCAGTGAGGAAGGTGACAACGCAGTCGGCTGTCAAGTTCTTCAAAAGAATTGTTTGCCGTTTCGGTGTGCCTAAGAGGATCATCACCGACAACGGCATGCAGTTCACAAGTCGCACCTTCATGCAGTACGTCCAAGACCTTGGCGGCAAGATTTGTTTTGCCTCTGTTGCTCATCCGAGAAGCAACGGCCAAGCGGAGAGGGCCAATGCTGAAGTGCTGCGCGGTCTCAGGACCAGAACTTTTGACAGGCTGAAAAAGTGCGGAAGACGCTGGATTGATGAGTTGCCGGCGGTTCTTTGCTCAATCAGAACGACACCAAATCGAGCCATCGGCCAGACGCCCTTCGCTCTAGTGTATGGAGCGGAAGCAGTTCTCCCCACGGAACTCATATACGGATCTCCTCGAGTCCTCGCTTATGATGAGCTCGAGCAAGAGCAACTGCGGCAAGATGACGCTGTGCTCCTTGAGGAGAATCAACTTCAGGCTGCTGTGCGAGCTGCACGCTACCAGCAAGCTTTGCGCCGCTATCATAGCTGCAAAGTTCATGCCCGAAGCCTTGAGGAAGGCGACCTTGTTCTTCGACGGATTCAGTCCGCCAAGAATTCAAACAAGTTGACGCCAAAGTGGGAAGGCCCTTATCGGGTAGTACGAGTCACCAGGCCTGGCGCTGTCCGCCTGGAGACCGAGGATGGCGTTCCAGTGAGTAATTCATGGAATATCGAACATCTTCGCAAGTTCTATCCATAAGGCGCGGTTGCCGGGGGCTCCCGGCAACCACCTTTTTGTACAAGTCTTGCCGGCAAGGCATGTAATCCTTTGTACAAAGCCAGGCGCAGACCCTGAGCACAGATGAATAAATTTAAGTGTTATACATTCCCTTATTGATTCTCATGTTCACATTCATATATGCATGTTTGTCTAAGATGTTGTATGACACCTGATCCGGTAAGTTCGAACGAACCGCCAAGGTTTATCTCTTTATTTTCTCTTCTTCTTTTTCTTAAGACAGAAGGATTCCTCGTGTGCACATTTGCCGGGGGGGGGGGGAAGGGAGATATGAATACCAGTTGCGATGTTCGGAATCGACGCTTGCCGGAGGAAGGACAAAAACAGAAAGCTAAGTCCTAAAAACTCAGAGCAAGTTTTTCTTTTGTACCAAGTTAGTTCCTTGACGATTCCGACCCTGTAGGAAATCTGCACGCGAAGGAACCCTTGTCGTAATCAGTTGCGCCCTTATTTTGTTTCGAGTACGCTCAACGATTTAAGCGGCTGCACTGAGAGCGCCAAGGAGTCTTGCCGGCCACTGCGCCTCCAGCAGGCTGCTGAAGTCCCGCACCCAGCGCTCGCGGTAGGTTGCGCGCCAGCAAGTTTTTCAGTAGGCGTAGGGTGAACTCCATACATAAAGGAATCAGACAAGGAAAATAGCTAGCATGAGCCTAAACATAGTTAAATTATATTACATCCATAAGTTGCCGCAGTTCTAACTCGAGACTTAACTGTCTTTTACATGAGATGGTGGCGGCAAGAGTCAAAGGGGAAGCACTCAATCCCTACGCTGGCCTTCGATCCTTTTGATGGAGTCCACCTTCTCAAGGATCGGCGCGATGTACTTCTCAAGCGCTTCAACATTTTGCGTCCTTTGGCAGGTGGCCGAGTGCGCTGGAGAGGTCGATGCCGGGATTGCTGTGCACCACCTTGAGGAGCACCTTGCGAAGGACGGCCCGGCAAAGCCGGCGAGTCTCGTTCGCCAGTTGGGTCGCCCGGCTGGACTGGTGCGCCCTCAACGCGTTGATGATGCTTTCAAAGAACATCGTCAACCTGGCGCTTGGAGATATTCTTTCCTCGGAAGAATATCTGAAGTTCGACAAGCCCATGGTTGACAGTTCCGCGGTAAGCTTCTCCGCGGTGGCGATGAGATGGCCAGTCCAGATCTCCACTCCCTTTTCATAATCAGCCTGGGCAGCGGCAGCGCTCTTGAGCAGGTTCCTCTCTCCTTGGAGATCCTTGAGTAGAGCCTTCTCACGGGCCCTGCCGGCCTCGAGGGATTTCTGCAGCATGGTCAGCTTCAACTCCAGAACCGCAATATTATCAGCCGCAGAGGAGAGCTGCTTGGTCTTGTCGGACAGGGCAACTTGCATCTCCGCCAAGGAGTGGAGGGTTTTTTCCCTGTCTCCCTTAAGCGTCGAGAGTTCCTTGCCATGCTCTTCGAGATCTGTTTCCAGCCTCTTCACTCTGTCGTTCAACTCATTCTTGGCGGCCTCTGCAGCTTCGGCAGCATCGACGGCCTCCTTGAGCTTGCCGGCGTGACTTGCGGTTAGAGCTTCGAGCGCCTCCTTGTGCTTCTGCTACAGCTCCTGGGTCTGCCGCGCGACAAGATTTCCAATGTCTTCATCCTTGCTGCGAAGCTTGGCGGCGAGCGCCTGCTCACGAGCAGTGAGATCTTCCTCATGAGCATCAAGAGCAACGCGGCGCCCCGTCAGGAGGGCATCTTCGGCAGCAATCCTTTGAACAGCTTCATCATGGGCTTTCTCCATGTCTGATTGCTTCAGGAGGACCTCATTCCATTGCTGGCTCACTTGTTCTCGACCGGCAACCAGCTCTTGAAGGGCCTCGGCGTGCCAGATTTGCATTTGTGCGACGCGCCTTTGAAAATCCGCTTCGGCTGCCTCGACAACTGCCATTCTGGAGTCCGCCTTCTCCTTTCGGGCACGATGGAGAGCCTGGAGTTTGCGGAAGTTTTCGCCCATGGCCTGAAGGAGCCGATCCTCTTCAGACTTGTCACTGCTAGCGCTGGGATCGTCAACAACTTCGAGCCCGGCAGCGGCAACAATTTCCTCAAAAATTTCTCCTTCGGCTGGTGCCTCGGTGCTTGCCGTCCCTGGCAAGTTGATGAATAGGTTTTTGCCGACTTTGAGGTACTTGCTGGATGAGGGCTCGTCAGATGTTGATGGCTGGCCTTCGGTGGCCGCCTCACCAGTGACAGGGGGCTCCGCGGCCGATGCAGCGCCTGGCGCTCCTGCGGCAGGAATGCCGTCAGTATGGTCCCCAGCCTCCCTGTCGCCCTCTTCGGCAGGTTCTTCCACGATTTCCGTTCGTGCCGTCTTGGCGGCCTCCCCGTCAAGAGCATCACCGGCCCCGGCAACATCATCCTTGGTGGCCTCGCTGGCGGTGATCCTGTCCGCTTCGGCAGCAGCATCCCTGGCGGTCTCCTCGATGACGGCGTCGACGTCTATATGTTCCATCTCAGAGAACTCTGAAGGGAGAAGGAGAAGGTCAGAACAAGATCGAATTTTTTATTTTGAAGTGATCAAAGATAAAGAAGTAAGGGGAAAGAATAACTAGCACTTTGAGGCGATCGAGTACCTGCGTCGGGCTGTCGAAAGGTGGCTTCGCCTCTCCCGGCAACTCCGGTTGCCGGGGGTGGGTTGCCGGAATCCGTGCTTGTCGGCTCCTCCTCAATCCGGACGGGCTCGTCGGCAGGATCTCTTGCCAGAGATGTGCTTGTGGGCGGAGCGGTCGATGAAGGAGGCACAATGGGGCAATCCTCTCCTTGTTGCCGTTCTCCTCCTGCGAACCCGAAGATATCAGCGACAAGAATGGAAGCTTCGGCACCAGCCAACAGAAAAAGGGACTATGAACTTACGCTGGGGGCTGCACTGAGGACTAGGCTCCGGGCTCACGATGACGGTCTCTGGCACGCTAGTGGAGCCTGCCGGGGGCTCATCGCCCGTAGAAGTCCTTGACCTCTTCGCCATCCTCTCCAGCAAGGTTTCTGTGTCACTGCAGAAGCAATGCAAGCAAGTCAGTAAAAATTGATGCAAGATTGGAAGGTAAAAGATGTGGCAAAGTACTTACTCTTCTTCCTCTCGCTCCGGACTAAAGCCGGAGATGTCGAAGTCGACCTCCGTTGCGGTGTCTGAGTGGGGAGGCGGAGGAGGAGTCCTAGGCCGCTTGGCTGTGGCAGGCGCCGGGGCAGTTTCCGGTGCGGTGGTGCGAGACCCTCCTGCCTTCCCAGCAGTGGCCGCTGGTGCGGGCCTCGCACGCCGTGCAGGCTGTTGACGGGCCCCCTGCCACGGTCCGGTCTTGTCGACCACTTTCTTGCCGGGGGCTTCCCCGCTCGAAGAGGGCTGGCTTGCCGGGATGTCAGACGCAGCCTTCCGAAGAACACGTTTCGTCTTCTTCTTCGGGGGAGGGGGCTCTTCCCGCGTCTCTTCTTCTTCGACTGAGTCCTCGCCGGACGAGATTTCAGCGGCTGTGCCGCTCTCTTCCCCGGCAACCTCGTCCTCCCCGGCAGGCCTCGCCTCCATTACCACCTCTGCCTCGCTGGCTTCCCACTTCGTGAAGCCAACGCTGCCGGCCTCCGCGGCAAGATTCGCTTCCTCCACTCTGGTAGCGATGTATGCTACCTCCTGATCCGTGGTGGCGCGAATAAGATCTGGTTCTTGCCGGACAGGCTTCTCCGTTAGATTGTCGAAGAATTTCTGCGCTTCTTCCTCGCTTGGTTCGACCCAGGTCGGGTCAAGGCCGTGGGCGTTGAACATCGGCAAAAAAGCAATGATCGACCCCAGCGCAGAGTTGTTGCACAAGGGGACGATCCTTGCCGGCAGCCGGTGCTTGTCTTCGCGCTGGAATAACTTCTGGCGGAGGGCGCCAAGCTGCATAACGGTCAAGTTGTTGTTCAGCCCGGGGCGCAGCCTCATAACATCCGCTGCGTTCTTATACTCCCAGGCTGGCCTTCCCCTATTCTGCAGAGGTGCGATGGGGCGGCGAAGGAAGTCGAAGCCGATCATCTCCATTGTCAGCCCGGCAGCCTTCAAGCAAAGGATTCTGGTAGTGGCGATTGTGAGCTTCTCGTCTTCTGCGGCGAGATCGCCCCAATCCTTGCCGCGGACCACCTTCTGTCGCCGGGGACGACAAAAAGGATGAGGATCTGCTTCCTGGATCCAGCACCATTCGGCCCGCCACTCGTCCCACTTTTCGCGGTAAACTCCATCTGGGTATATCTCCTTGTTCCAGGCCCTTGGAATCCAAGCAATAGATCCAGAGAGAGCCTCTCCTTTTTGGATTCGAGGATAGAAATAGTGGCGGAAGAGAGCGGAATTGGGGATCACGCCGGCAAAATTTTCACAAAGATGGGCAAAGATCGACATGCAAAATACGGCATTCGGCGTGAAGTCAAGAAGGCGGAAGCTGTACGTATACATGATGTCGTTGAAGAAATCGGAAAAAGGTGGACAGAGCCCGCAATAAAAGTACGCGGTGAAGAAGGGGTATCTGTCCGATCCGCCTTTGGAATTAGCACCTGGGATGACGCGCGTGGCGGGGTGGGCTTGTGTTCCCTTCGCCCACATGCATTGGTATCGTCCCTTCAAGGTTTCGGCATCAAGCGTCGGAGGGAAGACAACGAGCCTCTTCCGCATCTTCACCAGCTCGCTTTCCGGAACCTCGGCTTTTGCCACCTTGTCTGTGCCCTTGCCCTTGCTGGTCTTGGGCGGCATGGCGGCTGTGGAGATGGAAGCAGGAAGATGGAATGAGCGCGGGAATGGCGAGCAGAAGAGAAGGAAGATTTTGCTCTGAGCTCGAGCAGAGGAAGGCGATGGCAATAGCCAGATTGGGAAGAAGAGGGGGGTGAATGGGTCTGCGCCTCCACGACTTCTCCTTTTTATGGGGAAGGAGCGGGGCCGCCTTGTTTATCCCCCAATATGAATGCGCCTCTGTGGGCGTGAAACAGTTTGCAGCCTTTTTGGCACGCTTCCCACATCGCGCGCTCCGTGCGCGTAGTGGGGGGGCACAGTAAAACAAGATCTTTGCGAGCAGTTCATTCCCTGCCATGCGTGCCCGTGCACTGTTTGGGCCCAGCCCAACAACGCCTCGCACTCGTGTGTGGCCCAGGCCCGGGGGCTCCTGTCGGTGTACTAAGTATTGGGCCCTTAGTACCCCTTACTTGTGCACGGGCAGTTGTAGCCGTCCTCGCGGCAAGGCTTGCCGGGATCAGCTCGAGGTCGATTCAAGTTATCGAGGGAATCATCAAGTCAGAAATCTGAGGATCAGCAAATGAGTAATGCTGAAATCCGAAGGCCAGCCTCCCCGGCAAGATCCTTGCCGGGATGGCCTTTGGCGCCCGGCAAGGCTTGGCGTCCGGCAAGGCTCGGCGCCCGGCAAGGTTCAGCGCCTGGCGAGATTCTGCCACTGTGCCACCGCTTCGGCACAGTAACGTGTCTGACATTCTGGGTCCTTCTCTGGATGCGTGGCGACGCGCCAGTGGAGGAGAGCTTAAGTGGTGCTGATGGGATGGCCCCTTTTTTCATCCCCAAGAAAGTGAGGACACCTAAACGGACACCTCACGGTGCATTAAATGCGCTTGTCCTAATCCGTCAGGGGTTAGGTATGATACCCTGTAGCTACTTTAGACCTCAATGTATATACATTTTGCCACTGTGGAGACCCCTTTCAGCATATAAAAGGAGGCCCAAGGCAACTGCTACAAGAGAGGAGAGCTTCTGGCCCATTCTGCATGCGTAGCTGCTCTTTGAATGTACTGTTCATTGCGAGCGCTCCTGAAGGCTGGGCTCAAGAACATCAATAAGAACACAAAGCAGGAGTAGGGTTTTACGCTGATCAGCGGCCCGAACCTGGGTAAAAACCTCACGCGTCGATCACCGGTTCTGCTCTTTGCGTGTACCTCTCCCCCCGCCGAATCGTAAAGGGATCTCTCGGGATCCCATAGGTGTCGTGCCCCGACAGGTGAGATTTGTCTTCTATCCGTGGGATGAAGAAGTGCCTGAACAGGTCCACATTGGGGGCAACTCCAACAAAGTTCTCGCACAGATGGGCGAAGATTGCCATGCACGCCATTGCATTGGGCGTGAAATCCTGGAGATGGAACCCGTACACTGTCATCATGGCGCAGAAGGAATTGGAGAAGGGGGAGGTGAGGCCGCAGAGGAAGTACGCGCAGAAGAAGCGGTACGAGTTCGACGGAATCTTGGACCCCTCCGGCAGGACCACGGGCGCTCCATGCCCTTTCGGAACTTCCCTCCCCCACATATATGCGTACCTTGCGATCAAGGTAGGACCATCCAGGCTCGACAGGAAGAAAACCACATCTTCCTATTGCTGCTTGTCCAGTTCCTCCACCCTCGTCTTCCTCCCCGCCGCTGCGGTGTCTTTTGCGGTGGCCGTCCGCCTCCCCTTCACAACGCCCGTCTTTTGCCCCATCTCTTGGCCCACGGGATGGGCGAAAGGTCGAGCAGAGCTTTGGAAGTGGATGTGGGCGGTGGAGGCAGTTGCTTGGCTTGAGGAAGAAGATGATGGGAGAAGAGACAGATATGAATGAGTAGCGCCCCTTCGCGTTGCCTTTTTATTGGGAACGGGCGCAGGGCTGGCTCTTCGCTATCTTCCCACGAAAAGTTACCGTTTTTGCAGGCGTACTACCCATTAACTGCTACTGTTCCACGACCCCACGATCTGCGGTAATTACACGGAGTGGACGTTGGATTGACTAGTCATCATAACAAACCGCTGCATGGGCAGCATTCCTTCAACACGTGTCCGTGCACCATTTGGGGCCTAACCCAACGTGCCCAGTGACACATTTGGCTCAGGCCCGGGGGCTTCTGTCGGTGTACACAAACAAGGGTGTTTATTTCCCCTAACTTGAGCACGGATGAGGAGCCTCCGCCCTAGCAGCCAGGGTTTGACGATGAAATGGCTACCCCAACACACAAAGCAAGGCCAATCCAGAGAAACTGCTCTTTGTGAGATCAAGGAGCGGAACAAGAAGACCAAGACAAGCAAGACACCACCTTGGGGAGGCCTCCCTTGCCGGGCAGGAGAGCCCGTCCAGGTCGAGATCACCCCAAGGGCAAGTCCAAGATTGCCCCGGCAGGTTTGCTGGGGCCGCCAAGGCCAAGGACCCCGCCAAGGCACCACCGCTCCAACGCACAGCGACGCAAGTCACTTATCGGTGCGGTGTCTACCCTGCAAGTGATTAAGTGGCTTCCACTAAGCACATGGCAGCTCGTTGGAAGATAGATCACCCTCATTTGACACCCGTCCAGAGGCGTGTCAAGATAATAAGCAGAAGATGATTAAGTGGCACAGCAGGGTTGCCGGGTTTCATCCTCAGCACGACACCTAGCAGTGCATTTAATGCACTTTGTCCTAACTACCAGAGTTAGGTATGATAGCACTGTTAGCTATCTAATCACAGGATAAGGACTGTTTTGCCACTGTGGTTACCCCTTGAGCTATCGAAGGAGATCCAAGGCTACCTAGAAAGAGATTCGGACCCTTGCACACTTGTACGCACATAGCAGCTCTCCCTGAGGCCACCTTGCCAGGCTCGAGAGCTGTGTGTTCATCGTGTTCCACCATCCAATCTACCAAAGTAGGAGTAGGGTTTTACGCTTCTCAGCAGCCCGAACCTGGGTAAAAATGACCATAGTCCTCGTCGTCGTGCTGCCTCATGGCTTCCGCTCTTTGTGCAACGTGACTCCCCCCTTTGCCGAACCACAAGGGGCTGATGGCCCCATAGGTTACCGTGTCCACCCACGACAATCATTATCATTATCATTATCACTAGAATATTCATTGGATTGTGTTTCGGCATCAGAAATAGAAACATCATTACTATTCTCAGAAGGTTTTTCTACCTCGGGTTCCCTAGAAGCATGCAAAGTCCTATCATTTCTCTTTTTTTGTTTCTTTTTAGATGGACTAGGTACATCAACATTAATTCTTCGAGAGTCTTGTTTAATTCTTTTAGGGTGACCTTCAGGATAAAGTGGCTCCTGAGTCATTCTACCTCCTCTAGTCATTACTCTAACATCATGATCATTCACATTACTATTCATTTCATTAAGCAGATCCTTTTGTGACTTAGCTACTTGTTATAATTGAGTCTGGACCATAGAAGCATGTTTACCTACACCTTTAACATCATTTGCAATTCTAAACGACAAGTCACTCAAGCGATCAATCGTATAGGCATTACGTTTCAATTGTTTCATAACATAAGCATTAAAGTGATTTTGTTTGATAATGTAGTTGTAAAATTCATACAAGCATTGACTAGGAGATTTATTATAAGGAATATCACATTCACCAAAATTTATAAGAGAATTTACCTCTAATACCTGTGTCGGAGTGTCAAGCCCATGTATTTCTTCAATAGGTGGTAAATTATTTTCTTTCATAGATTTCATTGCCTCTTGCATATCTCTGAGACTGAGAAATAGAATACCCCTCTTCTTCGGAGTTGGTTTAGGTGGTGGTTCAGGAAGTGTCCAATCATTATCATTCCTCAATATATTATTTAATATATCTTCAGCTTGTTCAATAGTTCATTCCCTGAAAACGCAACCAGCACAACTATCTAGGTAATCCCTAGAAGCATCGATTAGTCCATTATAAAAGGTATCAAGTATTTCATTTTTCTTGATAGGATGATCAGGAAAAGCATTAAGTAATTGGAGAAGCCTCCCCCAAGCTTGAGGGAGATTCTCTTCTTCAATTTGCACAAAATTAAATAATTCTTGTAAGGTAGCTTGTTTCTTATGAGCAGGAAAATATTTTTCAGAGAAGTAATATATCATATCCTGGGGACTACGCACACAACCAGGAGCAAGAGTACTAAACCATATCTTAGCATCACCCTTTAACAAGAAAGGAAACAACTTAAGAATATAATAGTAGCGATTTTTTTCCTGAAGAGAAAATAGGGTGGCTATATCACTCGGTTTAGTAATATGTGCCACAACGGTTTTAGTTTCAAAACCAAGGAAAGGATCAGATTCAACCAAAGTAATTAACTCAGGATCGACAGAGAATTCATAACCCTTATCAGTCACAAAGATAGGTGAAGTAGCAAACTTAGGATCATATTTCATTCTAGCATTCAGAGATTTTTCTTTCACCTTATATAGTAGTTTCTTAAGATCATCTCTATCATTACAAGCAAGAAATTCCCTTGCTATCTCTCCATCCATAACATAACCCTCAGGTATCTTAGGCAATTCATATCTAGGGCAGCTAGGTCTAATAGGTGTTTCATAATTTTTAGTTTCAATAATTTCATCTGTTTCAGCATTCTCAAATTCTTTAGCTCTTGTAAGTTGCTCATCAAGAAATTCACCTAGTGGCACAGTATCATCAAGAAAAGTACTAGCATCATCAAGAGCATGATTCATAGCAAAAGTAGCATCATCAATTACTTGTGACATATCAGAATTAATAGCGGGTGGTGGTGTTGCAAGCTTACTCAAAATAGAAGGTGAATCAAGTGCAGAGCTAGATAATAGTTCCTTACCTCCCCTCATCCTAGAGGGAACGATCTTGGTTCTATCATCCTTAAGATTCTTAATAGTGATCAACAGATATAAATCCCAAGTGACTCAGCAAATAGATCTATGCTCCCCGGCAACGGCGCCAGAAAAAGGTCTTGATAACCCACAAGTATAGGGGATCGCAATAGTTTTTGAGGGTAGAGTATTCAACCCAAATTTATTGATTCGACACAAGGGGAGCGAAAGAGTATTTACAAGTATTAGCAGTTGAGTTGTCAATTCAACCACACCTAGAGACCAAATATCTGCAGCAGAGTGATCAATAGCACAATAGTATGGTAGTTTGATAGCAGTGATAATAGTAGCAACAATAACGGTAAGAGCAGTAGCAGTAGTTTTGTAGCAATTGTGACATCGGCAACAACAGTAGTAACTTAGCAAAGATCAATATGTAAAAAGCTCGTAGGCATTGGATCGGTGATGGATAATTATGTTGGAGAACATAAATCATGTAACAGTTATAACCTAGGGTGACACAGAACTAGCTCTAATTCATCAATGTAATGTAGGCTTGTATTCCGTATATAGTCATACGTGCTTATAATAAGAACTTGCATGACATCTTTTGTCCTACCCTCCCGTGGCAGAGGGGTCCAGATGGAAGCTAAGGGATATTAAGGCCTCCTTTTAATACAGAATTGGAGCAAAGCATTAGCACATAGTGAATACATGAACTCCTCAAACTACGGTAATCACCGGAAAGAATCCCAATTATTGTCACCTTGGGGTATGCGGATCATAACACGTAATAAGTGCATATAACTTGCAAGATCGGATCAAGAACATAAATATATTCATGAAAACATAAAGGGTTCAGATTTGAAATCATGGCACTCGGGCCCTAGTGACAAGCGTTAAGCATAGCAAAAATCATAGCAACATCAATCTCAGAACATAGTGGATACTAGGGATCAAGCCCTAACAAAATTAACTCAATTACATGATAAATCTCATCCAACCCATCACCGTCCAACAAACCTATGAAGAAATTACTCACTCCCGGTGGTGAGCATCATGAAATTGGTGATGGAGGAAGGTTGATGATGACGACAGCATCGAATCCACCTTTCTAGAGCCACGAATGGACCCCCGATCAGCCCTCCCGATGAAGAACAGGAGGTGTCGGTTAATCCATTTCATAAAACGCAATGATTCCTTCTCCTTGATTTTTTTTCCTGGCGAATAGGTACTTATGGAGTTGGAGTTAGGGTTGCAGGGGCTGCCAGGGGCCCACAAGTCTGTAGGGCGTGCCCCCTGGGCTTGTGGCGCCCTGGTGGCCCTCCTCTGGTAATTTCTTCCGCCAATATTTTTTATATATTCTGAAATAATTCTCCATAAATTTTCAGCTCAATCCGAGAACTTTTATTTCTGCACAAAAACAACACCATGGCAATTCTGCCGAAAACAACATCAGTCCAGGTTAGTTCCATTCAAATAATGCAAATTTGAGTCCAAAACAAGAGCAAAAGTGTTTGGAAAAGTAGATATGTTTGGTACGTATCAGTATCCAGGGGCGCACATCGAGGCGGCAGGACATGTCATGGAGTGTACATCAAGTCTTCGGCAGGCGCAGTCTTGATCACGTTCCAAGCGTGTAGCTTCTGGAGTCCACCTTGATGAGAATGAGGGCCCACCGGCCCAGCCGGAGGACTACGGGCCGACTAGGTTAGTACAACCTAGTCCAGGACACCGTTAGTGCAGTTAACTTCTTCAAACATGCATGAACATGGCATAAACAGATTCTTCATATTTTTCTGATAATTTTTCATATACAAATTATGTTCATCTGAGTTATACATTATTTTCTATGAATTTTGAAGTTTTAAGCACTTTCTGAAATTAATAAATCATTTCCTGACTTAAATTAATTCCAGAAATGCTTTACTACATCAGCATTATGCAAGGATGATGTCAGTAGGTCAACTACGTCGCTCGAGATCAAACTTGACGAGTGAGACCCACTGGTCAGTGACTCAACTAGTTAACAGAGTTAATTAGCGCTAAGATAACCCTAACTAAAATGTCAGCAGGGCTGGGCCCACAAGTGAGTGGCATGATGTCTAATACACAACTTATTCTTGTAGACTCGTGTTGGGCCTCCAAGCGTAGATTTTTGGTGGACAGTAGCAAATTTGCCTCAAGTGGATGACCTAAGGTTTATCAATCCGTGGGAGGTGTAGGATGAAGATGGTCTCAAACAACCCTGCAATCAAATACAAGAAATCTCTTGTGTCCCCAACACACCAAATACAATGGTAAATTGTATAGGTGCACTAGTTTGGCGAAGAGATGGTGATACAAGTGTAGTATGGATAGTACATATAGGTTTTGTAATTTGAAAATACAAAAATAGCAAGGTAGCAAGTGATAAAACACAGCACAAACAGTATTGCAATGCTTGAAAAAAGGCCTAGGGTTCGTACTTTCACTAGTGCAATCTCTCAACAATGCTAACATAATTGAATCATATAACCATCCCTCAATGTGCGAGAGATAATCACTCCAAAGTTCTTATCAATATCGGAGAACATAAGAAGAAATTGTTGTAGGTAGCAAACCACCTCAAAGTTATCCTTTCCGATCAATCTATTGAGCTATTCCTATAAGTGTCACAAACAGCCCTAGAGTTCGTACTAAAATAACACCATATGATACGCATCAATCAACTCTAATGTCACCTAGATACTCTAATCTCACCACAAGTATCTGCAAGTCAATTATACTATATGCATCAAACAACTTCTGTCGGATTCAAGGCTCCGCAGACCCAAGAAAGGTTCGAACTCTAGGGCGTGTGTGGAGAACTCAACCAATCTAGCCAACCAGCTTGTCGCCCAATGGCCTAGCTCGAGGAACAAGGAAGAAGATGAACACAGCAGTTTACCCAGGTTCGGGCCACCTTGCGGTGTAAGACCCTACTCCTGCTTTGTGGTGGATTTTCCTCACGAGGGGCTGAAGATGAACAAGTACAAGGGATGAACAACCTCGCGAGGTATGCTCTAGTGAGGGTGGAAAGGATTCGATCCCGGGGGGTTCGTCCAGCTCTATGATGGCGGCTAGCCTATATTTATAGTGGCCTTGGTCCTCTTCCCAAAACGTAGGCGGGAAGAGATTCCACAACGGCCAATTTGAAAGGGGACAAGTAGTACATCTTATCCTGACAAAAGGTGGTCTTCGCCTGCAAAGCTTCTGGCGTGACACTGCGGTGGGCTCGGTAATGACATCCGTCCTGCCGTCCTGGTGGTCTTGGTCTCATTGCACAGGAATGGAAACCTTTGCCTGAGTCATAGGGAACCCACGCCTGCGCTTGCCTCCTTAGCACCAAAGAGGAAACTGTCTCCTCTGTGCCCGATGGCGCCCGCCTGGCCTTGGTCGTCATGGCTTGCGTCACCGCAACCTCATGAGGTTCGGGCACCTGCATAGGAATCTCCGCTCCTCAAGAGGCAGCCTGGGGAGGCCGCTCCCTCGGGAGGACTTGGCGTCGTCTGCGTCGCGAGGCTTGGCCCCTCGCAAGGGTCTTGTCTTGGTAGTCTTGTAGATGGGCCATACCAGGCCGTCGATTAAGCCATGCCATGGGCCGCAGGCAGGCAAGTCTGGGTACCCTGGTTCCCAGAACACCGACAGTAGCGCCCGGGCCCAAGGCGCGCTCGGACTTGGCTTTGAGCCGAAGCCAAAGGGCAAGGGCGAAGTGCCGCGGGCCCCAATCACCTGCGGACCAGGCTGACGCGTGGCACTTGATGGGACGTGGGCGTCTCCACTTCCCCATGCTGCCTTGACAACTGCTTGACTTGACAACTGTCTGGTGAATGCAAAAATGCCATCATTGCTTGGGGCGTGAGAGGCCGGTGGTTAGCCTTCCTTCGCCTATAAATGGGAGAGGGGGCGGAGCCCCCAGCTCATCTGCATCTTCTCGCCGCTCGCTCCTTCTTCTTCTTCGTTCCACCATCTTGCCAGAGCATCCATGGCGCCAGTGAGGAGGTTCTTGGCCGTCGAGAAGGGAATGGCCCCGCAGGTAGAACCGGTGCAACTACCGCCGAAGAAGAGGCATGACCGCCCCCGCGAGCCCTCTGCAGGGCCAACGGAAGCGCGACCCTGGCACGAATGCGCACCGCCGGGTTTCCCCATTAGCGCGCGTGCTCGCGCGTGCAGCCCTGTCCGTGGGAGCAGCCATGGAAGTCGAGGACGACGGAGTCGTAGGGAAGAGCAAGCGATGGTCGTACGGCCACCCTGCCTGCAGGCCCACGCCGACGGCACGGCCTGCGAGTTTGTGGTGTGGGCGGCAATGCCGCCACGCACATGGATCCGGCTCCCGCGGTCCCTAGCGAGGGAGATACCTCTGAGGGGGCCCGTCAAGCTGTGGTTGCAGCACAACGGCTGCTGCAGCCAAGCCTCAGAGGCGGAGGTCGAGGCCGTCGACTCCAGCGACGTCTTCATGACCCAAGGATGGGGCGCGATCGCCCGCGCCTGCAGCTCGGAGGGGAGGCACGCCATCCACTTTGAGTACGACGGGGCATCGACGATCTTCTTCAAGGTCTTCAGGGAGGATGGTCGACGCCTGGAGTGCTGCCCCAGGGGAGGCGAACAAGACAGCGGTCCCCTTTCAGGCCAGCGAGGCGGCGAGGCCTCTGGTGGAGAACTTGCCCTTGGCCTTGTCCGCGATTCCTCCGGCAGCAGCAGTGCTTCCTCCGGACCAAGCTCGAGCGATGATGACAGCTACGAGCCTCCGCGTCGCCGCGCCCGGGCCTAGGGGAGGAGCGGTGCTAGCCCGGCGTCGTGGGCGGCGCTGCCCAAGCCGCGATCCCTGGGAGGCTTTTTTCCCTTTTGTTCATTCCTACGCAGAGATTACGAAAGGCCCCGAGGGGGTGTATAAAAACCGTGACACCTTTGCCTTAGTGCTTGTGCCCCCAACTTATGTTGTGCTTGCGTCTCTCGCTCGGGCTCGGTTCCCCCTTTTACTCTGGCGGTAGCTTAGTGCTCTACGCCGATAGGACCCAGTCCACAGGCAAGCTTCAGCAGTCGCTGGTATGCTAGGTCGCGATGCCATGGTCAAGGCCAGGAGGTGAGCGGCCCAAGGTCCGGTAAGAGCCCCCGAGGCACGGTGCTCAGGAGGTCCCCTTTAGCGTGCAAGCAGCTTCCGAAAGACTAAGAGGGAAGTTTTCCTTGCTCGACCGAAATCGCATGAGGCAAAAATGCTGGTAATGGGGTCCACGCCTACGCGTGTGAGGTGACTTATCTTGGCGAGCCTGCATGGTCTCCTTGCCACGAGGGCGAGCTTCTCGTGCGACATAGGTCGCGCCTTTCTCCCGACGGTGCCCCCCTTTCTTTTGCAGGGCCCCTACCGACTCCATCTCCCCCGCTCATCAAGGTGCTCTACGTCCTCAGGACCCAGCTCTCGGGCGAGGCTCGGCCATCGCTGGTATGCCAGGTCGCAATGCCCTAGTCAAGGCCAGGGGGTGAGGGCTCGAGGGCTGGTAGGAGCCCCTGAGGTGCGGTGCTCAAGGGCCCCCCTTTAACGTGCAAGCGATCTGCGTGAGAGAGGAGCGGCATGCCCCGCGAGGGCGCCTGAGACGGGCTGAGCCCCTTGGCATGCGGTGTGGTGGTGGCGAGGCCACCCGTGGTCCTTCCTTCGGGGGGGGGGGGTTCCTGCGAGTTAACCGTAAAACACAACAGGCAGCCTTGCTTGCTATCCTGCCCGCTATCTTTTCGCGAGAAGACGAAGGCACTAAGGACCCGATGAGGTGACGTGCGTGGGGCTGGCCGCGAGCCAAAGCTCGGTCTCTTAGATTTGTCAACGCTGCAGGGACGGATCCGAGCACAGACGCCGTGCCAGCAGCCCCCGTTGCAGGACGAGCGAGAGGCGGAACAGCAACGCGCGGATTGCGAGAGGCAACACCACAGGTAACGAGTCAATAGGCGTAACGGTAACCACCATAATAACTTGAGCATGCATAACTGATCCGGGGTACATGAATCAAAATGACGCACTGCGGGGCTGGGCCCTGGCAGCCTGAGGATGATGTGGCCCGAGGGGCGCCCTTAGTTTGAACAAACCAAAAAGTCACGTGGCACCATCGTTGTAGAAGCGTTGGAGTAGCTGAAGACGCGTACTATAGAGATCGCTCCTCATGAGCCGACCGGCTCCTGAGTCCCAGGAGGTCCGGGGGGCTCGCGAGGGTCCGTCACCTCCTTGATCAGGACCGCCCGGCGCCTGGCCTCGTGAGCCACCAGGACGCCCTGCGTGCAGCGCTGGTGCGAGGCAGCCGTGTTCAGCAGGCCGAACGGCATGCAGACATAGCTGCATGGGTAGCCCCCGCTCCGGCCAATGCGGGACGACCAGAAGAGGTCTTGCGAAGCAGCCCTATTGAGGCCTAGGATGTTAACGCAGACGCGCAGTTCGCCACCCATGTCAGGGCAGCAGCCGCACTGGATGACGCGGGGCGACGCTCGCGACGCATGGCTCACGTCTCCTGAAGCTCCTCGATTGCCTTGGTGATGAACTCCTGAGCGCCCGGTGCCTCGCGCCTTGCGCCTTGCTCACCAGGGCGTGCGTCGAACCACGCCCCCACATGGTGCCTGAACGCCTCCCTCGCGATGCTGGTCAGGTCAGAGGCCCTCTAAACGAGAGCCCCTGAGCCCGTCCTGAGAGGGGCGTCGGGTGCGCCTTCCTATGCAAGAGGGAAAGGCGGCCCAGCAGTGGGTGTGGGGCCTGAGGCATGATTGCCAGGCGCCCCAGCCTCCTGACGGCCCTTTGGGAGGAGCTGCTTCTTCTTCTTGGGGATTGCCTCAGGAGGTAGGATGGCACCCTCGCCATCTGAGTTCTCGACCGCCGCAGCTTGGTAGGCGCGCTTGAGGGAGCACACCGCATCCTTTTCGTCGCAAGCGACTGTGATGACACCACCACTTCCTGGCATCTTGAGGACGTTGTAGCCGTGGTGAGTTGCCGCCATGAACTTGGCAAGGGCTGGATACCTGAGGATGGCATTGTACGGGAGGTGAATGTGGGCAACATCGAAGTCGATGAGCTCGGTGTGGTAGTTGTCGCGCTTGCCGAAGGTGCAGGGAGGCGAATCTGACTTATGGGGATGGTGGAGCCATCGGTCACCCCTGAGAAGGGCTTGGTGGGCAGAAGCTGATCGTAGGGCACTTGGAGTGTCTCGAATGTCTCGACGGAAAGAACATTGAGCCTCGCGCCACCATCGATGAGGGTTTTGGTGACAAGGACGTTGCTGATGGTAGGCGCGCAGCGCAGCGGGAGCGCGCCAGCGGCGGCTAAGCACTTGAGCCGGTCCGTAGAGTCGAAGGTGATGGCGTACTTGGACCACCTAAGGGGACGCGACGCCTCAAGCTTGGGAAGGGCCGCGTTCACCTCGCGAGCGAACTGCTTGAAGATGCGATGAGAGGCGGGGGCCTGAGCACCACCCAGGATGCAAGCGATCGCGCGTGGCTCCTGGAAGCCCCCAGCCCCATCATCTTGGCGGTTGTCGTCGTATATCCTTGGAAGCGGCAGCAGCAGCGGAAGGCCAGCATTGCCCTGAGGACGGTCCTCGCGGGGCTGGTCACGCCAGGGGCCGTCGCGAGGCTGGCCCTGCCAGCGGTCCTCACGAGGCAGATCGCGCAGTCCTGGCGGGGGTCACGGCTGTCCCAGTGGCCTCCACCGCGGCCTCCTCCACGGCCGTAGCCATGGTCGTTGCGCTCGGGACGGCGTCCAAGGCGCCCGTCGCTGATTGCCCTGAGCTCCTGGCAGTCATTGGTGTTGTGGCTGTGGACGTTGTGGAAGACGCAAAATGGGCGGCTACCCCTGGAGGATTCTGCATGGTCGCAGCAGCGCTTCATCTCAGGTTCAGCCGCGAGCACAGCGGGGCCCTTGCGCTTTACCTCCTTAGCCATGCCCTTCTTGTCTTCAGGATTGAACTCCGGAAGCTCCAGCAGGGAGAGGCCACCTTCCTCTGCCCTCGCGCACTTGGCGGCCATGTTGAACATCTCCAGAGCCGAGCACAAGTCCTCATGTATGGCGAGCTCCTCCTTCATCTTGACATCCCGGACGCCCTCGAAGAACGCCGAAATGATGGCCTCGTCCGACACCTTCGGGATCTTGAGGCGAACGTTTGTGAAGCGGTGTATGTACTTGTGCAAGGTCTCGCCCGGCTGCTATTTTATGCGCCGCAGGTCGCCTGCTGCAGGAGCACGGTCACGAGTGCCCTGGAAGTTGGCGATGAAGCGCTCGTGGAGCTTGTCCCAGGAGGAGATCGAGCCCACCGGGAGGTTCAGGAGCCAAGAGCGCGCGCCGTCCTTGAGGGCCATGGGGAACCAGTTCGCCATGACCTTCTCGTTGCCGTTTGGCGCCTCGATGCTCAACTCATAGAGCTGGAGGAACTCAGCGGGGTCGGGGGTGCCGTCGTAGCGTGGAGGCAGATCTGGCTTGAACTTGCCGGGGTGAAAGCACGGCAGCCTGCCGCACTCACAGGGGTCGGTCGCATGGGAGGAGCTTGGTCTTGGCGCCTGCGTGCCACCGCCTCTGGTGGCGCGCGGTATTGACGCGGCGGCGCTGGGAGTGCACGCGCCTCTCCTTGGGGCCGCAGCACCACCTGGCAGCTTTCTTCATCGCGCGCCGGCGCTCTGCGCGGCGGGTCGCGCTGGGGTGCCTCACGCCTGGTCTCGGGGTCCGTGCCGTGCAGAGGAGGAGGGGGAGGCGCACCGTGAGCCACGTCGCCCACCAGGGACGGCGGAGGACGAGGCGAACGGGACGGTGCAGGGGCCTCACCGGCGGCGTTGACGAGCTCGGCGATGCGGGCGAGCCAGTCGTCGTAGAGGTCGTTGGCCAGACAATAGCGCAGAAGCTCACGCGCCATGAGTAGCGCAGCCTGCGCGTTCGTCGGCCCGCGACGAACATGAGAAGACGATGTCGCGGCCGGAGTTGGTGATGGGGTCGCGGTGCGGCCGTCCCGCCGCACGGACAGTGGAAACGACGAGTCCTACTGTTCGCGAGCAGCAGGGTCGGTGGCGGCGTTAGCCACCGGGGAGGCAGAGCGGTGAGGAGAGCCGTTGCCCGCGGAGCCGTCTGGGCGACGCAAGCGGCCTGACACTCGACACGGACACGGCGAGCGTCGGCCATAGGAACGACGAAACGGCGGCAGAGCGAACGGTGGAAGAGAGGCTTCCACACGCCCCTACCTGGCGCGCCAAATGTTGGATTCAGGGCTCCGCAGACCCAAGAAAGGTTCAAACTCTGGAGCATGTGCAAAGAACTCAACCTATCTAGCCAACCAGCTCATCGCCCTATGGCCTAGCTCGAGGAACAAGGAAGAAGATGAACACGACAGTTTACCCAGGTTCGGGCCACCTTGCGGTGTAAGACCCTACTCTTGCTTTGTGGTGGATTTGCCTCGCGAGGGGCTGAGGATGAACAAGTACAAGGGATGAACAACCTCGCGAGGTCTGCTCTGGTGAGGGTGGAAAGGATCCGATCCCGGGGGGTTCGTCCTGCTCTAAGTGGTGGCTAGCCTATATTTATAGTGGCCTTGGTCCTCTTCCCAAAACGTAGGCTGGAAGGGATTCCACAACGGCCAATTTGAAAGGGGACAAGTAGTACATCTTATCCTGATGAAAGGTGGTCTTCGCCTACAAAGCTTCTGGCATGACGCTGCGGTGGGCTCGGTGATGACATCCGTCCTGCCGTCCTGGTGGTCTTGGTCTCATTGCACAGGAATGGAAACCTTTGCCTGAGTCCTCGGGAACCCACGCCTGCGCTTGCCTCCTTAGCACCAAAGAGGAAACTGTCTCCTCTGCGCCCACTAGCGCCCGCCTGGCCTTGGTCGTCATGGCTTGCGTCACCGCAACCTCATGAGGTTCAGGCACCTGCATAGGAATCTCCGCTCCTCAGGAGCAGCCTAGGGAGGCCGCTCCCTCGGGAGGTCTTGGCGTCGTCTGCCTCGCGAGGCTTGGCCCCTCGCGAGGGTCTTGTCTTGGTAGTCTTGTAGATGGGCCATACCAGGCCGTCGATGAAGCCACGCCATGGGCCGCAGGCAGGCAAGTCTGGGTACCCTGGTTCCCAGAACGCCGACAACTTCAGATTCATAATATTCAATCCAACTCAAAGAACTTCAAAGAGTACCCCAAAGTTTCTTCTGGAGAACATAGGCAAAAAACGTGCATCAACCTCCATGCCTAGATAACCCAGTGTCACCGCGGGAATCCGCAAGTTGATTGCCAAAACATATATCAAGTGAATCAATAGAACACCCCATTGTCACCATGGGTATCCACATGCAAGACATACATCAAGTGTTCTCAACTCCAAAAGGTATTCAATCTGATAATAGGGAAACCTCAAAGGGAAAGACTCAATTCATCACAACAAGATAGAGAGGTAAGAACATCATATGATCCAACTATATTAACAAAGCTCGCGGTACATCAAGATCGTGCCAAATCAAGAAAACGAGAGAGGGATCAAACACATAGCTACCGGTACATACCCTCAGCCCCGAGGGCGAACTATTCCCTCCTCGTCATAGAGACCATCAAGATGATGAAGATGGCCGCCGGTGATTATTTCCCCCTACGACAGGGTGCCAGAAAAGGCCACCATATGGGATCTTGAGAGATCGAGAAGTGGGGTCTAGAGGGGGGTGATTTGACCCTTAACAAGTAAAAGTGACAGTTTTTAGAATTCTTCAAGTTAAGGTTGAGTTTAGCACATGTTAATAGGCACACAATGCATTTTACACAAGCATAGCAAGAGTATGGGCAGCGGAAAGAGTAAAGCATGCAAGTGCAAGAATGTAAAGGGATGGGAATCGGAAAGTGCAAACGCAATGGAGACGCGGAGATTTTTGGCGTGGTTCCGATAGGTGGTGCTATCATACGTGCACGTTGATGGAGACTTCAATCCACAAAGGGTAACAACTGCGCGAGTCCACGGAAGGCTCCACCCACGAAGGGTCCCCGAAGAAGCAACCTTGTCTATCCCACCATGGCCATCGTCCACGAAGGACTTGTCTCACTCGGGTAGATCTTCATGAAGTAGGCGATCTCCTTGCCCTTACAAACTTCTTGGTGCAACTCCACATCAAGTCGGAGGCTCCCAAGTGACACCTAACCAATCTAGGAGACACCACTCTCCAAAAGGTAATAAACGGTGTGATGATGATGAACTCCTTGCTCTTGTGCTTCAAATGATAGTCTCCCCAACACTCAACTCCCTCTCACAAATTGGGCTATGGTGGAAGAAGGGTTTGAGTGGAAAGCAACTTGGGGAAGCCTAGAAATCAAGATTCAAATGGTAGGAATGGAATCTATTGATCTCAACACATGAGTAGGTGGTTCTCTCTCAGAAAATGAGTAGTGGAAGTGTAGGCACATTCTGTTGGCTCTCTTACTGAGTAAGAGGGGGTGGAGGGGTATATATAGCCTCCACACGAGATCTAACCGCTACACACTTTTGACTCAGCTCGGTGGCACCGAACTGTGTAAAAGATATGAACATTGGAGGTCTCGGTGGGGCCGACTGGAAACAACTCAGATGGACCGATGTGCAATGGTAGGGCAGAACCTCGTTTCGGTGGCACCGATTGCATCAACTCGGTAATAAGGCAACAGAAATTTGGCAAGCCATCTCAGTGGCACCGATCACAAAACTCAGTAGGACCGAAATAATTGCAATAGGTTCCAGAGAGTTGGCAAGGCCATCTCGGTGAGACCGATATCCATATCGATGGATCCGATTTGTTAGGGTTTGGCTGTGGCAGTGTCCAGATGAACTCGATGGGTCCGGATAGGGAAGTTTCGGTGGGACCGAGTTGGAATGTAGGGTTTTGGACAGATTTGGATAGAGAAAGTGGTTGAGGGTTTTGGAGCAATATCACTAAGCACTTGAGCAAATAGATCATAATCAAAACCTCATCCCCTTTTAATAGTATTGGCTTTCCTATGGACTCAATGTGATCTTGGATCACTTAACCAAAAATGTGGAGTCTTGGGCTTTTGCCAATCCATGTCTTTAGCATTTTGAAGGGGGTCCACATCCTCTTGTCCTTGCCATGCCACTGTTGAACTTGTCTGAAATATACTAGATAAAACTATTAGTCCAACAAAACATATGTTAACCTTAATTACGAAAACCACAAAGGGAGCACTTGTGCTTGCAATCTCCTCCTTATTGGTAATTTATGACAACATACATCAAAGCTTCAAGTAATAATATGATGAGTAGTATATTTAAAGCTTTGAAGAAACATGTAACTTGCATAAGCTCCCCCTACATGTGTGCAATCATGTATATGATAGCATTCGAAGATATGTGAGTGCACAACCTGGCAGAATGAGTAATGAGTTACATGTATCTTGGCTATATGCATCAGAGCAAAAAGAATTATGAAAGATGCACCTTCCTGTTTATGATTCCCTCTTGCAAACAATATGTCCAAAAAGCAAGAGATCATCATGCACATGAGTGAGATGCATATACTTATGTTGTGGTCCTTGAGTTGGTTCTTGAAGAAATAAGCTTGAGAAAACAGGGTTGGAAACACAAGAGAACTTCAATCAAGAAAGAGACCTCAAGATCCACAAGAATATCAAGACTGGGATGACATGTAATTGATAAGTATCACAGAGTGAGTACTTCGTTTAAATATAGACATGTCCCCAAAGAATTAAAGATTTGCAATAAATTTCCAAGGATTTTTCTCCCCTAAACATAAACTTCCTCTCCCCCTGAATCTAGTATTGGATAATGGGAGTAGGTAGGGTGAGATAAAATCAGAGCAAAATAAGATTAGAGCAACATAGACTCAAATTAAATAACTGACATCTCTCTCCCCTCTTAGAGACATGTGAATTGTCTCCTCTTATGATAGTGCATCTCTCTCTTCCTTTCTTAGAAGAGCTTAAGATATGATAAGCTTTTAATATGCATTTCTCTGTAAGGATAAGCTTTGATGTGCTCTCTCTCTCCCTTTGACATCAATTTACAAGAAGGGTAGGCTTCATGGGTATGAGTCAAGTGAATGTGGTCCTGGAGAGGCACAGCTAAGCAGAATGCAGCTTTAGATGCAGATAGAGGGAAAGAATCATTGAGTGGAGCTGGAAAGAATAAACATTGAAATGTGGCAAAATGTTTTCTCAGCAGTGAAATCGGTGGTGCCGATTTGTGTCGATCGGTGACCCCGAGATAGTGAAGTCATAGATAGAGCATATCAGTGGAGCCGAATTAGTCCAATTCGGTGGAACCAATGAACCGTGTACAGGATTTACTTGCACTTTGGTCCGACCGATAAGCTTTTGATCGGAGTGACCGAGTTCAATGCAGAGGGAAAACTTTGTCATCTCAGCTCACTTGCAATAGAATTTTCACAAAGATTTCCAAGGAATTTCGATAGAATTTGCAATGAATTTGACTTAGAGAAAAAGAAAAGAACACAGAAAATAGAAAAGGATCTAATTGAAGTTTCTTTTTGATAAAAGGAAAACACTCTAGCAAAATAAATGCAAAAGAAGTGCAGCTAAGGAAAGGAAACACTAGAGAACTTCATCTAGAGAGGGTCGGCGACAAAGTCACCTATGTTAGAGTATATTGACTTAGGAGTCAAGTGAGATCACTTGATCATAGGTCATACTCATCGTTTAAGCACAAGTGGGGTTACCACTTTTACATAAAGGATTAATGTGTTCACATCTTGTTGAGTTGCTTTGACTCATGACTTGGAGCAAAGCTTCTCTAAGATGGAAAGACATACCTTGGGTTTGTTGTTGAACTTGATCATGTAGTTGAACTTGTGGTGGATGCTCATATGTATTGAGTTGGGAGCATCTCTTTTGTATTTGAAGCTCATCTTCCTACATGGGTTACTCTTGCAAGGAATAGCACTTATGTATCCACATTGACAAGAGTGAACTACATCATATGAATATTGTCAAAGGATATGTAGAGTTAGACTTGTTCCTTGATCACAACACCCAAAGCATAGATACTTGGTATTGACAAGATTACTCAAGATATGAGTGATTTGCAATCTTATAGAATGTGGCTCATCCAAGTACCTACAAGGGTTAGATATCATACAAGGGTGCAAATGTATCCAAGATAAATGATGATCATCATCATCATAAGAGAAATATCAAGGATTAGTCACATAGGCTCATGCCTTGCATGTATCCAAAAAGGAGTTGATAACTGACAAGTATAGGGGGTCACAACAGTTTTCGAGGGTAGAGTATTCAACCCAAATTTATTGATTCGAAACAAGGGGAGCCAAAGAATATTTGCAAGTATTAGCAGTTGAGTTGTCAATTCAACCACAGCTGGAGACTAAATATCTGCAACAGAGTGATCAGTAACACAGTAATATGATAGTTTGATAGCAGTAGTAACGATAGCAACAGTAATGGTAACAGCAGTAGAAGTAGTTTTGTAGCAATTGTGTCAGTAGCAGCAACAGTAGTAACTTAGCAAAGATCAATATGTGAAAAGCTCGTAGGAATTTGACCACAATATCATCAACATAAGCATGAACGTTGCATCCAATCTGATTGTGAAAACAATTCTGTACGCAACACTGATAAGTCGCCCCTGCACTCTTAAGCCCAAAAGGCATCGAAACACAGCAGAAAGCCCCAAAAGGTGTAATGAAGGCCATCTTCTCCTAGTCCTCAACAACCATCTTTATCTGATGATAGCCGGAGTAAGCATCCAAGAAACATAAACTCTCACACCTAGCGGTGGAATCGATGATTTGATCATTGCGGGGGAGGGTAAACGGGTCTTTGGTACAAGCCTTGTTGAGATCCATGTAATCAACACACATACGCCAAGTGACGTTCTTCTTTAGGACAAGCACTGGATTGGCCAGCCACTCAGGATGAAATACTTCCACGATGAACCCGGCAGCTAGGAGCCTGGCCACTTCTTCCCCAATAGCTTTGCGTCTCTCCTCGTTAAAACGACGGAGGTATTGCCTTACTGGTTTCATCTTAGGATCAACATTAAGGTGGTGCTCAGCGAATTCTTTCGGTACACCAAGCATGTCTGAAGGTTTCCATGCAAATATGTCCCAATTCTCATGGATGAACTCGATGAGCACGCTTTCCTATTTGGGATCCATGCCAGTCTCAATGGTGAACTGTTGGGACGAGTCGCCAGGGGTGAAGTCAACTTGTTTTGTGACCTAAGCCGACTTGAACTTGAGCAGAGGCTCAGTTTCCATGGTGGGTTTCTTCAAAGACGTCATATCAGCCAATTCAACATTGGATGTGTAGAATTTCAACTCCTCTGTTGTACAGGCCGAATCAGCATAAGCTGCGTCCCCTTCCTCACACTCACGAGCAATTTTTCTATCGCCATCGACCATGATAGTACCCCTTGGCCCAGACATTTTGAGCTTGCGATACACATAACAAGAGCGAGCCATGATACGAGCATAAGCCGTCCGTCCGAACAAAGCATGATATGGGCTCTTGGTCTTGACCACTTCAAACGTGAGAAACTCTGTTCTGTAATTGTATTCATCACCGAACGCAACCTCCAGTTTAATCCGCCCAATGGGATATGCAGATTTTCCGGGGACGATCCCGTGGAAAACAGTCGAAGAAGGTGAGACTTGCTTTTTTGATAAGTTCATACGCCTGAAGGTATCATAGTACAAGATGTTGATGCTGCTTCCTCCATCCATCAATACCTTTGTGAGTTTATACCCATCAACTTGAGGCGCCACCACCAAAGCCAGGCCACCGGGATTTTCAACTCAGGGAGGATGATCAGCCCAACTCCAAGTGACCGTTTGCTATGAGCAATTCAAATATTCAGGAACCGCCGGCTCAACCAAGGTAACGGCACGCTTCTGGACCTTGTTGTCCCGCTTGCAGGTACTAGTTGTAAAGACGTGGTGCTACCCACTATTCAACTGTTTAGGATTGCTCTGAAAACCTGTCTGGTTGCCCTGGTGCTGAGTGCCTTGGCCAGAATGCTGATTTCCTCCTCCGTGATTGCCAGACCCTTGATATCTAGATCCAGACCTGCCATGACTGTTATATCCACCAGATGAGCCGGCTCCAAGGAAACCGGATCCTGAGCTGCCAGCCCCGGGTTGACCTGGGTTTCCACCACCACCTCCCTGGTGATTCTGGTAAACTTGGTTGTGAAACTGCTGCATAATATAACTATTCTCTCAGGAGTGGCTCGTCGGCTTATCTTGTGTACTATGCTTGGGACATGGACCTTTGAGGACTTCCTCGAAATTACAAGCTTTTTTGCATTGAACGACCTCCCAGAATTATTCCATCTCTGACCCTTGAAACCAGTATTAGAGTTGGCAACAAAATCTGAGCTGCCCTCCGGATGCTTACGCTTACCACCATTGCCCTGATTACCATGGTTCCCATTGTATCCAGAGTTATTCTGTTGCTGTCCTTTGCCACCACCGTTTTTCTTGCCCTTGCCACCTTTTTCGTCATCTGACGTTGGATCCTTCGTGGTATCTGACTCAGTGTATCTGGTAAGGACTTCCATGAGCTCGCCCATGTCCTGAACCATCCGCTTGAGTCGCACGAGCTTCTGAACAAGGGGGTCAAAATGACAGTTTTTCTCCAAGATCAAGATGGATTGAGCCGCCAATATGTCGTCTGAAGAGTGAATGATATCCGTGACCCGGCGGGACCAATGATGGGATGACTCGCCCTCGCGCTGAACACAATGATGTAGATCAACAATCATCATGGGACGCTTGCAGGTTCCCTGGAAGTGTTCAATAAAGCGCGCCTTCAACTCCGCCCAAGTGCTGATGGAGTTAGGGGGCAAGTTCTTCAACCAGGTACGAGCAGGCCCTTCCAACATCATAGTCAAATACTTGGCACAGACTGCATCGCTGACATCCAGCATACCCATGGCGATCTCGTAACTCTCAATCCAAGCCGCCCGCTCGAGGTCAGGCATGTGATTAGAAACCTTATGAGGGCCTTTGAAATCCCTAGGCATCCGCTCGTTGTGCAGAGCCGACACAAGGCACGGAATCCCGATGGTTTGGGTGCTTGAACCAACACCTTGCGAAGCTAAAGGGGTCATAGGAGGCGACTGATGAGCCGCCGCATTGGCGGCCTCTGCTTTCCGTCATGCCTTGGGCATGTCAATGATCCCCTGTGCGTCCAAAGTTCCTTGCCGTGGCAGGTCATGATGTTGTTCTTGTCTCCTTTGGGCATTGCTAGAGACTGCAGGCGATTCAGGATGGTGGCTCCTGCTGTGGCTCGGATGCAGGGTGGAGTGGAGACGTTGACGATTGTAGGAGTAGTTTTGCTGCGGCGCAAATGCAGTTTTTAACAGCTCGATGGAGTGCAAAGCTTCTCTTTCAACTGGGGTATTCCCTCTGATTGGAAGTGCGGCGAGGTTGGTTGCTGTTGCCACCAAGCTGTCAACAGGATTGGAGAAGTGACCCACCGGTGTTACAAAGCGATCTGGAGTCGTCCGAACAGGCGGCGGGTGCTGGGCCGGTTGTAGAACCGGCTGACGAGGTTGAGACGGGGAGGGATGTCCATACCCCGCTTGCGGTACGACTCGGTTCAATTGGGGTATAACCAGTGCTGGGGGGTGCTCGTCCCTGCCCCCGATGTATTGAACAAGTACCTCGGCTCAAGGTCAGTTGGTAGGCGAGTCTGATACCTTCTCCTATGAAACATATCTGAAGCACTCTGCCGCAAACCCATGTGCCAGGCCTCCGTCCTGAAGCCCTCCGTTTCTTGTTGAATTTGGGTTTGTAGCTGCACCATGCGAGCGTTCTCGGCATTGACGTCCTCCTGAGCCTTAGCCATCTGCTCGCGGATTTTAGCTACCTCGGTATTGCGTTCAGCCTGGTTTTCTGCCATCAACGGCGACTCATGGAGCGTCGTTAATGAGGCGACCAGCTCGGAAAGGACTTGAGCCGGGGGTTCGATCAGGCCACATGCGGCTGGATCAGTCACTGAAGTGCCAGTCCCATCCATGGTGTGTGCAGCGGTGGAATTAAGAGCCTTTGCAGTGCCTGCCATATAGATGGTAGTCCAACGGGGCGACTCATGGTCGTCTGGGGCTGGCTCATCATCAGAGCAGCCCCCAAGCTTGCCGTTGTACAGGGGTCGAATCGACTCCGTCTCCCCAACTAATGACTCGCCATCGGAGTAAACAAGGGTGTCCGCACAAGACACAGAGTTGTCTACAAGATCGACCCCTTGGGTGAAGCCAACGAAAACATGGTTCCGGCCGGCTTGAGCCCGGGCGGGTTGCGTGCGCCGTGCCGGCTCGACGATGTCGGTGTAGATGTCCGACTTGGGTCCTGATTCGCTGATCTTGCCGATGAAGACATGGATCTTGGTGAAGGGGACCTGGTACCCGTACTCGATTGAGTCGGCCTCAGGGCCCCAGCCTGAGTCGTCCATGTAGAGCTTGCCACGGTGAATCTTGGTCATGCGGCCGATCACCTATCCCTCGATCCCTGGGAGAGCTTCCTCCAAGAACTCAATACCACCGAGCGATAGCCCCACGGTGGGCGCCAACTATCATGGTTTTGTCACGGCAGATGTCCTCGTGAAAGGACTTAGTCGTGAGGCCATCGCCGCTAAGTAGTAGCTTGAACGGGATTGATCAGAATCGAGAGACAAGGGTTTACCCAGGTTCGGCCCCTCACGGTAGAGGTAAAAGCCTACTCCTGCTTGCTTGCTATTGACGATGATGGTCTCGATTACAAGGGTGCGACTTGGCTAACCTAGTCCTCAAGAGCGTGTCACTTAGTCTTTCTGCCTCAGGGGCTCCCCTTTATATACAGGTTGAGGCCCTGGGCTTACAACAGAGGTCGAGTCCCAGTACAACCCGTGTCTTAATCAGTTTCCTTATGTCTTGTTTCCCAACTAAGGAACTACGGTGCCCTTCTGATGATGAGCTGTCGCCTCAAGTGCTAGGCCGTAAGCCAGCCCGCTTTATGAGTCGCCATGGCCCAACTCAAGTCTTGATCTTCAGGCCCCCCACCGGATAACCTGGCCCTAAACCGGTGGATCATACCGTGGGGTTATATCCCCAAGAGGATCAGTGATGGATAATTATGTTGGATGACATTCATCAGGTAACAGTTATAACCTAGGGCGACACAGAACTAGCTCCAATTCATCAATGTAATGTAGGCATGTATTCCGTATATAGTCATACGTGCTTATGATAAGAACTTGCATGACATCTTTTGTCCTACCCTCCCGTGGCAGTGGGGTCCATAAGGAAACTAAGGGATATTAAAGCCTCCTTTTAATAGAGAACTAGAACAAAGCTTTAACACATAGTGAATACATGAACTCCTCAAACTATGGTAATCACCGGAAAGAATCCCAATTATTCTCACCTTGGGGTATGTGGATCATAACACGTAGCATGTGCATACAACTTGTGAGATAGTATCAAGAACACAAATATATTGATGAAAACATAAACGGTTCAGATCTGAAATCATGGCACTCGGGCCCTAGTGACAAGCATTAAGCATAGCAAAGTCATAGCAAGATCAATCTCAGAACATAGTGGATACTAGGGATCAAGCCCTAACAAAACTAACTCGATTACATGATTATCATCCAACCCATCGCCGTCCAGCAAGCCTACGAAGGAATTACTCACTCCCGGCGGTGAGCATCATGAAATTGGTGATAGAGGATGGTTGATAATGACGATGATGGAGGACCCCCTCCCTTCTTCGGAGCCCCAAACGGACTCCAGATCTGGCCTCCCGATGAAGAACAGGAGGTGGCGGCAGCTCCGTATCATGAAATGCGATGAAACTTCCTCTCTTATTTTTTCTCGGGAATTAGGAATTTATAGGCTTGAGATTAGGGTCAGCGGAGCCACATGGGCCCCACAAGGCACCAGGGCGCGCCTAGGGGGGTGGCCGCACCCTGGTGGCTCGTGGGCCACAAGTGGCCCCCCTCCAGTGGGTCTTGGCTCCAGTATTATTTATATATTCCATCAAAAATCTCCAAAATGTTTCATCCAATTCTGAAAACTTGTATTTCTGCACAAAAACAACACCATGGTAGTTCTGCTGAAAACAGCGTCAGTCCGGGCTAGTTTCATTCAAATCATGAAAATTAGAGTTCAAAACAAGAGCAAAAGTGTTTGGAAAAGTAGATACGACGAAGACATATCAACTACCCCAAGCTTAACTCATTGCTTGTCCTCAAGCAATTCAGTTAACAAACTAAAAGTGATAAAGAAAAACTTTTACGAACTCTTTTGTTCTTGTATCTATACATATGCTTAAATAATACCCAGGCTTCGAGCAAAGATCATAACTAACCATGCAAATGATAACTCTTAGAAATTATATTCACTCATATCAATGGCATAATCAACTAGGGAGCAATAATAAAATATCTCGAATGCCAACACTTTGTCAAAACAATCATGATATAATATGACAACATGGTATCTGGCTAGCCCTTTCTGATACCACAAAACATAAATGCAGAGCACCTCCAAAGTTCAAGCAGCCTCTAAACATTGTAATTCATGGTAGAAGAGATCCAGTCATCATGCACACAATATTAACTATGCACAATGCATTAGAACGACAATAGTGCTCTCACGACTGGTGCTTGTTTGAGAAGGTGATGACTCAACAATAAAAGTAAAATAACATAAAAGTAAATGGGTAGGCCCTTCACAGAGGGAAGCAGGGATTTGCAGAGGTGCTAGAGCTCAAAGCTTAAATCAGAGAGAAATATAATTTTGGGAGGTATGCCTTTCCTGTCAACATCACGACCGAGAGTTTTCAATATCCTCCATACTAAACAAATTAGCGGCGGTTCCAAGCGGTAAAGTAAAGTTTACTCCCCCTCCGCCAAAAAACACAACCCATGGCTAGCCGAATCCTCGGGTGCCCTCCATACCAACAACTTTCCAGGGGAGTTCTTTTTATTATTTTGCAATTTTAATCATGGGACCAGGTATCCCGATTACTAGCCCCTCTAGTGCAAGGACAAACAAATAAACACTCATCATGAGAATAACCCGCTTAGGACGGAAGATACGGACCGCCCCCTGTCGCTCCATGAGCGGTACGACACACAAAATAGATGTTCATTTGAATATTTAGAGGTGGCACATGCAAATTTACTTGGAACGACAGAGTAATACCGCATATAGGTAGATATAGTGGACTCATCTGGAACAACTTTGGTTTAGGGATTTGGATGCACAAGCAGTATTCCCGCTTAGTACAGGCGAAGGCAAGAAAATTGATTGAGAAGCGATTAGCTATAGAGTGAAAACGGTCATAATCATGCATTGTGAATAATTAATATTGAATACTTGCATGAGTAGGATATAAGCACCATGAACATAAATATCCTGGAGGCTATGTTGGTTTTGAAACAACTACATGCGTGAACATGTGCCAAGTCAAGCCACTCAAAACATTCAAAGGAGGATACCATACCATCATACTACATTATAATCATTTTAATTCATGTTGACACCCAAGATAAATCATTATCCACTCCTAGCTACTTAAGCATGGCATGAGCAACTATAATCTCTAATTATCATCATAAACATGTTTAATCATAATATGTTGAATCGTGGATACTGAGTTAAACATATTTACAAAAACAGAAACAAGTTGAGTTCATACCCGCTTTTCCTTGCCGCAGTCACTTGATCAAATTATCGTCATTATTGCCTTTCACTTGGACGACCGGATGATATGAAAATAATAATAGTGCAAGAGTGCCATGGACTAAGCTGGAATCTGCAAAAAAAATATTCAAAGGAGAAGACAAAGTAATATGGGCTCTTTGTTAGATCAATAATAATGCGTATGAGAGCCACTCAACATTTTCATCGTGGTCTTCTCCTTACAATGACTCAACAAAGGAAAAGAATTTCAGAGAAACACACTGAAATATTTTTTGAGTTTTTGGTTTTTCTTGAAGGAAGCAAATTGTAGAAGGAAAAATAAAAACGAAAAAACTATTTACACGGGAAAGCTCCCAACAAGCAAAAGAAGAAACGGGAAATATTTTTGGGTTTTCTTTTAATACTACAACAAATTAAACTAGAAATAAAAACCGAAAAGAAGCGAGAAATATTTTTGGATTTTCTCTAAGTTTTTTCAAACACACAAAAAGAAATCAAGAAAATAAAACTAACATGGATCATACAGTGAAAGAGTATGAACATCGACAACTGGAATGAAATGTGTGAACATGAATGAAATGTCGGTGAGAGATACGTACTCCCCCAAGCTTAGGTTTTTGCCTAGCTTGGCAATCACCATCGTTGGTCTAGGTAATAATCAAAGTGGTAGCTCGTGGAGGCTCTCCGTGTAGCCTCCTTAGCCAGACGAGCGGCTTGTACCTCCGTGTTGTACTCACGTGCCTCGCTCTCATAGATGAAATATCTTTGTCTCCTCTGAAAATCAAAGAGAGCAGGTGCAAGCAAAATAACAGATACAATATGATTTTTGTCGAACCTTAGGTTATAATCATAGTTCTGAGCTCTATACTTAATAAACTCGTGGCGTTGCATTGCATCAAAGTCCAAATATTTATCAGGTAGGATAGGATCATTGGGCCTAGTTGAGACTCCTAGCTTTGCAGCTACGCGAGAGGCATAAATGACCATTATCAGCGTTGCATTGCAGCCTCCGTGCAACAATTGCCCCAGGATTATATAATTTGTGGCGCGTTAGAGCAGTATGAATAATGCTCAAGTCAGGGGCACATAGTGCACTACAGTCTTGTTTACCAGCAATGCATTTACCATTAAACAATGCAAAGTAACAAAAAGAGGGAAATTGGATACTTTTTATTCTAGCATGTGTGACTCCTCTGTCCTCACCATTGCAAAGGCTATTAAGGAACATATGATAATCAGATTTTTGTTGTTCATCAAGTGAAACCCAAAATGGAATTTTTCATGCATCACAGAATTCTTCTAGAGGCATACCATAGGCTCTATCATAAAGATGAAATAAAACTCTAGAATCACGAGAGTGGTACTCAAATTTTTGGTGAACGACTGAGTATGATTGTAGTGTTGAATACACTTATCTGTGAGGAAAGGAGCGAGCTCAGTGTTATTAATATATTGATTGATTTCCTCCTTAATACCAGCACCTATCATGAGCTCATCACACGACCAACGGCATGATTTGATAACGGTAGTCTGCACTGAGCTTGCCCTTGGTTTAACATAGGCTTGTCATATCGAGCTCTCGCTCGATTACCCCTCTGAGGACCTCCTCCTCGAAGAACTCCTCGTAAAGAACTTCATTTTCTCTATGAACAAATTTCTGAAATTTTTGGGCCACAAAATGATGTCAATAAAACTTCACAAGATTGATAGCAACTACTCATATGGATGTCTAGAGGCTATATCAAGCATTCAAACTACTTGGAACTTAAACAATTCAACATGCAAGCTCATTTTCAGTAGCACCAAGAGCAGCTAATTATGCAAAATATAATCCACTAGAGGAAAAACTAAATGGAGCAATGGAGGAGTCACATACCAAGTATCAATCCCCCCAAAAGAGTTTCAGAAGTGGAGCTCCGAGCAAAGAGATCGAAAATCTCAGGTTTGGGAAAAAGAACATGAGAGAGAGAGCTACCAGGAATTTTTTTCTAGAGGTAAGAGACGAAGTGAGCTGAAGGGATAAGTGAGGGGGTCCCTATGGGCCGCACAAGCCACCAGGGCGCGCCCTGGTGCCTCTGGGCACCTGGGGCATCCCCCTGGGATGTTTGTAGTGCCAGAAATTCTAAAAAATTCTATAAAAATTCGTGTAACAATTTCAAATCATTTTGAGCAATTTCATTTTTGGTCTATTTTTTTATTGCATGGATAATTCAAAAAACAAGATAATCATGGCATTTTATTGCATTTAACTAAAAATAACATAGAGCAAAAAGTGAGTACAGAAAGTTGTGCTTACTAAATTCATCGACCACATGCCTCTAAAAAAGTATCCATTAATAAGGTTGATCAAGTCTTATTAACAAATTATTTTCGATTAACATGAAACCAAAGAATCTTCGTATAACACCGGGTTACCTCAACAGGGATATGCATATCTCCAATAATAAGAGCTTCATATTTCTATTTGACAGTAGGAAGAGGGAGTTGCAAACTTCCAATAGTAATTGTCTGAGTCTTTCTAATAACATGAATACCATTTAGTTGAAATTGTTTCTTCGGAAAGTGCACCGTATGTTCATTACCATTGATATGAAAAGTGACCTTGCTTTTGTTGCAATCAATAACATCCCCTGCAGTATTTAAAAAGGGTCTACCAAGGATAATCGACATGTTGTCATCCTTGGGCATATCAAGTATAACAAAGTCTGTTAAGATAGTAACATTTGCAACTACAACGGGCACATCTCACAAACACCGATAGGTATGGAAGTTTCTTTGTCAGTCATTTGCAATGATATTTTAGTGGGAGTGAGTTTATTCAAATCAAGTCTTTTATATAAAGAGAAAGGCACAACACTAACACCGGCTCCTAAATCACATAAGGAAGTTTTGACATAATTTCTTTTAATGGAGCATGGTATAGTTGGTATTTCTGGATCTCCTAATTTCTTAGGTACTCAATCCTTAAAAGAATAGTTTGCAAGCATGGTGGAGATTTCAGCTTCAGGTATTTTTCTTTTATTAGTGACAATATCTTTCATATATTTAGCATATGGGGCCATCTTCAAAATATAAGTCAGACAAGTATGCAAAAAGACTGGCCTAAGCATTTCAGCAAAGCGTACAAATTCTTCCACATCCTTATTCTTAGATGGTTTAGGAGGAAAGGGCACGGGTTTCTAAACCCATGGTTCTCTTTCTTTACCATGTTTTCTAGCAACGAAATCTCTTTTATCATAATGTTTATTTTTAGGAGGTGGGTTATCAAGATCAACAACAGGTTCTATTTCAGCATCATTGTCTAGTTCTTTAGCATTGTCTGGTTGAGCATCTACATTAACATCATCATTGTCATTATCATTATCACTAGGTGAATGTTCATTACCAGATTGTGTCTCAACATCAGAAATAGAAACATCATTACTATCCTCAGAAGGTTTTTTTATCTTAGGTTCACTAGAAGTATGCAAAATCCTATCATTTCTCTTTTTCTTTTTCTTTTTCTTTTTAGATGGACTGGGTGCATCAACATTAATTCTTTGAGAGTATTGTTCAATTCTTTTAGGGTGACCTTCAAGATAAAGTGGCTCCTGAGTCATTCTACCTCCTCTAGTCATTACTCTAACAGCATGATCATTCATATTATTATTCATCTCATTAAGCAAATCATTTTGAGATTTAGCAACTTGTTCTAACTGGGGTTGGACCATAGATGCATGTTACCTACACCTTTGACATCATTAGCAATTCTAAACAACAAGTCACTCAAGCGATTAATCATGTAGGCATTATGTTTCAATTGTTCCATAACATTCACATTCAAATGATCTTGCTTAATAATGTAATTATCAAATTCATACAAGCATTGACTAGCAGGTTTATTATAAGGAATATCACCTTCATCAAACTTTCTAAAATAATTTACCTCTACCACCTGTGTCGATGTGTCAAGACCATGTATTTCTTCAATAGGTGGTAAATGCTTAACATCTTCAGCTTTAATACCCTTTTCTTTCATAGACTTCTTTGCCTCTTGCATATCTTGAGGACAGAGAAATAGAATACCTCTCTTCTTCTTAGTCGGTTTAGGCGGTGGTTCAGGAAGTGTCCAATCATTATCATTCTTCAAAATATTATTCAACAGTTCTTCAGCTTGTTCAATAGTTCATTTCCTGAAAACACAACCAGCACAACTATCTAGGTAGTCCCTAGAAGCATCGGTTAGTACATTATAAAAGATATCAAGTATTTCAGTTTTCTTAAGAGGATGGTCAGGCGAAGCATTAAGTAACTGGACAAGCCTCCCCCAAGCTTGACGGAGATTCTCTTCTTCAATTTGCACAAAGTTAAATATTTCCTGTAAGACAGCTTGTTTCTTATGAGCACAAAAATATTTTTCAGAGAAGTAATATATCATATCCTGGGGACTACACACACAACCAGGAGCAAGAGTATTAAACCATATTCTAGCATCACCCTTTAACGAGAAAGGAAATAACTTGAGGACATAGTAATAGCGAATTTTTTCCTCATGAGCAAATAGGGAGGCTATATCATTTTGTCGTTGGAAACCACAGCCACCTATGGGGCCATGAGCCCCTTTTTGGTTCAGCGGGGGGATGGGCACGTTGCACAAAGAGCGGAGAAGTGTCACGCAGCACGGCAGAGATCACACGGGCAGTCTTTACCCAGGTTCGGGCCGCCGTGAGGCATAAAACCCTACTCATGCTTTGGTGGATTGATGGTGGATAATGGTGGTGGACGTAGCACACTCGCCCGGCAAGGTCGCTCTGGGGGCGAGAGTGGCTACGCGCGTATGAATATGCGAGGGTCCAACCCTTTCTACGGTCGCCATGGGCCTCCTTTTATAGATTAAGGGGTCACCACAGTGGCAAATCAGTCTTTGCGTACTGATTAGATAGCTAACAGTGCTATCATACCTAACTTTGCAGGCTGACAGAGCGCATTAAATGCGCCACTCAGTGTCACATCACAGCTCGCCCGGCAGGCCCTGCCGGGCCGTTTTGCCAGCTTTGCGCCTGCTCATTTGACACATCTCAGGACGGGTGTCATATGGAGGTGTTTGCTCTAGGAAGTGGCTGCCATGTGGCAAAAAGCAGCCACTTAATCACCTTGGAGCTCGACACCGCTTTGATTGATGACTTGCGTCGCTTGCGAGGTGGAGCGGTGGAGTGGCTTGCCTCCACCAGCCCCGGCAGGCCTGCCGGGATGATCTGGGAGCTTGCTTCAGGGCAAAACCCAACCCTGCCGGGCTCGCCTGCCCGGCAAGGTAGGTCCTTCCCTTAGTGATGCCTTGTTCCTCTGGCTCACCTTGGCCTTCTCGACTTGCACTTGGATCCTTCAAAGGAATTGATCCTCCTTGTTTGGTCTGATCTTGGTCTTGTAATCTTGTCTCTGGCCTGTGCACAGTCCGTGTAATGGACCCAGGGTCTGTTGCACCGACACATTTAATTTAGTAAGATGTGCCACAATGGTTTCAGTTTCATAACCATGGAAAGGATCAGATTCAACCAAAGTAATTAACTCAGGATCGACAGAGAATTCATAATCCTTATCAGTAACAAAGATAGGTGAAGTAGCAAACTTAGAATCATATTTCATTCTAGCATTAAGAGATTTTTCTTTCAGCTTACATAGTAATTTCTTAAGATCATCTCTATCATTGCAAGCGAGAAATTCCCTAGCTATCTCTCCATTCATAACATAACCCTCAGGTATCTTAGCCAATTCATATCTAGGAGAGCTAGGTCGAATGGGTGTTTCATAATTTTTAGTTTCAATAATTTCATCAGTCTCAGTAATTTCATCAGTTTCAGCATTCTCGGATTCTTTAGCTTTAGCAAGTTGTTCATCAAGAAATTCACCTAGTGGCACAGTATCATCAAGCAAAGTACTAGCATCATTCATAGCAGAAGTAGCATCATCAATTACTTGCGAAATATCGGAATTAATAGCAGTTGGTGGTGTCGTAAGCTTACTTAAAACAGAAGGTGAATCAAGTGCAGAGCTAGATAACAGTTCCTTACCTCCCCTCATCCTAGTGGGAACGATCTTGGTTCTATCATCCTTAAGATTCTTCATAGTGATCAACAGATATAAATCCCAAGTGACTCAGCAAATAGAGCTATGCTCCCCGGCAACGGCGCAAGAAAAAGGTCTTGATAACCCACAAGTATAGGGGATCGCAACAGTTTTTGAGGGTAGAGTATTCAACCCAAATTTATTGATTCGACACAAGGGGAGCCAAAGAATATTTGCAAGTATTTGCAGTTGAATTGTCAATTCAACCACACCTGGAGACTAAATATCTGCAGATGAGTGATCAGTAGCACAATAATATGATAGTTTGATAGCGGTAGTAACGATAGCAACAGTAACGGTAACAACAGTAGCAGTAGTTTTGTAGCAATTGTGACAGTAGCAGCAACAGTAGTAAATTAGAAAAGATCAATATGTGAAAAGCTCGTAGGCATTGGATCGGTGATGGATAATTATGTTGGATGACATTCATCATGTAACAATTATAACCTAGGGTGACACAGAACTAGCTCCAATTCATCAATGTAATGTAGGCATGTATTCCGTATATAGTCATACGTGCTTATGATAAGAACTTGCATGACATCTTTTGTCCTACCCTCCCGTGGCAGCGGGGTCCATAAGTAAACTAAGGTATATTAAGGCCTCCTTTTAATAGAGAACCGGAACAAAGCATTAACACATAGTGAATACATGAATTCCTCAAACTACGGTAATCACCAAAAAGAATCCCAATTATTGTCACCTTGGGGTATGCGGATTGTAACACGTAGCAGGTGCATACAACTTGCAAGATAGGATCAAGAACAAAAATATATTGATGAAAACATAAACGGTTCAGATATGAAATCGTGGCACTCGGGCCCTAGTGACAAGCATTAAGCATAGCAAAGTCATAGCAACATCAATCTCAGAACATAATGTGTCGGTGTAATAAACAGGGGGGGTGTTCACTACCCCTGGACACGCACCGGCAAGTCGCAGCCTCCAGGCGGGAAGGACATGGCAGAGGAGGAATCCACCCAAGAGTACATTCGAAGCCCGGTTCCTGGCAAGGTCTACTTGCCGGGAATGGGTCCACGCAACGCCGGCAAGGCAGAGCTGGCAAGACTAGACTCCAGGCGGATCGACCAGAAGATCAAGTCTACTACTGCCGGCGAGATCAGGGCCGGCAAGCTCAGGACTCGACAAGACTAAAGATAAGGCCCCGGCAAGGTTCTTGCCGGGATGACAAGCTGAACCCGGCAAGGCTTGCCGGGGGACAGCTAGACTGGAGACAAGGCCCCGGCAAGGTTCTTGCCGGGATGACCAGCTGAGCCCGGCAAGGTTCCTGCCCGGCAAGGTTATGCCACTATGCTGCTGCTCCAGTGCGGCCGCCAGCATGGCACTCTGGACCCTTCTCCAGGCATGCGTGGCAGAGCACTATGCCAAGCGGCGCTGATAGGATGGCCCCTTTTCCCATCCCCAAGAAGCTAAGGGACACCTAGACAGAGCATTTAATGCGCTTGTCCTGACCCGTCAGTGATAAGCATGTAAATGCTGTAGCAGAGTACTTGCCGCGGCAAGGTACTTGCCCCGGCAAGTCATTGGCTGCGACAAGGTATTGGCTACGGCAAGATAGCAGCTGCGGCATGGTACTTGCCCCGGCAAGTTACCTTGCGCGGCAGGCTATGGGTTGCGGCAAGCTGTCAGGTGCGGCAAGGTCTTGCCGCGGCAAGCGTTACTGTACCACTGTGCTACTATGCTGCTCCGGTGCCTCTGCCAGCGTGGCGCTCTGGGTCCTTCCAAGCGTGTGTGGCAGGGCACTGTGTAGACGGCGGTACACTGTAGCTAGCGGTGCAGGAGCAGGTGGGATAGGCTTTTCCCACGTCCAAGACGTTCGGGTACATGTATCTGGACAGCAAAGGCATGGGCATTTAATGCCCTTGTCCCCTGCCATCAGTGGTAGGTAGGACATGTCATCCTAGTAATAATGGCCTTACTGTAGCAACTTTCCACCTCTACCTTTACTGTTTGCCACCTGTTGGTGACCCCTTTGTGCATATAAAAGGAGGCCCATAGGCAACATAAAGGAGGGGGACGGGGGGGATTGAGAACTCCAGTATTGTACGTAGCTACTCGGTACTGTAGCGCTCCTGAAGCTAGAACAATCATATAGATAATAAACCAAAAAGCAGGAGTAGGGTTTTACGCATCCGTGCGGCCCGAACCTGGGTAAATCTCTCTCGGGCACTGTCGTGTTCTTCGCTAGATTTGCTCTTCGTGCGACCGTCTCTCCCTGCCGAACGTAAAGGGGTCCTTCCCTGGGTCCCATAGGTGATCGCGGATTCGTCCCCGACATAATGGATACTAGGGATCAAGCCCTAACAAAACTAACTCGATTACATGATAAATCTCATCCAACCTATCATCGTCCAGCAAGCCAACGAAGGAATTACTCACTCCCGGTGGTGAGCATCATGAAATTGGAGATAGAGGATAGTTGATGATGACGAAGACGGAAGATCCCCCCCTCCGGAGCCCCAAATGGACTTCAGATCTGGCCTCCCGATGAAGAACATGAGGTGCGGTGGCTTCGTATCATGAAACGCGATGAAACTTCCTCTCTTTTTTTTCTCAGGAATTAGGAATTTATAGGCTTGAGATTAGGGTTAGCGGAGCCACGTGGGCCCCACGAGGCACCAGGGCACGACCAGGGGGTGGTCGTGCCCTGGTGGCTCGTGGGCAACAGGTGGCCCCCCTCCAGTGGGTCATAACTTCAGTATTTATATATTCCATAAAAAATCTCCAAAAAGTTGCATCCAATTCTGAGAAATTTTATTTCTGCACAAAAACAACATCATGGTAGTTCTGCTGAAAACACCATTAGTCCGAGTTAGTTTCATTCAAATCATGCAAATTAGAGTCCAAAACAATAGCAAAAGTGTTTGGAAAAGTAGGTACGATGGAGACGTATCAGGAGTCTCTACTCCAAATTTGAGGCATCAATGATGTTCAACTAACTCCTCAATCGACGAAATATCTTCCCATCAAGAGGTTTAGTAAAGATAACCGCCAATTGCTTGTCGGTACGAACATGCTTAAGGTTAATGTCAACTTTAGCAACATGATCATGAATGAAATGGTGACGAACTTCAATATGCTTAGTTCAATAATGTGCACGGGATTGTGTGCAATCTTAATAGCACTCTCATTGTCACAAAGCAATGGAACATGTCTCACATGTATCCCATATTCCTTGAGAGTTTGGGACATCCAAAGTAATTGAGCACAACATGATCCCGCGGCAATGTATTCTGCTTCGGTAGTGGATAATGATACCGAATTTTGTATCTTGGAGGACCAAGAGACAAGGGATCTACCAAGAAATTGACATGTACCCGAAGTGGATTTTCTATCAACCTTATCGCCGGCATAGTCCAAGTCGGAGTAGCCAACAAGATCAAAAGATGACCTCTTAGGGTACCAAATACCAAAGTTTGGTATCTGAATCAAATATCTCACTATCCTTTTCACAGCCTTAAGATGACATTCTTTTGGAACAGCTTGATATCGTGCATACGTGCACACACTTACCGTAATGTCGAGACAGGAGGCACAAAGATACAATAATGAACCAATCTTAGATCGGTAAACCTTTTGGTCAACCGGGTTGCCATCCTTAGTCAAGTCAATATGTCCACTAGTAAGCATGGGCGTTTTCATACCTTTGCTTTCTTGCATGTTGAACTTCTTGAATAGATCCTTGGTATACTTTGTTTTTGAGACAAATGTACCTTCGTTAGTTCACTTGATTTTCAAGCCAAGGAAAATTCTGAGTTCACACATCATAGACATCTCAAACTTCTCCGCATCAACCTTCCAAACTTCTCACTAAAATGAGGGTTAGTATAACCAAATATGATATCGTCAACATAGATTTGGCACACAAATAATTCTCCATCAACCCTTTTAGTGAAGAGAGTTGAATCAATTTTCCCAATTTCAAAACCTTTCTCAGTAAGAAACTTAGTCAAGCATTTATACCAAGCTCTAGGGGCTTGTTTAAGACCATAAAGAGCTTTGTGAAGTTTATAAACATGATCAGATTTTTTGGGATTAACAAAGCCAGTAGGTTGTTTAACATAAACTTCCTCCTCAATTTCACCATTTAGAAAAGCAATTTTAATATACATTTGGTATAAGGTGATATCATGGTGATTGGCATAAGCAAGTAGGATGCAAATGGACTCAAGTCTAGCAACGGGGCATATATCTCACCATAGTCCATACCTTCGACTTGTGTGTAGCCTCCAGCAACGAGACGAGCCTTGTTGCGTACCACTTGTCCATCCTCATCTTGCTTATTCCGAGACACCCATTTTGTTCCAATGATGTTTTGATCATCCTTGGGCTTCTCAACCAATGTCCACACTTGGGTTCTCTCAAAGTTGTGTAGCTGTTCATGCATAGCATTTATCCAATCCGGGTCTTCAAGGGCTTCTTGTACCTTCATAGGTTCAATGCTAGAGATGAATGAGTGATGTTCACAAAAATTAGCCAAATGAGTTTTAGAGCGAGTGATTCTCCCGGTGTTAATGTCGTCGAGGATTTTTTCAACAGGATGATTCTTTGAGACTCTTGCTCTAACTCATGAGAGCTTTTGCTTGGGTTGTGGTGGAACATCCTCATCATCTTCTTCTTCTTCTTCATTGTTGGTGGTGTCGTTGTTCACTTGCGGAGGTGGAGAAGGAGGTCGAGGTGAATCATCTTGTTGTACTTCCTCATTTCCTTCGTATTGACGTGTTCCACTTGTGGATGCCTCCATGTCAACTTGTGGTTCACCTTGATGTGAAGTAGAGGCTTCCACTTGAATGGAAGAAGTGCTCTCCTTCACCTCTGTTGGATGGATCTTGTCGATAGACAAATCCTGAATTGCTTCCAAGGGATCTTTGTCTGCTACATCAATTGGCAGTTGCTCTACTTGCGAGCCATTAGATTCATCAAACTTCACATCTACCATCTCTTGAACCTTTTGGGTTAAATTGTTGTAGACATGGTAAGTGTGAGAGTTTGAGCCATGACAGAGTAGAAAACCTTCATGAGATTTAGGAGCAAATTTTGAACGACGATGCTTATCAAGATGTAACACTTTGAACCAAATACTCGAAAGTATCCAACTTGGGGTTTATTACCGATGAGTAGCTCGTATACCATTTTACCATGAAGCTTGTGAAGATATATTCGATTTGTAGCATGACAACCGCTTCCGCCCAAAAGTGTCTTGGAGTCTAGTATTCATCTAGCATCGTTCTCGCCATCTCAATGAGAGTCTGATTCTTTCTCTCAACAACTCCATTTTGTTGAGGTGTGTATGTAGCCGAGAACTCATGTGAGATGCCTTCTTCGTCAAGAAAGGTATCCACATTGGTGTTCTTGAACTCCATTCCACTATCGCTTCAAACCTTCTTGATCTTCACTTCAAATTGATTTTGGCCTTCCTAGCGAAGTTCTTGAAGATCTTTTGAACCTGCGATTTTTCATCAAGAAAGAACACCCACGTAAATTTGAAAAAATCATCAACAATGACCAAACCGAAAGAGTTACAACCAAGGCGCTTGTAAGCATTGGGACCAAAGAGATCCATATGAAGTAGCTCAAGTGGTCTTCTCGTAGTCATGATGTTCTTCACGGGATGACTTCCTCCAACTTGTTTTCCTGCTTGGCAAGCACTACAAAGTCTATCCTTGTCAAATATAACATCTTTAATACCAAGGATATGATCACCTTTAATGAGTTTATCAAGATTTCGCATGCCAACATGTCCTAATCTTCTATGCAATAACCAACCTTTAGAAGATTTTGCAATTAAACAAGTACGAGGTTGGGCTCTCTTACTGAGATCAACAATGTATAGATCACCTCTACAAATGCCGGTAAAGACCATATTATGATTATCTCGACGAAACACTTGGCAATCTACTTCAGTAAATAGAACATTGAAACCAAAATCGGCTAGTCTAGATACGAAAAGAAGATTGTAACCAAGAGATTCAATGAGCATAACATTTTGAATAAAGCTATCATTGGATATGGCCACCTTACCGAGGCCAAGTACCTTCCCTTGGAGTTATCTCCAAAAGTCACATACTTGCGTGGACCATCATTTTTAGCAAGCTCACAGAACATGTCTTTATGTCCGGTCATGTGATTGGTACATCCACTATCAAGAATCCACTCTTTTCCTCCGGATATGTAATTTCGAAGATTTGCCATGAGGCTAAGATTACTCATAGTCCTCTCATATTCGATGTCGAATTCTTCGTCCTCGTCATAATAGCCATGCTCAAAATCATCATCATCATGCGTATGATCATCACCTAGTTCAAGTGATTCGTTAGACTTATGACCATGACAATGTGCAAGTTTATGAATTCTAACGGTTTCCATGATAATGTTGCTAATGGTTCCAACATCACCCTTAGCACGCATAAGATCATGGAGCTCAAATAGGCATTCATGAAACATAGGATCACTAGGCTTCATCTTATGAAAGGCAATGGACTTATGAAGAATTTCATTTAGATTTTTCAAGGAATAATTTTGAAAGCATTCCTCAAGATAATTCCATATAGTGTATGCACAATCAAAGTTTTGCGAACTAACAAGCACATTTCTAGGTAATCCTCTAATGATAAGATTAACAGTTCTAAGATTACGAATCATGTCAAGATACTCATCGGGGGTAGCACTAGTACAGCGAGGTGCTATACAAACGGTTTTTAACCCCTTTCTGCGACGGCATTTGGAACCGTCGCCTAGTGAGTGACTGTGATAGGGGGGTTCTTCCCACATGACCCAGAAACCGTCGGGGATATGCCCTCCTGGCACACACGCTCAGAAAAATGAGGTCGTGTGCGACCGGCGAGCGATCAAATACGGTTATACGTACAGTAGTGCTAAAAAATTCAATTATACAGGCGAAATCATTTTCGGTCGTAAGTTCATCCCACACAGTCAGTCCCCGCTAAACGTTTCTGTTCGTATATACATCCCACACAGTCGCTCCAAGGAAAATGTTTCTGTTCGCAGGTACATCACACACAATTTTACCCGTTAAATCGTTTGTGATAGCGTTTCCATTGCACACGGTATTAACAATTTTATCGTTTGCATTATTGAATGCATCACACACGGTGCGTAGAAGAAACTATGTGGCAAAGGTTGTCCATCACACATAGTTTTTATGTGGTAAACGTTTGCGCTAGGTGACCTAACACAAATAGTTTTCAAGAGGATGTCGTGTGTGATTGTTCATTAATCCAACATGGTTTATTCCTAGAAACTGTGTGCGTTGCCTGAGGTCATCGCCCATGGTGTTTTCTCAATAACCGTTTGCAATAGAAAAACCCAATTAGCAGGCTAATTGTCCTATTATTAATAATCCATTTATCAATCTAATTGACATTTCATATTAAACACACAATATATTTCATTTTCATATTAAGGAAGCAGGATTTCATATTTGAAATACATCAGAGTACAACATCATATAGCTTCAGCACTCAGCTACCCCATTACACAACTGCACCAGCACCAAGTTTCACATGCAACATCTATAACCTTTCCAAATTAGCATCATAGACGGTACATAGACAGATGTATCTCATCTGGAAAACTGCTGAAGCGGAAGGTGAATATTGAGCCTTCATTGATGTTGAAGGTCTTTGCAACTTTAGGCCAGTGCCTGTGGATGATTGACCGTCCATCCTTCGTCCTCTTCAGGAACACTTCAATATTGAACCGTGGGTATTGTATGAATACCTTCCTCGCCTCCTGACCATACAGGTGGTTTGAGAGGTAATCATCAGTGAACTGCTTTGGAAAGGCCTGAAAACAAGGATGTGCATAAATATCTTCTCTATATTGGAAATGGGGCAAAGGAATAAAAAAGGCAAGGTATAATAGTTAGTACCATCCTGTAGTGAATTGATGTCTTCTTCATTGTGCAGACAAAGATCTTGTTGTTTTTTGTCGCTAATTTCTTTATCCTAACAATCTTTCTGAGTTTCTTAACTTGACTGATATTCATGGACAACTCATTTCCCCATATGCAAAAAGGGTCGAACTGTGGGTGAAAACCTCTGACAGCAGGACCTACACGTGCAAGACCAAATTGTTAAAAACCTAAATATTAGAATGGTTCTTGCAATTGCACAATAATGTGCTATTAGACAAAGGACCATGCATGTGCAAACCTCGATTGTAAACCTCAGTTCTTCCCATTGTTTCCCTGCAACACATATAAGGTAGTTAGTGATCAGGTTAAGTGAGGGTTCGCATGCTATTAGTAAAATATGTTGATGAAAAATAAGCACATTGCAGATTCATCAGATTAATTCAAGCCACATGGAAAACCCATTTATCCAAACCAAGCATGATTAAGAACTAGGAAATATAGCAATTGTATATGTTTCTCATGTATTAAGTGCAGCCAAATTCGATTTATTCCTCACATGCACAACAATACAAAATTCTACCCACGACAATTGGACATCACATTGCAGAATTGAACCAAGCAGTTAACTAACACACCACAACAAATGAACCAAACATTAACTGAGCACCACATTGCACAATATAACATACTCCTAATAGAAGATCAGACAGTTAACCAAACCAAGCATGCTTAACAACTTGGAAATATAGCAATTGTATTTGTTTCTCATGTATTTAGTACAGCCAAATTTGATTTATTTCTCACATGGTATACACTAACAGAATGCACCCACAACAATTGAACATCGCATTGCAGAATTGAACCAAACAGTTAACTAAAGACCACAACAAATGAACCAAACATTAACTGAGCACCACATTGCACAATGTATAACATACTAGAAGATCAGACAGTTAACCAAACGAAGCATGCTTGACAACTTGGAAATATAGCAATTGTATTTGTTTCTCATGTATTTTGTAAAGAAAAACTCGATTTATTTCTCACATGGAAGACAATACAAAATTGCACCCTGAAGAATTGAACATCACATTTGCAGAATTGAACCAAACAGTTAACTGAACACGACAACTAATTAACCAAACGGTTAATAAGTGAGCACCACATTGCACGACATATAGAACATATACACTAGAGCAACAGATTGCATGGTAAAAGTAGATAGCACAATTCACTAGAATTTGTTAAGGAAAGGCAGTAGCTAGCAAACTGAACATGGGTCCCTATAGTGAGCTAATAAGACAAGCTACTCCTCATTGTCGGAGATATCAATGACGATTGGCTCCTTGGACATGGAAGAGGGTGAGGCCTCCGCATCGTGGGTGCCCTCGTCGTACTGGTGAGTTTCCTGAGCCGCTTCGGGCACCAACCTGCTGGCTCTCGAGTTGAGGTAAGCACGTGCACGCTGAGAAAACACCTCGTAGTATTCGTCGAAGGCACCGAGGGTGGCGTCGAGAAAACGCCATGAACTGTCATTTAAAGCAGCCAACCGCGTCGCGGCGTCGGTGCGCGAGGCATCGACGGTGGCCTCGACGGTGAGGTGCTCCTCCAAGATCTGGGGATCGGCATGAATGGCAGCCATCACGACCTCATCCGCGCGTGCGGCCATGATTTGCTTCTCCGCTGCCAAATGCTCCTTGAGCTCTTGGCTATACTACGTGCACCATGGCTTAGGGCGGCGCTTATTTGGTGGAGGGGTCGGTGATTTGGGTGGAAGGTGTCGTGCCGGCGGTCGGGGCATGTGGGATGTGGAAGGAGGAGGAGGATGGGGGTCGGGTGTGGATTACCTGCCTGGATAGACGAGGCCGAGCAGCATGAAAGAGGGTCGCCGGCGAGGAGGCGGCGCTGCATGCAAGGAGTGAAGGTTTCAACTTGGAAAGGAAGGCAGAAACAGGAGAAATGTGGCTTTTGGTAAGGGGGAGGGGGCGGGGAGGTAGATATTTCCGCGGAAGCCAAATTTTTTGAATCGGTTCAGCGAAAAAACTGGCGCGCAAAATGTCATCAGACATGGTCCCTTATTCAGCACTGTGTACGATATGTGAACATCACAAATGATTCATATAGCTTAACCCGTGTGTGATGAGTTGAACGTGAAAAATTTTGGTTCGAATTTCCCTGGTTACAGTGGTCATCCACGTTATTGCATAATTTGCGTACACAAAGGAGACTACAGCACACCAAAACTTCTTAATCGAGCAATTTCAGCAATTAAACAGAGCTAGCTGACCTAAACATTACTCTAACAAATTAAATACCGACGCTCTTAATTAAACAAAACAAAGAGTACTACTACGGCTGGTGCTCATCGATCTCCGCCGCCTCCTCCATGTCCAGCTCGCACCCGACGATCTCCTGGGGAAGGGGCTCCATGGCATCCATCGCACCATACTCGGCAAGCATCTCGCCATCCGCATCCGCCATATCTTTGGAATAGGCCGCCACGAGCTTGGCGTGGGCGGCCGCGATCTTGGCTTGGGCGGGCTCCGTCATGGCAAGGTATGCCGCGCAAGCACGGATGGCTGCTCGAACGCTCTCGGTGATTACCAAGTCTTCGGCCGTGCGTTGCCGTCCATTGTCGGAGAAGATTCATTCAATTTGTGTGGTGACCACTAGGAGCTGGGCGTGGGTGGCCTCGACATGGTCGTGGGCGGCCTCCAACAGGGCTAAGGCCGCCGCTGCGGAACGAACAACTGTTGTGCCGCTCTCGCCAGTTGCTATCCCCGAGGCAGATGAGGCTGCCGCCACCTGAGAAGCAACAGCGACCGTTTGGGCTGCCTTGGCCGCCCGGATGCAGATTGCAGCCACGCTCATGAAGCTTGTTAGCATGCGCCTGGAGGCTGCGGCCGCGCTATCGCTGGAGTGGGCCGCCGAAGTTACCCTCACGAAGCGGGTCCACGTCCCCATCTTTCACTGGCGACAATTGAACAGTGAAATGATATTTGGGGAGCGAGCTAGCGTGCTTGACACGCCGGCTGTGGACTGTAGCCGACGCACCTTCTTGCGTAAGCCGTAAGATATTTTGTGCTGCCTCTCACACGGTTGGTGATAATAAACTGTGTGCGATCTACTTGATTTTTCGTCTTGATTTGAATTACATAATGGGGTCACAGCTGCAAAGGATGGTGTTTGAATTGCTAGAACTTTTATCTGCAGTGAACATGCAATTATAGGTGTGTCGTCAAAAAAATGGAATTATTCAGGGTTCGTTTGGACATTTTTATACATTAACTTGGTTTTCTAGGCATTTTAGGTGCACAATTCAAAATTAAACTACATGCACATGCTCCGGGGCACCAAAATGGGTTGTAATATGATATATGTGTCCATGGGTTGATGCTTATGTCCCATTCAAGAAATGGGGATGAATTTCAAACACCACAGCACCGTGGCTCTCCGGCAAACGTTGAGGTGCTTGCTTTTGTAATTCTAGTAAATACAAAACTCGTCTGAAATTCATGAACCTTGGCATGCTATCATGGAACGGCATCAACATGCTAGGGTAAAAAATATTGTCCCATTTGGGGCAGGTTATGGTATAAGCTTCTCACAAACCAGAGCTTCTCACAAGAAGCCTCATGGTTCCGTTAGGGAAATGTGTCACCTTTATGGACAAAACGATATTCGTCGCCTCTTCTTCCTTTCATTTTTTTTTCCTGGTGTCAACATAGAACAACAGGAGTGTCGTGTTAAATTTTGGATTTTTTCGGGGATCGTTTGGACATTTTTATATGTTAACTGAGTTTTCTACGCATTTATGTGCATAATTCAAAATTGAACTACATGCACATGCTTCAGTCCATAAAAACGGGTTGCAAAATCAAATGTTTGTCCTTGGTTGCAAGCTTAGGTCACATGCAAGAAATGAGAATGAATGTCAAACACCTTGACACTGTCGCTCGGCCGCTAACATTGAGATACATGGTTTTAAAATTTTAGTAAATCGAAAACTCGTCTGAAATTCATGAAACTTGACATGATATCATGGAACGGCATCGACATGCCGTGGTAAAAATATTGTCCCATTTGTGGCAGGTTTAGGTATAAGCTTCTCGCAAACCAGAGCTTCTCTCACAACAAGCCTGATGGTTTCGGTAGAGAACATGCCACCTTGGGGGACGAAACGATATCTGTTGCCTCTTCTTACTTTCAAAATTTTTCTCGTGTCAACATAGAACAACAGGAGTGTTGTGCCAATTTTTGGGATTTTTCGGGGTTCGCTTGGACATTTTTATACATTAACTGAGTTTTCTATGCATTCATGTGCATAATTCAAATTTGAACTACATGCACATGCTCCAGTGCATATAAACGGGTTGAAAAATAAAATGTGTGTTCTTGGTTGCAACCTTAGGTCCCAAGCAGGAAATGGGAATGAATGTCAAACACCTTTGCCACCGTTGCTCGCCCGCTAACATTGAGATACATGGTTTTAAAATTCTAGTAAATCGAAAACTCGTCTGAAATTCATGAAACTTGACATGCTATCATGGAACGGCATCAACATGCAGTGGTAAAAATATTGTCCCATTTGGGGCAGGTTGGGGTATATGCTTCTCACAAACCAGAGCTTCTCGCAACAAGCCTCATGCTTACGGCAGGGAACGTTTCACCTTTCTGGACGAAACGATGTTCGTTGCCTCTTCTTGATTTCAATTTTTTCTCTAGTGTCAACATAGAACAACAGGAGTGTTGTGTTAAATTTTGGAATTTTTTGGGGTTCGTTTGGACATTTTTATACATTAATTGAGTTTTTAATGCATTTATGTGCATAATTCAAATTTGAACTACAGGCACATGCTCTAATGCATATAAATTGGTTGAAAATTCAAATCTGTGTCCTTGGTTGCATGCTTAGGTCCCATGCAAGAAATGGGAATAAATGTCAAACACCCTGCCACAGTCACTCGGCCGCAAACATTGAGATACCTGGTTTTAAATTCTAGTAAATCCAAAACTCGTCTGAAATTCATGAAACTTGGCATGCTAGCATGGAGCGGCATCAACATGCCATGGTAAAAAATTTGTCCCATTTGGGGCAGGTTTGGGTATATGCTTCTCACAAACCAGAGCTTCTCACAACAAGTCTGATGGTTTCGGTAGGGAACGTGCCACCTTTGGGGACGAAACGATATTCGTTGCCTCTTATTGCTTTCAAAAAATTTCTAGTGTCAACATAGAACAACAGGAGTGTTGTGTTAAATTTTGGAAATTTTCGGGGTTCGTTTGGACATTTTTATACATTAACTGGGTTTTCTAGGCATTTTATGTGCATAATTCAAATTTGAACTACATGCACATGCTCCAGTGCATATAAATTGGTTGAAAAATCAAATCTGTGTCCTTGGGTGCATGCTTAGGTCCCATGCAAGAAATGGGAATGAATTTCAAACACCAGGGCACTGTTGATTGCCGGCAAAATGTTGAGATACTTTGTTTTTAAATTCTAGTAAATCCAAAACTCGTCTGAAATTCATGAAACTTGGCATGCTATCATGGAATGGCACCCGACATGCTGTGGTATTTTTTGTGTCCATTTTGAGAGAAGGCGCACTCGAATAACAGCCAACAAAGGCATTTTGAAACAAATAGCTACCATTGTAACATCGCAAACGTTTTAGATAGAACACCCGTATGTAAACCGACAGCTTCCCCAGTAAGGCAAGGGAAAATGTGCCGAGCAGGATTTGTGCAGCTCTTCATCACAAACGTTTTAGATAGAACACCTATATGCAAAGTGAGAGCTATGGTCTTCCGCAGTAAGCCAAGGGAAAATTCATCGCGCAGGATTTGTGCATCTCTTCAACGCAAACGGTTCAGATTGAATAAGGTATGCAAAGCGAGACTTCGGCGCTAAGCCAAGAGAAAATTTGGCAAGCAGGATTTGTACCTCCCTTCAACGCAAACGGTTTTTTTGGATGACCCGTGTGCAACCACGTACAAACAATTTGGTAAGATTTGCATCTTTCATATTGGGTATATTGCAATTTGTCAAACTGGAAAGATTGACATTTGTTGATCTAGTAACATTGCCATTTGTCAATCCTTGTAACACTGCGATTTGTCAAAATATGCAGCTAAAAATCACTAGCACTATCTAATTTTTGCAACCAAAATTCAGTAATTAAGCATAGATTTCATTCATAGATTAAGCAATCATTCTTAATTTATACAAACAGTTCAACTCGACAGCTGAACCGACCAAACTTTTCCCCAATTGTTGCCAACCACGTACTGAAATAGCTAGTACAACTATATATACTAGCTAATTTTAAGTACGTTGTACAGTTCCACCACATCTATAGTCAGATGAACTGAACAAAATAGCCCCTAAATACTACTACTACGACGGCGGGGCTTTGTACTACTTCCGGCAGCCTCTTCTCAGCCGAGCGCGCTCAGTAAGAGGAAGAGGAGGAGGAGCCTACCGACGAGCTGGACAACTGCAATATGGTGCCTGCCGCTGCTGCACCTTCAGCGACGCTCACCTCGAACTCCTCTGCCGCTCCAGACGACCCCTCTCGAAGCGGCTGGATTGCTCGTAGACCTCCTGATTCCTTGCCTCTGCGTCAGCATGTGCTCCGGCCATGGCTGCGGTAAGGCTCTTTGCGTGCTCGACGAGGCGCTCCTCCTCCTCCCATAGGAACTCGATGTAGCGCGCAAGGTCGCTGACGCACATGCGGGCCTCCACCTCCCTCCTTCGTGCGGAGGTGGCGGAGCGGGTGATGATCCCGGCGGTCGACGGTGGGCTGGCGGCCACGGCGGTCGACGGTGGGCTGGCGGCCACGGCGGCCGACGATGGGGTGGCGGCCACGACCACCACCTCCCGCCTTCGGGCCGCGGTGGCGGAGCGGGTGATGGCCACGGTGGCTGGCAGTGGGGTGGCAGCCACGACGGCCACCTCTCGCCTTCGGGCCGCGGTGGTGGAGTGGGCGATGGCCCTGGCTTTCGACGGTGGTGTGGCGGCAACGGCGGCCGGCAATAGCTGCCGACGGGCAGCGGCGGCGGAGCGTGTGGTGGGTGTTCCACGCACACCCAACAGGGACGCCACGCGCACTACACTACGCCGGGGACTGCGCCGCCGCCGCGGTGTAGCCTCCCAGCTGGAGCTGTCCTCTGATGACGACGGAGTGGCTGAGCAACAACGACGGACCAGTGCCATTGGCGATTGTGGGAGAAGCAGACGAGATAAGCTACAGGGAGGGAGGGGAAAATGCGACGCAGGACTCGCCGGCCATGAGGGTTTATATAGTAGGCTGGTAAGCATTGGGATTTTGGGGGATTTCACCGAGTCGGGCGGGAAGCTTGCGTGGGAACCTGCACGGTTGTGCAGGAATGGGCTCACCACCGTTTGGCCAAAAGAACGCCCCCGCGCGCTGCTCAAGCTTGCGCTCGAAGGCGTCTGCGGCAGCGGGGTGACAAGACGTGCGAGAGGAGGACGAAAGGACACGTACACATACGGTTAATAAAAAAATGTTTGCAATTTAATTACCTACTATACCCCGTCCTGGTTTATAAGTAGGATTTAACTAATAAAAAACGTTTGCAATTTAATTACCTACTATACCATCGATGATGTAAAAGCGCTCAGGGTTACGGGCTTGGCCTGCAAGAACCTTGTCGAAATCCATGAGCACTACAGGGTCTAGGGCAGCATGAAGAAGGACTCCCTGGTTGAACTCGCCTCGGCCATCATCGACCCATACTACGAAAAGATGAAGCAGGATGCCAATAGAACACATCCCGTATCCTGGCACAGGGCCTGGATGCGGCAACTGGATGAACCTCACCTCAGGTTCACGGCCAAGTGCATGTACACATTCTACGAGATGCACAGGCGGATCGTTGACATGAGGAAGTGCCTCGTTACCGAAATCGACGAGGCCGGATCGAGCCACAAGCAGAGCAGTAGCGGCAAGCATCACAAGAAGTACATGATGATCAGATGATCGTTTATCCTAGTTAATCATGCATGTAATATATAGTTTACTTTGGTGTGTGGAAATGTCATGTGTGTAGTAGCCACCTATTTAATTATGCATGTAATAGTTTACTTTGGTGTGTGCAAATGCCATGGTTGTAGTAGCCACCTATGTAATTGGATGTTTAATTTAATTATGCAACCATGTCCTTATAAGTGTGTATACATATATGTTGTTGTTCTGTATTCAATCCCATCGCATAACACACACGTCTTATTAGTAGCAATCGTCTGTGTTATTATCGGTCTTCGCACACATTTCTGATTACAGACCTGTTTGCTGCATATCACACACATCTTGTTATATTGAACCGTTTCTGTTCTCTTGTCTCAACGCAAACAGTTCATCCGAGTGAACCGCATGCCGTATATCGCACACACCTTGATCTGGCTGACCGTTTCTTTTGTGTTGCCTAATCATAAACAATTCATCCGAGTGAACCGTATGTTGTATATCGCACACACCTTCATCTGGCTGCCCATTTCTTTTGTTCCTCCTCATCGTAAACAGTTAATTGAACTGAACCATATGCCCTGCATCGCACACGCAACTAAAATCTGCACCGTGTTTGATGCATCCGTCATCGCAAACGTTTTGTACCTTTTTTGATGGTTTTTTTACACCACCGTTTGTGATTATTGCATCGCACACAGTTTCGTCGAAGGGTCTCTGATCATAGTGTCGCGTTAGCAGCATCCTGCAGTAGTGTAGGATGCAAAGGATCAATGGGAGGCACATGCGGGCTAAGAATATACTTGCTCAAATTATATTAAGATCTCAAGCATTTCAGTTTTCCAAGAACCATAAAACACCCCATCAAGAATAGGTACTCTATGTCTAATACTCCCGAACGTAGACTCATCCATCTTCGCCCAATGGCGTTTAATCCAAAGCAATGGATACCAAAGCTCTACCAATTGAAAGATTGAGAAGAGGGGTCTAGAGGGGGTGATTAGACCCTTAACAAGTAAAAGTGATAGTTTTTAGAATTCTTCAAGTTAAGGTTGAGTTTAGCACATGTTAATGGCACACAATGCATTTTACAAAAGCATAGCAAGAGTATGGGAAGCGGAAAGAGTAAAGCATGCAAGTGTAAGAATGTAAAGGGATGGGAATTGGAAAGTGCAAATGCAATGGAGACCTGGAGATTTTTGGCGTGGTTCCGATAGGTGGTGCTATCGTACGTCCACGTTGATGGAGACTTCAACTCATGAAGGGTAACGGCTGCGTGAGTCCATGGAGGGCTCCACCCACGAAGGGTTCACGAAGAAGCAACCTTGTCTATCCCACCATGGCCATCGTTCACGAAGGACTTGTCTCACTCGGGTAGATCTTCACGAAGTAGGCGATCTCCTTGCCCTTACAAACTTCTTGGTTCTACTCCACTTTAAGTCGGAGGCTCCCAAGCGACACCTAACCAATCTAGGAGACACTACTCTCCAAAAGGTAATAGACGGTGTGATGATGGTGATGAACTCCTTGCTCTTGTGCTTCAAATGATAGTCTCCCCAACACTCAACTCTCTCACACAGATTGAGCTATGGTGGAAGAAGGATTTGGGTGGAAAGCAACTTGGGGAAGGCTAGAAATCAAGATTCAAATGGTAGGAATGGAATCTCTTGATCTCAACACATGAGTAGGTGGCTATCTATCAGAAAATGAGTAGTGGAAGCATAGGCACGTTCTGATGGCTCTCATACTGAGTAAGAAGGGGTGGAGGGGCATATATAGCCCCCACACGAAATCCAACCATTACGCACTTTTGACTCAACTCGGTGGCACCGACCAGAAATCTAGATGGCATCAACCTGTGTAAAAGATATGAACATTGGAGGTCTCGGTGGGACCGACTGGAAACAACTCAGATGGATCGATGTGCAATGGTAGGGCAGAACCTCATTTTGGTGGCACCGATTGCATCAACTTGGTAGGATCGAAATGAAGCAATGAGGCAACAGAAAGTTGGCAAGCCATCTCGGTGGCACCGATCGCAAAACTCGGTAGGACCGAAATAATTGCAACAGGTTCCAGAGAGTTGGCAAGGCCATCTCGGTGAGACCGAGATCCATATTGGTAGATCCGATTTGTTAGGGTTAGACTATGGCAGTTGATACGTCTCCATCGTATCTACTTTTCCAAACTCTTTTGCCCTTGTTTTGGACTCTAATTTGCATGATTTGAATGGAACTAACCCGGACTGACGCTGTTTTCAGCAGAACTGCCATGGTGTTATTTTTGTGCAGAAATAAAAGTTCTCGGAATGACCTGAAACTTCACGGAGAATATTTTTGGAATAAATAAAAAATATTGCCGAAAGAATCAATTGAGGGGGACCCACCACTTGTCCACAAGGGTGGGGGGCGCGCCCTACCCCCCTGGGCGTGCCCCTGGCTTGTGGGTCCCACGAAGCTCCACTGACCTCAACTCCAACTCCATATATTCATGTTCGGGGAGAAAAAATCAGAGAGAAGGTTTCATCGCATTTTACGATACGGAGCCGCTGCCACCTCCTGTTCTTCATCGGGAGGGTAGATCTGGAGTCCGTTCGGGGCTCTGGAGAGGGGAAATCGTCGCCATCATCATCATCAACCATCCTCCATCACCAATTTCATGATGCTCACCGCCGTGCGTGAGTAATCCCATCATAGGCTTGCTGGACGATGATGGGTTGGATGAGATTTATCATGTAATCGAGTTAGTTTTGGTAGGGTTTGATCCCTAGTATCCACTATGTTCTAAGATTGATGTTGCTATGACTTTGCTATGCCTAATGCTTGTTACTAGGGCCTGAGTGCCATGATTTCAGATCTGAACCGTTTATGTTTTCATGAATATATATGTGTTCTTGATCCTATCTTGCAAGTTATAGTCACCTACTACGTGTTATGATCCGGCAACCCCGGAGTGACAATAGTCGGGACACTTCCCGGTGATGACCGTAGTTTAAGGAGTTCATGTATTCTCTAAGTGCTAATGCTTTGGTCCGGTTCTCTATTAAAAGGAGGCCTTAATATCCCTTAGTTTCCATTAGGACCCCGCTGCCACGGGAGGGTAGGACAAAAGATGTCATGCAAGTTCTTTTCCATAAGCATGTATGACTATATTCGGAATACATGCCTACATTATATTGAGGAATTGGAGCTAGTTCTGTGTCACCCTAGGTTATAACTGTTGCATGATGAATGCCATCCGACATAATTATCCATCATTGATCCATTGCCTACAAGCTTTTCACATATTGATCTTTGCTACGTTACTTTTCCGTTGCCACTGTTACGATTGCTACAAAACTGCTACTGTTACTTTTGCCACCGTTACTGTTACCTCCATACTACTTTGCTACTAAATACTCTATTGCAGATATTAAGTCTTTCAGGTGTGGTTGAATTGACAACTCAACTGCTAATACTTGAGAATTTTCTTTGGCTCCCCTTGTGTCGAATCAATAAATTTGGGTTGAATACTCTACCCTCGAAAACTGTTGCGATCCCCTATACTTGTGGGTTATCAAGACCTTTTTCTGGCGCCGTTGCCGAGGAGCATAGCTCTATTCTCTGAGTCACTTGGGATTTATATCTGTTGATCACTATGAGGAATTTGAAAGATACTAGAACCAAGATTTTTCCCTCTACTACGAGGGGAGGTAAGGAACTGCCATCTAGCTCTGCACTTGATTCACCTTTTGTTTTGAGTAAGCTTGCGACACCTACACCTGCTAGTAATTCTGATATGTCGCAAGTAATTGACGATGCCACTTCTGCTATACATGATGCTTATGATGATACTACTGCTTTGCTTGATAATACTGTACCACTTGGTGAATTTCTTGATGAACAACTTGCTAGGGTTAGAGAAAATGAAATTACTGAAACTGATGATATTATTGAAACTGAAGATTACGATTCTCCCCCTAGATATGAATTGCATGTTGTACCTGAGGGTTATATTATGGATGAATAAACTGCTAGAGATTTCTTGCTTGCGATGATAGAGAGAATCTTAAGAAACTGTTAGCTAAGCTGAAGGAAAAGTCTTTGAATGCTAGAATGCAATATGATCCTAAGTTTGCTACTTCACCTATCTTTGTTACTGATAAGGATTATGAATTCTTTGTCGATCCTGAGTTAATTACTTTGGTTGAATCTAATCGTTTCTATGGTTATGAATCTGAAACTGTTGTGGCAAATCTTACTAAATTGAATGATATAGCCACCCTATTCGCTCATGAGGAAAAAAATCCGCTATTACTATATTCTTAAATTGTTTCCTTTCTCGTTAAAGGGTGATGCTAAGTTATGGTTTAATTCTCTTGCTCCTGGTTGTGTGCGTAGTCCCCAGGATATGATATATTACTTCTCTGAAAAATATTTCCCTGCTCATAAGAAACAAGCTGATTTAAAGGAAATATTTAACTTTGTGCAAATTGAAGAAGAGAGTCTCCTACAAGCTTGGGGGACGCTTCTCCAATTACTTAATGCTTTGCTGATCATCCTCTCAAGAAAAATGAAATACTTGATATCTTTTATAATGGACTAACTGATGCTTCTAGGGACCACCTAGATAGTTGTGATGGTTGTGTTTTCAGGGAACGAACTATTGAGCAAGCTGAATTGCTATTGAATAATATATTGAGTAATGATAATGATTGGACTCTTCCCGAACCACCACCTAAGCCAACTCCGAAGAAAAGAGGTATTCTATTTCTCAGTCCTGAAGATATGCAAGAGGCAAATAAATCTATGAAAGAAAAAGGTATTAAAGCTGAAGATGTTAAGAATTTACCGCCTATTGAAATACATGGTCTTGATAACCCGACACAGGTAGTAGAGGTAAACTCTCCTTTTAGATTTTATGAAGGTGATATTCCTCATAATAAGTCTGCTAGTCAATGCTTGGATGAGTTTGATAATTTTATTGTTAAACAAGAAAATTTCAATGCTTATGTTAGTAGACAATTGAAACGTAATGCTCACATGCTTGACTGCTTGGGTGATTATATGAGTAGAACTGTTAATGATCTTAACCTTATTAGTAAGCATGCTTCCATGGTTAAAACTCAAGTAGAACAAGTACTTAAGGCACAGGATGATTTGCTTAATGAGTTGAATAGTAAGAACAATGATAATGCTGTTAGGGTTATGACTAGAGGTGGTAAAATGACCCAGGAACCTTTATATCCTAAGGGTCATCCTAAGAGAGTTGAGCAAGACTCTCAGAGAATTAATACTGATGCATCTAGTCCTAGTAATAAAAAGAAAAAGAAAACTGATAGGACTTTGCATGTTTCTAGTGAACCTGTTATAGACACACCTGAGAATCCAAATGATATTTCTATTTCTGATGCTGAGACACAATCTGGCGATGAACTTGAACCTAGTTATAATGTTAATAATGATGTTCATGTCGATGCACAACCTAGTAATGATAATGATGTAGAGATTGAACCTGTTGTTGATCTTGATAACCCACAATCAAAGAATCAACGTTATGATAAGAGAGACTTTGTTGCTAGGAAGCACAGTAAAGAAAGAGAACCATGGGTTCAGAAACCCATGCCCTTTCCTCCTAAATCATCCAAGAAAAAGGATGATGTGGATTTTGAGCGCTTTGCTGAAATGATTAGACCTATCTTTTTGCGTATGCGTTTAACTGATATGCTTAAAATGCCTCCTTATGCTAAGTATATGAAAGATATTGTTACAAATAAAAGAAAGATACTGGAGGCTGAAATTTCCACCATGCTTGCTAATTACACTTTTAAGGGTGGAATACGAAAGAAACTTGAAGATACAGGAGTACCAACTATACCATGCTCCATTAAAAGAAACTATGTTAAAACTGCTTTATGTGATTTGGTAGCCGGTGTTAGTGTTATGCCTTTCTCTTTATATCGTACACTTGAATTGAATAAGTTGACACCTACTGAAATCTCTTTGCAAATGGCTGATAAATCAACTACTATACCCATCGGTATTGTGAGGATGTGCCTGCTGTGGTTGCAAACGTTACTATCTTAATGGACTTTGTTATTCTTGATATTCCCGAGGACGACACTATGTCAATCATCCTTGGTAGACCCTTTTTGAATACTGCAGGGGCTGTTATTGATTGCAACAAAGGGAATGTCACTTTTCAAGTTAATGGTAATGAGCATACGGTACACTTTTCGAAGAAACAACCTCAAGTTCATAGTATCAATTCTATTGGAAAAATTTCAACTATTACTATCGGAGGTTTTGAATTTCCTCTCCCTACTGTCAAAAAGAAATATGATATTCTTATTGTTGGGGATATGCATATCCCCGTTGAGGTAACCTAGTGTTATTCAAAAATTCTCCGGTTTCATGTTATTCGAAAGAGGTTTGTTAATAAGACTTGATCAACCTTTTTAACGGATTCCTTTTGATGAGCATGAGATGGATGAATTTAGAAAGCACAACTTTCTGTACTCACTTTTTACTTTCTGTTATTTAGAATAAATAAAGCAAAAATAGTATTATCTGTCTGTTTTCTGAATTATCCGTGTAATAAAAATATCCCGAAAATAAAAGTTCTCCAAATGCCCTGAAAATTTAGCATGATTTTTTATAGAATATTTTAGAATTTCTGGCACTAAGATTGCACCAGGGGGTTGCACCAGTGGACCACAAGGGTTGAGGGCGCGCCCTACCCCCTGGGCGCGCCCCCTGCCTTGTGGGTCCTACGTAGGCCCCCCTTACTTATTCCAGCATCCATCCACTTCGTCTTCCACTAGAAAAAAATCATCCCAGTGCTCAAACCCGTGTTCTAGCTCTTCTTGCTGCCATTTTCGATCTCCTTGTGTAAAGCTCCATTTGCAAAACTGCTTTGGGGGATTATTATTTGGTATGTGACTCCTCCAATGGTCCAATTAGTTTTTGTTCTAGTGCTTTATTTATTGCAAATTTTTGCTGCTGTGGTGACCTTGTTCTTGAGCTTGCATGTCAAATTTTTATGGTCCAAAGTAGTTTTGATGCATGATATAGCCTCTAGACACTTGTATGAGTAGTTGCTATTAGTTCTGTTGAGTTTGGTTCACTTTTATTTTTAAGTCACTAAAAAATTCAGAAATTTTCAGAGAAAATGATGAGGAGATTGTTAAGAGGCTCTTCAAGTCGGGGTTCTAAAGAAAAGGAAAATGAAGAGAAGAAGAAGCTCAAGTACAACCTTCCTCGCACCACGGAAGTTTGGCCGTGTGAATGGCCATGTGATGCATTCTTGGAGGTGGCCGGAATTTATGAGGATTTCTATTATTTGGCTAGGAATGCAGGCATCACCGACTTTCTCCATGATAAGTGTGATCAGTACCTCTTACTCACTAATACTTTCGTGCAAAATTTTCACTTTCATGCTAGGAGATCACCGCCCATGGTAGAATTTTATTTACATGATGAGCCTAAGGAGATGACGCTTTATGACTTTTGTGAGGTTTGCAAATTACCTTATGAGGGTAGCGTTGGTGAGCCACGTCCTAGAGATGTGGAAGATTTTATTGATGAAGTTACCGTAGGGGAAAGGAGAAAGGTGTCGGAAGTGAGAGTGGCTAGTTTACATTTTCCTGTTTTGCACTATTACTCATTATTTGCGGGGAGATGTTTAATTGGTCGCGGGGAGAGTGGAGGTCTTAGTGCTCCTGACCTTGCTATTTTGCGCCATGCTTTACTTCACGATAGAACTTTTAGTTTGCGTGCTATGGTTGCTCGACGGTTGAGTTTAAACCGTATGAAGGGTCCTATCTTTGGAGGTATCTATGCCTCCCGCCTCGCTAAACGCTTCGAGATACCCATTAGGCATGATCAGAGAGAGGAGAAGCTGCTACCCACTATATACTTAGATTATGATAGTATGGTATTACATGATTTTATTAAGAAAGACGATGACAAGAGACTCATCTATAACCTGGTATTTAGCGAGAAGACTTGTCAGATTATTAACTTGCCTACACCTTCTTTGTTTGATATTCATTCAGGCAGGTACTTCATCATGCCCGCGGACATTTACGCATACTGGGAGCGGACGCGATCTCCGGTTCCTGAGCTAGAGCCATCACCTGATCCGTATCAGGAGTCTATTTATCAGTGGGAGCCGCAGGAGCTCGCTAATCAGTGGAACCCCCAGGATCCTCCTCAGTACACCAGAGAGGGTCACTTTGATCCATGGGCCTAAACCAACTTAGGCCAAAAGCCTAAGCTTGGGGGAGTACGTATTTCTCATCGACATTATATTCATGTTCACACACTCATTCCAGTTGTCGGTGTTCATACTTTTTCATTGTATTATCCATGTTAGTTTATTTTCTTTTTCCCGCTTTCTTCTTGTGTGTTTGAAAAACCTTAAGAAAAACCAAAAAATATTTAGTTGTAGCCTATTTCCTTTCCATGTTTATTTAGTAGTAGTATTAAAGAAAACCAAAAAGATTTCTTGTTCTTCTTTTGCTTGTTGGGAGCTTTCCCGTGTAAATAGTTTTTCTCGTTCTTGTTTTACTTTCTTCAGAAAAACAAAAACTCCAAAAACATTTCAGTGTGTTTCTTTGAAATTCTTTTTCTTTTCTTTGGGGGTCGAGAGGAGAAGACCACGATGAAAATGTTGAGTGGTTCCCATATGCATTATTGTCGATCTAACGAAGAGCCCATATTACCTTGTCTTCTCCTTTGAATAAATGTTTGCAGATTCCAGCTTAGTCCAATGCATGTGCACTATTATTATTATTCACATCGTTCGGTCATGCAAGTGAAAGGCAATAATGACGATATATGATGAAATAATTGGGATGAGGAAACACTGGTATGAACTCGACCTATCTTGTTTTTGTAAATATGATTAGTTCATCATTCCTGATTCAGCCTATTATGAATGAAACATGTTTGCAATGATAATTAGAGATTATAGTTACTCATGCCATGCTTAATTAGCTAGGAGTTTATAATGGTTTACCTTGCGTGCCAACATGCTTTTAAAATGGTTGTGATGTAGTATGATAGGATGGTATCCTCCTTTGAATGATTCGAGTGGCTTGACTTGGCACATGTTCACACATGTAGTTGAAAACAAAATCAACATAGCTTCCACGATATTTATGTTCATGGTGACTTATATCCTACTCATGTTTGCACTCAATGTTGGTTACTCTCAATGCATGTTTATGATTGTTGTCGCTCTCTAGCTGTTCGCTCACCAGTCTTTTGCTAGGCTTCACTTGTACTAAGCGGGAATACTGCTTGTGCATCCACTTCCATAAACCCAAAGTTGTTCCATATGAGTCCACCATACCTTCCTATATGCGGTATTTACCTGCCGTTCCAAGTAAATTTGCATGTGCCAAACTCTAAACCTTCAAATGATAATATGTTTTGTATGCCCGAATCGCTCATGTGGCGACTGGGGGCTGTCAGTATCTTCCATGCTAGGTGGGTTATTCTCACGTTGAGTGGACTCTGCTCATCATTCACGAGAAAATGGCTGGTAATCGGGATGCCCAGTCCCATGCTCAAATCAAATCAAAATAATTTAAAACAAAACTCCCCCAGGATTGTTGCTTGTATGGACAGTACCCGTTGTTTTGGACCAGCCGTGGAGTGTGCTTGTTGGTTGAGGGGGAGTAAAAAAACTTTACCATCTATTTGGGAACCGCCTATAATGTATCTAGTATGGAAGATACCGAGATCTCTTGGTTGTTATGTTGACAATGAAAGCATACCGCTCAAAATTATATTCATCTCTGTTTCAAAAAACTCGAGCTCTGGCACCTCTGCAAATCCCTGCTTCCCTCTGCGAAGGGCCAATCTATTTACTTTTATTGTTGAGTCATCATTCTCTTATAAAAAGCACCAGTTAGAGAGCACCACTGTCATTTGTATGCATTGCTATTAATTTATATTGAGTATGACTGTGACTGGATCTATTTTACCATGAATTACAATGTCTAGTCAGTCCTTGATCTTCAGGGGTGCTCTGCATTTATGTTTTGCGGTCTCAGAAAGGGCTAGCGAGATACCATTTTGTTATATCATATCATGATTGTTTTGAAAAAGTGTTGTCATCCGAGATTTATTATTATTACTCGCTAGTTGATTGTGCCATTGATATGAGTAAACGTGAGACCTAAAGGTTATTGTGAATGTGGTTAGTTCATAATCTTTGTTGAAAACCTGAATGCTGGCTATACATATTTGCAACAACAAGATCAAACAGAGTTTGTAAAAGTTTTTCTTTAGCACTTTCAGTTTGTCAACTGAATTGCTTGAGGACAAACAATGGGTTAAGCTTGGGGGATTTGATACGTCTCCATCGTATCTACTTTTCCAAACTCTTTTGCCCTTGTTTTGGACTCTAATTTGCATGATTTGAATGGAACTAACCCAGACTGACGCTGTTTTTAGCAGAACTGCCATGGTGTTATGTTTGTGCAGAAATAAAAGTTATCGGAATGACCTGAAACTTCACGGAGAATATTTTTGGAATAAATAAAAAATATTGGTGAAAGAATCAACCGAGGGGGACCCACTACCTGTCCAGAAGGGTGGGGGGCGCGCCCTACCCCCCTGGGCGTGCCCCCTGGCTTGTGGGTCCCACGAAGCTCCACTAACCTCAACTCCAACTCCATATATTCATGTTCGGGGAGAAAAAACCCAGAGAGAAGGATTCATCGTGTTTTACGATACGGAGCCGCCGCCACCTCCTGTTCTTCATCGAGAGGGCAGATCTGGAGTCCGTTCGGTGCTCCGGAGAGGGGAAATCATCGCCATCATCATCGTCAACCATCCTCCATCACCAATTTCATGATGCTCACCGCCGTGCGTGAGTAATCCCATCATAGGCTTGCTGGACGGTGATGGGTTGGATAAGATTTATCATGTAATCGAGTTAGTTTTGTTAGGGTTTGATCCCTAGTATCCACTATGTTCTAAGATTGATGTTGCTATGCCTAATGCTTGTCACTAGGGCCCGAGTGCCATGATTTCAGATCTTAACCTATTATGTTTTCATGAATATACATGTGTTCTTGATCCTATCTTGCAAGTTATAGTCACCTACTACGTGTTATGATCCGGCAACCCCGGAGTGACAATAGTCGGGACACTTCCCGGTGATGACCGTAGTTTGAGGAGTTCATGTATTCACTAAGTGCTAATGCTTTGGTCCGGTTCTCTATTAAAAGGAGGCCTTAATATCCCTTAGTTTCCATTAGGACCCCGCTGCCACGGGAGGGTAGGACAAAAGATGCCATGCAAGTTCTTTTCCATAAGCATGTATGACTATATTCGGAATACATGCCTACATTATATTGAGGAATTGGAGCTAGTTCTGTGTCACCCTAGGTTATAACTGTTGCATGATGAATGCCATCCGACATAATTATACATCATTGATCCATTGCCTACGAGCTTTTCACATATTGATCTTTGCTACGTTAATTTTCCGTTGCCACTGTTACGATTGCTACAAAACTGCTACTGTTACTTTTGCCACCGTTACCGTTACTTCCATACTACTTTGCTACTAAATACTCTGTTACAGATATTAAGTCTTTCAGGTGTGGTTGAATTAACAACTCAGCTGCTAATACTTGAGAATATTCTTTGGCTCCCCTTGTGTCGAATCAATAAATTTGGGTTGAATACTCTACCCTCGAAAACTGTTGCGATCCCTTGTACTTGTGGGTTATCAGCAGTGTCCAGATGAACTCGGTGGGACCTAGTTGGAATTGTAGGGTTTTGGACAGATTTGGATAGAGAAAGTGGTTGAGGGTTTTGGAGCTATATCACTAAGCACTTGAGCAAATAGATCATAATCAAAACCTCATCCCCTTTTAATAGTATTGGCTTTCCTATGGACTCAACGTGATCTGGGATCACTAAAACAAAAATGTAGAGTCTTGAGCTTTTGCCAATCCATGTCCTTAGCATTTTGTAGGGGGTCCACATCCTCTTGTCCTTGCCATGCCATTGTTGAACTTGTTTGAAATATACTAGATAAAACTATTAGTACAAAGAAAGATATGTTGACATTAATTACCAAAACCACCAAGGGAGCAATTATGCTTTCAGATGTCTTTGGAACAGAGGCTGGCAGCAGCGGACTCGAAGTTCTAAGTTAACTTTTGGGGGTTTCCGAATATATAATAATTTTTAGCGTTGGAATCACGCGAAGAGGGGCCATGGGGGGCACAAGGTATCTGGGCGCGGCCACCCCCCTGGACGCGCCTGGATACCTTGTTACCTCCTCGTGGGTCTTCTGGTACTCCCTCGAAGCTTCGGGGGTCTCTTATGTTCCAAACATATATCGTCAAAAAGTTTCATCGCGTTTGGACTTTGTTTGGTATGGATTTTGTGGAAAACCAAAAACAAGCAGAAACCAGCAACTCGCACTGGTCACTAGGTTAATACGTTAGTCCGTGAAAATCATATAAAAGTCATATAAAAGTGCACCAAAACCATATAAAATTATTGCTAACATGGCATGAATACTTCGTAAATTATAGATATATTGGAGACGTATGATAACCCACAAGTATAGGGGATCGCAACAGTTTTCGAGGGTAGAGTATTCAACCCAAATTTATTGATTCGACACAAGGGGAGCCAAAGAATATTTGCAAGTATTAGCAGTTGAGTTGTCGATTCAACCACACCTGGAGAACTAAATATCTGCAGCAAGGTGATCAGTAGCACAGTAGTATGATAGTTTGATAGTAGTGATAACAGTAACAGTAGCAGTTTTTTAGTGATTGTAATAGCAGCATCAACGGAAGTAACTTAGCAATGATCAATGTGTGAAAAGCGTAGGCATTGGATCAGTGATGGATAATTGTGTTGGATGACATTCATCATGTAATAGTCACAACCTAGAGCGATGCACAATAGCTCCAATTCATCAATGTAATGTAGGCATGTATTTCGTATATAGTCATACATGCTTATGGAAAAGAAATTGCATGACATCTTTTGTCCTACCCTCCCATGGCAGCGGGGTCCATAAGGAAACAAAGGGATATTAAGGCCTCCTTTTAATGGAGAACCGAAACAAAGCATTAACACATAGTGAATACATGAACTCCTCAAACTACGGTAATCACCGGAAAGAATCCCAATTATTGTCACCTTGGGGTATGCGGATCATAACACGTAAAAGGTGCGTATAACTTGCAATATAGGATCAAGAACTCAAATATATTCATGAAAACATAAAGGGTTCAAATCTGAAATCATGGCACTCGGGTCCTACTGACAAGCATTAAGCATAGCAAAGTCATAGCAACATCAATCTCAGAACATAGTGGATACTAGGGATCAAGCACTAACAAATTTACTCGATTACATGACAAATCTCATCCAACCCCATCACCGTCTAGCAAGCCTATGAAGGAATTACTCACTCCCGATGGTGAGCATCATGAAATTGGTGCTGAAGAAGGGTTGATGATGATGATGGCGACGAATCCCCCTCTCCGGAGCACCGAACGGACTCCAGATCAACCCTCCCGGTGAAGAACAGTAGGTGGCGGCGGCTCCATATCGTAAAACGCAATGATTCCTTCTCTCTGACTTTTTTCTGGATGAATAGGCACTTATAGAGTTGGAGTTAGGGTTGGTGGAGCTGCCAGGGGCCACAAGCCTGCTAGGCACGCCCTGGGCGGTGGGTGCACCCCCTAGGCTTGTGGCGCCCTGGTGGCCCCCCTCTGGTAATTCTCTTCTACAGTATTTTTTATATATTCTAAAAATATTCTCCGTAAATTTTTAGCCCAATCCGAGAACTATTATTTCTGCACAAAAATAACACCATGGCAATTCTGCTAAAAACAATGTCACTCCAGGTTAGTTTCATTCAAATCATGCAAATTAGAGTCCAAAACAAGAGCAAAAGTGTTTGGAAAAGTAGATACATTTGGGACGTATCAACTCCCCCAAGCTTAACTCATTGCTTGTCCTCAAGCAATTCGGTTGAAAAACTAAAAGTTATAAAGAAAAACTTTTACAAACTCTTTTTTTTCTTGTTGTTGTATATATGCTTAACTAATGTTCAAGTTTTCAGCAAAGATTATGAACTAACCACGTGCATGATAACACTTGGGTCTCACATTTACTCAAAGAAATGACATAACCAACTAGCGAGCAATAATAAGATATCTCGTATGCCAACAATTTGTCAAAACAATCATGATATAATATGATAACATGGTATCTCACTAGCCCTTTCTGGGACCGCAAAACATAAATGCAGACCACCTCTAAAGTTCAAGTAGCGACTAAACATTGTAATTCATGGTAAAGGAGATCCAGTCATGTCACACTCAACATTAACTATACTCAATGCATAAGAATGACAATAGTGCTCTCCAATTGGTGTGTGGATGAGAAGGTGATGACTCAAAAATAAAAGCAAAATAACATAAAAATAAATAGATAGGCCCTTCACATAGGGAAGCAGGGATTTGCAGAGGTGCCAGAGCTCAAAGCTTAAAACAGAGATGAATATAATTTTGGTAGGTATGCCTTTTGTGTTAATGTCACGACCGAGAGTTCTCAATATCTTCCATGCTAAACACATTATCAAAGGTTCCCAAGAGGAAAGGTAAAGTTTACGCCCCCTCAGCCAACAAACACAAGCCATGGCTAGCCGCATTCACGGGTGCCCTCCATACAAATAACTTTCCGGGTGAGTTTGTTTGATTATAATTTTTTTTAATTTTGATTATAAGACTGGGCATCCCAATTACCAGCCTCTCTCGTTCAATAACAAGCGAATAAACACTCATAATTAGAATAACCCACTTAGCATGGAAGATACTGACCCCCCCCCCCCTTGTCGCTCCATGAGCGGTACAGGCACACAAAACGAATGATTATTTGAATGTTCAGTGTTGGCACATGCAAATTTACTTGGAACGACAAAGTAATATCGTATATAGGTAGATATAGTGGACTCATCTGGAACAATTTTGGGTTTAAGGATTTGGATGCACAAGCAATATTCCCGCTTAATACAGGCGAAGGCTAGGAAATAGATTGAGAAGCGACCAGCCGGAGAGCAAAAACGGTCATAAGCTTGCATTGAGAATAATTAACATTGAATACGAGCATGAGTAGGACATCAGTCACCATGAACATAAATATCGTGGAGGCTATGTTGGTTTTGAATCAACTACATGTTTGAACATTTGCCAAGTCAAGCCACACGAATCATTCAGAGGGAGATACCATACTATCATACTACATCATAACCATTTTAATGCATGTTGACAGTCAAGATAAACCATTATCCACTCCTGGCTATTTAAGCATGGCATGAGCAACTATAATCTCTAATTTGTCATCGCAAACATGTTTACTCGTAATAAGCTGAATCAAGAATGATGAGCTAAACATATTTACAAAAACAAAAACAAGAGGAGTTCATACCAGCTTTTCTTTACCGCAATCACTTCATCAAATCATCGTCATTATTGCCTTTCACTTGCATGACCGAATGATATGAAAATAATAATAGTGCAAGTGTGTTGTGGACTAAGCTGGAATATGTAAACTTTTTATTCAAAGGAGAAGACAGGGTAATATGGGCTCTTTGTTAGATAAACAATAATGCATATGAGAGCCACTCAACATGTTCATCGTGTGGTCTTCTCCTTACGACAACTCAAAGAAAAGAAAATAATTACAGAGAAACACACTGAAATATTTTTGGAGTTTTTGGTTTTTCTGAAGAAAACAAACTAACGAAGGAAAAACAAAAACGAGAAAAACTATTTACACGGGAAAACTCCCAACAAACAAAAGAAGAACGAGAAATCTTTTTGGGTTTTCTTTTTAATACTACAAACTAATTAAACAAGAAGGGAAATAAAAAATAAGCAAGAAATATTTTTGGAATTTTGAAGTTTTTCAAACACACAAGAAGAAAGCGAAAATAAAACTAACATGGATATACAATGAAAAAGGATGAACACCGACAACTGGAATGAGTGTGTGGTACATGAATGTAATGTCGGTGAGAATTACATACTCCCCCAAGCTTAGGCTTTTGGCCTAAGTTGGTATATGACCACGGGTCATAATATCCTCCTCCGGGATAATATGGAGGCTCCTGAGGGTCCAACTGGTAAGCGGGCTCCTATGGCTCCCACTGATAGACAGGCTCATCCACGGGTTCAGGCTCGAGCTCAGGCTCAGGTACTGGCTCTAGCTCATCTTCTTGCGGTAGTGCCAAGCCACAATAAGCGTAGTTATCCCCTGGCATAATGGTGTACCTGCTTGAAGAAAGATCGAACAAAGAAGGTGCAGGCAGGGTAATAGTCTCACGGGTGTCATGACTGAATACCAAGTTATACCGAAATCTACTCGGCTTGTCATCAATAAAGTTATGCCCAACCATGCTAGTGTAATCGACATATCTAACAGGTAAAAGCTTCTCCTCCACCTCATCATGTCTAATAGGAATCTCAAAGTGTTTATCGAGGTGGGAAGCATAAATACCACCGTAGATAACGCCCTTCGAACGGTTTGTGTGCAACTGTCGGGCAATCATAGCACCCAAACTAAAAGTTCTATCATGATAAAGAGCATGGCGCAAAATAGCAAGGTCAGGTGAGCTGAGCGTTCCACTCTCCCACCGTCCAGTCAAACATCTCCCCGCAAATAATGAGTAATAACGCAAAACAGGAAAATGTAGACTAGCGACTCTAGCCTCATAAACTCCTCTCGACTCCCCCACAGTTACTTCGATTATGAAATCAGCAACGTCACTAGGATGTGGCTCTAGGGAGCTGCCCTCGTTAGGAATCATGCAAACATCACAAAAATCATCAAGCGTCATCTCCCTGGGAATATCATATAGGTTGAATGTAACCATAGATGTATCTCTCCTAGCATACAAATAAAAGTTTTGCATGAAAATACTTGTGAGGAGGAGGTACTGGTCACACTTATCTTCGAGGAAGGGGATGATGCCAGCATTGTTTGCCAAATGATAGAAATCATCAAAAATTCCTACATCCCTCAAGAACTTGTCACATGGCCATTCACACGGCTGCACCTCGGCCGCGCGAGGAAGGTTGTAGTTGGGCTTCGAAGCTTCCTTAGGACTCTGGCTCGAAGAACCTCTCAACCTCCACTTGAGTATTTTCTTTTTCTGAGAATTTCTGAAATTTTTAGTGAATCAAAATAAAAGTGAACAAAACTCAATAAAATTGATAGCAACTACTCCCACAAGTGTCTAGAAGCTATATCATGCATCAAAACTACTTTGGACCATATAAAATAAACATGCAAGCTCAAAAACATGGTCACCACAATAGCAAAAAATTGCAAAAAGCACTAGAACAAAAACTAATTGGACCATTGGAGGAGTCACATACCAAGGAGTAATCCCCTAAAACAGTTTTGGAAACAGAATTTCGAGCAAGGAGATCGAAATTTGCAGCAAATGAGTAAGATCATGGGTTTGAAGGAGATGGTGATTCTTTCTAGAGGTGGAAGAAGGAAGTGGGCGGCTGGGATAAGTGAGTGGGTCCCTATGGGACCCACGAGCCCACTAGGCATGCCCTGGTAGCTTGTGGCTCACAGGTGCATCCCCCTGGGGTGTGTTCGGTGCCAAAAATTCTTAAATATTGTGGAAAACATCAAACTAAATTTTCAAGGCATTCTGAGAACTTTTATTTTTGGGATGTTTTTTATTGCAAGTATAATTCAGAAAACATGATAATCCTTACATTTCTACTTTATTAACTTTAAATAACAGAGAGTCAATAGTGGGTACAGTAGGTTGTGCTTACTAAATTCATTGACCACATGCCCCTAAAAAATCCATTAATAAGGTTGATCAAGTCTTATTAACAACCATTTTCGAATGACACTAGGTTACCTCAACGGGGATATGCATCTCCCCAATTATAAGAGTTTCATATTTCTTTTTGACAGTAGGAAGAGGGAATTGAAAACCTCCAATAGTGATTATCGAAACTTTTTTAATACAATTGATACCATTCACTTGGAATTGTTTCTTCGGAACGTGTACCATATGCTAATTACCATTAATATGAAAAGTGACCTTGCTTTTTTTGCAAGCAATAACAGCCCTGCAGTGTTCAAAAATGGTGTGCCAAGGATAATCGACATGTTGTCATCCTCGGGCATATCAAGTATAACAAAGTCTGTCAAGATAGTAACATTTGCAACTACAACAGGAACATCCTCACAAATTCCTATAGGTATAGCAGTTGATTTATCAGCCATTTGCAAGGATATTTCAGTAGGTGTGAGCTTATTCAAATCAAGTCTTCTATATAAAGAGAAAGGCATAACACTAACACCGGCTCCCAAATCACATAAAGCAGTTTTGACATAACTTCTTTTGATGGAGCATGGTATAGTTGGTATTCCTGGATCCCCTAACTTCTTAGGTACTCCACCCTTAAAAGAGTAATTTGCAAGGATGGTGGAAATTTCAGCTTCAGGTATCTTTCTTTTATTAGTGACAATATCTTTCATATACTTAGCATATGGGGCCATCTTCAAAATACCAGTCAAACGAGTACGCAAAAAGACTGGCCTAAGCATTTCAGCAAAGCGTTCAAATTCTTCCTCATCCTTATTTTTAGGTGGCTTAGTTGGAAAAGGCATGGATTTCTGAACCCATGGTTCTCTTTCTTTACCATGTTTTCTAGCAATGAAATCTCTTTTATCATATCTTTTATTCTTAGGACGTGGGTTATCAAGATCAAGAGCAGGTTCTATTTCTACATCATTATCAGGTTCTTTATCCTTATCTGGTTGAGCATCATCATGAACATCATTATAATTATCACTAGGTGAATGTTCATTACCAGATTGTGTCTCAGCATCAGAAATAGAAACATCATTACTATTCTCAGAAGGTTTCTCTACCTCAGGTTCACTAGAAGCATGCAAAGTTCTATCATTTTTCTTTTTCTTTTTATTTTTCTTCTTAGATGAACTAGGTGTATCAATATTAATTCTTTGAGAATATTGTTCAATTCTTTTAGGATGACCTTCAGGATGTAGTAGCTCCTGAGCCATTATACCTCCTCTAGTCATTACTCTAACAGCATGATCATTCATATTATTATTCATCTCATTAAGAAAATCATTTTGTGACTTAGCAACTTGTTCTAACCGAGTTTGGACCATGGATGCATGTTTACCTAGACCTTTAACATCATTAGCAATTCTGAACATTAAGTCACTCAAATGATCAATCATGAAAGCATTACGTTTCAATTGCTTGGTAACATACATAATAAAGTGTTCTTGCTTAACAATGTAATTCTCAAATTCATCCAGGCATTGACTAGAAGATTTATCATAGGGAATATCACCTTCATCAAATCTTAGAAGAGAATTAACCTTTACTACCTGTGTCGGGGTGTCGAGTCCATGTATTTCTTCAGTAGGTGGTAAATTCTTAACATCTTCAGCTTTAATATCCTTTTCGTTCATAGATTTCTTTGCCTCTTGCATATCTTCAGGACCGAGAAAAAGAAAACCTCTCTTCTTTGGAGTTGGCTTAGGTGGTGCTTCAGGAAGTGTCCAATAATTATCATTCATCAATATATTATTCAATAGTTCTTCAGCATGTTCAACTGTTCGTTCCCTGAAAACACAACCAGCACAACTATCTAGGTAGTCCCTAGAAGCATCGGTTAGCCCATTATAAAAGATATCAAGTATTTCATTTTTCTTAAGAGGATGATCAAGCAAAGCATTAAGTAACTGGAGAAGCCTCCCCTAAGATTGAGGGAGATTCTCTTCTTTAATTGCACAAATTTAAATATTTCCTATAAGGCAGCTTGTTTCTTATGAACAGGAAAATATTTTTCAGAGAAGTAATATATCATATCCTGGGGACTACACACACAACCAGGAGCAAGAGTATTAAACCATTTCTTAGCATCACCCTTTAATGAGAAAGGAAACGACTTAATAATATAGTAGTAGTGACTTTTTTCCTCATGAGCAAATAGGGTGGCTATGTCATTCAATTTAGTAAGATGTGCCACAATAGTTTCAGTTTCATAACCATGAAAAGGATTAGATTCAAGCAAAGTACTCAGGATCGACAGAAAATTCATAATCCTTATCAGTAACAAAGATAGGAGAGGTAGCAACCTTAGGATCATATTTCATTCTTGCATTCATAGATTTTCTTTCAGCTTACATAGTAGTTTCTTCACATCATCTCTATCATTACAACCAAGAAACTCTCTAGCTATCACCCAATCCATAACATAACCCTCAGGTACCTGAGTCATTTCAATTCTAGGAGAGCTACCTCTAATAGGTGAATCATAAATTTCATCACTTTCAGCATTTTCAATTTCTTTAGCTTTAGCAAGTTGTTCTTCAAGAAATTCACCTAGTGGCACAGTTTCATTAAGTAGAGTACTAGCATCATCAATAGCATCATTCATAGCAGAAGTAGCATCATCAATTACTTGCGACATATCAGAATTTATAGTAGGTGGTGGTGTCGCAAGCCTATTCAAAACAGAAGGTGAATCAAGTGCAAAGCAAGATGGCAGTTCCTTACCTCCCCTCGTCTTAGAGGGTACAATCTTGGTTCTATCATCTTTCAGATTCTTCATAGTGATCAACAGATATAATTGCCAAGTGACTCAGCAAATAGAGCTATGCTCCCCGTTAACGGGGGCAGAAAAAGGTCTTGAAAACCCACAAGTAGAGGGGATCCAACAGTTTTCGAGCGTAGAGTATTCAACCCAAATTTATTGATTCAGCACAAGGGGAGCCAAAGAATATTTGCAAGTATTAGCAGTTTAGTTGTCAATTCAACCACACCTCGAGAACTAAATATCTGCAGCAAGGTGATCAGTAGCATAGTAGTATGATAGTTTGATAGTAGTGATAACAGTAATAGCAGTAACAGTAGCAGTTTTGTAGTGATTGTAACAGCATGAGCAACGAAAGTAACTTAGCAAAAATCAGTGTATGAAAAGCGTAGGCATTGGATCAGTGATGGATATTTGTGTTGGATGATATTCATCATGTAACAGTCACAACCTAGAATGATGCACAATAGCTCCAATTCATTAGTGTAATGTAGGCATGCATTCCGTATATAGTCATACATGCTTATGATAAGAATTGCATGACATCTTTTGTCCTACCCTCCCGTGGCAACGGGGTCCATAAGGAAACTAAGGGATATTAAGGCCTCCTTGTAATAAAGAACCGGAACAAAGCATTAACACATAGTGAATACATGAACTCCTCAAACTACAGTAATCACCGGAAAGAATCCCAATTATTGTCACCTTGGGGTATAAGGGCCATAACACGTAATAGGTGCGTATAACTTGCAAGGTAGGATCAAGAACTCAAATATATTCATGAACACATAAAGGGTACAGATCTGAAATCATGGCACTCGGGCCCTAGTGACAAGATTAAGCATAGCAAAGTCATAGCAACATCAATCTCAGAACATAGTGGATACTAGGGATCAAGCCCTAACAAATTGACTTGATTACATGGCAAATCTCATCCAACCCCATCACCGTCCAGCAAGCCTACGAAGGAATTACTCACTCCCAGTGGTGAGCATCATGAAATTGGTGATGAAGAAGGATTGATGATGATGATGGCGACGAATCCCCCTCTCCAGAGCCCCGAATGGACTCCAGATCAGCCCTCCCAATGAAGAACAGGAGGTGGCGGTGGCTCCGTATTGTAAAGCGTGATGATTCCTTCTCTTTGTTTTTTTGTGGACGAATAGGTACTTATAGAGTTGGAGTTAGGGTTGCCGGAGCTGCCAGGGCCTCACAATCCTGCTAGGCGCGCCCTAGGGGGGTCTATTATTCCGCTGCTGTGATTGGGATCGGTTTCAAAACATTCAAAAGAATTTTTGAATCTCCCATTCACCCCCCTCTGGTCGATATACTCTCGGTCCTAACAATTGGTATCAGAGCGGGTACTCCCTGTCTCTGTTTATTAAAGGTCTAACGTCCTTGGAGTTTTGAGTATGTCGTATGCAGGTAGATCCTTGCACTCTGAAATATTTCCCATCTTTGATGGAAATGACTCTCTGTACTAGAAGGAGCTAATGAGAATCAGAATTCAAGCGATCAACTTTGATCTGTGGCAGATTGTGGAAAATGGATACACCATTCAGCAACCGAATGATCTGATCTCCGAGACAAAGCAAATCTGCAGTTGGATGCTCAACCAAAAGATATCATCTGTTGCGGTCTGTTAAAAGATATTTTCCTTCAATTCCAAAAGCTCGACACTGCAAAGCAACTTTGGGATGCCATAAAAAATGCTCTGAAGAGTTCATTGCCAGAACGGATCCCCACACTCAAATGCTTCATGCCATGTTTACTGGTTTCAGAAGTTTGCGAAAGGAAAGTGCTATGGAACTCACTGATCGATTGACAAACATTGTCGAAAGGCTTCATCGGCGAGGAGTAACTGATATCACCGATAGAGATGTGGTCGACAAGCTTTTAAGTGCTCTTGATGCAACCTTTGACCCCATCATTGATGAAATCAAGCAGAGACCAGACTATGAAGAACTTCACTATGTTGAGGTCATGACGTTGTTGTCCCTTCATGAAGAAAAGATGGAGCTTGACAATGCAGATCAAGAATCTTCTTCAGAAGGTGAAGGAGAAATCCTTTCTCACTATGGTAGCGAACAAGAAGAATAAGAAGAAGAAGACATTGAAAATCAACACACTATCACAAGGGAACTTGAAATGCTCACAGAAAGGCTAAGTGATCTCAGAAGGCAAAATCTCTGGCTCACAAATGATGATGAATTTGACGTGCCTGAATTGTTAAGAAGAAGATTGCCTCCGAAAGCTATTAAGTGCTTCAAGTGCAAATTATACGGTCACCTCATAGCGGAATGCCCCTGCTGGGAAAAACCAAGCAACCGATGGAAATATCTTTACTGCAACGGATTCACTCGAATGGATCGTCATACTAAGCTCCCGAAGAAGAATGAATCTCCATCATCCTCTTCTACGAGACCAGTCACTGACGCCCAAGCCAAAGCTACTATCAAATCCAACATGAAGAAGATCTCTCAGCTGAACAGAGTCTATACTGAAATGAGAGTGGATTCCAAAGATGAGACATCTGACTCCGGTGATGAAGAACATCAAAGAAGGATAGGAAGGAGCAATGCATTCATTTCCTATGAATCATCAGACAACTCATTCGATTCAGATGCTGATGATGATGCTTCAAGTGATGATGAACCAATTGCATTCTGTCTCATGGCAAAACCATCTAAGGATCAGGTATCAGTAAAACACCAAAAATCCATGAATGGATATTCTCCTGAATACATTGCCTATGCTAAACTGGTCAAGATTGCAAAATCTCAAGAAGATGAGCTTGAAATACTTGAGAGAAATCTTAGGAAAACCGAAGGATTGCTGGTCGAAGAGATGGAGAAGAATCAAAAGTTGATCGAAGAGGAAGATGCTTTTTCTTTAACTATTGATGATCTTACCAATCGATATGATTCCCTTACAGCTGACTATGAGAGTTTATCAGATGAAATCCTTAACAGGAATCAAGAACTCATGTCACTGAAAGAATCTCATAATGAGCTGGTGTTAGAAAAAGCTTCTCTCTTCGCCGAGCAATCTAATCGTCTTCCTGATTATTTTGTTCCTCCATGCTTAAAATGCCTAGAACATAGCAATGCTGATTCACATGCTGAAACCTCTAATGCTATCATCAAGAACATTGCAGCAGTTATGAATGATAACTCTAACCCCTCCTCCGAGGAATATGCTGCTATTGCTGATGAAAATTGCAGGCTAAAGGACTTGCTTGAGACGGGAATGCTAAGAAGCCTAAAAGGGCATCAAACCCTATGTGATGTGCTCAAGAAGTCAATACTGCATAGAAATCCTCGAAAGGAAGGATTGGGTTTTGAAAGGAAACTCAACGTTGAAGGAACTTATTGGACTCCTGAGAACTATCCTCGAATGAGTTGAGTTCTTGCTACAAGCAAAACACTCGAACCTACAATTCTGTCAGGATATGATTCTTCCATTCCTGCCATTTCCGATGAGTCACATGACTCAAATTACAAATTGTTCAAACAACAGAATGGTAAGGTTTTCACTCGATATATTGGAACTAACTGCAGGTCTGGTTCACCCAAGAAGCAAATCTGGGTGAAGAAATGCATCATTGAAAATCTGGTTGTCACTGCTAAGTTGAACATGCAGAGTAATTCTCTTCGAGACAATGATTATCATTCGCAGAATGGTTCAGGAAAATTCTCGAATGGGTATCGATCAAACCTTTGACAGAAGGAGTACATGCGTACCTATTCAAATCATTATACTCATGTCTCTGGAAATAACTTCAATGCTTATTCATATGATTACTCTCAAAGTGCACAGGTGTCTCACAGATCTCGTCGAAAGAATGCTACTGCTCAAACGAAGAAAATGAGATCCTCGCTGCCCACGCAAGTGTAGGTTGCAAAAAAGAACTAGCCCCTTCTTGCAGATGTTATCTCAAGGATTTTCATCATCCTTCTATTAACCTGAGATTGTTGGTGCTAGTTCATTGTGTTTTCTTTCGTATCTTTCTGTTCGTTTGTGTTTGTGTTCTGTCAGTATGTCAACTCACTCAGAGCTCTTTGGTTTTGTGTTATCCTTCGTTTGGCTGAGTGTTTTGATTCGGACCCTGCTCTTTCTCGTCCTATCCCTATTTTTCTTCATAAACATGCAACTTGATCTGAAGAAGATTTCAATCCGGCGTCCTTGGTTGCAAAGGAAATCAACTTCGAACATTTATCTATTTTGGCGTTTGCCCTTCTTCAAACCCTTCAGCATTTCGTTCAGTTACCAAGATTTCCGCAGGAAACGGCTGACATGTGCCCACGATCTCACGATCGTGATCTCGTCCATTGAATGTGGAGCGTCCCGTGCTTTTCGGCCATAGATCTTGGAGGAAGCGGTTTCGCCTTCAGGCTATATAAACCCCCCTCCAGGCATCTTCTTCCTTTGTTCTTTCTCAGTTCATCCTCAAACCCCCTCTCACTCTCCGCCCGAGCCCAAGCTCGAAGCAGCGTCGTCGTCGCGTCTCACCGTGCAACTCCGGTGAAGCCTCGCCATCGTTGGTCGCGCCAGTGCGGTACTTCTTCTTTTCCGCATTGCTGTAGTCGATCTTTGCTGCCAAGTTAGGGCGCACAGATCTAGAGCTAGCCTTGTCTATTTCTGTTCTAGGGTTGTTCTTACCAACGCGAATTTATCCTGCTTTATTTTCTTGCGGTAGATCTTTAGGGCTCTCTAAGTTATGGCTTGTACGGTTTCTAGTTTTTCCCTCGTACTAGTCTTTTGAGATCTAGGGTTCATGTATATTATTCCGAAAGATTAGATAAGTTGTTACTCTGCCTTATGGTGTTCTACAATTCTATCGATGATATCTTTCAAATATACATACCATGGATTCCTTTGCTACTTCTGAAAAACTTGTCATTTTCAGTCAAAATCCGTGCATGTTTATGACCTCTTCCTGTTTTCCCTCGCATTGTTGTTTTTCTCTCAGGAGTGGTCATGGCTCATAGTTCGGACGAGCAGTCTGGGTCTGAAGAAGAAATACCTCAGCTGCCGCATGTGACTGAAAGAGCAAAGTTGGCTGGTGAAAGAAAAGCATCTAAGCCGCCAAAGATTCTGAAGAAGAAATCTGAATCAGAAGAAGAAGAAGATGATATTCCCTCGGCTCACAGTCAGCCTGACGATGAACAAATCAACGATTCAAAGAGCATGTTCTCTGATGGAAATCCCAAGAAGGGTGGTCGCGGTAGAGAAAGGAACACCGCAGCTGAGATGCCTGATCCCGAGACTTACGAAACTCCACCTGAAGTTGAAACAGCAACTAAAAGAAATAACATGTTGCAAAGGATTCGCCGTCACTGGGCGAAGAAATGGTTCAATCATGAAAATGTCCGAATGAAATATCAAATATTATTCGCTTTCACTCCACCCTGGAATGACTGCATAGCTGAAGGCTGCCTCGGTCCAGATGACGAAAAAGTCAGGCCACCTCCTCCTGTGAATGCTCATGCTGACTCAATGAAAACCATTGCTGATTTTCCCGAAGAAGTGGAAAAGAGAGCAAAGGCCAAGGCCAAGCGTGAAGCCAAGGCCGCGAAGAAAAATCAAGTGGAACAAAGAAATGTTGAGTTGACTCAGCAAGATGTGCAAGAGAAGAAGGATCGGGCTTCTACCCGAAAGGAAAAGAAGAAGAGGAAGTCTGTTTCCCCTTGAGCTTTCAGAAAGAAATCAGTTGCCCGAAAATCAAAGAAGGTAGCTTCTCCCTCATCTGATGATTCTTCCTATGATAATGTTGCCAATGAGATTCCAATGTATGACCAACGAGCTCTTCTGGACAAGCCGTATTAAACTCCCTCACCAGCAAAAGCCTCACCTCCATTGAGAATGTCACCAAGGCTTGCACCTGCTCCAGTCTCAGATAAACCTTTGGATTCTGCTACCCCGTCTACGAAGAGAAAGCTATTGCCCGAAGAAAAAGCTTCTGCTTCTACTAAGAAAACCAAGTCAAGTGTTCCTGCTCCCACAGAGGAACTGAAGTATGACTTTGACCTGATGATTGATCTCATTGAAAGTGCTGCCTATGATGCAAAATCAGCTGATCAGAGCAGTTTGGGTCTTCCTGATGATGTTACCAAGCTAGTTGCAAACATTTCATGGAGGTGGGAGAGATTACCAAGGAACTGAGCCAAGCTGTCGAGGACAATAAAATCCTCGAGCAAATGAGGTGAGATGCCAACACTGAATCTGAAAGAAAGGAGCTAAACGAAGAAATTCTTGAGATCACAAAAGCTCTCAGTGCTATGAGGAATGAGAAGATTGAGTGGCACTCAAAGCTGAAGATGGATGTTTCTTAGCTTTGTGACCGAAGGAATGATGAGATCAAACATCAAGCAGATCTTGCTCGATGAAGAATAAAGGAAGAAAAGCATCAGAAGGCAAAGGCCAGAGCCAACAAACCAAAGGCAATCTCAGATCACCGTGTGGAAAATGTTGCAATTGATGCTCCCATTGACTCAAGTGCTCCTCTGCAGCAGATACCACCATCCCCTCCTCGCGAGGATGATCCTATGAATCAAGCTAAGCCTGCATTGGTTATCATTCCTACCTTTGCTGCTCAAGACGCTGATGTTATTGACATCTTTCTGAATAATCCTGATGAAGAAAATGTCCAGCCCGAGCAAGAAGCCCCAGAAGAGAAAATTGATGAAGTGATTGAGGTAGAGAAGGCAGTTTCATCGCCTCTGAAAGAAATGCAAGTTGAGCCCTCCGGATCCAACAAGGAGAATGATAATGTTGAGGGGAGCAAGATGCTTCCCGAGGAAGTACCACCCCGGTCACCTCATTTGGTGCTCCTACCCAGGTGGAGGTTGATCCTGCTCCTGATTCTATGGCTTCACAGCCAGAATAGGAAGAAAAGATAGCTGAAGAGCCCATGGCTCATGAACAAGTTGCACCACCCGTTCTACCCCAGGAAACTGAAAGAGAAGCTGTTTTGACCCAAGTGTCCGAAGAGGTTGTCGTGCCTCCCACTGTTGAGAGTTCACCGAAAGAAAAGGCCCTAGTGTCTGATAGCCAGATAGCCACTGAAGGAGTTCCAGCGAAAGGAAATGAAGGTCAGACAAGTGCTCCAATGCCGTCTGCACCAGAGAAAGTGAAAAGGCCCCTTGCTCCACTAAAGTCAATCGATGAAAATGTGCCAGCTTCTGATGATGTTCAGCCAATGGAAATTAGCGATGAAGAAAATCGAAATAATCCTCAGGAAACATTTCCCCTGTTCCCTGCTAGATATGGCCCTAATGGTCCTGCGTTCAGTCAAGAGCTTCATCTTTTGAAGCTAGCTTTCTTTGGGAAAAGTCCATATGAAGGAGAAAGGACTTCACTTACACCCAGGTTCTGGACTAAAGAGCAAGCTGTATATTATGCTCGGATCTTGTTTGGCAAGAATAGAATTTTCAATCACAAGATATTAAACTTCGCTGAGCTCGAAGAAATGCCCTGTTTCCTCCATGCAATCGAGCATATTGAACATGCCCTCCTGAAAGGATTCATGCGCTTCAATCATGGCTGGAACAAAGAAATAATCCTTTAGTTCTATGCCACATTGTATATCTCGGGAGAGCTTGGAAACACCCCAACCTGGATTCTCGAATGGATGACAGGTAGAGAAAAGATCAAATGCTCGGCAGATCAGTTTTTGGCCATGATAAATCTTCCTCAGTGTGAGTTTGAAAAAGATAGAGAACATAGGCTGCATTTCTGGGAAGTGTCAGAAGCACAACTCCACATTCTGATGGATCCCAACTTGGTTGGTGATGAATGTGTTAATGTAGATCCCAAGAAGTTGGCCTATGAAAACAAAGTGATGTTTCACATTCTGTGCAATACTCTCACGCCAGCGAACAGACCAAATTCCATCAATGGCATTGTGGGAAATGCACTTTTGGCCATCTCTCAAGGAATTAGGTTCGATGTTCCTGATCTTTTCATTTGAAACTTGGCTTGTGCAGCTGACAGCCCTCAATCATTGAAGCCATATGCTCCATGGATCATGTTTGCAATCGAGTAGCTCATCAATGAGAAATTCTTCTGGGCTTATATTCTGAAAGTTTTCATGCCACCAGTACGTGATACTCTCTGTATGGTGAAGGATATTGGAAAAGGGAAGGAACATGTTGATGCTGCTGGCACTGCGTCTGCGTCTGAAAATGCTCCTAAGGTCAAGAAAGCCAGGGTTGAAATCCCTCATGAGGAAAATCCATCTCTTTATGAGATTTGAATTCGCACATAGTAGGCATTGGAGAGCCACATCAAGCTGGATCGAAAGGAAAAGCTGGAGTTGATGATTGAGCTGAACTTACTTCATAATCACACTCGCCAAATTCTTCTATATGAGAAGGAAGCAAAGAACCGCTCCTGGACTCTGCTGAGACAACATTATTCTCGCAAGCAGCTGCTTGCCAAGGGCATCAAGAAGGCGTATGACTACCTAGATTTACTTGCTGTTCCTCACATCCGAAGGCAAACTCCTGTGCTCCCACAACGTTCTGCTTCCACGGACCTGCTGTTTGTCGGTCATGATGATGAAATTGCAGACACAACCGGTACTCTCATCTACAAGCCAGATGTTCATTACACCAAGTCATCCAGAGCCCATGCTGCCACTCCTGCTTCTGCCTCGACCATTCCTCACTCTTCAGATTCTGATTCGTCGAGTGGTTTTAATTCTGATTCTGAGGACACTCCGGAAGAGTAGTTCCTCGTATGTTTTCTCTTTTCTTTTTGACACTTGTTGACAAAAAGGGGGAGAATTACATCGAGTGATAGATTTTCAGGGTATTTGCAGGGTGTTTTCATTCGCCATTTGGTTTTCCCTCGAACAATTTGCTTGATGAACTTAACGCACCGCTTGTGGTGTTGAAATTAATACTCGGTCGCCATGTAATGTTAATAACCCCCCTGCAATGTTATTTGCTTCCACCTATCTGTTTGCAGGTACTATCAAAAGTTTACTCATGTGCAATGATTATCATCAATTATTATCTATCGTACAGGGAAAGTAACAGTTCTACAAGGACAGAAAAATCATCGAGTGATAGTACAAATGAGGAGAAGTACTCTGAGTAATGAATGAACCATTTCTGTCATGGTTGGATATGCTATGATTATTATCTTTCGATTATCTAACCTTGCAGGAAAAGGAAGTCAGTGACTTGAAAGCTATCCTTATGACTGACAAAGTGTTTTTCCTCGCATATATTCTTCGTATCATCACTATTGCAGGAAAACTACATCTGACGTTTATCCACTCCGAGAAATTCACTCATACATATTTTTGCTTTGATCATACTCGAATATCTAACATGCAGGAAAATTACATCTCGTGTGGATTCAAATTGTGCTCTGAGAAACCTTCATGTTATATCTTCGTCACAAATCATTTCAAAGTACTTACTATATCTATCTAATTCATTTCAAAGATTTTGTGACAGGAATTATCTTAGACACCGTTGAGTGCATTGAAAGAATCTTTGAATAAGATCTTAAGTCAATGTCACTCTTACGAAGAATTACCTCGCTACCTTCCAGCTTTATCTTATGCTCTGATGCATACCTTTAGGGGGAGCGTGTTTTATCTTCGTAATTATCTCTCGTCTTCTATTATTCTTTGCATTACATTACATTCATTATCTATCCTTCGATGTGATCTGTTTTGTCAACAATCATCCAAAACGGTGGAGATTGTTGGTGCAATATCTGCCTACCTTGTGTTTTGGAGATTGTTGACAAAAACAGGTATGGACCGATTTGTTTGCTAGTGCATACAGAGAGAAATATTCCATACAAAACCGAAGAGAATGTTGTCTCCAGTGCTAAGTTTGAGGAACTTCACCGAAGCATATCTGCGTTGCACATAAGAAGAGCTACATATCTTGAAGACATGTAGGCAAGGAAATTGATGTGAAGAAATTAATACCTCAAAAGTTTACTGCGGAAGAGAAGATTTTGGTTCGGTGCCGTCCAAAGAATTTGACTGCAGCGAGCGGAAGTCGAAGACAAACTGAAGACATAGTATTCTTTTCGTTGTTCTTCTTTCATTCAAATTGAGTCATAGGACCTCCGTACTATTAAGAGGGGTATAGGTTCTCGAAGCTTAGATCCGCTGTGATGCTTAGCCCAAAACCTATGAAAGATGCGAGAGAAATCTCTTTATGCTCCGAATGATTACTTGGCAGTGGTGGACGTTGTTCTTCGTGTTGCAGGAGATATCGTTCAGACTGAGGAGTTAGCATTACTTGCTTTGCAAGTAATGTTACCGTTGTGCTCAAATTTCTGACCGTTGGACTCGTGTCGTTCGGCCATTGGCTGCTCTCGATGTCCAATTTGGTCATTTCCCTTCAGGGAAGGCTGTGGCCATAAATAGCCACCCCGCTCCAACATTGTCTGTTGGCTGCTACGCTTAAGATTTCTGAGAAGATTGATTTGAGCAACCCCTCTCCGAGTGATTTGAGTTTAAGATCCACCGAGAGAAAATCAAGAGTCCAAACTTAGACAGTGGTTTAGCATCACAGTAGTTTTGAGTTAGAGTTCTTGTACCTATTACTGTTGAGAGATGCGCACTCTCTAGATGGATAGGTTTCTGCTCGAGTGTTGAAGAGTTGTTGTCTTCACCAAGCTAGATCTTCAGCAACCAAGAGTGATTGTGGTTCGCGAAGGTCAAGCGAAGGTTTGGAGATCGCCGACAAGGATCTACCACGAGTGAAATCAACTGAAGTCTGATCAGCTTCGAGTTGAAGGAGAATAGTGTGAAGAGAGTTTATCTTCCGTGTTAAGTCACAGCCCCTCCAACCAGATGTAGCCCTTTGGCAGAAGGGTGAACTGGTCTACCAAATCTCTATGTCGCCATCGAGCACCACTGGTTCATTCTACTTTACTGCAACTCCTTCAGCAGTTTTCATTCGTGCTCTGTGTCGATAGATTACCTGATCGTTATCACCCATTGCAGTTTTACTATCTTATCTGTATCTGTGTTATTCACTTAAGTTTATCATCGTATCTCATTTCATTGCTTTTTCATCGTCATGTTTAGCCATTCTCATTTCACCTCGGTGTACCCTCTTGCATATCGTTCATCACCCGTATCATGATGTATCTCTTTCTACTGCATCTGTTCGCATGTTGCATTACTCTCATCGTAGTTAAACCTGTGATTTCCCATGCTCGTACTGTTATCACATCTTTCATCGAGGTATATGCTTCTGATGATGAAGATTGATTTAGTTCATTTCCACCGTTCTATTATTCCGCTGATGTAATTGGGATCGGTTTCAAAACATTCGAAAGAATTTTTGAATCTCCCATTCACCCCCCCCCCTCTGGTCGATATACTCTCGGTCCTAACAGAGTGGCTCTCGGCCTAGGTGCCTAGCATGGTTAAAGGATGCAATCAGCACGGGGAAGAAAATTAAACGGAGCAGGAGCTCACGGATAGGTCGTGGAGCATCTCAGGGTGGCCAGGGATGATCTGGGGGCGGCGAATCCGTCGATGGCGTCCGGCGGTAGTGCTCGGAGAAGACGAGCTGATGGCGAAGGTTTGGAGCTCCCGGGATTATGTGCGTCTACGTGGAGATGATACGAAGCTCGATGAAGCTACTGGACATGGCGACGCGGCTAAAGGACTATGGTGGCTACGTGAACGGCGACGATGCATGCCACTTGTGAACTGCGTTGGGATTTCCCCGAAGAGGAGAGGATGATGCAGTACAGTTGAGATAAATATTTCCCTCAGTTAAGAACCAAGGTTATCAATCCAGTAGGAGAACCACACAACACCTCGTTAGCAGCACCTACGCACAAATCACAAATCCTTGCAACCCAACACGAACAAGGGGTTGTCAATCCCTCAGCGGTTACGTGCAAGATTAAATTGTGTAGTAATTGATAGATAGATCAAACAAAAATACAAAATAAAATAAATAAAGTAAAATTGCAGCAAATAATTTTTAGGATTTTATATATGATAAAAGTAGACCCGGGGGGCATAGTTTTCACTAGAGGCTTCTCTCTTGAAAATAGCATATGGTGGGTGAAGAAATTACTGTTGGGCAATTGATAGAAAAGCAAATAATCATGACGATATCCAAGGCAATGATCATGTATATAGGCATCATGTCCGAGACAAGTAGACCGACTCCTGCCTGCGTCTACTACTATTACTCCACACATCGACCCCTATCTAGCATGCATCTAGAGTATTAAGTTCATAAAGAACGGAGTAACGCCTTAAGCAAGATGACATGATGTATACAAAGTAAACTCACACATGAATAAACCCCATCTTTTTATCCTTAATGGAAATGATACAAATGCATGTCATGTCCACTTCTGTCACTGGGATTGAGCACTGCAAGATTGAACCCATTACAAAGCACCTCTCCCATTGCAAGATAAATCAATCTAGTTGGCCAAACCCAATCAATAGATCGGGGAGAAATATGAAGCTATAACAATCATGCATAAAAGAGTTCAGAGAAAACTCAAATAATATTCATGGATAATCTGACCATAAATTCACAATTCATCGGATCCCAACAAACACACCGCAAAAAGTGATTACATCGAATAAAACTCCAAGAACATCGATGAAAACATTGTATTGAAGATCAAAAAAAGAGAGAAAGCCATCTAGCTACTAACTATGGACCCGTAGGTCTGTGGTAAACTACTCACACATCATTGGAAGGGCAGCAAGGTTGATGTAGAGCCCCTTCGTGATTGAATCCCCATCCGGCAGAGTGCCGAAAAAGGCCTCCAGATGAGATCTCACGAGAACAGGAACTTGCGGCGGCGAAAAAAGTATTTTGGCTGGCTCCCTGTTGGTTTCCCGATTTTAGAGAATTTATAGAGGCGGAGTTAGGTCAAACAGAGCCACATGGGCCCCACCAGCCACCAGGGCACACCCTGGTGCCTCGTGGGCCACCGCTCCATCTTCTGGTCCTCTCCCGAAGCTTCCTGGGTCTCTTATGTCCAGAAAAAAATCTCCAAAAAGTTTTGTGGCATTTGGACTTCGTTTAGTACTCATATTCTAAAAAACCAAAAATAGGCAAATAACAGCAACTGGCACTGGGCACTAAGTTAATAGGTTAGTCCCAAAAATGATATATAATTGCTTGTAAATGCATATAAACATCCAAAATTAATACTATAATAGCATGGAACAATAAAAAATTATATATACGTTGGAGACGTATCAGTGCATCCATGGTGCTCCCGGGCGGCTGCGGGGAGGTGAGGTAGAGAGGGCTAGAGCGAGGGAAGAGGCAGAGGGGGTTGCGGGGCATGTCCAGGTGCGGATAGGCTCGAGGGGGAGCAAGCAGGAGCTGGCACAGGACGTGGCCTCGCGTGAGCAAGCGTGTGATACGTCTCCAATGTTTCTATAATTTTTTATTGTTCCATGCTATTATAGTATCAATCTTGGATGCTTTATATGCAATTATATATCATTTTTTGGGACTAATCTATTAACTTAGTGTCAAGTGCACGTTGTTGTTTTTTGCCTATTTTTGGTTTTCCAGGAAATCAGTACCAAACGAAGTCCAAATGCCACAAAACTTTTTGACAATTTTTTCTGTACATAAGAGACCCTTGAAGCTTCGGGAGGAAGTCAGAAGGCGAAGGAGGTGGCCACGAGCCACCAGGGCGCGCCCTAGTGCCTCGTGGGCCCATCTTTGCTCCGTTTGACCTAATTCTGCCTCTATAAATTCTCTAAAATTGGGAAGCCTATAGAGAGCCACCCAAAACACTTTTTCCGCCACCACAAGTTTCTATTCTCGTGAGACCCCATCTGGAGGCCTTTTTCGGCACTCTACCGGAGGGGGATTCGATCACAGAGGGCTTCTACATCAACCTTGCTGCCCCTCCGATGATGTGTGAGTAGTTTACCATAGACCTACGGGTGCATAGCTAGTAGCTATATGGCTTCTTGTCTCTCTTTGATCTTCAATACAATGTTCCCCTCGATGTTCTTGGAGATCTATTCCATGTAATCACTTTTTGTGGTGTGTTTGTTGGGATCCAATGAATTGTGAGTTTATTATCAGATATCCATGAATATTATTTGAGTCTTCTCTGAACTCTTTTATGCATGATTATTGATACGTCTCCAACGTATCTATAATTTATGAAGTATTCATGCTGTTATATTATCATTCTTAGATGTTTTACAATCATTTTATAGCAACTTTATATCAATTTTTGGGACTAACCTATTGACATAGTGCCCAGTGTCAGTTGCCGTTTTTTGCTTCTTTTTTACATCATAGAAAATCAATACCAAACGGAGTCCAAACGCAGCGAAAGTTTTTGGAGATTTTTTCTGGACCAGAAGACACCCGGTGGGCCAAAGAGGTACCAGAGGGGAGCTCCGAGGGGAGCACAACCCACAAGGGCACGCCTGGAAGCCCAGGCGCGCCCAGGTGGGTTGTGACCACCTCGGTGGCCTCCCGCACCGCCTCTTCGCCCTATAAATTCCCAAATATTCCAAAAACCCCGGGGATAACCCTAGATTAGAAGTTTCGCCGCCGCAAGCCTCTGTAGCCACAAAAAACCAATCTAGACCCCGTTTCGGCACCCTGCCGGAGGGGGAAATCATCACCGGTGGCCATCTTCATTATCCCGGCGGCCACCATGTTGAGGAGGGAGTAGTCCACCCTCAGGGCTGAGGGTTTGTACCAGTAGCTATGTGTTTAATCTCTCTCTCTTGTGTTCTTGAGATGTTACGATCTTGATGTATCGCGGGCTTTGTTAATATAGTTGGATCATATGGTGTTTTCCCCTCTCTATTTTGTTGTGATGAATTGAGTTTTCCCTTTGAGATTTCGTTCTTATCGGATTGAATACTTTTATGGATTTGAGAGCACTTGATATATGTCTTGCATATGAATACCCGTGCTGACAATGGGGTATTATATTGATTCACTTGATATGTGTTTTGGCACTCAACTCGCGGATTCCCGAGGTGACATTGGGGTAATCTATGCATAGGGGTTGATGCACGTTCTCATCTTTGTTTCTCCGGTAGAAATCTTGGGGCACTCTTTGAGGTTCTTTGTGTTGGATTGAGTATTATGAATCTGAATTTGCTTTGGTATTATTTTAGTACGAACTCTTGATAGATCGATCGGAAAGAATAACTTGGTGTTATTTTAGTACGAACTCTTGGATAGATCGATCAGAAAGAATAGCTACAAACAATTTCTTCTTATGTTCTCCACTAGATAAGAACTTTGGAGTGATTCTTCATCGCACGTTGAGGGATGGTTATGTGATCCAATTAGATTAGCATTGTTGAGAGATTGCACTAGCGAAAGTACGGACCCTAGGCCTCATTTTCAAGCATTGCAATACCGTTTGTGCTCCATTTTATCAATTGCTACCTTGCTGTTTTTTTATTGTTCCTATTACAAAAACCAATATCTACTATCATTACTACGCTTTTATTACCATCTCTTCGCCGAACTAGTGCACCTATACAAATTACCATTGTATTTGGTGTGTTGGGGACACAAGAGATTTTTATTATTTGGTTGCAGGGTTGTTTGAGAGAGACCATTTTCATCCTACACCTCCCATGGATTGATAAACCTTAGGTCATCCACTTGAGGGAAAATTGCTACTGTCCTACAAAACTCTGCGCTTGGAGGCCCAACACAAGTCTACAAGAACAAGTTGCGTAGTAGACATCAAGCTCTTTTCTTGCGCCATTGCCGGGGAGGTGAGTGCATGAAGGTATATCTTTAGATCTTGCAATTGAATCTTTTAGTTTCTTGTTTTATCAGTAGTTTGGTTTGTAAAATAAAAGTACAAAAAAAATATGGAATTGAGGTGGTCTCATATTATTCATCTTTATCATGTCTTTCGTGAAAATGATGGAAAGGAAAATTGTGCTCAATTGATAGAAGAAGAATTCAATAAAATGTTTGGCATAAATGATGAGCATGATTGTAATGTTGTTAGTATGAATTCCGTGAATATCCATGATGCTAATGATATGCAAAGCCATAAGCTTGGGGATACTATGTTTGATGAAGATGATATTTTTAGTCCACCAAGTTTTGATGAGAATATTTACTATGATGAAAGCATGCCTCCTATTTATGATGATTATGGTGATGACATGTATGCTATAAAGAGTAATGATATCCATGAAACTTGTCATCATGATTTTAATGCTCAATATGATTATGCCAATCAAGAATCACATGATAGCTATTTTGTTGAGTTTTCTCCCACTATTATTCATGAGAATAAATTTTCTTATGTGGTGAGTAAGAAAATTTCTATGCTTGTGGATCATGAAAAGAATGCTTTATGTGATAGCTATATTGTTGAATTCATTCATGATGCTACTGAAAATTATTATGAGAGAGGGACATATGCTTTTACATATTGCAATAATATCAAGTTTTCTCTCTATGTGTTAAAAATCTTGAAGTTTTGCTTGTTTTGCCTTCCTATGTTAGTTGATTCTTGCTCCCATAAATTGTTTGCTCACAAAATCCCTATGCATAGGAAGTGGTTTAGGCTTAAATGTGCTTGCCATGTGATTCATGATGCTCTTTTTCATGTTTCAATTACTATTTTTATGCTAGCATCATTGAAATCATCATGCCTATCTAAAAAGGCATTAAAGAAAAGCGCTTGTTGGGAGACAACCCAACACTTTTACCTACTGTTTTTGTGTGTTCACATGATTAAGCTACTGTATTAATCATGTTTTATAGCTCTTGTTTCAATAAAGTGCCAAGTAAAGCCTTTGGGATAGTGTGGATGACAGTTGACTTGATTCTGTGCAAAAACAGAAACTTTTGCGTCCAGTACAGAAATTCCTATATTTTACTGGAACGTGGAAAAATTCTGAATTTTTTACAGTTGATGTATATACAAATTTTCTACGTTTTCCTAGTTTTTCAGAATTTTTGGAGTTACAGAAGTATGACCTTAATTCAGATCTTTATGTACTGTTCTGTTTTTTGACAGATTCTGTTTTCAATGCATAGTTTGCTTGTTTTCTAGTTTCTATGGCTTATATTGCTCAATATAAATTGTAGAAATGATAAGGTAGAGTAGGCATTGTGTGAGAACAATTATGAATCTTGTCTTTGACAGTACCAAAGTGAATGATTTGTCTTTATCATACTAACCCATCTCACGAAGTTCCGTTAAGTTTTGTGTGATTGAAGTTTTCAAGTTTTGGGTGAGATATCGATATGAGGAGAATAAGGAGTGACAATACCCTAAGCTTGGGGATGACTAAGGCACCCCCAAGGAAATATTCAAGGAAGATCCAAGCAACTAAGCTTGGGGATGCCCCGGAAGGCATCCCCTCTTTCGTCTTCAACATTATCGGTAACCTCACTTGGAGCTATATTTTCATTCATCACATGATATGAGTTTTGCTTGGAGAGTCATTTCATTTTATTAGGATTTGCTTGCTGTTATTTATAATAATGTTTTTCATCTTTTATTTCAATAAAAGTGGCAAGGATAGCCATCACCATGCTTATTTTGCAAATATATGAGTTGCTGTTTCAAAACAGAAAGTTTATTGCTGTTGCAATAATTATCCAGAAAATTCAGAATGTGATAAAATGTTGAAACTTTTTGAACAATAAGCTCTGATAAATTTTATACAGTGTGGTAAATTATCAAAAAAATTGGAGTTAGGGAAGTATGAGTACAATTGCACTCTTTACAGACTGTCCTGTTTAGACAGATTGCTGTTATGTTCGCATTGTTTGCATATGTTTGCTTGTTTAATGATTCTATTTGAGGATAGGAGTATTAAATATGCAGAGGCATTTAGTATGCAATGTTGAATAATAATTTTAGTGATTTGCTACAGTAGAGAATGATAAGGTTTTGCATTGATTTATACTAACTTATCTCACGAGTTCTTGTTTAGTTTTGTGTGGATGAAGTTTTTAAGAATTAGGGAAACCTTGATTTGAGAGGAATGAAGAAGACACAAGAGCTCAAGCTTGGGGATGCTCAAGGCATCCCAAGTTAATATTCGAAGAAGTCTGAAGCATCTAAGCTTGGGGATGCCCCGGTAGGCATCCCACCTTTCTTCATCAACAATTATCGGTTAGCCTCGGTTGAGCCTAAGTTTTTGCTTCTTCACATGATGTGTGCTATTCGTAGAATGTCATTTTATTTTATTTTTCTTGCTGTTTTAATAAAATACTTAGATCTGAAAGTTTTAAATAAGAGAGAGTCCTCAATTAGCTACACATTTACTTAACTACTCGTTTGATCTTCACTTATATCTTTTTGGAGTAATTTGTCATTTACTCTCATGCTTCACTTAGATTATTTTGAGAGTTGAAATTTTTGAAGAAATACTTATGCTCTCATGCTTCAATTAAATTTATTTGAGAGCTTGTTATTAGCAATGGTAATACATAAATTTAGTCCCAAAGTAATGGATATTCAAGAAGGATATAATAAAAACTTTCATGTAGATCACTAGATATGATAAGTTTGATTTCTTGCAATAGTTTACCAATATGGAGATAATAATATGTGAGTCATGTTGGTGAGTAATTATGATTTAGTAAGAATATTGGTGTTAAGGTTTGTGATTCCCTATGCAAGCACGAAAGTCAATAATTATGCAATGAAATTACATCCTACTTGTGGTGCATTATTCGGTGTTAGTTATGCTCAATGCTCGTTTATGTGAATTTTCGTTTCTTGGTTGGTTGCTTCTCAATCTTTTTGCTAGCCTCCATTTGTACTAAGTGGGAATACTACTTGTGCATCCAAATTCTTAAACCCAAAGTTGTGCCAAATGAGTCCACCATACCTACCTATATTCGGTATTTCCATGCCGTTCTAAGCATATTTGTATGTGCCATCTCTAATTTTCAAAATAATTTCCTTTTTGTGTGCTTGTACCGCTCATGAAGCGGCAGGGGGTGGCCAATATTTTCCACGCTAGATGTGTTATACTCAAGATGAGTGTTTATTCACTTGTCATTGTACGAGAGTACGGCAAAGGTATTAGGGATGCCCAGTCCCGAAATGAAAAATGAATTTACTTTATGTTGTCAAATAATAAATTCCTTGGAAAGTGTTGGTATGGAGGGCACCCGTGGATACGGCTAGCCATGGATTGTGAAAGAATGGTGGAAAAAGGAATAAACTTTATTTTCTGTTTGGGAACCGCCTATGATATATCTAGCATGGAAAGTGTTGGGAATTACTCGATCATTTTCGTTGACGGGAAAAGTATGCCTCTCAAAAAATTTATCTCTCAATTTAAGCTTTGAGCTCTAGCACCTCTACAAATCCCTACTTCCCTCTGCGAAGGGCCTATCTATTTACTTTATGCAAAAAAAAAATTGAGTCTCCATCTTCTCTTATAAAGCACCAACTAAGGGGCACTATGATCGTACTTGAGCACTGGATGTAGCTAATATTCGAGTGTGTCTCATGAATGGATCAATGATTGAGCATGATGGGCTAGGGATAACTTTCTTTAGTGTTGATATTTTGAAAGACATGGTTGCTTGTTGATATGCTTGAGTATTGATGTCCTCATGTCAAATTATAGACTATTGCTTTGAATCATTCAAGTCCAAATGTCCATGCTACAAAAGAAAGATTATATGATGAATATGATAGGTACCTTTCCACAACAAAAATTCCGTTTTCAATTGCTACTTTATCATAATAATTTTTATGAGAAAGAGTTGCTGTTATGATGCTAGAAAAAGTGATTGAAATTATCATTGCTCAAACTTATGCACTTTGCTAGCATTCACACTTCATAAATTATTTCTTTTATCATTTACCTACTTGAGGACGAGTAGGAATTAAGCTTGGGGATGCTGATACGTCTCCAACTTATCTATAATTTATGAAGTATTCATGCTGTTATATTATCATTCTTAGATGTTTTACAATCATTTTATAGCAACTTTATATCATTTTTTGGGACTAACCTATTGACATAGTGCCCAGTGTCAGTTGCTGTTTTTTGCTTGTTTTTTACATCGCAGAAAATCAATACCAAACGGAGTCCAAACGCAGCGAAACTTTTTGGAGATTTTTTCTGGACCAGAAGACACCCGGTGGGCCAAAGGAGTACCAGAGGGGAGCACAACCCACCAGGGCGCGCCTGGAGGCCCAGGCGCACCCAGGTGGGTTGTGCCACCTCGGTGGCCTCCCGCACCGCCTCTTCGCCCTATAAATTCCCAAATATTCTAAAAACCCCGGGGATAACCCTAGATCAGAATTCCGCCGCCGCAAGCCTCTGTAGCCACGAAAAACCAATCTAGACCCCGTTCCGGCACCCTGCCGGAGGGGGAAATCATCACCGGTGGCCATCTTCATCATCCCGGCGGCCACCATGATGAGGAGGGAGTAGTCCACCCTCGGGGCCGAGGGTTTGTACCAGTAGCTATGTGTTTAATCTCTCTCTCTCTCTCTCTCTCTCTCTCTCGTGTTCTTCAGGTTACGATCTTGATGTATCGCGGGCTTTGTTAATATAGTTGGATCATATGGTGTTTTCCCCTCTCTATCTTGTTGTGATGAATTGGGTTTTCCCTTTGAGATTTCGTTCTTATCGGATTGAATACATTTATGGATTTGAGAGCACTTGATATATGTCTTGCATATGAATACCCGTGCTGACAATGGGGTATTATATTGATTCACTTGATATGTGTTTTGGCACTCAACTCACGGATTCCTGAGGTGACATTGGGGTAATCTATGCATATGGGTTGATGCACGTTCTCGTCTTTGTTTCTCCGGTAGAAATCTTTGGGCACTCTTTGAGGTTCTTTGTGTTGGATTGAGTATTATGAATCTGAATTTGCTTTGGTATTATTTTAGTATGAACTCTTGATAGATCGATCGGAAAGAATAACTTGGTGTTATTTTAGTACGAACTCTTGGATAGATCGATCGGAAAGAATAGCTGCAAACAATTTCTTCTTATGTTCTCCGCTAGATAAGAACTTTGGAGTGATTCTTCATCGCACGATGAGGGATGGTTATGTGATCCAATTAGATTAGCATTGTTGAGATATTGCACTAGCGAAAGTACGGACCCTAGGCCTCATTTTCAAGCATTGCAATACCGTTTGTGCTCTGTTTTATCAATTGCTACCTTGCTGTTTTTTATTGTTCCTATTACAAAAACCAATATCTACTATCATTACTACGCTTTTATTACCATCTCTTCGCCGAACTAGTGCACCTATACAAATTACCATTGTATTTGGTGTGTTGGGGACACAAGAGACTTTTTATTATTTGGTTGCAGGGTTGTTTGAGAGACACCATCTTCATCCTACACCTCCCACGGATTGATAAACCTTAGGTCATCCACTTGAGGGAAAATTGCAACTGTCCTACAAAACACTGCGCTTGGAGGCCCAACACAAGTCTACAAGAACAAGTTGCGTAGTAGACATCAATTATTATAGCTTTGGATTTCTCTCTGGTCTATTAATTTGGTTTGGCCAACTCGATTGATTTATCTTGCAATTGGGGAGGTGCTTTGTGATGGGTTCAATCTTGCGGTGATCTATATCCCAGTGATAGAAGGGGACAAGACACGTATTTGTATTCTTGCCATTAAGGATAAAATGATGGGGTTTATTCATATTGCATGAGTTTACTTTGTCTCCATCATGTCATCTTCCTTAAGGCGTTACTCTGGTCTTTATGAACTTAATACTCTAGATGCATGCTGGATAGCGGTCGATATGTGGAGTAATAGTAGTAGATGCAGGCAGGAGTCAGTCTACTTGTCTCGGACATGATGCATGTATACATGATCATTGCCTTGGATATCGTCATGATTATTCGCTTTTCTATTAATTGCCCAACAGTAATTTGTTTACCCACCGTATGTTATGTTCAAGAGAGAAGCCTCTAGTCAAAACCATGGCCCCCGGCCTATTTTATCATATATAAAAATCCAAAAATACCTTGATGCAATTTTATTTACTTTATTTATTTTGTGTTTTTGTTTATCTATCACTACGAGATTTGATCCTTGCAGTTAACCGCCAAGGGATTGACAACCCCTTGTTTGCGTTGGGTGCAAGTATTTGCTATTTTGTGTGTAGGTACTGCTAACGAGGTGTTGCTTGGTTCTCCTAGTGGATTGATAACCTTGGTTCTTAACTGAGGGAAATACTTATCTCTGCTGTAATGCATCAACCTCTCCTCTCCGGGGAAATCCCAACGCAGCACACAAGTAGGAGGAAGAATTTCTGGCGCCGTTGCCGGGAGACAGCATCAACATCTATCAAGTACCATCGCATAAATTTCATCTCCTTGCATTTACATTATTTGCCATTTGCCTCTCGTTTTCATATCCCCCACTTCTAAAACTTTTTTACAAAAACATAACAATATTTTCCGTTTGCCTTTTTGCTTGTTTGCTTGCTTTTGACTCCATGTCAACACTCAAAAATAGGAAAAGAACAAGAAAAGTAAAGACATATGGATCTTCATCCATTTGCTAATCTTTTCAAAAGATCTGAAAATGTTGAACCAATTGCTAGTGAGTTGAGTGCACTAGATTATCTTTATGAAGTTTTGCTTGAAATTCGTGAATCTGAACATTGTGATGAAGTGTTAAAAGAAGAAATTTATAAAGGTATTCATGATAGCTCCTTGAATGAAAAGCATGATTGCAATGATGTACTTATAAATTTTATTAATGTCAGTTGTGTTAATGATATGCAAAACCACAAGCTTGGGGATGATGATTTTGTTATCTCCACTACTTATTGCAGTGATCATGATTGGGGTGATGATGCTTCTCATGATCTGGAAAATTTATTTAAGCCTCGTGATGAATATGTTATTGATAGTAATGTTTGCAATAATATTAAAAGTGGGTTTGGAAAAGTGTCGACTTTATGTAAAAAGAATCCCACATATTTTGAGAGTGTTCAATCTTATGATTTTTTTGATAAAAGTGGGTTTGGAGAGGTCGATTTTAGCTGATGTTAATCCCACTATCTTAGAAGATTATAAAGCTTTTATGCATGTGGATCATGAAGAGAAAATTTTATATGATAGCTATATTGTTGAATTTGATTATGATCCTACATGTAATTATTATGAGAGAGGAAAAAATGGTTGTAGAAATTTTCATGTTACTAAATTACCTCTTGTTATGTTGAGATTGCTATTATTTCTTTCTTATTGCTTGCATATGCTGGTTTTTGCTTGCCTTGATAATTTGTTTGCTTATGAAATACCTATGCATAGGAAGCATGTTAGACTTAAATGTGTTTTTCATATGCTACATGATGCTCTCTTCGTGTTTCAATTACTATCTTTCATGTGAGCATCAATAAAATCTTAAGCCTGCTGGGAGACGGCCCAATTTTTTTTTGTTTTTTGGTGTGCAAACAATTATGCTACTGTTATGGTTGTGTTTTTGCGTTTAAATTAGTGTTTGTGCCAAGTAAAGCCTTTGGGATGATTTGGATGATAGTTGCTTTGATTCTGTGAAAAAATTGAAACTTTTGCACCCAGTAGCAGAATTGTTGAGATTTTCTGGATAGTGATAAAATTCTAATTTTTTTACATATTATTAATGTACAAATTTCCCACATTGTCCTAATTTTCTAGAATTTTTGGAGTTACATAAGTATGGTCATTGTTCGAATTATTACAGGCTGTTCTATTTTTGACAGATTCTATTTTCATTGCGTTGTTTGCTTGTTTTGATGAATCTATGGATTGATCGGTGGGTATAAGCAATGGTGAAGTTAGAATATAGTAGGTATAATGCAATAATAAAAATTGAGTGCTTTACAACAGTACCTAAAGTGGTGATTTGCTTTGTTATACTAACGGATCTCACGAGTTTTCTGTTGAGTTTTGTGTGCTGAAGTTTTCAAGTTTTGAGTGAGATCACGATGGATGAAGGAATAAGGAGTGGCAAGAGCCTAAGATTGGGGATGCCAGAGGCACCCCAAGGTAGTATTCAAGGACTCCCAAGCATCTAAGCTTGGGATTCCCTTGAAGGCATCCCCTCTTTCTTCTACAAACTATCGGTAATATTACTTGGAGCTATATTTTTATTCATCACATTATATGAGTTTTGCTTGGAGCGTCATGTATTATATGAGTATTTGCTTTGTTTGCTTTTTAGTTTGCACAATCATCTTTGCTGAACACACCTTTTTGTGAGGGACACACATTACTCGTGATTTGTTAGAATGCTCTATGTGCTTCACTTATATCTTTTGAGCTAGGCAGTTGTTCTAGTGCTTCACTTATATCTTTTAGAGCACAGCAGTGGTTATATTTTAAAGAAATAGTCGCACTCTCATGCTTCACTTATATCTTTTTGAGAGTTGATGAAAGTAATGGCAATTAGTACAAGTTATGAATTTGGTCCTAATATGATAGGTATTAAAGAGGGATATAATAAAAACTTTCATGTAGATCACTAAATATGATAAGTTTGATTCCTTGCAATAGTTTTATGATATAAAGGTGGTAATGTGTGGGTTGTGCTAGTGAATAATTGTGGTTTAGTAAGAACATTGGTGTTAAGGTTTGTGATTCCCGAATCATGCACGTATAGTCTCTCGTTATGCTATGAAGTTGGAGCACGATTTATTATTGAGTGTCTTCCTTTGCATGAAGGTCGGGGGCACGCGATGGTTAACTCCTACCAACCTCCCCCCTAGGAGCATGCGTAGTAGTACTTTGCTTCGAGGGCTAATAAAATTTTGCAATAAGTATGTGAGTTCTTTATGGCTAATGTGAGTCCATGGATTATACGCACTCTCACCTTTCCGCAATTTGCTAGCCTCTTCGTTACCGTGCATTGCCCTTCTCACCTTGAGATGTGGTGCAAACTTTGCCAGTGCATCCAAACCCCGTGATATGATACGCTCTATCACCCATAAGCCTGCTTATATCTTCCTCCAAACAGCCACCATACCTACCTATCATGGCATTTCCATAGCCATTTCGAGATAATATCGCCATGCAACTTCCACCGTTCCATTTTTATGACACACATCATCATTGTCACATTGCTTTGCATGATCATATAACTGACATAGTATTTGTGGCTTAGCCATCGTTCACCATTCTTTTATACATGTTACGATAGATCATTGCACATCCTGATACACCGCCAGAGGCATTCATATAGAGTCATATTTTTTTCTAGTATTGAGTTGTAATTTTGAGTTGTAAGTAAATCGAAGTGTGATGATCATCATATTCATTATTAGAGCATTGTACCAAGTGGGGAAAGGATGATGGAGACTATGATTCCCCCACAAGTCGGTATGAGACTCCGGATGAAAAAAAGAGAAAAAAAGAGGCCAAAAAGAGCTCAAGAAAAAAAGAGAAAAGAAAAAAGGGAAGAAAAAAGAGAAAAAAAAATGAGAGAAGGGGCAATGCTACTATCCTTTGCACACTTCTGCTTCAAAGTAGCACCATGTTTTCCATATAGAGAGTCTCCTATGCTTTCATTTTCATATAACTAGTGGGAATTTTTCATTATAGAACTTGGCTTGTATAGTCCAATGATGGGCTTCCTCAAATGCCCGAGGTCTTCATGAGCAAGCAAGTTGGACGCACACCCACTTAGTTTTCTTTTGGAGCTTTCATACACTTATAGCTCTTAGTGCATCCGTTGCATGGCAATCCCTACCCCTTGCATTGACATCAATTGATGGGCATCTCCATAGCCCGTTGATTAGCCTCGTCAATGTGAGACTTTCTCCTTTTTTAGTCTTCTCCATATCAATCTCTATCACCGTACTCTATTCCACCCATAGTGCTATATCCATGGCTTGCGCTCATGTATTAGCGTGAGAGTTGAAAATGCTAAAGCGCGTTAAAAACTATGAACCAATTGCTTGGCTAACACCGGGGTAGTGCATGATTTATACTTTGTGTTAAGAAGAAAGGCATGATTGTTTATTGGTATGCCTTATTATTATTGTTGTTTTTATGTCAAACTATAGAATATTGCTTTGAATAATTTAGATCTTATTATTCATGCCACAAAAGAGAGATTACATGATGAACATGTTAGATAGCATTCCACATCAAAAAAATCTGTTTTTATCATTTACCTACTCGAGGACGAGCATGAATTAAGTTTGGGGATAGTTGATACGTCTCCAACGTATCTATAATTTTTTATTGTTCCATGCTATTATAGTATCAATCTTGGATGTTTTAGATGCAATTATATATCATTTTTGTGACTAATCTATTAACTTAGTGCCAAGTGTCAGTTGTTGTTTTTGGTTTTCCAGGAAATCAGTACCAAATGAAGTCCAAATGCCACAAAACTTTTTGATGATTTTTTTCTGGACATAAGAGACCCTAGAAGCTTCGGGAGGAAGTCGGAAGGGGAAGGAGGTGGACACAAGCCACCAGGGCGCGCCTACCCCCTGGGCGTGCCCTCGTGCCTCGTGGGCCCACCTTTGCTCCATTTGACCTAATTCCGCCTCTATAAATTTTTTAAAATCGGGAAACCAACAAGGAGCCACTCAAAAGACTTTTTCCACCACCGCAAGTTTTATTCTCGCAAGATCCCATCTGGAGGCCTTTTCTGACACTCCGCCAAAGGGGGAATCGATCACAGAGGGCTTCTACCTCAACCTTGCTTCCCCTCCGATGATGTGTTAGTAGTTTACCACAGACCTATGGGTCCATAGCTAATAGCTAGATGACTTGTTCTCTTTCTTTGATCTTCAATACAATGTTCTCCTCGATGTTCTTGGAGATCTATTCGATGTAATAACTTTTTGCCGTGTGTTTGTTGGGATCCAATGAATTGTGAGTTTATGATCAGATTATCCATGAATATTATTTGAGTCTTCTCTGATCTCTTTTATGCATGATTATTATAGCTTTGTATATCTCTCCGATCTATTGATTTGGTTTGGCCAACTAGATTGATTTATCTTGCAATGGGAGAGGTGCTTTGTGCTGGGTTGAATCTTGCGGTGATCTATATCCCAATGATAGAAGGGAACAAGACATGTATTTGTATTCTTGACATTAAGGATAAAATGATGGGGTTTATTCATATTGCTTGAGTTTGCTTTGTCTATATCATGTCATCTTGCTTAAGGCGTTACTTCGTTCTTTATGAAGTAACGCCTTAAGTAAGGCCCATGAATACTCCTAGCTTCCTCTTCAGGTCGTCATTCTTCTCCACTAGTGTTGAGATTTCCTCCTCGTATCCATCGCGTGTAGACTTGACTTCCTCTTCTAGCTCCATGTTCCGGGTCATCACCTTCTTCAATTCTATCATGCTTGCGCACATTTGGTTCTCCTGGCGACGGATGTGCTGGTTTAACTCCTGGATGAAAGCTGCAATGAACCTGTCCCTCCTGGTGCTGATCATCTCCCATTGCTCATCTCGGCGCCCACATATCTGGTAGATGGTGTCCTTAAGATCCTCGTGATAAACTTCGCCGATGCGTCCCATGGTGATGTGGGCTGCCATGCTCTTTCCTAGACTCCAGGTTGGTGCATCAAAGGAAAACTCTATGGGCTCAGTAATTGGCGTGAATGTCCTTCCTGGAACTTGAACTCGAATCATCCAACGCTCCTCTTCTGGTAAGGTGGCGGTGTAGATCTCGGTGAAGCTTGGTATTCCGATGTTCAGGTACCTAGTAACTTCCTTCAAGTGTCGCCCAAAAGGTGTGTCTTCATCCGGTTGTGCAAACTTGTTCCTTGAGTCCGTCATCTATAGAGTAGAAGATGGAGAGAGTCAGAAATGAGTAGAGAAGAGTGACCTATGGCTTTTCTTAGTGGTCGTGTCTTACAGTCAGCGTGTGCTCTGATACCATCTTGTAGCGACCCGACCCGAATGGATCGAATTCTCTGTGCATAAGTGTCATCCCTGGATCGGTAATACTGACACACACAGTACTTGAAGGATTTATAACAGAGTGCAATCACACACTTATTACATCGAATGTCTCAAAAGAGAACTTAATACAATAATATGGCTTAAGGCCATCTAAATAAGATAACTGCGGAAGCATCGAAGGTAAGTGAGCCCATCAACTCCAACGGCATAGCTGAGTGCACGACAACGACCTAGCGCACCTTACTCTTTGTCTAAAAAGTCTGCAACATGATATGTTGCAGCCCGAAATGGGTCAGCACATGGAATATGCTGGCAAAATAACACAGTAGAGCAATGAACAAAGTAAATGCTATCACTACATGCATATATGGCTGGTGGAGGCTCTATGGTTAACATGTTTTTGCGAAAAGCTAATTTTTCCCTACAACAAAGGATTATATTTTATTTAACTATCATGGTGGTTGTTAAACATTGAGAATGGTAACCCCATCTCAATCCCAATTAAACAGTAATTAGTAATCCAGCAATATTAATTAAGAGTGTTGAGATCAACATGATAATCCAAGAACCAGATACTCAAGATGTCCATAACCGGGGACACGGCTAATCATGATTAGTTTGTACACTCTGCAGAGGTTTGCGCACTTTTCCCCACAAGACTCGATCTCCTCCGTTGGATTTCTCGCACTACATGGTGTTTGAGAAACGGATGACCGAGACACAGTCTTTCAGAAGCATTAACTCTAACCCTGGGTAGACAGTACCAACCTACATCCCCTACATCTGCTAGCCTACCACTAGAAGAGGTCATGCAACATACTCAACTATGCTAGAGCACATAATAGCTTGTGGCTGCACACGGAAGTTTCTAGCATGAATAATCTTATGATCCCTTTGAGCCTGGGTGGCGAACCAAATGGACAGCACTGGTATATCCCCAGGTGCCCGCAACCAATCCACCCAGATGTGTGTTTAAGTAGCCACCTTAAGTTAACCATTAATTAACAATCTCACATCTGTCATGGATACACTCAAACCCAATCCACGTCTACGAGCATAGCATGGCAATATAAGCATAGCGTAGAAGTAACTCCCAAGGTTTGATAATAAAGGGCAATAGGTTCTACCTCATCATCCACTTCCCAATACCCACAAGTTAATCACATCCTAATCATGTCGTGTTTGAGGATTGTAACTAATGCATAAAAACTGGGTAATGAAGGGATATGATCAAAGTGTTACTTGCCCTGCTGACGATCTGCAAACCCTAGAGACTCGTAGTAGCACGCTTCACACTTCGGGAATTCTATCGCAAACAAACAATAGCATACATAAGCACTCAAGCATAGATGCAAGGGTAAAACTCGAATGAGAAAGATCAAATCTGAAAGTACAACTAAAAAGTTTCGATTTGCAAAACGAATCAAACGAATCGGAGCTACGGAACTGAAACTACGGTCAAAAGAACTTTGAATTCAAAACTGCTTGAAACCAAATTTTAAATTGTCAAAATCAAGTTTAAATTGATTAAACAGAAAGAGGGGCTCGAGACAAAGATTTTGGCGTTGGTTTCACTGGATTTGAACAAACGGTTTAGAAACGGCGAGGGTTTGAAGATCAGGGGCTAATCTGCGATAAAAATAATCGCGGATAGATCCCTGGCTGAAAAAGAAAATAAAAAGAACAAAACTATCGGACGAACGTCCGCTAACAGAGACGAACGGGCGAATTCGTTCGTTAAAACGAACGAACGGACGAACGTTCGCAAACGAACTAAATCGGGAAAAACCTAACCGATCAAAAAAACCGAACCTAGGGTTTTAAGAAAACCGGCGGTTTTTACCTAAATCCGAAAAAAAAACCAGGACGGCGAGATCCGACGGCGGCGGCTCGGATTCCGGCGAGGCGGGGCGTGCGGCGGCGGCTAGGGCGGCGCGGGGCGAGGCGAGGCGCGGGTCCGGCGCGGAGCGGCGGCGGCGGCTGCAACGGCGGCGGCGGCTGCGGCGCGTGCGGCGGCGGCGCCGACGGCGGCGGGGCTGGGTGGAGGAGAGGGGGGGCGGCTCGGGCTTTAAAGGCCCGGGAGGGCGGTGTGGCGTGCGGGAGGGGGCGGCGCCGGCGGCTCGGGGTCGGACTCCCCAAGTCCGTCGCGAGCACGACGAAGGGAGGCGGCGCGGCCTGGCTCGGCTGGGCCTTCGGCCCACCTGGGCGATTATTTTTTTTAAATAAAATTCCGTCGAAAGAAAAACCTAAATAAAAAAAATTCTAAAAAATGCCAAAAACAAATTTCACCGTCTAAATAAAATATTTAGAACAAAGTGAACATTTTCTTGGCCTAAAATGCACTTTTAAAAAAATGCATATTTTTTCTAATTCAAATTAAATAGCAATAAATATTCAAATAAAATATTTATTTGATTTTAACATTTTTCCTCCAGTATTTCTTTTATTTTGAAGAAGTCATTTTATCTCCTCTCTTTTATTTTTGACATGAAAAATATTTTGGAGAGAAAAATTATTAAAACCAAAATGATCCTCTTTTCAAATTTGAGAAAAATTCAAATATGAAAATAAATGAAATCCCCAACTCTCTCAGTGGGTCCTTGAGTTGCTTAAGATTTCAAGGATCAAAAATGAAATGCAAATAAAATATGATATGCATATGATGACCTAAGTATAACATCCAAATTTGAAAATTGGGATGTTACAAACCTACCCCCCTTAAGATGAATCTCGTCCTCGAGATTCGGGTTGGCTAGAAAATAGGTGTGGGTGGTCTTTTCGTAGGTCTTCCTCTTGCTCCTAGGTGGATTCATCCTCGGTATGGTGGCTCCACTGAACTTTGCAAAACTTGATAACCTTGCTGCGTGTGACTCGGCTGGCAAACTCGAGGATCTTGACAGGTTTCTCCTCGTAAGTCAAATCACTATCCAACTGAATTGCTTCCAGTGGCACTGTATCTCTCAGAGGGATATCGGCCATCTCAGCATGACACTTCTTCAACTGGGAAACGTGGAACACATCATGAACTCCGGACAGTCCTTCGGGTAACTCCAACTTGTAGGCTACCGCTCCCATACGTTCCAAAACTTGGTATGGTCCTACAAATCTTGGGGCTAACTTTCCCTTAACTCCAAAACGTTTAACTCCTCGCAGAGGTGACACATGAAGATATGCTCTGTCTCCGATTTCGTAGACTACCTCCTTGCGTTTTGTGTCGGCATAACTCTTCTGCCTGGACTGAGCTACCTTCAGTCTATCTCGAATCAACTTAACCTTCTCTTCGGACTCTTTGATCAAATCCGGTCCAAACAACTAACGGTCTCACACTTCATCCCACATCAACGGTGTTCTGCACCTCCTTCCATACAAAGCTTCGAAAGGTGCCATCTTCAAACTGGCCTGGTAGCTATTATTGTATGAGAACTCCGCGGAGGAAAAATTGTCATCCCAACTAGATCCATAATCTAGCGCACAAGCTCTCAACATGTCCTCCAGAATCTGGTTGACTCTCTCGGTCTATCCATCGGTCTGCGGATGAAAGGTTGTACTGAACTCTAGCCTGGTTCCCAAAGTCTGGTGCAGCTGGTGCCAAAACTTTGAAGTGAACTTTGTTCCTCTATCTGATACGATGGTCCTCGGAACTCCATGCAGACATACGATCCTGGTCATGTATATCTTGGCCAACTTCGCACTCGTATAGGTGGTTTTCACTGGGATAAAGTGAGCCACTTTGGTCAAACGATCCACTACTACCCAGATAGAATCATATCCCGATCGGGTCCTGCGCAATCCGGTGATAAAATCCAAGCCAAGCTTGTCCCTCTTCCATTCGGGTATCGGCATAGGCTGCAGTAATCCTGCTCGCTTCTGATGTTCTGCCTTCACTCTCTGACATACATCACATACTGCTACATACTCGGCAATATCCTTCTTCATTCCTGTCCACCAGAAACGCTCCTTTAAATCCAAATACATCTTGGTGTTTCTGGGGTGTATCGAGTATGGCGAGTCATGGGCCTCCTGAAGTATTAACTTCCTGATCTCTGCATTATTGGGTACATAAACACGGTCCTCAAACCACAAGGTGTCATGCTCATCCTCACGAAAACATTTGGCTTTTCCTTTGCTCATCCTCTCCTTTATCTCGGCAATTTCTTTGTCATCCTTCTGAGCTTCTCGAATCTTCCCCAATAATGTTGACTGAACTTCTAATGCTGCAACAAAGCCTCTAGGAACTATCTCCAAACGAAGCTCCCTAAGATCTTCGGCTAACTCCTTTGGCAATCGTCCACTTACGAGGGTATTGACATAACTCTTACGGCTCAAAGCGTCTGCTACGACATTGGCCTTTCCTAGATGATAATGGAGCTTCATGTCATAATCTTTTATGAGCTCCAACCATCTCCTCTGCCTGAGGTTTAACTCCTTTTGCGTGAAGATGTACTTCAAGCTCTTGTGGTCCATGTACACATCACAACGGTTTCCAATAAGAAAGTGTCTCCAAGTCTTGAGTGCATGCACTACTGCTGCTAACTCCAAATCATGCGTGGCATAATTCAACTCATGCGGTCGAAGCTGACGTGAGGCATACGAAACAACTCTTCCGCCCTGCATAAGTACTCCTCCAAGTCCTAAGCGAGAAGCGTCGCAATACACTTGGAAATCCTTGCATACATCCGGTAGAATTAGCACTGGGGATGTAACCAAATGTTTCTTCAGCTCCTGAAAACTTGCCTCACATTCCTCTGTCCATTTGAACTTGGTGTCCTTCTTCAACAACTCCGTCATAGGCTTCGCAATCTTGGAGAAATTCTCAATGAATCTTCGGTAATATCCCGCGAGTCCAAGAAAACTGCGGATCTCTCCAACTGAGATGGGTGTCAACCACTCAGTGACAGACTGAACCTTGGTAGGGTCTACTGCTATACCTTCTCCTGATATAACATGTCCAAGGAATCCAACTTCCTTCAACCAAAACTCACATTTGCTGAACTTGGCATATAGTTGATGTTCCCTGAGCTTCTCGAGGACTAGACGCAAATGCTCCTTGTGTTCTTCTTCATTCTTCGAATATAACAAGATATCATCAATGAACACCACAACAAACTTATCCAAGAACTCCATGAACACCTTATTCATCATACTCATGAAATAGGCAGGAGCGTTAGTCAATCCAAATGACATAACCGTGTACTCATATAGCCCATACCTTGTGGTGAAGGCTGTCTTAGGTATATCCTGTTCTCGGATCTTCAGCTGGTGGTATCCTGATCGCAGATCAATCTTGGAGAATACTTTAGCTCCTTGCAGCTGGTCAAACAAATCGTTGAACATTGGTAGTGGGTACTTGTTCTTGATCGTCACTTCATTCAATGCCCGATAATCAACAACCATTCTCAAAGATCCATCCTTCTTCTCAACCAAGAGCACTGGGGCTCCCCATGGTGACGAACTTCGTCGAATGTAACCTTTCTCCAATAACTCCTTAATCTGCTTCTTAATTTCCTCCAGATCATTTGCGGGCATTCGGTATGGTCTTTTCGATATCGGCCCGGTGCCTGGCAACAGCTCTATCAAAAATTCAATGTCTCGATCCGGCGGCATACCTGGTAGTTCCTCTGGAAATACATCCAGGTAATCCTTCACTACAGGCACTTCCTCCTGAACAACTCCTGAGAGGGAATTTACTTGTGTCTTCTTTGGCGCATGCCTGGATACATACTTGATCCTTTTTCCCTCCGGGGTGGTGAGCAGAATTGACCTACTCGCACAGTCAATGTTTCCTCCATACTTCGATAGCCAATCCATGCCTAGTATCACATCCAATCCTTGTGACTCCAAAATTATTAGGTTTGAGGGGAAAACATGGCTACCAATGGTTAAGGGTATCCGGTCGCACCATCGGCTGGCCATATACTCTGCTCCTGGTGAGCTTACTAGCATGGGTGACCTAAGGGCTAAGGTGGGTAACTTAAACTTGTCCACAAATCCCTTTGAAATGTATGAATGTGATGCACCAGTATCAAAAAGAATGAGAGCGGTAAATGACTTAACCAAAAACTTACCGATAACTGCATTTGGCTGCTCTTCAACCTCCTCCACGTTCACGTGGTTCACTTGTCCCCTGTTGAAAGGGTTGGGCTTCTTCCCAGAGCTTCCATTGCCATTACCATTCTTTGGCTCGGGGCACTCATTGGCGTAGTGTCCAGTCTTCCCGCACTTGAAACAAGTAATGTGACTTTGGTCCTTCTTGGCGGGTGTGGCTGGGTTAGAGCGGTTCTGATTGCTGCCTGCTCCATTCCCGTTTCCATTCTTGGGGCCACTATGGTTATGCGAGCTTCCTCCATTGTGGGTATGGCCTCCATGGTTATGGGTATAACCTCCCGAGTTCGGGGTAAAACGGGGCTTCTGCTGAGCTCCTGAATTGTACTTCCCTTGTCCATACTTCCTTTTGCGGCTCTCAATTTGCTGATACTTCCCTTCAATCATAAGGGCCCTGTCTACCAACTCCTGGTAGTTAGCAAATGTTGCCACCATCAACTGCATACTCAGCTCATCATTCAGCCCTTCCATAAACTTCTCCTGCTTTGCGGCATCTGTGGCCACATCATCCGGGCATAGCGAGCTAACTTACTGAACTCATCCATGTACTGCCCCACAGTACGATTTCCCTGGCGTAAGTTACGAAACTCACGCTTCTTCATGCTCATCGCTCCTGCCGAGACATGTGCAGTGCGGAATGCTTGCTGAAACTGCTCCCAAGTGACATTGGCTATGGGGAAAGTGGTTGTGTAATTCTCCCACCATGAGGCTGCGGGTCCATCCAATTGATGTGCGGCAAAATGCACCTTCTCAGCATCTGTGCAACCTACGGTGGTCAACTCCCTTCCAATCCTGCGTAGCCAGTCATCAGCAACAATCGGCTCGGCGCTGCTGGAAAACACCGGCGGTTGCAACCTCAGAAAACGAGCTAGGTTGTCGACTGGAGGGGGTGGCGGTGGGTTGTTGTTGTTGTTGTTGCCTTGGTTCTGGACTAGTAGCTGCATCAGGGCATTCTGCTGTTGGATCAACTGAGTGAGCTCCGATAGGAAGACAAAACCGGGGTCACGTCTTGGGGGCATCTGATGGGTTTAGAGGGAAGAGATTATAATAAAGTGAGGTCTAGCGGGAAAACACTACCCATATGCACATGAGACAAACATGATCATAACACACCACTCAATTCAAACAAGGGCACACAAACGATCTAACTACCGTTACAAAAGTGCTTGGACTATTACTATATACATGGGGAAATACTACTAATAATATGATGGTCATCTAGAAGTTTTGATCAGTGGAAGACTCCATGATATCCGCTCCAGCTTCGTCTTCATAATCATCATCACTACTGTTGGGGTCGGAGTCGGTGTCGTCGATGATGATGTAGTCTTCAGAACGAATGTCGTCGGGATGGTCGTCATCTCCTCCTGGCGCGGGGTCTCCCATGAATACTCCTAGCTTCCTCTTCAGGTCGTCATTCTTCTCCACTAGTGTTGAGATTTCCTCCTCGTATCCATCGCGTGTAGACTTGAGTTCCTCTTCTAGCTCCATGTTCCGGGTCATCACCTTCTTCAAATCTATCATGCTTGCGCACATTTGGTTCTCCTGGCGACGGATGTGCTGGTTTAACTCCTTGATGAAAGCTGCAATGGACCTGTCCCTCCTGGTGCTGATCATCTCCCATTGCTCATCTCGGCGCCCACATATCTGGTAGATGGTGTCCTTAAGATCCTCGTGATAAACTTCGCCGATGCGTCCCATGGCGATGTGGGCTGCCATGCTCTTTCCTAGACTCCAGGTTGGTGCATCAAAGGAAAACTCTATGGGCTCAGTAATTGGCGTGAATGTCCTTCCTGGAACTTGAACTCGAATCATCCAACGCTCCTCTTCTGGTAAGGTGGCGGTGTAGGTCCCGGTGAAGCTTGGTATTCCGATGTTCAGGTACCTAGTAACTTCCTTCAAGTGTCGTCCAAAAGGTGTGTCTTCATCCGGTTGTGCAAACTTGTTCCTTGAGTCCGTCATCTATAGAGTAGAAGATGGAGAGAGTCATAAATGAGTAGAGAAGAGTGACCTATGGCTTTTCTTAGTGGTCGTGTCTTACAGTCAGCGTGTGCTCTGATACCATCTTGTAGCGACCCGACCCGAATGGATCGAAGTCTCTGTGCATAAGTGTCATCCCTGGATCGGTAATGCTGACACACACAGTACTTGAAGGATTTATAACAGAGTGCAATCACACACTTATTACATCGAATGTCTCAAAAGAGAACTTAATACAATAATATGGCTTAAGGCCATCTTAATAAGATAACTGCGGAAGCATCGAAGGTAAGTGAGTCCATCAACTCCAACGGCATAGCTGAGTGCACGACAACGACCTAGCGCACCTTACTCTTCGTCTGAAAAGTCTGCAACATGATATGTTGCAGCCCGAAACGGGTCAGCACATGGAATATGCTGGCAAAATAACACAGTAGAGCAATGAACAAAGTAAATGCTATCACTACGTGCATACATGGCTGGTGGAGGCTCTATGGTTAACATGTTTTTGCGAAAAGCTAATTTTTTCCTACAACAAAGGATTATATTTTATTTAACTATCATGGTGGTTGTTAAACATTGAGAATGGTAACCCCATCTCAATCCCAATTAAATAGTAATTAGTAATCCAGCAATATTAATTAAGAGTGTTGAGATCAACATGATAATCCAAGAACCAGATACTCAAGATGTCCATAACCGGGGACACGGCTAATCATGATTAGTTTGTACACTCTGCAGAGGTTTGCGCACTTTTCCCCACAAGACTCGATCTCCTTCGTTGGATTTCTCGCACTACATAGTGTTTGAGAAACGGATGACCGAGACACAGTCTTTCAGAAGCATTAACTCTAACCCTGGGTAGACAGTACCAACCTACATCCCCTACATCTGCTAGCCTACCACTGGAAGAGGTCATGCAACATACTCAACTATGCTAGAGCCCATAATAGCTTGTGGCTGCACACGGAAGTTTCTAGCATGAATAATCTTATGATCCCTTTGAGCCTGGGTGGCGAACCAAATGGACAGCACTGGTATATCCCCAGGTGCCCGCAACCAATCCACCCAGATGTGTGTTTAAGTAGCCACCTTAAGTTAACCATTAATTAACAATCTCACATATGTCATGGATACACTCAAACCCAATCCACGTCTACGAGCATAGCATGGCAATATAAGCATAGCGTAGAAGTAACTCCCAAGGTTTTATAATAGAGGGCAATAGGTTCTACCTCATCATCTACTTCCCAATACCCACAAGTTAATCACATCCTAATCATGCAGTGTTTGAGGATTGTAACTAATGCATAAAAACTGGGTAATGAAGGGATATGATCAAAGTGTTACTTGCCTTGCTGACGATCTGCAAACCCTAGAGACTCGTAGTAGCACGCTTCGCACTCCGGGAATTCTATCGCAAACAAACAATAGCATACATAAGCACTCAAGCATAGATGCAAGGGTAAAACTCGAATGAGAAAGATCAAATCTGAAAGTACAACTGAAAAGTTTTGATTTGCAAAAAGAATCAAACGAATCGGAGCTACGGAACTGAAACTACGGTCAAAAGAACTTCGAATTCAAAACTACTTGAAACCAAATTTTAAATTGTCAAAATCTTGTTTAAGTTGATTAAAAAAAAAGAGGGGCTCGAGACAGAGATTTTGGCGTTGGTTTCACTGGATTTGGACAAACGGTTTAGAAACGGCGAGGGTTTGAAGATCAGGGGCTAATCTGCGATAAAAATAATCGCGGATAGATCCCTGGCCGAAAAAGAAAATAAAAAGAACAAAACTATCGGACGAACGTCCGCTAACAGAGACGAACGGGCGAATTCGTTCGTTAAAACGAACGAACGGACGAACGTTCGCAAACGAACTAAATCGGGAAAAACCTAACCGATAAAAAAAACCGAACCTAGGGTTTTAAGAAAACCGGTGGTTTTTAACTAAAACCGAAAAAAAACCTGGACGGCGAGATCCGACGGCGGCGGCTCGGATTCTGGCGAGGTGAGGCGTGCTGCGGCGGCTCCGGCGGCTAGGGCGGCGCGGGGCGAGGCGAGGCGCGGGCGGCACGGGTCCGGCGCGGAGCGGCGGCGGCGGCTGCAACGGCGGCGGTGGCTGCGGCGCGTGCGGCGGCGGCTGCAACGGCGGCGGTGGCTGCGGCGCGTGCGGCGGCGGCGGCTACGGCTGCTGCTGCTGCTGGCGGCGGCGGCGGGGGGGGCTGGGTGGAGGAGAGGGGGGGCGGCTCGGGCTTTAAAGGCCCGGGAGGGCGGTGTGGCGTGCGGGAGGGGGCGGCGTCGGTTGCTCGTGGTCGGACTCCCCGAGTCCGTCGCGAGCACGACGAGGGGAGGCGGCGCAGCCTGGCTCGGCTGGGCCTTCGGCCCAGTCGGGCGATTTTTTTTTTAATAAAATTCTGTCGAAAGAAAAACCTAAATAAAACAAAAAAAATTCTAAGAAAAATGCCAAAAACAATTTTCACCGTCTAAATAAAATATTTAGAACAAAGTGAACATTTTCTTGGCCTAAAATGCACTTTTAAAAAAATGCATATTTTTCCTAATTCAAATAAAATAGCAATAAAAATTCAAATAAAATATTTATTTGATTTTAACATTTTTCCTCCAATATTTCTTTTATTTTGAAGAAGTCATTTTATCTCCTCTCTTTTATTTTTGACATGAAAAATATTTTGGAGAGAAAAATTATTAAAACCAAAATGATCCTCTTTTCAAATTTGAGAAAAATTCAAATATGAAAATAAATGAAATCCCCAACTCTCTTAGTGGGTCCTTGAGTTGCCTAAGATTTCAAGGATCACAAATGAAATGCAAATAAAATATGATATGCATATGATGACCTAAGTATAACATCCAAATTTGAAAATTGGGATGTTACAATTCAATTGCCTAGGGGCAATCATTGTCTTATTGTTCTTCAAAAACCTTTTCTTTATTGTTCTTTTATTAGAACATCACCTAACTCTTTATTATCTCACAAAGCTATCTTTTTATTATTGCAAAGTAGTTTTATTCCTCTTTCTAGGTAAAGAACCATTAAGTGTACGTAGAGTTGTATCGATGGTCGATAGAACTTGAGAGAATACTAATTCTACCTTCAGCTCCTCGTTGGGTTCGACACTCTTATTTATCGAAAGGGCTACAACTGGCCCCCTACACTTGTCAGCATTCCTAAATGGCGATTTGCTGGAGGAGGTGTTCATCACGCAGCCACCTGGTTTTGCCAAGGATGGCGAAGAGCACAAAGTGTACCTCCTCCACAAAGATCTGTACAAGCTCCGACAGGCTCCACGGGCATGGAATGCCAAGCTCGATGACACTCTCAAGCAGCTCAACTTCACCAGTAGCCCCTAAGAATACACCATGTACGCTCGAGGAAAGGGGCGCACCTGCCTCTTGCTCAGGGTGTATGGTGACGATCACATCGTCACCGGTGCTGACATAGAAGAAATCACGAAGTTCAGTAGGGATATGATGGCCAAATTCTGTATGAGGGACCTTGAGTTAGTAAGCTTCAATCTTGGCATAGTGGTGAAGCACGAGACGGAAGGCATCTTGTTGTCCCACGCAGCATATGCCGGCAAGCTCGTGGAGCGTGCGGGGCATGGCGAATTGCAATCTGGTCCATGTCCTAAGGTCATGTATAATGGTGGCATATGAATACAGATGCCCCATCCCAAAAAGTAGTTTGAGGCATCTATATTGATTTTTCTCCCCAACGGAAGCTACTACTAGTGGACCTCATCGAAGAATAGAAAGTAGATTCCCACTGTACATGCATCCCTACTCTCCACTTCAACTTTTTTAGCCTTATGCACCGGACCACACTTTTCTCCCCAAACACCCGCCTCCTGCAAAGGATCCCGCTACACCATCCGAACTTATTTTTCCTGATATCCGATCCTACATGGCCTGCGGAGCATCACCCTAGGGCTATGCATTGGCCATGCCCTAACGAAGGCCCAGCTCAAGCTGAGGAACGAGAGCTGTGAGCCATCGGTCGACAACACTCACTACCATAAAATCATTGGACGGTTGCGCTACCTCATCCACACGCATCCAGGCATCACCTTTGTGGTGGGCTATGCCAGCGGATTAATGGCGGCACCCACCACTGCACATCTCATCGACGTCAAGCACCTACTATGCTATGTTGCTGGTACTCGCTAGTATGAGTGCAGGCGTGCAAGCAGCAGCGACATCATGCTCGTTGGGTACAGCAACTCGTACATGGCATGAGATGTCGATGACCGAAAGAGCACCTTCGGCTGCATCTTTTTCTAGGTGGGACCTAGGTCACATAGAAGTCCCAGAAGCAGAAGATTGTGGCCTTGTCGACATGGGAGGCTGAGTGTGTGGCCGCGCACCACGGCAGCATGCTAGGCGGTGTGGCTGAACAAGCTTCTCAGTGACCTATTGGAAAAGGACGCCAACGCCACCACCATCCTCGTCGACAACAAATTGGCGATCCAACTATGCAAGAACCTGGTGTTCCACGACTGGAATATACACATTGAGGTGCGCAATCACTTGATTGGCAATTTTGCAACTTTTATTTATTATTGCTACAAACCTAGTAGCTTTGTCCTTTTAGTAAAATTGTTGCCAATTTTCCTTTGGTGCCTCTGCAAACTCAAGAGAAATCTTTTATGACCTGCAAAACTGAGTCAGTTCCCACAGGGAATTCATCGCTAATATTTTTCATGATACGAGATTCAGAGAAATATTTAATGCAATCATACTTAGGCTCCACTCCTCCTTTGCTTCCCGTATCTAAGTTCAAAGTCTCTTCATTAAGCGGATCTTGTCAAGCAACACCCAAGCTTGGGTGATGTTATACTCCATAAAAGCTCCGCCAGAAGTAAGATCTACTATATGCTTGTTCTGTCTATCAAGTCATCCATAAAATAAATGTAACACCATACATGGTGGATAATATTGATGAGAACATTCTTTAAGAAGAGATCAGTACCTTATATATGTTCTAACTAAGCTTTCATCCAGACTTTGCTCAAAGCTGCCAATTTTTCGCCTTACTCTATAAGTCTTGCTTGCTGGATAATAACAAGCGAAAAATGCAGTAGACAATTCCTCTGATGTGTCAAAGGTACCTACGGACTAATCACATAACCATATTTTTGCGTTATCAATTAGAGTATGAGAAAAAATATGTTTCATTTCTTCATAGGAAAAGGCATTAAGTTTAAATGTCTCGCATATCACATCAAATTATTGCAGATGTTCGTCCAGGTGTGATACGTCCATTTTGCGTCACTATTTTCTAATATAATTTATCCTATTTCATTGATATATTTCACATTATGATGCAATTCTAATATCTTTTCTCTATTAAAATGCAAAGTATACATAGAGATTGAAAAACTGTCAGACCTCTGGGATTCTGGACCAAAAATACAACAGAAGAAAAAGCAATTTTCCAGAGCTCCAAAAGCAACAGAGATTTTATTGAATTATTTCCAGAAAATATGAAGCCAGGTGCCAGAAGATGGGCTAGAGGGGACCCGCCAGGGTTCCACGTGGCCACCCCACTCGTGTGAGCCCTGGGGCACGCCACCAGGCCACCTGGCCCCTGGTGGCTCCTCTCCCATGTCGTATGGCCATAAGATTCTATTTACCCTAAAAAAATCATAGAAAATCCTCAAGACTTTTCGCCGCCATCTGCATGGAGGAACCTAGGCGGAGCATTTTTGCTCTCCGGTGGAGCGATTCTGCTGAGGAAAAGAAGGCTAAAGGAGGAAGAAGGCACATGGGCCTCTGGATTGGATGGTGGAGAATGATTTTAGTGAACCAACGAAAGAAATTAGGTGTCAGTTTCATACTTACCCCCTATAAATGGATAGAATTTTTTTAGAATTTTTTTCTTTGAGAAGATAAGTAAATTTATTTTCAAAACATCGAGAGCTCCTATTGGAAGTTCATTGCGTCCAGTAGCGCGCGCGACGCACATGCGATTGCGATTGGGCCGGCCCACAGGCAACCACCTAGCGTAAAAAATCCCACTGTGACATCCTAATCCTCTACGCCTCCTACTAGCCACTAGGGCATATGTGTGTTCGCGACTAATTGCTGTGCCAATGTTTTAAGAACTCAAGGCAGCGGGATGTTCACTATAGCACACCTATTTACCACACAATGCCCCATACCGTATAGACTTTTTTGAATTATTTTGAACACATTTTGAAAAACACGAACAATTTTTGAAAAACAATGTGAAAAAATTTGGAATTACAAAATAGTTTCAATAAACACGAACATAATTTAGAATTTTATACATTTTAAAAATTGTGAGCAGTTTTATAAAAACAAGATGATGATTTTTAAACTTGATTTTTTTGAAAAAATCAAAACATATTTTGAAATTATTCGATTTTTTTGAAAATCTAGTCATTTTTGGAGAAAAAGTAAAGGGGTTTTGAAATCCCGAATGATTTTCAAAAGCATGAACAAAATATTGGAATTCCAAACATTGTTGCCATTTTCAAATAAATTTTGAAGATTTGACTCTTTTAAAATAAGTGAACAATTTTTGAAATTCCAAAGATTTTTTTAAACCTGAAAAAATGAAATTCCCAAATATTTTTTTGTAAAGAATGGAACAATCTTTTAAATTCTGAACAATTTTTCAATATCTGTTTTTTTATTTTGAATGTATAGAAAAAGAAAAAGGAAAATAAAAAAGAAAACGAAAAAAATAGAAAACCAGGAAAACTATCAAAATAACCAAAAACGGAAACGGGAAACAGAAAGCTTCGCGTACAGCCCAATTCGCTCCACTGAGTGGCTTGTCTCAAATAAAAAGTGGCGTCTTCGGAGCAGGCCTCAAGGGCCCACGTTTGACTCCTGTCAGTCTGACTTTCCATTCCGTTACAACTGTTACACTGTTCGTCTATATACACATGAGCCATGGCAGAGCCTCTGAGAGAACCAGACAAGCCCTTCATCGATGCAAGCAAGCACCGACGCCGCTGGCGCTGATGCAGCCAAGCAGCAAGAACACAAGCAGTAGAGGACAAGTCATGCAGACCAAACATAGAGACAAAAGGCGTACCAACAAAAAAGGCCAAAAGGCTGCTGCCGGTCTCGATCGAGATGCTACCGGCCGTGCAGACGGCCTGGAGTTTCTGCTGGATGCAGATGCCCGTCTTGTTCTTACATGACTCCCATCTGATCACAGGTTCAGACGGAACTTAATTTGTTTATCATGAGCCAAGAGAAAAGGTCCAGAAACAGACCCAGAGAGGAATCAAGTGGTGTTGGTTTAGCTTCCGATGACCAAACTAACCGAGAACTCGTCATCCCAACATGGACAGGACATGGCATCATCACCGTCATCTTCCTCAGCTTGGTTAGTTGATATCCGCAGGCGGGAGCGTGGGTCATTGGGGTTGCTAACTGGTGGTGGTTTGGACAAAGATGGCACGCTAATTTTTATTCGGAGCTAGGACGGATGGAGTGGTACTAGTAGACTACTCTGAATGATCGCGTGAGACATGCATACTGGTCTCTCGGAAAGGCCAAAGAGTAGCTTTTTGCCGTGTCAGCATATGACGGCAAAATTTTGTGTTTTGACCCTTTTTGCTAACAAATTCAGGATCTAACCCCTGTTTGAATTTTTTTTGGGATCTGACCCTTTTCTTACCGCCAGGCACCTTGGCGGTAGGGTATAACAGCCTACCGCCATGCCCCTTGGCGGTAGGGTTGGACACCCTACCGCCAAAAAGTTCTAAGTTTCCAACACAGAGCGTGCCCAGGGCCTACCGCCAGACCCCTTGGCGGTAGGGTATAACATCCTACCGCCGGACCCCTTGGCGGTAGGCAGGAACCCTACCGCCAAGCCCTTTGGCGGTAGGCTGTTATACCCTACCGCCAAGGGGTCTGGCGGTAGGAAAAGGGTCAGATCCCGAAAAAATTTCAAACAGGGGTCAGATCCTGAATTTGTTAGCAAAAAGGGTCAAAACACGAAATTTTGCCGCATATGACTAATGGAATCTATCTATGCAACAACCTAGCTCAATTGCTAATCTCAGTTGGTGCAGCAACGACGAAGGTGATCCTCGGCCTGCGGGTGGACATGGCCGCGTCCGTGCCCTTTGACGACTTCAGCATGGGTTTGCAAGACTGGACCATCTCGAACGGCTTCAACTAGGATGTGGACACCGCTTTCGACTCCCTGCGGCTCTAAGAGACATGGACGTCGACGGCAAACTCTCGAGACGGACATAGAAACCAACTCTTTGAGGATATGGGTGCGTTTGGATTGAAGCCTACGCATGCCGACCCAAATAGTTGGTCGTTGACACAGGGTAGACAACCCTTTGGATGGAGCCCAATATTTTGCTCGCCCGGCCTGCATCAGCTGTGCTAGTTGATTTTCACGCCAATAAGTTGGCGAGTTGTGGGCGGCTGAATGAGTCGCCAATATTTTGGCGTGCCCACAGTTGGTAAGGCTATCAGGGGCACCATCCAAACACACCATATGTCTCCCCCAACCCAGTTTCTTTTTTTACCCCATATGCATATGTAGAAGCAAAATTAGGATGCTAGGCTCATTGTGATGCATGTTTAGGATGGTTACATTATGGATATGAATATGATTAACAAGGGTCATGAACCTCTAAATTTTGACGTGGGTGATCAAAATTCGTCGATGTTTGATGTTGGGCTTTACTTGGATGCTCAAAGGGAGGACATCAAGGTGAGGAAGAAGGAGCAAGGATATAAGCTCTACTTAGATGTCCAAAGGGAGAGAATGGACTTCGAGAAGGAGAATGTGAGGGAGGGGTTGATACTTTAGAGGGAGAGGATGGAGATCGAGAAGATCACATGGGAGCATATGGAGCTCAAGAAGACGATGGAGAGCATTGAGATTGAGGGGGAGAAGACAAGAATCGCAAGGCTCGTCGAGAAGTCGAGGATCATGTTGGCCGACACTAACTCATGGATGACGATGCCGAGGAGTGGTTCACCAACATGCGCAAAGACATCAACACGCGCAAGAAAATGCTTTGATTCATCTGATTTATTGACTATATATGAATTGTTGAATTTTTTTGTCGTGAATCATGCTTGAATTGTTGGGTTGTTTCAAGTGTTGATTGTTGAATTGTTATGTGCAATATTATTGTTAAATGTATAGCAAAAATGGGGTAGACAAATGGGGAAGAGGGAAATGAGGACACCGTTGAGGGGCGGACAAATGGGACTTGACCCCTTGATGTCCTTGAAAATTTCCGGACATGTTTGTAGACATATGGCAGGCCAAATTTGACCATCCTTGGATATGCTCTAAGGCGAAACTAAATTCAGTTAGTTGCACAGGCTCTTCGTAAGAAAGTTTCAACAACAAAAATTAACGAAATCGTTAGGCTTCTTGTAAAATATTTGCTCCCATATACTACTGAAAGTGCGTTATATCAACTAGAGGGGGGGTGAATAGGCGATTTTTACAAATTCGTCACTGAGGAATTACTACTTGAGGAATTAACTAAGTGACGAAATACAAGCAGCGGAAAAAGTACTCAGGTGCATGCATAACAAGACAGTAGCATAGTCATCATGATGAAATGAAACATACACACAGCACAAGTAGCGTGTAATCAGGATAAGCAGGCAGAAGACAAGATGACTGAAGAAATAGGATTGAGAAAATTAAGAAAGTCTTCAAACAGTAACGATCAATTTCATCGATACATAAACGAGGAAATGAAAGGGTTGAAGAAATAGAACCAGTAGCTCGGTGAAGACAGTGATTTGGTAGACCAGTTCCAACTGTTGTGACAGTTGTACTTCTGGTTGGAGCGGCTTGGTATTTAAACCAAAGGACACACGGTACCAGGACACATAGTCCTTACCGTGTTCTCCTTGAGCTAAGGTCACACAGACCTCGCCCAATCACTCGCGGTAAGTCTTCAAGGTGACTTCCAAACCTTCATAGACTCGGTCACTCGGCGATCCACAATTCCTCTTGGATGCTCTAGACCTTGACGCCTAACCGTCTGGAAGATGCACAGTCTTCAAAGATAACAAGTGTCGGTCCCACACAGGAACAATCTCTTCAGTGATGCTCAATCACTTTGGGTTGTAGGTGATGGGGTTTTGGGTTTTTCCTCACTGATGATTTTCTCTCAAAGTCCTCGGAGGATGGGATGCTCTAAATAACAAGTGTCAATCTATCTCTCGGAGCAGGCAACCAGCTAGTGGTTGAGGAGGGCGGCTATTTATAGCCGGGGAGCAGCCCGACATGATAAGGCATAAATGTCCCTAATGATATGACCGTTATGTGGATAAGATATTTGGGACAGCTGGCACGAAGCATAGCAACGGTCGAAAATTTGAGCTCTCAAATTCCTCAAGGCTATCATGTTCCTCACAGTAGGCAATTCGCACTGGCGAATTCCTAACTCCTAGGTCAGAACAAATTCCTCAGAGACCAGAAGAACTTCGTCTCTGTCACTGAAGAAATTGACTGAACTGCAAGAGATTTCCAAAGGCTTCACTCGAAGGATTGGGTATGTGTAGGCTTTGAGATGAGCATCACTTGGAAAAAATTTCCTTAGTATTACCTCGACCCCCTTTAACAGTATAGTGCTTCATATGACTCAAGAAAGGAAAATGAAACTACGAAAACAAAAGTCTTCACGCTTCATAGTCCTCGCATCAATATCAATATCTTCAAGGTCACACCAATTTCCTCATTTTCAAAGTCTTCAAGAAAACCAAAGTCTTCAGATGAAGACATTCATTTTTAGGGGTCGACTTTCATCGGATATATCAAACTCCTCAGAGACTTATAAGGCATGTGTACAATCATAAACACATTAGTCCCTTAACCTATAAGTCTTTAATACACCAAAATCACTAAGGGGCACTAAATGCAATTACAATCTCCCCCTTTTTGGTGATTGATGACAAATAGGTTAAGTTTTCAACGGGGATAAACATATGAAGTGTAAATACTGATATTGAGAAATTTGATTGCAAGATATAGAAGAACCCCCCCCTAAAGATGTGCATATTTGAGGAATTTGCTCTGGACTGCAAATGCACATGGTAGAATAAAATTATGGAGATCTCCCCCTATATCTTGTAATCCATTCACGCATTTAACATATAATATGAGGAATTTGAAATGCATGATGGAAAATGGTGTCTGACGAAATTTAGCATGCGCGCATTAAGTAACTTGAGGAAATAAGCATGCAGAAAGCAGTTCAAAAGTATCAGACTACCATCGGACTTAAGTTTACAACTCATCAAACAAACACTTCAAAAGAACGAGAGTTGTAACTTAAAGTAAAACAGCCCATATATAGAGACCCGCTTGAAGACTAACTCAAATTTCTCCCCCTTTGTCATCGAATGACCAAAAGGGACGAAAAATGAGGACTAACGCCCCTGAAGAATATCAGCTTGAGGTCGGTGGAGGAGCGTCAATGTTATCTGGGTCGTTGGTCAGTGTAGGGCCTGCCGCAGTGTTGTCGAGATCCTCAGCTTCATCCGTCTAACGCGATGAAGAAAATGAACTTGTAACCAACTGAGGAACTTTGACCTTCTTGAATTTCTTTGATGGACGATGTGACCAGTCAAAGTTCTGCTGAAAGTCCATCTGCTTGAGGTCTTCATCACTGTAAAGATGAGAAAGTATAGCCCAAGTGCGATCAAAGATTTCATGCACATAATAGTGATTCTTCTTCATAGTATTCTGAGTGACAGTCATTGTAACACCCCATGTACTTAACAACAGTGATCACCTTAGTTAATGCCATGTCAGCAGGGTTAACCGTGCCTAATCATCATTTGCATCATATTGCATTTCAACTCCTAATTCAAAACTTCAAGTTAATTTAAATTGGAAATAAAAGTTGTTCGAAATTGGGAACTAAATTGTTCATCATGTTGCAAATAATTTAGAGGCATTTATAAAATTAACAGCAACAATGTTTAGAATGTTTATATGACCCTAACATCCTAAAACAGTAGCAAAACAAAATTATTTAATCCATTTATAATTAAATAAAACCCAAATGAAATGATATGGACTCAAAACCATTTTATGGCCGTGCTAAATGTTGCACTGGAGTATTGTGGCTAGTTCACATATTTTGCAAAACTTTAGTTGGACTCACACATTTTGCAAAGCAGTAAAACAAAACAAAAACAGAAAAAAAAAGAAAAAGAGAAAAGGGCCTACAGCTCTACTGTGCACTTAGGCCTGCTTGCTACAGCGCCGGGCTAGCCCACCCCGCACCTCCTTCAACCTCCCGTGCCCGTTGTCGCCTCCCCAGCGCTCCCACACACACCCGCAACCGGCACCCCTTCCCCCTGCTCGACAGCGGCATCGCGCCTGCTGCTGGGAGGATAAGAACCTTGCCCGCGCCCCCTCTGGCCTCACCTCTCCTCTCTTCTTCTCCCCTCGCCCGAGCTCGCATCTATTGCCGCCACCCGAGCTCGCATCCGTCGCCGCCGCTCGCCATTGCCACGGTCCTGGCCACCCCCGCACCACCAGGACAGGTCCGGCAGCCTCCCCGTGCTCGGCCTCATCGTCTTCGCCCTCTGGATCGAGCCGGAGAGCCTCACCTCGTCTGGATCGACCTCGTCAAGGCCACCGATCACTGAAGCTTCTCACCGTCAATCCGCTCGCCTCCGTCCTCCTCTGGCTTCCTCGGGCCTTCCCTGCCACTGATGTGAGCCGCCGCACTTCTTCCCTACTTTCCCCCCCTCGCTACCGCGCCTGCTGCTGCTAGTTCTGCCGTGGCCGAACTCCGGCGCCGCCACGGTCGCCTTTGCCGTCGTGTGAGGCCTCCCTTGCTCGAACCGACACCGCGGTTGGACGCGCCGTGCAGTCCCCGATTGAAAGCAGCCAACCGCACCCGAAACCGTCGCCCTATGCAAATCCTGAGCGCCACCGCCCTCTCTGGTGCTCGCCGGAGCATCGCCGGCGTGCACGCGGGGTTTAAACCCTGGTGGGTCCCACCCGTCAGGGTCATTAACCACTAACCCAAACCCCTAACCCTCACTGACATCGGGCCCCACATGGTTTAATTAACCGGCTAACTAAACTAATTAAACTAACTAATATACCCCCTCGCCCACACGTCAGCTTTGACTGTGCTGACGTGGGCGTTGACCCGGCCCCACTCGTCAGTGTCTGAGGCTAGGCAGAGCTGAGTATAAAAAGTATAAGCTTTGTTTTGGATAATTTGAATTTAATAATTAAGTTAATCCCAGAAATTCAGTAAAACTTTGAAAAATTAATATAAAATAATTCGTAACTCGGATGAAAATACTTTGTACATGAAAGTTGCTCAGAACGACGAGACGAATCCAAATACGCTGTCCGTTCGTCCACCACACGTCCCTAGCATAGCGAACATGCAACCGTCCCCCTCTGTTTCATCTATTCGAAAATGCCAAGCTTCGGGAAAACATTCCCGGATGTTTTCCCTCTTCACCTATATCGTGTAGCACCGCATCAGAACACCCCTAGCTCTACGTATTGTCATGTCATGCTCTTGTTTGCTTTATATTTATTGTTTCTTCCCCCTCTTCTCTCTCGGTAGACCCCAAGACCGACGTCGTCCCCGAGGCCGACGCAGCTCAGGAGCCCGACGACACCACTGACGACCTTGCCCTTGCCGCCGAGCAACCAGGCAAGCACCCCCCCCTGAGCATACTGATATCACCTATTCTTTCTCTCTCATGCTTGCATTAGAATTGCTGCTGCTACTGCTTTACCTATTCTGATGCATAGCCTGTTCATTGTAACCTGCTATTGATACCTTACCTGCTTATCCTAAACTGCTTAGTATAGGCTGGGTAGAGACCCACTAGAGAACCCCACTTTGTCCCTTGTTGCCCCGCTGGATTAACAGAAGACCCGATCAACGGGATTGAAGACCAGGCCCCGGCACCGCACATCACCCCCCCCCCCCCCTTAGTTGTACGACACTACTGGGTTACTATCGAGTGCCGAGGGTGATACCTCGTCAGCACTTCTGATGTTAACCTTGTAGGGTAGATAATTGGTCGTGGTCATCGAGGGTGATTCCTCTTTCCCCACTTCCGATAACGACGCTGTCGTGCAACACCTCAAGTGTGAACCCATCGAGGGTGATTCCTCCGAGTTCACCTGGACGGATACATCGAGTAGGAATCCATCGAGGGTGATACCTCGGATTCCCTTGATGTTATGGACACACGGATAATTGGACTTTACATTGTTACTTGGAAGGTGGGTCGACCCTGAGGGGTACCCGCGTGTGATGTGAAGACAGGTTGCCTGGATGGTGCCCGAGTGATGAATACGAGGCGTGGCCGGGCATTCTTGGCCCTTGCCGTAAGTCCTCGAGACGGGGAGACGGGGTCACATCGATCGTGAGTCTCTTCTCGTTACCGCACTACCAACACACTACGATTTGGATATTTGATTCGAGTGGGCCTCTGGCCCGATAGCACTAACCATCACGCGGGAATAAATATGGGTACTCTGCATCATATGCATCAGCCGAAAGCTTTGTCAGACGTCCAGTTCAGCATTGCGGCCGGGACAGACCGGCGCCCCCCTGGTGCCTGGCTTCCCCCTGCACGCAACGACTCGGAGTGCACAGGGCGATGGCCCAAGACCTCTGAGCGCTTAGGATGTAGACCGACGGGGACCTCTCTGCTGAGCTCTAGGTAGGGTTGCGGTGTGTCATTTGGCCGAGGCCAGGCATGACCCAGAAAAGTGTGTACCGGCCGGAGTTAAGCGAGCGTGGTGGGTAAGTTGGTGCACCCCTGCAGGGAAGAACTAATCTATGCATAGCCGGATCCTCGGTAACTGACACTCAGAGTTGTATCCCGATCAATACAACTAGAATTGGATACTATGGCTTTGGGATTGCTTCTCGCAGGGAGTCGAGAAGGGATCTCTGGACGAGGTTGATGACAGTATGGCTCTGGGATTGCTTTCTCGCAGGGAGTCCAGAAAGGATCTCTGGGTGAGGTTGAGACTTAATGATACTACTACTTTATGCGGTACTAACCTACACTCTTCTAATGCTGCAAGACCTCTGAAGATGCTAGTCTTCGATAGGACTAGGCCTTCTCTCTATTCTGGCATTTCTGCAGCCTAGTCCACATATACAGCCTCCCTTTGATAATGTTGCATATGTAGTGTAGATCCTTGCTTGCTGAGTACTTCGGATGAGTACTTACGGTTGCTTTGCTTTCTTTTTCTCCCCATATCCTTTTGATGCAATTAGATGACGGAGCCCCAGATACCGCAGCCCCCGCTGACGATCACTGCTACTACCCCGAGGGTGGATACTGCTACGAGTTGGCCGACGACCAGGAGTAGGTTCGGAGGGTCCCAGGCAGGAGGCCTGCGCCTTTCGATCGTAGTGTTTTATTTTGCCCCACCTTTTTAAGGGCCTATCTATGTTTTTTTTTATCTGTACTCAGATATCTGATGCTTCCGCTGACGCTTGTATGTGAGCTTATGTATTCGAGCCCTCGAGGCCCCTGGCTTGTAATATAAAGCTTGTATGACTTTATTTATGTTTTAGAGTTGTGTTGTGATATCTTCCCGTGAGTCCTTAGGCTTGATCATGTGCATTTGCATGTATGATTAGTGCATGATTGAGCCGGGGGCGTCACAGTCATGTTCTGAAGAATTGAGCCAAATTGATGCTTGACCCACTTGTGATTGCGATCGCCTTTCTGGTGAAGACTTAGAAGAAGCTCACGATCAGTCATCACACGCGGGGCAGTGGCTTGAGGATTTTGCTCGGTGGCTTTAGCATCAGAGTCCTGGGTTGCAGAGTCATCATTGGTGGAGTAAGATGCAGCCTTACGGAATTGACCATCCATTGAACGAGTACCTTCATCAATAACAGCAGCTTTGCCTTTTTCATCAACTGAGGAAATAGTCCTTTTGAGGACTTCAATAGGAGGCAAAAAGCTGAGGTGATTCTGAAAGTCAGCCTTGTATGGAAATGAAGACCTGGTTCTGATGAATTTCATAATCCAAGGAGCATAGGGCTTCAATTCAAACGGCGACAGCGCAACATTGGCCAAAGTCCTCATGAAGAAATCGTGATTGTTAATGGGAATACCATGAATGATGTTGAACAGCAGATTCTTCATGATGCCAACAACTTCTTCTTCTTCAGAGTTGTGACCTTTGATCGGGCTGAGGGTTTTGGTCAATATGCGGTAGACAGTCTTGGGCACATACAGCAAATCTTTCACGAGGAAAGTGGTTCTTGGAGCTTGGCCTGGACGTAAAGGCTTCATCAACACTTGCATGAGATGATTTTGAAGTTCCGGTTCCTCATACATGAGCCTTGCACCTTCTACAGGAGGACTAACTAGGATGGCATGAAGCAATTTAGAGGCCGAAGCTTTGTAGTGAGTGTTTTCAGTCATCCAGTCTAGCACCCATGAATTGACATTTGAGATATTTCCAGTGAGATGCAGGGTTGCATAGAACTGAAGAATAAGCTCTTCATTCCAATCACAAAGGTCAATGAAGAAATTGAGGAGTCCAGCTTCATGAAGAACATTCAGAACTGGTTGAAAGCATGGAATGGACTCCATATCCACATGAGGAATTTGACAGTGTTGGAAGACTTTGTCCTTGTCAAACAGAACAGAGGCATAGAAATTCATCCGACTTGCAGTCCAAAACCTCTTGCACCTTAGTCTTGCTGAGTCATAAGGATTTTTATCAGTGAAGAAATGATGCTCAGCGAAGAAATCGGCATTGTTGAATTTCGTCCTCCTTGTGCCAGACTGAGGATTTTGAGGCTTGCACTGAAGATTTGTAGTAGTAGGCCTCATAACCTCTTGAGTCACAACTTTTGGTGCAGTAGACTGAGGAATTGAAGTGGCAGTTTCATCAGCAGCAGTCTGGTTCTCCATTTCTTCAGCTGATGCAGCTGGAATTTCTTCAGGAATAGACTGGAGAGAAGTTGGACGACCTTCAGACCCTGTCAATATTTCTTCAGTCTGCACAGGGGACTGAGGAATTTGATGGAGAGGTGTGGCAATTGGTGAATTTGGGTGAAGATTTTCCCAATAATCATCATTTAGGAGAGGAGTGGTTGAGCCAATGTCCACATCTTCATCAATTTCTTCTACACCCGCCTCTTTAGCAGTGAACTCAGGCATAGGCGATGATACCAGTGGGGTTGAAGCAACAACTTTCACCTCAATTTCTTCGTCCATCTGCTCTGAGGAAGTAGCAAAATGATTTTCTTCATCATTGTCATCATCAGGAATGACATATTCTTCACCAAACGGAACTAATTCCTTTGATGGCACAATAGAAATTGGAACGGCATCAATTGGTTCATTGAAAGAGCTTGTCAAAGTCCTCACTTTCTTGGGAGCTGAGGATTCTGCAGAGGTTGATGCTTTCCTTTTCCTTGCGGCTTTCTTCTCCGCAGCTTTAGTTTTCTTCACTTCTGATGCAGAAGCAAGTGTTGTTTTCTTCACCTTTGAAGACTTGCAGGAGGAGCAGAGGATGAAGTTGGTGCATTTTATTTAGGCACGACTGATGCAGTCGCCCTGGCATTCACAGTTTCTTCAGGATCGGCAGTTTCTTCAGCTGGCCTTGGTTGTTCTTCAGGCACAACATTGGTGGTTGCCTTGTCAGCTTCTTCAGGAGCTGGAATTTCTTCAGCAGCCCTGGTACTTTCTTCAGCAGCGTGAATTTCTTCAGCTGCACTGGATAGAATCTTCAGCAGGCTGGACAAAATCTTCAGCCTGAGGAATTTGTTATTGCGATGGAGCTGCAACATTTGCTTTGAGGTTCTTGGCGATCTTGACAAATCTGCATGGTATCGGTCAAATTCATCACCGAGGACTTTGATTTCCTTCTGAATAGTGACAAGATCGTCAGGAGACAAAGTCAGAACATTGTTCCTCAGAAAACACTCTTTCTTGTATTGGTCCTTCTTGACTCACCTAACCTTCTCAAACTTCCATTTTTCTTCACCTATGAAGGCAGTCAGCATGTGACTCTGGCCAGGAGTCAGATTCAGGTCAGGGAGTGGAGTGTTTGGATCCTTGTGTCATATGTCAATGAAGTCAGGGATCTTCTCTGGATCCAGCATAAGAGCCACAGAGCTGCCTTTGGCTCTAGCAGCCCTTTGCTGTCTATCTCTGAGGATTTTAGCAAGTTCTTCATCATCATCATATGGAACATGGAAAGCCACTTGCTTCTTATGAGGAGTTGGCCTCTTACCACGTCCAGCAGTGGACTTGACCTTCAGCAGAGATGGACCACTTGAGGATTGTGGTTGAGCTGAGGAAGTTGCAGATGCCCCTGAGGCAATTGAAAATCCAGCAGTCTGCTGACACGTTGCAAGATGCACCGGTGTTGAGGACTTTGTGGCAGCAACTGAGGATTTTGCAGTAACTGAGGGAATTGGTGCGGCCCTTGAGGAAGTTGCCCGAGGTATTTTAACTGAGGGCTTTGCTGTTGAGGAACTTGGCCGTGAGGGCATTGAGCTTGAAGACTTTGGCTTCAAAGCTGGTTTCTTCTGCATTGCCTTCTTGGGTGCGGCTTTGCTTGCAGAGGCCTCAGCACCAGCAGCTTGAGAGTCCTCATTGAATTTCCTCACAGCCTCAGCAGCCATCTTTTGAAGCTTTGCTTGGCGCTTGGCCCATTCCTTCGGAAATTCCTCACCATGCTTGATGCTCGTGGGATCAGCTATTTAGCCAGCTGCCAAAGGTGGTCTTGGACATGGAGGAATAACAACAAATTTCTACATGTATTTGGGAGTAACATAATGTTATTCCTTCCATTCCTTAGCCCATCTCCTCTCAATCCTCTAAATGCGTATTTTTCGCTGATTCTTGGTCTTCTTTCAATGAGTATCTTCATCAGGTGTGCAGTACCATCATAGATATCCTCAGGAATTTCAAATGCAGTGTTTGTCTCAGGCCTTTTTCCTCCTTTCTGAGGTCTTTTCCCATCTGCCAATTTCCTTACTTGAGGATTTTGAACTTTTCAAGATTTTGAGGAAGTATGCAATTTTTCTTCAAGGAACGCTGCAAATGAGTTAAGTTGATGAGAACCTAGTGATTCATCAGTAGACATTTTGTACCTGTGAACAAAGTATAGGTGCGAAGAATTTGAAGAGGTCATATGCGTTCTCAGAAAATTTTCAAAAAGTATCAAGTCGAGGAATTTGACCATATATGTCTTGAGAAATTTCACTAAGCATTCTTGACTCAGGTTCCAGAGTTGTACAGATTTGAAATTCCAGATAATTGAGGAATCTTGAGGAAAATCATAGCTTAGAAAAATCGATCAAGGAAAGGAAGCATAGCGGTGTTTAAGAGTGGAATCTTGAAGAATAAACACCTTTTGAGGATTTTGTGATAATCATAAGAATCAAAGTAGGGCAGTAAAATCAGATTTTAATTACCCTTGACGAAGAACACGACGAACTGGGAGTGGAGATGGAGAAGTTTGTAAGTTCAGATCTCCCACACCCTAAGTCGGCGACGGGAGACAGCTATGGCGGCGACGGAGTGAAGATTTCCGCGGCCGACGCGAGTACGACCGCAACGAGGTCGAGGCAGTGAAGCTCTTCCTCACCTGCGACGATGGAGTTCAGCGGCGGCACTAGGTCAGAGCTCGAGCGAGGAGAGTTGCAGTCGAGTGGAGTAAATGAGGTCTGAGGAGGGTAAGGAGTATTTATAGTCGAAGTGAAAAACTGTTTGCCCAAAGAATTTGGACGAACATGCCCCTGACCCTTGCTATCCTAGCGACATGTGTCACCCACGTACAGAGAGGTGGAGATTGTGGGGGATCGTGGGTGAGCATTATATTCCATCATGGGAAGTGGAACGGTTTGGGCGGCAACAGCCCAAAAATTAGATATGAAAGTTTTAAAGTTTCGTTCGCAAATTCTTCAGCTGTCAAGGACACAGTGAAGACTTTGAACAGGTTTCAAATAGAACACACATGAAGAATTTGTGAACAAACTGGGTTGAGTTTAGCATAGAGGGGGAACGGGTCCGATCACATTCACTTAGAGGAAAAACAACATAAAGAATTAGCAATGAGTGAATGTTGTTGAGGACATTGAAAACTCAAATATATATATATAGTCAATGAAGAACACCAGTCAAAAAGTTTGAAGAAATTGCAAATTTGAGGAATTTGAAAATTTGAAGAATTTGCAAAATGACGAAATACTCAAATTTGAAGATTTTCAACTTTGGTTGGTGGCGTGGCCCACCGTATAAGAATGATGATTTCAGACACCGCGTACAATTGTCGTAGGGCTCTAAGAATCAAATTCTTCATTAATTTCTTCACACTTAGAGGGTTAGTCTTCATTGATTGAATAAAAACGTTATTTCGTGTGTTGCCCATCTAAGTCATCAATTTTGCATAAGTGTTAGTGAAAGAACATGCGGTGCCCCCATGTTTGGTTTTGGTAATTGATGACAATCTCTATGGACTAATGGTTGTCTTGAGTTATATTTGAAGGATTTGTCCATAGGAGTTTTTGAAGTCCATTTGTTGGTTTCAAGGAGTTTATATGTTGACCAATGTGCTATTCAAGGAATTATCCAAAGAGTGGTCATGTAGAAGACATGATACAAGGTTGATCAAGACTAAGTCAAGAGTGAATCAAGTTGATCAACACACAAAGCGTACAAGATGTACCGAGAAGGATCAAGTGATCCCATGGTATGGTAAGCATTGTCCATTATGCTTTGTGTACTAACCCATGATCTACGTGTGAGTTCTATGTGGGTTTAGGTTTGTTTCCATGGTTTGCATCAAGAGGAAGATCTCATACAACCCATGGAGGATGGCATCAAGTGGTGATCGTCATCAAGATTGCGGTGTACAAGTTCAAGTGGAGCATCACAAAGAGATCATCCTTGAAGCTTGCCGTCCATTGTGGTGTCAATGGACTTGTGAAGATGTGTCGAAGAGTGGCTCTCCCATAGTGGAGTATGGGGGAGCAATCAACTAGTCTTCATCGAGCCAATACAATCAAGAAAGGTGGTCCAACTTGAGGGAGTCAAGATCGTCATCATCTAGCTCAAGTGGACTATGTGCAAGCCAAAGGTTTGCCCTTGATAGGTTTATGTTTTACCGGTCTCATGGTGGTTGTTGAGAGACCGGGTTATAGGATCAGTTGCCGTACTATCAAGGGGGGCTCTCGATGAGTAGCTTGATCGTATCGTTCATAGAGAGCTCAAACCATTGCATCCTTGCATCATCTTTCTTGGTTCTTGTTTGGTATTTCTCTTGGTGACTTTTAGAGCTTATGGTCATCTTCATGACAAGCTCGAGTTCATCGAAAATGGAGTTCACATGCATCTTCTATGATGTTTTCGATGTTGGTTTTTTTTGCCGGTTCTCTTTGTGAGTCTTAGAGCTTATGGTCATCTTGATGACAAGCTCGAGTTCATCGAAAGCGGAGTTCACATGCATCTTCTATGATGTTTTCGATGTTGGAGGTTATGCCGGTTCTTCTCTTTTGGAGGTTTCACTCCTCTATATCTTAGGCATACCTCCCCTGCCTCTTCTTACTATAACCAGTCGTTGTTGGATGCTACTTGTTGTCATCTATCCAACAAGCTTGAGTTTGCTCAATTCAGAGCTCATATGCAGAAGTTGTGGCAGTTTAGGCTTTATTGCATCCTCTGTTTTCTCTGTTGTGTTCCTGAAAGCCTCAAGCGGTAGTACTGCTCTCTAGAGTGGTAGTACCGCTTGTAAGCGGCAGTACCGCGGCCCTGTGCCGCGCGTAGTACCGCTGCTTCTGGGGATGCATTTTTTCGTTTCGGGTTTCGCGGTAGTACCTCTTATAAGTGGTAAGCGGTACTACCTCTCCCCATGAGCGGTACTACCTCTCCACCTGAGCAGTACTACCTCTCTGGGCGGTACTACCTCTCCCCAGAGCGGTACTACCTCTCTGACAGAACTACAGCTCATGTTTTTCTCTCTCGTTGGGCTGTTTTGACCGTGCTAAAGGTAGTACCGCTCCTCTGAGCGGTAGTACCGCTTGTGCATGACCTGAGTGCATAACGGTTGGATTCGGGGGTGCCTATAAAAGGGGGTTTTCTTCCCCAATGAACCTTATCCCATTAGCTCGTGTTCTTCCCCCATTGTTGACCTTCTTCGAGCTTGCTATCTCTCAATCCCTCGATGGATTCTTGCTAGTTTTTTGGGGGAAAGAGAGAGGAGATCTAGATCTATGTTTCCACCAATCACTTTCTCTTCTATGTGAGGGGAACCCTTTGGATCTAGATCTTGGAGTTCTTCATGTTCTCTTCTTCGTTCTTCCTCTTAGTTTCCTCCCTAGCATTAGTTGCTTTGGTGGGATTTGGGAGAGAAGGATTTGGGCACTCTATATGCCCTTGCCATTGCATTTGGTGCATCGGTTTGAGTTCTCCACGGTGATACGTGGAAGTTACAAGTTGAGAAGCTTATTACTCTTGGGTGCTTGGTACTCTTGAGCTTGTTCCTCTTGGGTGCTTGGCGCCCTAGACGGTTGGTGGTGTTCGGAGCTCAATCATTGTGGTGCAAAGCTCTGGGCAAGCGTCGGGGTCTCCAATTAGGTTGTGGAGATCGCCCCGAGAAATTTGACGGGTACCGGTGACCGCCCCCAAGGGTTGCCAAAGTGTACGGGTTCGGTGACCGCCCCCAAGGGTTGCAAAAGTGTACGGGTTCGGTGACCGCCCTCAAGGGTCCCTTAGTGGAATCACGGCATCTTGCATTGTGCGAGGGCATGAGGAGATTACGGTGGCCCTAGTGGCTTCTTGGGGAGCATTGTGCCTCCACACCGCTCCAAACGGAGATTAGCATCCGCAAGGGTGTGAACTTTGGGATACATCGTTGTCTCTGCGTGCCTCGGTTATCTCTTACCCGAGCCCTTTACTTATGCACTTTACTTTGTGATAGCCATATTGTTTCATGTCATATATCTTGCTATCACCTAGTTGTTTATCTTGCTTAGCATAAGTTGTTGGTGCACATAGGTGAGCCTAGTTGTTGTAAGTTTTGTGCTTGACAAATTAACCGCTAGGTTTATTCCGCATTTGTTCAAGCCTAAATCGTAATTATTTTAAAGCGCCTATTCACCCCCCCCCCCCTCTAGGCGACATCCTCGATCTTTCAGTTAGGATGTGTGTCCTTTCAAAGAACATTCGAAGATTCTAAGATATTTAGCTCACACCGCAACTTGCAAAATCTCTTTTCATCCGAGGGCTTTGTGAAGATATCCGCTAGTTGTTCTTCAGTCTTCACGTGGTCGATGGAGATGTCGCCCTTCAACACATGATCTCGAAGAAAATGATGACGGATCTAGATGTGCTTAGTCTTCGAGTGCTGAACTGGGTTGAGGGCAATCTTGATGGCACTCTCGTTGTCGCAGTAGAGAGGCACGTTCTTCAAATTGATGCCATAGTCCTTGAGGGTTTGCTTCATCCACAGCAATTGAGCACAGCAAGAACCAGCAGCAATATACTCAGCTTCAGAAGTAGACAGTGATACGCAGTTCTGCTTCTTCGAGGACCAACAAACTAACGATCGTCCGAGGAAATGGCATGTGCTTGATGTTGACTTGCGATCCACCCGATCACCAGCATAGTCAGAGTCAGAATGTCCAATGAGATCAAAAGCCGAGCCCTTGGGATAGCATAATCCTAGTGTTGGAGTGTGAGCTAGATATCGAAGAATATGTTTCACAGCCTTATGGTGTGATTCCTTCGGTGTAGCTTGAAATCGGGCACACGTACAAACACTAAGCATAATATCTGGCCTAGATGCACATAGATACAATAAGAACCAATCATGGAGCGGTATACCTTTTGATCGAAGTCTTTACCATTTTCATCGGTGCATAGATGGCCATTTGTGTGCATAGGGATTTTGACGCCTTTGCAATCTTGCATGCCAAATTTCCTCAGTACATCCTTGAGGTATTTCTCTTGAGATATGAAGATGCCATTGCGTTGTTGACGAATTTGGAGACCTAAGAAGAATATCAATTCTCCCATCATAGACATTTGATATTCCTCACACATCATGTAACCAAATTCATCACTGTAACGTTCGTCAGTACAGCCAAAAATAATATCGTCCACATATATTTGGCACACGAATAATTCATCATTATAAGTTTTTGTGAAAAGAGTTGGGTCAAGTAAACCGGGTTTGAAGCCTTTCTTCATGAGGAATTCCTTCAGTGTATCATACCACGCCCGAGGGGCCTGCTTGAGGCCACAGAGGGCCTTTTTGAGTCTGAAGACGTTGTCAGGATGCTTAGGATCTTCAAAAGCAGGGGGTTGAGCAACATATACTTCTTCCTCAAGCTTACCATTGAGAAATGCACTTTTCACATCCATTTGATATAGGATGATATTATGATGGTTAGCATAAGCAAGCAATATGCGAATAGCTTCAAGTCTAGCAACAGGTGCAAAAGTTTCATCGAAGTCAATTCCTTCAACCTGTGTGTAGTCCTGAGCTACAAGACGAGCCTTATTCCTCACCACTTGGCCATTTTCGTCTTGCTTGTTGCGGTAGATCCACTTGGTACCTATGATGTTGTGCTTGCGAGGATCTGGTCGCTTGACAAGCTCCCACACATTGTTGAGCTCAAATTGATGCAATTGCTCTTGCATTGCTTGAATCCACTTAGGCTCCAGAAATGCCTTATCAACTTTGGTGGGCTCTGTGATAGAGACAAAAGCGAAGTGCCCACAAAAGTTAGACAAATGTGAAGCTTTTGAGCGTGTGACAGGACCTGGTGCATTGATGTCGTCGAGGATTTTCTCAATCTGCACTTCATTTGCCACGCGAGGATGAGCAGGTTGACGACTTTGATTGGGCTGAGCATTTTCTTCAGCACCATTTTCTTCACGAGCACCAATATGATTGTCCTCATTATCTGGAATGAGTTCTTCAGCAGGTTCTTTAGTGGGTATGATATCCTCAGTAGCCTTGAGCTTAATGGATTCCTCAGGAGGTACTTCATCTAGCATAGGAGGTAGGTGCCCTCTTTGCGAGCCGTTAGTTTCATCGAACCGTACATCTACAATTTCAACAACCTTGTGGTGATAGGTGTTGAAGACTCTGTAGGTGTGCGAGTCCTTTCCGTAACCAAGCATAAAACTTTCATGTGCTTTCGGTGCAAATTTAGACTTGTGATGAGGATCTCTAATCCAACATTTAGCACTGAAGACTTTGAAATAACTCACATTGGGTTTCTTGTCAGTGAGGAGCTCATACGAGGTCTTCTTGAAGAATTTGTGAAGATATACCCTATTGATGATGTGGCACGCGTTATCAATAGCCTCAGGCCAGAAGCGATGAGGTGTCTTGTATTCATCAAGCATAGTGCGAGCCATCTCAACAAGAGTCATGTTCTTGCGCTCCACGACACCATTTTACTGAGGAGTGTATGGGGCAGATAACTCATGAGTAATACCAAGTTCGTCAAGATAGTCATCAAGGCCAGTGTTCTTGAACTCGGTCCCATTGTCACTCCGAATATGCTTGATCTTCACACCGAAATTTGTCGAGGCCCTTGAGGAAAATCGTTTGAAGACTTCCTGCACTTCAGTTTTGTAAGTGATGATATGCACCCAGGTGTAACGAGAATAATCATCAACAATAACAAAGCCATATAGAGATGTTGCATTTGTTAGTGTGGCATAATGAGTGGGGCCAAAGAGGTCCATGTGAAGCAATTCAAAAGGACGAGTGGTAGTCATGATTGTCTTCGAGGGATGCTTGGATCTGGTCATCTTTCCAGCCTCACAAGCCCCACAAAGATGGCCTTTGAGGAATTTGACACCCTCGATGCCGATGATGTGCTTCTTTGCAAGTGTGTGCAAGTTTCTCATGCCAGCAAGACCAAGTCGTCGATGCCATAGCCAGCCTTCTAAAGCTTTTGCAAGTAGACATGTGGCAGGCTGTGGTCCTGCAGAGAAATCAACAATATACAAGTCTCCTCTCCTAAAGCCTTCGAAGACTTTGGAATTGCCAGATTCCATGAGTACTATACAATGATATTTTCCAAAGATGACAACCATATCAAGATCACAAAGCGTTGAGACAGACATAAGGTTGAATCCAAGTGATTCGACAAGCATGACTTTGTCCATGTGTCGATCCTTTGAGATTGCAACCCTACCTAGACCCAATACCTTGCTTTTTCCTTTGTCAGCATGGGTAATATGCTTCAGATGAGATGGAGATAGAGCAGAGTCCATCAGTAAGTTCTTGTCACCAGTCATGTGATTTGTACATCCACTGTCGAGGACCCACTCAGTAGCTTTGAGAGATTCATCCTGCAGACGGATTAGTGCATCTTACGAACTCAATACTTCAGAGTGAAGAATATGACATCAAATTCATCAGATTGTATTTCATCAAGTAGTACAATAGATACGTCAATATAAGGACGTGAGAAATGAGTAATTCATTTCTTTATTTTTAGCTTGCGTCCTTTCAAGCATTCTCAGGTCTCCAGCAAATTCTTCAGACGTTCAAGTTCGTCTGCAGACCTGACCCTGCATAAGAGATTAGTTCTTTTCTTCACCACTCACATCTGGAGGGGTGGCCAAGAGTTCATCATTCTGCGAGCTCCATATGAGAAAGGTGGCATTGAAGCCAGTGCACTTCGTTTCACAGAGGAGGGGTTAGAGTATGCATATGAATAAGGAGAGAAATTCTTCGAGGACTTATGAATATAATGATTTGAAGAATAATGCACATATTCATAACTCTTAGATTTTCCCTGCGAAACAGATGCATTAGCACGATGATGTTCATATGAGGAATTTGATCCATATGAGGACTTGGATCCATATGAGGAATTTGATCCATATGAAGACTTGGATCCATATGAAGAGTTTGATCTGGGCTTCCTATTCTTCACAGGTGGTGTCATGAGAACATTCACCTGAAGACTTTCAAGGCACCTTTTGGGAACCCAGATTTTCTTCATAGGGGGACCGTTCCTGCAGTTAGTTCCAACATATCTGGCAAATACTTCACCATTCTAATTTTTGAATAGTTTATTGTTGGAGTCAAATGACTCATCAGATGAACATGAAGATTCACAGGTAAAGCCAGATAAAGTAGATGGATCTACGGGAGTTCCTTTTGCAGGAACCCATGTGGTTTTGGGATACTGCTCAGGTTTCTAGTAGGTTCCATCAGCATTGAGTTTCCTCTCAAATGCAATACCCTCTTTCCTAGGGTTCCTGTTGAGGATCTGCTTTTTAAGCACATCACAAAGAGCCTGGTGCCCTTTGAGGCTTTTGTACATGCCTGTCACATACAATTCCTTCAACCTTGCATTTTCGTTAGTGATACTTGTAGTATCCTCAGATGAGGAATTTATGACCACATAAATAGTTGAAGAATTTGCAGCAATAGAAGTATTTGAACTTTCAGGTGAAGAATTAGCAGATTCACGCTCGATGCATTTCAAACATGGTGGACTGAATTCTTCCTGAGCGGAACTGACCTGTTGAGCAAGCAAAGAATCATTTTCCCTTTGAAGATCATCATGACTCATCCTTGGTTTCTCAAGATCTTGCTTTCTTTGAAGAAATTCATAAGAAAGCTTATCTTGATCGGCTAAAAGTGTTTCATGACGACCTTGAAGGTTATCAAACTTAGACTGTAGTCGTTGAAGATTATCAGTCAGGGTTTGAGTTCGATTTAGTTCCTCACCCAACAGGTCATCGCTTTTGTCTAGCAAATTTTGAATCCTTTCCAAAGCTTTTTGTTGTTTAGTGGTAATATTAGAAAGCTTGGAATAGCTAGGTTTGAGATCATCATCAGATTCATCTTCACTAGATTCAGATGAGGGATAATCTGTTAAGGAACGTTGCATGGGAAACAAAAAAAATCTACGCACACGCAAGATCTATCAAGGAGATGCATAGCAACGAGAGGGGAGAGTGTGTCTACGTACCCTCGTAGACCATAAGAGCAAGTGTTTGTGAACGCGGTGGATGTAGTCGAACTTCTTCGCGCTCCAACCGATCGAGTACCGAACGTACGGCACCTCCGCGTTCAGCACATGTTCAGCTTGGTGACGTCCTCGCCTTCTTGATCCAGCAAGACGGCAAAGTAGTGGATGAGTTCCGGCAGCACGACGGCGTGGTGACGGTGATGGTGAAGCTATCTCCGCAGGGCTTCGCCTAAGCACTACGAAAATATGACTAAGGGACTAAACTATGGAGGGGGGCGCCGCACACGGCTAAGCAATTGTCGTGGTTATGTGTGGTGCCCCCCTCCCACATATATATAGGTGGGGGAGAGGGGAGAGGCCAAGGGGCGCCCAAGCAGGGCCGAATCCTACTTGGGCTCCTACCCTTGCCCCCCCTTCCATATTTGTCGGAGGGGGGAAGGAAAGGGGGGAGAGGAAAGGAAGGGGGAGGCCGACTCCCCCCCTTTCCTTCTCTCCCCAAGGGCTGCGGCCTAGGAGGGGCGCGCCAGCCCCTTGTGGGCTGGTGTGTTCCCCGCTTGGCCCATATGGCCCATTAACCTCCCGGGGGTGTCCGGAACCCCTTCCGGTGACCCGATTTCTATCCGGTACATCCCGAAACTCTTCCGGTCTCCAAATATCATCATCCTGTATATCAATCTTTACCTCCGGACCATTCCGGAGCTCCTCGTCATGTCTGTAATCTCATCCGGGACTCCGAACAACATTCGGTCACCAAATCATATAACTCATATAACACTATATCGTCAATGAACGTTAAGCGTGCGGACCCTATGGGTTCGAGAACTATGTAGACATGACCGAGACACCTCTCCGGTCAATAACCAATAGCGGAACCTGGATGCCCATATTGGCTCCTACATATTCTACGAAGATCTTTATCGGTCGAACCTTATGACATCATACGTAATTCCCTTTGTCCATCACTATGTTACTTGCCCGAGATTCGATCGTCGGTATCTTCATACCTAGTTCAATCTCGTTACCGGCAAGTCTCTATACTCGTTTCGTAATACATCATCTCATAACTAACTCCTTAGTCATTTGCTTGTAGGGCTTATTAGGATGTGTATTACCGAGAGGGCCCAGAGATACCTCTCCGATACTCGGAGTGACAAATTCTAATCTCGATCTATGCCAACTCAACAAACACCTTCCGAGATACCTGTAGAGCATCTTTATGATCACCCAGTTACGTTGTGATGTTTGATAGCACACAAGGTATTCCTCCGGTATCCGGAAGTTGCATAATCTCATAGTCGAAGGAATATGTATTTGACATTAAGAAAGCAATAGCAATAAACTGAACGATCAATATGCTAAGCTAACGGATGGGTCTTGTCCATCACATCATTCTCCTAATGATGTGATCCCGTTTTCAAGTGACAACACATGTCTATGGTTAGGAAACCTTAACCATCTTTGATCAACGAGCTAGTCTAGTAGAGGCTTACTAGGGACACGGTATTTGTTTATGTATTCACACATGTATCTAAGTTTCCGATCAATACAATTATAGCATGAATAATAAACCTTTATCATGAATAAGGAAATATAAAATAACAACTTTGTTATTGCCTCTAGGGCATATTTCCTTCAGTGTCCCACTTGCACTAGAGTCAATAATCTAGATTACAATGTAATGAATCTAACACCCATGGAGTCTTGGTGCTGATCATGTTTTGCTCGCGGAAGAGGCTTAGTCAACGGGTCTGCCACATTCAGATCTGTATGTATTTTGCAAATCTCTATGTCTCCATCCTTGACCTTTTCATGAATGGAGTTGAAGCGTCTCTTGATGTGTTTGGTTCTCTTGTGAAACCTGGATTCCTTTGCCAAGGCAATTGCTCCAGTGTTGTCACAAAAGATTTTCATTGGACCCGATGCACTGGGTATTACACCCAGATCAGATATGAACTCCTTCATCCAGACTCCTTCACGTGTTGCTTCCGATGCAGCTATGTACTCCGCTTCACACGTAGATCCTGCCACGACGCTCTGCTTGGAACTGCACCAACTGACAGCTCCACCATTCAATATAAATACGTATCCGGTTTGTGACTTAGAGTCATCCGGATCAGTGTCGAAGCTGGCATCGACGTAACCATTTACGACGAGCTCTTTGTCACCTCCATAAACGAGAAACATATCCTTTGTCCTTTTTAGGTATTTCAGGATGTTCTTGACCACTGTCCAATGATCCACTCCTGGATTACTTTGGTACCTCCCTGCCAGACTTATGGCAAGGCACACATCAGGTCTGGTACACAGCATAGCATACATGATAGAACCTATGGCTGAGGCATAGGGATTGACTTTCATTTTCTCTCTATCTTCTGAAGTGGTCGGGCTTTGAGTCTGACTCAACTTCACACCTTGTAACACAGGCAAGAACCCTTTCTTTGACTGGTCCATTTTGAACTTCTTCAAAACTTTGTCAAGGTATGTGCTTTGTGAAAGTCCTATTAAGCGTCTCCATCTATCCCTATAGATCTTGATACCCAATATATAAGCAGCTTCACCGAGGTCTTTCATTGAAAAATTCTTATTAAAGTATCCTTTTATGCTATCCAGAAATTCTATATCATTTCCAATCAATAATATGTCATCCACATATAATATCAGAAATGCTACAGAGCTCCCACTCACTTTCTTGTAAATACAGGCTTCACCGTAAGTCTGTATAAAACCATATGCTTTGATCACCTCATCAAAGCATATATTCCAACTCCGAGATGCTTGCACCACTCCATAGATGGATCGCTGGAGCTTGCACACTTTGTTAGCACCTTTAGGATCGACAAAACCTTCTGGTTGCATCATATACAACTCTTCTTTAAGAAATCCACTAAGGAATGCAATTTTGACGTCCATTTACCAAATTTCATAATCATAAAATGCGGCAATTGCTAACATGATTCGGACAGAATTAAGCATCGCTACGGGGAGACAGTCTCATCATAGTCAACCCCTTGAACTTGTTGAAAACCTTTCGCAACAAGTCGAGCTTTGTAGACAGTAACATTACCATCAGCGTCAATGTTCTTCTTGAAGATCCATTTATTTTCTATGGCTTGCCGATCATCGGGCAAGTCCACCAAAGTCCACACTTTGTTCTCATACATGGATCCTACCTCAGATTTCATGGCCTCAAGCCATCTGTCGGAATCTGGGCTCATCATAGCTTCTTCATAGTTCGTTTAAAAATAGGTTTGCCTTGGTCTAATAACATGACTTCTAGGACAGGATTACCGTACCACTCTGGCGCGGATCGTGCTCTGGTTGACCTACGAGGTTCAGTAGCAACTTGATCTGAAGTTTCATGATCATTATCATTTGCTTCCTCTCTAGTTGGTGTAGGCATCACGGGAATGGTTTTCTCTGATGTGCTACTTTCCAATTCGAGAGAAGGTACAATTACCTCATCAAGTTCTACTTTCCTCCCACTCACTTCTTTCGAGAGAAACTCCTTCTCTAGAAAGGATCCATTCTTGGCAACAAACATCTTGACTTCGAATCTGTGGTAGAAGGTGTACCAAATTGTTTCCTTAGGGTATCCTATGAAGACGCACTTCTCCGATTTGGGTTTGAGCTTATCAGGCTGAAGCCTTTTGACATAAGTGTCGCAACCCCAAACTTTAAGAAACAACAGCTTAGGTTTCTTGCCAAACCATAGTTAATACGGTGTCATCTCAATGGATTTATACGGTGCCCTATTTAAAGTGAATGCCGTTGTCTCTAATGCATAACCCCAAAACGATAGTGGTAAATCGGTAAGAGACATCATAGAACGCAACATATCCAATAAAGTACGGTTACGACGTTCGGACACACCATTACGCTGTGGTGTTCCAGGTGGCGTGAGTTGTGAAACAATTCCACATTGTTTTAAATGAAGGACAAACTTGTAACTCAAATATTCGCCTCCGCGATCAGATCGTAGAAACTTTATTTTCTTGTTACGATGATTCTCCACTTCACTCTGAAATTCTTTGAACTTTTCAAATGTCTCAGACTTGTGTTTCATCAAGTAGATATACCCATACCTACTCAAATCATCTATGAAGGTCAGAAAATAACAATACTCGACGCGTGCTTCAATACTCATCGGACCGCATACATCAGTATGTATTATTTCCAATAAGTCATTAGCTCGCTCCATTGTTCCAGAGAACGGAGTTTTAGTCATCTTGCCCATGAGGCATGGTTCGCAAGTATCAAATGATTCATAATCAAGTGACTCCAAAAGTCAATCTGCATGGAGTTTCTTCATGCGCTTTACACCAATATGACCTAAACAGCAGTGCCACAAGTATGTTGCACTATCGTTATCAACTTTGCATCTTTTGGCATCAATATTATGAATATGTGTATCACTACGATCGAGATTCAACAAGAATAGACCATTCATCAAGGGTGCATGACCATAAAAGATATTACTCATATAAATAGAACAACCATTATTATCTGATTTAAATGAATAACCGTCTCGCAATAAACAAGATCCAGATATAATGTTCATGCTCAACGCGGGCACAAAATAACAATTATTGAGGTCTAAAACTAATCCCGAAGGTAGATGTAGAGGTAGCATGCCGGCGGCGATCACATCGACCTTGGAACCATTTCTGACTCGCATCGTCACCTCGTCCTTAGCCAATCTTCGTTTATTCCGCAGCTCCTGTTTTGAGTTACAAATATGACCAACCGAACTAGTATTAAATACCCAGGCGCTGCTATGAGCATTAGTAAGGTACACATAAATAACATGTATATCAAATATACCTTTGTTCACTTTGCCATCCTTCTTATCCGCCAAGTATTTGGGGCAGTTCCGCTTCCAGTGACCATTCCCTTTGCAGTAGAAGCACTCAGTTTCAGGCTTGGGTCCAGCTTTGGGCTTCTTCCTGGGAGTGGCAACTTGCTTGCCATTCTTCTTGAAGTTCCCTTTCTTACCCATGCCCTTTTTGTTGAAACTAGTGGTCTTGTTAACTATCAACACTTGATGCTCCTTCTTGATATTTACCTCCGCGGCCTTAAGCATCGCGAAGAGCTCAAGAATCGTTTTATTCATCCCTTGCATATTATAGTTCATCACGAAGCCTTTGTAGCTTGGTGGCAGTGACTGAAGAACTCTGTCAATAACACTATCAACTGGAAGATCAACTCCCAGCTGAGTCAAGTGGTTATGATACCCAGACATTTTGAGTATGTGTTCACTGACAGAACTGTTCTCCTCCATCTTGCAGCTATAGAACTTGTTGGAGACTTCATATCTCTCAACCCGGGCATTTGCTTGAAATATTAACTTCATCTCTTGGAACATCTCATATGCTCCATGACGTTCATAACGTCTTAGAAGTCCCGGTTTTAAGTCGTAAAGCATGGCACACTGAACTATCGAGTAGTCATCAGATCGAGCTTGTCAGACATTCATAGCATCTGCATCAGCTCCTGCAGCAGGTCTGTCACCTAGCGGTGCATCAAGGACATAATTCTTCTATGCAGCAATGAGGATAATCCTCAAGTTACGGACCTAGTCCGTTTAGTTGCTACCATCATCTTTCAACTTAGCTTTCTCTTGGAACGCATTAAAATTCAGGGGAACGGTAGCTCGGGCCATTGGTCGACAACATAGATATGCAAAACTATAAGACTAAGTTCATGATAAATTAAGTTCAATTAATCAAATTACTAATGAACTCCCACTTAAATAAACATCCCTCAAGCTATCTAAGTGATACGTGATCCAAATCAACTAACCCATGTCCGATCATCACGTGAGATGGGGTAGTCATCAATGGTGAACATCTCTATGTTGATCATATCTACTATATGACTCACGTTCGACCTTTCGGCCTCCAGTGTTCCGAGACCATGTCTGTACATGCTAGGATCGTCAAGCTTAACCCAAGTATTCTGCATGTGCAAAACTGTCTTACACCCGTTGTATGTGAACGTAGAGTTTATCACACCCGATCATCACGAGGTGCTTCGAAATGACGAACTTTGGCAACGGTGCATACTCGGGGAGAACACTTTTATCTTGAAATTTAGTGAAGGGATCATCTTACAATGCTACCGCCGTTCTAAGCAAAATAAGATGCATACAGGATAAATATCACATGCAATCAAAATATGTGACATGATATGGCCATCATCATCTTGTGCTTTTGATCTCCATCTCCAAAGCATCGTCATGATCTCCATCGTCACCGGCTCGACACCTTGATCTCCATCGTTGCGTTGGGGTCATCTCGCCAACTATTGCTTCTACAACTATTGCTAACGCATAGCGATAAAGTAAAGATATATGTTGATGTATGAGATGATCATGTTTTGTAATATCGACAACCGGCAGGAGCCTTAGGGTTGTCTCCTAATTATTGTATGAAATGCAAGATGGAGGAGAACAGTTCTGTAAGTGAACACATACTCAAAATGTCTGGGTATCATAACCACTTGACTCAGCGGGGAGTTGATCTTCCAGTTGATAGTGTTATTGACAGAGTTCTTCAGTCACTGCCACCAAGCTACAAAGGCTTCATGATGAACTATAATATGCAAGGGATGAATAAAATGACTCCTGAGCTCTTCGCGATGCTTAAGGCCGCGGAGGTAAATATCAAGAAGGAGCATCAAGTGTTGATGGTTAACAAGACCACTAGTTTCAAGAAAAAGGGCAAGGGTAAGAAAGGGAACTTCAAGAAGAATGGCAAGCAAGTTGCCACTCCCGGGAAGAAGCCCAAAGCTAGACCCAAGCCTGAAACTGAGTGCTTCTACTGCAAAGGGAATGGTCACTGGAAGCGGAACTGCCCCAAATACTTGGTGGATAATAAGGATGGCAAAGTGAACAAAGGTATATTTGATATACATGTTATTGATGTGTACCCTACTAATGCTCATAGCAGTGCCTAGGTATTTGATACTGGTTCTGTTGCTCATATTTGTAACTCGAAACAGGAGCTGCGGAATAAATGAAGATTGGCTAAGGACGAGGTGACGATGCGAGTCTGAAATGGTTCCAAGGTCGATGTGATCGCCGCCGGCCCGCTACCTCTACATCTACCTTCGGGATTAGTTTTAGACCACAATAATTGTTTTTGGTGCCCGCGTTGAGCATGCACATTATATCTGGATCTTGTTTATTGCAAGACGGTTATTCATTTAAATCATAGAATAATGGTTGTTCTATTTATATGAGTAATATCTTTTATGGTCATGCACCCTTGATGAATGGTCTGTTCTTGTTGAATCTCGATCGTAGTGATACACATATTCGTAATATTGATGCCAAAAGATGCAAAGTTGATAATGATAGTGCAACATACTTGTGGCACTGCCGTTTAGGTCATATTGGTGTAAAGCGCATGAAGAAACTCCATGCATATGGACTTTTGGAGTCACTTGATTATGAATCATTTGATACTTGCGAACCATGCCTCATGGGCAAGATGACTAAAACTCCGTTCTCCGGAACAATGGAGCGAGCTAATGTCTTATTGGAAATAATACATACCGATGTATGCAGTCCGATGAGTGTTGAGGCATGCGGCGGGTATCGTTATTTTCTGACCTTCATAGATGATTTGAGTAGGTATGGGTATATCTACTTGATGAAACACAAGTCTGAGACATTTGAAAAGTTCAAAGAATTTCAGAGTGAAGTGGAGAATCATCGTAACAAGAAAATAAATTTTCTACGATCTGATCGCGGAGGCGAATATATGAGTTATGAGTTTGGCCTTCATTTAAAACAATGTGGAATTGTTTCACAACTCACGCCACCTGGAACACCACAGCGTAATGGTGTGTCCAAACGTCGTAACCGTACTTTATTAGATATGGTGCGTTCTATGATGTCTCTTACCGATTTACCACTATCGTTTTGGGGTTATGCATTAGAGACAGCCGCATTCACGTTAAATAGGGCACCGTCTAAATCCGTTGAGACGACACCGTATGAACTATGGTTTGGCAAGAAACCTAAGCTGTCGTTTCTTAAAGTTTGGGGATGTGACGCTTATGTCAAAAGGCTTCAACCTGATAAGCTCGAACCTAAAAATCGGAGAAGTGCGTCTTCATAGGATACCCTAAAGAAACTATTGGGTACACCTTCTACCACAGATCCGAAGGCAAGATCTTTCTTGCTAAGAATGTGTCCTTTCTAGAGGAGTTTCTCTCGAAAGAAGTAAGTGGGAGGAAAGTAGAACTTGATGAGGCAATTGTACCTTCTCTCAAATTGGAAGGTAGCACATCACAGAAAACCATTCCCGTGATGTCTACACCTACTAGAGAGGAAGCAAATGATAATGATCATGAAACTTCACATCAAGTTACTACTGAACCTTGTAGGTCAACCAGAGCACGATCCACACCAGAGTGGTACGGTAATCCTGTCCTGGAAGTTATGTTATTAGACCATGACGAACCTACGAACTATGAAGAAGCTATGATGAGCCCAGATTCCGATAAATGGCTTGAGGCCATGAAATCTAAGATAGGATCCATGTATGAGAACAAAGTATGGACTTTGGTGGACTTGCCCGATGATCGGCAAGCCATAGAAAATAAATGGATCTTCAAGAAGAAGACGGACGCTACTTCTTGAGCTTGCGTTGGTTTTTCCCTTGAAGAGGAAAGGGTGATGCAGCAAAGTAGAGATAAGTATTTCCCTCAGTTAGAGAACCAAGGTATCAATCCAGTAGGAGACAACGCACAAATTACCTAGCACCTGCACAAACAATCAAACAACTTGCACCCAACGCGATAAAGGGGTTGTCAATCCCTTCACGGTTACTTGCAAAAGTGAGATCTGATAGAGATAGGTAAAACTAAACAAAAGATAAAGTAAATATTTTTGGTATTTTTTTGGTTTATAGATCTGAAAATAAAAGATTGCAAAATAGTAGATCGGAAAGTAATATGATGAAAAATAGTAGATCGGAAACTTATATGATGGAAAATAGACCCAGGGGCCATATGTTTCACTAGAGGCTTCTCTCAAGATAGCAAATAATATGGTGGGTGAACAAATTACTGTCGAGCAATTGATAGAAAAGCGCAAAGTTATGACGATATCCAAGGCAATGATTATGAAATATAGGCATCACGTCCGTGTCAAGTAGACCGAAACAATTCTGCATCTACTACTATTACTCCACACATCGACCGACTCCTGCCTACATCTAGAGTATTAAGTTCATGAAGAATAGAGTAACGCATTAAGTAAGATGACATGATGTAGAGGAATAAACTCAAGCAATATGATGTAAACCCCATCTTTTTACCCTCGATGGCAACAATACAATACGTGCCTTGCTGCCCCTACTGTCACTGGGAAAGGACACCACAAGATTGAACCCAAAGCTAAGCACTTCTCCCATTGCAAGAAAAACCAATCTAGTTGGCCAAACCAAACCGATAATTCGAAGAGAATTACAAAGATATCAAATCATGCATATAAGAATTCAGAGAAGATTCAAATAATATTCATAGATAAGCTGATCATAAATCCACAATTCATCCAATCTCGACAAACACACCGCAAAAGAATATTACATCGGATAGATCTCCAAGAACAACGAGGAGAACATGGTATTGAGAATCAAAGAGAGACAATAAGCCTCTAGCTACTAGCTATGGACCCGTAGGTCTGAGGTAAACTACTCACGCTTCATCGGAAGGGCAATAGAGTTGATGTAGAAGCCCTCCGTGATCGAATCCCCCTCCGGCAAGGTGCCGGAAAAGGTCCCTAGATGGGATCTCACGGGTACAAAAGGTTGCGGCGGTGGAAAAGTTTTTTCATGGATGCCTCTGAGGGTTTTGGAATATATGTGAATATATAGGACGAAGAAGTAGGTCGGTGGAGTCACGTGGGGCCCACAAGGCAGGGGGCGCGCCCTACCCCCTCGGCACACCCTCCCCCCTTGTCGCCGCCCCGTGGCTCTTCTGACTTGAACTCCAAGTCTCCGGGGTGTCTTCTGGTCCAAGAAAAATCATCGCGAAAGTTTTATTCCGTTTGGACTCCGTTTGGTAAACTCAAAAATAAGGAAAAACAGAAACTGGCACTGGGCTCTAGGTTAATAGGTTAGTCCCAAAAATAATATAAAATAGCATAATAATGCATGTAAAACATCCAAAACAGATAATATAATATCATGGAACAATAAAAAATTATAGATACGTTGGAGACGTATCAAGCATCCACAAGCTTAATTCCTGCTCGTCCTCGAGCAGGTAAATGATAAAAACAGAATTTTTGATGTGGAATGCTACCTAACATATTTATCCATGTAATTTTCTTTATTGTGGCATGAATGTTCAGATTCATAAGATTCAAAACAAAAGTTTAATATTGACATAGAAACAATAATACTTCAAGCATACTAACAAGGCAATTATGTCTTCTCAAAATAACATGGCCAAAGAAAGCTTATCCCTACAAAATCATATAGTCTGGCTATGCTCCATCTTCATCACACAAAATATTCAAATCATGCACAACCCCGATGACAAGCCAAGCAATTGTTTCATACTTTTGGTGTTCTCAAACATTTTCAACTTTCACGCAATACATGAGCGTGAGCCATGGACATAGCACTATAGGTGGAATAGAATATGGTGGTTGTGGAGAAGACAAAAAAGAAGGAGATAGTCTCACATCAACTAGGCATATTAACGGGCTATGGAGATGCCCATCAATAGATATCAATGTGAGTGAGTAGGGATTGCCATGCAACGGATGCACTAGAGTTATAAGTGTATGAAAGCTCAAAAGAAAACTAAGTGGGTGTGCATCCAACTTGCTTGCTCATGAAGACCTAGGGCAATTTGAGGAAGCCCATCATTGGAATATACAAGCCAAGTTCTATAATGAAAATTTGCCACTAGTATATGAAAGTGACAAAATAGGAGACTCTCTATTATGAAGATCATGGTGCTACTTTGAAGCACAAGTGTGGAAAAAGGATAGTAGCATTGCCCCTTCTCTCTTTTTCTCTCATTTTTTTCTCTTTTTTTTGGCTTGGCCTTTTGGCCTCTTTTTTTTATTTCCTCACATGGGACAATGCTCTAATAATGAAGATCATCACACTTTTATTTACTTACAACTCAAGAATTACAACTCGATACTTAGAACAAAATATGACTCTATATGAATGCCTCCGGCGGTGTACCGGGATGTGCAATGAATCAAGAGTGACATGTATGAAAGAATTATGAAAGGTGTCTTTGCCACAAATACAATGTCAACTATATGATCATGCAAAGCAATATGACAATGATGAAGCGTGTCATAATAAAACGGAATGGTGGAAAGTTGCATGGCAATATATCTCGGAATGGCTATGGAAATGCCATAATAGGTAGGTATGGTGGCTGTTTTGAGGAAGGTATATGGTACCGGCGAAAGTTGCGCCGCACTAGAGAGGCTAGCAAAGGTGGAAGGGTGAGAGTGCGTATAATCCATGGACTCAACATTAGTCATAAAGAACTCACATACTTATTGCAAAAATCTATTAGTCATCAAAACAAAGTACTACGCGCATGCTCCTAGGGGAATAGATTGGTAGGAAAAGACCATCGCTCGTCCCCGACCGCCACTCATAAGGAAGACAATCAAAAAATATCTCATGCTCCAACTTCATTGCATAATGGTTCACCATACGTGCATGCTACGGGACTCACAAACCTTAACATAAGTATTTCTCCAATTCACAATTACTCACTAGCATGACTCTAATACCACCATATTTATATCTCAAGACAATCATAAGGAATCAAACTTCTCATAGTATTCAATGCACTTTATATGAAAGTTTTTATTATATCCCTCTTGGATGTCTATCATATTAGGACTAAATTCATAACCAAAGCAAATTACCATGCTGTTTAGAGACTCTCAAAATAATATAAGTGAAGGATGAGAGTTCAATAATTTCTATAAAATAAAACCACCGTCGTGCTCTAAAAAATATATAAGTGAAGCACTAGAGCAAAATTGCCTAGCTCAAAAGATATAAGTGAAGCACATAGAGTATTCTAATAAATCACGATTCATGCGTGTCCCTCTCAAAAGGTGTGTACAGTAAGGATGATTATGGCAAACAAAAAAGCAAAGACTCAAATCATACAAGACGCTCCAAGCAAAACACATATCATGTGGTGAATAAAAATATAGCCTCAAGTAAAGTTACCGATAGACGAAGACGAAAGAGGGGATGCCTTGGGGCATCCCCAAGCTTAGACTCTTGGTTGTCCTTGAATATTACCTTGGGGTGCCTTGGACATCCCCAAGCTTAGGCTCTTGCCACTCCTTATTCCATAGTCCATCAAATCCTTACCCAAAACTTGAAAACTTCACAACACAAAACTCAACAGAAAATCTCATAAGCTCCGTTAGTATAAGAAAATAAATAACCACTTTTGGTACTGTTGTGAACTCATTATTTATTTATATTGGTGTAATATATACTGTATTCCAACTTCTCCATGGTTCATACCCCCCGATACTACCCATAGATTCATCAAAATAAGCAAACAATACAAAGAAAACAGAATCTGTCAAAAACAGAACAGTCTGCGAAGATCCGAATTGTTATAATACTTCTGTAACTCCAAAAATTCTGAAAACTAAGGACAACAGAGTAAATCCGTATATAAATATCTTTTATAAAATTCAGGGTTTTTCAAAGCTCCAGTGAATTATTAAAATTCTGTGACTGGACACAAAAGTTTCTGTTTTTCAGCAAGATCAAATCAACTATCACCGTAAGCCATCCTAAAGGTCTTACTTGGCACAAACACTAATTAAAACATAAAACCACATCTAACCAGAGGCTAGATGAATTATTTATTCAAAAACAGAAAATAAAAATATTGGGTTGTCTCCCAACAAGCGCTTTTCTTTAACGCCCTTAGCTAGGCATTGATAATTTTAATGATGCTCACATGAAAGACAAGAATTGAAGCACAAAGAGAGCATCATAAAGTACGTGAAAAACACATCTAAGTCTAACATACTTCCTATGCATAGGCATCTTATAGGCAAACAAATTATCAAGGCAAGCAAATCCTAGCATATGCAAGGAAGAAGAAAGAAACAATAGCAATCTCAACATAACGAGAGGAAATTTAGTAACATGAAAATTTCTACAACCATATTTTCCTCTCTCATAATAATTAAATATGGGATCATAATCAAATTCAACAATATAGCTATCACATAAAATATTCTCAACATGATCCACATGCATGCAAAGTTGACACTCTTCCAAAATAGTGGGATTAACATTAACTAAAGTCATGACCTCTCCAAACCCACTTTTATCAAAAAATTCATAAGACTTATCAATCTCCAAAGTAGTGGGATCTTTATTTCCTAAAGTTGACACTCTTCCAAATCCACTTTCAATATTATAGCAAACATATTCATAATGATGCTTAAATAAATTTTCAAGATCATAAGAAGCATTATCACCCCAATCATGATCATTGCAACAAGTAGTGGACATAGCAAAATTAGCATCCCCAAGCTTAGGGTTTTGCATATCATTAGCACAACTGACATTAATAGATTTTATAGTAACATCATTGCAATCATGCTTTTGATTCAAGGAACTATCAAGTATGGGTGCAATAGCAACAATCTCATGTTTAACATAAGAAACTATAGCAAATTCATCTCCATAAATATTGGCATCATGACCATAAGAATAGCAAGAATCATGTTCATCAAGGGATATTTCAATCAAATCATCGGAATCATAATTACCTATAGATTCATGCATATCATTATTTTCTTCCAAATCAACGGTCATTCTCTCAATAAATTCTTTGACATAGACATTATGAGCATAGTTTTCATAGCAATATTTAAGTATGTCAAAATTTTCAGATTTGTAGAGATTAATATCATACTTTTCAATCAAAGAAGCAACTTCATAAGCATCCTTAAAAGCAACAAATTCTTCAATTTGTTCGATATCATAGTAACTGTAAACACCCTTTTCATAAGAAGATAAGATCTCATTATCATTAAACTCACATAGGTACGGAAGGTGTTTTTTAGGGTTCTTAGAGCAACAAGTAAAATCACAAAGTTCACAAAGATTCCAAGCATAACATAGCAAACAATTTATTTGATTCCATAAGAGTCTCACTTTTTCATACAAACGGTGACGCACAAAATGAGCATGCTCATCTAAAGATTTTCCCTCAACTAAACTAGTTGGGGTTTCAGCACGAGCACATATGGATCGAAGATGATCAAAGTAAAAAACTTTGAGTGGATCCATATCAATAGATTTTTAGCAAGCAAAGATGCAAGCAAAATAGAAGGCACATGGAAACACAAGCAAACATAAGATTGAATGAGAAAAAGGGCGAACGAAAAAGGCAAATCTTTTCGAAAAACGTTTTAGAAGTGGGGGAGAGGAAAATGAGAGGCAAATGGCGAATAATGTAATGCAAGAGATGAGAGTTTTATGATGGGTACTTGGTATGTCTTGACTTGGCGTAGATCTCCCCAGCAATGGCGCCAGAAATTCTTCCTGCAAATTCTTGAGCTTGCGTTGGTTTTTCCCTTGAAGAGGAAAGGGTGATGCAGCAAAGTAGAGATAAGTATTTCCCTCAGTTAGAGAACCAAGGTATCAATCCAGTAGGAGACAACGCACAAATCACCTAGCACCTGCACAAACAATCAAACAACTTGCACCTAACGCGATAAAGGGGTTGTCAATCCCTTCACGGTTACTTGCAAAAGTGAGATCTGATAGAGATAGATAAAACTAAACAAAAGATAAAGCAAATATTTTTGGTTTATAGATCTGAAAATAAAAGATTGCAAAATAGAAGATCAGAAAGTAATATGATGAAAAATAAGAGATAGGAAACTTATATGATGGAAAATAGACCCGGGGGCCACAGGTTTCACTAGAGGCTTCTCTCAAGATAGCAAATAATACGGTGGGTGAACAAATTACTGTCGAGTAATTGATAGAAAAGCGCAAAGTTATGATGATATCCAAGGCAATGATTATGAAATATAGGCATCATGTCCGTGTCAAGTAGACCGAAATGATTCTGCATCTACTACTATTACTCCACACATCGACCGACTCCTGCCTGCATCTAGAGTATTAAGTTCATGAAGAACAGAGTAACGCATTAAGTAAGATGACATGATGTAGAGGAATAAACTCAAGCAATATGATGTAAACCCCATCTTTTTATCCTCGATGGCAATAATACAATACGTGCCTTGCTGTCCCTACTGTCACTGGGAAAGGACACCGCAGGATTGAACGCAAAGCTAAGCACTTCTCCCATTGCAAGAAAAACCAATCTAGTTGGCCAAACCAAACCGATAATTCGAAGAGACTTACAAATATATCAAATCATGCATATAAGAATTCAGAGAAGATTCAAATAATATTCATAGATAAGCTGATCATAAATCCACAATTCATCAGATCTCGACAAACACACCACAAAAGAATATTACATCGGATAGATCTCCAAGAACAACGAGGAGAACATGGTATTGAGAATCAGAGAGGGAAGAAGCCATCTAGCTACTAGCTATGGACCTGTAGGTCTGAGGTAAACTACTCACGCTTCATCGGAAGGGCAATAGAGTTGATGTAGAAGCCATCCGTGATCGAATCCCCCTCCGGCAGGGTGCCGGAAAAGGTCCCTAGATGGGATCTCACGAGTACAGAAGGTTGCGGCGGTGGAAAAGTCTTTTCGTGGATGCCTCTGAGGGTTTTGGAATATATGTGAATATATAGGACGAAGAAGTAGGTCGGTGGAGTCACGTGGGGCCCACAAGGCAGGGGGCGCGCCCTGCCCCCCTGGGCGAGCCCTCCCCCCTTGTCGCCGCCTCGTGGCTCTTCTGACTTGAACTCCAAGTCTCAGGGGTGTCTTCTGGTCCAAGAAAAAACATCGCGAAAGTTTTATTCCGTTTGGACTCCGTTTGGTATTCCTTTTCTGCGAAACTCAAAAACAAGGAAAAAACAGAAACTGGCACTGGGCTCTAGGTTAATAGGTTAGTCCCAAAAATAATATAAAATAGCATAATAATGCACATAAAACATCCAAAACAGATAATACAATAGCATGGAACAATCAAAAATTATAGATACGTTGGAGACGTATCAACTGACGCTGATGGTAATGTTACTGTCTACAAAGCTCGACTTGTCGCGAAAGGTTTTCGACAAGTTCAAGGAGTTGACTACGATGAAACTTTCTCACCCGTAGCGATGCTTAAGTCTGTCCGAATCATGTTAGCAATTGTCGCATTTTATAATTATGAAAACTGGCAAATGGACATCAAAACTGCATTCCTTAATGGATTTCTTAAAGAAGAGTTGTATATGATGCAACCAGAAGGTTTTGTCGATCCTAAAGGTGCTAACAAAGTGTGCAAGCTCCAGCGATCCATCTATGGACTGGTGCAAGCATCTCGGAGTTGGAATATATGCTTTGATGAGGTAATCAAAGCATATGGTTTTATACAGACTTACGGTGAAGCCTGTATTTACAAGAAAGTGAGTGGGAGCTCTGTAGCATTTCTGATATTATATGTGGATGACATATTATTGATTGGAAATGATATAGAATTTCTGGATAGCATAAAAGGATACTTGAATAAGAATTTTTCAATGAAGGACCTCGGTGAAGCAGCTTATATATTGGGCATCAAGATCTATAGGGATAGATCGAGACACTTAATAGGACTTTCACAAAGCACATACCTTGACAAAGTTTTGAAGAAGTGCAAAATGGATCAGTCAAAGAAAGGGTTCTTGCCTGTATTGCAAGGTGTGAAATTGAGTCAGACTCAAAGCCCGACCACTTCAGAAGATAGAGAGAAAATGAAAGTCATTCCCTATGCCTCAGCCATAGGTTCTATCATGTATGCTATGTTGTGTACCAGACCTGATGTGTGCCTTGCCATAAGTTTGGCAGGGAGGTACCAAAGTAATCCAGGAGTGGATCACTGGACAGCGGTCAAGAACATCCTGAAGTACCTGAAAAGGACCAAGGATATGTTTCTCGTTTATGGAGGTGACTAAGAGCTCATCGTAAATGGTTACGTCGATGCTAGCTTCGACACAGATCCGGATGACTCTAAGTCACAAACCGGATACGTGGTTTTATTGAATGGTGGAGCTGTCAGTTGGTGCAGTTACAAGCAGAGCGTCGTGGCGGGATCTACGTGTGAAGCGGAGTACATAGCTGCTTCGGAAGCAGCACATGAAGGAGTCTGGATGAAGGAGTTCATATCCGATTTGGGTGTAATACCCAGTGCATCGGGTCCAATGAAAATCTTTTGTGACAACACTGGAGCAATTGCCTTGCCGAAGGAATCCAGGTTTCACAAGAGAACCAAACACATTAAGAGACGCTTCATCTCCATTCATGAAAAGGTCAAGGATGGAGACATAGAGATTTGCAAAATACACACAGATCTGAATGTAGCAGACCCATTGACTAAGCCTCTTCCGCGAGCAAAACATGATCAGCACTAAGACTCCATGGGTGTTAGATTCATTACAATGTAATCTAGATTACTGACTCTAGTGCAAGTGGGAGACTGAAGGAAATATGCCCTAGAGGCAATAACAAAGTTGTTATTTTATATTTCCTTATTCATGATAAAGGTTTATTATTGATGCTAGAATTGTATTGATCGGAAACTTAAATACATGTGTGAATACATAACCAAATACCGTGTCCCTAGTAAGCCTCTACTAGACTAGCTCGTTGATCAAAGATAGTTAAGGATTCCTAACCATGGACATGTGTTGTCATTTGATAACGGGATCACATCATTAGGAGAATGATGTGATTGACAAGACCCATCCATTAGCTTAGCATATGATCGTTCAGTTTATTGCTACTGCTTTCTTGAATGTCAAATACATGTTCCTTCGACCATGAGATAATGCAACTCCCGGATACTGGAGGAATACCTTGTGTGCTATCAAACTTCACAACGTAACTGGGTGATCATAAAGATGCTCTACAGGTATGTCCGGAGGTGTTTGTTGAGTTGGCATGGATCGAGATTGGGATTTGTCACTCCGAGTATCGGAGAGGTATCTCTAGGCCCTCTCGGTAATACACATCATAATAAGCTTGCAAGCAAATGACTAAAGAGTTAGTTACAAGATGATGTATTATGAAACGAGTAAAGAGACTTGCCGGTAACGAGATTGAACTCGGTATAAAGATACCGATGATCGAATCTCGGGCAAGTAACATACCGACAGACAAAGGGAATTACGTATGTTGTCATAAGGTTCGACCGATAAAGATCTTGGTAGAATATGTAGGAGCCAATATGGGCATCCAGGTTACGCTATTGGTTATTGACCGGAGAGGTGTCTCAGTCATGTCTACATAGTTCTCAAACCCGTAGGGTCCGCACGCTTAACGTTGGTTGACGATATAGTGTTCTATGAGTTATATGATTTGGTGACCGAATGTTGTTCGGAGTCCCAGATGAGATCACGAACATAATGAGGAGCTCCGGAATGGTCCGGAGGTAAAGATTGATATATAGGACGATGATGTTCGGACACCGGAAGAGTTTCGGAGTGCACCTGGTAGTCATCGGATCACCGGAAGGGGTTCCGGGAAGCCCCGAGAGGATGATGGGCCATTTGGGCCATTAGAGGGGAGCACACCAGCCCACAAGGGGCTGGCACACCCCCCTATGGCAGCCGGCCTAAGGGAGAAAGGAAGGAGGGGGATTCGGCCTCCCCCTTCCTTCCCTCTCCCCTCTTTCCTTTCCCCCTCCGGCAAATATGGTAAGGGTGGCGCGGCTAGGGAAGGAACCCTAGGAGGATTCGTCCTCCTTGGGGCGCCTCTTTGCCTGCTCCCTTTTCCCCCCACCTATACATATGTGGGAGGGGGCACCACACAAGACGACGAAAATCTCTTAGCCGTGTGCGGTGCCCCTTTCCACAGTTTCGTCCCTCGGTCATATTTTCGTAGTGCTTAGGTGAAGCCCTGCGGAGATAGCTTCACCATCACTGTCACCACGTTGTCGTGCTGCCGGAACTCATCCACTACTTCGCCGTCTTGCTGGATCAAGAAGGTGAGGACGTCACCGAGTTGAACGTGTGCTGAACGCGGAGGTGCTGTATGTTCGGTACTCGATCGGTTGGATCGTGAAGAAGTTTGACTACATCAACCGCGTTACTAAATGCTTCCGCTTACGGTCTACGAGGGTATGTAGACACACTCTCCCCCTCGTCGCTATGCATTTCCATGGATAGATCTTGCGTGTGCGTAGAATTTTTTTTTGTTTTCCATGCAACGTTTCCCAACACCTCACTGTAGGCAATTCGCACCGGCGAATTCCTAACTCCTCAGTCAGAACAAATTCCTCAGAGACCAGAAGAACTTGGTCTCTGTCACTGAAGAAATTGACTGAACTGCAAGAGATTTCCAAAGGCTTCACTCGAAGGATTGGGTATGTGTAGGCTTTGAGATGAGCATCACTTGGAAATTTTTCCTTAGTATTACCTCGTCCCCCTTTAACAGTACGGTGTTTCCTATGACTCAAGAAAGGAAAATGAAACTACGAAAACAAAAGTCTTCACTGTTCATAGTCCTCGCATCAATATCAATATCTTCAAGGTCACACCAATTTCCTCATTTTCAAAGTCTTCAAGAAAACCAAAGTCTTCAGATGAAGGCATTCATTTTTAGGGGTCGACTTTCATCGGATATATCAAACTCCTCAGAGACTTATAAGGCCTGTGTATACTCATAAACACATTAGTCCCTTAACCTTTAAGTCTTCAATACACCAAAATCACTAAGGGGCACTAGATGCACTTACAACTACATTATGTGTTATGTTAGCCAATGGCTCTTGTGATATTTTCTTCACCAAATACCCTCCCTCGTGAGTCCACATTGGTATTTTAGAGGCCCCAGCACGAGCTAAGTTTTATGCGCTCAAGAGCGATAATAGAATACAAAATATATTCCAGAGGTATATATTGCATGCCATGATTAATTATTAAGGCATATGCAGAAATGTAAATTGTATTAGCGCAAATAAGGTCTTAAAACGTACTGTATATCTGACTATAGGATGCAAATAACAATTAAAGGTACATATACTTCAACTTAACAACTATTGGAAAAATATAGCGTGGTGAGGTACGTGGGAGCACATGTCCTCCTGCCCTAACCAGTTGTGGTAGTTGGCATCCCCCTACTCATTGCCTTCGTCACCGTGGTGATTGGTTGTCTAGCATTATATGTACATACTTCTACAAGCACCGCCCTCAAATGTCTATTACTATGGCGAGTCTGACAAAAGTCTCCTACACATACGACTTCATCAGGGCTTGTTGCAGGTGAAGATTGTTCCATAGAATCTTATTCATAATAGTGTGTGGTTCATAGTCCAGCATAATCATCGTAGGTGCTTACTTGAATTTGATTACACAATATTCTATTCCTGGAATGTTATGGAACATTTTGAAGTGTGCTTTCAACTTGATTGATATTCTTGATAATATTCATGGCTTGTTTAATGTATGGCTTCAAAATTTTGCAAAAACCGAAAGACACTTGATTTTGGTTGGTGCGTCAGCAGTTTTATTTGGAGATTGAGGAATAGTACTTTTCTAGAATGACAAGATTAATGATCCCTGTGTACATGTTAATATGATTGCCAGATAGTTGGATGATTGGCCTATTTTACAGAAAAATAGGTAAATCAAGAGACTCTTAGATGGGGAGCTAAAATGTTTGAGTTGAATGCAAATAAGGTCTTTGGAGTGGTGCATGGCCAGCGGGTGGGAGTGAGCAGGATCACGTCGACATGAAGTTGGCCCCTGTTGTGTCTTTGAATTTTCTACTAGTGCCCCGTAGAGGTTTTGGGGTGATTAGTGACAAAATAATTAAGGGATTGATGTGTTTGTGAGTATAGACAAGTGAAAGTCCCTGAGGATTTGGTTTAACACGAGATTTATGGCCCCTAAAAATTGTGAGGCCAGTGAATATCTTCAGAATGATTGTCCGTGGAACAATTAGCTCGCAACGAGGAATATGAAGTGTGGTAAAGACTATTGTTTTCTAGTTTCATTTTCTTAGGGATGCAGGTGGGCATCCCGCATAGTCCCGCAAAATCAATCAGCTAGTACAAAATAAACTAACTCTATCAAACAAAAGCTACAACTAATTTTACTCATTTTGTATACAAAGCGGGACGGATCCGGGTGCCACTTTGCATCCCTACATTTTCTTCGACTTCAATCATAGGGCAAACCGTTCTATTAAGGGGGTCTAAGTGAAATCTGAGATTTAGGTCTTCGATCTATGCTCAATACAAACCTATTTCTTCAAGTGAAGGACCTGGAAATCTCTTTGTGCGATTTGTTTTTTTCCTCTGAGTCCGAGATGATGATCTTCGAGACTCCGAAGAAGAAACACTCGTAGTTGAGTCAATTTGACTTGTTCCGCAAATAAGTCATCGGCTGTGCATTAATTCGACCCTTACACCATGTGTCATGTGTACAGTGGGTGACCAGTGCGCTGTTGGTCATTTCTCACCTCGGGATTGCTCCCGACTATAAATGGCCACCCCACTTCAACCACAGGTGGCTGGCTGCTCTGCGAGAGAATTGACAAGAGTTTGTTTGAGCAACCAATCCTCCGGAAGAAGGAATCCTAAGAGAGGGAAAAAAAACTAGAGCCTAAAAACTGCTAAGTGATTGAGCATCACTAAAAAACTAGTCAAAACTTAACTTAACCTAGTACTCTTGTGGACTCTGCATCCACTAGACGGTTAGGTGTCGATTCTGAGGGTCCAAGAGTTATTGTGGACACCTGAAGAACAAGTCGGTGAAAGTCTTGGAGATCTACCTCGAAGTTGTACCACGGGTGATTGGGTGAAGTCTATGTCACTTTAGCTCAGGGGGAGTGAGCCTAGCTCAACTAGTTGGGGGAGTGGATGTACAAACCCAACACCTGGGTTCAAATCATCACGGAGGCGAATTTAGGTTCCTATTTATTCTTGAGGACCAGGCTTTTCTTGGTACTCACGCATTTATTGAGGACTAGGCTCGGTGCGTAACCGAGATAAAAAATCCTAGTACTCATACTTAAAAGGTCGTATGCATCCCTAGTTGGTGCAGAGGCCGGGGAAGTGAAATTCTTCCCCAATTTTAAGTCCGAGTCTCCTCCCGAGTCGCCCCCGTGTGGCGGCCGGGAGGCTACCAGATCCCGTCGCCCAGCCTCCAATTCTCCTCCTCCTCCTCCTCCCTCGCCGCCAACCGAGGGCACGGCAGGGCGAAGCCTTGCCGCCGGCGACGGCGGCGGGGACTTGGGGCCCTCCCGCTCAGGAGGGGCTGGCGCGGGCCGGCGCCCCCGGGCCGGAGCGTGACGTGCGGCCGGGAGTCACGGCGGGGGGTGGCGGCGCTCCGACGATCCCATACCTCCACGGCAGGCGGCTTCAAGATCTGGGGCGTCGCGGTCGTCAGGGACGGCGGCGGCGCGACCGGATCGGCGGCGGCGCGGCCGGATCTGGGCCCAGGCGTGGGCTTGGTCTTCGGGTCGCGGTTGGCGCGGTGGCGGGTGCGACATGTCCGCAGCTGGGCGGGTCTGCGGATTCCATCCTTGTTTGGTCCTTGACAGCGCGGGCAACTCCGGCGGAAACCCTAGATCTCCTTGGGATCAAGCGATGGCGGTGCTTTTGCGTCGTAGTCCCTCTTCAGGGCATCGTTTCGGAGTTTGCTCCAGTTGAAGGGACCAGCGACGCCGATGGCGCACGCCCGGTGGCGCAAGTGCCGATGAAAATCGCGCCGACTACGGTCATGGTGGACGATGGCGGCGTTTTTTATGTCGTTTCCTTGTCGAGGCATCGTCGTTGCAGTTTGCGTCATCAGGCTCGGGATGCTCCGGGGGAAACCCTAGATCTGGGTCTCCCGGATCGGACGATGATGGCGTTCTCTGTGTCGCTTTCCCTCCTGGGGGCATCGTGGAGCAAGTGATGGCTGGAGGTGGCAAGAGGAGGAGCGGTGTTACATCTACCGCAAGGCCGACGGCGGATCACGGCGGCATGGCGCTGCGGAGTTTCGGCGATGGGCGCACATGGATGGACACGCGCAAGATGATGGCGTTGTCTGACGCCATGGTGGCGTCGACGGCAGGCCTGGCAAGGTTGGTGCGTCAGGACCTGCTCTGGAGATGGATCAGTGGTTGGTGGTGGCGGCGGCCTCTGAGAGTGCGCCAGACCGGTGTGTGACCCAATCCCGGCATTGTGGCTTGGTTGGGGCATCCGGCTTTAGATGTTAGGATTTGGTGCGATGTCTGTTTGGTATTAGACTCGGACATTTGGCACCCCTTCATCAAGGGGATAGGAGTAGCGACAGGTGTGCTGCTAAGATGGTGGCTTCAGGCATACTGATGTATTACTTTGTAAGGTCCTTGTGAATAATTAATAATATGACTGCATGCATCGTCCAGATGCAGAGGCCGGGGGTATATCCTCCTTTTTCAAAAAAAAAAGTCACTTTAGCTCAAAGAGAATAGGCTGAAGACTTTGTTCTCTGAGTTTAATCTCAGTCGCTCCAACCAGACGTGAAGTTGTGCCAGCAACTCAAACTGTCGAACAAATCATGTCTTCATCAAGTTTACGGGTTCTACTTATTCGATCTCAATTTACTTATGTAATTTGCATGTGTTTGAAGAACTTCTCCTCTTCTTTCTCTCTGATTGCTTTGAAGACGGTTCTGGGTACTTTGTCATTCCGATGCGCATGCCATGTTTAGTTTCGTGTGTATTGCTACTTAGATTTACCTCTGTTCAATTAGATGTTTCTTTGAGTTGTTTTCAGTTCAGTTCAGTTCTTCTATTTTGTTTTGTTATTGTTCTGTGTACTCTATTTTTATTCGAAGAACCTGCTTTTTCAAAAATTGGCGTACCTCACATTAACCCCCACCCCCCTCTGGTCCATATCTGATCCTATAGCTACGTAGGCTGAATGATGTGATAGATGCCTCATTTTAGTTAGCTGCATGTTCGTAGCCTGGCATTTTAGCTTCTTTTTTTAAGCCCATATTGTGGATGCCCAAAACCTTGAGCTGGTCCTGGTTTAGATCATTTACTTCTATCGCTTTGGTTTCCTTTTGGTTAGTGGTTGTATAGGACATTGTAGTTTCAGACAAATGAAATCAGAGAGGAAGCTCTCTTTATCGAAAAGAAAAATGAAACTCTTCTGGTAGGTGAAATGCTAAACAGGAATCAGGTGGTGTTTGTTTAGTTTATATCCAAACTTGTCACTCCAACGTGGCATCATCAACATCTTCCCCGTCTTGGTTAGTTGACACTTGATTGGAGTTTGTTAACTGGTGTTGGCTTGGACAAAGATGTCACGCTGATTTAAATCATGAAGTCGAACTAGACTAACCTGAATGATTACATCAGACATGCATGCCGGTATCTGGGAACGGCCAAAGAGTAGCTTTTTGCAGTGTCAACATTTGACTAATGGAATGTATCTATGCAACAACGCAGCTCCAATGCTAAACTCAGTTGGTCCTGTAATCAGGAGCAACCAAATTTGTTTACTTGCCCTTGCTCTTCGGAAGGAGGTTTCAGGAAAACTGTTGGGCATCTTGTAATATTAACCAGCTGATAAATTCTTACTGCTTGTTTCTTGTATTTTCCACATTATGTGCTCTGTCAAGCCCCATGGCTCTCGTTATATCGTAGGAGTGTAATGCACTCCTCAGTAATCACTCCAATATGGCTAGTACTCCCTCCGTCCCAAAATAAGTGTCTCAACTTTGTACTAACTTTAGTATAAAGTTGTACTAAGTTTAAGACACTTATTTTGGGACGAAGGGAGTAGTAGATGGGACATATATCTTGTTATGGCATTTTTGTGCATGTGTAGCTCTGCATCACTGCAATTGCAACCTCCTACAAACGGAGTGCCATGAAAGGAAAAGGAGACAATGCAGGATACAGCTGCAATTACTGTCCCCGGACCCAAACCAAGCACCTTGTTTCTCCTACAAGCAACACAAAATGATGATTAAACCAGCACAGCAACTCCACCATAATTGAAGAAAGGTGGGACTAGACACATTTGGTCTGAATCCTAGGTTAGGGAGGGACCGTGGAGAAGCAGGATTGCAGGTGCAGCACATCATCGATAAAGCAGAAAAGCAGTTACTAATCACACAGGGGCAGACAGACACAGCAGAAGGCAGACAGACAGACAGGGGAGAAGAGAAGCAAAGCCAACCGTCCCCAAAGAATTCTTAGCTAAAGATGGAGGCAACAACAGCGAGGTACAGAGAACAAATCATCATGAATGGCACCCACTACACACCGGCACTAGTACTACTACTGCTAAATAGCAACATCTAATCGTAATCGGATCCACTTATGTACATGTCCGCACTTGGTCTACTGCTAAGGTTCCATCATCCTGCTTCTTCCTGATCCCGACCCTGATCCTGTCCCCCCTCTTGCCCAGCGCTTGCTTCCCTGGATCTTCCTCACTCACTGTACAAGAGATGATTGCGGAATGGACGTAGAAGCAGAGCCAGGCTTGATCTTGTCTGGTTTCTGCTTCATGAGCAGGATTTGATCAGGCCCAGGTTGTAGAGATTCCTCTTCACAAGGTTGCCGAGGTAGAACAGCCCGATGCCGGCGCCGTTGCGGTCGTCCCGGTCATCCTGCCCGCGGGCCTTCTGGTAGAGCTGCGGCCGGTGCTCCTCGACGACAAGGCAGTCCACGCCAACCTTCTCCCTCACGGCCTCAATGGCGTTTTGCTGGACGGCCTGGCCGGCGGTGGTGCCGGTGACATAGAACACGTTAGTGGCCATGTCGCCCTTGGTTGAAACCTCGGCCTGCGCCACGAGCAGTCCGTTTTCCCGGAACGTCCGGGTGACGTCCGACAGCAGCCCCGGCCGGTCTGGTGTGCACAGCTCCAGCCTCACTCCCTGGAAATTCAGAAATCAAAACACATTAGCATCCATGATTGAAGAAGATTTAGGAAGAGCTTAGTACAAAATTGGCGTGGAAAGTACCTCAAATGATCTCCGTTCTATGGCGTCTTGCAGGCATTGGCTCACTCGCTGCATCTCGGCCTCGGAGCGGATGGGGCTCCCGTCGGCGTGACGGATGTAGAACTCCTGCCGCGCTTGGCCGGCGTTGGTGTCGATGGTGCCGTGGAAGACGAGGTAGTCCATGTCGGTGAGCGTGCACACGACGTCGTACAGCAGCTTTGGGCGGTCCGGGCACTGCACGGTTACCACCGAGTACCCGCGCTCGGCCCAGCTCTCGACAGACACCCAGGGCGTTGAGAACGCGCGCTCCTGCTCGCGGCTGGCGTACATGAGCTGGTGGAGGCGCCGGTCGGCGTGCGCGATGGAGCCGGCGGGGACGGCAGCCACGTTGTCGCCGCTGGCTTCCGAGTCTCTGCGAAGGAGGGGGGCGAGGCGGGCCTCGATGCGCTCCACACTGGCGGCGCACACATCCTCGTCCCGCAGGTAAACAAGGCAGGCGAGGCGGCCGCGGTGCGACCACGCCCTGGCATCGACGACGCTGCAGCTCATGTCGGCCAGCACGGCGAACACCTCGGAGATGAGCCCCGTGCGGTCGGCGCCCGTCAGCTCAAGCACCGTTAGCCCCTCGAGCGCCGCCGGCTTCGACGGTCCGTTCCAGGTCCCGATAGACTGCAGCCAAATCAAGAAATCGAATAAGAAATGCTGCCCCTTTGCCGCTCCGGCGAGGCCAAGAAAGAGAGAAAGTTCCCCCTACCTGCTGGATGTAGGTGATGACGCTGTCGTCGGTGAGCTTGCGGCCGAGGCGGTCGGTGACATGGAAGACATCCATGAACCACCTGCCGTCGGACGAGATGTAGGCCTTGTTGATAGACAGATCGAGGTCCGCGAGCACCTGAACCGCCTCGAGCAGGACGCCTCTCTTCCTCGCGCTGTCAACCTGCAACAACCAGCACAGAAAAATGAGCACGTCATCCAAGCATCCAACCAAGAACCCGCCGGAGACCGGACGAAGGACCTCGACGGAACAGACACACACCTGGACGAGCGTGGCCGTGGGGCAGACCGCATTGTCGATGACCACCTTGGGGGTGTCCATCCTGATGACCAGCTTCTCGTACTCGTTGAGCCACTCCATCTCTGCTGCAGCCTGCCTCAGGGACTCCCCACACCGCAGCGCTTCTTCTTCCTCTTCTTAGCCGGGGACTTCCGCTCTCAAAGCAAAGTGCTCCGCGGAACCAAAGGCCAGTCCGTATGTATGTATATAACCGAGGTGAGCGAGGTCGGGGACGAAGGGCGCGAGGGGTGGAGGAAACTTGCTTGGGAGGGATCGCCCGCGGTTTGGAGGCTTCTTCTTCCCCTTGGCTGTTGTCGCTGGTTCGAATTGGAATGCGGGGAACTGGAATTGGGGGCGATGTTTATGTAACGGGACGAGGAGGAGGTGGAGGCCAGGTGGTGGGCCCGGGGCCACATGGATGGATGCAGGAGCGGCTCATGGGAGCCAGGCGGGTCGCCACGTGCAGGCGTTCCTTCGCTTGCTTGCAAATTCCCTTTTGAGTCCCGCTTAACCAAACGGCAGTTTTCAATATTTTTGGTGTTCTGCTTACGCTCCTGCTATTACTATATTATAAACCATCTCTGTTTCCGTTTTGTTGTGGAGTATTTGCGTGCGACATTTTAACAGTTTGTTACGTGAATGGGGTAAAAATATCACATTTTTTTTTTGAACCGGGCTAATCCCCTTTCCATTAAAGATATAACGGAAATACAGCCAAAGCCAAGTCCACGACCAAAGGGAAAGGGAAAATGCGAGTTCAAGCACTTCAGGGAAACCCGTTGTGAGCGCTCGCAATAGAAACGCCCATAACAAGGCAAAAACCCTGAAGCACTAACAACACGCAACGAACAACAACAAGCTCAGGTTCCATCATACATCCCACATAGAGGCGACCAAACAAGTAACGCAGACATAAGACGAAACTAATAAGATCTACAGGAAGGGCTTCATCTCCCCAGCTCCAGCAAAATGAACTGCAAAAGGCTTTCAGCGTCTCAGGCGAATCACTCCACAGCTTCACTTGCATGCACGGGCGCGCAGAGTCTCATCATCTCCTTGGCGTTCTCCTTCAGCAACATTGCTCCACGTTCCAACTCCATTCTTCCATCGCCTTTCAGAAGACCTGCCCAGTAAGATAGATGCACACATGCAGTGAAGACAATCTCGAAGGGAGATGACATTTTCTTAAACTCAAAAGTAGCTTGATTTCTGCGATTCCAAATAGCCCAGCATATAGCCGCCAGGCCCATCGTGAAATATCGCTCCCCCTGAGGGAGGAAAGCATAGCACCAAGAATAAAATTGACACAAATTGTTAGGGCAGAGATCTGTGCCAAGCAAAGCCCCAACTGTGCGCAAGCTATCCTTGCCACAGGGCAAAGAAAGAACAAATGTAGATATGTTTCTCTACAATCACAAAATGAACAGCGAGGATTACCAGCCCAATTTCTACGCTTCATAACATCTCGAGTCAAGATAGCATCTTGAAAGAGTTGCCAGAGGAAAATCTGGATTTTGACAGGCAATTTAGCTTTCCAGATCCATCTGTAGTCACACCCGGCCAGGCCTCTCTCTAAATAAGCATACACAGATTTAGCTGTGTATTTGCCCTTGGAATCAAAGGTCCATACAATCTCATCTTGGCCAGCTAAGGGTTCCAGACTATCAACTACACCCTTAACCCCCTCATACTGACGGTTCAAATCTGCAGTCAGTCTGCGCCTGAAGATCTCCCCACTGCCCCGGCTCCTAAATTGAGCAATCATGTCATCCTGATAGTTAGCAATGCTAAACAGGTCTGGATACACTTCACATAAAGGAGGGTGGGTGCCAATAGGATCATGCCAGACTCTGGCAATGTTTCCATTTTTGACATTTACTTTCCTCCCAGCCATATAAATCTCTTTCACTTTAAGCAGTGCTTTCCACACAGGGGAATCACTAAATTTGGTCTTAACATTTGCAACAGAGTTATTTCTCAGGTATTTTGCTCTTACTACATCTTGCCAAAGCCCTTCCCCTGTATCCAATTTCCACCACCATTTAGCTAAAAGGGAAATGTTCTGTTTGTGAAGGTCTTTAACACCTAGACCTCCTTTGTTCTTGGAACGGCACACCCGAGTCCACTTAACCAGATAATACCGCTTTTTGCCCATCCCACCACACCAAAAGAATTTTCGACGATATTTGTCTAATCTCTCAATAAAAGTTTTAGACAGCAAGAACATTGACATATAATAATATGCAATGCTAGAAAGTGACGAATTTAACAAGGTCAATCTCCCACCAGACGAGGCAGAGTTACCAATCCAAGAGTCACAACATTTGAGATACCGAACAGCAATATATTCCCAATCAGAATTCCTCAGGGAAGAATAACTGACCGGTACTCCCAAGTATTTCATAGGGAAATGTCCTATTTGACACCCAAACAAGTCAACATATTTCTGAAGGACATAATCATCCCCGCCCACACACAGCACCTCACTTTTGAGGAAATTGATTTTTAAGCCAGACATAAGCTCGAACAGATATAACAGAAGTTTAAGATTGACTGCTTTATCAATATCATCTTCTATACAAAGGATCGTGTCGTCTGCATATTGCAAGACAGCAATCCCATTAGGAATTAGGTCAGCTGCCAGCCCTTTGAACAAATCATTTTTCTGGGCATTAAGGATCATTTTAGTAAGACACTCTGTTGCTAGGTTAAAGAGAAAGGGAGATATAGAATCTCCTTGTCGGACCCCTTTGCAGCTTTGAAAATAGGGTCCCACCGAATTATTTATCTTGACACTGACTGTGCCATTACGAAGGATCTGACTAATCCAATCACACCACTTATCGTTGAACCCTCTCAATCTATGACATTCCAGAAGGAAGTCCCAGTTAACTTTGTCATATGCCTTCTCGAAGTCAAGTTTAATTACAACCCCCACTTTTTTCTTGACTTGAGTATGATGCAATACCTCGTGCAACGTCAATATCCCATCCATAATATTGCATTTTTTAATAAAAGCATTCTGGTGACGGCTGATAAGTTTATCAGCAAACACCGCCACTCTGTTATCCAACACTTTTGTTATAAGCTTGTAAGGACAACGCAGCAGGCAAATGGGTCGAAACTCTTGAATTTTTTTCGCTCCGTTGATCTTAGGAATCAGGGTAATAGTCCCATAATTCAGTCTCTCTACCTCTAGGGAGCCTTTATGAAAAGCCATGAATAGATTCATAATATCTTGCTTAACGATATCCCAGCAAAATCGATAGAATTCTGCTGGGATATTATCAGGCCCGGGGGCTCTGTTACTATCCATAGAGAATAAAGCTTGCTTGACCTCCTCCTCGCTAAATGGTCTAGTCAAAAATTCATTTTCCTCTACCGTTAGCTTTTCATTATCCCCCCAAGTATCAGGATCTAAGTGGAACAGATTTCCGGGCGCCGGTCCGAAGAGTTCCTTGTAGAATTCCGTAGCATGTTTAAGCAAGTTATCCGTCCCCTCGATGGTGGTATCACCATGAGAGAAAGAATGAATGGTATTTTTCCTCTTTTTTCCATTGGCTATCCTATGGAAAAAGGCAGTATTCTGGTCTCCTTTCAGTAGCCATGTCTCATGGGACTGTTGGAGCCAGAATAATTCCTCATTAACCATAAGTTGTTGTAGCTCACCACTAAGGGTAGCACGTTTGTCTAACATATCAGAGTCGAGGGGGCCTTGCTCTTCCATAGATTCTATGTCAGCAAGTTCTTCTTTGATCACTTTTTTCCTCTTCTTTTCATGACCAAATTTATCAGATCCCCATCCTTTAAAGAATTTCTTGAACCGTTTTAATTTGATGTTAAGAACATCAATTGGATCAGAAGATTTGACAGGTCTCTGCCAAATTTTACTAACTAGAGGTAAAAATTCCTCATTGGCCATCCAGCTCATCTCAAATCTAAACTCTCTGGGTTTAGGTGCCTGGGGGCGAGCACTATTGGTGGACAGAAGTAGAGGGTTGTGGTCAGAGATGTCTCTAACCAATTTTCTGACAGTGACCAAAGGAAATATATCCTCCCATTCATCATTCATAAGTATTCTATCCAATTTTTCTAGAGTGGGGTGGGCCTGATTATTAGACCAGGTAAATAAACCCCCTTCAATATAAATCTCACGCAGTCCCATGGTATTAATAATAGCATTAAATATGTCAACATATTGAGAGGCCACCATCTTTTTATTTTTTTTCTCCGCAATGCCTTAAGATATTAAAATCACCACCTACTATATAAGGCATGGATAAATGGCTACAAAAGCTAGCAAGTTCAGAGAGGAATTCCTCTTTGTATTCATCGTGAGCAGCACCGTAAACATTTAGCAAAGCCCACACACTTTTTTTTTCCACATAAAAAACAATAACTTGTAATATATATTTACCCATAGACCAAGAAACAATCTCCAACTTTTCCTTTTTAATCCCACATAACATGCCACCAGCTTTACCAGTGGAGGGGATCCAATTCCACTCCAGGGTTTTATAGGGATCAATACTTCTAAGAAAACTAGAAGAGAACTTCTTCTTCATAGTCTCCTGTAGACAAAGAAAATCCAGGGAATGATCTTTTATAAGATCAGAGAGGCAGGTTTTCATTCCCTTTTTACCAGCCCCTCTGCAATTCCAGAAGATCCCATTCATTTAGAACGTTTCTTTCCCCCCCCCCCTTCCCCTGGTCACTCTGCTAGGGGACTTAGCAGCATTACCAGAATTGGCAGTAGGCTCCACTGCGTTTTGACTCCTCGTTCTAGGTCTAGATAGAGGTGTTTGAATTTTCTTATTACTTCTTTTTTTCCTAGACCCAACCACAGTGAAATCAGAGATATCACACTCATGATCATCACCCCATCTTAAGTCAATGGGTATATCTTCTCCTTTCCCATTGGTAATGAACATTACCTCATCAGGAGGTATATTTTTTTTCCACTACATTGTTCCTAACATTTTCAAGTTCTCTAAGTATATCAATCTTAGAAAACTCCATATCAGGGATCAAAACCCCCATTTTTCTAGCTCTAAGCATCATATCAGGATTAGATAGAACAGCAAAAGAGTTAGTAGAGGAATGGGTACCTTCCAAGTCTCTTTTCTTGCTGGCCGCTCTGGCCCTGTCCTCCACTTTCTCCAGACTGATCATCGCGCTCCTGGCACTGAACCTAAGTATTTTTTCTGGTAAGAGGGGAGGTGTGGGGATCACCTCGCCACAAATATCAGCACCAGGCTCAGGTGATTGCACACTATACTCAACTGGAGTGTCTTCATCAGCAATAAAAGGGCCTTCCAGCTCCATCACCTTAATATCCCCTTTCACACTTTCAGCATATGATTTCTTCACAGCAATCTTCTCAGTACTGTGGCCTACAGTCTGGATGCTCATATCTTGAGACATAGAAATGTTTCTTTCACTGAACTTTTCACCAGAAGCAGCAAGAGCTTCCTGCTCCATGTTGTGAATCAAGAGCATATCGTGATTCGAACTATCAGAAGTGACTGAAACAGGTGACTCCATAGGATTAGCAGCGCACTGCTTTCCCAGTGGACTCTTGTCCCTTATATCAGCTCTCCCTCCATAAGAGCTCCCCATAGGATGTTCAGATATGTCTGTTCTTTTTTGTTTCTTCGGCGAGGGGCCCCCCTGTTCAGCAGGAGTCTTACTACGAAGACTCTCTCTGTCTGGATTTCTCACCAACACTTGCTCCACAACAAAGGTAAAATCATAAAATCGATCCCCCAGGACTGACTCAGCCGCTGGGATAATCTCATCAACATTACGACAGCCCAATTTGACTCTAACAGAATCAGGACGATGCATAGTAGCTTTATCAATCTCCAGTGGTACTCCTACCAGAGAAGCTACAAATGCCACATTCCTCTCACATCTTTTGTCCGTTGCGATTCCACCCACCTTGACCCAAGCTTTTTCTAGTATTCCTTTAGCCCCATCATCATGGTTCCATCTAGTAACCCTAACAACTGTTCCACATGGTTTCATAGTCATACGGTCACTATAGCAAGCTTTTTCTACCTCTCTGGTGTTAGGAAATCTCATCATAAACACCCCAGGTTCCACCAACTTAGCAGAACATCTCCAGGTTTTTCCAAGATACAGAAAGAACGCATCGTTCATCTGTTTAACAGTAGGATTCCCTTTCAATACAGTGATAAAAACGTTGCAAGATCTCTCCCTAGCTTGTTCAGCAACACAATAATCATGCACATAAAAGAAGCCCTGTCCTCTAGCTTGAAAGGCACACATGGGAGCAATGCATTCCCAAGGAAGGAATTCCACACAGATAGAAGCTAGATGACCCAACTTGCTACATCTCTCACAGAAAGCTAGAGGGCATCGAATAGGAGCATGACCAGCAGATTTGCATATGGGGCATAGATCTCCAGAATTGGAAGGGGGCACCTGATTTTTGACCATGGTCTTCGAGGTCGGAGGAGCAGTAGGTGTGGGAGACGGCTCTGTAGCTTGGTGCGAACTCCCTCCTCCCGAGGCCACGGATCCCTTCTGCTTCTCCACCCAAACACCCCCAGAGCTGGAGCTTTGCCGCTCCGCCGCCACCGCCGCCGCCTCCCAGCGCGAGGTCTCAGATGTGTCGCCGGACTTGTCGATGGTGGTGTTGTTGTTGCCCCTCCGCCATGAGAACCGGCCGCCACCGCGATCGAATCTGCCTCCACGATCGAAGCGGCCGCCACCGCGGTCGAAACGACCCGCGCCACGGCCCATGCGGCCAGCACCGAAGCCCTCCCGATGGTCGCCGCGAAACCCCTGCCCCGACTTGTCGGCCATGGGATCTGGCGGACGCGGAGGAGAGGCTGCAACCTCGGCGAACGACCTGCAATCACCACCGATTTTGCCTCGCCACCAGGAGAAGGAAGAAGAGGAGTCAGATCTAGGTTTCCGCGGCACCGCCCACTGATGCGCGAGGGCAGCGTCTAGGTCGAGAGGGGAATGAGATTTGGCTTTAATACTCTCCCTCGGGCGCTCGCGGTGCGGCTGAGGCCCAGGATCTCCGTCCACGTGGTCGGCATCCGCCATTGGCGGCACCTCCCCCACCCTGGGTCCCACGCATGGCGGGTTGGGTGCGGTGTCCCCCGTGCCGTGCACCGCAGGGACCGATCCGCTCCTCTATGCGTTACACCGCACCGGCTCGCCGTTGTCACGACTCACGGCCGACGCCGAAATCACCGGAATCCTGTCACGAACCCTAGCAAAATAACATGGAAATGAGACGATGTGACCAATATCAACGAACTCGTGCTCGCGGAGAGCCCGCGCGTCAATCACCCCGCCCTCAGTGTTGAAGAGAACGAGACGGAGAGCATCCCCGCGAAGGAGGAGCTCGCCGTTGTGGAGATGGACGGTGCGGGCGGCCGCCAGGTCCGCCGCGTAGTGCACTCGCCATCGGGTGTCGGTCTCCATCCGTGGTGTGATGTCCTCGGTAAAAATATCACATGCTGCGTCCCGATCCTGTAACTAAAATTTGACCGTCGGTCACATTCTTGTTCCTGGAGAACTACGGCTGCTGGCGAATTTTTCCTCGTGGTCCGAAGACGTGTGATATACCGAGGCTGCTCAACATAGAGCCATCGTTTCAGTTTAATACTACTCCACAATGCACACAAGCATCTCTTCTTTGACAACTCAAAAGAAAAAAAAAGAAAAGGAAATCTTTTGTTTGGAGAAACAGGTTAAGGAGCGGCGAAAAAGAAAAGAAAAGAAACGAAACAGAAGGGTGGAACTTCTCCGTACGGCACAGGAGCTGGTGGATGGGCCCGGCCCAGAGAGCAGCCGTCCCTGGGTGGCGGGCCCGGTTCGGCTGCCGCGCGCTTTTTGTGTCGTCGTTACGGACGCTGTCATCTCGCTGTTGGCGCTTGTAACACCAAACCCGCCTCGTCCCGCTCAACTGCTGGCGCGAACTTAAATGACCCAGCTACCCCTGCATCCAACGCAGAAAAACGGCCGAACGACGGAGGGGCTCGCTTGTCATTTCACGCGCGCAGCCGAAGCCGGCGAAGACTAATTTTCGTGTTTTGACCCTTTTCGTATACTATTTCGGGATCTGACCCTCATTGGAAAAAATTCGGGATCTGACCATTTTCTTACCGCCAGGCACCTTGACGGTAGGGTATAACAACCTACCGCCAAGGGGCTTGGCGGTAGGGTTGCGGTAGGCTGTTATACCCTACCGCCAAGGGGTCTGGCGGTAGGCCCTGGGCACGCTCTGTGTTAAAAACTTAGAACTTTTTGACGGTAGGTGTCCAACCCTACCGCCAAGGGGCATGGCGGTAGGCTATTATACCATACCGCCAAGGTGCCTGGCGGTAAGAAAAGGATCAGATCCCGAATTTTTTTCCAATAAGGATCAGATCTCGAAATAGTATACGAAAAGGGTCAAAACACGAAAATTAGTCGCCGGCGGAGCCTTGCCCTTGGTGTCGCGTTGCTGTCCCGTCCTTGCCGCCCAAAGCCGCACGCCACGAAACATGGATCCGGATCCTTTGGTGCCTCCGATCGCTTTTTCCTTGGACTTTACCGCGCCCATTTGGCCATTTCTACTACTGGTAACTAATCGGACGTGAAAATTCATCAGGCGTTGTATGTTGTGCCTGCACCCAGTGGCGTGCTGCTACTTACGGTAACGCATGTCTTGTTTTCCTTGGAGCAAAGGTTTTGTTTCGTCGATCTTGTTGCTATGCAAGGGACGGTGGCACGGACAAAGCCGGCGCGGCGGGCGGGCGCGCGTGGGTCCGTCCAATTTTGGAGCTGTGGGTCGACCGGCTCCACTTAAAATACATACATGCGCGGCCTACCACGCAGACAAAAACAATACTGCGTGCTAGTAGTATATGAGTGTTTGGAATCGGATATGTCGTGCATATTCTCAACGACAACGACCCTGCTTGGCTTAAGCAGCCTTGTCACAGCTTCACGGCACCAATCTTGAGCTCATCCTAAGCGCCGATCCGATGATGCAGATCGACATGCGCGCACGTACAGGCCACGCTGTGGCACGAATGCACGTAGTAGTACGGTGCAGGTGGGAGTACGTAGTACGAGTAGTTAATGGGTCCAAAGCGTCGCGCATACATGCGCCGTGATGGCCATTAATGGCACGCGCGCGCGCGCGACAGAGAGAGAAAGAGAGAGAGAGAGAGAGAGATCTCGAAGATCACCGAGCGTGAGTTGAGATGAATGTCCACCGGGTATCATCATGTGATCGCGGAAGAAAACGGCGACGCGCATTAATGGCTACGGTCAGTGGCAACTCCCGGATTAATTCGACCGTTCCTGCGCAACCAGCGTACGTCCTCGTGGGGCAGTATCTGCAGTCGCAAGTACAGGTCCATGGGCCACCACGACGGGGCCATCACGCCGCCACGGCAATGCAATGCCATGCCACCATCACCATCATACAGCAGTACCAAATCACATGAAAACATGGAGTAATTAACGTACCAGAGACGCATGAACGGTGATGGTCAGATGGTGCTGCCCGTTACGCTTAACTAACCACGCACGAACCAAGCATGAACCTGGCCGCTGGCGAACCGCAGGGGTTATCGAAAAACAAATCAACGCTGCACGAGCTAAGCTCTAGCTGGAGGGAGATACGGTTTGATTTGTCGCCGGTTCGTGCGTACAGCGGCCGACAGGACTCGCACGGCTAGCGGCCCGAATCCGGGGACGACCTCTCCTCCAGTTCCACTTCCACGCACGTACGACGACGACGTGCGCCGCACCCACGCACGCACGCCACCGCGCGTCGCGGCGGGCAGACAAGGCGTCGCCGATCGACTACGTGCGGGGTGGTGCACCGGCTCCGACCTCTGCCCCAACCAAACTGATGTCCTGGCCTCGGAGTGGCAAGTCAAACCTGGGCTTTACTGGCTTTCAAGGGACACCGACTCTAACAACTAATTTAATCTTATTTTGCGACAGCTAGGTTTATAATTGAAAAAAAAACTGTTGTTTGAGTTGTGCAAGAATGCACTTATGCGGCTGACCGTACGTTTAATTAGTATTTGACATTCGTGGTCAGACACTTCTTTATATATTTCTCCGTTTCCTGTCTGATCTCTTCCGGCAATGTGGTTTAGTAAGATCGCTTGGAATGAACAGGTAAACCAGCACAAACTAGTAGAGTGCCCGTGCGTTGCCACGGGTTTTTGAAATATATTGGTGGAGTTATATAAATATAACGCATGTTAATTTCACATGAAGAGAATAGATAGCACGGGCATAATCAGCTAATAACCAAAGTCCACTCCACTTGCAATGTAAGTTGATACTCCCTCCGTTCCTAAATATAAGTCTTTTTTAAAGATTTCATTATGGACTACATATGAAGAAAAATGAGTGAATCTACACTCTAAAATATGTCTATATACACTCTAAAGTATGTAGTCCCTAGGGAAATCTCTAGAAAGACTTAAATTTAGAAACAGATGGAGTAATAAAAAAAGGCAATCTCATCATGTATACGTATCGAGCGATTATCCAACTAAAAATCTGTTACAAATTAAGATCCACTTGATGCGCTTAAGAAATTCTCGCACAATATCAGGAAATTGTCTTTAGCTTCATCTGCATGATATTTGAACAAGTATAATAAAAGAAATCTTCCTCAACTCATAACAAGTATAATGAATCAAATAAATGATTAATGTCCTCTTCAAGGTCGAAGCTTATTTATCGTCATACATCCAGACATGTTCGGACATTAATTTCCTAACACACAAAATAATCCCACGATGCCCTTCCCCTTTTTTTGTCGTAGCGGGATATTTCTTGCTGGAGCCCTCTCCTTTGAAGTCAGATGACGCCCACCTCACTTTCAACATAGCGGATGACGCCCACCTCACCTTCATCATAGTGCCTTCCCTCCTTCACACAGTACTTTTCCACGAACCGCCAAGGAGTAGTCCCACATAGAGGTTCCTAAAAAAAATTAGCATGTCAACATTTTAGTAGTTCTATTATTCAAAAATACAATTTTTGAGTAACCCTTTTTTAGAAATCATGTGAGAGGCATTTCCACCACACACAAACACTTTTTTTTTATTTTCAATGCTCAAACGTGTAAAAATAAGATATAAGAAAAATTAGCAGCAAATATTAATTTTACAGGATTAGTTACTTTACAGATAATAGAATAAAGAAATATTAGATATGAAATCATTGCCAATTGACTTGCGCATTCATGTGCGTATTATTCTCCCTCATTTGGCATAACCATGGCTTGTTGCTGTCATCGGCAATCTTGAACACACAAACTTGTTCTACTTTTTGACCCATGACATCTTTTCCATCATATCCCTCACTGAAATCCTGCTATGGGTCCAGTTCAAAGTATCTCACACGATTGATGCACTGGGATGTGCACTGCTTGCTCACGCCAAAGCTTCTGGGCAGTGCCATGTTACAATTAATATAACAAGGAGTAAACATCTTTATCATAAAAGAGTAATGCATATTGATCATCCCAAAGGGTAGAGTGCAGAGAAGAAGAAGAAACACATGGATAAAGTGAACTGCTCTGGTTTCCGAAACAAAGCAAAAACAAGACTACATGGAGAAAATCCATCGTCCTACGAGATCACTATAACATCTTTTGCTCCCACTCTAACCTATCATGAATTTATTTTCAACCAACATTTCATCCCAACCCAATCTAACAATTCTTACCATATCAACAAATTCCTAATTGGTGAAACTAAATAGGAGAGTACTGAATAATTCATTTTAGTCCATCCTCAAACATTCCTAGCTGAAACATCCACTTGCCCCACTTCGCCAGGATCATCATCACAATGATTCAGAGCATCGCTCTTGTCACATTCATCTAAATGAAAAGCATTAGCAAAAGACTCTAGCTGCATGAATTTGTCTCATGAATCCTCTCCAAGACCAGCACTCTCAGTCCCCGTCAATCCCACCACCTGATATTGGTGGGCAGACTTCATGCACACCCTGATTAGATTGAAACGACTGTACCACAGAAAATCTATTGAGAAGTGAAACGAAACTCTCACTGACCACCACAAATCAACACGAATGTTCAGCCTAAATCCCCAAATTGACCAACCTAATAAATACGTCCAATGATAGATCTGACTTTTTCTTTACCACTCACCCCCTTCCTGAAAGAAGAACCTGAGCACCAAAACGCCTCTCTCGGAAGCGTCGTCACCAGATTTAAGCTTATGTCGTAGGTATACACACATGCATTAGCACGTCTCCCTCGCATGTCAGTGAGCCAATTCTGGGCTTGCCAACAATAAAAATGAGGTTGTTCATGCCACTCAGTACTGAATAACTATAGTCAAGAAATGTACAGTAAGAAATAAAAAGTATAAGTATGCTTATTGACAATTGCCACTGGCTTCACGGTAACATATTTCACAGAACGGACTCGCCGTTGAGGCTCTAGCCGTGGTTACATTTGAGCATCGCATGCGTATCCCATTAGCTTTCCACATGGTGCTGAATTTTATAAGTTAGCTTTGTTATTGTTAATGGAAAATCATGTGAACCAAAAGTTATGTCCTTTCATTGTACTGGAGCCTGGGGCGAACAATATTATAAGTTGGTGGCGTGTACAATCCGTTCATCCAATCTATTACTTATATCTGGAGCAATGGTATTTCTGTAACTCATACAATAGTTGAAGTGGACAAACATGATTTTGTAGAAGTACGAAGAAAGATTCGACTAAGCCTTTAGCATGTGTACTATATATGCAAAACGTTTCTCAACAAATCTCTCGTAAATAAAAATAAAATACAATGGAGCAAATGCAGGAGGAGAAGAGCAGAACTACAACCAAGTTACTCAGCCTAATAGATGTAGGAAGGCAGTATGGTGGGGTGCTTAGATGTGTTCTGCACCTCATGTAATTATGTTTATGCAAAACCTTGTAATATTGCTCTTCTCAATCTTAATACAGAAGACACGTGCTTGCGTGTTCTTGAAAAAAGAAAAAATACATGGCAATTGTCTATGACACATGAGAACCTCAATCAGTTAAATGAAACACGGTAGGGCAGAAAAAAGAGAACTGTAAAACAAAAGAAGGGAGTTTACTGTTATTCGCTGAAGAGAATTAAGACACTGCAAACTGAAAATTTGGAGGTCATCGACACCATTGTTTGCTGCAACACATGAAAATCTGAATTTAATGACACCACTATTTCCTGCAATACATGAACATCTTAATTAGCTGAGCAAATAGAATAAAACAAAGTTTGCTTACATAAAAAAGCATTCATACATCATATTTAATAGGTACGTGACACATCATGATGTCCTCGTAACCTTCTAGAATCTTACTAAAGCTACTAATGGTTTAGCCACTGTTAGGTGTTGTTACTCATAGCTCAGAATCAATTTCCCCTCCTCACTGATCCTCCTTTAACCCCATGAATCTCAAACAACCATATTGTTTCTGCTCTATTGGAGTAGTCTCATCTTCAGTAAGCTACAACTTAAGTTCAGCTTCAGTAAGCTGCAGAAAAAATAATAGAAAGTCGGTGTTATCATTTAACTTGAATATGTGTACAAAAAGAACATAAAAAAAGGAGTGTGTTATAAGATAGCAGCCACTCTCAAAATATCACCTCTTCTAAGGCTTGCCATGATACAATTTGTCACTAATTCTTAAATTGTCGCTAATTCTTCACCAGCCCATTTATTTAGCTTAGAGAAACATTATTAGTGCCTCCAAACAAATGTGCATAAAGTAAACTACAATGCTTTTCTACTTCCTACTGAAGCTATAGATACTACTTTTTATGAGGCCATGAGGTCACACACATCATTGGCAGTTGGCACCATATTCAAATTTAAAAAAATAACCCCCAATATTTTGTGTAAGATTGCATGAACCCATAATATTCACATGGAAGACGTCCTGATGAGATTGAAGCAAAAAAGGTAGCTCCATATATTCATCTAAATCCCAGAAGTCAGGTGTCAAAAATAAATCCAGATGGAAATTCCAAAACCATTGCTCAATGTAGACTCGCAAGAAGTTGAAACTGAAGCCTATGTCATCTAGTACTTGAGCAAATTGCACACCATAAACCGGGTAAAATAAGAAGCAGACCAATGACCAGCTAATTTTATACAACAAAAACAAAAAAATCTCCAGACTGAATTGGCCTAATTGCAACTATGCCTCATCCGGATTGCCCCGTCCGTCCACTTGCGACCGAGTGTCAAGTAGCGGAAGGCGGCATGGAGGCAGAGAGAGACCAATGAATATTAGTAAAATAGATTGCAACAACACATTTTCTTAATATACATAGATGTTATGGAATACTCAATCTAAAAACTTAGCAACCGTGTTTTGTAAATTATTTATACTTCCAGCTAATCTCCATAACCCATATATGAGATAACAAAACATGACAGGTAAGCAAAAAATAAAGCTGCAGATTTATTTGAAATGCAGTTCAATATTTTTAAATGTTAATAGGTAATATTTGCTCCATATTTGCAAATGCTTGTTTCCTTCACCTTATTTAAGTGTCATGGAGCAATGTCGTGATGGCATGTAAAATATTCAGGAACCAATGACCAGAAAGGCAGGTTAAGATCTTTGTAGTTATTTTCTGTTCAGATCTTTGCCTCACGAAACATTTTGCATACAACTTGACCTTTAACCACTGAGCTCGAACATTAAGGAGACAGTGTTAGATAAATTTAGCAACAGTATAAACATCCATAGCACAAAGCCCCATCCTAGCAGATATCTATATGTAACTTTGGATACAAATCTGAACCACCAACATAGCAAGAAAGAATAAAAAATTAATGGTGTAATGGCAGGCAAATTTACCTGCTATGTAGAGGAATCTGGGTGCAGCCATCACTTGAATCTGGGAGGAAGCAGAGGACAAAGTATTAGACAGAGAGAATTGAAGAGAAGCTATCAGATGGGAGGCCACACCACACCGTGCATCAATTAGGCTAATAGCCTGCTGAGTTCCACATCATGCTATATACAAAAAGATAATGCTTGGCAAAGCACACATTGACAGAAAACACACATGTCCTGGCAGAAGTTGTTGCCCAGGTGATGGTGACCGAGACTATGGATGAGATTCATGTTGAAGCACCTAAACACAGGACTGGAAATTGGTACCTCGGCTAGAACACGGGCGTTCTGGTGAAGTCCACGAAATCGGAACGGGATGTTAGCTGTTTTAGTAATCTAGAGACCACAGTGAAAGCCCACACAAATCCTAGCAGTCATTAGAACGGAGTAGAGGCTAGTGATTTCCGAACCGGAGCTTCTGCAGGTGTTCAGCTTTCTTCTCTTGAGACAGACGGGCGTACCACCCTTGTCCACCTTGTTTTTTGCATGCAACATTAGTTTCCGCAGGTTGACGATCAGAACTCCCGGAGCTTGCAGTTGTACCTAATATAATTGGCAAAAAAAAGGAAACGAAACACGAAATGCATGATTAAATTATGCATGAAGCAATGAAGTAAAGTTACAGAGATTAGGAATGTACCATATGTACCTGTGTTGGTTATATTGGTCAAAGGCGTACGTTGCAGAGACAAACATGATGAGTAATGTTGTTGAGATACTTGCTGACAGTTGGCATTAGTAAGACTTGCAGCCTTTTGTTCAGCCCGTGCCTGACGCCGTTTCTGGAGGTATTCTGCCTTCTTGTCATCAGACATTAGGGCATACCATTCCTTGCTGCCCTGCGGTTTTATAGCGTGCAGATTCTCATACGCGTGATTTTCTTTCCCTGATGTGGAATTGTTGGTAAGGTAACGGTCCTGATTCTCCGACAGCGACGGAGAAGCACCGGAATGAGTATGTTCCATCTACTTCACGTGTGAAATTCATACTATGAGAAAAGTTGAGGTAATGCAAAGTTTAGGTAATCCCGTAAATATAACGGTGAGAAAAGTTGAGGTAATGCAAAGTAAACTATGTTCCATCAGTTTGGGTAGCAACTTTGCTGAAATTGTGCATTGAAACGAACATGAAGGAGCACGTATCTGAAAGCAGAAAGTAAACAGAGTTTGAACCGACGAACACCTGGCGGTTGCTGCTGTGGGGAGGATTGAACCGACTAACCGACGGGCGTCGCTGCGGACGCCCTCAGGCAGGCGGCGTCCCCGCTGACGGCCGGGCCCCCAGACGGCGGCGGCGGCGTCTCTGCTGTCCAGCAGGCAGGAAGGCGGCGGCGGCGGCGCCCCTGCTCCAACGGTGGCGTCCCTCCTGTATGCCCAGTCAGGCGGCGTCCCCAACGACCGGGAAGCAGGCGATTTAGGAGGCGAGGTCGCGATGGTTGGGGGCGGCAAGGAGATGTGAGGGGCGACGTCCTGCATGGCGGGGCATGGCGACACAATGGTGGCGCAGCATGGGGCAGCGAAGGCAACGCGATGGTTGCGCGGCGTGGGCCGGCGAAGGCGACGCGATGCGGGCACGACGTGGGGCGGCGAAGGAGGGGCGGGTCGATGCGATGCGGCGGGCGGCGGTTCCTTTCGTGCGAAAGTTTCATGCGAAGATCTGTTGGATTAACGCCATCGGATGGTTGAGATATGTTAGATCTGCCCCTTTGGGTTTTCCGTGGCTAACCCCTTCCTATCCAAACAACCACTTAGAAAAAGGCAAAGATCGATGCATTAGGAAAATTAGGATTTGGAATTGATTGTCATGAAACTAAATTTTATTAATTGGTAACATGCTATCGGTTCCTGCCCGTTTATAACGTGTCTAGTTAGGAAACTTTGGAAAGGTTAGGAAAGTTTTTATTGCGAGGGTAAAAAAATCAACATGAGGAGATATGGTGGTGGGATGTGAGACGAAAATAAACCAGACGAAATATAACCAGATGAAAATAAACCGTGGACGCAATCCTACCAACTCAGACATTAGGAGTAAAGATACACTAGCGGTTGATTTATGTGTCATCGATGCGTAAGCCTGCCTTTTTCCAATCCAATAAAGATAAGTATTGATACCTAAAAGATATCAATTACACATGGTCTCTACAACATTATGATATCGACGAGTGGCCAAGACATCGAGAACGCACAAGTTTAAATTATTTTAAAAAGAGAAAAAAAACACGTGAGACGATCACACAACCCATACGCAACAAGAGCCACTCACGGAGAGACGACACCAGACATCGCACACGCAACACAAACCTTGGATTGTGTGATGACGGAGACAGAGGTCATTTGTACCGCCAAAATCACACATTAGTATCGCTGCCAATATCTGTGCTAGAAGAGGGCATGGCCTCGACTGAGACGAATCCCACTCACCACTGCTTGCACAACCACGATTTGTCGCCGGTATCTCCACTCTCGTGCCACTATCTCCTCGAAGCATGTGGTTTGATCGTACTAGATAGAAACCTTATCTTGGTTTAACCAATACACAGATTGATTTACTTGGACTTAGATTCACAAGTTACAACTCTGGCGCACTTTGCAATAAGAAATAATTCATTCATTTTTTTGTGAACCAGGCTCAACACCTTTCGACTAAATGACATAACAGAAATAAAAATGTTCCTTGAGTCTGGGAAAAGAAAGGAAAAGAGGGAGTCATTCAATACACTAGCCCGAAAACTATTGTGCATGATCACAATCGACTCGTGCACCATGGGGCAAAAACCTACAAGCACAAGAAAACTATTGATATCATAGTTACAACACACCATCCATAGTCCTCCAAATAGCACGCAAGCTATCGACCAAAATGACGCAACAAAGACAAGTATCAAAACAACTATACATGAATCCTCGCTACCTCATCAGCTTCTCCTTCTTGACGACTGTAGCTTCTCCTTCTTGACGACTATGTCGAAACCTATCATGCATTGCTACGCAAATCCTCATTAGTGAAGTCCTGCTGGTTCTCAACATCTCTGCACCCCTGGCCAACACCTCGGCTGCTCCATCACTTTGCATACCCGCGCGGTACAATAAGGAAAGCACAAGCTGCAAACACCGTCGAGAAAGGAGTTTTGGGTAGTTTGAATTCAAAGTTGTTCATACAATTCCAGATTGGCCGACTAACAACTACCAATCCAATTGGATAGATTTTCTCTTGCCCAGGTAAAAATGCATATTTCCGAGTGTAATATTGCCATATGTAGTTAAGGCACAAATCATTACCAAAGACAGAACCAACAGATCTCCAGACCACCCTAGCATGTGGACAAGTAAAAAAAAGATGTTGATAGATTTCAAGTTCATAACAAAAAGAGCATTTGGGATTAACAGTCCAATTCTTATGTTTCATCACATCCCTTGTCAAAAACAACACACTACAAAAAAAACCACTTCCGTGATGATACGTGTTTGTCATAGTAGGTCACGTTTGCTGTCATGCATGTACATCCATGATGATTTTATGACAGAATCAAGATAGTCATACCTGTGCTGTCGTAGAAGTGTTCCATGACATTACCAAAATTATCATCACAGAAGTGTCCACTTCCATGATGATAAATCGCGCATCATAGAAGTGCTTTCGTCAAGGGTAACCGACACATGGCATCCACCGTAATGGGTCACCGTTAAGCTATCGGGTTCCGGTTTGGATCCGATAACCCGTTAACAGCCCGGACCAATGGCAATTTCCACGTGTAAAATTCTCATTCGACGACGATCCACGTGTCGGCTCAGCGTTGGGACAGATGTCAACCGTCCATTTGACAAGAATCGCCAATGAAACGTTGACACATGGGACGGCCCAATAGAGGCCCATATAGGTTTAAAAGCCGGCCCAGGAATGGGCCCACAAGATTTCGTCAGATCTAATGGGCCAGCCCGTTAACAGCCTAACATTTTCTGGACCAAATTATAGCCCACATCAGATACGGGCCGTTAAATGACTACAATATTCTGGGCCAGTTTATGGCCCATATCAGATCCGGCCCGTTAACAGCCTGCAATAGTTTGGGCTAAATTACGGTCCATACCTGATCCGGCCCGTTAACTAACTTTCATTTCTTGGGCCAAATTACGGCCCTTTAACAGCTACTGTGCCATTGGGCCCATTAGGGGCCTGATTTGCTCTTCGGCCTCTTAATGGCCCGTTTAACAGTTCGGCCCGATATTAGTTTCGGCCTGTCAGCGGCCATGTCTACATATGGGCCTCTTTCGGCCCGGTTTCACTTTCGGCCATTTAAAGGCCCGAGTTGCACCTGGGCCTAATTCTGGTCCGTAGTTACTTTCGGCCTCTTAACGGCCCGTAGTCTTCGTGGATACATTCTAGCCCAAACTGCCTATCGGCCCGTTAAAGGCCCTTAAAAGTGTTGGGCCTAATTTTGGTCCGTTATACATCCGGCTTACTTCCCGCCCATCATGTAATTGGGTCAACCAAGGCCCAAAACCATTTCAGCCTGTTAATGGCCCGTCACCCGAATGGGCCAATAATGGGCCGATTTATATTACAACACGCTTTCGGCCCGTGATTTGTTCGCCACAATTAAGGTTGAATCTAGTTTTCAACCTGTTAAAAGCCTATTTAATTTTCCGGCCCAATTAAGGCAGGCGGTTTACTAGGCTTTTTAAAGGCCCGAAACTAATAGTGGGCCAGATTAAGACTAGACCTAACTAATGGCCCAAGATGATTGTTGGCCCACGATTCGGCCCGTACTAGCGATTTGCGACCGACCAGCTTTAGTACAGAAATTATTATTTTATAAACCTAACCTATTGGCTCATTGCGCACCGATCGAAGATTACGACCTTTTCTCAGAGCGACGACGGCATAAATAGTAAATAAATTACAGCATCGTGACGAAGAATAAACCTATACTATACAACAAAGAAATTACAACATATTACATCCCCTGGGCATCAAAGTTCGCCGCCAGTGATAATAAAGGGCCACCAGACAGCAGATTCCATAAACTGGGCAGGTCGCCACCAGTGGAAGTAAACAGGCCGACAAAATAATAGACAGAACCGACAGCACTTCAACACAGTTCAAGAAAGGTTAGCCCAGCCCAGGAGCTGCAGCGCAAGCAGCTTAGCAACCTGATGAGACTGCGCTTCTTTGACGCTTATATCCACCAACTTAAGCTGCATAGCATCAATAGACGTCCTGTATTTATGGTTAATCTTGCATAGAGATTGGAGTTCCAGTCGGATTTGAGCGGAAGCATGTCTTTCTGCTTGAATTTCAGACTGAAGAAGTCGAACAGATTCAGGCGGCGACTTCATCGAGCTTGTGTCACTGAGTAAGTTCGACACTACATCAAGATATGACTTTGTGGTTGTATCCCTACCCTCAAGATATGTTGCCTTTTTCTCTGAAATATATGTTAGAGGGACAAACAATGGGTTCGTCTCACTATCATTGTGTTAGTTCTTCTTAGCAGCAGTGCTGTCACCCTGAAAGAGAAACAAGTAGGTAGATAACAGGTTTTGCACGTATAAGCATCAGCGCTGTCAATTCATCTCATTTTTTTGTCACAAATAAAGAGACACGGTTTAAAATAGCATTAACATAATAGGCATTGTTCATAGTTAAGATGGCAGGAAATGGCATTGTGCAGGAGCGGCCAGCTTCACCAGACCACTGGATTACAGATCAAGAACACAAACATACATGTAGTTCTAAACAACGTATAAGCATGAATAGTGAGTGTACTGTCAATTTATACCATTTCAGATTCATGATTTAAATAACATTAATATAATATGTCATTGTTCATAGTTGAGACATAGCAGGATATGACATTGTGTTGTTGTTGGTAGTTTCACCACACCACTGGATTACAGATCAAGAACACAAGCATACACATAGTGCTAAAGAAGATAACTTGCTATGTTTAGTTTAATTTACATGGTACGAATAAGGAACTAGGTTGTACAACTAAAGACTGAAATTGAGAAGGACAAACTTATGTTTATGTACTTCTTCGTTATAAACTTTGAACAAGCAATTTGATGCAGACGACAAAAATAAACATCATTTGCACTCATAGCTATCCAAATATACACAACAAAGTTTGAAGGCTCGAGGATGAGAAACTTACATTAGTAGTGAAGACCGGCTCTATAAAGCCCTTGTCCATATTGATGGGGGGCAATTCAAGAAGTTTACCGCACACTCTTCTTCAAGAGCATTGCGTTTATTCTACATTTTGTTAAGAGTAAATATAGATGTGAAAATATAGGAACAAATGGCGATTATTTAACCTAAGATGCAGAGTACAAATGTAAATACAGCATACAGGCAAAAGGCACTGACAAGAGCAATGCAGAGCTAAACTTCTTCAGGAACATTGGTTTTATTAAATATTGGCAAGAGTAAATTAGATCTAATGTGTAGAAAATGGAGGGCAGGGAAAAATAAGCTACAAAGTGTACATGAAGAACTAGCTGACAATATAAGTACAGTGATGAAGGACAACAGATACTGACAAGAATAATGCAGAACTAAATATCTTCATAAGCATTGGGTTTATTCTACATTAATTTAAGCATTAATATAGATCTGATAATTTGGAGCGAACAGTGGATAAGCAAGCTATAATGCACAATGATGTCACATAATCCACCAGGTATGAATGTAAGGACAACGATAGGACAATAGGTACTCACAAGAGCAAAGCAGCGACCAGCATAGTTGCGATATCCTAGGTTTTGCGGCGCTGGTTCTATCGCCAATATACGTCGGGTGCGATGTGATTTCTCTGGTAGCACCACCTTTTTCAAGGACTTTGCTTGTACTCCTTCAGGTTCTGCAATCACCCTCTTCCTTTTGGGTGTCTGAAACACAAGAATAGCATTTGAATGGAAAAACATGGTATGACGACAAATGGAATAGGTGTTGATAATGGATGGGCATGGCATCTTCACATATATCATGAGTAAACTAAGCAGATGGCGGTGCAACGAAGCAAAAGAAATGCAAGACACCTTATGCAAGATATGTGCAACCAATAAAACCTTGCCAAATTAGAACATGCACCTTATTGGGTGAACAGGATAGGCCATCTGCCTTTGACTCCTTGAGATCAGAATAGTCATTAGGATTATATTCTGAATACGAATCTATAGGTCGGGAGCATGTGGGTTTCATTGCATCCACAATGGACCTCAATCCCTTGATGCGAAGTTTGTTACCCATTGAACTGTTCCGCAATATTCTTCTGATGTGCGCATTCTTATATTCATTGTGATTACATACAATATCTGAAAAGCATGAAAAACATAAATAGTAGTGAGATTATCTTTGTAATGCAGAGGATATTGTAATATAATAGGGGCTCCCTGTAAACTCTTGTGTGCTATCACTGGATTCTGATGAGAGAGACCATGTGTGCTGTAATATGATGAGTAGATTAATATAATCTGGCACAACTACATAAAAAAATAGGCTCCGTGTTGGGAGCTCCAGATGTAAGGATAGTTGACAGATGATAGGTTCATAATATACCATATAGAAAGTTTATTGCCAAACCATGATAACGAGAGCGCAGAGCCACTAGGAAGATCGTAGTGTAGATAATAGGGGTACACCATAACCACCATAAATAAATCGGGAAAGCGGAACTGGCAGGAAAATACAGGGTTTTGCCGCTACTAATATGCAGCCTATCGATCACCTACAGGCCAGCTCTATTCATCTGAAGGCGCACAACTGTTACTATCAGTCTAGTCTATGAAAGACCGCGCGGCTCCCACCATTTCCGGGATATTATGGCAGACCAACTCGAAGTGCGAAATCATGTAGCAGAACCGTCCCAATAGAGCTGTCGACTGCAGATGTCCCTGCTCCCCTTCCTGACAAGGAACATACTGTACTTACTAAAAAAGAACAAAAGAGGAACATGTTAAAGAATAGAAGGGGAAGCATATTATTGAGATTCTCCTTCTTTCTATACAATGTTGGTTGCCCACCCATGATGAATCAGAGCGCCCAAAGAAATGCAATTCCATGATGTCTCTCTATATGTGGCCACATGCATTTGGAAACTCAAGTGGGAGCATTAGCTAACCAATTAAATGTGTGTCTGTTAGCTAATGTCAGTATCATATCACATTCGTATTTGAAGAACCTTAGGACGTATGATTGGTGTGTTATTTAGCTTTAAAGGGTGGACAACTGCTAGTAGGACACAAAGCACCTACGCAGATCGTAGTGTAGATATAATGGGAAAACCCTAAGCATCAGGAGTAAAATCAGGAAAGTGGAACTTGCTGGAATATATGTGCTAGTATTGCCGGTACGGCTAGAAAGGCTTCGAATACTAGCTCTCTACAACTGAAGGCGCGGTACTGTTACTATCAGTCTAACTCTCAAAGGCGACACATATGATCGAATACGAAGAGTTGAAAGCGTCCATGATAATCGACATGAAGACCAACACGAAGAGTTGAAAGCGTCCATGACAAGCGACCGAATAGACCTGTACACTGCAAATGTCCCTGCTCCTCTTCACTACAAAGAACATAATGTACAACTATTATACTCCCTCTGTTCCTAAATACAAATCTTTGTAGAGATTCCACTATGGATCACATACGGATGTATATAGATACATTTTAGAGTGTAGATTCACTCATTTTGCTCCGTATGTAGTCCATGGAGGAATCTCTACAAAGACTTATATTTAGGTACGGAGAGAGTACTTACAAAGGAAGAACAGAAGAGAAGCATGCTAAAGAAGAGCAAGCAGATTTTGAATAATAAAATGTTGGTTGGCCGACATGATGAACCAGAGCGCATAAAGAACGCAACTCCCTGCTGTCCCTCGATATGTGGCGCATGTGCTTTTCGAAAGTAAAGTAGGAACATTAACTGACCAATTAAACATTCTCTGTTTTAGTACATGTCAGCATCATATCAGATTCGTATTTGAGCAACTAAGTTTGGAATTATGAGTGGCATGTTGTTTAGCTTGATGGGTTGAGGAGCACTGCTTGCACGTACGTCTCGAAGCACCTACGATAATGATACTGAATATATGGGAATGTCTACATGCAAGTCGCCTGACTTTCGTCATTTGGGTCAGTCGACCATTTCAGGCGGTTGAATGAAGATCCTACGTCTCCTAACCCTTCTTCTTCCTCGCCTCTTATTCTTCCCCTAAAGACCACCGCACGGGTCGCCGGCCGAACCACCGGCCCCCGCCCTCCCCTGAACCGCCCACCACCTCTGATCTTCTGCCGCCCCCGGCCATCCCTCTAGCTAACCCCACCCCCCACCCGCGTCAAGTTTTGCCCCCGGCGAGGCCCCACCATAGCCCGACGACAGCCCCCCACAACCACTGTCCCCACCCGAAACCCTAAGATAGATAATGGGGCAGCCCTCCGGCGAGCCCCTTCCTTCCCTCCGGTGAACTCCCAAAAATGGACTGACCCCAATTTGAAATTCAGTCGACTGTCATTTAAGCTAATGTGGAATATAAAAGGGGAAAACCATAAGCATTGCGAGTATAGTGGTGCGTGTGCCACGGCCGATCTGAAGGTGCAAACCAGACAAAGGCAACTTCGCAACCAATGTTTGGTTTCAACTAACAAGTAAGATTCTAAGTGATGGACAAGAAATCACAGTAAAGTAGTGGCGATCTATTTTCTTGCTGAGATAAATAACTTGAGCAGATACGAAAGAGTACCGCCTCTGGTGTGGCGCCGTGTAAGCATCTGCTGAGGCGTTGAGGGTGCTGCGGTAGCGATGGCTGTCGGCGGCGTGGAAGCAGATCTAGGAGGGCAGACGATGGCGGCGAGGGAAATATCCCGCGCGCGGTGGACGAGACGGTTGTACGAGCGGCCTCAACAAGGAGGACGACGGCGTGGATGAAGCGAGAGGACGCGAATCAAGGATCCTGGTCCGAAGCCGTGGATGAGAGAGGTTGATCTCTTGTAATGGACGACGGCGTCGGGGTATCAGCTCCGGCATGGTGGAGGAGGACGGCGGTGGATGGGGTGGCGGACGGAGGAGACTGCGGTGCAGAGGGTGTTTTGGCGCCCACGGAGTACGAATGGGGAAATGGAGGGAGAGAGGAAGGGGGGAACCATGTCTTCAGGGCGCGCTTGTCTCAAATGCGAGGAAATTTACAAACTGAGCCCCCGTTTAAAATTTCCTACATCACAACAATATTAGTCAGTTGGGGATAGGACGGTAATCTCGCATACACCGAATATTTGCCGACGGAGATTTCGGCCGACGAGAGTTTGTTTTGGCGCCCACTGTGTATGAATCGGGGAGGGAGGTCAGAGGCGATTTCGGGCGAGGAGAAACTGTGTTTTGGCGCCCGCCGTGTATGAATCCGGGGAGGTGAGAGGCGGAGGCGGTTATGTCACATTTGAGTGAAATTATAAGCCTACCCCTATTGAAACCTATAGAAATCGAGCCGATAGGCTTTGCGTGTCAGGGATAGGCAGTAATTTCCATCTCGCAGATTTTGGTTTCGGGCGATTACTGTGACTTTCCCCGCTTCGTTCAAATTTTTGCAGAGAAAGAGTGCACGTTTATCGTGCCAACTCAATTCGAATCCAGTTTGTATTTTTTTCGGGCAGGATCCATTTTGTATTCGAATATAAATCTATATACATCATTTTTTTATATATACTTTCAAAAGCACAACACCCTTTATACATAAATATGGTTTATAAATGGCATGATCTCAGATTCATAAGGCTGGATCCATCTTAATTTGGATTTTTAAATATTTGAAACCACTTTATGTTGAAATCCAATGTATGCATTCCTCGCTAACTATCTCCAATTAATGTGTGTTTCATGCGATTTTTTTTACTTCTCAAACATGTATAATGTGTTTCACACACGCAACATATAGTGTAATCCCGTTTAGACATTAATTGCATATAAACCATGCATTGTCTCTAATTAAAGAATCTATGGATCACTAATATTGATAAACTATATAACATTACACGTGTCCCCAAATTCAGATGAATATGCATGTTTGATAGACCAATTTTTGTTATGATATTATCGATGTCATGATCTCTAGTTTAAATATTTGAATCCCCTTTAATCCAGATATTCGTCTCATATAGCTATCACTCATGCTTATATATCTCTCTAGACCTATACGCCTTCATCGTCTCTCGGGTATCTCTCGTGCTACTTGTATGCCGACAATGATTTTTTATCTTCGTAACACACTGACGGTACTCTCTCCCTCGACCTTTACTCTAGCTCTCTCTAAGTATATCTCGCTCCCTGCTATGTGTCTCTAACTATGATTCTCCCTGTGAAATCTCTTCCTCTCACACAAACACAAACTTCGTCTCCCGGGGTCTCATTTCTCTCTACTATTCCCCTGTGTGCCACTCGCACACCCCCTCTCACACAGAGGTGTCTTGCGCTCCTTAGGTATGAGAAGCTATGACTCTTCCTCTTAAATATCTCTTTCTCACACACAAATACAAACTCTGTCTCCCAGGGTCTCATATCTCTCCACCATTCTCTTGTATGTCGCTCACACACACTCTCTCTCCCTAGAGACATCTCGCATTCCCTGATATGTCTCTTTAGCTATCACTCTCGTTGTGAAATATCTTTCTCTCTCGCAAACACAAAACTCCGTCTCTCGGGATCGCATTTCTCTCTGATACTTGTTTGTATGTGACTCACATGCACCCTCTCTCTATCTCTCTCACACCCACACACATAACTCAGCCTTCTGATCCACTCGATTCTTATCTCTAACACACACACTAGCTAGCCGATCTCCCTCTAGCTAGCATCTTTATCTTTCTATTTATCTGTTTCTCCATCAACCTTCTTTCTTGCCCTCACTCTTGCTTCCTATCACGCACACTATATATGTTTCTCTCTACATGCAGTCATGCGCCCTCTTTTTATCTTTCTCTCACACACACATAACTTCACCCTCTGAACCACTCGGCGGTCATCTCTAACACACAAACTAGCCGATGTCCCTCTAGCTAGCATCTCTATCTATTTGTAGTTTCTCCGTCAACATTTCTTTCTCACACGCACTCTTGCTTCCTATCATGCACACTATATCTGTCTCTCCATACATGCATCTATAGGTTGATCTCTTTTGCACAATCGTTGTGTCTCGCTCCCTCTGCTCGCCATAGATGCATGCTCCAGCCCACGCCACTATCTCTTAAAGACAAAAACACATGCTCAATTATCGGGCCTTCTTCCCTCCACTCTCACATGCATGCATATTGTCATACCGATCCGCCTCTCCCATGTCGTTAATCTTATGACTTATGTCTTCTTTCTTTTATCTTGATCATGCGTGTGCGCACACACACACATCCCATGTATACATGTATACCTCTCGCACATGCACGTTCAAGGTCTCCTATGTCTCCATACATAGTTAATTACCCTCAGCCCTAACCCCACATCGAATCGTTCTCTTCTTGTGTGCACATAACTTCCGCCTGGATGGGTAAAACACACACTCACACTTAACAATCTCCTTCTAGCTACCCCCCTCTCTCACTCTTCCCCTATATCCCCGAAACCAATAAGACCATCCCTTCGTTTAATTCCCGCCTACATGCACCATCGATATATAGTAGTCTTCCTCGGTGTCTCTCGAACAAACATGTTCTCTCGATGTCGACTCCTCTCACGCGCACACGCCTTCTCTTCCCTCTCTACGGGCCTCTTCTCTCTTGCACCCCCCTCGTTGGTGGCCTCTGCCATACACATCACCTCTCTATGATGAAGCCACACACACTTAAATTACTTTCGCCATCGAAGACTCCGCTTCACACACACACACACACACGCACGCACACACACACACACACACACACTAAGACTCCATCTTACACACACATGCTCTAGGCGGAGCATTTGTTCCTACCACCCTCGTCCAACCTTACCCGTATGATAAACAATCTCCTTAATTTACTTGTATAACATGGACAAATTCCACTTTACTTTAGTAGTTAGCAAACTTCTCATAATTATATAACGCAAATCACGAGCAGGAAGTGACATTTTTTTTACACAACCACGTTAACATGGCCATGTAAATCACTAGCTAAAGTGTCATACCATTATACTTATATCCCGATGCAAAAGGTTGAGTACATGTCCGAAGAGTAGAGTCACACACACGCACTCTGTCTCTCAGAATCTCACACACATACCAGTTACGTGATGCCCCCTAGGTAGACCCGTATGTTACAATTTGTGCACCCGCGGGTACACGTGATGGTGCGCATTTATTTAAGCCGGACGGCAAACCCAAACAGTAGCTACATTCATTCCCCTCCCGCCGCCTCTTCTCTGGTCGCCGTCGCCCGATAGCCATGGCCCGGCCGAAGGTAACGACATACGCCACACTCCCGCCGGAGCGGCGCTTTAATCTGGAGGCGGCGCGAAGCCCGGATCGCAGCCACCCTGCCTCCGTAGTCCGGACTAGCCGGAGCCGGACGAGGAGGCGTTGGAGGCGGAGCAGCACGCGGAGCCGGAGGAGGAGAACGACGACGCGGAGCCGGAACAGGAGGACGACGACACGGGCGAAGCGGAGCCGGAGGAGGACGATGATTTCCATTATACTCAGACTTAAAGGGCTTTGAGTTTCATGCCACATTTATTTCATAGAGATAAGAGAAAGGAAATTTTAGTGGTCATGCATGCATCTTTTTGTGCTAGCACTCCTATATAAGGGTTGACCGGTCGCTTCCCGTGGACGTGCGCGGGCGATGGAAGAGGAAGGAGAAGGGAAGCGGGCTGTGGAGTACGCCAGTTGCAGCACGAGCTCCAAGGAACGTTCGTGCCAAACAATGCATAGTTGTACAGTATAGTCCAGCGGAGTATGAATTGGCCTTTAGGTTGCGTGTGGATGACATGGCTGCAATATGCAGGCTGCAGTTCGACAGCCTACCGCTCCGCTTCGCACGGTTTGGTCATGCAAGATTTGCATGCACGTATGTCACGCACGTACTTGTCGAAGGCGTGCTCGAAAAAGGGCGACCAGGTCTGCTAGTCCGCGTTGGTCCATGCGCCCGCAAAACAACTAATCCCAGTCGCTGTAAATGTCATGGTGCTTTAATTCCGGGCTAGTGGATGGATGCAAACGTGCCGTACAACGAACCGCCCGCCAGCTCCCTAATCTCTATCTCTACTCTTATAATAATAATAATCTATCTATCTATCTCACTTCTACTACTCTTGTAAAAAACAGAGTTGGTGATGATGGTGTGCGTGCCATCCTGCAATATAGGCCGTCCGATTTATATCTGACAGATAGGAAGGAAACTATGACAATTTTGCAAAAATATATCCACACCCCTCTCCACATTTGCAAATAAGGCCTTCCCTCGTTCATCCTTTTCTCTCACAAGATAAACTACTCATACAAATGCATCTTGATGTTACGTGCAACGCACGGGCATCTTGCTAGTAATAAATAATAATCTACTCTTATAAAAAATAGATTTGGTGATGATGGTGTGCCTGCCCTCCTGCAATATAGACCGTCCGATTTATATCTGACGGACAGGAAGGAAACTATGGCATTTTTGCAAAAAGATACCCGCACCCCTCTCCACATTTGCAGATAAGGCATTCCCTTGTTCATCTTCGTCTCCCACGAGATAAACTGCTCGTATAAATGCATCTTAATGTTACGTGCAACGCATGGCCCTCTTGCTAGTCTCAAACATAAACTGCACTAGTGCGCGCTCGCAGAACATCCTTTCCGAAGGGACGAAGCCCTGCAGTTACCATCTCCTCTCGTGTAAACCAGCTCCACAAGGGACAAGGCAGTTGGTCGCCATTGCCATGGATTCGCAAGGCGGTGGTGCTTCTCGTCCTCGTCGAGGTTGGGAGACCTTGGACGATGATCCTTTGGGACAAATCGTAAGTCACTCCAACTTCCTCACATCCGCAAGAGTTAGCGGTACTTGCACCAAATATTTTAAGAGGGTGCGTAAATATGCGTGGGAGAAGGCCATGCTAGTTGGTCTGCCATGCGTCCTCGAGGACGAGGATGTTTCCTTGGGGGTCTCTCCAGCGCGGCATGGCCGTAGTTGCAAGTTGACGCCCCTTGAGATGCCGACGTTGAGGGGCACTCGGATTTTGTCCGATGAGCAGGTAAGTGATGAGTTTGCTCACGTAGTAAATGCATTCTAAAGACTACTTCCGTGTCCATTTCCTAATTCCCCCGCTGCCCACTATTTCACAGGTTAGGCTTGGTGCTAGTGGAGATTGGCTTGCATATGTACGGGAGGGTACCAACATCAATTTGCACAACATTTACAACGGTGACACCGTTCCCGTAGAACCTTTGTCCAACATTGGGATCAGCCATGCAATGGGCCATCACCTAAATTGGTACGATGGAACCACTGTGAGATTGAAGAAGATAGCAATCCCGGAAGCCCCGATAAGGTCGTCCGCCAACCAAAATTACACTCTCATCGTGGTGTTCGACAGCGTGATTGCTTTCATGAACCCTGCACATGGCGGTCAAAGGTGGACCATGCTGTCTACGGTCGATTTGTTGCCGTACGAGTACGAAGACGCTGTGCTCCTTTCTAACCGCATCTTCGCGGTGACAAACCAGGGGACTTGTTTCGTATGGGACACATCCTACGGTATACTCCCTCTCTTCCAGTTTATTTGTTTTGAATTTTTTTTGTTTTATAAGTTTCAAATTCAAATTTAGAGCTCCCCATCACATGTTGAGATTACAATGTCCATTAAATCGTTGCATGCATGTACTAGTTTTTTATTGGTCACGCATGCATGCATTGCAAGTAACGTTTTTACCACAATTTCTTAGGAAACTGAGTGCAATAATTGTGTAGTTTTGCAAACTACCAGTACTACACCTGAAACGGTTCAAAATCAATACCACCACCACGCCCGCGTTTGACCGCCCTGGCCGACCCAAACCCCCTCCCTTGCCGGCGAGCGCTTCCCGCGTGAAACGGTCAGCGTCGCCTCGGAGCGTCAGTGCCGCATTAATGCCCGGCCAGAGCGGAGGCGACCTCTCACTGGCGCCGGCTTTGAAGCAGCGCGACGGCCGAGAGAGCGCCGCTTCCCGGTGCACGCGACTGCTCCGCGTCGAGGCTGGCCATAGTGGTGGTGGTGGTAACTTAGCTGGTACATACACTCGGGAATAGCAGACATGGTGATGTGGCAGAGAATTAAAGAAGAGACAGGGGGTCATGCATGGCAATAAATATGATCATCTATGCTACTACTCTATGATACTATGCACTATAAAATTAGTATATCATGCACTAGCATCATGCACTAGTACTATATTCTATATGATACTCCCCACTATGAGTAGCCTCAAACGACACCACGGTCGGCCGTCGTCCGTGCGCCGCCCACATTACAGTTGCAACTTGTTTAGAGTAGGTTTTACTCCGGTTTGTATGAAAACTGTAATGTATCTCATCCGATTTATATGAAAAGTTTTTGAAATGTAATGATTTTCGTCCGGTTTCTATAAATTCCTCCTTGTTTGCACGATTATGCAGGGCAAAGTCATCCCCCGATCAAAATCAAATCGCCAATCGTGGATGTGCATGGGGCATTTGGTCTAACTTGGAACCTTGTAGCTGACGACACCCAGTTGGGACGTACTGTACTATCTTAGCGGTCATTACCCATGGTACCATTGAAGGGTAACAAGGTGCCACGATCTATAACGATCGGACCCTGATCATGTACCCAGGTAATCCCTTCTCTCCGATCCAAGAGTAGTAGAGCCAGGAACTATCGTATATCTTATTGCCATGTCATCTTATAACATTTTAGTACATGTCTCTTTGTACTCCAGGAGCAGGAGTAGTTGTTTACTTCTTTTTTTATTGATTGGGATAGTCGTCTACGCAACTTTATAATGCCAAGTTGTATAAACTACTAGCAAGATGCCCGTGCATTCCACGGAACATCAAGATGCATTTTTTTTACAAAACACCTGTTGTGATTGACCCATGCAGGAGTAATCCCATGTGTAAAAACTAATGATATCTCGAGAATTTTATCGGAAAAATGGTATCTCGAGAATTTCATCGAAAAAATGATATCTTGAGAAAGATGAGAGATAAGGTGAGGAGGAGTGGGGCGTGGTGTCGACTGGTGGTCGGACTGGGCGGAGGCATGGGGATGGACGGCGCCGGCAGTGGCCACCATGCCAGATTGTTCCAGAGACTTCTTTTTTTAATTGCTCAACAATGAGGTTGTGGGAGATAAGGATGAACGAGGCAAGGCCTTATCTGTAGATGTGGAGAGAGGTGCGGGTATCTTTTGTAAAATTGTCATAGTTTGCTTTCTATCCGTCAGATATAGATCAGACGGTCTATATTACAAGATGGCAGGCACACCATCATCACCAACTCGGTTTTTTATAAGAGTAGAGATAAAGGACTTAACAATTTCAATTCCATGTAGTACTAGCTAGGTAGCCATAATCCCATCAAACAAAACTACTCCTACTTTAATTAATGTACATGGCCCAGGTAACACTCTCAAATTGTTTGTCGTCGCCCGTGTCGCAGCTGGTATATACATTGCTTCCGTTCCCCCTCATAGAAATAAGCACTATAAAGTATTTTATTTTAATCCGTATCCCCTGCTTACGTCACCTTATTATACTGCATGGACCATAACTATGCACATCAGCATGTATCCAGGTTTGAGATGCCAGGTGTACCACATGGACGGCGGCGTGTTCGACCCCCATGATGCTACCTGGGTGCGGATGAACACACTTGAAGAGTACTCGATTTTCATCGGGGACAACTACCCCATAGTGCAAACGATGCCACCTTCCGTGCACGACGCCGACGGCCTGCCGTTCATGAAGAAAGGGTGCGTTTTCATTGCGCACCGATGGATTCATATCTTGAACGCCCCTATCCCTGATCTATGCCGCTTCAGTTAGGATGAGTCTCCATCATTGGGAGCCACACTAAGAAGCTGCGATGATATGGACTCCCGTTGCCCACCGTTATGGATCATTCCATCTATGAAGAACACGTGGGACTGGAACTACGAGACGGACATGTACCCAGGAGTGGACGTATGAACCTGAGTAATGTAGCGCAGTAAGTGAAGTAGAAAGGCACAAATAGTATGAACATGCGTGGCATATAGGCATTTGTCTCTTACTACCACTAAATGTTGTACGTGCAATGCACGGTGATGTTATGATGTACATGCCTAAGTACTCTACTACTATATTAATTAGAGGCACATATTAGGTTTTGTATTTGTTTACGTGTATGGCCCGAGACCTTCCAACTAGACGTGTCTTTCTCTCAGGGTCGCACTTTGTATCGTTCAAACCACTAGTACTATGTGTGGTCTCCGACCTAGAAGTGGAAGAAGTGGAGACGCTCTACCATGCTGTTCATGTCCCACTCCTTTTGCTGACGTGTGGGACATCCAGCACGTGCCGTGTTTGGCACTCCTCCGTCGTAAGAGGTGAAACGCTAGCTTTCATCAAAAATAAAAAATAAATATAAATCAGCAGTGATACTATACCACGCGGTTTCCTTGCTCCTCGATATCGGAAAGAATACTTCCGTTTGCCGACATGTGGGACGTCGACCATCCTGGTCCACTTGCCATGCACGCAGAACTCCAAGGGAGAGTCACCCCGGTCGTCGCGCCACAGTAATAATGACTAATGAGCCGTCAAATCACAGGCCCAACCTTTCCCACTGTGAAGTTGCTCGGATGAAGGAACCATCATGACTTCGTTGAATTCCGCTTCTTGAAGAAAACTACTGTACCAGCAATACTGCTAGCTACAGTAGTACTGTACTCCAGCAGAGGCCTCCTTTGGTTCATAGGATAGGAATTTTATAGGAATATGAAAATCATAGGAAGTGAGATGACATGCATCTCAATTCCTATAGAGAAACAGATGCCATTTGATGCATAGGATAGGAATTTTTCCATTGAGTCTAGGCTAATGTACTGGTAATTTGCTCTAAAAACTACAGTAGTAACTAGTACTGGTACATGCTCGTAATTAATTAAACAAACGTACGGGCGACACAGACACACACACTAACTACTAGGACTACTACTTCTCACATGCTGGCCAGACACCGTCGTTCTCCTTCCCAGCTTTGTCGGCGACACCCCACCGTGTTTGGATCTCCGCCGAGCTCTCCACAGCAACGCGTGCGTCCTCTTCTTTCTTGCGGCGGTGGGCCTCTCTTTTCTTGAGTGCTTTCTGCCTTTTCCGCTCCCTCTGTGCGGCTTTGGCCGCCTCTTGCTCTACCGCCCATTCGGCCTTGGCAGCTTCAAGGTCCGCCCAAGTAGGTGTGATGTCGCGAGCGGTGATGAACTCGCCACGGCGGGATGCCATCGCTTCCCTACCATTTTGTGTGCGGTCGTGGGCGGCGAGGAACTCGGCGTGGCGGGATGCCATCGCTTCCTTACTGGTTAGTGTGCGACGCGTTGGCATGAACGACGCTTGGTGACAGCTCTGGGGCGGAGTGGCCGGACAACCGTATAGTGCATTGGTTTGTCAAGAGCTCAAGGACAGAAGACGAAGGAAATTTGGATTCCCCTTCAATCCCGTTCATTTATTACCGAGTAAAATGCATTGGCGGTCGCTCACTTTGATCATTGTACTTAAGAATACGGTCAATACGGTCATTATATACGAGATATGGTGATTATACGGTCACTGGCTCAGCGTATAGCTCCGTATTTGTCTGGTTGACCAGTCAAACAGTCCGCATGCGCCTCATCAGCTCGTGTAATGTATCTATCTATCTATGCGGGCCTACCTGTCAGTGGAGAAAGAAATAAAAACCAAAATTATGCGTATGTGAGGAATCAAACCACGGACTCGTCGCTGCAACGCACACTCGTTAGCCAAATGAAAATGAAATACTTTGCATTAAATGCACAAACCGATTTTTTATATTATATGTGATGCACACATTAGCGCACACCGTCCATAGACGCAAGTAGCATGTACGCGTGCAGACGCTCATGCTGTCAAGCCATGCTAATGCATGCACGTCGCCCTCTCAATCAAAGTCCTGCTTATGGCGCAACGCAAACGGCGAGCCCGTCACCTGCGCGCCCCGGCAGTGCCTGACATTACTGTTTAGACGTTTGCTGGCGGCCTCCATGAACACCAAGCATGTATTCACCTGGCTCAACACCAACGTCATACTCATGCTTGGGCGCCGAGCTGCTCGACATTAGCCATGGCTCTGCACACGATGCGATGATGTGACTCGGCGCCTTGCTCATGTATATTATCCATCACAACGACAATCTATAAAACAGCCTAGCTAGAGAGGGTACTATGGTACCTATATATGTATCGTGAGCGACCGATCATAGTGCCACTGCACACGAGTGTGTGTTTGATCGATTCGTCCATTATTAGTAAGTTATGCATGGTTGTGTGGTGTCTAATGGTGGTCATCGAAGGCTAGCTGGCGACAAGAGCGGTTGCATGGACGCCTGGTTGTCTATACGTGCCGCATACGCTTCAAAGGCTCGTCATCCATGAGTTCACATTTTACCACCACGCCAGCGTCTGACCGCCCCGGCCTACCGAAACCCCTTCCATCGCTAGCGCGCGCTTCCCGCCTGAAACGGTCACCGTCGCTCCAGAACGTCAATGCCGCCTTCACGCCCGACGCGACCTCTCACTGGCGCCGGCATTGCAGCAGCGCGATGGCTGAGAGAGCGCCACCTGCGCGGCATCCCGGTGCAAGCGACTCCGCGTTAACGACACCACGGCCATCCGTCCGTCCGCCGCCCACATTAATGACACGCGGCTGCCAACGAACCTACTCCGGCGCCAGCCGTCCATCCGTCTGCCGTGGCTCATTGCCATTCGCCCGCTATATTAACTTCAGCCCCAGCTCCCAGCCATAGCCAAAGACCCACAGTCATTCTCCTCCGGTCCCTTTCTTCTGTCAGCACCACTCCAACCATGGCCTCCTAGCACTCCAAAGCTCTCTTGGACGTACTGTCGCAGGAGCAGATGAAGGACATCGGTGGCTCCGCTCCGGGCGCGCTCCAAAGCTCTCTTGGACGTACTGTCGTAGGAGCAGATGAAGGACATCGCCGGCTCCCCCTCGGCCGCCCTCTGCCGCCACGACCACAAAGCTGGCAAGCGTGCGCAGGCGCAGCCGGCAGCGAGGAAGAGTAGTACATGGTAGGTCGCCGCCGCTCTGGTACCAGGAAGGCCACCGCTCCTCCACTCAGTCGACGCCAAGCTTGGTGGGGTAAACATCAGTGGCCGATTAGCCGCTTGACGGTGACATGGAGGCGGAAATCTTCAGAACCTTGTGCTCCAAAGGAGGAGGTTATCGAGGCAGAGCTGGACCAAGCCGAGGCGGATGAGGAGGAGGCAAAGGCAATAACCGGAGCGTCAGTTCTCGGGGCTCATGGCCGGACATGGTGGTCGGGCGCTGACGATTGTTTAGATTAGGTTTACAGTAGGTTTTAGTACGGTTTGTGCGAAATATGTAATGAATTTCGTTCAGTTTATAGGAAAAGTTTTCGAAATGTAATGAATTTCATCCGGTTAATTTGAAATTTGCTTTGTTTGCATGAATTTCGTCCGGTTAGTTCATATAGTTGTCGAAAGGTATGCGGGCAGCATTGGATGGCATCCTCTGGCATCAGTGTCCTCGGACAGATGCCGGTGTAAATTTCTGGGTCAGCGCTGTAGATGCCCTAACTATCATGCTATAATCGCTAACAGTGCTCCATTATTTCGCAGGGAACAGTTATCCCTTGATCAAAATCAGATCCGCCGTGTTTCGCACTCCTCCCACGTAAGAGTGTAGACGCTTGCTTACATAAAAATGGAGCAAGTGGACGGCACTGTAGCACGTCATATCACTCAAACTAGCCCGCCTAACGAGCGGGAAAGCCCCGCCCTCGTCATTTTGTTCTGGATTTCTATCGATCGATCGCACGAAAATGTTACGCTTTGCAAGTTCAAAAGGAAAAGGCGGCACACTTAAAGCACACCTGTCGCGTTCGCGTCACAGCCCCGACTGTCCGGCTCGCACACCCTCATCAGAGGGGACACCCGTTGTCTTGCATTTTCACTGATATGTGGGACTGCAATTGAATAAACCGTCGATAGCCAAAATCTAATCGCTCGGCGGGCGTCGGCTGAGAAGAGATAGACGGGGGAGGGAGAAGAGATCGCCCGCTCACCGCGCACGGACTCCAAGAAATATGGTGATAATGTGAGGTGGGCCATGCGGGAGTCCGAACCGCTTCCAAGCCCGCTTCTGACCGCCCTGGCCCACCAGAAAACCCCTCCCCACTCCCCCGCGTGCTCCCCCCTTAGACGCCAGCTGCCCGCATTCATAGCAAGTACAATACTGGGCTATAAGCCCGCTTATGTGGAGGAGAGAGAGGCATTGACAAAGTCAAGGAGTGGGTTCTGCAAGAGCCCGTCTCTACACGTGCTCCTAGGTATAAAAAAACTAATTCTAAAAAAAAAGAGGTATAAAAAAATAATTGTGTCTAAAAAGAAGAAGGTAAAAAATATTTGAGAGGAAATAGATAGAGAGAAAGTGAGAAAAAGTTGTAACCTTATAGCCAACCTTATAGTCAACACTATGGTACATGAGAAAGGAGGGAGTTGTGCACATGCCAAGTTCACTGGGTTGCCGTGTTTCACACTCCTGCTTCGTAACAGTGGAGACAATAGCTTTCGTAAAAAATAAACAATGAATACTCGTTGCTCGTCCTTGATATCGGAAAGAATACTTTCATTCGCCGACATGTGGGACGTCGACCATCCTGGTCCACTTGCCATGCACAAAATTATCCTGGTCCACCCTGGTCATAGCGCAGGCCCAACCTTTCCCACTGTAAGTTGGTCGGACGAAGGAACCATCATGACTTCGTTGAATTCCGCTTCTTCAAGAAAACTTACTGTACCCGCAATACTGCTACCACACGCGAATACTGGACGACACTGTAGCACGTCATATCACTGAAACCCACTAGGCCAAACTAGCCCGCCTAGGATTTGTACGTCTCTGTACTGCTATGATTTTGTGTTCTCAAAAAATATCCTTTGTCAATCTAATGATTAGGAGTAGAAAGAGAGTCTTTCTCTCTCTCTGGATCTCTCTCCATCCCACAACCCCTCTAGCACACGTACACACTCTCTGTAGCCACTCCGAAAGTACGACGTCACTACACATTCACGCTTCCAACAAAAAAATTACACATTCACGCATGTTACAAGTACGTGCCAATTTTGCTGGCTATTAATGTGAGGCCTCCTTTGGTTTAGAGGAATCTTGTAGGAATTTCATAGGATAGGATTTCTATAGGAAAAATTTATGTAGAGCCCTTTGGTTTATAGGAATGGAATCATATTCCAATGGAGGAATTCATCCTATCCTCCACATTTCATAGAAAAATAAACATTAGCCTAGACTCAATGGGAAAAATCCTATGATGTGAATCAAAGGGCATCTCCTTTCCTATTCCTACTCATAGGATTTAAGATACATGTCATCTCATTTCCTATGACTTTCCTATTGCTACGATTTTCCTACCCTATGAACCAAATGAGGCTTGAATGTATCCGTGAACCAACTCTTTGAGTTTGATGTGAATTAATGTATAATTGTGGACTATTGTCTGATCGATCGCTAAGCCTACAATTTTAGGAGCTTGGGCTATTGGCCGATCAACGACGGATCAGACCTATAAGCGTACCACGAGCTCATCAGCCCCAACGTTTGTCTTCGGTGAGTGTTTTGCAAGTACCATAGCTCACACAGTAGCTAGCCTACTAACACCAAGAATCATCAAACAAGCCCTGCTGATATGATAAACAGTTCAAACTTACATCTAAGCATGCCACATATTACATCAAAAGCTGGTGAGGATACATCTGTTTCCATAACTCGGAGAGGGTTCGCATGATTCACTATCAAACAAAAGTAGCAAGTACAGCCCACACAAGACAGTGCACTAGCCCTAAGATGGTTTGATAACACGCATCGTTCTGGTAATTAAACACAATGCAAACTACCTTGAAGGATTAGTGACGGTGTCCTGGACTAGGGGGTACTCACCATGTCGTCTCCCAACCAGTGGGTTGGGCCGAAGACCCCCGTGGCGGTTCACTAATGGGCCAGTTCGGACAGCCGATGACATATACGAGGAAGATTCCACAAGACTTGGTGATCAAGACAAGGACTCCTCTCCACCAACGTAGCCGACTAGGACTCTTGTTATCCTAGGCCTCCGGTACATTATATAAGCCGAGGCCAGGCTCGTTGATAGATAGATTATGACATTACTCATCATACCCCTTGGGTTTAGACCACAACATATGATCTTGAGGTAGATCAACTCTGTACCTTGATACTTCATCAATATAAACAAGAGCAGGACGTAGGGTTTTACCTCCATAGAGAGGGCCCGAACCTGGGTAAAACACCGTGTTCATCGTCTCTGTTACCATCGATCCTAGATCCACAGCTCGGGACCCCCTACCCCGAGGTCTGCCGGTTTTGACACCGACAATGGTGCTTTCATTGAGAGTTCCACTGTGTGATCGGCAATGGATCAATGACTCGCTTGCAGATCAACTGCAACGTCGGCATATTCGTCGCCGGCTCGACTGGTCACCTTGGCTCGACCGAGGACTGTGCTCCGTCTCAGATCATCATGATCGGACGAGGGCCTTCATCAACATCAACTCCGATCTCTATCAAGATCACGGAGGAATCATCCATATAGCTCGGGGGCTCAACTTCAACATTGTCCTCGGGCGACCGTGCTGTTTTTCTATACAGCGGATTTGTGTTCGCCATCGCCGCTTCCTCAGGTGTCGCTTTGATGATTGCTTTGGTGTAATAATGCGGAATTGTGTATATAACAACCCTGTAAAATTTCGTCACATTCCGATGGAGAAATCTCCGGCGATCTACAATATACCGGAGCCCTGTCAAATCTGGACGGGAATCTGGACGAGTTTGGGGCGTAGAGTCCAGCATCCAGCTTGGACGTCCTTTGGAAGATCCAACCGTTGATCGACTGCGAAATTCCTGCATCTACCACCCCTCAAAATTTCAGCTCGATCCGACCGTTCAAACTCCGAGAAACCTCCGATGAGCGCATCTATTTTCTGATCTGTTTTCTGCGCGAATACGAATCCGACCCGAGTTCATCTTTCTTCATGAACGGGATATTGGACAACCTTTTTTGAGGAATCTCTTTCTAGGGTATTGTGTTTTGTTTCCGAACACATGCTCACAAATTTTGCTCCTCTTTGGAGGTAACTTTCACCGTTGCGCCGGTGTCAAACCGGCCTGACAACGTTGCTGCACGGCTGCCGACCTGCGCTAGACGGGTCGTCGCTTCATCGAGCCGAACCCAACCTCTTCGGATCATTATCTCGGCAAGCCGAACAACAGTTCGGCATCGTGAAGGGTAAATCATCACCAACATTGTCGCCCCACGAATTATACGGAGCAGGCACACCGGCATCGCTGCATGGTCACTTCATCAAGCGGGCATCGACTGCGTCACAAGATCCGGCCCGCGACGGCATCGCCGCACTATTGCTTCTTCAAGCCTGGATGTGACCTCTGCATCCGAAGATAGGGAGTCAATTCCGGCCGGACTCGCCTCTCTTATCCCATATCTAGCATCAATCCTGGACGCGACTTCGGTGTCCGAACATCAGGAATCAACCCTGGCGGGACTCACCCGTCGCACCATAGTACCGGAGGACGATTCCGAAGAGATCCCAAATACTAATCCGGCTGACCAAGCCGATGTCCACCACGCCAACCTGCTTCGACACCTCGGCCGACATGGGGCTGCAAACGTCATACTACCGACCTGCCCCGTCACCTCGGCTAGACCGGGGGCTTCGCCATCTCTTCATCAACCTACTCCGGTGACTTCGACTTCACCAGCCAACCAGCTTCATCACGTTAGCTGGACCGGGGGCTTCGCCTCGCCACATCGACCGTGCGGCATCGCCACCTCATCAAGCCGAACTCCTCGCTCGGTTACCTCGGGCTTGGGAGCTGTGACCTTGGCTAGGCTGTGGACTACGTCTTTGTCCCGCCACGAGCTCGGCCCGCGTCATCAATACCGAACACATTAACCAGCTAAGTCGCCTCCATGCTCAGTTTTTTTTTTCTTTAAATTTTTTTATTTTATTTTATTTCTTGTTCGGTTCAACCAAACATTATATTTGTGTTAAACAAAAAAGTTGTTCGTTCAAACGTTGATTGTTAAACACTTCTTTTTTCTGCCGAGCTCTTCGTCACCGCGGTCATGAGGGTTTTTCTCACCTCGGCTGGACTTGGGGGCTTCGCCTCACCGCATCGACCGTACGGCGTCGCCACTTCATCAAGCTGAGCTCTTCGCTCGGGCACCTCGAAATCGGCTTGGGGGCTAGGACCTCGACCCGCTGCAAGCTCGGCCACGTCATCAATGCCGAACACATTAACCAGCTAAGTTGCTTTCATGCTCAAAGTTTTTAAATTTTTAATTTGTGTTTGGTTTGACCATGCTCGCATATGTTGTTTGAAACTCTACCCATGTTAACTAGGGGCTCTTAAAATTTATATGAGCCATTTTATAATAAATGTGTTTTCTTCTTAGTCGTTGCAAAGTCTTCTTCTACTACTCCTTTCTCGACTCGAGTGTGTGGTCAATAGCCGGATAGCCTGGTTTCTCTCTAAAGCCGCTCGAGTTTAGTTCGCTAAACTGGCCCGAGAAGTACTCCGCCTTCGGGATAGGAGGTTGCAGCCGTAGGCTGACCCTCTTGAAGTCTTGAGATCGGATGTGTCATATTAATGCGCGACAGAAGCACAAAAATTTTAAGACCAATTTTTGGATTGGCACCAAATGACTTGATTTGGTTCGGACGTCAAGCTTTTACATAAGTTTTTTGGTTTCCCATGCTTATGGCACTTTTAACCTATTTGTGTGTTTGCAGCATAAGTCTCGCAGTGCAACGCCGGACACCTTTAGAGATTCGACAAAAATATTCTCGGATATTGCTATATATGCATCAGTTTCGAATTGTGTCTTCGGTCAATAGTTGGGTTGCCCGGCTCCTGTGCTTGCCTCCTACGTTCCGCTTTGTTCGGCTAGGTGTGCAAAGGGAGAACCACTGCGATTGTGCTTCCAGCTCGAATGGTTAAGCACCTCAGTGGAGAAAGCCGAAAACTGACTGTCACAATGGGCGTAAACTGATCAGCGATCCGATGATGGTGTCACACTATAGATCGATACCGATTACCCCGTGTTAAATGATGGGCCTTGCATAATATTGGCCGAAGTGTTAATGGCTAGACTTCGGTCGGTGCCGAACACAAACCGGGGGCTCGTAGCTAGCTTCCCCAGTTTAAAGCTCCTATGACTAAGTGAAAGTCAAAAGCCCGCATATCTGATTGCCTTGTTTCCGCTAACACAACCGCCTTCGGGCACCGAGACGTCGGCTAAGGGTTGTCTGGTTACTGTGGAAACACCCTGCGTAGTGTCTACAAAGGGGTAGAAGCCGACGATGGGCCACTTTCAACTGATAAACGGTCGCAACGGAGTCAAAATAAACATATATCATCAATGTTTGTATTCAGTATACAAGCGCTGCCTTCCATAATTATCGTAATAAAGCCATAAATATGCATCAATTTGACTTATGATTTTGGCCAAGCTGGGTTGCCTGGCTCCTGTGCTTACCCCTACGTTCCCGATAGTTTGGCTAGGCGGTAAAGGGAGCACCTCTGTGATTATTACTACCGGGTCATCCGGATTAGTACCTCAGACTGGGTGAAGCCGAAAGCTAGCCATCTTAAAGGATATAATTGGTCGGCAACGATGGAAGCGAAAATTCTGGTTCATCATGGACCACAGAGTTCGGGAACTTTCTCCCAACTAAATCATCAATATTTTCCTCCCACATTGATCGGAGTTGAGGTCTCATGATCATGATCAGCATGACAGCCTGGGAAAAGGAACCTGTAACGGAACTATTTTTCCCAGAAGATGTTTTATAACATATCTCTCTGCGTACCTTTGTTTATAAAACCGTATGGCCGGATTGCCTTGTTTGTCGTAAATCTTTGCCCTTATAAAGGCTTTATAAAGTAGGTCGAACACTCTTCAGCTGCTGGCCGAAGAGGTTGAAGCCGATGGTCGGTCAACGAAGTTTTGTACAATGCGGATCCGAGCATTAGTGATGTAAAGTACTTGGATACATAGAATCATTACACATAAATTGTGATATACTCCGGACATTGATCCTTAATTCGGCCACCCGTGCCCACATTAAGGCTCGGGGGCTACTGGGCTTCGCGCTTCTCAGTTACAAATATTAAAGGGGCACATCGATCCCCTGATCTGGTGTTGCCACCCGACCATTGGCTCGGGGGCTACTGCATCGACGATTCAATGCAGACAGTTTACAAAGTGCGAAATAGTTCCCGAGGAGATTATGATCCTCAGGATGGTCGGCCACACCCAACCTGAGTCTCGAGGAATATGCACGCCACATTTCTATTCCTAAGTATGCTACAGAGCTAGGAGTTGATCCTCAGGCCGATTTTGTGAATCGAACTGAGTCTCAGGGGCTACTGGGATCACCGGCTTTATGCCATCCTTCAGGTGCATCTCGGGTTTTAGACCGACACACACCTTGAGGGCTACTGGCTATATATCTCGGCAGAGAATAAATTGCACCAATTGAAAATATTCACAAAAAATCAGCCCGCAGTCAGGGTGGTGCACCACCTCGGAAGCAGTCCGGCATAAAGCTCGGGCGCCAGTGGCTGGCTCCATAGAGGGCATTTCGGGCATTAAGCTCGGCTGAATTCGTTCAATCTTTTGAAGACCGAGGTAGTTATGACACCTCGGATGCTAACCATCGTTAAAACTCGGATGCAGTCCGGCGTTGGAGCTCGGAAGCAGTCCGACATAAAGCTCGGATTCGAATGGCTCATTCCATAAAAGACTACTTCGACATTTAAGCTCGGATGAACTCATTCAAATTTTCAGAGGCCAAGGTAATTTATGATACCTCGAATTTAGTTCGGCGTTGGAGCTCAGACGCAAGAGGATACCTTGAATGCCGAATAGTGTTGGAACTCGGCTGTGAAAAGACACCTCGGATTTAGTTCGGCATTAGAGCTCGGACGCAAGAGGGCACCGTCGCACGGGAAGCACTTCAAAACCCAGGTGTGGCGTAAAAAACTTACAAGGCATTGATAAAGGCCGATAACTTAAAAGACTCCTCGGATACCCGATGTATGAAATCTTCGGATATACCTTGGCGATCCTCAAGATCAGAGATGGGAAGATTTGTTGAACCAGTTTTCAAGGCCGACGACCGAAGATGAAGAACAGTTTGGAAGAACCGAGGAGCGTCCCCAACTTGAAGACCGGTTCAGGGGGCTACTGACGGTGTCCTGGACTAGGGGGTACTCACCATGTCGTCTCCCAACCAGTGGGTTGGGCCGAAGACCCCCGTGGCGGTTCACTAATGGGCCAGTTCGGACAGCCGATGACATATACGAGGAAGATTCCACAAGACTTGGTGATCAATACAAGGACTCCTCTCCACCAACGTAGCCGACTAGGACTCTTGTTATCCTAGGCCTCCGGTACATTATATAAGCCGAGGCCAGGCTCGTTGATAGATAGATTATGACATTACTCATCATACCCCTTGGGTTTAGACCACAACATATGATCTCGAGGTAGATCAACTCTGTACCTTGATGCTTCATCAATATAAACAAGAGCAGGATGTAGGGTTTTACCTCCATAGAGAGGGCCCGAACCTGGGTAAAACACCGTGTTCATCATCTCTGTTACCATCGATCCTAGATCCACAGCTCGGGACCCCCTACCCCGAGGTCTGCCGGTTTTGACACCGACAATTAGTGCGACCAACTATTTCTTGTCATCGATCTCTCAGGTAATGACCACAGCACGGACAACGGCATGGGAATCGATCTCTGGGGCGATGTTCACAGGACGGACCGCGACATCGGAATCGATCTTTGGGGCGATGTCCACAGGACGGACAGCAGCATCGGAATCGATCTCCGGGGCGATGTCCACAGGACGGACCGCGACATCGAAAACGATCTCTGGGGCGTTGTCCACAGGACGGACCGCGACATCGGAATCATCAAGGACGTCCACTGGCGCCTGCACAACCGTAACATATTAGCAATCACATTGCAAATAATCAAAAACCACAACTATGGTAAGCCATTTTTTTTACCTTGTGCAGCTCATCGGGGGATCCCATCCCTCCGGGGGCCATCGCCTTGCCAGGGAAATACTGCTTATCAACGGTGACTATCTCCTCAAACTCGGCCTTGAGCCTCTCATAGGTGGCCATTAGAGTTTCTGGGGTAGGCACGGTGGGGCCCTTGCTGTTCTTCCAGCTTTCTTTGAGGAGTTCGTCCGCCAACGTCGCCAACTCTTTGGCCAGTGCTTGTTTCTTGGAGTTCTTCGTCTCCATGGGTTGGCCCGCCAACATGGCCAACTCATTGGTCGGTGCTCGCTTCCTAGAGATCTCTGTCTCGAGTGGGTTGTCCGCCGGCAACTCTTTGCCTTGTGCTCCAGGATCCATCAATAAACTGACAAACAAAAAGCAATCGAAAGGAAACCACAATCGCAATGAAAACGGGAAAAGAATAGGATGTGAGAATCGGTCGGTGCTTCGCAAAAAGAAGATTCTTGGAATGAAAATATAGTAGCATCATTGATTCGCCCACCTTTCCTTCGTCGGTACAGAAGAAAAATGGCAGAAGTGAGTAGCCTGGAGTGAGGTTTTCTTCAAGGGGAGAAAGGGCTTCAATGAGCATTCCAGTGAAATGATGGTTGCTTTGTCCAGTCCAACTTCGAGGCCACTTTACCACTACTGGTAAAGGTGTGGGTTTTGTGATATGACGGGTCATGACGGCCACACCGGGGTGACCGGTGAGTCTCGACTGTAGCACCTCGCTGTGATTTGGTGGATGGCACGCGGGCCCGGATGCTTGATGTCCTGCATGTAGATAGAGCGGCTAGTCATATACAGTAGTAGTTTGGATGACAGACGAGGAGCTCCATCCTGGTTTATTGGTCCCTATGATAATCTGTGCCAAATTTTGACTATAAATTTAACTAACCAAATGTTCATGCATGTCACAAAAAATTACATCATTGAAAACTATGTTCAAATACGAATCCAAGGATATAATTTTTGTTAACATGCACTAACATTTTGTCAGTTAAATCTTTGGTCAAAATTTAGCATAAATTACAAAGGGGCCCAATAAAGATTGTACTCTCACATTTTGTTTTGAGGATACTCTCACATAGAAAATATAAATAATAATGCATGTTGGGGCAGCCCACGTTTTCAATAATTTTAGCCGTGGGCTTGTTCACAATTTTTATGAGGCGGTGGTTGTTCACTTAATGGAGGGTCTAGTACCAGACTTGAACGATACATAGTGCGACCTGGCACATCGTAACACCACTTGGAATAAGCGGGTAGCTATCTTAAAAAACAATCAACAACTCAAAAAAGACGGCGACCTGGCATGTACACAATTTTAAACGATTGTTTTGATGGAGTGAAAAAAGAAAACTACCCCACTATATGTATATATATAGGCTGGAGCCTCCGCGCTTGCTTGCTAGGGTTGCTCTATTCACACACTCTCATCCTCTCCAGATCTAAACAAGATAGCGGTGGTAACACTGTCTTTCTATCCTCACCGCTGGTTACAGATCCGGACGTATCCCCCTCCGCTGGTGAAGGGGAGGAGGGGCAGCATTTAGGCCGTCATCGACAGCGAGGGAGGATACCCACTGCCGGCCGCACCGTTATCTCTGGCCGAGTGCCGGCGCGGGAGGTCCTCTGATCCCTTCGTCGCTGCCCTAGTGTGGACGGGTCCGGCCTCCCGCCGCCCACCTATCCACATCCCGACGACCTTCAGGTATATCTTCCTTCGAAACCGGCCTAGCTCTACTTCCCCAGCTTGCTACGTCGCTGCATGTGCATCATTTTCTACCTCTCAGCCCCCTCGTAGCTAGGCTTGATCGGATGGTCCAACGTCACCTAATTGTTTTTTCTATTGTTAGAGGTAAAGCTACTTCATGGAGTCGAATCTTGTACTTGATTCAAACAAGAAATAAAGGGGGGAAATTTAGTATGTACATCGGACTTGGTACAAACAGAAAGGAAAGGGGGTGAAAGTAGTACAGACTGGTCATCCAACCGGTCTCTTGGTCGAAAAGGGAAATATAGGGGAAACACTGTACACAGTGGTATGACCAGGACTAGATTTGCTATCCAAACATAGGAGTAGGTGGCTAGAGTGAACAAAAATGGGACCAACCTAGATATGTTTCTTGGATGTTTGTTTCTCGGGGCAACAAACTCTGAATCACCACTTTATGCCCCGGTTTAGGTACATGGTGCTGGACTGCTGGTGCACCCACTGTCCCATGCCCTTATAGCAAATATTTAGCTGTTCTTAATCTAATGCCCCTGGTAAAAAGAAGCCATGCCACTGTTATAAGCCATGAAAAGGTTAGCCAGTTGTTTTTGCCAGTAATTGTTTGAGACTCTGACTGTTTCCTCTGTAGCTTTTTGTGAAAACAGGGATATCCATTTCACCTCGTTGCTATTGCGACCTTTTGGTGCACTGCACAAAACACTTCTTAAAAGAAATGACTTTTGTGCTATTTAACTGAAATGTCAGAATGGAACCATTGGTTCATTTCGGTGGAACTGCACAAAGGGAGATCTGTGTTCCAATCTTCATCATCCATATTGGCACCATAACCTTCCTTTAGGTAAGAATGATATTTAATGCATGTGTTCATCTCTATTTTGTGACTGCCATGAGAAAATAATGCTATTGTTTACTAGTACACTTGTACTCCCTCACTGACAAAACCAATTCTGAAATAGAAGGCTAATCATGTACTTGGTTTCACCAACTGGTGAGGAGAAAGAGAAACAGAGCATGAAGAGGAAGACGAAGAAGAAGAAGAAGGAGGAAATGAAGAAGATCACACGATGGTTCCGTCCTATGTTATCCTGACATCTTGCTAGTGGTATTGTATTGTTGTGTTGCTACTAGTCTTAATTTACTTGGAAGACTAGCAAGATGCCCGTGCGTTGCACGTAACATCAAGATGCATTTGTATGAGTAGTTTATCTTGTGAGAGAAAAGGATGAACGAGGGAAGGCCTTATTTGCAAATGTGGAGAGGGTTGTGGGTTTCTTTTTGCAAAATTGCCATAGTTTCCTTCCTATCCGTCAGATATAAATCGAACGACCTACATTGCAGGATGGCAGGCACACCATCATCACCAACTCTGTTTTTATAAGAGTAGAGTAGAGATAGATAGAGAAATGCAGCAGAGTAGTACTTGGCTTGACGACACATCATACTAATTAACTAGATTCTGGATGCATGTGTGACCCAGCTCTACACGATCAACAGTGCCAAGGTGATATTGCTGAAGCCGAGGCCTCAGTCGAGGCCATTCAATGGCTCCGGCAACGTCTCCCTTACATGTGAGATGATCCTCCAGGGAGCCCTTCCACTTCTGCTATCTCTCCTGCAAGGTCACTTAATTAATTAGGAGTACTTAAGTAGCACTAATTTATTGCTGCCTAATTTTCCTGTCGGAGTTAAACAAATCTTTAGTAGCACCCTATGCCGAATCATGTACATGTGTATGTGTGTCTGTGGAGGTGAATCATGTGGTGGAGCAGGGAGGGAATCTTAGTAGTGTCATGACATAATAATGCTATTGTTTTGCATGTCAATTTATTGCCATTGGTTCAATGAGGCAATGTTTTGCGTATTGTCCATCATGAATTTGATGCTACTATTAAAGTAATATGCTAATGTCTTTCTATCCTTTCTTACTAAGCTAATGAAGGTTTCACCTTGTTCCTACTTGTGCAGACAGGGATCATGTTGTGCCAATCGTACATTTTAGTGGAACTGCACAAGAGAATTCAATGAACTGTATCCCAGCCAGTGCTTTAACTCTGCTGGAAGTTCTTGATAATCTTTCGATATAATCTCACCACTGGTAAACAAGAGTGATTTCAACCATACATTTGAAGTGCACAAAAATATATACTATTGAGTGGTTCCAGTGAGTGCTTTGTCATCTCTTCTGGGACTACTTGAATAAGCTTTTTTGCTCAGGTTGGTACCGGCCTATGGCCTTCATCCATATTAATTTGTTGTCATCTCTATTTGTATCGTGCTACTGTGTTGCTACTGTCATGAGAAACTCCTTTATCTTTGCATGTTAAAGTTTTGCAACCTATGATACATGGCAATGCTTTGAGTGTTGAGCTAATTGGCACTGATTAAATAAACTAATACCTCTCTTTAAGCAAGACTACTATGTTGCTAACTTTACCCATTAAGATAATGAGAGTGCTTCTATTTGTTACTGTATGTTTCATCAACTAGTCCCACTATTATAGTAATCTCACTCTCTCAACATATGTGCCAACAGGGATGCTCGATTTTGGTGGAACTGCACAAAAACTTTGGGTGCTTCATTGCCTCGACTGCTTCCTTCCTTTCCTGTCAGTCTCTTTATCTTCGCTTGCTTCCTTCCTTTCCTGTCAGTTGCTTATCTCGGCTTCCAGTCAAAGGAAATAGTAATTGATATGCTACCTCACACAGGTTGGTACCGGTCTTTATCCTGATTATTGTGCTTGTCATATGTATTGGTAATTTGGTATTGTGCTACTGTTTGCCGATTTCATAAAGGAGTAACTTGGAGCCTAAACTCATAGGCAAATCATTACATTGGGCGATTTCAGTAGAACTGCACAAAAAGATCAGATGGACAGATACTTATGCTGCTGCTATGTACTCCAAAGTTCACTCAGACAAGCATCGATGTTGACAAGAAGAAGTTCCTATATTCATTCGAGTATCAACCGGCTTCAACCAGTTGTCAAACTCCAAGTATTAGGAGAGTGAACGCCAAAAATATTGCTTGGCACATAGCCCAGAAAAACGTAGTCCAGTCTTTGGTCCCAACTTGTGCCTTTTGGTTATCGGCACATATGGTAGCGAACTGTATGGCATGGAGTCTAAAGATTCCAGACAAGTTGGTTGACGCGTATATTCATCTGGCACTTAATCAGTCTGCACGCCAGGGATGCTCCATTTCAGTTGAACTGCACAAAAAATTTGGGTGGTTCATTTTATCGACCGCCTCCTTTCTTGTCTGCAATGTAGAATTTTGGCGAGCTACTGGACCAAGATGAGCCAGTAAACTAGTTGGACGAAAGTAGTGGCCAAGTTGCTCAAACCTCCCTCGGCATTGAGGCCACTATCTCGAGGATAAACCAACAAGCAAAGTTCAGATTGTCTGTGCTGCCTCTTATGTACTCGAAAGTTTACTCGTACAAGCATTAATTTTAGCAAGAAGTACCACCGACTGAACACCATTTACCAGTCCGTACCCTAGGTAATTAAAGTTTGTCCATGGATGATATTGGCTGTGATCTCAATCATTTGGATGCATAAACATACTAAACATGTGTATATCTGAATCTTTTTGTGAATTATCTATGAATATTGTCTTGTGATCTATCAATCATTTGGATGCATAGACATGCTGAACTTGTGTATATATGAATCTTTCGAGTTGTTGATTGTGAATGTTCGCTATGAATATGAACGTGTCCTGTGAACCTGAGTTTGATACGAATGTTTACCTTTTCTGTTGTACTTGTGTGTGAACTTGTTAGTATGTCTACTGTGGGATTTGTGACGTGTGGGTGTCAACGGCACACCTTCTTCCCGAGAAGAATTGCACCTGCTTGTTAGGGTAGCAACGGCACATCAGCTCTTTTTTATCTTTTTGCTCTGTCTTCCCCCTCCCCCGATCAACCCCTGCCGTAATGTTTTCGGCCTCAAAACAAACATAGTACTGCATTGTTTTTGGGGCTTGATGAAAAATCGAGTGCTGCTTTCTGTAGGTTGGCCCGCCCAGCAAATGGGCTGCTGGTCCACCACGGACTGGGAGGCTAAAAATACAAGTTGTAAGGTGCAGAGGCAAGTAAAAAAATGCCATTGAGAGCCATCCACTGAAAAAAAATCGCGTCTGATCTGCTTCTTCAGTCGCGCCGCCGGCCCCCTCTTTAATCCAGTTCGCTCCGTTTCCCAACTGGCAGCACGGGGCGGAAGTTTATTTCCCCCTCACGCTGCCGAGGGATTGAAGAAGCGCGACATCGAATCCAACACCGGTGATGGCTGCTTGTCCAAGTGATTTTCAGATAAGAAACTGCATGTTTCAGATGCAGAGCATTTAAATCAACAGGCACTTTTCAAACATGGATAACAGAATGTTGGAAATTTTATTCATGGTAAAAAATGGAACTAACAACAAGTTAACATCATGCTGATCAACATTCATGTATAGCACATCTTCATATGATGCAAAGTCAAAAAGATATGCTATTTTCAAAATGGCAAGACAATGTTGAGTGTGCGAAAAACTGGGTAAACTAGGGACGAAATTTTGGCAAGTGTTAGATATTTTTCAACTGCACCAGTTGGAATCGTCCCCGGGCAGTACAACTTTTGGGTGAGAGGGCTGCAGCCACCGGGCTAGTGCGGTATGTTCGAAAGAATGAAGGCGTCTTCCCCGGCTCCGGTTCTTTCCCGTCCGTGTGCGCTCGCCGTGGCGCCGCCGTATGCCGTTATCAACATGCTCAAGAAACGAGAGGAATCCGGAGAGGACTGTACGCCGAGAGGCTGATAGTGGGGACCCACCAGGTCCAAGCCGTACGCAAGCAAGTGCCTCATTGGGAAAAAAAGCTTCCTCCTAATTGTATACTGACGTTGGGGCCCACGGGTTTGTCAACCTAGTCAATAAACGAAATAAATTTCCAACGATGACTGTCATCGGGGAGCTTTTTTTTCAGGGGTATCGGGGATCTTTTTTTTGTTGGTGTTGCGGGAAAGGGGTATCGGGGATCTAGCTGGTATCATTTTTTTCCAGAGGGCGAACAAGTATCAGCTAGGCCTAGGTTTATTTTTTAACATGCGTAGCCCACATCATACCGAGACAGTGGTTTCAACTTATTTTTTGAGGTCCGTCATGTACGTACCGGCCTATGGGCCTCCCAACGTAGGTTTTACTTTTTCTTAAAGATCGGCAGCCCAATGTATTTTTTTAATAAAACACAGATCTCTGTTCTATTTATCTATATATAAGAATAATAATGTTGTGTCCAATTTATGTTTTCCCTTCTAACCACATTATATATATTTATATTATGACTATTATTGTATATTTAATAGAGACTTATGTATACATTATAAAAACATCCCACGTCTTATTAACTTATAAAAGTAAATGTTTAACAGAAGTTGGCAAGGAAAATCCTGTTTATTTTTTACTCACAGGCAAGGAAAATCCTGGTGATTGCATAGAAAAGCTTGCAAAGATTTTAAGGACCAATGTAATAATAACGCGCTCATTTTACTTTTGAGCAATAACTCGCTAATTTGTTAATTTTATACATAAAAAATGTGTCGCTCCGGTTTAGTTTTTGATATTAATTGCTCCTTCTAACCTAACATTATATATACAACAAGCCCAGCTAATTCGTGTATTTCAAGAAAGTGCAAATGGGCTGGGATTTCTTAGAAAATATTAAATGGGCCGCATTGACGCAAAATTATTTGTTCATCTAGCCCAGCAAATGGACTGTAAATTCTAGAAAACATGGGTTAAATATATGCCATATTTTTGCAGGATGACATGTGGGCCAATAGGTCGAAGCCTACGCAAGGCGTTGTCAACTTAGTCAACAAATGATTCTGACATCCACAGCCATTGGATTTATATCCAACGGCCGACATGCACATTCAATCTCTCGTCTTCTTCCTCCAGCGTCGCCGGGATCGCCTGCTCCGGCCTCCGGCGGCTAGCGGCTCTGCTTAGCACGCATCGCTGCGAAGCGCTACCCCACCGCCGGCTAGGCTATCCCTCCACCCCTCCACACCTCCTGTTATTCTCCACCGACTGCAGCCCCACGCCGCACCAAAACTAGTTATAACCCTTGTACTCCTCTCAATATGCGACTCCACTACCGCGTCTTCCCATCTCCGGGTCGTTCCCGTCCGGGGCCTCGCCGTCGTCCACCGCCTCGCTGCGCTCGGCGCTGCGTGGTCAACAAACGAGAGTCATCGGAAGAGGACTGTATGTGGAGAGCCTGGCAGCTGGGACCCACGAGGTCCATGGTCGCACGCAAGGAAAGTTCCTCCTTATTAAGCTGAAAAAAATGTTTCCTTCCCCTGACAGCTGGGACCCACCGGCTGTATCTTCGCACAGAAGGAAGTGCCTCCTTGTTATGCGAAAAAAACTATTCCGCCCGATGACAGCTGGGACCCGGCAGATTTGGTGGCTGACTTGTGGGCCTACTAAGCTGACGCGTACGCAGGGCTTTGTCAACTTAATCAACAAATGATTCTAGCAGCTGGACCGTTGGATGTTAATCCAACAGCCGTGCTGCTTCTTCAACCTCTGTTTTTGCTCCTGTCTCCCATGGGCGGCAGTCCTGCCGCGCACCCGAACCAGTCAAGTTTCCCACTCCTCTCCATCTACAACTCCACTGCCGCATCTTCCCCATCTCCGGGTCGTTCCAGTCTGGGGCCTCGCCGTCGTCCACCGGCCTTGGTGCGCTCGGCACGGTGTGGTCAACGTGGTCAATAAACGAGAGTCATCGGAAGATGACTATACGTGAGAGGCTGACAGTGGGGACGCACCACGCCCATGGACGCATGCATGCAACTGCATCCTTTTTACCTTGAAAAATAATGTTTTCTCCCCCTGACAGCTGGGACCCACCAGCTACATCTTCGCACGCAAGGAAGTGCGTCCTTATTACGGGCAAAAAAATGATTCCCCCCTGACAGCTGGGACCCAACAGCTATATCTTCGCACACAAGGAAGTGCGTCCTTATCCTCCCTGACAGCTGGGACCCACCCGGTCGAAGCGTACGTAGCATTGTCTGTCTTGTCGAGAACGTGTACGTACATACTGGTCGATCGGTCGCTCTGCAACGATGAACCGTGGCCGAGTAAGTAGCGGCACATGTCATAGTAGAGCCCCCCACGTAGCAGTTCAGGCTGTCCCGTCTAAACTGTGTACACGTACATACAGCCACACGCCAAAAAATACGGCCACGTACGTACATATGAGCTGGGAATCGAAACGCGTACTCGCGCATACGGGCAGCCAGGGCTCGTGTACATGGAGAGGCAACGGACGGCAGCGACGTTGTCCTGTTCATCTTCAGCTAACCGGCTGGGTTGGAATGGAGGAAACAGCGTCATGTTCACCAGGAGCCAAGTGACTGAGTTGGAACACGTCCTGTTCATTGGGAGGTAACAGACTGGGTCGTGTTCTATTGGAGCCAACTGGCTTGGATGGAACAGCCGGAACGGGGTCTGGCGTACCGCAAAACGGAGGAAAACGGCCTTGTGTTCGGCCGCGTACGGTCGAAACGGGGTCCTGTTCATTGGGAAGGGTCTGGCGTACCGCAAAACAGAGGAAACGGACTTGTGTTCGAGCTCCTATGGTCGAAATGGAGTGCTGTTGATCGGGAGGGGTGTGGCGTACTGCAAAACGGAGGTAACAGACTTGTGTTGGAGCGCCTACGGTCGAAACGGGGGTCCTGTTCATCGGGAGGGGTGTGGCGTACCGCAAAACGGGACTCCATGGGCTACTGTTCATCCACCGTCTACTGCCTCACTCCAGCCTCCACGGGCTACTGTTCATCCACCGTCGACTTCCTCCAGCCTTCACCTGCTACTGTTCATCCACCGTCGACTTCCTCCAGCCTCCACCAGCTACTGTTCACCATGGGATCCTGTTCATCCGGCCTCCACCAGCTATTGTTCAACCAGCCCTCCACACAGGGTCCTGTTCAACCAGCCCTCCATGGGCTACTGTTCATCCAGCCCTCCACCGGCTACTGTTCAACCAGCCCTCCACGGGGTCCTATTCATCCACCCCCAACCGGCTCGATCGGGGTCCTGTTCATCCAGTGGCAACGGCCTCTACTACCACGGGGTCCTGTTCATCCAACCCCCACCGGGAACTGTTCATCCAACCCCCAACAACGCTCACTGTTCATCAAGAGGCAGCAGGTTCGAACGGCTTCAGTTAGCAGCAGTAGCGAAGGAATCGCTCGGGTTCAGTTAACAGCCAGGGATCGATCGCTCGGGTTCAGTAATGTAGCCAGTGCAATCGCTCGGGTTCAGTAAGCGAACGCCTCGCTCGGGTTCAGTAAGCGAACGCCTCGCTCGGGTTCAGTTAGAGCCCAACGCCTCGCACACACACGCGCGTACGTATACGAGAGAAAATGCGCAAACCTCCGTGCATCACTCGGCCCCGACCACCCACCATAACCGGGAACTCCCCGATATTTTCCTCGCCCTCGCTTCCACCATGATTTTTTCGGTCATGGACGGCCAAAGAATGTCATGCAGCTGCATCTTCGGCCCGCCCAGGATGAAAATCCCATTTTCTGTCATGATTTTTTGTCATAGAAGTAGGAGCCCACCACATCTATGATGATACCGGGTTTTGTCACAATTATCATCATAGAAGTGTCATAAGCATGACACAAAAAAAATTCGTTCGGCCCAAAATGTCACGGATATGTCTTTTTTTTGTAGTGACATCTCGTGACATTTGCGAGGAAAAAAACTGAATTTTGAAAGGGACCTTAGCTCTCAAAATTCATTTATAGTCACAGCCACCAAGGGAGCTTTCCAACCTTTTTATACACTAACTTAGTAGATAATACGTCACTGGATCCGATGGACCAACAAATACTATCAAGATTTGTAGACAACCGTAAACCCTGCACACATTCCAACACTTCACCCCATTGCATAGTTAGCTGGGGGGACAACATTCTCCTGTAAAATTTATTCACTTGAGCATCCACACAATCTCTCACATTACAATCCAAAGAGTTACAAATCCCAGAGTTGAGCATATTGTTCATGAAGAGGAGGCATATCCTTGAGAATATCTTTCCACAATCTAGCAACATCACGATACTCAACTTTTACTTTTTTCTCCAACATGTAGAAGTTTTTCAATGTAAGTATAACTTTCTAGCATGGGGAATCAATAAAATTCCCCTTAACTGAAGCAACATCATTGTTTTTTCTGGTATTCAGCTCTAATGACATCATGCCTCACACCTTTGTCATGCTCAAGTTTCCACCACCATTTCACCAACAACCTAATATTTTGTCTCCTAAGTTCCTTTACTCCCAGCCCACCTTTATTTTTAGATCTGCAACTTTTACTCGACTTCACAAGATAGTATTTTTTTCAAGTTGCCTCCCCGCGAGAAGAATCTTCTTTTAATTTTATCCAATTTCTCAACAAAGTTTTTACTTGAAAGAGACATTAACATGTGATGCAATACTGGATAAAGCAACATTAAGAAGGACAATTCTACCAACCATATAATAGTATTACCTACCCAAGCATCACCTCTCAATAAGAACTTGGCAAGCATATATTCCCAGTCACTAATCTTCAGACTAATGAAACTAACAGGTACACCCAAATACTTCATAGGAAAGTGCCCAATTTGGCAACTAAAGAAATCAACATAGAATTTTACAACCTCATCACCCCTTCCCCCGCACACATAATCTCACTTTCCTCAAAAATAATTTTGTGCCCAAACATAAATTCATGCACATAAAGCAATAATGTGAGGTTAGGGCATCTCTACAAACGTCGACTCTCAAAACAGACACACTATTTGTTCATTTGGCAAAACCCTACAAAGTTCGCAGGTACGACCTTCCACACATCGCACATCAAGTCATACTCCATCATCGAGTCACCCGCCATCGTGCTTAATCTAGAAAACAACAAGAAGGTCAACAAAAAAGCTCAATGACATTCGAACGAACACTTGTCAGGCGTGGTGTCCGCCATGGATGGTGTCGGCAGGGGGAGGAGGGTGCCTCGATGAGGGCAGTCCTGGGTGGACGGCGGCGTGGTCCAATACGGGCAGGTGCGTGGGTGGGGTTCCAGACGTCCGACATTGCCTGGGTAGTGACCGGAGAAGTACAATAGTGGCGCCGAACAAGGAAGGTGTGGATGCAGAGCAAGGGGAGGAGAGACAAAGTGGAAGAAAAGTGGTCTTAGAGTAGGATATGGGTTAACAATATGACTCGGACTCTGTTGTAAACCTAGGGGCTCAACCTATTATATAATGGGGAGCTCCCAGGAAGAAAATACTATGTTGCAATCTCTCGAGAGCTAGGTTAGCGAATCTGCATCCTTGTAATCGAGATCTTCAGCAATATCAATCAAGCGGGAAGTAGGTCTTTACCTCCACCGTGAGGTGCTGAACCAGGGTAAACTTGTGTCCTTCATTCCCAATCAACCCCGTTCAAGCAACCACCTAGTTGCGATGGCCTCCAGACTTAGTCCTTTCACGAGGACATCTGCCATGACAAAACCACGATAGTTGGCGCCCACCATGGGGCCGGCGCACAGTGGTGTTGAGTTCTTGGAGGGCGCTCTCCCAGGGATCGAGGGATACACGATCAAATGGATGACGAAAAGTCGCCAAGGCAAGGTCTAGATCGACGACTCAGGCTGGGGTCCTGAGGCCGACTCAATCGAGTACGGGTACTGGGTCCCCTTCAGCAAGATCTGCATCTTCATCGGTGTAATCGGCGAATTTGGTCCAGAGCCGGACATCAGCTCCGACGCTGTCGAGCCGGCTCGTCGCACCAGACCTGGCCAGATACAAGCCGGCCGGACCCATGCCTTCGTCGGCTTCACCCACGGGGTCGATCTTCCTGGCGCCTCAGCTTTTGGCGATGACACGCTGGTCAACTCTAACAACGAATCCTCGGTTGGAGACACCAAGTCGATCCTTCTGCTCTTTGATGATAGGCTGGGGGGCCATTCCGACGATGAGATCGATCCAGAGGCATTCAAGCGCCCCTTCACGCGGCGGTCTATATGGCAGGTAATGAAAACATAGCCGGGACCACGACGGCTCATAATTCTACGGCGATTGGTGCCATAACAGGGACTGGTACCTCGGCGCCGACTGTCGACCTGTCCGGCTCTAACCAAATGCTGGCTCAAGCCTTGGAGAGCTGATGACCACTCTGGGCACTCTCTTGGCGCCTCTAGTAACCACAGAGAACCTGGCCGAACGTAACACCAGGTGGCTGCTACTTCTTCAGGTTGCGTTGATTTTTCCCTTGAAGAGGAAAGGGTGATGCAACAAAGTAGAGATAAGCATTTCCCTCAGTTAAGAACGAAGGTAACAATCCAGTAGGAGGCACAAGCAAGTCCCCAATAGATGGACCTGCACAAACTAACAAACACTTGCACTCAACGCGAAAAAGGGGTTGTCAATTCCTTCACGGTCACTAGGAAGAGTGAGATCTAATAGAGATAGGTATAAAAGATAAGTAAAATAAAGTAAATATAAATAAATTGCTGCAAGGTATTTTTAGGTTTTTTGTTTTATAGATCAGAAAATAATATGATAGAAAATAGACCCGGGGGCAATTGATAAAAAAACATACGGTGGGTAAACAAATTACTGTTGAGCAATTGATAGAAAAGCGCATAATTATGACAATATCCAAGGCAATGATCATGAATATAGGCATCACGTCCATGACAAGTAGACCGGCTCCTGCCTGCATTCACTACTATTACTCCACACATTGACCGCTATCCAGCATGCATCTAGTGTATTAAGTTAACAAGAACGGAGTAACGCCTTAAGCAAGATGACATGATGTAGAGGGATAGATCCAATCAATATGGTAAAAAAACCCATCTTTTTATCCTTAATGGCAGCAATACAAATACGTGTCTCGCTACCCCTACTGTTACTGGGTGAGGACACCAGAGTATTGAACCCAAAACAAAGCACCTCTCCCATTGCAAGACAGATCAATCTAGTTGGCCAAACCAAATCAATAGATCGGAGAGAAATACAAAGCTATCTTAGTCATGCATAAAAGAGTTCAGAGAAGACTAAAATAACATTCATAGATAATCTGATCATAAATCCACAACTCATCGGATCTCAACAAACGCACCGTAAAAGAAGATTACATCGAATAGAACTCCAAGAACATCGAGGAGAACATTGTATTGAAGATCAAAGAGAGAGAAGAAGCCATCTAGCTACTAGCTATGGACCCGTTGGTCTGTGGTAAACTACTCACACATCATCAGAAGGGCAGCAAGGTTGGTGTAGAGGCCCTCCGTGATCGAACCCCCCTCTGACAGAGTGCCAGAAAAGGCCCCAAGATGGGACCTCACGAGAACAGAAGCTTGCGGCGGTGGAAAAGTATTTTTGGTGTGCCGTCTGACGTAAGGGGAATATTTGGGTATTTATAGAGCAGAGATTAGGGTTAGAAGAGTCACAGGGGACCCACAAGCCTAGGGGGTGTGCCCCTCTTGGGGCGCACCCCTAGGGCTTGTGGCCCCCTCGTGGGTCTTCTGGCCTCTTCCCGAAGCTTCGTGGTTGTCTTCTGGTCCAAGAAAAATCCACAAAAAGTTTCGTTCTGTTTGGACACCGTTTGGTATTGATTTTCTGTAAAAGACGAAAACAAGGAAAAAACAGCAACTAGCACTGGGCACTAGGTTAGTCCAAAAAATGATATAAAATAGCATATTAATGCATATAAAACATCCAAGATGGATAATATAATAGCATGGAACAATAAAAAATTATAGATACGTTGGAGACGTATCAGTGGCAAAACTTCGCGAGCAGATGTCTAAGATCCAGGAGGATATCAATGCCAAAAATACTCGTACGACAGAGATACAAGCTCACATCCATATGGAAACCGAGCATTTAAGTACAGAGGCGCTACACCTTAGTTTCCGACAGAACGAGCCGGATGCAGTCCACCAGAGGAGGCATCAAAGTCGGCTGCCACCTAATTTTCAGCCTACACAGTTGTTCGATACACCGCGAGGCACACCCATCTAGGGAACATGGACAGGTACGCCTGGTGAAGCACACGCCATACCCCAATTGATGCGGGTAGTACCTCCAAGCACAACTCAATTGCAGCCACCGCAGGCTCAGCAATATCAGCCGATTCAGCCACCACCGACTCACCAACAGCCACTGGTTCAGCACCCACCTCATCGCTTCCAGACTCCAACGGGTCATTACTCTGATAACCCACAAGTATAGGGGATCGCAATAGTTATGGAGGGTAGAGTATTCAACCCAAATTTATAGATTCGACACAAGGGAAGCCAAAGAATATTTGTAAGTATTAGCAGTTGAGTTGTCAATTCAACCACACCTGGAGAATAAATATCTGCAGCAAAGCGATCAGTAGCACAGTAATATAATAGTTTGATAGTAGTGGTAACAGTAGCAATAGTAACAATAACAGCAGTAACAATGTTGTAGCAGTTGTGACAGCAGTAATAGCAATAGTAACTTAGCAAGAACAATATTGGAAATTCGTAGGCATTGGATCGGTGAATTTGTTGAATGATATTCATCATATAACAGTCATAACCTAGGGCGATACAGAACTAGCTCCAGTTCATAAATATAATGTAGGCATGTATTCCGTAAATAGTCATGCGTGCTTATGGAAAAGAACTTGCATGACATCTTTTGTCCTACCCTCCCGTGGCAGCTGGGTCCATAAGGAAACTAAGGGATATTAAGGCCACCTTTTAATAGAGAGCCGGAACAAAGCATTAACACATAGTGAATACATGAACTCCTCAAACTACGGTCATCACCGGAAAGTATCCCAGTTACTGTCACACTGGGGTTTACGGATCATAACACATAATAGGTGCATATGACTTGCAAGATCGGATCTAGAACATAGATATAATGGTGAAAACATAAACGGTTCAGATCTCAAATCATGGCACTCGGGCCCTAGTGACAAGCATTAAGCATAGCAAAGTCATAGCAACATCAATCTCAGAACATAGTGGATACTAGGGATCAAGCCCTAACAAAACTAACTCGATTACATGATGAATCTCATCCAACTCCTCATCGACCAGCGAGCCTACGAAGGAATTACTCACTCCCGGTGGGGAGCAACATGGAATTGGTGATGAAGGATGGTTGATGATGACGAAGACCAAAGATTCCCCTCTCCGGAGCCCCGAACGGGCTCCAGATCTGGCCTCCCGATGAAAAACAGGAGGTGGCGGCGGCGGCTCCGTCTCGTGGAACGCGATGAAACTTCCTGCCCTATTTGTTCTCCAAAAGTAGGAATTTATAGTGCTTGAATTAGGGTCAGCGGAGCCCCGAGGGCCCCACAACCCACCAGGGCGCGCCTGGAGGGGGTGGCGCGCCCTGGTGTCTTGTGGGCAGCCAGGGCCCCGCCTCCGGTGGTTCTTGGTTCTAGTATTTTTTATTTATTCTGAAATAAATCTCCAAAAAGTTTCGTCCAAATCCGAGAACTTTTATTTCTGCACAAAAAATAACACCATGGTAGTTCCGCTGAAAACAACGCCAGTTCGGGTTAGTTTCATTCAAATCATGCAAATTAGAGTCCAAAACAAGAGCAAAAGCTCTAGGAAAAGTAGATACGATGGAGACGTATCAACTCCCCCAAGCTTAAACATTTGCTTGTCCTCAAGCAATTCAGTTGACAAACTGAAAGTGATAAAGAAAAACTTTTACGAACTCTTTTGTTCTTGTTTACATATATAGGCTTAAGTAGCACCCATGTTTTCAGCAAAGATCATGACTAACCATGTCAACAATAACTCTTAAAAATTATATTAACTCATATCAATGGCATAATCAACTAGCGAGCAATAATACAATATATCAAATGCCAACACTTTGTCGAAACAAGCATGATATAATATGACAACAGTGGTATCTCGCTAGCCCTTTCTGAGACCGCAAAACATAAATGCAGAGCACCTCCAAAGTTCATGCAGTGACTAAACATTGTAATTCATGGTAGAAAAGATCCAGTCATGATGCATTAAACATTAACTATACACAATGCATGAGGATGACAATAGTGCTCTCAAGTCTGGCGCTTGTTTGAGAAGGTGATGACTCAACATAAAATTAAATAGATAGTCCGTACACAGAGGGAAGTAGGGATTTGCAGAGGTACCAGAGCTCAAAGCTTAAAACAGAGATAAATATAATTTTGGGAGGTGCACCCTTCCTGTCAACGTTACGACCAAGAGTTATCAATATCTTCCATGCTAAACACATTAGCGGCGGTTCCCAAGCGGTAAAAGTAAAGGTTTACTCCCCCTCCACCAACAAACACACTCCATGGCTAGCCGAATCCACGGGTACCGGCCATACCAACGACAATCCTAGGGGAGTTTTGTTTAATTATTTGCAATTTTTAATTTCAGGACTGGGCATCCCTATTACCGCCCCTCTCGTGCAAGGACGAGTGAATGAACACTCATCATGAGAATAACCCGCTTAGCATGGAAGATAGTGACCGCCCCCTGTCACTCCATGAGCGGTCCAGGCACACAAAACAGATGTTCATTTGAAATTTTAGAGGTGGCACATGCAAATTTACTTGGAACGGCAGGGTAATACCGCATATAGGTAGATATAGTGGACTCATCTGGAATAACTTTGGTTTGAGGGTTTTGATGCACAAGCGGTATTTCCGCTTAGTACAGGCGAATGCTAGCAAATAGATTGAGAAGCGGCCAGCTAGAGTGCGAAAACGGTCATGAACATGCTTTATGAATAATCAACATTGAATACTAGCTTGAGTAAGATATGAACACCATGAACATAAATATCATAGAGGCTATGTTGGTTTTGAGTCAACTACATGCGTGAACATGTGCCAAGTCAAGCCACTTGAAACATTCAGAGGAGGATACCATATCATCATACTACATCATAATCATTTTAATGCATGTTGACAACTAAGATAAATCATTATTCACTCCTAGCTACTTAAGCATGGCATGAGAAACTATAATCTCTAATTGTCATTGCAACGATGTTTGATCATAATATGCTGAATCATGGACACTAGGTTAAACATATTTACAAAAAAACAAAAACAAGTTGAGTTCATACCCGCTTCTCTCTACCACAGTCACTTCATCAAATATCGTCATTATTGCCTTTCACTTGCACGACCGAATGATATGAGAATAATAATATTGCAAGAGTGCCGTGGACTAAGCTGGAATCTGCAAACATTTTATTCAAAAGGAGAAGACAAGGCAATTTGGGCTCTTTGTTAGATCGTCAGTAATGCATATGAGAGCCACTCAACATTTTCATCATGGTCTTCTCCTTGGTACGACTCAATAAAAATAAAAAAAATCAGAGAAACACACTCTGAAATATTTTTGGAGTTTTTAGTTTTTCTTGAAGAAAGCAAATTAAAGAAGGAAAAACAAAAAGCAAGAAAAACTATTTACACGGGAAAGCTCCCAACAAGCAAAAGAAGAACCGAGAAATCTTTTTGGTTTTTTTAATACTACAACTAATTAAACTAGAAAGCAAAACCGAAAAGAAGCAAGAAATATTTTTGGATTTTCTTAAAGTTTTTCAAACACACAAGAAGAAAGCGAGGAAATAAATCTAGCATGGATAATACAATGAAAAAGTGTGGACACCGACTACTGGAATGAAATGTGTGAACATGAATATAGTGTCGGTGGAAATACGTACTCCTCCAAGCTTAGGCTTTTGGCCTAGCTCGGTAATCACCGGCCAAAGTAGCCATCCGGTCCCACATAGAAGTGCTGTGGCGGTGGCACCTGAGCGTCCCACTCTTGAGGCTCCTGCTCTACCGCTGCCTGGTCATTCTGGTAAGAGATAATGTCCTAAGGCATGACCCTGTATCCGCCCATAGCAATAAAATCAAACAAAGCAGGTGCAGGCAACGGGATAACATCACGGGTTTCCAAGCTGAAAACTAGGTTATAACGAATGTTATGAAAAGAATCATCAGTGTCTATAAAATGGTGGTCCTCCAACGCTTGGTGATCTAGATAAACTCGGGACAAAGGATAATCATGTTGGCGTAATTGAACATTAAAGTGACTCGCTAAGCGAGTAGCATAAATACCACTGTCGGTGTCAAAACCGGCGGATCTCGGGTAGGGGGTCCCGAACTGTGCGTCTAAGATCGATGGTAACAGGAGACGGGGGACACGATGTTTACCGAGGTTCGGGCCCTCTCTATGGAGGTAATACCCTACTTCCTGCTTGATTGATCTTGATGAATATGAGTATTACATGAGTTGATCTACCACGAGATCGTAATGGCTAAAACCCTAGAAGTCTAGCCTGTCTGATTATGATTGCCCCTACGGACTAAACCCTCCGGTTTATATAGACACCGGAGGGGACTAGGGTTGTACAAAGTCGGTTACAGAGAAAGGAATCTTCATATCCGAACGCCAAGCTTGCCGTCCACGCCAAGGAGAGTCCCATCCGGACACGGGAGAGAGTCTTCTGTCTTGTATCTTCATGGCCCATCAGTCCGGCCCACCTTACATAGCCTGGACGCCCGAGGACCCCTTAATCCAGGACTCCCTCAACCACCATGAATTTTGCCCTTATTTCTGTTGAGGTGCAAACGACGTGCAATAATAGCCCCTAGGCTAAAGGTGTGATCAATTTGTAGTGCATGGCGTAAAATGGCGAGGTCGGGAGCACTGAGTGCACGGACCTTCTCCCTAGGAGTTAAACACTTCGCGAAGAATAAAGCAAAGTAATGCACAGAAGGAAACTGCAAACTAGTGGCGGTGGCTTTCGACATGCCTCTTTCATCACCCACTGTAAGAGTGAGGAATAAGTCCTCAAACTCTGCGGGTCTAGGCTCTCTTAATTCCTCGTCAGAGGGAATCAAACATATGACACAAAAATCAGTGAGTGGTATCTGATGAGTTTCAGAATATAAATTAGACCACACCTCAGGAGGGTTGTTCCTACTTAAGAAATAGAAATTTTGCACAAAGGAATTTGTGAGGAGGTGGTGTTGGTCACACTCATCTGCAAGGAAGTCGGTCAGCCCGGCATTCGCCACAAATTGGGCGAACTCTTGATGGAACCCGACCTCATCCATGAAGGCATTATGTGGCCATTCGCACGGCCGCACCTCCGCCGTTCTCGGAGTGTTGATGTCATTGTCTGATGATTCCCCAAGGACTCCCTTAGCATTCTTTTTGGAGGAAAACTTCCTGAACATACTCATCTTATTCCTATAAATAAAATTCTATAAATTTTAGTCTACAAAAAGTTTGTCAACAAAACTTCACAAGATTGATAGCAATTACCCATATGGATGTCTAGAGGCTATATCAAGCATTCAAACTACTTGGAACTCCAAGAATTTAACATGCAAGCCCATTTATAGCAGCACCTAGAGTAGCTAATTATTCAAAATGCGACGATAATAGGAGCACCCAACACAATTCACATCTACGAGATCACTACTTTTCTCAATCAAAGTAGATAATATACGGGATCACTATTTTTGTGGATTCTATTTTATTGAAATTGTTTCGTGAGACAAAATTCACATCTACGGGATCACTACTTTTGCTCAATCAAGGTAGACAAAGGCACATCATTAAGATCAATAGGAGCATTTTTACTAGCAACCAATTTCATAACAGCATCAACTTTTTCACTCAAAGTACTAATTTCTTGAATCAAATTAACTTTTTTACTAGTAGGCGCTCTTTCGGTATGCCATTGTGAGTAATTTGCCATGATATTATCTAGCAATTTAGTTGCTTCACCCAAAGTAATTTCCATAAAAGTACCACCCACGGCGGAATCTAAAAGATTTCTAGAAACAAAATTCAATCCCGCATAAAATTTTTGTATGATCATCCAAAGATTTAAACCATGAGTAGGACAATTTGTTAGCATCAATTTCATTCTTTCCCAAGATTGTGCAACATGTTCATGCTCAAGTTGCTTAAAATTCATGATTTGAGTTCTAAGGGAAATAATTTTCACGGGCGGAAAGTACTTATAAAAGCATCCTTGCACTTATCCCAAGAATCGATACTATTATGAGGCAAAGAAGAAACCAAAATTTTGCACGATCCCGCAAAGAGAAAGGAAATAATTTCAACTTCACAATATCATTGTCCACATCTTTTTTCTTTTGCATATCACACAATTCTACGAATGTGTTTAGATGGGATGCAGCATCCTCATTAGGAGTACCGGAAAATTGATGTTTTATAACAAGATTCAACAAAGCGGCATTAATATCACAAGATCCCGCACTAGTGGCGGGAGAAGCAATCAGAGTACTAATAAAATCATTGTTATTGGTATTGGAAAAATCACACAACTTGGTATTTTCTTGAGACATCGTGACTATGCAAACAAGATTGCAAACAAAAAATAGATCTGACGAGAAAAGGCGAACGAAAAAGAGAAGGCAAATAAAATGGCAAATTTTTGTGAAGTGGGGGAGATGAAAACGAGAGGCAAATGGCAAATAATATAAATTGCAAGTAGATGAGATTTGTGATTAGGAACCTGATAGATGTTGATGATGTCTCCCCAGCAACCTTCCCAGAAATTCCTTTTGATGCGGCTTGAAACTGCGTCGGTATTTACCCAAAGAGGAAGGGATGATGCAGTACAGCTACGGTAGGTATTTCCCTTAGTTATGAAACCAAGGTATCAATCCAGTAGGAGAATCAAGCAACACTATGTAAATGGTACCTACACAGAAAGAACAAATCCTCGTAACCCAACGCGTAAGAGGGGTTGTCAATCCCTCCTCGGTAAAAAGATTGATTTGTATGTAGTTGGATGAATAGATCTGAAATAAACGCGAAATAAAACATGCAAATAAAAAGTGCAGCAAAGTATTTTTGGGTTTTTGGAATAATAGATCTGAAAACAAATGAGGTGAAAAATAGATCTGAAAGAAATATGATAAAAGATAGACCCAGGGGCCGTAGATTTCACTAGTGGCTTCTCTCGAGAAAATAGCACACGGTGGGTAAACAAATTACTGTTGGGCAATTGATAGAAGATCGAATAATTATGACGATATCCAAGGAAATGATCAATATATAGGCATCACGTCCAAGATTAGTAGGCCGACTCCTGCCTGCATCTACTACTATTACTCCACACATCGACCGCTATCCAGCATGCATCTAGTGTATTAAGTTCATGGAAAAACGGAGTAATTCAATAAGAACAATGACATGATGTAGACAAGATCTATTCATGTAGGAATAGACCCCTTCTTGTTATCCTTAATAGCAACGATACATACGTGCCTCGCTGCCCCTTCTGTCACCGGGTGAGGACAGCGTAAGATCGAACCCATCACAAAGCACCTCTTCCCATGGCAAGAAAAATCGATCTAGTTGGCCTAACTAAGCCAAAGATTCGAAGAAGAAATACGAGGCTATAAATAATCATGCATATAAGAGATCAAAGAAACTAAAATAATATTCATGGATATAGATCTGATCATAAACTCAAAGTTCATCGGATCCCAACAAACACACCGCAAAAAAGTTTTACATGAAATAGATCTCCAAGAGACCATTGTATTGAGAAGCAAAAAGAGAGAAGAAGCCATATAGCTAGTGCCTACGGACCCTTAGGTCTATGGTGCACTACTCACGCATCATCGGAGAGGCACCAATGAGGATGATGAACCCCTCCGTGATGGTGTTAGATTGGATCTCGTGGTTCTGGAACTTGCGGCAGCTGGAATTGTGTTTCGTCTGCTCCCCTAGGGTTTCTAGAATATTTGGGAATTTATAGGGCAAAGAGGCGGTGAAGGAGACTACCGTGGGCCCCACAACCCACCAGGGTGCGACTGGGCTCCTGGGCGCGCCCTGGTGTCTTGTGGTCCCCACGGGCCTCCCCTCTGGTCCTTGGCCTACAAGTTGTCTTCTGGTCCAAAAAAAATCTCCAGAAAGTTTCGCTGCGTTTGGACTCCGTTTGATAGGGATATTCTATGAAGTAAAAAACAAGCAATAAAACAACAACTGGCACTGGGCACTATGTCAATAGGTTAGTCCCAAAAAATGATATAAAGTTTCTATAAAATGATTGTAAAACATCCAAGAATGATAATATAACAGTATGGAACAATAAAAAATTATAGATACGTTGGAGACGTATCAATAAACCACTAAAGCAAAAAATAATTGGAGCAATGGAGGAGTCACATACCAAGTAGCAATCCCCCAAAACAGTTTTGGAAACGGAGCTTCGAGCAAAGAGATCAAAATCCGTGGGTTTGAGAGCAAGAACACAAGAGAGAGAACTATGGTGATTTTTTCCTGGAGGTAGGAGATGGCATGGGCTAAGGGAGTAAGTGAGGGGACCCAGGTGTGGACCACAACCCACCAGGGCGCGCCTGGGGTGGTTGGCGCGCCCTGGTGTCTTGTGGACACCAGGGGCACCCCCCTCTGATGTTATTTATACCAGAAATTCAGAAATATTCAAAAAAATCATATTAAAATTTCAGGGCATTCTGAGCAACTTTATTTTTGACCGCTTTTTTATTGCATGAAAAATTCAAAAAACTGCCTAAACATGGCATTTTATTTTATTTAACTAAGAAAAATAGAAAACAAAAGGTGGGAGCAGAAGGTTGTGCCTACTAAATTCATCAACTTCATACCTCTCAAAAATGATCCATCAATAAGGTTGATTAAGTCTTATTAACAACCACTTTCGATTAGCATGAAACCGAAGAACTTTCGTAAAACACTAAGTTACCTCAACGGGGATGTGCATATCCCCAATAATGAGTATGTCATATTTATTTTTGGCAGTAGGTAGAGGTAGTTGAAAACTTCCAATAGTGAGTGTCGGAGATTTTTCAATAACATTAATACCATTCACTTGGAATTGTTTCTTCGGAAAGTGCACCGTATGCTCATTGCCATTGATATGAAAAGTGACTTTGCTTTTATTGCCATCAATAACAGCCCCTGCATTATTCAAAAAGGGTCTACCAAGGATAATCGACATGTTGTCGTCCTCGGGCTTCTCAAGTATAACAAAGTCTGTTAAGATAGTAACATTTGCAACAACAACGGGCACATCTTCACAAATACTGATGGGTATGACAGTTGATTTGTCAGCCATTTGCAATGTTATTTCAATAGTGTGAGTTTATTCAAATCAAGTCCTTTATATAAAGAGAAAGGCATAACACTAACACTAGCAGTTTTGACATAATTTCTTTTGATGGAGCAAGGTATAGTTGGTATCCCCGGGTCTCCAAGTTTTTTAAGTACTCCATACTCAAAGGAATAATTAGCAAGCATGGTGGAGATTTCCGCTTCAGGTATCTTTCTCTTGTTAGTGACAATCTCTTTCATGTACTTAGCATAAGGGGCCATCTTTAAAATATCAGTCAAGCGAGTGGACAAAAAGACTGGCCTAAGCATTTTAGCAAAGCGTTCAAATTCTTCATCATCTTTTTTCTTAGATGGTTTAGGTGGAAAGCGCATGGGTTTTTGAACCCATGGTTCTCTTTCTTTACCATGTTTTCTAGCAACAAAGTCTCTTTTATCATATCATTTATTTTTAGGTTGTGGGTTATCAAGATCAACAACAGGTTCTATCTCAGCATCATTATCTGGTTCTTTATCATTGTTTGGTTGAGTGTCTTCATGAACATCATCATTATCATTTTCATTATCACTAGGTGCATGTTCACTACCAGATTGAGTTTCAGCATCTGAGATAGAGACATCATTGTTATTTTCAGGAGGTTTTTCAATTTCAGGTTCACTAGAGGTATGCAAAGTCCTATCATTTTTCTTTTTATTTTTCTTTTTAGAAGGACTAGGTGTGTCAGTGTTAATTCTTTGAGAGTCTTGTTCAATTCTTTTAGGGTGTCCCTCAGGATAAAGTTGTTCCTCAGTCATTTTGCCCTCCTCTAGTTGCTACTGTAACAGCAAAATCATTCATATTATTATTCATTTCAATAAGTAGTTCTCTTTCAGATTTAGCAACTTGTTCTAACTAAGTTTGAACCATTGAGGCATGTTTTCCTACACCTCTAACATCATTAGTGATTCTAAATAACAAGTCACTCAAGTGAGCAATCATATCAGCGTTGTATTTTAATTGTTTCATAACATTTGCATTGAAGTGATCTTGTTTCATAATGTAATTATCAAATTCATATAAGCATTGGCTAGGATGTTTATTGTAAGGGATTTCACCTTCATCAAACTTTAATAAAGATTTACCTCTATCACCTGTGGTGGTGGTGAATCAAGTCCATGTATTTCTTCAATAGGTGGTAAAATCTTAACATCTTCAGCTTTAATACCTTTTCCTTCATACATTTCTTTGCCTCTTGCATATCTTCAGGACTGAGAAATAGGATACCCTCTCCTTTGGAGTGGGTTTAGGCGGTGGTTCAGGAAGAGTCCATTCGTCATAATTCTTTAATATATTATTCAATAATTCCTCAGCTTGTTCAACAGTTCGTTCCCTGAAAACACAACCAACACAACTATCTAGGAAGTTGATAACCCACAAGTATAGGGGATCAATTGTAGCCTTTCTCGATAAATAAGAGTGTCAAACCCAACAAGGAGCTAAAGGTAGAACAAATATTCCCTCAAGTTCTATCAACCACCGATACAACTCTACGCGCACTTAACATTCGCTTAACCTAGAACAAGTATGAAACTATTTTGTAGGTGTGATAAGATAGGTTTGCAAGATAATTAAGAGCACGTAAATAAAAGCTAGGGGCTGTTTAGATAAAGAAACAATTAAGTTAGTTTTAGTAGAGAGCTTTTTGTCACAAGAAAGTTATTTGTCCCTAGGCAATCGATAACTAGACCGGTAATCATTATTGCAATTTTATATGAGGGAGAGGCATAAGCTAACATACTTTCTCTACTTGGATCATATGCACTTATGATTGGAACTCTAGCAAGCATTCGCAACTACTAAAGAACATTAAGGTAAAACCCAACCATAGCATTAAAGTATCAAGTCCTCTTTACTCCCATACGCAAACAACCTACTTACTCGGGTCTGTCCTTCTGTCACTCACGCCACCCACCGTAAGCGAATCATGAACATATTGCAAACCCTACAACAGGGATCCCTCACGCTTGCACGACACGGAGAGCAACATAAGACAGCACCAATAGTAAAACATACAACTCAAACCAATCACGATCATCAATCAACCCATAGGATAAAACGGACCTACTCAAACATCATAGGATAGCCATACATCATTGGGAAATAATCTATAGCGTTGAGCACCATGTTTAAGTAGAGATTACATCGGGTACACTACTGCATAGAGGGGAAGAGAGTTGGTGATGATGGCGGCGAAGTTGTTGGTGTAGATCGCCGTCACGATGATGGCCCCGGCGGTGTTCCGGCGCCACCGGGAGAGAGGGGGAGAGAGCCCCCCTCCTTCTTCTTCTTCCTTGACCTCCGCCCTAGATGGGAGGAGGGTTTCCCATCTGGTCCATGGCCTCCATGGCGGCGGAGGGGCGGGAGCCCCTCCGAGATTGGATCTCTCTCTGTTTCCTTCTGTTTCTGCGTTCCTGTTTTCTGGCCTTTCACCGTTTCTTAAATTCCCGGAGATCCGTAACTCCGATTGGTCTGAAATTTTAACACGATTTTTATTCAGATATTATATTTCTTGCGGCGAAAGAAGCTCCCCAACCGCCTTACGAGGTGGCCACAAGCCTTCTAGGCACGCCTGGGGTAGGGGACGTGCCCCTAGGGCTTATGGGCCCCTCGAGCATCGTCTCGTGTTGATTCTTTTTCCCAAAAATCACATATATTCCAAAATAAATCTCCATACATTTTTATCGCGTTTGGACTTCATTTGGTATGGATATTCTGCAAATTAAAAAACATGCAACAAACAGGAACTGGCACTGGGCACTGGATCAATATGTTATTCCCAACAATGATATAAAATGTTGCCAAAAGTACATGAAAGATGTAGAATATTGGCATGAAACAATCAAAAATTATAGATATGACGGAGACGTATCAGAAGTCCCTAGAAGCATCGGTCAGTCCATTATAGAAGATACCAATTATTTCATTTTGCTTAAGAGGATGATCAGGCAAAGCATTAAGCAATTGGAGAAGCCTCCCCCAAGCTTGTGGGAGACTCTCTTCTTCAATTTGCACAAAGTTAAATATTTCCTGTAAGGCAGCTTGTTTCTTATGGGCAGGAAAATATTTTTCAGAGAAGTAATAAATCATATCCTGGGGACTACGCACATAGCCAGGAGCAAGAGTATAGTACCATATCTTAGCATACCCTTTAATGAGAACGGAAATAATTTGAGAATATAGTAATAGCAAATTTTCTCATCATGAGCGAATAGGGTGGCGATATCATTTAGTTTAGTAAGATGTGCAACAATAGTTTTAGTTTCATAGCCATGGAAAGGATCAGATTCAACCAAAGTAATTAACTCTGGGTCGATAGAGAATTCATAATCCTTATCAGTAACAAAGATAGGTGAAGTTGCAAACTTAGGATCACATTTCATTCTAGCATTCAAGGATTTTTCTTTCAGTTTGCATAATAATTTCTTAAGATCATCTCTATCATTGCAAGCAAGAAAGTCTCTAGCTATCTCCTCATCCATAACATAACCTTCAGGTATCTTAGGCATTTCAAATCTAGGAGAGCTAGGTCTAATAGGTGTTTAATAGTTCTCAGTTTCAAAGACTTCATCAGTTTTAGCATTCTCAATATCTTTAGCTCTAGCAATTTGTTCATCAAGAAACTCACCTAGTGGCACGTTATCATCAAGCAAGGTACTAGCATCATCATAATTATCATTCATAGCAGAAGTAACATCATCAACAACTTGCGGCATATCAGGATTAATAGCATATGGTGGTGTTGCAAGTCTATTCAAAATAGAAGGTGAATCAAGTGCAGAGCTAGATGGCAATTCCTAACCTCCCCTCGTCTTAGAGGGAACGATCTTGGTTCTTGGATCTTTCAGATTCTTCATAGTGATATATAGATAATAATCCCAAGTGACTCAACAAATATAGCTATGCTCCCCGGCAACGACGCCAGAAAAAGATCTTAATAACCAACAAGTATAGGGGATCGCAACAGTTTTTGAGGGTAGAGTATTCAAACCAAATTTATAGATTCAACACAAGGGGAGCCAAAGAATATTTGTAAGTGTTGGTGCAATATCTGCCTACCTTGTGTTTTGGAGATAGTTGACAGAAACATGTATGGACTGATTTGTTTGCTAGTGCATACAGAGAGAAATAGTCCATACTGAACCGAAGAGAATGCTGTCTCCGGTTCTAAGTTCAAGGAACTTCACCGAAGTATTTCTGCATTGCAGAGAAGAATGAGCTATATCTTGTGAAGTTATATAGACGAGAAGTTTGATGTGAAGGACTTATCCCCTTGAATATTTACTGCTGAAGTGAAGCATATGTTTCGGTATGGTTGTCCGAAGAAATTGACTGCAGCGAATGGAAGTCGAAGACAAAGTGAAGACGTAGTATTCATTTCATTCTTCTTCTATTTATTTGAGTCATTGGACCTCCGTACTATTAAGAGGGGTATAGGTTCTTGAAGCTTAGATCCGCTGTGATGCTTAGCCAAAACATATGAAAGTTGCGAGAGAAATATCTTTGTGTTCCGAGCAAATACATGCCAGCAAGAGACTATGATCTTCTTCGCTGCGAGAGATTTGTCTCACATCGAGGAGTTAGCATTACTTGCTCCACAAGTAATGTTATCGTTGTGCTCAAATCTGACCGTTGGACTCGTGTTGTTCAGCCATTAGCTGCTCCCGATGTCCAATTTGGTCTTTTCCCATCAGGGAAGGCTGCGGCTATAAATAGCCACCCCGCTCCAACTTTGTCTGTTGGCTGCTCTGCTTGAGATTTCTAAGAAGATTGATTTGAGAAACCCCTCTCCGAGTGATTTGAGTTTAAGATCCACCGAGAGAAAATCAAGAGCCCAAACTTAGACAGTGGTTTAGCATCACGGTAGCTCTGAGTCAGAGTTCTTGTACCTATTACTCTTGAGAGCTGCGCACTCTCTAGACGGATAGGTTTCCACTCGAGTTTTGAAGAGTTGTTGTCTTCACCGACCTAGATCTTCAGCAACCAAGAGTGACTATGATTCGCGAAGATAGACCGAAGGTTTGGAGATCGCCTACAAGGATCTACCATGAGTGAAATCAACTGAAGTCTGATCAGCTTCGAGTTGAATGAGAATAGGGTGAAGAGAGTTTATCTTTCGTGTTTTGTAACAGCCCCTCCAACCAGACGTAGCCCTTTGGCAGAAGGGTGAACTGGTCTACCAAATATCTCTGTTGCCATCGAGCACCATTGGTTCATTCTACTTTACTGCAATTCCTTCAGCAGTTTTCATTCATGCTCTGTGTTGATAGATTACCTGATCGTTATCCCTCATTGTAGTTTTTTATCATATATGTATCTGTGCTATTCACTTGGGTTTTCCATCGTACCTTATTTCATTGCTTTTTCATCATTTTGTTTAGCCATTCTCATTTCACCTCTGAGTACCCTCTAGCATGTCATTCATCTCCAGTATCATGCTGTATCTCATTCTGCTGCATCTGTTTGCATGTTGCATTACTCTCATCATAGTTAAACATGTGATTTCCCATACTCGTATTGTTATTACTTCATTCATCGAAGAATATGCTTCTGACGAAGAAGATTGATTCAGCTTATTTCCTCCTTTACTTTATTCTGCTGTTGTGATTGGGATCAGTTTCAATAGTTTCGAAAGAAATTTTGAATCTCCCATTCACCCCCCTCTGGTCGATATACTCTTGGTCCTAACAATTGGTATTAGAGCAGGTACTCCCTGTCTCTGTTTATTAAAGGTCTAACGTCCTTAGAGTTTTGAGTGTGTCGTTTGCAGGTAGATCCTCGCACTCTGAATGATTTCCTATCTTTGATGGAAATGACTATCTTTACTGGAAGGAAAGAATGAGAATCAGAATTCAAGCAATCAACTTTGATCTGTGGCAGATTGTGGAAAATGGATACCCCATTCAGCAACCGAATGATCTGACCTCCGATGGCAAAGCAAATCTGCAGTTGGATGCTCAAGCAAAACCATTGTCTGTGAAATTATCTCAAAGAACATTTTTATTTGGTTCTGAAAGCTTGACACTGCAAAGCAACTCTGGGATGCCATTAAAAATGTTCATGAGGAATTCATTACCAGATCAGATCCGCACACTCAAATGCTTTGTGCCATGTTTGCTGGTTTCAGAGGTCTGCGAAAGGAAAGTGCTATGGAACTCACCGATTGTTTAACAAACATTGTCGATAGACTTCATCAACGAGGAGTGACTGATATCACCGATAGAGATGTTGTAACAAGCTGCTGAGCGCTCTTGATCCATCCTTCAATTCCATCATAGCAGAAATCAAGCAAAGACAAGACTATGAAGAACTTCACTATGTAGAAGTCTTGACGCTATTGTCAATTCATGAAGAAAAGATGGAGCTTGAAAATGCAGATCAAGAATCTTCTTCAGAAGGTGAAGGAGAAATCCTTTCTCACTATGGTAGCGAACAAGAAGAAGACATTGAAAATCAACACACTATCACAAGGGAACTTGAAATGCTCTCAAAAGGCTAAGTGATCTCAGAAGGCAAAATCTCTGCCTCACAAATGATGACGAATTAGACATGCCTGAAATGTCAAGAAGAAGATTGCCTCCGAAAGATATGAAGTGCTTCAAGCGCAAATTATATGGTCATCTCATAGCTGGTTGCCCCTGCTGGGAAAGGCCAAGCCACAGATGGAAATATCTTCATTGCAATGGATTCACTCGAGTGGATTGCCATACTAAGCTCCCGAAGAAGAATGAATCCCCATCATCCTCTTCTACGAGACCAGTCACTGACGCCCAAGCCAAAGCTACTATCAAATCCAACATGAAGAAAATCTCTCAGCTGAACAGAGTCTACACTGAAATGAGAATGGATTCTGAAGATGATACATCCGATTAAGAATCAGATGATGAAGAACTTCAAAGAAGCATAGGAAGGAGCAACGCCTTCATTGCCTATGAATCATCAGACAACTCATTCGATTCAGATGCTGATGATGATGCTTCAAGTGATGATGAACCAATTGCATTCTGTCTCATGGCAAAATCATCTAAGGATCAGGTATCAGCAAAACACCAAAAATCCGTGAATGGATATTCTCCTGAATACATTGCCTATGCTAAACTTGTCAAGATTGCTAAATCTCAACAAGATGAACTTGAAATGCTTGTGAGAAATCTCAGGAAAACTGAAGGATTGCTGGTCGAAGAGATGGAGAAGAATCAAAAGTTGATCGAAGAGCAAGATGCTTTTTCCTCAACTATTGATGATCTTACCAATCAATATAATTCCCTTACAGTTGACTACGAGAGTTTATCATATGAACTCCTTAACAGGAATCAAGAAATCGTGTCACTGAAAGAATCTCATAACGAGCTGGTGCTAGAAAAAGCTTCTCTCTTCACCGAGGAATCTAATCGTCTTCCTGATGATTTTGATCCTCCTTGCTTAAAATGCCTAGAGCGTAGTAATGCTGATTCACATGCTGAAACCTCTAATGCTATCATCGAGAACATTGCAGCAGTTACGAATGATAACTCTAACCCCTCCTCCGAGGAATATGCTGCTATTGCTGATGAAAATTGCAGGCTAAAGGACTTACTTGAGACAGGAATGCTAAGAAGCCTAAAAGAGCATCAAACACTATGTGATGTGCTCAAGAAGTCAATACTGCATAGAAATCCTCAAAAGGAAGGATTGGGTTTTGAAAGGAAACTCAACATTGATGGAACTTACTGGACTCCTGAGCAATATGCTCGAACGAGTTCGGTTCTTGCTACAAGCAAAACACTCGAACCTGTAGTTCTGTCAGGATATGATTCTGCCATTCCTGCCATTTCTGATGAGTCAGATGACTCAAATTTCAAACTATTCAAACAACAGAATGGTAAGGTTTTCGCTCAATATATTGGGACTAACTGCAGGTCTGGTTCACCCAAGAAGCAAATCTGGGTAAAGAAATGCATCATTGAAAATTTGTCTGTCACTGTTAACTTGAACATGCAGAGTAATTCTCTTCGAGACAATGATTATCATTCGCAGAATGGTTCAGGAAAATTCTCGAATGGGCATCGATCTAACCTTCGACGGAAGGAGTACATGCGTACCTATTCAAATCATTATACTCATGTGTCTGGAAATAACTTCAATGCTTATTCATATGATTACTCTCGAAGTGCACAGGTGTCTCACAGATCTCGTCGAAAGAATGCTACTGCTCAAACAAAGAAAATGAGATCCTCGTTGCCCACATAAGTGTGGGTTGCGAAAAAGAACTAACCTCTTCATGCAGTTAACATCTCAGGATTTCCTCTCGCCTATCTTTTATCCTAAGATCTATATTCTTGGTGCTAGTTCAGTATGTTTTTCTCTCATCCCTTTGTTTTTCACTATGTTTGTGTTTTGTCTGAATGACAACTCACTCTGAACTCTTTGGTTTTATGTTTTCCTTCGCTTGGCTGAGTGTGTTTTTTCGAACCCTGCTCTTTCTCTTGTCCAATCTTTTTTCTCGTCATAAACATGCAACTTGATCTAAAGAAGATTTCAATCCGGCGTCCTTGATGGCGAATGAAATCAACTTTGAACATTTATCTGTTTTGTCACTTGCCCTTCTTCAAACCCTTCGGCCTTCCGTTCAATTACCGAGATTTTCACAGGAAACGGCTGACACGTGCCCATGATCTCACGATCATGATCTCATCCATTGAATGTGGAACGTCCCATGTTTTTCGGCCGTAGATTTCGGAGGAAACTGTTTCGCCTTCAGGCTATATAAACCCCCCCTCTAGGCGTCTTCTTCCTTTGTTCTTTCTTAGTTCATCCTCAAACCCCCTCTCGCTCTCCACCCCAGCCCGAGCTCAAAGCAGTGCCATCGTCGCGTCTTGCTGTGCAACTCCGGTGAAGCCTCGCCGTCGTTGGTCGCGCCAGTGCGGTACTTCTTCTTCTCCGCATTGCCGCAGTCGATCTATGCTGCCAAGTTCGGGCGCACATATCTGGAGCTAGCCCAGTCTATTCCTCTATTCTAGGGCTGTTCTTACCGACGTGATTTCTCATTATTTATTTTTCTTGCGGTAGATCTTTAGGCCTCTCTAAGTTATAACTAGTGCGGTTTGTAGTTTTCCCTCGTGCTAGTTATCCTGGACCTAGGGTTCATGTGTATTTATTTGAAAGATTAGATAGGTTATCACTTTGCCTTAGGGCATGTTGCAGATCTGTCACTGATATCTTGCATACATACATACCATGGATTCCTTTGCTGCTTCCAAAAAACTTGTCTTTTCAGTCAAAAATGCTTCTGTGCATGTTCATGACCCCTTCCTATTTTCCCTCGCATTGTCGTTTCTCTCTCAGGAGTGGTCATGGCTCATAGTTCGGAAGAGCAGTCTGGTTCTAAAGAAGAAATACCTCAGCTGCCGCGTATGGCTGAAAGAGCAAAGTTGGCGGGTGAAAGAAAAGCATCTAAGCCGCCAAAGATTCCAAAGAAGAAATCTGAATCTGAGTCTGAAGGTGAAGAAGAAGATGATATTCCCATGGCTCACAGTCAGCCTGAGGATGAACAAATCACCGATTCAAAGACCCTGTTCTCTGATGGAAATCCCAAGAAGGGTGGCCGCAGTAGAGAAAGGAACACCGCCGCTGAGATGTCTGATCCCGACACTTACAAAACTCCACCTGGAGTTGAAACTGCAACCGAAAGAAATAATAGGCTGCAGAAGATTCGCCGTCATTGGGCGAAGAAATGGTTCAACTATGAGAATGTCCGAAGGAAATATCAGATCATGTTTGCATTCACTCCGCCTTGGAATAACTGTATTGTTGAAGGCTGCCTAGGCCCAAATGATGAAAAAGCCAGGACGCCTCCTCCTGTAAATGCTCATGCTGACTCACTGAAAACAATCGCTGATTTTCCCGAAGAAGTGGAAAAGAGAGCTAAGGCCAAAGCCAAGCGCGAGGCCAAGGATGCAAAGAAAAGTCAAATTGAAAAGAAAAATGTTGAGTTGACTCAGCAAGATGTGCAAGAGAAGAAGGATAGGGCTTCTTCCCAAAAAGAAAAGAAGAAGAGGAAGCCTGTTTCCCCTCGAGCTTCGAGAAAGAAATTAGTTGCCCGAAAAATCAAAGAAGACAGCTTCAGCCTCATCTGATGATTCTTCCGATGATAATGTTGCCGATGAGGTCCCAATGTACGATCAACGAGCTCTTCTAGACAAGCCGTATAAAACTCCCTCACCAGCAAAAGTTTCTCCTCCGTTGAGGATGTCACCCAGGCTTGCAGCTGCTCCAGTCTCTGATAAACCTTCGGGTTCTGCTGCCCCTTCTGCGAAGAGAAAGCTATTGCCCGAAGAAAAAGCTTCTGCTAAGAAAGCCAAATCAAGTGTTCCTGCTCCCACAGAGGAACTGAAGTATGACTTTGATCTTATTATTGATCTCATTGAAGGTTTTGCCTATGATACAAAATCAGCTGATCTGGGCAGTTTGGGTCTTCCTGATGATGTTACCAAGCTAGTAGCAAAACACTTTGCTGAGCTGGGAGAGATTACCAAGGAACTGAACCAAGCTGTCGAGGACAAGAAACTTCTTGAGCAAATGAGGAAGGATGCCAGCACTGATTCTGAAAGGAAAGAGCTGAACAAGGAAATTCTTGAGCTTACCAAAGCCCTCACTGTTATGAGGAATAATAAGATTGAGTGGCACTCAAGGCTGAAGATGGATGTTTCTCAGCTTTGTGATCGAAGAAATGATGAAATTAAACGTCAAGCAGATCTTGCTCGACGAAGAATACAGGAAGAGAAGCGTCAGAAAGCTAAGGCAAGAGCCAAAAAGCCGAAGGCTATCAAAGATTGCTGTATTCAAACTGTAGCAACTGATGTTCCTGTCGATGCAAGTGCTCCACTGCAGCGGATACCTCCATCCCCTAGTCATGAGGAAGACACCATTTAACAAGCTGAGCTTGCGGTAGTCATCATTCCTACCACAGCTGCTCAAGAACCTGATGTGGTAGATATTTTTCTGAACAAGAGTGATGAAAAAAATGTCGTGCCCGAGCAGCAAGCCCCTAAAGAGGAAGTTGACAAAGAGATTGAGGTTGAGAAGGCAGTTTCATCACCTCTGAAAGAAATGCAAGTTGAGCCCTCCGGATCCAACAAGGAGGATGATAAAGTTGAGGGGGAGCAAGATGCTTCCCGAGGAAATACCACCCCGGTCACCTCATCTGGTGCTCCTACCTAGATGGAGATTGATCCTGCTCCTGGTTCTACGGCTTCACAGCCAGAACAGGAAGAAAAGAAAGCTGAAGAGCCCATGGCTCATGAACAAGTTGTACCACCAGTTATGCCCCAGGAGACCGAAGGACAAGCTGTTGTGACCCAAGTGTCCGAAGGAGATGTCGTGCCTCCCACTATTGAGAGTTCACCAAAATAAAAGGCCCTAGTGCCTAAGAACCAGAAAGCCGCTGAAGGAGTTCCAGCGAAATAAATTGAAGGTCAGACTAGTGCCCCAATGCCATCAGCACTAGAGAAAGTGAAAAGGCCTCTTGCTCCACTAAAGCCAATCGATGAAAATTTGCCAGCTTCTGATGATGTTCAGCCGATGGAAATTAGCGATGAAGAAAATTGGAAAAATCCCCAGGAATCATTTCCCTTGTTTCTTGCTGAATATGGCCCAAATGGTCCTGCATTCAATGAGCAGCTTCATCTCTCAAAGCTAGCATTCTTTGGGACAAGCCCTTACGAAGGAGAAAGAACTTCACTGTCATCGAGATTTTGGACTGAAGAACAAGATGTATATTATGCTCGGATCTTGTTTGGCAAGAATAGAATTTTCAATCACAAGATATTAAACTTCGCTGAGCTCAAAGAAATGCCCTGTTTCCTCCATGTAATCGAGCATATTGAACATGCCCTCCTGAAAGGATTCATGCGCTTCGATCATGGCTGGAACAGAGAAATTATCCTTCAGTTCTTTGCCACCTTGTATATCTCAGGAGAGCTTGGAAACACCTCAACCTAGATTCTCGAATGCATGACAGGCAGAGAAAAGATCAAATGCTCGGTAGAGCAGTTTTTGGCCAGGATAAATCTTCCTCGGTGTGAGTTTGAAAAAGATAGAGAGCACAGGCTGCATTATTGGGAAGTATCCGAAGCAAAACTCCACATTCTGATGGATCCCAACTTGGTTGGTGACGAATGCATTGATTTTGATCCCAATAAGTTGGCCTATGACAACAAGGTGATGTTTCACATTCTGTGCAATACTCTCATGCCAACAAACAGACCAAATTCCATCAATGGCATTATGGGAAATGCACTTCTCGCCATCTCTCAAGGAATTAAGTTCGATATTCCTGATCTTTTCATTCGCAACTTGGCTTGTGCAGCTGACAGCCCTCAATCATTGAAGCCATATGCTCAATGGATCATGTTTGCAATCGAGCAGCTCATCAATGAGAAATTCTTCTGGGCTTATATTCCAAAGGTTTTCATACCACCAGTACGCGATACTCTCCGTATGGTGAAGGATATTGGAAAAGGGAAGAAACCTGTTAATGCTGCTGGCACTGCGTCTGCATCTGAAAATGCTCCTAAGGTCAAGAAAGCCATGGTTGAAATCCCTCGTGAGCAAAATCCATCTCTTTATGAGATTTCCATTCGCACACAGCAGGCACTGGAGAGCCACATCAAGCTGGATCGAAAGGAAAAGCTGGAGTTGATGAATGAGCTGAATTTACTTCATAATCCTACTCGCCAAATTCTTCTGTACGAGAAGGAAGCAAAGAACACCTCCTGGACTCTGCTGAGACAACATTATTCTCGCAAGCAGATGCTTGCCAAGGGCATCAAGAAGGAGTTTGACTACCTGGACTTAATTGTTGTTCCTCGCATCCGAAGGCAAACTCCTGTGCTCTCACAACATTCTGCTTCCACGGACATGCTATTTGTCAGTCATGATGATGAAATTGCAGACACAACCGATACTCTCATCTACAAGCCAGATGTTCATCGCACCAAGTCATCCAGAGCCCATGTCGCCACTCCTGTTTCTGCCTCGACCATTCCTCGCTCTTCGGATTCTAATTCGTCGAGTGGTTTTAATTCTGATTCTGAGGACTCTCCCACATAGTAGTTCCTCGTATGTTTTCTCTTTCCTTTTTGACACTCGTTGACAAAAAGGGGGAGAATTACATCGAGTGATAGTTTATCGGGGTATTTGCAGGGTGTTTTCATTCGCCATTTAGTTTTCCCTCGAACAATTTGCTTGACGAACTTAACACACCCCTTGTGGTGTTGAAATACTCGGTCGCCATGTAATGTTAATAACCCCCCTGCTATGCTATTTGCTTCGTACTATCTATTTGCAGGTACCATCAAAAAAAATTCTTGCAATGTTTCTCCTTGATACTTATCTATCATGCAGGGAAAGTGCCTACTCTACAAAGAGGACAGGAAATCATCGTGTGATGAACCATATCTGTCATGGTTGGATATGCTATGATTATTATCCTTCAATTATCTAAGCTTGCAGTAAAAGGAAGTCAGTGACTTGGAAGCTATTCGTATGACTGACAAAGTGCTTTTCCTCGCATATATTCTTTGTATCATCACTATTGCAGGAAAACTACATCTGAAGTTTATCCACTCCGAGCAATTCATTCATGCTTATTTTTGCTTTGATCATACTCGGATATCTAACCTGCAGGAAAATTACATCTCGTGTGGATTCAAATTATGTTTTGAGAAAACCTTAATGTTATATCCTTCATCACAAATCTTTCATAGTATATCTTATATCTAATTCATTTCGAAGATTATGTGACAGGATTTACCTCAGACACCGTCGACTGCATTGAAAGAAGTCAAGTATAAGATCATTTGTCAATATCACTCATACGAAGAATTACCTCGCCACCCTCCGGTTTATTTTATGATCTGATGCATATCTTCAGGGGGAGCATGTTTTATCTTCGTAAATTCTCTCATCTTGTATCATCCTTCGCATTACATTCCATTCATTATCTATTCTTCGATGTGATCTGTTTTGTCAACAATCGTCCAAAAAGGGGGAGATTGTTGGTGCAATATCTGCCTTCCTTGTGTTTTGGAGATTGTTGACAGAAACAGGTATGGACTGATTTGTTTGCTAGTGCATACAGAGAGAAATAGTCCATACTGAACCGAAGAGAATGTTGTCTCCGGTGCTAAGTTCAAGGAACTTCACCGAAGTATTTCTGCATTGCAGAGAAGAACGAGCTATATCTTATGAAGTTATATAGATGAGAAGTTCAATGTGAAGGAATTATCCCCTTGAATATTTATCGCTGAAGCGAAACATATGTTTCGGTATGGTCGTTCGAAGAAATTGACTGCAGCGAATGGAAGTTGAAGACAAAGTGAAGTTCATTTCGTTGTTCTTCTACTATTTATTTGAGTCATAGGACCTCCGTACTATTAAGAGGGGTATAGGTTCTCGAAGCTTAGATCCGATGTGATGCTTAGCCAAAACATATGAAAGTTGCGAGAGAAATCTCTTTGTGTTCCGAGCAAATACTTGCCAACAAGAGACTGTGATCTTCTTCGCTGCGAGAAATTTGTATCAGACCAAGGAGTTAGCATTACTTGCTCTACAAGTAATGTTACCATTGTGCTCAAATCCGATCGTTGGACTCATGTCGTTCGGCCATTGGCTGCTCTCGATATCCAATTTGGTCTATTCCCATCAGGGCAGGCTGTGGCTATAAATAGCCACCCCGCTCCAACTTTGTCCGTTGGCTACTCCGCTTGAGATTTCTAAGAAGATTGATTTGAGCAACCCCTCTCCGAGTGATTTGAGTTTAAGATCCACCGAGAGAAAATCAAGAGCCCAAACCTAGACAATGGTTTAGCATCACAGTAGCTCTGAGTCAGAGTTCTTGTACCTATTACTCTTGAGAGCTTCGCACTCTCTAGACGGATAGGTTTCCGCTCGAGTGTTGAAGAGTTGTTGTCTTCACCGAGCTGGACCTTCAGCAACCAAGAGTGATTGTGGTTCGCAAGGTCGACTGAAGGTTTGGAGATCGCCGACAAGGATCTACCATGAGTGAAATCAATTGAAGTCTGATCAGCTTCGAGTTGAATGAGAATAGGGTGAAGAGAGTTTATCTTCCGTGTTTAGTCACAGCCCCTCCAACCAGACGTAGCCCTTTGGCAGACGGGTGAACTGCTCTACCAAATCTCTCTGTCGCCATCGAGCACCATTGGTTCATTCTACTTTACTGCAATTCCTTCAGCAGTATTCATTCGTGCTCTGTGTCGATAGATTACCTGATCGTTATTCCTCATTGTAGTTTTTTTATCATTTTTGTATCTGTGTTGTTCACCTGGGTTTTCCATCGTACCTTATTTCATTGCTTTTTCATCATTCTGTTTAGCCATTCTCATTTCACCTCTGAGTACCCTCTAGCATGTCGTTCATCTCCAGCATCATGCTGTATCTCATTTTGATGCATCTGTTTGCATGTTGCATTACTCTCATTGTAGTTAAACATGTGATTTTCCATACTCGTACTGTTATTACTTCATTCATCAAAGAATATGCTTCTGACGAAGAAGATTGATTCAACTTATTTCCTCCTTTACTTTATTCCGCTGTTGTGATTGGGATCAGTTTCCATAGTTTCAAAAGAAATTTTGAATCTCCCATTCACCCCCTCCCCTCTGGTCGATATACTCTCGGTCCTAACAGTAAGTATTAGCAGTTGAGTTGTCAGTTCAACCACACCTGGAGATTAAATATCTGCAGTAAAGTGATCAGTAGCACAGTAATATGATAGTTCGATAGCAGTGGTAACAGTAGCAATAGTAATAGTAATAGCAGTAACAGTTTTGTAGCAGTTGTGACAGTAGTAATAGCAATAGTAACTTAGCAAGAACAATATGTGGAAAATTCGTAGGCATTGGATCGGTGAATTTGTTGGATGATATTCATCATATAATAGTCATAACCTAGGGCGATACAGAACTAGCTCCAGTTCACAAGTATAATGTAGGCATGTATTCCGTAGATAGTCATACGTGCTTATGGAAAAGCACTTGCATGACATCTTTTGTCCTACCCTCCCATGGTAGCGGGGTCCATAACGAAACTAAGGGATATTAAGGCCTCCTTTTAATATAGAGTCAGAACAAAACATTAACACATAGTGAATACATGAACTCCTCAAACTATGGTCATCACCGGAAAGTATCCCAATTACTGTCACACTGGGGTTTACGGATCATAACACATAATAGGTGCATATGACTTGCAAGATCGGATCTAGAACATGGATATAATGGTGAAAACATACATAGTTCAGATCTGAAATCATGGCACTCAGGCCCTAGTGACAAGCATTAAGCATAGCAAAGTCATAGCAACATCAATCTCAGAACATAGTGGATACTGGGGATCAAGCCCTAACAAAACTAACTCGATTACATGATGAATCTCATCCAACTCCTCACCGACCAGCGAGCCTACGAAGGAATTACTCACTCCCAGTGGGGAGCATCATGGAATTGGTGATGAAGGATGGTTGATGATGATGAAGACCGAAGATTCCCCTCTCCGGAGCCGCGAACGGGCTCCAGATGTGGCCTCCCGCTGAAGAACAGGAGGTGGCGGCGACTCCGTATCGTGAAACGCGATGAAACTTCCTCCCCTATTTTCTTCTCCAAAAATAGGAATTTATTGTGCTGTAATTAGGGTCAGCGAAGCCCCGAGGGCCCCACAACCCACCAGGGCGCGCCTGGAGGGGGTGGCGCGCCCTGGTGTCTTGTGGGCAGCTAGGGCTCCCCCTCCGATGGTTATTGGTTCCAGTATTTTTTATTTATTCTGAAATAAATCTCCAAAAAGTTTCGTCCAAATCCGAGAACTTTTATTTCTGCACAAAAAACAACACCATGGTAGTTCTGCTGAAAACAGTGTCAGTCTGGGTTAGTTTCATTCAAATCATGCAAATTAGAGTCCAAAACAAGAGCAAAACCGTTAGGAAAAGTAGATACGACAGAGATGTATCATACTCCAACCCAATGGATAATGTGCTCGCGGCAACACACAATCTCAGTGCAATTCCGATTATAGGAAACAGCCCGGCAGAAATCGGGGCCAGAAACGATATCGAGATGCTAAAAATTGCGGTCACCCAGCATGCAAATTACTCTTATAGCCAACATCGGCTTCACTCTACCCCTCACCCGAGTCATAGTAGGAGTCGTCACGCCAAGTCCTCGGCAGTGTCCATCAGTGAACGCTGGCAACGGCTGTAGCCGCAACAGAGTCCACCACTACCGGCGACCTCAGATGCGCAGGCAATCATAGATGCCGCTCGCGCTATGCGCGAAGTAGGGGCAGGAAACGCAGGGGCAGCATATGCAACACAGCCCCAACCCGCCCAGCCTAGCCAGCGCTATGAGGCACCAGGGTTTGCAGTAGGACAAGCGGGACTTCATGCTTAGGCACGGCTTTGCGTAGTGAACATATCCCGCCTGATTTTAAGGGTCCTCGTAAAGTCCCTAATTATGTAGCCGATTGCTACTTGTGAGCTGCGTTGGGATTTCCGCAAAGAGGAGAGGATGATGCAGCACAGTAGAGATAAGTATTTCCCTTAGTTAAGAACCAAGGTTATCAATCCATTAGGAGAACCACGCAACACCTTGTTAGCATCTACACGCAAAATAACAAATACTTGCACCCAACACAAACAAGGGGTTGTCAATCCCTTTGCGGTTAATTGCAAGGATCAAATCTCGTAGTGATGGATAGATAAACAAAAACACAAAATAAAATAAAGGTAAATAAAATTTAAACAAGGTATTTTTGGATTTTAATATATGATAAAGATAGACCCGGGGTCCATAGTTTTCACTAGAGGCTTCTCTCTTGAACATAGCATACGTTGCGTAAACAAATTACTGTTGGGCAATTGATAGAAAAACGAATAATTATGACGATATCCAAGGCAATGATCATGTATATAGGCATCACATCCAAGACAAGTAGACCAACTCCTGCCTGCATCTACTACTATTACTCCACACATCGACCGCTATCCAGCATGCATCTAGAGTCTTAAGTTCATAAAGAACGAAGTAACGCCTTAAGCAAGATGACACGATGTAGACGAAGTAAATCCAATCAATATGAATAAACCCCATCATTTTATCCTTAATGGCAATGATACAAATACGTGTCATGTTGTTGGGGAACGTTGCATGGAAAACAAAAAAAAATCTACGCACACGCACGATCTATCTATGGAGATGCATAGCAACGAGAGGGGAGAGTGTGTCTATGTACCCTCGTAGACCGTAAGCGGAAGCGTTTATTAACGCCGTTGATGTAGTCAAACTTCTTCGCGATCCAACCGATCAAGTACCGAATGTACAGCACCTCCGTATTCAGCACACGTTCAGCTCGGTGACGTCCTCGCCTTCTTGATCCAGCAAGACGGAAGAAGTAGTGGATGAGTTCCGGCACCACGACGGCGTGGTGACGGTGGTGGTGATGCTATCTCTGCAGGGCTTCGCCTAAGGACTCCGAAAATATGACCGAGCACTGGTACAATGAGGTGCTATACAAACGGTTTTTAACTCCTTTCCGCGATGGCGTTTTGAACCATCGCCAAGTGAGTGACTGCGATAGGGGGGTCCTTCCCACACGACCCAGAAACTGTCGGGGATAGGCCCTCCGGTTACACACGCTCGGCAAAGTGAGGTCGTGTGCGACGGGCGAGCGATCAAATACGGTTATACCTACAGTTGTGCTAAAAAAATACAATTATACAGGCCAAATCATTTTCGGTCATAAGTACATCCCACATAGTCAGTCCCCGCTAAACGTTTCCGTTCGTATGTACATTCCACATAGTCAATCCAAGGAATATGTTTCCATTAGTATGTACATCCCACACAGTCAATCCAAGAAGTATGTTCCATTTGTATATACATCCCACACAGTCACTCCAAGGAAAACGTTTTCGTTCGCATGTACATCACACATAATTTTCCCCATTAAATCATTTGTGATAGCGTTGCCATTGCTGACGATATTAATATTTTTACCGTTTGCGTTATTGAATGCATCACACATGGTGCGTAGAAGAAACTGTGTGGCATAGGCTGTCCATCACACACACTTTTTATGTGGTAAACGTTTGCGCATGGTGGCATAACGCAAACAGTTTTCAAGAGGAAGTCGTGTGTGATTGTTCATTGATCCAACATGTTTTATTCCTAGAAACTATGTGCGTTGTCTGAGGTCATCGCCCACGGTGTTTTCTCAATAACCGTTTGCAAGAGAAAAACCTAATTAGCAGGCTAATTCGGTAATTAGCAGGCTAATTGGCCTATTATTAATAATCCATTTATTAATCTAATTGACATTTCATATTAAGCACACAATATATTTCATTTTCGTATTAAGAAAGCAGGATTTTAAAATTGAAATACATCAGAGTACAACATCATATAGCTTCGGCACTCAGCTACACAACTGCACCAGCACCAAGTTTCACATGCAACATCTATAACCTTTGGAAATTAGCATCATAGATAGTACATAGACAGATGAATCTCATCTGGAAAACTACTGAAGCGGAAGGCAAATATTGAGCCTTCATTGATGTTGAACGTCTTTGCAACTTTAGGCCAGTGCATTTGGATGATTGACCGTCCATCCTTCGTCCTCTTCAGGAAGACTTCAATATTGAAACGTGAGTGTTGTATGAATACCTTCCTCGCCTCCTGACCATACAGGTGGTTTGAGAGGTAATCATCAGTGAACTGCTTTGGCAAGGCCTGAAAACAAGGATATGCATAAATGTCTTCTCTAGATTTGAAATGGCGCAAAGGAATTAAAAAGACAAGGTATAACAGTTAGTACCATGCTGTTGTGAATTGATGTCTTCTTCATTATGCAGACAAAGATTTTGTTGTTTTTTGTCGCTAATTTCTTTATCCTAACAATCTTTCTGAGTTTCTTGACTTGACTGATATTCATGGACAACTCATTTCCCCATATGCAAAAAGGGTCGAACAGTGGGTCAAAACATCTGACAGCAGGACCTACATGTGCAAGACCAAATTGTTAAAAACCTGATATTTAAAAACAAGAAGTGGAAAGGTGTGTTATTAACTGCAACATGCCTAATATTTAAAAACAAGCAAACAAAGTCATTCAAACTGTATTGTGCAGGTCTAAGTACACTAGTTATTGGCCCTGTTTGGATCCATGGGTTAGAGTTAGTTTGAGCTAGTTTGGGCTCAAATAGCCCTAAAGAATCCAAACATGAGGGCTAGATTGAGCTAGTTGCGTCTAACCCACCCAAGAGGTGCTAATTGGGACTAGTTCTCCTAGTGCATTTATTGTCAATCTAACCCTGTCATCCAAACACCTCTTTGGCTTGAGTTAGTTTAGGGTTAGTCATTGTTGAGTATCATTGTTATTTAGGAAACGTAGGATAGCATAGGATTTATTCTACCTTGACTTGTACTCCAACATGACCATGTACTCCTATATATATGCCCACGAGGCTCAAGCAATACAATCAACTATTCCACCAATCTCTCTCTCTCTCCCTTTTAGCTGTCATGAGCTAGAAACTAACACTAACCTCTAGCTAAGTTAGAGTATCCAAACAGTGCCATTGTTAAATCAAATGGAAAGGCGTGTTAATACTCCCTCCGGTCCTTTTACTCTGCATATAAGAATTGTCTGAAGTCAAACTTCATAAAGTTTGACCTTATTTATATGAAAAAATATCAACATCTACCATGCTAAAGTTATACAATATGAAAATTTAAGTCATGACACATCTACTTATATTGATTTCATATTGTGAATGTTGGTATTTTCTATAAAGTTGGTCAAACTTTACGAGGCTTGACTTTAGACAAATCTTATATGCGAACTAAAAAGATTCGGAGGGAGTACAACATGCTTAACAGCAACCAAATATAGTCATTCATAGAGCTATTGTTAAAATTGGTATTGATGAAATTGAACTGCACAGTTCATACTAGCACATATAGAACATCACACTGTTAATAGCTGAAATAAACAAGGCATACTACAAACAACCAAAGATGGCAATTGAAACTGGACATATGCTAACTACAAACAACCGAACAACCAAAAATTGTAGAAATAAACAAGGCGTAATGCAAACAACCAAATATAGCAATAAATACTGGACAGGTTCTCACTACAAAAGGGGTTCAACAAAACAAATCATGGGTTTCCTCACTTGTCATAGATTGGCTCCTCCTCATGGTCACCGTCGATGAGGTCTGACTTGCCAGCTGAGGATCCCAAGCCAGCGTCGCAGAATGTGTCCTTCAAAAATGACAAAAGGGGCTCCATGGCGATGAAGGATGGCAAATTGTTCATAACGAGCTGCAGGAGATCAGCGGCAGGGCCATCGATTAGATCGACGTCTGTCGAACCCGAAGGGTTGGAGGTGGGCAACTTAACCTGTGACATAGCCCGCGTCAAGCCGTCGGTGTTGACGACCTCGATGTCATAGCCAGCGACCGCGACATGCCAGATTACTTTAGCCCGCTGATTGAAAGGCTCCATCCAGGTCCAGTCATCGTCGTCAGCTTCCTCGGCGGCCACCTCGCCGACGTCGGGCGAAGAGGCCGCGGTAAAGCTCTTGGGCCATTCGCTCCTTGAGCTCCCCGGGAAGCGTAGCCGGGCTTAGGCTGCGACGCTCTGGAGTGGGGGAGGGGGGTGGGGATGGGGATCTGTGGGAAAGGGGGCGTTTCGCAGGCGTCATCTAAGAAACTCAGGGCGGCAAGGGTATGTATATCAGTGGTTAAAATGCACTGGCAGACCGGCAGAGGTTGCGATGGAGGCGGCGCGGCGGCGGCGGCGACCTAGCTAGGTTTCGAGCGAGGGAGGGGTGGTGTGTATGTGTGTGAGCGGGGGATTTGGGATGAGCGAAGGATTAGGGGTGTGTGTGGAGGGGGTCCAAGTTGGTTTTTGAGGAAATGCCGCGTGTACTGAAAATTTTACTAGGCGGGAGTAAAATGGCGGGGCTAAAGAAAATTTGGATCAAGGGATCGAAGCAAAGCGGGGCGGGAGTAACAAACATCACGCATGGTTAAAACATAATAGTCGTGTGCTATCAAACAGAAAACCACTCTAGCCGAGCAGATAATTTTTAGATTGCGAGGGATGCAGGCGGGAGTAAAATGTCGGGGCTGCAGTTAAAAAAAAATTCAGGGCTACTGAAAATTTGGATCAACTGGTTGAAGCAGAGCGGGAGTAACAGACATTGCACACGGTCCACACATACAAATCGTGTGCTATCAAACAAAAAAACCCTCTACGCGGGTAGAATTTTCGAGATTACGAGGCAGTAGATATATTCAAGAGCGGGAGGCAAGCCTCATGGATCCCAATCTACTGTGCTGATGTGAGTGACTGCAGGGGCACGGGTGTGGCACACGGGTAGTCTGACCGAACCGTGTCTGTTGTGTACCCAATTGCATACGGTTTCTGCATCCAATCATGTGCTGTTTATAAATTTGGTAAAAAGAAGAACGTGGCAAAGGGTCAGAACACGAACACACTTGCATGTGGACCAAATATATGTATGAAAAGGGTGGTTTGATGTTAGAATACCCAATGCACAACTTTGATGTGGCACCTGTCGCACAAAGCGCACAATATTGCTAGTCAGCCACCCCCTACGAACCCCACTTCGTGTCGGCGGTAAGGGAATCCTAGCTACGAATGCATGCCCCCAGATAGTTAGGTTTGAAATCTCACCCTACCGTAACACAAAACCTATAGGAGTCCATCATATATATGGTTAAACTTCCCCTTTCGCTTCCGGACAAAGGTGGACCGTGTCCCGACCCACAAATGTGTGCTTGTGGTGGGAGAATGGTGAGACCACATACGAACCACCTACGGGTGGCCCTATACTATATGTATGAAAAGGATGTGGTGTGATATTTAACTATACCATTCACAACTTTGATGCGGGTAGTGCAAAGTACCCCCCCCACACACACACGTGTCAGGGGAGGGCATCTCACCAAAACGTACTGTAACACGAACCAAACAGAATCCAACTTGATCGTACAACCTCTCTCGCTCGTTGTTGGCCAAAGTGATGGACGTCCACATGGCCCCACAAAATGGGCTAGCTTGTCGTCGATAAAATCACGAGGGAGTACTATCTGAAGACAAAATCCACTCTATGCATGTGGCCCAATTATGTATATGAAAGTGGCATGTGTGGTGTTTGAATACGCAGTGCGCAAATTTGATGTGGCGCCATGCTTTGGAACCATAAAATCCCCACACTGGTCGAGGGTTCATGATGCGTAGCATGCATGCGCTCAAACTTAATTAGGCCTAGAATGATCGACCTACTATACGGTAACACGAACCAAAGAAGAAGAATCCACCCTAGTAACCTTTCTCGTCGTCGGTCGAAATGATGGACGTCCACATGGGCCCACAAATATATATAGGCTTGCCGCCCATGTATAACCAAGCGAGTGAGAGTGTGCAAAGATAACCATTGCATGCATGTGTCCCAAACATATTTATGGAGGTGTGTGATGCATGCATATGTGTTGAATTAATACCTAATGCACAACATTGATGTGGTGCATGCGTTCAAAATCGCACAGGTCCCCACACAGAGCAAGAGGTTCATGACGTGTCGTGTGCTTGCCCCCCCTTCGATCCAGCGGGATGGATTCATGTGTAAACATGCGCTATTATATATGTAATTTCACCTATATCAGGAGACAAGCAAAAAATTAATCCCCTCCTAAGTCAAAATAATTAACCTCTCTCGTTGCCGGTGAAAGTGATGGGCCAAGCGGGCTGACAGATGGAAGCATCGCCGATAACCACGTGAGTTAGTGCCACATGACAACCACCATCGCTTGCATGTGTGCCAAAACATATATATGGAGAGGTGTGTGGTTGTGATGCTTTGAATACCTAATGCACAACCTTTGATGTGGCATTTGCCTCAAAAACCGCAAAGTCCCCACACAGAGTGAGGTTCATGTGTGACGCCTAGTATATGTTGGTCCCATCTCCCCTTCGACACGTACTATATATACTCCTACCCTAACACAGCCCTAAAAGAATCAATCCTCCTTGTTCGTCAAATGTGCCTCTCTCTCTCTCTCGTTGGGTCAGAGTGATGGAGGACGACCTCTCGCGGGCCCACAGATGGAAGCACCGCACGCGAGGGAGTTCCTATAGGGAAACCATCGCCTGCATGGTATTGCGTGATGTTTGAATACCAATGCACAAATTTGATGTGGCACCTGCCTCGGGAACTGGAAAGTCCCCACATGGAGCGAGGCTATGACACACACACACACACACACACACACACACACATATATATATAGAGAGAGTATACATGTTTCCCCCTCCTTGACATGTACTACATACTCCTACCGTGCATATACGTAACACAAACAAAAAAAAGAACCATCCTTGTTGGTCAAATTAACCTCTCTCTCGTTGTACGTTCAATGGATCGACGAAGACCTCGCGGGCCCACGGAGAGTCACACGCGAGCGAGTGTCATAGGACAACCACCGCGTGCATGTTGTTGTGTGTTCTATGATGTTTGAATACACAATGCACAACTTTGACGTGGCACATGCTTCGCAAACCGGAAACGCACTACACAGAGGTTCACGATGCGTAGTAGCTAGCCCCCTCACTTCGAGCCGGTGGGAGGGACTCATGTGTACGTATGTGCCTGAACATTGATATGGAATCTCACCATGATCCACACCATAACACACATGCCAAGATGAATCCACCTTCGCTCCGACGCCTCTCATTGTCGGTGGAAACTGAAAACCTTTGCGGGCTAACGAATGGGCACGTCGCTGCTAACCGCATGAGGGAGTGTCCGAGAGGACCACCAATGCATGCATGTGGCCTGAACATGTATGTATGAAAGGGTTGTGTAATGCTTTAAATAACCAATTCACGACTTTGATGTGGCATATATACATGACTCACAAAATGATCAATAATCCCACGTCATGGAGGCTCGCGACTAGTAGTGTACTCATGGACCCCCCCCCCCACACACACAGAGACACATATCCCGCACCACCACCTCCACTCTGAGGCATGTCAACCTTTTTCTGAAGTGAACATGTGACCAAAGGAGTGTCGTATTAAAGTTTGAAAAAAAAACAGAGGTCATTCGACCCGTTTTATAAATTGATTGATTTCCTAGGGATTTAATGTGCAAAAATCAAATTTGAGCTACATGTGCACCAAAATGGATTGCAAAATCATATGTGTGTCCCTCGGTGCATGTTTCCCCGTGAAAGAAATTTCAAAACATTGAGAATATTCATTTTTAAAATTTAGTAAATCCAAAACTTAGTTGAAATTCATGAAACTTGTCGTGGTGTCATATATGGACACCAGTAGACTGTGATATTGTATTTTTTCATCAAATTTGAGACAAGTTTTGATATAATCTACTTACAAATGGGAGATTGTTAATAACTGGCAACCAATATCTCATACGGAATATTTATTCGGACCGTGTGCATTAGACCGTGCCATGCTTCGGTTAAGCAGAAAAGAGACAGAATGAATCATCAAAAAAAAAATAGGTGCCACGCGCCCCGTTTGGCGTGCGAGCAGGCGTGAGTTAACGAGACGCATGCGAGCAGTCCGCCACACAGGCAGACCGGGAGGCGTGCATGCAGGCGTGTGAATTGACGGGAGGCGTTTTCGCTGCGCAGTGTCACCGGGAGGTGTGCGAGTAGCTGTGTGAAATGATGGTATAGGAATGCCAGAAGTCCGCCATGCAGGCTCACCGGGAAGCGAGGCAGCCTTTGACCACTGCCCGCCTCGCTCCCACTGGTCCGTATTAATGGCGCGCCCGAGCGGCCGCACCCCCATCCTCGCCACACACACAATCCTCTCTCTCCGCTCACATCCTCGACGCCGCTCTCAGTCCTCAAAGCCGTCAGTGTATGAGGATGCCGCCGAAGCGCCCCATCGGAGGGAGTGGCGACGCCGGGGCTGCTGAAGCATCGAAGCACGACGTGAATAAGGAGACAGAGGTTTCCGTCGCCGCCGACGAGGTGGAGAACGAGGCTGCCAACAAGCGGAGGCGGGTCGAGAAAGAACCGAAAGCGACTCCAGCAGGCCTAGACTTCATCAGTAGCCTCCCCGATGATATGTTGACAGTCATTATGTCCCTCCTCCCAATCAAATATGGGGCAAGGACAACTGTCCTTTCCCGGCGGTGGCACCCCCTATGGCTCTCCACCCCTCTCGACCTCCTCGACGCCCACAAGCTCTGCCACGGCTATCGCAAAAGCTTGGATGCGTTCTCCCAGATCCTCGGCAATCACCATGGCCCAATCAAAGGCCTTATCATGGGCAAGTTCCGTTCCAATGGCAAGGACCGGGCCAAGCTTGATGAGTGGTTCCTGTTACTTCTTGAGCTTGCGTTGGTTTTTCCCATGAAGAGGAAAGGGTGATGCAGCAAAGTAGAGTAAGTATTTCCCTCAGTTCTGAGAACCAAGATATCAATCCAGTAGGAGACAACACGCAAGTCACCGAATACCTGCACAAACAAACAACAAACTTGCACCCAACATGATAAAGGGGTTGTCAATCCCTTCACGGTTATTTGCAAAAGTGAGATCTGATAGAGATAGGTAAAACTAAACAAAAGATAAAGTAAATATTTTTGGGTTTTTTGGTTTATAGATCTGAAAATAAAAGATTGCAAAATAGTAGATCGGAAAGTAATATGATGGAAAATAGACCCGGGGGCCATAGGTTTCACTAGAGGCTTCTCTCAAGATAGAAAATAATACGGTGGGTGAACAAATTACAGCCGAGCAATTGATAGAAAAGCGCAAAGTCATGACGATATCTAAGGCAATGATTATGAATATAGGCATCACGTCCGTGTCAAGTAGACCGAAACGATTCTGCATCTACTACTATTACTCCACACATCGACCGACTCCTGCCTGCATCTAGAGTATTAAGTTCATGAAGAACAGAGTAACGCATTAAGAAAGATGACATGATGTAGAGGAATTAACTCAAGCAATATGATGAAAACCCCATCTTTTTATCCTCGATGGCAATAATACAATACGTGCCTTGCTGCCCCTACTGTCACTGGGAAAGGACACCGCAAGATTGAACCCAAAGCTAAGCACTTCTCCCATTGCAAGAAAAACCAATCTAGTTGGCCAAACCAAATCGATAGTTCGAAGAGACTTGCAAAGATATCAAATCATGCATAAAAGAATTTAGAGAAGATTCAAATAATATTCATAGATAAGCTAACCATAAATCCACAATTCATCGGATCTCGGCAAACACACCGCAAAAAAGTATTACATCGAATAGATCTCCAAGAACATCGAGGAGAACGTGGTATTGAGAATCAAAGAGAGAGAAGAAGCCATCTAGCTACTAGCTATGGACCCGTAGGTCTGAGGTAAACTACTCACGCTTCATCGGAAGGGCAATGATGTTGATGTAGAAGCCCTCCGTGATCGAATCCCTCTCCGGCAGGATGCTGGAAAAGGCCCCTAGATGGGATCTCACGGGTAAAGAAGGTTGCGGCGGTGGAAAAGTATTTTCGTGGATGCCTCTAGTGGTTTGGGCGTATAAGAGTATATATAGGCAAAAGAATTAGGTCAGGAAGTGCACGAGGGGCCCACAAGGGTGGGGGGCGCGCCCTACCCCCATGGGCGCGCCCTCCGCCCTTGTGGCCGCCTCGTAGCTTCCCTGACTTGAACTCCAAGTCCTCTGGTTTCCTTTTGGTCCAAGAAAGATCTACGCGAAAGTTTTATTCCATATGGTATTACTTTACTGCGAAACTCAAAAACAGGGAAAAACAGGAACTGGCACTGGGCTCTAGGTTAATAGGTTAGTCCCAAAACTAATATAAAATAGCATATTAATGCATATAAAACATCCAAAACAGATAATATAATAGCATGGAACAATAAAAAATTGTAGATACGTTGGAGATGTATCAAGCATCCCCAAGCTTAATTCCTGCTCGTCCTCGAGTAGGTAAATGATAAAAACAGAATTTTTGATGTGGAATGCTACCTAACATATTTATCCATGTAATTTCTTTATTGTGGCATGAATGTTCAAATCCGTATGATTCAAAACAAAAGTTTAATATTGACATAAAAACAATAATACTTCAAGCATACTAACAAGATAATTATGTCTTCTCAAAATAACATGGCCAAAGAAAGCTTATCCGTACAAAATCATATAGTCTGGCTATGCTCCATCTTCATCATACAAAATACTCAAATCATGCACAACCCCGGTTTTAGCCAAGCAATTGTTTCATGCTTTATTATTCTCAAACTTTTTCAACTTTCACGCAATACATGAGCGTGAGGCATGGATATAGCACTATGGGTGGAATAGAAGGTGGTTGTGGAGAAGGCAAAAAGAGGGAGATAGTCTCACATCAACTAGGCGTATCAACGGGCTATGGAGATGCCCATCAATAGATATCAATATGAGTGAGTAGGGATTGCCATGCAACGGATGCACTAGAGCTATAAGTTTATGAAAGCTCAAAAAGAAAACTAAGTGGGTGTGCATCCAACTTGCTTGCTCATGAAGACCTAGGGCAATTTGAGGAAGCCCATCGTTGGAATATACAAGCCAAGTTCTATAATGAAAAATTCCCACTAGTATATGAAAGTGACAACATAGGAGACTCTCTATCATGAAGATCATGGTGCTACTTTGAAGCACAAGTATGGAAAAAGGATAGTAACATTGCCCCTTCTCTCTTTTTCTCTCATTTTTTTCTTTTTTTCTTTTTTTTCTTCTTTTTTTTCTTTCTTCTTCTTTTTTTTCTTTCTTTCTTTCTTTTTCTTTATTTCCTCACATTGGACAATGCTCTAATATTGGAAATCATCATACTTCTATTTACTTACAACTCAAAAATTACAACTCGACACTAGAACAAAATATGACTCTATATGAATGCCTCTGGCGGTGTACCGGGAAGTGCAATGAATCAAGAGTGACATGTATGAAAAAATTATGAACGGTGGCTTTGCCACATATACGATGTCAACTACATGATCATGCAAAGCAATATGACAATGATGATGCGTGTCATAATAAACGGAACGGTGGAAAGTTGCATGGCAATATATCTCGGAATGGCTATGGAAATGCCATAATAGGTAGGTATGGTGGCTGTTTTGACGAAGGTATATGGTGGGTTTACGGTACTGGCAAAAAATGCGCGGCACTAGAGAGGCTAGCAAAGGTGGAAGGGTGAGAGTGCGTATAATCCATGGACTCAACATTAGTCATAAAGAACTCACATACTTATTACAAAAATCTATTAGTCATCAAAACAAAGTACTAGACGCATGCTCCTAGGGGAAGGGTTGGTAGGAGTTAACCATCGCGCGATCCCGACCTCCACACAAAGGATGACAATCAAAAAATATCTCATGCTCCGACGTCATTACATAACGGTTCACCATACGTGCATGCTACGGGACTCACAAACCTTAACACAAGTATTTCTCAAATTCACAACTACTCACTAGAATGACTCTAATATCACCATCTTCATATCTCAAAACAATCATAAGGAATCAATCTTTTCATAGCATTCAATGCACTGTATATGAAAGTTTTTATTATATCCCTCTTGGATGCCTATCATATTAGGACTAAATTTATAACCAAAGCAAATTACCATGCTGTTTTAAAGACTCTCAAAATAATATAAGTGAAGCATGAGAGTTCATCAATTTCTATAAAATAAAACCACCACCGTGCTCTAAAAAGATATAAGTGAAGCACTAGAGCAAAATTGCCTAGCTCAAAAGATATAAGTGAAGCACAAAGAGTATTCTAATAAATCACGATTCATGCGTGTCTCTCTCAAAAGGTGTGTACAGCAAGGATGATTGTGGCAAACTAAAAAGCAAAGACTCAAATCATACAAGACGCTCCAAGCAAAACACATATCATGTGGTGAATAAAAATATAGCCTCAAGTAAAGTTACCGATAGATGAAGACGAAAGAGGGGATGCCTTCCGGGGCATCCCCAAGCTTAGGCTCTTGGTTGTCCTTGAATATTACCTTGGGGTGCCTTGGGCATCCCCAAGCTTAGGCTCTTGCCACTCTTTATTCCATAGTCCATCAAATCCTTACCCAAAACTTGAAAACTTCACAACACAAAACTCAACAGAAAATCTCATAAGCTCCGTTAGTATAAGAAAATAAATCACCACTTTGGTACTATTGTGAACTCATTATTTATTTATATTGGTGTAATATCTACTGTATTCCAACTTTTCCATGGTTCATACCCCCCGATATTACCCATAGATTCATCAAAATAAGCAAACAACACATAGAAAACAGAATCTGTCAAAAACAGAACAGTCTGTAGCAATCTGGAAATCTCGAATACTTCTGTAATTCAAAAAATTCTGAAAAATTAGGACGACCTAAGAAATTTGTTTATTAATCTTCGGCAACAATAATCCACTCAAAATCGCTCTTCTGTGAATTATATAAATTATTTTCCTGGGCGCAAAAGTTTCTGTTTTTCAGCAAGATCAAATCAACTATCACCGTAAGCTATCCCAAAGGTCTTACTTGGCACAAACACTAATTAAAACATAAAACCACATATAACCAGAGGCTAGATGAATTATTTATTGCAAAACAGAACCTAAAAAGCAAAAACAAAAATAAAATTGGGTTGCCTCCCAACAAGCACTATTGTTTAACTCCCTTAGCTAGGCATAAAAACAAGAATAGATCTAAGTATTGTCATCTTTGGTATGCAATCCATAAGTGGCTCTCATAATAGATTCATAAGGAAATTTAATTTTCTTTCTTGGAAAGTGTTCCATGTCCTTCCTTAACTGAAATTTAAATCTAATGTTTCCTTCTTTCATATCAATAATTGCACCAATCGTTCTAAGGAAAGGTCTACCAAGAATAATAGGGCATGTAGGATTGCAATCTATATCAAGAACAATGAAATCTACGGGCACATAATTCCTATTTGCAACAATAAGAACATCATTAATCCTTCCCATAGGTTTCTTAATAGTGGAATCCTCAAGATGCAAATTTAAAGAACATTCATCAAATTCACGGAAACCTACTACATCACACAAAGTTTTTGGAATAGTGGAAACACTAGCACCCAAATCACACAAAGCATGGCATTCATAATCTTTAATCTTAATCTTAATAGTAGGTTCCCACTCATCATAAAGTTTTCTAGGGATAGAAACTTCCAATTCAAGCTTTTCTTCAAAAGATTGCACCATAGCATCAACGATATGTTTAGTAAAAGCTTTGTTTTGATTATAAGCATAAGGAGAATTCAACACGGATTGCAACAAGGAAATACAATCTATTAAAGAACAATTATCATAATTAAATTCCTTGAAATCCAAAAGAGTGGGTTCATTGCTACTTAAAGTTTTGACCTCTCCAATCCCACTTTTATCAATTTTTGCATCAAGATCTAAAAACTCCGAATCATTGGGACGCCTTCTAACTAAAGTTGACTCATATACAGTCCCATCTTTATCAATATATATATTGGAAAACAAAGATTCAATAGGAGTCACATCAATCACTTTAAGATCTTCATCATTATTTTCACGGAAACTAGAAGAACACGTTTTTACAAACCAATCTTTTTTTGCACGCATCTTAGCGGTTCTTTCTTTGCACTCATCAATGGAAATTCTCATAGCATTGATAGACTCATTGATATCATGCTTGGGTGGGATAGATCTAAGTTTCAAAGAATCAACACCAAGAGAAATTCTATCCACGTTCCTAGCCAAATCATCAATCTTAAGCAATTTTTCTTCAATCAAAGCATTGAAATTCTTTTGCGAACTCATAAATTCTTTAACACTATTCTCAAATTCAGAGGGAATATTATTATAATTTCCATAAGAATTGTTGTAGGAATTTCCATAATTATTAGAGGAATTACTAGGAAACGGCCTAGGATTAAAATTGCCTCTATACACGTTATTACCAAAATTGTTCCTACCAACAAAATTCACATCCATAGATTCATTATTGTTTTCAATCAAAGTGGATAAAGGCATATCATTGGGATCCAAAGAAACACTCTTGCTAGCAAACAATTTCATAAGTTCATCCATCTTTCCACTCAAAACATTAATCTCTTTAATTGCATGCACTTTTTTACTAGTGGAAGATCTTTCAGTATGCCATTGAGAATAATTAACCATAATATTATCTAGAAGTTTAGTAGCTTGTCCTAGAGTAATTTCCATAAAAGTGCCTCCCGCGGCCGAATCTAAAAGATTTCTAGAAGCAAAATTCAATCCGGCATAATTTTTTTGTATAATCATCCACAAATTCAAACCATGAGTAGGGCAATTTCGTATCATCAATTTCATTCTCTCCCAAGATTGTGCAACATGCTCATGATCAAGTTGTTTAAAATTCATAATATCATTCCTAAGGGAGATGATCTTAGCGGGAGGAAAATACTTGGAAATAAAAGCATCTTTACACTTATTCCATGAATCAATACTATTTTTAGGCAAAGATGAAAACCAAATTTCAGCACGGTCTCGTAGTGAGAACGGAAATAGCTTCAATTTAACAATATCATTATCCACATCTTTATTTTTTTGCATATCACACAAATCAACGAATTTGTTTAGATGGGATGCGGCATCTTCACTAGGAAGGCCAGAAAATTGATCTTTCATAACAAGATTCAGCAAAGCGGCATTAATTTCACAAGATTCCGTATTAGTAGCGGGAGCAATCGAAGTACTAATAAAATCATTATTATTGGTGTTGGAAAAATCACACCGTTTGGTATTCTCTTGAGTCATCGTGACAAAGCAAGCAATCCAACACGCAAGCACAGAAAAAGCAAACGAAGAAGACGAACGGAAGAAGGGCGAAGAAAAGGCAAAGAGAGAGAGGCGAAGAAAAGGCAAACTTTTCGAAAATCGTTTTAGAAGTGGGGGAGAGGAAAACGAGAGGCGAATGGCAAATAATATAATGCGAGAGATGAGAGTTTATGATGGGTACTTGGTATGTGTTGACTTGGTGTAGATCTCCCCGGCAATGTAACATCCCAAATTTTCAATTTGGAATGTTATACATAGGTCATCATTTGCATATCATATTTTATTTGCATTTTTGATTGTGACCCTAAATCCTAAGCAACTCAAGGACCCAAGGAGAGAGTTGGGGATTTTATTATTTTCATATTTGAATCTTCTCAAATATTGAAATGAGGATCATTTTGGTTTTATTTATTTTTCTCTCCAAAATATTTCATATTAAAAACATATGAGAGGAGATAATATGACTTCTCCAAAATAAAAGAAATATTGGAGGAAAAATGTTAAAATCAAATAAATAATTTTATTTGGATTTTATTGCTATTTTATTTGAATTAGAAAAATATGCATTTTTCAAAATTGCATTTTTAGGCCAAGAAAATGTTTACTTTGTTCTAAATATTCTATTTAGACGGGGAAAATTGTTTTTGGCATTTTTAGATTTTTATTTATATTTTATTTAGGATTTTTCTCGGCGGAATCTTATTTAAAAAAAAACGCGCGCGCGCCGAAACTGGGCCGGCCCAGCCGAAGCCAGGCCAAGGCCCAGCTTGCCAACCGCCTCGCCGCCGCGCCGTAACCCCGTCGGACTCCGGCAAGGGAGTCCGGGTCGGAGCCGTCGCCCCCACGGAGGGTCTCCCATCCGGCCCCCCTTTCCTTTAATATTCCTCCCTCCATCCCTGCACCCCCCCCCCTCTGATCTGCACACACCCCCTCCTTCCTTCATCAGGAAACAGTTCAACTCAATCATCAACCTCCTCCCCTCTCCTCCTCTTCCAGGGGCCGCGCTAGAAAATAGTAGGTGGGGCCTGCCCCTTCCAAGCCAGCCCCCCCCACCCCCCCTCGTCCTTATAAGCCGACCCCCGTCGCCCCCACTCGTCCCCACACCACCACCACCGCAGCCGCCGCGCCGCACCCTGCCGCCCGCCACCTTTGCCGGAGCCGCGCCGGAGCCGCCGGATCTCGCCGGAGCCACCGGCTGTTTTTTTTCCGGTTTAGGTAAAGACCATCTCGTTTTTTTTAAACCCTAGTTCGGTTTTTTTAGTAGATCCGTTCGGTTTTCTCGGTTTAGTTTGTTTGCGAACGTTAGTTCATTTGCGAACGTTCGTTCGTTCGTTTTAACGAACGTTTTCGCCCGTTCGTCTCTGTTAGCGGACGTCGTCCGATAGATTTTTCTTTTCTGCCAGGGACCTATCCGCGATTACTTTTATCGTAGATCAGCCCCTGATCTTCAAACCCTCGCCGTTTCTAAACCGTTCGTCCAAATCCAGTGAAACCAACGCCAAAATCTTCAGCTCGAACCCCTCTTTCTATTTGATCAACTTGAACATGATTTTGACAATTTAAAATTTGGTTTCAAGCAGCTTTGTTTTCGAAGTTCTTTTGACCGTAGTTTCAGTTTCGTAGCTCCGATTCGATTGATTCTTTTTGCAGATCGAATCTCTTCGGTTGAACTTTCAGATTTGATCTTCTTATTTGAGTTTTACCCTTGCATCTATGCTTGATTGCTTATGTATGCTATTGTTTGTTTGCGATAGAATTTCCGGAGTGCGAAGCGTGCTACTACGAGTCTCTAGGGTTTGCAGATCGTCAGCAAGGCAAGTAACACATTGATCATACTCTTTTCATACCCAGTTTGCATGCATTAGTTTCAATCCTCAAACACTGCATGATTAGGATGTGATTAACTTGTGGGTATTGGGAAGTAGATGATGAGGTAGAACCTATTGCCCTTTATTATCGAACCCCTGCGAGTTACTTCCACGTAATGCTTATATTGCCATGCTATGCTCGTAGACGTGGATTGTGTTTGAGTGTATCCATGACAGATGTGAGATTTGTTAATTAATGGTTAACTTAAGGTGGCTACTTAAATACACATCTGGGTGGATTGGTTGCAGGCACCTGGGGATATACCAGTGTTGTCTTTTTGGTTCGCCACCCAGGCTCAAAGGGATCATAAGATTATTCATGCTAGAAACTTCCGTGTGCAGCCACAAGCTATTATGGGCTCTAGCATAGTGGAGTATGTTGCATGACCTCTTTCAGTGGTAGGCTAGCAGATGTAGGGGAATGTAGGTGTAACTGTCTACCCAGAGTAAAGAGTAAATGCTTCTGAAAGACTGTGTCTCGGTCATCCGTTTCTCAAACACCATGTAGTGCGAGAAATCCAATGGAGGAGATCGAGTCTTGTGGGGAAAAGTGCACAAACCTCTGCAGAGTGTACAAACTAATCATGATTAGCCGTGTCCCCGGTTATGGACATCTTGAGTATCTGGTACTTGAATTATTGATTTGATCTCATCACTCTAAATTAATTTGTTGGGTTTAATGATTACTTTTAATTGGGATTGAGATGGGGATTTACCTTCTCAATGTTTAACAACTACCATGATAGTTAAATAAAACATATTCCTTTGATGTAGGGAAAAATTGGCTTTTCGCAAAACAATATAACCCTAGAGCTTTCCACCAGCCATATATGCATGTAGTGATAGCATTTATCTGTTCCTTGCTGTATTGTGTTATATTGCCAGCATATCCCATGTGCTGACCCGTTTCGGGCTGCAACATATCATGTTGCAGACTTTTCAGACGAAGAGTAAGGTGCGCTAGGTCGTTGTCATGCACTCAGCTATGTCGTTGGAGTTGATGGACTCACTTTATCTTCCAAGCCTTCCGCTGTTATTTTATTTAGCTGGCCTTAAGCCATATTTATTGTAATCAGTTCTCTTTTGAGACATTCGATGTAATAAGTGTGTGATTGCACTCTGTTATAAATCCTTCGAGTACTGTGTGTGTCAGCATTACCGATCCAGGGATGGCACTTGAACACAGAGATTTGACCATCTGAGGTCGGATCGCTACAGGCAACGGCGCCAGAAATTCTTCTTGCTACTTCTTGAGCTTGCGTTGGTTTTTCCCTTGAAGAGGAAAGGGTGATGCAGCAAAGTAGAGTAAGTATTTCCCTTAGTTTTGAGAACCAAGGTATCAATCCAGTAGGAGACAACACGCAAGTCACTGAATACCTGCACAAACAAACACCAAACTTACGCCCAACACGATAAAGGGGTTGTCAATCCCTTCACGGTTATTTGCAAAAGTGAGATCTGATAGAGATAGGTAAAACTAAACAAAAGATAAAGTAAATATTTTTGGGTTTTTTGGTTTATAGATCTGAAAATAAAAGATTGCAAAATAGTAGATCGGAAAGTAATATGATGGAAAATAGGCCCGGGGGCCATAGGTTTCACTAGAGGCTTCTCTCAAGATAGAAAATAATACGATGGGTGAACAAATTACTGCCGAGCAATTGATAGAAAAGCGCAAAGTTATGATGATATCTAAGGCAATGATTATGAATATAGGCATCTAGTCCGTGTCAAGTAGACCGAAACGATTATGCATCTACTACTATTACTCCACACATCGACCGACTCCTGCCTGCATCTAGAGTATTAAGTTCATGAAGAACAGAGTAACGCATTAAGAAAGATGACATGATGTAGAGGAATTAACTCAAGCAATATGATGAAAATCCCATCTTTTTATCCTCGATGGCAACAATACAATACGTGCCCTGCCGCCCCTACTGTCACTGGGAAAGGACACCGCAAGATTGAACCCAAAGCTAAGCACTTCTCCCATTGCAAGAAAAACCAATCTAGTTGGCCAAACCAAATCGATAGTTCGAAGAGACTTGCAAAGATATCAAATCATGCATAAAAGAATTCAGAGAAGATTCAAGTAATATTCATAGATAAACTGATCATAAATCTACAATTCATCGGATCTCGGCAAACACACCGCAAAAAAGTATTACATCGAATAGATCTCCAAGAACATCGAGGAGAACTTGGTGTTGAGAATCAAAGAGAGAGAAGAAGCCATCTAGCTACTAGCTATGGACCCGTAGGTCTGAGGTAAACTACTCATGCTTCATCGGAAGGGCAATGGTGTTGATGTAGAAGCCCTCCGTGTTCGAATCCCTCTCCGGCAGGATGCCAAAAAAGGCCCCTAGATGGGATCTCACGGGTACAGAAGGTTGCGGCGGTGGAAAAGTATATTCGTGGATGCCTCTAGTGGTTTGGGTATATAAGAGTATATATAGGCAAAAGAATTAGGTCAGGAAGTGCACGAGGGGCCCACAAGAGTATATATAGGCAAAAGTATATTCGAAGCTTCCCTGACGTGCACTCCAAGTCCTCTGGTTTCCTTTTTGTCCAAGAAAGATCATCGCGAAAGTTTTATTCCGTTTGGACTCCGTTCGGTATTCCTTTTCTATGAAACTCAAAAACAGAGAAAAAACAGGAACTGGCACTGGGCTCTAGGTTAATAGGTTAGTCCCAAAAATAATATAAAATAGCATATTAATGCATATAAAACATCCAAAACAGATAATATAATAGCATGGAACAATCAAAAATTATCGATACGTTGGAGACGTATCAGTTCCGATCCCCCACCCTAGATCAGCTCGAGGAGCTCTGTTTTAACGATGGGCATATGCGCTCACTGCCAACGTCCGCGCCGATGCTGCGCCTCGCCAAGTTCATGAACTGCCATCCCCCCCTTAATGACGCGCCTGCTCTTTTTCTACCACGACTGAAGCACCTCGAGCTCATCGTTGTCTGCATCCCAAAGGATGACATGGAGCGCCTCCTCCGCGGCTGTACTGCACTCGAGTTCCTTCGTCTTCAGGCGATGAATTGGTCAAGTAGCTTCCACATCACCTCCATGACTCTCCAGACTATTTATGTGTGTTGCTGGTGCTGCAACAAGAGATCACAAAAGGTGGACCACAATATGGTCATTGAGGACACACCTTCACTTGAGAGATTACTTGTAGTTGATCAACAAGGTCCAACAAGAATCAATGGCATTTCTGCGCCGAAATTGACAGTGGTGGGCTACTCGTCTGCCAAATACTCCGAACTTGTTATTGGATCCACACCCGTTCAGGTACAACAGACGCCTTCTACCTCCCCTTCTTGATATCAACATTATTTCTAATTTTGAAGATGTATGTTCGTCAGTCATCCAGAAAAGCTTGACCCGGATTATGCGCACAGTGAAGGTCTTGGCAGTAGAATCTATCGGCCCCAACCTGCATGAAGTTGTCAGTTTCCTGAGATGCTTTTCGTGCCTGAAGAAGCTATATATTGAGGTGATGTTCCTTTCCTGTTAAATGTTAACCATAAGGGAGTTCAATTTTTGGCACCTTTTCCCAAGTTTACAATGACAATGTACTATGATTTCTAAAGGAATTTTGGAGGATTTCAGGACATACATCCCCCCACCCCATATTGGTTGCTTAATTCATATGGTTACAATCCATGAGCATTTCTCCTTTGGATTCATCTGTACTAGTTTTCTTAGGGAATTTTTCATCCACTCCAACCTCTTGTGAAGAAGGCTACATTTTTCTAGGTTGTAATCAAATGCCCATGTTTATCATGTCAGATCAAAGATGGCATGTTGGTGCATTATACAAATCCTGCAAACCAAATAGGCATGTAGTAGTGTTCAAAACTGCATGTAGGCACTAACACGTTATCTTCTTTTGCAGATAATAATAGGCCCGGTGGTGGATAATGTGATAGCATATAACGACAATCACATCGAATGCCTAGATCTGCATCTCTCAAAAATTACTGGAACTCCTATCGAGGGACCTTACCGGAGATTATATTCACCAGGTTCTTTGTTGTCAGAGCAAGGGTGCTGAAGGTAATGTGGTTGAACATGCATTTATATCGAAAAAATGAATGGTTTGTTGATCAACGCCGGCGGCTACTACAGAATGGAAAATGTTCCAAAAAAAGCTAAACTTCGTATTGGAACTGCATATGATAGAGTAATCGGAAGTCATTGTGTCAACCCCATACATGACTTGTCAGCGGTTGATCCCTTTGCAGAAATGATGAGGTTTCGAAACCGGCCTTACTATTTGTATTTTTAGTTTGAACATCTCTTATATCCATGTTCAGCTGATCAGCACAGGCGTTTGCAGCTGAATGAGCTGAATTTCATTTCTAATATCAGTTTGAACCTTGTAATCTTCGAATTTGAGCCATATAACTCTATAATTTGAACCTTGTAATATTTCAGGCTTTTGTGGTACAATCGTTGAAATGGCATCGTATGAGACTCGTATATTGGTCGTACTATTGTGACCTTAATATGCAATAGACTTAGATTTTATTAACCATTCACGACCAGGGATCCAGCCGGAAGCAGAGCAATGGCAAGCGTCATCGCAACAAGATGTAGATGATTAGACGCGCGTTTCTCCTAGTTTAGTATGCATGTAATTACTTACTTTGGTGTGTGGAAATGTTATGTGTGTAGTCACTTATGTAATTGTATGCTTAATTTGGTTATGCAATGCTGTTCTTGTAAGTATATATGTTGATGTTCTGTAGACAGAGCATATCACATCGGACATGGATTACACTAGGGAACCTGTCGATCATGAATTCATAAATCGCAGACGGTTGTATACCAGCAAGCGTTTGCCCACAACACACACGGCTTATTCCATCACAAACAGCTCAGGTGGATCAACTGTATGCCACATATCGCACACGCAACTCTAATCTAATTCGTGCTTGATGTCTCCGACATCGCTCGCACAGTTCATCTTATTTGCCACATATCACTGTGTCGGCCTCTGCTCGTGTCCCTCAGCGCACTCTGCTCGCCGTTAGGCGCCGCGGCGCGCTCTACTTGCGTCTGTCGGCACGCTCTGCTCGCGTCCGTCGGCGCGCTCTGCTCATGTACCCCCACGCGCTCGGCTTGTGGACAGCTTTTCCTTGCGTGTTCAACTGCTATATGCATATATATGGTTGCTCGCCGTTGAGGCGACCGCGGAGCGCTCTGCTCGCATCCCTGCGCGCGTGCTCTGCCAGCGGTTGGGGCCTGCACATGATGACGTTGGGGGCCCCATATGCATGCGGTTGTGCCGCACGCGTTGCCGCGATGCAGTTACGTGCGTCACGATGGAGTTACGCGCTGCAAATTAGAACTGCCATCCGGGGGTGCAGATATTCCAGGCCGTCCGGCTTCCCCATTAATTCCCGCGGCCAATATAACCTTAGTCTCTTCAACCTTTCGATCTTGCCCCACAACACAACAAGCACACCCACGGCGACACATACAGAGAGGATATCTAGCGGCGCTCCAATGGAGTTCGGCGAGCATAAAGTGGAGACCCATGCGAGTGAGATGGATCTCTCGGTGGTGTACACCATCGACCCGGCCGTGGTGGAGGACTACATCAACACCATGGAGCAGTTGCTTGCTCGAGACAAGTACAAGGTGGTCGGCATCGACCTCTAGTACACCGGCGATCATCCCGGCAAAGATCAGAAGGTTGCCATCGCCCAGTTGTGCATGCGCCTTCATGTCCTCATCTTCCACTACTGCATGGCCACAGAGCCTTGCGACCGTTTCGCCAGGTTTGTCAACAGCACCGACTACAAGTTCGCTACGGTGGAAACGTGCAACGATGTAAAGGCGCTCAAGGTTACAGGCTTGGCCTGCAAGAACCTTGTCGAAATCCGTGACTACTACAGGGTCTGGGGCAGCACGAAGAAGGACTTCCTGGTTGAACTCGCCTCGCCAATCATCGACCCCTACTATGAAAAGATGAAGCAGGATGCCAAGAGAACAAATCCCGTATCCTGGCACGGGGCCTGGATGCGGCAACTGGATGAACCTCACCTCAGGTTCGCGGCCAAGAGCGTGTACACATGCTACAAGATGCACAGGCGGATCGTTGACATGAGGAAGTGCCTCGTTACCGAAATCGACGAGGCCGGATCGAGCCACAAGCAGAGCAGTAGCGGCAAGCGTCACAAGAAGTAGATGATGATCAGATGATTGTTTATCCTAATTAATTATGCATGTAATATATAGTTAACTTTCGTGTGTGGAAATGTCATGTGTGTAGTAGCCACCTATGTAATTGGATGTTTAATTTGGTTATGCAACCATGTCCTTATAAGTGTGTATATATATATGTTGTTGTTCTGTATGCAATCCCAACGCACAACACACACGTCTTATTAGCAGCAATCGTCTGTGTTATTATCGGTCTTCGCACACATTTCTGATTACAGACCTGTTTGCCGCGTATCACACACATCTTGTTAAATTGAACTGTTTCTGTTCTCTTGGCTCAACGCAAACAGTTCATTCGAGTGAATTGTTTGCCCTGTATCGCACACACCTTGATCCGGCTGACCGTTTCTTTTGTTCTGCCTAATCACAAATAGTTCATCCGAGTGAATAGTATGCCGTATATCACACACACCTTCATCTGGCTGCCCGTTTCTGTTGTTTTGCCTCATCACAAATAGTTCATTGTACTGAACCGTATGCCCCGTATCGCACACGCAACTAAAATCCAAATTGTGTTTGATGTATCCGCCATCGCAAACGTTTTGCATCTTTTCTGATGGTTTTTTTACATCACCGTTTGCGATTATTGCATCGCACACAGTTTCATCGAAGGGTCTTTGATTGTAGTGTCGCGTTAGCAGCATCCTGCAGTAGTGGAGGGACGAAACTGTGGAGAGGGGCGCCGCACACGGCTAAGAGATTGTCGTCTTCCTTGTGTGGCGCCCCCTCCCTCATATATATAGGTGGGAGGGAGAGGGGAGGCAGCCAGGAGGCGCCCCCAAGGAGGCCGAATCCACCTTGGGCTCCTGCCCTAGCCGCGCCCCCTTCCATGTTTGTGCGCGGGAGGAAGGCAGGGGGAGGTGGCGCCCCCCTTTCCTTTCTCTCATGAGGAGGGAAAGGCAGGAGGGGCCAACCCTCCCCCTTTCCTTTCCCTAGGGCCGACGACCAGGGAGAGGGGCGCACCAGCCCCTTGTGGGCTGGTGTGTTCCCTCTTTGGCCCATTAAGCCCATATAGCCTCCCGGGGCTTCCCGGAACCCCTTCCGGTGATCCGATGACTACCCGGTACCTCCCGAAACTCTTCTAGTGTCCAAACATCATCGTCTTATATATCAATCTTTACCTCCTAACCATTCTGGAGCTCCTCGTCATGTCCGTGATCTCATCCGATACTCCGAACAACATTCGGTCACCAAATCACATAACTCATATAACACTATATCATCAACGAACATTAAGCGTGCGGACCCTACGGGTTCGAGAACTATGTAGACATGACCGAGACACCTCTCCAGTCAATAACCAATAGCAGAACCTAGATGCCCATATTGGTTCCTACATATTCTACGAAGATCTTTATCGGTCGAACCTTATGACAACATACGTAATTCCCTTTGTCTATCGGTATGTTACTTGCCCGAGATTCGATCGTCGGTATCTTCATACATAGTTCAATCTTGTTACCGGCAAGTCTATTTACTCGTTCCGTAATACATCATCTCGTAACTAACTCCTTAGTCACTTTGCTTGCAAGCTTATTGTGATGTGTATTACCAAGAGGGCCCAGAGATACCTCTCCGATACACGAAGTGACAAATCCTAATCTCGATCCATGCCAACTCAACAGACACCTTCAGAGATACCTGTAGAGCATCTTTATGATCACCCAATTATGTTGTGATGTTTGATAGCACACAAGGTATTCCTCTGGTATCCGGGAGTTGCATGATCCCATAGTCGAAGGAATATGTATTTGACATTAAGAAAGTAATAGCAATAAACTGAACGATCATATGCTAAGCTAACGGATGGGTCTTGTCCATCACATCATTCTCCTAATGATGTGATCCCGTTATCAAGTGGCAACACATGTCTATGGTTAGGAAACCTTAACCATCTTTGATCAATGAGCTAGTCTTGTAGAGGCTTACTAGGGACACGGTATTTGTTTATGTATCCACACATGTATCTAAGTTTCCGATCAATACAATTCTAGCATGAATAATAAACCTTTATCATGAATAAGGAAATATAAAATAATAACTTTATTATTGCCACTAGGGCATATTTCCATCGGTCTCCCACTTGCACTAGAGTCAATAATGTAGTTCACATTGCCATGTGGTTAACACCCATAGTTCACATCGCCATGTGACTAACACCTAAAGAGTTTACTAGAGTCAATAATCTAGTTCATATCGCCATGTGATTAACACCCAAAGAGTAGTGTGATCATGTTTTGCTTGTGAGAGAAGTTTAGTCAACGGGTCTGCCATATTCAGAGTCATATGTATTTTTCAAATTTCTATATCTACAATGCTCTGCATGTAGCTACTCTAGCTAATTGCTCCCATGTTCAATACGTATCGAGATTAGGACTCAGAGTCATCTGGATCGGTGTTAAAGCTTGCATCAATGTAACCCTTTATGATGAACTCTTTATCACCTCCATAACTGAGAAATATTTCCTTAGTCCTCTTTAGGTACCTAAGGATAATTTTGACCGCTGTCCAATGATCCACTAATGGATCACTATTGTACCCCCTTTCCAGACTCATGGCAAGGCACACAAACATGTCTGGTACACAGCATGTCATACTTTATAGAACCTATGGCTGAGGCATAGGGAATGACTTTCATTCTCTCTCTATCTTCTGCCGTGGTCGGGCTTTGAGTCTTACTCAACTTCACACCTTGAATACAGGCAAGAACCCTTTGTTTGACTGATCCATTTTGAACTCCTTCAAAACTTTGTCAAGGTATGTGCTTTGTGAAAATCCTATTAAGCGTCTCGATCTATCCCTATAGATCTTGATGCCCAATATATAAGCAGCTTCACCGAGGTATTTCATTGAAAAATTCTTATTCAAGTATCCTTTTAGGCTATCCAGAAATTCTATATCATTTCCAATCAGCAATATGTCATCCACATATAATATCAGAAAAGCTACAGAGCTCCCACTACCTTTCTTGTAAATACAGGCTTCACCGTAAGTCTGTATAAAACCATATGCTTTGATCACCTCATCAAAGCGTATATTCCAACTCCAAGATGCTTGCACCAGTCCATAGATGGATCGCTGGAGCTTGCACACTCTGTTAACACCTTTAGGATCAACAAAACCTTCTGGTTGCATCATATACAACTCTTCTTTAAGAAATCCATTAAGGAATGCAGTTTTGACGTCCATTTGCCAGAGTTCATAATTATAAAATGCGGCAATAAGCGTCGCATCCCACAGTTCATACGTTGCCATCTCAACGGATTTAGACGGTGCCCTATTTAACGTGAATGCGGCTGTCTCTAATGCATAACCCCAAAACGATAGTGGTAATTCGGTAAGAGACATCATAGAACGCACCATATCTAATAAAGTACGGTTACGACGTTCGGACGCACCATTACGCTGTGGTGTTCCAGGTGGCGTGAGTTGTGAAACAATTCCACATTGTTTTAAACGAAGGCCAAACTCGTAACTCAAATATTCGCCTCCGCGATCAAATCGTAGAAACTTTATTTTCTTGTTGCTATGATTCTTCACTTCACTCTAAAATTCCTTGAACTTTTCAAATGTTTCAGACTTGTGTTTCATCAAGTAGATATATCCATATCTACTCAAATCATCTGTGAAGGTCAGAAAATAACGATACCCGCCGCGTGCCTCAACACTCATCGGACCGCATACATCGGTATGTATTATTTCCAATAAGTCATTAGCTCGCTCCATTGTTTCGGAGAACGGAGTTTTAGTCATCTTGCCCATGAGGCATGGTTCGCAAGTATCAAATGACTCATAATCGAGTGATTCCAAAAGTACATCTGCATGGAGTTTCCTCATGCGCTTTACACCAATATGACCTAAACGGCAGTGCCACAAGTATGTTGCACTATCATTATCAACTTTGCATCTTTTGGCATCAATATTATGAATATGTGTATCACTACGATCAAGATTCAATAAACCATTCACATTGGGTGTATGACCATAGAAGGTTTTATTCATGTAAACAGAACAACAATTATTCTCTGACTTAAATGAATAACAGTATTGCAATAAACATGATCTAATCATGTTCATGCTCAACGCAAACACCAAATAACATTTATTTAGGCTCAACACTAATCCCGAAGGTAGAGGGAGTGTGCGATGGTGATCATATCAATCTTGGAAACACTTCCAACACACATCGTCACCTCGCCCTTAACTAGTCTCTGTTTATTCTGCAACTCCTGTTTCGAGTTACTAATCTTAGCAACTGAACTGGTATCAAATACCCAGGGGCTACTATGAGCACCAGTAAGGTACACATCAATAACATGTATATCAAATATACCTTTGTTTACTTTGCCATCCTTCTTATCCGCCAAGTATTTGGGGCAGTTCCGCTTCCAGTGATCATTTCCCTTGTAGTAGAAGCACTCAGTTTCAGGATTGGGTCCAGCTTTGGGCTTCTTCATGGGAGCGGCAACTTGCTTGCCATTCTTCTTGTTCCCTATCTTTCCCTTGCCCTTTTTCTCAAAACTAGTGGTCTTGTTAACCATCAACACTTGATGCTCGTTCTTGATTTCTACCTCCGCTGATTTCAGCATCGCGAAGAGCTCGTGAATCATTTTCGTCATCCCTTGCATATTATAGTTCATCACGAAGCTCTAGTAGCTTGGTGATAGTGACTGGAGAATTCTATCAATCTTATCTGGAAGATTAACTCCCACTTTATTCAAGCAATTATAGTACCCATACATTCTGAGCACATGCTCACTGGCTGAGCTATTCTCCTCCATCTTGTAGGCAAAGTACTTGTTAGAGGTCTCATACCTCTCAACACGGGCATGAGCCTAAAATACCAATTTCAGCTCTTGAAACATCTCATATGTTCCATGGCGTTCAAAATGTCTTTGGAGCCCCGATTCTAAGTTGTAAAGCATGGCGTGCTAAACTATCAAGTAGTCATCAGATCGAGCTTGTTAAACGTTCATAACGTCTACATCATCTCCTGCAGCAGGTCTGTCACCTAGCGGTGGATCAAGGACATAATTCTTCTGTGCATCAATGAGGATAATCCTCAGATCACGGACCTAGTCCGCATTATTGCTACCATCATCTTTCAACTTAGTTTTCACTAGGAACGTATCAAAAAAATGTGGAAGCTACATCGCGAGCTATTAAACTTCAACATAATTTGCAAAGGCATTTTGACTATGTTCATGATAAATCTTAGTTCAATTAATCAAATTACTAATAAACTCCCACTTAAATCAACATCCCTCAAGTTGTCTAAGTGATACATGATCCAAATCAACTAAACCATGTCCGATCATCACATGAGATGGAGTAGTCTTCAATGGTGAACATCTTTATGTTGATCATATCTACTATATGACTCATGTTCGACCTTTCGGTCTCTAGTGTTCCAAGACCATGTCTGTACATGCTAGGCTCGTCAAGTTTAACCCAAGTATTCTGCGGGTGCAAAACTGGCTTACACCCGTTGTATGTGAACGTAGAGTCTATCACACCGTCATGATCTCCATCGTCACCGGCTCGACACCTTTATCTCCATCGTTGCGTCGGGGTCGTCTCGCCAACTTTGGCTTCTACAACTATTGCTAACGCATAGCGATAAAGTAAAGCAATTACATGGCGCTTGCATTTCATACAATAATTAAGAGACAACCCTAAGGTTCCTGCCGGTTGTCGATATTACGAAACATGATCATCTCATACAACAACGTATATCACATCACGTCTTGACCATATCACATCACAGCATGCCCAGCAAAAACAAGTTAGACGTCCTCTACTTTGTTGTTGCAAGTTTTACGTGGCTGCTATGGGCTTCTAGCAAGAACCGTTCTTACCTACGCAAAGAAAACCACAACGGTGATCTATCAGGTTTGTTGTTTTAACCTTCTTCAAGGACCGTCCGTAGTCAAATTCGATTCAACTAAAGTAGGAGAAACAGACACCCGCCAGCCACCTTTATGCAAAACAAGTTGCATGTCAGTCGGTGGAACCGGTCTCATGTGCGTGGACATGTAAGGTTGGTCCGGGCCGCTTCATCCCACAATACCGCCGAATCAAAATAAGACGTTGGTGGTAAGCAGTATGACTATCACTGCCCACAACTCTTTGTGTTCTACTCGTGCATATCATCTACGCATACACCTGGCTCTGATATCATTGTTGGGGAACGTTGCATGGAAAACAAAAAAAAAATCTACGCACACGCAAGATCTATCTATGGAGATGCATAGCAATGAGAGGGGAGAGTGTGTCTACGTACCCTCGTAGATCATAAGCGGAAGCGTTTATTAACGCGGTTGATGTAGTCGAACTTCTTCGTGATCCAACCGATCAAGTACCAAACGTACGGCACCTCCGCATTCAGCACATGTTCCCCTCGGTGACGTCCTCGCCTTCTTGATCCAGCAAGGCGGGGGAAGTAGTGGATGAGTTCTGGCAGCATGATGGCGTGGTGATGATGGGGGTGATGCTATGTCCGCAAGGCTTCGCCTAAGCACTCCGAAAATATGACCGAGGGACGAAACTATGGAGAGGGGCGCCGCACACGGCTAAGAGATTGTCGTCTTCCTTGTGAGGCGCCCCCTCTCTCATATATATAGGTGGGGGGAAGAGGGGAGGCAGCCAGGAGGCGCCCCCAAGGAGTCTGAATCCTCCTTGGGCTCCTGACCTAGCCGCGCCCCCCTTCCATGTTTGTGCGCGGGAGGAAGGCAGGGGAGGTGGCGCCCCCTTTCCTTTCTCTCATGAGGAGGGAAAGGCAGGAGGGGCCAACCCTCCCCCTTTCTTTCCCCTAGGGTCGACGGACAGGAAGAGGGGCGCACCAGGCCCTTGTGGGCTGGTGTGTTCCCTCTTTGGCCCATTAAGCCCATATAGCCTCCCGGGGCTTCCCGGAACCCCTTCCGGTGATCCGATGACTACCCGGTACCTCCCAAAACTCTTCCGGTGTCCAAACATCATCGTCCTATATATCAATCTTTACCTCCGGACCATTCCAGAGCTCCTCGTCATGTCCATGATCTCATCCAGGACTCCGAACAACATTCGGTCACCAAATCACATAACTCGTGTAAGACTATATCGTCAACGAATGTTAAGCGTGCGGACCCTACGGATTCGAGAACTATGTAGACTTGACCGAGACACCTCTCCGATCAATAACCAATAGCGGAACCTGGATGCCCATATTGGTTCCTACATATTCTATGAAGATCTTTACCGGTGGAACCTTATGACAACATATGTAATTCCCTTTGTCTATCGGTATGTTACTTGCCCGAGATTCAATCATCGGTATCTTCATACCTAGTTCATTCTCGTTACCGGCAAGTCTCTTTACTCGTTCCGTAATACATCATCTTGTAACTAACTCCTTAGTCACTTTTCTTGCAAGCTTCTTGTGATGTGTATTACCGAGAGGGCCCAGAGATACCTCTCCGATACACGGAGTGACAAATCCTAATCTCGATCCATGCCAACTCAACAGACACCTTCGGAGATACCTGTAGAGCATCTTTATGATCACCCAGTTACGTTGTGACATTTGATAGCACATAAGGTATTCCTCCGGTATCCGGGAGTTGCATGATCTCATAGTCGAAGGAATATGTATTTGACATTCAAAAAGCAATAGCAATAAACTGAACTATCATATGCTAACCTAACGGATGGGTCTTGTCCATCACATCATTCTCCTAATGATGTGATCCCATTATCAAGTGACAACACATGTCTACGGTTAGGAAACCTTAACCATCTTTGATCAACGAGCTAGTCTAGTAGAGGCTTACTAGGGACACGGTATTTGTTTATGTATCCACACATGTATTTAAGTTTCCGATCAATACAATTCTAGCATGAATAATAAACCTTTATCATGAATAAGGAAATATAAAATAACAACTTTATTATTGCCTCTAGGGCATATTTCCTTCACATGTCCCCTTCTGTCACTGGGATTGAGCACTGCAAGATCGAACCCATCACAAAGCACCTCTCCCATTGCAAGATAAATCAATCTAGTTGGCCAAACCAAACGGATTGATCGGAGAGAAATACAAAGCTATAACAATCATGGATAAAATAGTTCATAGAAGACTCAAATAATATTCATAGATAATCTGATCATAACCCACAATTCATCGGATCCCAACAAACACACCGCAAAAAAGGATTACATCAAATAGATCTCCAAGAACATAATGGAGAACATTGTATTGAAGATCAAAAAGAGAGAAGAAGCCATCTAGCTACTAGCTATCGACCTGTAGGTCTGTGGTAAACTTCTCACATATTATCAGAGGGGCAGCAAGGTTGGTGTAGAAGCCCTCCGTTATCGATTCCCCCTCCGGCAGAGTGTCGGAAAAGGCCTCCAGATGGGATATCACGAGAAGAGGAACTTGCGACGACGAAAAAAGTATTTTGGGTGGCTCTCTATCAGTTTCCCGATTTTAGAGAATTTGTAGAGTCAGAGTTAGGTCAAACGGAGGAACGAGGGGCCCACGAGGCACCAGGGCGCGCCCTGGTGGCTCGTGGCCACCTCGTGAAGCTTCTAGTGTCTCTTATGTCCAGAAAAAAATTGTCAAAAGTTTCGTGGCATTTGGACTTCGTTTGGTACTGATTTCCTGGAAAACAAAAAAGAGGCAAAAAATAGCAACTGGCACTTGGCACTAAGTTAATAGGTTAGTCCCAAAAAATGATATATAATTGCATATACCTGCATATAAAACATCCAAGATTGATACTATAATAGCATGGAACAATAAAAAATATAGATACATTGGAGACGTATCAAGCATCCCCAAGCTTAATTCCTGCTCGTCCTTGAGCAGGTAAATGATAAAAATAGAATTTTTGATGTGGAATGCTACCTAGCATGTTCATCACGTAATCTCTTTTTTGTGGCGTGAATATTAAGATCCGAATGGTTCAAAGCAATAGTGTATTATTTGACATAAAAACAATAATAATAAGGCATACCAACAAATAATCATGCCTTCCAAAATATCAATGCTAAAGACCATTATCCCTACAAAATCATATAGCCTTGTCATGCTCCATCTTCTTAACACAAAGTATTTATCATGCAAAACCCCGATGACAAGCCGAGCAATTGGTTCATGCTTTTTAACACGCTTCAACTTTTTCAACCCTCACGCAATACATGAGCGCAAGCAATGGATATAACACTATGGATGGAATAGAGTATGGTGATAGTAACATTGCCCCTTCTCTCTTTTTCTCTCATTTTTTTTCTTTTCTCTTTTTTTATTGGGCTCTTTTTGGCCTCTCTTTTTTTTGTCCCGAATCTCATCCCGGCTTGTGGGGGAATCATAGTCTCCATCATCCTTTCCTCGCTGGTACAATGCTCTAATAATGATGATCATCACACTTCTATTTACTTACAACTCAATATTACAAGTCGATATCTAGAACAGTATGACTCTATATGAGTGCCTCTGGCAGTGTACCAGGATGTGCAATGATCTAGCGTAACATGTATCAAAAAATGATGAATGATGGCCGAGCCACAAATACTATGTTAGCTATATGATCATGCAAAGCAATATGACAATGATGATGTGTGTCATAAAAAAGGGAACAGTGGAAGTTGCCTGGCAATATATCTCGGAATGGCTATGGAAATGCCATAATAGGTAGGTATGGTGGTTGTTTTGAGGAAGATATAAGGAGGCTTATGTGTGATAGAGTGTATCATATCACGGGGTTTGGATGCATCGACGAAGTTTGCACCACATCTCGAGGTTTCAAAGGGCAATGCACGGTACCGAAGAGGCCAGCAAATTGCGGAAAGGTGAGAGTGTGTATAATCCATGGACTCAAATTAGTCATAAATAACTCATATACTTATTGCAAAAGTTTATTAGCCCTCAAAGCAAAGTACTATGACGCATGCCCCTAGAGGGATAGATTGGTAGGAAAAGACCATCGCTCATCCCCGACCGCCACTCATAAGGAAGACAATCAATAATAAATCATGCGCCAACTTCATAGCACAACAAGAGACTATACGTGCATGCTTCGGGAATCACAAACCTTAACACCAATATTCTTAGTAAACCACAATTACTCACTAGCACAACCCACATATTACCACCTTTATATCGCAAAACTATTGCAAGGAATCAAACTTATCATATTCAGTGATCTACATAAAAGTTTTTATTATATCCCTCTTGAATACCTATCATATCATGACCAAATTCATAACTTGTGCATATTGCCATTACTATTATCAACTCTCAAAATGGTATAAGTGAAGCATGAGAGTGCAAATATTTCTTTAAAATATAACCACCGCCGTGCTCCAAAATATATAAGTGAAGCACATAGAGTATTCTAACAAATCACGAATAATGTGTGTCCCGCTCAAATAGGTGTGTCCAGCAAAGATGATTGTGGCAAATTAAAAAGCAAACAAAGCAAAGACTCATATAATACACGATGATCCAAGCAAAACACATATCATGTGATGAATAAAAATATAGCTCCAAGTAATATTACCGATAGTTTGTAGAAGAAAGAGGGATGCCTTCCGGGGCATCCCCAAGCTTAGATGCTTGGCAGTCCTTGAATATTACCTTGGGGTGCCTCAGGCATCCCCAAGCTTAGACTCTTGCCACTCCTTATTCCTTCAACCATCGTGATCTCACTCAAAACTTGAAAACTTCAGCACACAAAACTCAACAGAAAACTCGTGAGATCCGTTAGCATAACAAGAAAATCATCACTTTAGGTACTATTGTAAACCCATTCGTATTTGGCATAATACCCACTGTATTCTAACTTCACCATGGCTTATACCCCCCGATACAATCCATAGATTCATCAAAACAAGCAAACAATGCAATGAAAACCAAATATGTCAAAAACAGAAGAGTCTGTAATGATTCGAACAATGACCATACATCTGTAACACCAAAAATTCTAAAAATTTAGGAAAACGTGAGAAATTTGTATATTAATCATCTGTAAAAAACTCAAAATTTTATCACATTCCAGTGAATTTAAACAATTCTATTACTGGGCGAAAAAGTTCTTGTTTTTTTTCACAGAATCAAAACAACTATCATCCAAATCATCTCAAAGGCTTTACTTGGCACAAACACTAATTTAAACACAAAAACACAACCAAAACAATAGAATAATTGTGTGCACACAAAGAAACAGGAAAAAGGAAAAATTAAGATAGTTATTGGGTTGTCTCCCAACAAGCGCTATTGTTTTACGCCGCTAGCTAGGCATAATGCATAGCTTCATGTATTGTCATCCTTTAAATTAATTCCATAGGTGGCCCTCATAATAGATTCATGTGGTGGCCTAATTCTCTTTCTAGGGAATTGTTCCATACCATCTATAATGGAAATTGAAATTTTATATTGCCTTCTTTCATATCAATAATGGCACCTATGGTTCATAGGAAAGGCCTACCAAGTATTATGGGACAAGATAGATTGCAATCAATATCAAGCACAATGAAATCAACGGGCACGTAATTCCTATTTGCAAGAATAATAACGTCATTTATTCTACCCAAAGGTTTCTTAATGGTGGAATCCGCTAAGTGCAAATTAAGAGAACATTCATCCATATTGGTAAAACCTAGGACATCACATAAAGATTTTGGTATTGTGGAAACGCTAGCAACCAAAACACATAAAGCATTACACTCACAATTTTTAATTTTAACTTTAATGGTAGGTTCCCATTCATCATATAATTTCCTAGGAATCGATACCTCCAATTCTAGCTTTTCTTTTAAAGCATTCATCATAGCCTCTACAATATGTTTAGTAAAAGCCTTATTTTGTTCATAAGCATTGGGTGAATTTAGCATGGATTGCAACAAGGAAATACACTCAAGTAAAGAACAATTTTCATAATTAAAATCCTTGAAATCCAAAATAGTGGGCACATCACTATTTAAAGTTTTGACCTCTCCAAACCCACTCTTATCATTCTTTTTCATCAAGATTTTCACCCTCCGAACTATGGGGACGCCTTCTTGCTAAAGTTGACTCATCTCCAGTCCCATTTTTATCAAGTTTTATATTACTAATCAAAGATTCAATGGGTGTAACACCTATGATTTTAATATCTTCATCACTGCAATGATAAAAACCGAGCGGAATCGCTTTTTCTAAGAATTCTTGCTTAGCCCTCAACCTAGCGGTTCTTTCGTTACTTTCATCAATGGAAACATAAAGAGCTTTAATGGAACCATTAATATCAAGATTGAGTGGCAAAATTTAAGATTTAAGATTTTCCATATCATGAACAATTCTATCCATGCTCCTAGACATATCATCAAGTTTACTCAATTTTTCCTCTATCATAGTATTGAAAACTTTTTTAGCATTTGTAAATTCTTTAATATTACTCTCAAGATCAGAGGGCAACCCATTATTATTATTATAAGAATTACCATAAGGATTGCCATAATTATTAGAGGAAGTTCTAGGAAACGGCCTAGGATTGAAATTACCTCTATAAGCGTTGCTATTGAAATTGTTTCATGAGACAAAATTCACATCTACGGGATCATTATTTTTCTCAATCAAAGTAGGTAATGGCACATCATTAGGATCAATATGATCACTTTTACTAGAAACCATTTTCATAAGCGCATCTACTTCATCACTCAAAGTACTAATTTCTACAACATAATTCACTTTTTCACTAGTACGAGTTCTTTCAGTATGCCATTGTGAACAATTTGCCATAATATTATCAAGCAATTTTGTAGCTTATCCTAATGTGATTTCCATAAATGTACCACCCGCGGCGGAATCTAAAAGATTTCTAGAAACAAAGTTCAATCCCGCATAAAAATTTGGTATGATCATCCCCAAACTTAAACCATGAGTAGGGCAATTTCTTATCATTAATTTCATCCACTCCCAAGATTGGGGAACATATTCATGCTCAAGTTGCTTAAAATTCATAATTTGATTTCTAAGAGAAATATATTTCACGGGAGGAAAATACTTGGCAATAAAAACATCCTTACACTTATCCCAAGAATCAATACTATTTCGTGGCAAGTATGAAAACCAAATTTTAGCACGATCTCGTAGTGAGAACAGAAATAATTTTAATTTGAAAATATCACTATTCGGATCTTTTTTCTTTTGCATATCACACAATTCAGTGAAAGTGTTAAGAAGGGATGCAGTGATGACCCACAAGTATAGGGGATCAATCATAGTCCTTTCGATAAGTAAAAGTGTCGAACCCAACGAGGAGCAGAAGGAAATGACAAGTGGTTTTCGGAAGGGTAATTTTTGCAAGCACTGAAATTATCGGTAATAGGTAGTTTGATAGCAAGATAATTTGTAACAAATAACAAGTGACAATGGTAATAATAGGTGCAGCAAGGTAGCCCAATCCTTTGTATGGCAAAGAACAGGCCAAAACGGTCTCAGATAATAAGCAAAGCGTTATTGAGGGCACATGGGAATTTCATCTAGTCACTTTCATCATGTTGGTTTGATTCACGTTCGCTACTTTGATAATTTGATATGTGGGTGGACCGATGCTTGGGTGCAGTTCTTACTTGAACAAGCCTCCCACTTATGATTAACCCCCTTGCAAGCATCTGCAACTACGAAATAAGTATTAAGATAAAATCTAACCATAGCATTAAACATATGGATCCAAATCAGTCCCTTACGGAATAGCGCATAAACTAGGGTTTAAGCTTCTGTCACTCTAGCAACCCATCATCTAATAACTACTACACAATGCAGTCCCTTAGGCCCAAAGATGGTGAAGTGTCATGTAGTCGACGTTCACATAACACCACTAAGGGAATCACAACATACATATCATCAAAATATCAAACACATATCAAATTCACATGATTACTTGCAACATGACTTCTCCCGTGGCCTCAAGAACAAAGGTAACTACTCACAAATAATATTCATGCTCAAGATCAAAGGGATATTAAATAGCATAATGGATCTAAACATATAATCTTCCACAAAATAAACCATATAGCATCAACTACAAGATGTTATCAACACTACTAGTCACCCACAGGTACCAATCTGAGGTTCCGGTACAAAGATCGAACACAAGAGATGAACTAGGGTTTGAGATGGGATGGTGATGTTGAAGATGTTAATGAAGATAGGCCTCCCAAAGATGAGAGGGTTGTTGGTGATGACGATGGCTTCGATTGTTGGAAATATGCCCTAGAGGCAACAATAAATTGGTTATTATCATATTTCCTTGTTCATGATAAAAGGTTTATTATTCATGCTAGAATTTTATTGACCGGAAACTTAAATACATGTGTGGATACATAAACAAATACCATGTCCCTAGTAAGGCTCTACTAGACTAGCTCGTTGATCAAAAGATGGTTAAGGTTTCCGAACCATAGACATGTGTTGTCACTTGATAACGGGATCACATCATTAGTAGAATGATGTGATCGACAAGACCCATCCATTAGCATAGCATATGATCGTTCAGTTTATTGCTACTACTTTCTTAATGTCAAATACATATTCCTTCGACCATGAGATCATGCAACTCCCGGATATCGGAGGAATACCTTGCGTGCTATCAAACGTCACAACGTAACTGGGTGATCATAAAGGTGCTCTACAGGTATCTCCGAAGGTGTCTGTTAAGTTGGCGTGAATCAAGATTGGAATTTGTCACTCCATATGACGGAGAGGTATCTCTGGGCCCTCTCGGTAATACAACATCACAAGAAGCTTGCAAGCAAAGTGACTAAGGAGTTAGTTGCAAGATGATGTATTACAGAATGAGTAAAGAGACTTGTCGGTAAGGAGATTGAACTAGGTATGGAGATACCGACGATCGAATCTCGGGCAAGTAACATACCGACAGACAAAGGGAACTACGTATGTTTTCATAAACGTTTGACCGATAAAGATCTTCGTAGAATGTGTAGGAACCAATATGGGCATCTAGGTCCCGCTATTGGTTATTAACCAGAGAAGCGTCTTGGTCATGTCTACATCATTTTCAAACCCGTAGGGTCCGCACGCTTAATGTTCGTTGACGATATAGTATTATATGAGTTATGTATGTTGGTGACCGAATGTTCTTCGGAGTCCCGGATGAGATCACGGACATGACGAGGAGCTCTGGAATGGTCCGGAGGTAAAGATTGATATATAGGATGAATGTATTCGGGTTTCGGAAAGGTTTCGAAATGCACCGGTTTATCATCGGAGTACTGGAAGGGGTTCCGGGAAGCCACCGGTAGGACTTGGTGGGCCTCATTGGCCAAAGGAGGGAGGCACACCAGCCCACAAGAGGCTGGGGGCGCTCCACCTCCCCTGCCCACACACATAAGGAAGGAGGGGGCGCCCTAGGGCAGCCAGCCCCCTTTCCTCCCCCCATGCACCAAATATGGAAGGGGGGTGCGCCTGAGGTAGGGCAGCCGCCGGCCCCCTCCTGCCCTTTCCTGCACACCTAAGGGAAGGAAAGGGGGGCGCGCCTAGGGCTGCCTCTCCTCACCCTCCACCTATATACATGAGAGGAGGGGAGGGGGCAACAGACACACCACGATTCCCAAGCCGTGTGCGGCGCCCCCTCTCCCACTAGTTCTAGTTCCTCCACCATCCACGCCCGTTGTGCTTGGCGAAGCCCTGCGGAATAGTTTCACCACCACCGTCACCACACCGTCGTGCTGCCGGAACTCATCTACTACTTTGCTTCTCTTACTGGATCGAGAAGGTGAGGATGTCATCGAGCTGAACGTGTGCTGAACGCGGAGGTGCCGTACGTTCAGTACTTGATCGGGACAGATCGTGAAGGTGTACGACTACATCAACTGCATTGATAAACGCTTCCGCTTAGCGATCTACAAGGGTATGTAGATGCTCTCCCCCTCTCTTAACTATGCATCCCATGGATAGATCTTGCGTGTGCGTATATTTTTTTTGTTTTCCATGCAACGTTCCCCAACATCGATTTCCCCCTCCGGGAGGGAAGTTCCCCCAGCGGAATTCCTCTGCCGGAGGGCAAAAGTGCTCCTGCCCAAGTTCCACCTCGAGACGGCGGCGCTCCACCCCGAAAGTCCTCCCTTTATTTTTTCTAGGTCAAAAGACCTTATATACCAGAAGATGGGCACCGGAGGTGGGCTAGGGTGCCCACCACCCACCAGGGCACGCCTGGAGGGGCTGGCGCACCCTGATATCTTGTGGACACCTGGAAGCCCCCCCCCCCTCTGGTAGTTCTTTTCTCCAATATTTATTATATATTCCAAAATAATTCTCCGTAAAATTTCAGCTCATTTGGAGATGTGCAGAATAGGTATCTCTGACATAGCTTTTTCAGTCCAGAATTCCAGCTGTCGGTATTCCCCCTCTTTGTGTAAACTTTGCTTATTATGAGAGAAAAGGCATTAGAATTACTCCATAAAGTGTTATAAAGCATAAAAACATTATAAATAATAGTAGGAAAACTTGTTGCAAAATCGACGTATCAACTCCGCCAAGCTTAGACCTCGCTTGTCCTCAAGCGAAAGCCGATATCGAAAATCATGTCCACATGTTTAGAGAGAGAGAGGTGTCGATAAAAACAAAATACAGACATAGTAGCATCATGCATATTATTATAAAAATAGCAAACTTTATCATATAACTTCTCATGAACAAGTAACAATTCATCACAACATCGAAATAAAAAGCATAAACTTTATTGAAAATCAACAAACTATGTTCTCAGTCAACTTTGCAACTACAATTCATCATATTTTCAGGAACGGTCTCGTATCTGAGCCTTTTGGCAAGTCCACATACTCAACCATCATTTAGTCTTCTATGATTGCTAAGACTCACAACATATATATTAACAAAAAAATTCAACCGGACACATAGAAAGATAGGGGCTTATAGTTTCACCTCCCAACTTATTCACCTCAAGGGTGATGTCAACAATAATAACTCATGCTCACTCATATCTAACTGGGTATATATGCCTAGATCTTTCATCACCACATGATGCTTGCCAAAGAGAAAATAAAAAGAAATAGGGGAAAATACTTTGACTCTTGCATAAAAAGTAAATACATAAAAGTAAAAGATAGGCCCTTCGCAGAGGGAAGCAGAGGTTGTCATGCGCTTTTTGGTTTTGTATGCACAATCTCTTAATGCAAAAGAACATCATGTTATATTGCCCCTTATGATAGCAACCTTTATTATGCAATCCGTCGCTTTTATTACTTTGCCATCACAAGTTCGTACAACGCTTATATTCCCTTACACTAAAGGATCAAACACATTTAGAAGCAATTTTTATTGCCCTTTTTGCACCGATGACAATTTACTTGAAGGATCTTACTCAATCCATAGGTATGTATGGTGGACTCTCAAAACATGAGTTTGGGTTTAAGGTTTTTGGATGCACAAGTAGTATCTCTACTTAGTGCGGAATTTTGGCTAGCAAAGATGTTGAGCAAGCACCACATGTTGAAGGATCTATGACAATATAATTTCTATGTGAATATGAACAAACATAAATCATTACGTTGTCTTCCTTGTCCAACAGTTTGGCATAAGATATTTAGTGGGGGCTTACAATCATAAAAGATGTCCAATATAGTGTATTTGCGTGTGAATGTTCTCTTCCCTTATTAATTCTTTCATGAGTTGCATCATTGACCAATGCTATGTTTGTCAACTTTCAACAAATTTTACCACTCATACTTTTCCTTATCTGATGTCATTACTTACCATAAGATTATCATATGATCTTTTTTATTATTTTCTTTTATTTTGAGTGAAACATAAAAGTAGAGAATCAAAAACTCAAAATAAACTTTATTATGTAACTCTCACTCGATTACATAGATAGGTAGATCACGAAACTAGCACTCGAAAATAGATCATACTAGGCTTTTATTCAACTAAATCACGAAATAGCTAAGGATCAAACTAAGACAGGTAAAGGTAATAAAAGTGATGATGATACGATACTGGGGAATCTCCCCCAAGCTTGGCACAAGCCAGGGGGAGTGCCCATACCCGTGTGCTCAAGTCTCCTTCTTTGGTGATGATGATGATGATGAGGTGGTAGCAAACTTATCCTCCGGCTTCCATGGCAGCGGTTCACCATCATAAGAGGATGCATGAGTCTCCTGAGTCCTGCAACTGGCAGCTAAACTCATACCTTTAAATCTTGCCTCATACTGAAAGACTTGATTTTGAAGATCATAGATTTGGCTTTGCAAAAAATTGATTTGCTCGTTGAAGGTGAAGACGATGTCCTTCATAGACTGGCCATCCACCTTGGGATCACGGGTGAATTCCATGATCATGAGGTGATTAGCACTGAGTCCACGCTCCACCATCCCTTGGCACTTGAAGATCTCCTGCTCCACTGCCTCGAGCCTAGCCTCCACGCTTCCCATCCTCTTGGGGCCTTGAACATCCCGGATGTGGAGCACCCCCTCACGAATCTCAATGGCTTGACGGTGCTTCAACACCTCCGGTAGGTAGGGGTTGATGACCTTCTCGAAGAACTTTACCTTGGAGGAGCTTGGGGCAGCCATGGCGATCTAGATCTGTTAGAAAAAGAGCACGAAACAAGAACAGAGGATTTCTCCGAGATACGATGGTCAAATCGTCCGAAGGTATATATAAAGATTTTTTATCTTGGGAAACAAGCATACAGAAGGAAAACGGAGTCGGGAAGGTGCCCAAGGGGCCCACCACCCACCAGCGCATGCCAGGTGGGGCAGGCATGCCCTGGTGTCTCGTGAGCACCTAGGTTGCCTTCCCGGTTGTTTCTTATTTTTCTATTTTTCTAATATTCCAAAACTGACAGAAAATATTTTTGCGGATTTTTCAGAGTCTGTTTACTTCCGTATCACGTACCTCTTCCTTTTCAAGGTTCTGGAGTGTTCTGGAAGGTTTCTTTTATGTGCTCCATCGGTGTCATGGTTTGGATAATGTTAGTTTCAACATTAATAGGCATACCTGAAATATAGTGCTTAATTCTTTGTCCATTGACCACCTTCGGATTGGTACCTTCGGCATTATTAATTTTGATAGCTCTAGAGCGATAAACTTCTTTGATGATATATGGTCCTTCCCATTTGGAGAGAAGTTTTCCTGCAAAAAATCTAAAACGAGAGTTGTACAATAGAACATGTTCACTAACTTTGAATTCCCGCTTTTGGATTCTTTTGTCATGCCATCTTTTAACTTTTTCTTTAAATAGTTTGGCATTTTCATGAGCTTGGGTTGTCCATTCATCTAGGGAGCTAATATCAAACAACCTCTTTTCACCAGCAAGTTTGAAATCATAAGTCAGTTCTTTAATTGCCCAATATGCTTTATGTTCTAACTCAAGAGGCAGATGACAAGCTTTTCCATAAACCATTTTGTATGGAGAGATACCCATAGGATTTTTATAAGCTGTTCTATAGGCCCAAAGTGCGTCATCAAGTTTCTTAGACCAATTCTTTCTGGACCTATTGATAGTTTTTTGTAATATTAATTTTATTTCTCTATTGCTAAGTTCAACTTGACCACTAGATTGAGGATGATAAGGTGATTCAATTCTATGGTTAACATCATATTTAGCAAGCATTTTACAAAAAGCACCATGAATAAAGTGTGAACCACCATCAGTCATTAAATATCTAGGGACTCCAAACCTTGGGAAGATAACTTCTTTAAGCATTTTAACGGAGGTGTTATGATCAACACTGCTAGTTAGAATAGCTTCTACCCACTTAATGACATAATCAACAGCAACCAAAATAAGTGTATACCCATTAGAGGAAGGAAAAGGTCCCATATAATCAAAGCCCCAAACATCAAAAGGTTCAACAACAAGTGAATAATTCACATTTCCTGACGCTTACCGATATTACCTATTCTTTGACATTCATCACAAGACAAGACAAACTTACGGGCATCCTTGAAAAGAGTAGGCCAATAAAACCCAGATTGTAATACCTTATGAGCAGTTCTATCTCCTACATGATGTCCCCCGTAGGCTTCGGAGTGACACTTCCGTAGGATTTGTTCCTGTTCATGCTCAGGTACACAACGTCTAATAATATCATCTACTCCCTTTTTGTAAAGATGTGGGTCATCCCAAAAGTAATGTCTTAAGTCATAGAAGATTTTTTTTTCTTTTGTTGGTAAGTGAAACTAGGTGGTATAAATTTAGCAACGATATAATTAGCATAGTCAGCATACCAAGGAGTATTATAAGTAGCATTTATGACAGCTAGTTGTTCATCAGGATAGCTATCATCAATAGGTAGTGGGTCATCAAGAATATTTCTAACCTAGACAAGTTATTAGCTACGGGGTTCTCAGCTCCTTTCCTACCAGTAATATGCAAGTCAAATTCTTATAGCAAGAGAACCCACCTAATGAGTCTAGCTTTAGCATCTTTCCTTTCCAAAAGATATTTTATAGCAGCATGATCGGTGTGAAGAATTACTTTGGAATCAACAATGAAAGATCTGAATTTATCACAAGCAAACACAACTGCCAAAAATTCGTTCTCAGTGGTAGCATAATTTCTTTGGGCACTATCTAGAGTTTTGCTAGCATAATGGATAACATTTAATTTCTTATCAACTCTTTGTCCTAGAACAGCACCAACATCATAATCACTAGCATCACATATAATTTCAAAAGGCAAGTTCCAATCAGGTGGTTGAACAATAGGTGCAGAAGTTAAGGCTTTCTTTAGTGTTTCAAAGGCTTCTACACAATCATCATAAAAAACAAATGGAACATCCTTTTGTAAAAGGTTTGTAAGAGGCCTAGATATTTTAGAGAAGTCTTTAATAAACCTCATATAGAAACCAGCATGACCGAGGAAACTACGAATACCTTTAATGTCTTTAGGACATGGCATTTTCTCAACTGCATCAACTTTAGCTTTATCCACCTCAATACCTCGTTCAGAAATTTTATGCCCCAAAACAATGCCTTCATTAACCATAAATGGCACTTCTCCCAGTTCAAGACAAGATTAGTTTGTTCACATCTCTGCAAAACTCGATAAAGGTAGCTTAAGCAGTCATCAAAAGAAGTTCTGTAAATGGAAAAATCATCCATGAAAACCTCAACAATCTTTTCACAGAAATCAGAGAATATAGCAGTCATACATCTTTGAAAGGTAGCAGGTGCATTACATAAACCAAAGGGCATACGTCTGTAAGCATAAGTTCTAAAAGGGCAAGTAAAAGTGGTTTTCTCTTGATCAGGTTATGATACAGGTATTTGAGAGAAACCAGAATATCCATCAAGAAAACAAAAGTGTGTGTGCTCAAATAATATTTCTAGCATTTGATCAATAAAAGGCAGAGGATAATGATCTTTTCTAGTAGCTTTTTTTAATTTCCTAAAATCAATTACCTTTCTATAGCAAGTAACAATTATTTGTGGGATAAGTTCATTTTCATCATTAGGAACAACAGCAATACCTCCTTTCTTAGGGACACAATGAACATGACTTACCCATCTACTATCAGCTATGGGATAGATTATACCTGCTTCCAGAAGCTTTAGTATTTCAGTTCTTACCACTTCTTTCATCTTAGTATTCAATCGTCATTAGTGATCAACAATGGGTTTAGCATCAGGATCCATATTAATCTTGTGCTGACAGAGAGTGAGACTAATGCCCTTAAGATCATCAAGAGTATATCCAATAGCAGCACAGTGCTTCCTCAGAATTTTTAATAATCTTTCTTCTTCTTGTTCTGAAAGGTTATCACTAATAATAACAGGATATATCTTTTTCTCATCAAGATAAGCATACTTCAGAGTGTCATGCAATTGTTTTAATTCAAACACAGGATCACCTTTAGGTGGAGGTGGACCTCCTAGAGTTTCAATAGGCAAATTGTGTTTAAGGATAGGTTGTTGTTCAAAGAATATTTTATCTATTTCATTTCTTTCATGCAAGTGCATATCATTCTCATGGACTAGCAAGTATTGTTCTAAAGGATCAGCAGGAGGTACGGCAATAGAAGCAAGACCAATTATTTCATCTTTACTAGGTGATTCTTTATCATGAGGTTTGATTGCTTGTATCTGTGTTGGTATTTCCCCGAAGAGGAGAGGATGATGCAGCACAGCAACAGTAAGTATTTCCCTCAGTTATGAAACCAAGGCTATCAATTCAGTAGGGGAACCAAGAAATACTATGTAAATGGTACCTGCACACAAATAACAAATAATTGCAACCCAACTCGTAAGAGGGGTTGCCAATCCCTTCTCGGTAAAAATATAGATAAAATTGTATGAGATTGGATAAATAGATATAGCGAAAAGACAAAATAAAATAAATAAAGAAAAAGTGCAGCAAGGTATTTTTGGGTTTTTGGAATAATAGATCTGAAAACAATACGATAAAAGATAGACCCGGGGGCTGTTGATTTCACTAGTGGCTTCTCTCGAGAAAATAGCATACGGTGGGTGAACAAATTACTGTTGGGCAATTGATAGAATAGCATGCATCTAGTGTATTAAGTTCATGGAGGAACGGAGTAATGCAATAAGAATGATGACATGATGTAGACAAGATCTATCCATGTAGGAATAGACCCCATCTTTTTATCCTTAATAGCAACGATACATGCGTGCCTCGCTACCCCTTCTGTCACTGGGTGAGGACACTGCAAGATCGAACCCATCACAAATCACCTCTTCCCATTGCAAGAAAAATCAATCTAGTTGGCCAAACCAAACCAAAGTTTTGGAGAAGAAATACGAGGCTATAACAATCATGCATATAAGAGATTAAAGAACACTCAAATAATATTCATAGATAGAACTGATCATAAACTCGCAATTCATCAGATCCCACCAAACACACTGCAAAAAGTCATTACATCAAATAGATCTCCAAGAACATCGAGGAGAACATTGTATTGAGAATCAAAGAGAGAGAAGAAGCCATCTAGCTACTGCCTACGGGCCCGTAGGTCTATGGTAAACTGCTCACGCATCATCGGAGGAGCGCCAATGAGGATGATGAACCCCTCCGTGATCGTGTTCCCCTCCGGCAAGGTGCCGGAATAGGGCTCTAGATTGGATCTCATGGTTCTGGAACTTGCGGTGGCTGGAATTGTGTTTCGTCGACTCCCCTCGGGTTTCTAGAATATTTGGGTATTTATAGAGCTGAGAGGCGGTCGAAAGGACCTCCGTGGGCCCCACCACCCACCAGGACGCGCCCAGGTGGGTGGTGGGCCCCACGGGCCTTCCCTCATGCACTTCCTTGGCTCCCAAGTTGTCTTTTGGGCAGAAAAAATCTCCAATTAGTTTCGCTGCGTTTGGACTCCGTTTGATATGGATATTCTGCGAAGTAAAAAAACAAGCAAAAAAACAAAAACTGGCACTAAGCACTATGTCAATAGGTTAGTCCCAAAAAATGATATAAAGTTGTTATAAAATGAATATAAAACATCCAAGAATGATAATATAACAACATGGAACAATCAAAAATTATAGATACGTTGGAGACGTATCAAGGTTGTCTACAAAAATTAGAGAAATTAAACTCATGAGACACATCACCAAAACTAACACTCACAGTTTCTTTCTCACAATCTATCTTAGCATTGACAGTGTTCAAGAAAGGTCTACCAAAAATTATGGGACAAAAGTCATCTTGTGAGGAACCAAGAACTAGAAAATCAGTAGGGTATTTTATTTTCCCACAGAAGACTACAACATCTCTAACAATCCCGAGTGGTGTGATGGTGTCTCTATTTGCAAGTTTAATAGTAACATCTATGTCTTCTATCTCAGCGGGTGCTATAAAGTAAAAGGAATGGCACTCACGCTAGCACCTAAGTCACATAAACCAAGATAGCAATGATTTCCCATTTTAACTGAGACAACAGGCGTGCCAACAACAGGTCTATGCTTTTCATCGGGTTTGGCAATTCTAGCTGCTTCACCACAAAAGTAAATAACATGCCCATCAATATTATCGACCAAGAGATCTTTAATCATAGCAACACTAGGTTCTACTTTAATTCGTTAAGAAGGTTTAGGTGCTTTAATGTTACTTCTGCGAACCACTGTTGATACCTTAGCACGTTCCTTTATCCTAACGGGAAAAGGTGGTTTTCCAATATAAGCAGTAGGCACAACTGGATCAACATTGTATATGATAGTTTCTTCTTTAACTATTGCCGGTTCTTTAATATCTTCTTTAATAGGGGGGTGATATTTAAACCACCTCTCCTTAGGGAGATCAACATGAGTAGCAAATGATTCACAAAAGGAGGCTACTATCTCAGAGTCAAGTCCATATTTAGTGCTAAACTTGTGAAAAGCATCGATATTCATAAAAGATTTACCACAAACAAACTCAAGCTTAATACCTGACTCTTTACCTTCGTCGAGTTCCCAATCTTCAGAGTTGCATTTAATTCTTTCTAAAAGATCCCACCTGAATTCAATAGTCTTCTTCATAAAAGAACCAGCACAAGAAGTATCGAGCATGGATTGATCATTACGAGAAAGTCGAGCATAAAAATTCTGAATGATAATTTCTCTTGAGAGCTCATGATTGGGGCATGAATATAACATTGACTTCAGCCTCCCCCAAGCTAGAGCGATACTTTATCCTTCACGAGGCCAAAAATTATATATATAATTCCGATCACGATGAACTAGATGCATAGGATAATTTTTTTGGTGAAATTCCAATTTTAAGCGATTCCTGTTCCAAGATGCAATATCATTGCATAGCCTATACCATAGCAATGCTTTCCCCCCAAAAGATAAAGGGAAAACCTTCTTATTAACTTCATCTCCGGGTAAACCTGCAAGCTTAAATAATCCACAAATTTTATCCACATGTATCAAATGCATATTGGGATGCTTCGTTTCGTCTCCTGCATAAGGATTAGCTAGCAGTGGCTCTATCATATCCGAAGGAATTTCATAACTAATATTTTCAGTAGGTGCAGTAGGTTGAGGGGCAACTCTTTGTGTTTCCAGTCGAGGTGAAGATACCCCGAACAAACCCCTCAAAAGATTGTTTTCCATAGTAACAAGTGACAGTAAATTTCAGCACGTAATATAAATTTTTCCTTACCGATTTCCACTTACTAAGAGCGCTTCACTCCCCGGCAACGGCGCCAGAAAAGAGTCTTGATGACACACAAGTATAGGGGATCAATCGTAGTCCTTTCTATAAGTAAGAGTGTCGAACCCAATGAGGAGCGGAAGGAAATGACAAGTGGTTTTCAGCATGGTAATTTCTGCAAGCACTGAAATTATCGGTAACAAGTAGTTTGATAGCAAGATAATTTGTAGCAAGTAACAGTAAACAATGGTAACAATAGGTGCAGCAAGGTAGCCCAATCCTTTGGATGGCAAAGGACAGGCCGAAATGGTCTTAGATAATAAGCAAAGCGTTCTTGAGGGCACACGGGAATTTCATCTGGTCACTTTCATCATGTTGGTTTGATTCGCGTTCGCTACTTTGATAATTTGATATGTGCGTAGACCGGTGCTTGGGTGCTGTTCTTACTTGAACAAGCCTCCCACTTATGATTAACCCCCTCGCAAGCATCCGCAACTACGAAAGAAGCATTAAGATAAAATCTAACCATAGCATTAAACATATGGATCCAAATCAGTCCCTTACGGAATAGCGCATAAACTAGGGTTTAAGCTTCTGTCACTCTAGCAACCCATCATCTAATAACTACTCCACAATGCATTCCCTTAGGCCCAAAGATGGTGAAGTGTCATGTAGTTGACGTTCACATAACACCGCTAAGGGAATCACAACTGTAACATCCCAAATTTTCAATTTGGAATGTTATACATAGGTCATCATATGCATATCATATTTTATTTGCATTTTGATTGTGACCCTAAAAATCCTAAGCAACTCAAGGACCCACGGAGAGAGTTGGGGATTTTATTATTTTCATATTTGAATTTTCTCAAATATTGAAAAGAGGATCATTTTGGTTTTATTTATTTTTCTCTCCAAAATATTTCATATTAAAAATATATGAGAGGAGATAATATGACTTCTCCAAAATAAAAGAAATATTGGAGGAAAAATGTTAAAATCAAATAAATAATTTTATTTGGATTTTATTGCTATTTTATTTGAATTAAAAAAAAAATATGCATTTTTCAAAATTGCATTTTAGGCCAAGAAAATGTTCACTTTGTTCTAAATATTCTATTTAGACGGTGAAAATTGTTTTTGGCATTTTTAGATTATTTTTTTATATTTTATTTAGGATTTTTTGTTTCTGCGGAATTTATTATAAAAAAAAACTTTCGCCCGAATGGGCCGAAGGCCCAGCCGAGCCAGGCCGCCGCCGCCTTCCTCCCGAGCGGGAGAGACCCGCTTGCGCACGACGCCGCCGCCGCCTTGCCCCCTCCTCCAAGCCGCCCCCCCTCGTCCTTATAAGCCGCCACCCCCGCCCCCACTTCGCCTCCCCGAGCCGCCGCAGCAAGCAGCAGCAGCACCCGCAGCCACGCCGCTGCCTGCCGCGCAGCGCAGCGCCCCGCCGCCCCGCGCCGCACCCCGCCGCCGCGCCGCATCTCGCCCCGCCGTCCCGCGCAGCCCCGCCCGCCGGAAGCCGCCGGAGCTGCGCCGGACTTCGCGGATCTCGCCGCCGGTTTTTTTTCGGTTTAGGTAAAAACCGTCTCGGTTTTTTTTAAAACCCAAGTTCGGTCTTTTTATTTTATTAGATCGGTTGGGTTTTCTCGGTTTAGTTCTTTTGCGAATGTTCGTTCGTTCGTTTTAACGAGCGTTTTCGCCCGTTCGTCTCTGTTAGTAGACGTTCGTCCGATAGATTTTTCTTTTTAGGCCAGGGACCTATCCGCGATTATTTTTATCGCAGATCAGCGCCTAATCTTCAAACCCTCGCCGTTTCTAAACCGTTCGTCCAAATCCAGTGAAACCAACGCCAAAATCTTCGTCTCGAACCCCTCTTTCTGTTTAATCAACTTGAACATGATTTTGACTATTTAAAATTTGGTTTCAAGCAGATTTGTTTTCAAAGTTCTTTTGACCGTAGTTTCAGTTCCGTAGCTCCGATTCGATTGATTCTTTTTGCAGATCGAATCTCTTCAGTTGAACTTTCAGATTTGATCTTCTTATTTGAGTTTTACCCTTGCATCTATGCTTAATTGCTTATGTATGCTATTGTTTGTTTGCGATAGAATTCCCGGAGTGTGAAGCGTGCTACTACGAGTTTCTAGGGTTGGCAGATCGTCGGCAAGGCAAGTAACACATTGATCATACTCTTTTCATACCCAGTTTTTATGCATTAGTTGCAATCCTCAAACACTGCATGATTAGGATGTGATTAACTTGTGGGTATTGGGAAGTAGATGATGAGGTAGAACCTATTGCCCTTTATTATCAAACCTTGGGAGTTACTTCTACGTTATGCTTATATTGCCATGCTATGCTCGTAGACGTGGATTGGGTTTGAGTGTATCCATGACAGATGTGAGATTGTTAATTAATGGTTAACTTAAGGTGGCTACATAAATACACATCTGGGTGGATTGGTTGCAGGCACCTGGGGATATACCAGTGTTGTCTTTTTGGTTCGCCACCCAGGCTCAAAGGGATCATAAGATTATTCATGCTAGAAACTTCCGTGTGCAGCCACAAGCTATTATGGGCTCTAGCATAGTTGAGTATGTTGCATGACCTCTTTCAGTGGTAGGCTAGCAGATGTAGGGGAAAGTAGGTGTAACTGTCTACCCAGAGTAAAGAGTAAATGCTTCTGAAAGACTGTGTCTCGGTCATCCGTTTCTCAAACACCATGTAGTGCGAGAAATCCAATGGAGGAGATCGAGTCTTGTGGGGAAAAGTGCGCAAACCTCTGCAGAGTGTATAAACTAATCATGATTAGCCGTGTCCCAGGTTATGGACATCTTGAGTATCTGGTACTTGAATTATTGATTTGATCCCATCACTCTAAATTAATTTGTTGGGTTTAATGATTACTTTTAATTGGGATTGAGATGGGGATTTACCTTCTCAATGTTTAACAACCACCATGATAGTTAAATAAAACATATTCATTTGATGTAGGGAAAAATTGGCTTTTCGCAAAACAATATAACCCTAGAGCCTTTCCACCAGCCATATATGCCTGTAGTGATAGCAATTATCTGTTCCTTGCTCTACTGTGTTATATTGCCAGCATATTCCATGTGCTGACCCGTTTCGGGCTGCAACATATCATGTTGCAGACTTTTCAGGCGAAGAGTAAGGTGCGCTAGGTCGTTGTCATGCACTCAGGTATGTCGTTGGAGTTGATGGACTCACTTTATCTTCCAAGCCTTCCGCTGCTATCTTATATAGATGGCCTTAAGCCATATTTATTGTAATAAGTTCTCTTTTGAGACATTCGATGTAATAAGTGTGTGATTGCACGCTGTTATAAATCCTTCGAGTACTGTGTGTGTCAACATTACCGATCCAGGGATGACACTTGAACACAGAGATTTGATCGTCTGAGGTCGGATCGCTACAAGATGGTATCAGAGCACACGCTGACTGTAAGACACGACCACTAAGAAAAGCCATAGGTCACTCTTCTCTACTCATTTCAGACTCTCTCCATCTTCTACTCTCTAGGATGGCAGACTCAAGGAACAAGTTTGCACAACCGGATGAAGACACACCCTTTGGGAGACACTTGAAGGAAATCACTAAGTACCTAAACATCGGAATACCAAGCTTCACCGGGACCTACACCGCCACTTTACCAGAAGAGGAGCGTTGGATGATTCGAGTTCAAGTTCCAGGAAGGACGTTCATGCCAGTTACCGAGTCCATAGAGTTTTCATTTGATGCACCAACCTGGAGTCTAGGTAAGAGCATCGCAGCCGACATCGCCATGGGACACATCGGTGAAGTTTATCACAAAGATCTTAAGGACACCATCTACCAGATATGTGGGCGCCGAGATGAGCAATGGGAGATGATCAGCACCAGGAGAAACAGGTCCATTGCAGCTTTCATCCAGGAGTTAAACCAGCACATTCGTCGACAGGAGAACCAGATGTGCGCAAGCATGATAGATTTGAAGAAGGTGATGACCAGGAACATGGAGCTAGAAGAGGAACCTAAGTCTACACGCGACGGATACGAGGAGAAAATCGCAATACTAGTGGAGAAAAATGACGACCTGACAAGGAAGCTAGGAGTATTCATGGGAGACCCCGCGCCAGGAGGAGATGACAACCTTCCCGAGGACTACATCATCATCGACGACATCGACTCCGACCCCGACAGTAGTGATGATGACTATGAAGACGAAGCTGGAGCGGATATCATGGAGTCTTCCACCGATCAAAATTTCTAGACGACCACCATATGATTAGTAGTATTTCCCCATGTATATAGTAGTAGTCCGAGCACTTTGTAATGATAGTTAGATCGATTGTATGCCCCTGCTTGAATTGATTTGGTGTGATATGAATGTGTTTGTCTCATGTGCATATGGGTAGTGCTTTCTCATTAGACCTCACTCTATTCTAATCTCTCTCCTATAAACCCATCAGATGCCTCCGAGATGCGACACCGGATTTGTCTTCCCACCGGAGACCACACAGTTGATCCAGCTGCAGAATGCCTTGATGCAGATACTAGTCCAGAACCAAGGCAACAACAACAACAACAACCCACTGCCCCCACCTCCAGTTGACAACCTAGCCCATTTTCTGAGGTTGCAGCCGTCGGTGTTTTCCAGTAGCACCGAGCCAATAGTTGCTGATGACTGGCTACGCAGGATTGGAAGGGAGTTGACCACCGCAGGATGTACAGATGCTGAGAAGGTGCGTTTTGCCGCACATCAATTGGATGGACCCGTAGCCTCATGGTGGGAGAATTACACAACCACATTCCCTATAGCCAATGTCACCTGGGATCAGTTTCAGCAAGCATTCCGCACTGCACATGTCTCAACTGGAGCTATGAGCATGAAGAAGCGTGAGTTTTGCAACTTGCGCCAGGGAAACCGTACTGTGGGGCAGTACGTGGATGAGTTCAGTAAGTTAGCTCACTATGCCCCGGATGATGTGACCACTGATGCCGCGAAGCAGGAGAAGTTTATGGAAGGGTTGAATGATGAGATGAGCATGCAGCTGATGGTAGCAACATTCGCTAACTACCAAGAGTTGGTAGACCGGGCTCTTATGATTGAAGGGAAGCAGCAATCAGAACCGCTCTAACCCAGCCACACCCGCCAAGAAGGATCAAAGTCACATTACTTGTTTCAAGTGCGGGAAGACTGGACACTATGCCAATGAGTGTCCCGAACCTAAGAATGGTAATGGCAATGGAAGCTCTGGGAAGAAGCCCAACCCTTTCAACAGGGGACAAGTGAACCACGTTAACGTGGAGGAGGTTGAAGAGCAGCCAGATGCAGTTATAGGTAAGTTTTTGGTTAAGTCATTTACTGCAATTGTTCTTTTTGCTACTGGTGCATCGCATTCATACATTTCAAGGGGATTTGTGGATAAGTATAAGTTGCCCACTAAAGTTCTTAGGACACCTATGTTAGTAAGCTCACCAGGAGCGGAGTATATGGCAAGTCAAGGATTTTTTCAGATGCCATTGACCATAGGTAGGCACATGTTCCCCTCAGACTTAATAAATTTGGAGTCACAAGGATTGGATGTGATACTAGGCATGGATTGGCTATCGATGTATGGGGGAAACATCGATTGCGCCAGTAAGTCAATTCTGCTCACCACCCCGGAGGGAAAAAGGATCAAGTATGTATCCAGGCATGTGTCAAGGAGAACCCAAATAAATTCCCTCTCAGGAGTTGTTCCGGAGGAAGTGCCAGTAGTGAAGGATTACCCAGATGTATTTCCAGAGGAGTTACCAGGCATGCCGCCGGATTGATACATTGAGTTTTTGATAGAGCAGTTGCCAGGCACCGGACCGATATCGAAGAGACCATACCGGATGCCCGCAAATGATCTGGAGGAGATTAAGAAGCAGCTCAAGGAGTTATTGGAGAAAGGTTACATTCGACAAAGTTCATCACCGTGGGGAGCCCCAGTGCTCTTGGTTGAGAAGAAGGATGGATCATTGAGAATGGTCGTTGATTATCGTGCATTGAATGAAGTGACGATCAAGAACAAGTACCCACTGCCGATGATCAATGATTTGTTTGATCAGTTGCAAGGAGCTAAAGTGTTCTCGAAGATCAATCTGAGATCAGGATACCACCAGTTGAAGATCCGAGAACAGGATATACCTAAGACAGCCTTCACCACAAGGTATGGGCTATATGAGTATACGGTTATGTCATTTGGATTAACTAATGCCCCTGCCTATTTTATGAGTATGATGAATAAAGTGTTCATGGAGTTCTTGGATAAGTTTGTCGTGGTGTTCATTGATGATATCTTGGTGTACTCGAAGAATGAAGAGGAACACAAGGAGCATTTGCGTTTAGTTCTCGAGAAGCTTAGGGAACATCCGTTGTATGCCAAGTTCAGCAAATGTGAGTTTTGGTTGAAGGAAGTTGGATTTCTTGGACATGTTATATCAGGAGAAGGTATAGCAGTAGACCCCACCAAGGTTCAGTCAGTCGCTGAGTGGTTGGCACCCACCTCAGTTGGAGAGATCCGCAGCTTTCTTGGACTTGCAGGATATTATCGGAGATTTATTGAGAATTTTTCGAAGATTGCGAAGCCTATGACGGAGTTACTGAAGAAGGACACCAAGTTCAAATGGACAGATGAATGTGAGGCAAGTTTTCAGGAGCTAAAGAAACGTTTGGTTACAGCCCCAGTGCTGATTCTACCGGATATACGCAAGGATTTCCAAGTGTATTGCGACGCTTCTCGCTTAGGACTTGGAGGTGTACTTATGCAGGACGGAAGAGTTGTCTCATATGCCTCACGTCAGCTTCGACCGCATGAGTTGAATTATGCCACGCATGATTTGGAGTTAGCAGCTGTAGTTCATGCACTCAAGACCTGGAGACATTTTCTTATTGGGAACCGTTGTGATGTGTACACGGATCATAAGAGTTTGAAGTACATTTTCACACAGAAGGAGCTGAATCTCAGGCAGAGGAGATGGTTGGAGCTTATAAAGGATTATGATATGAAGTTGCATTATCACCCAGGAAAGGCCAATGTCGTAGCAGACGCTTTGAGCCGGAAGAGTTATGTTAACACCCTCATAAGCGGAATATTACCAAAGGAGTTAGCCGAAGATCTCAGGCAGCTTCGTTTGGAGATAGTCCCTAGAGGTTTTGTCGCAGCAATGGAGGTAACGTCAACATTATTGGGAAAGATTCGAGCAGCTCAGAACAATGATAAGGAAATTGCTGAGATAAAGGAGAGGATGAGCAAAGGAAAAGCCAAAGGTTTTCGTGAGGATGAGCACGACACCTTGTGGTTTGAGGACTGTGTTTATGTACCCAATAATGCGGAGATCAGGAAGTTGATACTACAGGAAGCTCATGACTCGCCATACTCGATACACCCCGGAAACACCAAGATGTATTTGGATCTGAAGGAGCGTTTCTGGTGGACTGGTATGAAGAAGGACATTGCCGAGTATGTAGCCATATGTGATGCATATCAGAGAGTGAAGGCAGAACATCAGAAGCCAGCAGGATTACTGCAGCCTATGCCGATACCCGAATGGAAGTGGGATAAGCTTGGCATGGATTTCATCACCAGATTACCTAGGACCCGATCGGGATATGATTCTATCTGGGTAGTAGTGGATCGTTTGACCAAAGTGGCTCACTTTATCCCAGTAAAAACCACCTATACAAGTGCAAAGTTGGCCAAGATATATATGACCAGGATCATATGTCTGCATGGAGTTCCGAGGACCATCGTATCAGATAGAGGAACACAGTTTACTTCAAAGTTTTGGCACTAGCTGCACCAGACCTTGGGTACCAGGCTAGAGTTTAGTACAGCCTTTCATCTGCAGACAGATGGATAGACCGAGAGAGTCAATCAGATTCTGGAGGACATGTTGAGAGCTTGTGCCCTAGATTACGGATCGAGTTGGGATGACAATTTGCCCTACGCGGTGTTCTCATACAACAACAGCTTCCAAGCCAGTTTGAAGATGGCCCCTTTTGAAGCTTTGTATGGAAGGAGGTGCAGAACACCATTGATGTGGGATGAAGTTGGAGACCGTCAGTTGTTTGGACCAGATTTGATTAAAGAGTCTGAAGAGAAGGTTAAGTTGATTCGGGATAGACTGAAGGTAGCTCAGTCCAGACAGAAGAGTTATGCCGATACCAAGTGCAAGGAGGTAGTCTATGAAATCGGAGATAGAGCATATCTTCGTGTGTCACCTCTGCGAGGAGTTAAACGCTTTGGAGTCAAGGGAAAGTTAGCCCCGAGATTTGTAGGACCATACCGAGTTTTGGAACGTATGGGAGAGGTGGCCTACAAGTTGGAGTTACCCGACGGACTATCAGGAGTTCATGATGTGTTTCACATTTCCCAATTGAAGAAGTGCCATGCTGAGATGGCCGATATTCCTCTGAGAGATACAGTACCCCTGGAAGCAATTCAGTTGGATAGTGATCTGACCTACGAGGAGAAACCCGTCAAGATTCTCGAGTTTGCCAGCAGAGTTACACGCAGCAAGGTTATCAAGTTTTGCAAAGTTCAGTGGAGCCACCATACCGAGGATGAAGCCACCTAGAAACGAGAGGAAGATCTACGGAAAGACCACCCCCACCTATTTTCTAGCCAACCCAAATCTCGAGGACGAGATTCATCTTAAGGGGGGTAGGTTTGTAACATCCCAAATTTTCAATTTGGAATGTTATACATAGGTCATCATATGCATATCATATTTTATTTGCATTTTGATTGTGACCCTAAAAATCCTAAGCAAGTCAAGGACCCACGGAGAGAGTTGGGGATTTTATTATTTTCATATTTGAATTTTCTCAAATATTGAAAAGAGGATCATTTTCGTTTTATTTATTTTTCTCTCCAAAATATTTCATATTAAAAATATATGAGAGGAGATAATATGACTTCTCCAAAATAAAAGAAATATTGGAGGAAAAATGTTAAAATCAAATAAATAATTTTATATGGATTTTATTGCTATTTTATTTGAATTAGAAAAAATATGCATTTTTCAAAATTGCATTTTAGGCCAAGAAAATGTTCACTTTGTTCTAAATATTCTATTTAGATGGCGAAAATTATTTTTGGCATTTTTAGATTTTTTTTATATTTTATTTAGGATTTTTCTTTCAGCGGAATTTATTAAAAAAAACTTTCGCCCGACTGGGCCGAAGGCCCAGCCGAGCCAGGCCGCCGCCGCCTTCCTCCCGAGCGGGAGAGACCCGCTCGCGCACGACGCCGCCGCAGTGGCCGAGTCGGCCACCGCCGCCGCCTTACCCCGTCCTCCAAGCCGCCCCCCCTCGTCCTTATAAGCCGCCACCCCCGCCCCCACTTCGCCACCCCAAGCCGCCGCAGCAAGCAGCAGGAGCAGCGCCCGCAGCCGCGCCGCCGCCTGCCGCTGCCTGCCGCGCCGCGCAGCGCCCCGCCCCCCCACGCCGCACCCCGCCGCCCCGCGCCGCGCCTCGCCCCGCCGTCCCGCGCAGCCCCGCCGCCGCACCGCCCGCCGGAAGCCGCCGGAGCCGCACCGGACTTCGCGGATCTCACCGCCGGTTTTTTTTCGGTTTAGGTAAAAACCGTCTCGGTTTTTTTTAAACCCTAGTTCGGTTTTTTTTCTTTTATTAGATCGGTTCGGTTTAGTTCGTTTGCGAACATTCGTTCGTTTTAACGAACGTTTTCGCCCGTTCGTCTCTGTTAGCGGACTTTCATCCGATAGATTTTTCTTTTTAGGCCAGGGACCTATCCGCGATTATTTTTATCGCAGATCAGCCCCTAATCTTCAAACCCTCGCCGTTTCTAAACCGTTCGTCCAAATCCAGTGAAACCAACGCCAAAATCTTCGTCTCGAACCCCTCTTTCTGTTTAATCAACTTGAACATGATTTTGACAAATTAAAATTTGGTTTCAAGCAGATTTGTTTTCGAAGTTCTTTTGACCGTAGTTTCAGTTCCGTAGCTCCGATTCGATTGATTCGTTTTGCAGATCGAATCTCTTCAGTTGAACTTTCGGATTTGATCTTCTTATTTGAGTTTTACCCTTGCATCTATGCTTGATTGCTTATGTATGCTATTGTTTGTTTGCGATAGAATTCCCGGAGTGCGAAGCGTGCTACTACGAGTCTCTAGGGTTTGCAGATCGTCGGCAAGGCAAGTAACACATTGATCATACTCTTTTCATACCCAGTTTTTATGCATTAGTTGCAATCCTCAAACACTGCATGATTAGGATGTGATTAACTTGTGGGTATTGGGAAGTAGATGGTGAGGTAGAACCTATTGCCCTTTATTATCAAACCTTGGGAGTTACTTCTACGTTATGCTTATATTGCCATGCTATGCTCGTAGACGTGGATTGGGTTTGAGTGTATCCATGACAGATGTGAGATTGTTAATTAATGGTTAACTTGAGGTGGCTACTTAAATACACAATTGGGTGGATTGGTTGCAGGCACCTGGGGATATACCAGTGTTGTCTTTTTGGTTCGCCACCCAGGCTCAAAGGGATCATAAGATTATTCATGCTAGAAACTTCCATGTGCAGTCACAAGCTATTATGGGCTCTAGCATAGTTGAGTATGTTGCATGACCTCTTTCAGTGGTAGGCTAGCAGATGTAGGGGAAAGTAGGTGTAACTGTCTACCCAGAGTAAAGAGTAAATGCTTCTGAAAGACTGTGTCTCGGTCATCCGTTTCTCAAACACCATGTAGTGCGAGAAATCCAATGGAGGAGATCGAGTCTTGTGGGGAAAAGTGCGCAAACCTCTGCAGAGTGTATAAACTAATCATGATTAGCCGTGTCCCCGGTTATGGACATCTTGAGTATCTGGTACTTGAATTATTGATTTGATCCCATCACTCTAAATTAATTTGTTGGGTTTAATGATTACTTTTAATTGGGATTGAGATGGGGATTTACCTTCTCAATGTTTAACAACCACCATGATAGTTAAATAAAACATATTCCTTTGATGTAGGAAAAAATTGGCTTTTCGCAAAACAATATAACCCTAGAGCCTTTCCACCAGCCATATATGCATGTAGTGATAGCAATTATCTGTTCCTTGCTCTACTGTGTTATATTGCCAGCATATTCCATGTGCTGACCCGTTTCGGGCTGCAACATATCATGTTGCAGACTTTTCAGATGAAGAGTAAGGTGCGCTAGGTCGTTGTCATGCACTCAGCTATGCCGTTGGAGTTGATGGACTCACTTTATCATCCAAGCCTTCCGCTGTTATCTTATATAGATGGCCTTAGGCCATATTTATTGTAATAAGTTCTCTTTTGAGACATTCGATGTAATAAGTGTGTGATTGCACTCTGTTATAAATCCTTCGAGTATTGTGTGTGTCAGCATTACCGACCCAGGGATGACACTTGAACACGGAGATTTGACCATCTGAGGTCGGATCGCTACAACAACATACATATCATCAAAATATCGAACACATATCAAATTCACATGATTACTTGCAACATGACTTCTCCCGTGGCCTCAAGAACAAAGGTAACTACTCACAAATAATATTCATGCTCAAGATCAGAGGGATATTAAATAGCATAATGGATCTGAACTTATAATCTTCCACCAAATAAACATATAGCATCAACTACAAGATGTAATCAACACTACTAGTCACCCACATGTACCAATCTGAGGTTCCGGTACAAAGATTGAACACAAGAGATAAACTAGGGTTTGAGATGAGATGGTGCTGTTGAAGATGTTGATGAAGATTGGCCTCCCAAAGATGAGAGGGTTGTTGGTGATGACGATGGCTTAAATTTCCCTCTCCGGGAGGGAAGTTCCCCCGGCGGAATCGCTCCGCCGGAGGGCAAAAATGCTCCTGCCCAAGTTCCGCCTCGAGATGGCGGCACTCTGTCCTTAAAGTCTTCCCTTTATTTATTTTTAGGTCAAAAGACCTTATATACCAAAACATGGGCACCGGAGGTGGGCCAGGCTGCCCACCACCCACTAGGGCGCGCCTGGAGGGGCTGGCGCGCCCTGGTGTCTTTTGGACACCTGGCAGCCCTCGTCTGGTAGTTCTTTTCTCCAATATATATTATATATTCCAAAATAATTCTCCGTAAAATTTCAGCTCATTTGGAGATGTGCAGAATAGGTATCTCTAACATAGCTTTTTCAGGTCCAGAATTCCAGCTGCCGGTATTCCCCATCTTTGTGTAAACCTTGCATATTATGAGAGAAAAGGCATTAGAATTACTCCATAAAGTGTTATAAAGCATAAAAACATTATAAATAATAGTAGGAAAACATGATGCAAAATTGACGTATCATGCAACATCTTCATTAGGACTACCAGAAAATTGTTCTTCCATAACAAGATTTAGCAAAGCGGTAACATCTAAAAACGGACTTGGCAAACCCGCCCGCGGATGCGCCCGGTCACGCCCGCGGATGGAGGCAGACAGCCCCTCATATTTCATGCCAGGCAGCCACACACGTCAAACCTGAACTCTCAAATTCATGCGAAACCATGCACATCCATCATACACGTCAATGTCGCACGTAATAATAAATGTTGGCAGCATCTGCTACTTCTTGAGCTTGTGTTGGTTTTCCCTTGAAGAGGAAAGGGTGATGCAGCAAAGTAGAGATAAGTATTTCCCTCAGTTTGAGAACCAAGGTATCAATCCAATAGGAGGTACAAGCAAGTCTCCAATCTATGCACCTGCACAAACAATCAAACACTTGCACCCAACGCGATAAAGGGGTTGTCAATCCCTTCACGGTCACTTGCAAGGATGAGATCTGATAGAGATAGATATAAAAGATTACTAAAATGTAAAACAAAGTAAAAACAAATAAATTGCTTCAAGGTATTTTTGGGTTTTTTGGTTTATAGATCTGAAAATATATGATGGAAAATAGACCCGGGGGGCATAGGTTCACTAGAGGATTCTCTCTTGAAAGAAAACATACGGTGGGTGAACAAATTACTGTCGAGCAATTGATAGAAAATGGCAAAGTTATGACGATATCCAAGGCAATGACTATGAATATAGGCATCACGTACGTGTCAAGTAGACCGACTCCTGCCTGCATCTACTACTATTACTCCACACATCGACCGCTATCTAGCATGCATCTAGAGTATTAAGTTCATAAGAACGGAGTAACACCTTAAGTAAGATGACATGATGTAGAGGGATAAACTGAAGCAATATGATGAAAACCCATCTTTTTACCCTTGATGGCAACAATACAATACGTGCCTCGCTACCCCTACTTTGTCACTGGGTGAGGACACCGCAAGATTGAACCCAAAACTAAGCACCTCTCCCATTGCAAGAAGAACCAATCTAGTTGGCCAAACCAAATCGATAATTCGAAGAGAAATGCAAAGATATTTAATCATGCATAAAAGAGTTCAGAAAAGACTCAAATAATATTCATAGATAATCTGATCATAAATCCATAATTCATCGAATCTCGACAAACACACCGCAAAAGAATATTACATTGGATAGAACTCCTAGAACATCGAGGAGAACATTGTATTGAAGATCAAAGAGAGAGAGAAGAAGTCATCTTGCTACTAGCTATGGACCCGTAGGTCTGTGGTAAACTACTCACGCTTCATCGGAAGGGCAGCAAGGTTGATGTAGAGGCCCTCCGTGTTCAAACCCCACTCCGGCAGGGTGCCGGAAAAGGCCCCAAGATGGGATCTCACGGGAACAAAGGCTTGCAGCGGCGGAAAAGTATTTTGGTGGACGCTTCTATTGGTTTGGGAATATTTGAGAATTTATAGAGCAAGAATTAGGGTTGGGGGACTCCCGAGGTGTCCACAAGCCAGGGGCGCGCCCTGAGGGCTTGTGGGCTCCTCGGGACTCTTCTGACCCCCTCTCCAAGCTTCATGGATGTCTTCTGGTCCAAGAAAAATCATCATCAAGTTTTATTCCGTTTGGACTCCGTTTGATATTCCTTTTCTTTAAAACTCAAAAACAAGGAAAAATCAGAAACTGGTACTGGTACTGGGCTCTAGGTTAATAGGTTAGTCCCAAAAATAATATAAAATAGCATATTAATGCATATAAAACATCCAAAACAGATAATATAATAGCATGGAACAATAAAAAATTATAGATACGTTGGAGACGTATCAAGCATCCCCAAGCTTAATTCCTGCTCGTCCTCGAGTAGGTAAATGATAAAAACAGAATTTTTCATGCGGAATGCTACCTAACATATTTATCAATGCAATCTTCTTTATTGTGGCATGAATATTTAGATCCATAAGATTCAAAAAAAAAGTTTAATATTGACATAAAAACATGGCCAAAGAAAGCAATCATGTCTTACTAATAAAGCAATCATGTCTTCTCAAAATAACATGGCCAAAGAAAGTTATTCCTACAAAATCATATAGTCTGGCTATGCTCCATCTTCATCACACAAAGTATTTTATCACGCACAACCCTGATGACAAGCCAAGCAATTGTTTCATACTTTTGGTGTTCTCAAACTTTTTCAACTTTCACGCAATACATGGGCATGAGCCATGGATATAGCACTACAGGTGGAATAGAATATGGTCGTTGTGGAGAAGACAAAAAAGAAGGAGAAAGTCTCACATCAACTAGGCGTATTAATGGGCTATGGAGATGCCCATCAATAGATATCAATGTGAGTGAGTAGGGATTGCCATGCAACGGATGCACTAGAGCTATAAGTTTATGAAAGCTCAGAAAAGAAACTAAGTGGGTGTGCATCCAACTCGCTTGCTCACGAAGACCAAGGGCAATTTGAGGAAGCCCATCATTAGAATATACAAGCCAAGTTCTATAATGAAAATTTCCCACTAGTATATGAAAGTGACAAAATAGGAGACTCTCTATCATGAAGATCATGGTGCTACTTTGAAGCACAAGTGTGGAAAAAGGATAGTAACATTGTCCCTTCTCTCTTTTCTCTCATTTTTTTATTTTGGGCTCTTTGACCTCTTTTTTTCCTTTTTTTTTCTTTTTTTTCTCTTTTTTTTTTATTTTTCGTCCGGAGTCTCATCCCAACTCGTGGGGGATTCATAGCCTCTATCATCTTTTCCTCGCATGGGACAATGCTCTAATAATGATGATCATCACACTTTTATTTACTTACAACTCAAGAATTACAACTCGATACTAGAACAAAATATGACTCTATATGAATGCCTCCGGCGGTGTACCAGGATGTGCAATGATCAAGAGTGACATGTATAGAAAATATGAACGGTGGCTTTGCCACAAATACTATGCCAACTACATGATCATGCAAAGCAATATGACAGTGATGATGCGTGTCATAATAAACGGAACGGTGGAAGTTGCATGGCAATATATCTCAGAATGGCTATGGAAATGCCATAATAGGTAGGTATGGTGGATGTTTTGAGGAAGGTATATGGTGGGTTTAATGCACCGGCGAGAATTGTGCGGTACTAGAGAGGCTAGCAAAGGTGGAAGGGTGAGAGTGCGTATAATCCATGGACCCAACATTAGTCATAAAGAACTCACATACTTATTGCAAAAAAATTATTAGCTATCGAAACAAAGTACTACATGCATGATCCTAGGGGGATAGATTGGTAGGAAAATACCATCGCTCGTCCCCGACCGCCACTCATAAGGAAGACAATCAAACAATAAATCATGCTCCGACTTCATCACATAACGGTTCACCATACGTGCATGCTACGGGAATCACGAACTTTTAACACAAGTATTTCTACCAATCCACAATTACTCACTAGCATGACTCTAATATCACCATCTTTATATCTCAAAACAAATGCAAGGAATCAAACTTCTCATAGTATTCAATGCTCTTTATATGAAAGTTTTTATTATATCCCTCTTGGATGCCCATCATATTAGGACTAAATTCATAACCTAAGCAAATTACCATGATGTTTAGAGACTCTCAAAATAATATAAGTGAAGCATGAGAGTTCATCAATTTCTATAAAATAAAACCACTGCCGTGCTCTAAAAAGAGATAAGTGTAGCACTAGAGCAAACTGCCTAGCTCAAAAGATATAAGTGGAGCACATAGAGTATTCTAATAAATTCACGATTCATGCGTGTCCCTCTCAAAATTTGTGTAAATCAAGGATGATTGTAGGAAACTAAAAAGCAAAGACTCATATCATACAAGACGCTCCAAGCAAAACACATATCATGTGGTGAATAAAAATATAGCCTCAAGTAAATATACCGATGGATTGAAGACGAAAGAGGGGATGCCATCCGGGGCATCCCCAAGCTTAGATGCTTGGTTGTCCTTGAATATTACCTTGGGGTGCCTTGGGCATCCCCAAGCTTAGGCTCTTGCGACTCCTTATTCCATAGTCTATCAAATCTTTACCCAAAACTTGAAAACTTCACAACACAAAACTCAACAGAAAACTCATAAGATCCGTTAGTGCAAGAAAAGCAAATCACCACTTAGGTACTGTTGTGAACTCATTCTTTATTTATATTGGTGTAATATCTACTGTATTCCAACTTCTCCATGGTTCGTACCCCCCGATACTACCCATAGATTCATCAAAATAAGCAAACAACACATAGAAAACAGAATCTGTCAAAAACAGAACAGTCTGTGAAGATCTGAATTTAGCTTAAACTTCTGTAACTCCAAAACTTCTGAAAAATTAGTAAAACCTGGGAAATTTGTATATAAATCATGTGTAAAAAATTCAGATCAAAAGCACGCTCCTATGAATTTAAACAGTTCAGTTACTGGACGCAAAAGTTTCTGTTTTTCAGCAAGATCAAATCAACTGTCACCGTAGACCATCCCAAAGGTCTTACTTGGCTCAAAAACTAATTAAAACACCAAAACACAATTACTACAGAGGTAATAATGTGTATTTATTGAAGAATAGAACCAAAAACATAAAACATAAAAATAAAATTGGGTTGCCTCCCAACAAGTGTTATTGTTTAACGCCCCTAGCTAGGCATAAAACATAGATCTAGGTATTGTCATCTTTGGTATGCAATCCATAAGTAGCCCTCATAATAGATTCATATGGAAAATTAATTTTATTTCTTGGAAAGTGTTCCATGCCCTTCCTTAATGGAAATTGAAATATAATGTTTCCTTCTTTCATATCAATAATTGCACCAATCGTTCTAAGGAAAGGTCTACCAAGAATAATAGGACAGGTAGGATTGCAATCTATATCAAGCACAATAAAATCTACGGGCACATAATTCCTATTTGCAACAATAAGAACATCATTAATCCTTCCCATAGGTTTCTTAATAGTGGAATTCGCTAGATGCAAATTCAAAGAACAATCGTGAAACTCACGGAAACCTAGCACATCACATAAAGTTTTTGGAATCGTGGAAACGCTAGCACCCAAATCACACAAAGCATGGCACTCATAATATTTAATTTTAATCTTAATAGTAGGTTCCCACTCATCGTAAAGCTTTCTAGGGATCGAAACTTCCAACTCAAGTTTTTCTTCAAAAGATTTCATCATAGCATCAACGATATGTTTAGTAAAAGCTTTATTTTGATTATAAGCATGAGGAGAATTCAACATGGATTGCAACAAGGAAATACAATCTATCAAAGAACAATTATAATAATTAAAGTCCTTGAAATCCAAAAGAGTGGGTTCATTGCTACTTAAAGTTTTGACCTCTCCAATCCCACTTTTATCAAATTTTTCATTAAGATCTTTAAACTCTTAATCATTAGGACCTCTCCAATCCCATCTTTATCAATATTTATATTAGAAAACAAAGATTCAATAGGAGTCACACCAATTACTTTAAGATCTTCATCATTATTCTCGCAAAAACTAGAAGAACACGCTTTTACAAACCAATCTCGCTTAGCACGCATCCTAGCGGTTCTTTCTTTACACTCATCAATAGAAATTTTAATAGCTTTTAGAGATTCATTAATATCATGCTTGGGTGGCATAGATCTAATTTTAAAAGAATCAATATCAAGAGAAATTCTATCAATGTTCCTAGCCAAATCATCAATCTTGAGCAATTTTTCTTCAACCATAGCATTGAAAACTTTTTGGGAATTAATGAAATCTTTAATATTGTTCTCAAGATCAGAGGGAATTTTATTATAATTTCCATAAGAATTGTTGTAGGAATTACCATAATTATTAGAGGAATTACTAGGAAACGGCCTAGGGTTGAAATTATCTCTATAAGCGTTATTACCAAAATTCTTCCTTCCAACAAAATTCACATCCATAGATTCATTATTGTTATCAATCAAAGTAGACAAAGGCATATCATTAGGATCAATAGGAGCACTCTTACTAGCAATAATTTCATAAGTTCATCCATCTTTCTACTCAAAGTATTAATTTCTTCAATCGCATGCACTTTTTTACTAGTAGAAGATCTTTCGGTATGCCATCGAGAGTAATTAGCCATAATATTATCTAGGAGTTTAGTTGCTTCTCCTAATGTAATTTCCATAAAAGTACCTCCCGTGGCGGAATCTAAAAGATTCCTAGATGCAAAATTCAATCCGGCATAAAAATTTTGTATGATCATCCATAAACTTAAACAATGAGTAGGGCAATTTCTTATCATTAATTTCATCCTCTCCCAAGATTGCGCAACATGTTCATGATCAAGTTGCTTAAATTAATTATATCGTTCCTAAGGGAGATGATCTTGGCGGGAGGATAATACTTGGAAATAAAAGCATATTTACACTTATTCCAAGAATCAATACTATTTTTAGGCAAAGATGAAAACCAAGTTTTAGCACGATCTCGTAGAGAGAACGAAAATAGCTTCAATTTAACAATATCATTATCCACATATTTTTTCTTTTGCATATCACACAACTCAATGAAAGTATTTAGATGGGATGCGGCATATTCACTAGGAATGCCAGAAAATTGATCTTTCATAACAAGATTCAACAAGGCGGCATTAATTTCATAAGATTCCGCACTAGTGGCGGGAGCAATCGGAGTACTAATAAAATCATTATTATTAGTATTGGAAAATTCAAACAATTTGGTATTTTCTTGAGACATCGTGACAAAGCAAGCAATCTAGCACACGAGCAACAAAAAAGCAAACGAAAAGACGAACGAAAGAAGGGCGAATAAAAAGGCAAATATTTTTGTGATTTTCTGAAAACATTTTAGAAGTGGGGGAGAGGAAAACCAGAGGCAAATGGCAAATAATGTAATGCAAGAGATGAGAGTTTATGATGGGTACTTGGTAGGCTTGATGTAGAACCTCCCCGGCAACGGCGCCAGAAATTCTTCCTGCTACTTCTTGTGCTTGCGTTGGTTTTTCCCTTGAAGAGGAAAGGGTGATGCAGCAAAGTAAAGATAAGTATTTCCCTTAGTTTGAGAACCAAGGTATCAATCCAGTAGGAGGTACAAGCAATTCTCCAATCTATGCACCTGCACAAATAATCAAACACTTGCACCCAACGCGATAAAGGGGTTGTCAATCCCTTCACGGTCACTTGCAAGGATGAGATCTGATAGAGATAGATATAAAAGATTACTAAAACATAAAACAAAGTAAAAAAACAAATAAATTGCATCAAGGTGTTTTGGGTTTTTTGGCTTATGGATCTGAAAATATATGATGGAAAATAGACCCGGGGGCCATAGGTTTCACTAGAGGCTTCTCTCTTGAAAGAAAACGTGGGTGAAAAAATTACTGTCGAGCAATTGATAGAAAAGCTCAAAGTTATGATGATATCCAAGGCAATGATTATGAATATAGGCATCACGTCCGTGTCAAGTAGACCGACTCCTGCCTGCATTTACTACTATTACTCCACACATCGACCGCTATCCAGCATGCATCTAGAGTATTAAGTTCATAAGAACGGAGTAACGCCTTAAGTAAGATGACATGATGTAGAGGGATAAACTCAAGCAATATGATGAAAACCCCATCTTTTTACCCTTGATGGCAACAATACAATACGTGCCTTGCTACCCCTACTTTGTCACTGGGTGAGGACACCGCAAGATTGAACCCAAAACTAAGCACCTCTCCCGTTGCAAGAAGAACCAATCTAGTTGGCCAAACCAAATCGATAATTCGAAGAGAAATACAAAGATATTTAATCATGCATAAAAGAGTTCGGAAAAGACTCAAATAATATTCATATATAATCTAATCTTAAATCCACAATTCATCGGATCTCGACAAACACACCGCAAAAGAATATTACATCGGATAGAACTCCAAGAACATTGAGGAGAACATTGTATTGAAGATCAAAGAGAGAGAAGAAGCCATCTAGCTACTAGCTATGGACCCGTAGGTCTGTGGTAAACTACTCATGCTTCATGGGAAGGGCAGCAGGGTTGATGTAGAGGCCCTCCGTGATCGAACCCGAAAAGGCCCCAAGATGGGATCTCACGGGAACAAAGGCTTTCGGCGGCGGAAAAGTATTTTGGTGGACGCTTCTGTTGGTTTGGGAATATTTGGGAATTTATAGAGCAAGAATTAAGGTTGGGGGACTCCCGATGTGTCCACAAGCCATGGGGCGCCCCCCCTAGGGCGCACCCTGAGGGCTTGTGGGCCCCTCGGGACTCTTCTGATCCCCTCTCCAAGCTTCGTGGATGTCTTCTATTCCAAGAAAAATCACCGTAAAGTTTTATTCCGTTTGGACTCCATTTGATATTCCTTTTAAACTCAAAAACAAGGAAAAAACATAAACTGGCACTGGGCTCTAGGTTAATAGGTTAGTCCCAAAAATAATATAAAATAGCATATTAATGCATATAAAACATCCAAAACAGATAATATAATAGCATGGAACAATAAAAAATTATAGATACGTTGGAGACGTATCAGCATGATACTATCAAATACATAATTCAAACATAAAATTTATTTTAAGTGCACAATTTTTTTCTCGAATACGCACAGCATGCATATCATATATTATAGAAGGGAGGGGTGAAGAGCCCAATCCACCTGGCGGTGATAAAAAATACAAACTCATTGTACACCACCTGCACTCTACTATAACACCTCAGCGGACTACTCACCCCTAGCCCACCTCTCAACTTCCACAAAACTCACTTCCCAACTCCCTTTTAGCTTTCCAGCTTGGTGCCACCTTCTTCCTTCGTCCACTATCCGCGTCGCAAGGGCCGGAACCGACAGAGAGGCTCCATCAAAGACGATGGTGTTCCTGTGCTTCCATAACTCCCACATAGCCAGCATGAAGAAGGATCGTATGTCCTTGGGTCCGTGCTCCATCCCGGTCTGGCTAGTGCACCAATCATTGATCGTGTCCTCCATCGTCGGCGTCCAGTCCGGTCTACCTACAACCATGCATATCTTCGCCCACAGGGTTCATGCGAATACACACGTCAACAGGAGGTGTTTGATGGTCTCGTCACCCTATGCGCAGAAAGAGCAGGTTGCTTGGTGCAGCATCCCGCGATGAACCAACCTATCGGATCTCCAGCATCTGTTCTTGAATACGAGCCACATGAAGAAATGGCACTAGAGCGGTGCTTTGGACTCCCAAGTGAAGGCGGTCGTCGGACTGACCTCGCGACCTGTGAATTTTGCCGCATATGTCGATCTGACGGAGAAATGGCCGTGTTGCTCCCAAGACCAAACTATGGTATCCTCAAGTTTGTCCTCCATCAAGATGTCTGCAATTCTTCCCTAGAGGTGCATGTACTCCTTGAGGGAGTGCGCACTCAAGTTCGGTCCGGCGTCCCTCGCCCAAGTGTTGTTGTCCACGGCATGTTGCATCGTGCGTGAGGCTCTGATGCGGCGTGGCACAACTGCATATAAACATTGGGGCCAGCTCCTCTACTCTCGTTCCCGATGGCCAATGATCTTCCCAGAATAGGGTGTGCGGTCCATGCCCTACCGATCCCCTAGTTGCTGCTTTGAAGAGGGCCAGCAATTCCTTTGGAAAGTCAATGGTAAACTCACACCATGGCCTCATGATGTCGGTTCTTTGTAGCCACGGCCGGCGCGCCTGCATGGCGGTGTTGAGCCAATGCAAGTTAGAGATTCCGAGCCCTCTTGCCCATTTGGGGATGCAAACATTTTTCCAAGCCACCGCACAATGTCTGCCCCTTGCCTCGACCTTGCCACACCATAGAAATCCTCTGATGATCTTGTTCATGGAGGCAATAGTTTTGAGCGTTAGGTCCAACGTGAGCTTGTTGTGGATGGGCACCGAGCATAGCATCGAAAGGACCAGAACTAGACGAGCACTCTTTGGCAAAGATGCCACTTTCCATGTTGGCATATAGCTCACCAAGTGCTCGACTAGACCCTGCAATTGAGCTGCGAATGGCTTCCGGAGGCAAAGCGGTAGCCCTAGGTACCGGCATGGGAAGGTTCCCAGTGGGCATCCAAGCATATCCTGGATTCTCAGCTTCTCACTATCCGTGCACCGAATGGGTAGAGCAGTGGTTTTCTAGAGGTTTACCCTCAGTCCAGAGGCCGTACCAAACATCTGCAAGATCTCCAAGAATGCTGCTAATTCTACTTCCTATGGCTTTAGGAAAACCATAACATCGTCGGCAAAGATGGAGAGCCGGTGCTTCGTTCCCACACAAGCCAGGGGAGATAGTAAGATGTTGCAGGGGCTCATGGCGAGGATGAATAGCATTGGCGACAGTGGGCCCCTCAGTCAGAGCCCCTGGCAACTAAGGATCGGTGCCCCAGGGACGCCATTGACCATAATTCAAGTTGACGAGGTGGCAAGCAGCCCGCATATACAAGAGATCCTCCTTGAGCCAAAGCCCATTGCTTGCAATACCTCGATGAGGAAAGGACATTGTACGGAGTCAAACGCTTTTGAGATGTCATGTTAGATCATTACCGCCGGGTCCTTAGGGGTATGCAACCGCCTTGTCGTGCAGTGTACCAACATGAAATTGTCGTGCAGTGTGCACCCATGCACGAACGCGCTCTGGTGCATTAAGTGCACAACTCAAATGTTGGCTCTTTGGTTTCCATTGTGGGTTCACATATGTTCCACAAGATCACTGAGTAGCTGCACGTGCACCTCATGATCTCGAAGATTCTGACGCATCTGCAAAAAAATCATATGCTTATTTGCATCTTGATCTTCCAGTATGTGGACTTGTTCTCCGGTCGCTTCGAAATTATTGGTTTAGGCCACCCCATCACTCTTGTCCTCGACAATCATATTGAGAAAAATGACACAACATGTCATCGGCTGCCACAGTCTCTGATTCCCACATCATTGCAGCTCCATGATCAATTCCCCAACGATCTTGAAGCACCCCGAAAGCCCTGTCCACATCCTTCATATCTGCTTCCTACATTGTTACAAAGTGACTTTGTTTGCTGCCATGGGGTTCGGATATGGTCTTCACAATCGCAGCCCACTGAGGATAGATATACTTGACAAGATAGTACCTCATGTTGTAGTCGTGGCCGTTGATAGTGTAGTTGCACTTCGGCGATTCCCCATTGCAAAGTCTCCTGAACACGGGAGATTGCTGAAGGACATTGATGTCGTTGTGAGAACTAGACATTCCAAAGAAAGCATGCAAAATCCATAATGTGATGCCACTGCTTCCAGTATGACGGTGGTCTCTTTGGTGTGACCTTGGTACATTACGCACAAATCTTTGGGGCAGTTTTCCATTGCCAATGCATGTAATCAAATGAACCAAGCATACCTGAAAACCTCTTGCCTCTCCAATAGCCAACAACTTTTCTATGTCCTGCACAGTTGGTTCTCTCAAATACTCTACTCCAAACACATGCACCATGGCGCGGGCAAACATCACAGTGGTCTTGAGGCATGTGCGAGATCCGAACCATCTCACCAATGACATCGACGACAGTCGTGCATTTCTGCTTTGCAGAGAATGAAAGCTTTCCGCAACAATCACTCGTGAGCGACCCTGTCCTGGTTAATAACTCTTCTCCCTTTGATCGAGCCCTTGAAGTTGAGAATGTGCTCCACCTCCCTATCCATTCCCTACTGATGTTCATGAGCATGATCATTTCGACTTCTTAGTCCAAATACGATGAACTGAAGGACTCATTTCGAATCATTTCATCAAACTCCATCGGTTCATACTCCTCGTCCGACGAACCATCGGAATTCATCGTTTTGCCTATGGAAAAATCACAACCTGCCTAGACAATGTGTCAAACACATAGCGAGCAAGGTGCAGTTCGAGAGTTGTCGGATGTATCATGGTGGCGTCCAGGCTGACGACGATATCCACGGTGGCGAGCATGGATGGGAGAAAAGTTGTCTCGGTGCTGGCGACGCTGAGGCTGAGAACGGTAGCGGAGCTAGGAGACGGCCAGTGCAGAGGAGAGAGAAGACAAGAGAGGAGCAAGTGAAATTGGGTAGGTCGGGGAGGGGAGGGATTTGGTGCAATTTTTGTTGGGGTCGGGCTGTTAGTTCAGACGTGGCGGACGCGCTCGGGGCGCCCCATATCCGCCATAGATTTGGACTAAATATGAGGGGTGTCGGTCAGCCCTGACGTTTGAGGCCACTTTAAGACGCCCGCCTGGGTCATTTTTTTTATCGGTCACTGACCGACCCGTCCGCCCAGGTTTTTAAGGAAGGTTTGAGACGCCCGGCTATATGTGCTCTTAGTAGACCATGGGCTTTCCTAATTATTATGTTTAATGAACCCGTTGCAAGATTAAAAAGAAAAGGAGTCAAGGGGTCACACTGCCTCACACCTTTATGGCTTTGAAAGCAAGCCCATACAATATTATTCACTTTTAACGCTAACTAAATGTACCGCTGTACAAAACACTTCCAACCCTGTTGCACTGCACAGGATTAAACCACCCTCTCACCTCATGACTTTCCAAAAGGAAATTTGCAATTGACTTGTAATATACTCCTAAATGGTTTGTTCATGTGTAATAAAAAATCATATCTCATTAGAAATAATGAAGCATAATTAATTATGTATGACTTTGCAATTTCAAAGGGTACGACTATTCGTGCACAACTCTTGTTTTTCTATTTATTTGACTTGCTGTTTAAATACATTGTTCCTTTGTTCCTCAAACATTGGTTTTGGACACCCTTCTGCATTGTCCATGTTGCTAGAACTAGAACTGACCTGGCAACAAATCAGCACATCACAAATTCATGTAGTTCCATGAATCTTTGCAACACGCTGTGATATTTCACAGGCTGGTGGTTTGGTTTTAGAAAAATACGTGTTTGTACATTGGCTCCTCAAATACTTGATCAATCAATTGCAGCACGTAGTGAGATTTCACATGCTGCTGATAGTGCAGAAAATACATGTTTGTATATGCAATTTGGCTCCTCGAATGCTCGAAGGTGGTTAGCGCCAACAGACGGTCCCGTCACACAGTCCGCACGAGCAAAGCGCACCGTCGAATGAGAAGGCGACACCCGCTGTTTCGGTGGCATTGGGTATAGTTGGGCACCTAGCAGACGGCCATGCCCCAACTGCCTCAATGGCGGTAGGTACAGCTAGGCACCAGGTAAGCGGCGACGACCCAACTGGGCCTATCACTGACGGCATCATCGCCTTTGGAGGGATTCCGGACCCGACGTCCAGGGACAGATGGGTCAGCCTCCGGATTTAGGCTCAACTGGATGCTGACGACCTGCAGTTGGGGCGTGTCGTGCAGGCGGCCAAGCTTCGTGACATCGAGGCCACTACAGGTATGACGGTTAATACAAGTTGCTCAATTTTGCATTTCTCCGATGATGAGATTTTTCATAATGCCAATAAATTGGGTGTTTCTTTGGATAACAATGGGAAAGAAGTAGCTAAATCGGTTAATGACTTGCTAGACTTAGAGGCTGAGAGGGTCATGGAGATGATTCGCAATATTGCAGCAGTAAAACCTATGAATGATTCGGACATTAATGCGCTAGGGGTTAGGGCACTAGATTGCCTTTGTGAGGATCTAGTACCCTCCTCTGTCTTATAGGAAGAGGATGCGGATACGGTTTCAGAGGGGTATACGGCTCCTCTGCAGCCAAATTTGGGTGTGCAGACTGATCTCGGTTATATGGACCGAGCAGCTGGACAGGATAAGCCAAAACGAACCTGTAAGAGGAAGGTATATCCTGCATCCGTTGTGCATAGAAGCGCGAGAATTTGGACCGCAATTTTTTTTTATGATGAAAGATGAAAGGAATCTTTTGGAATAGTAGAGGTCTGGCAGACTTGGCTAAAAGAAGGTTCCTGGCAGAAGCATCTTTAGAACATAAGTTGGACTTCATTGTGTTACTTGAGACAGGTAGGGATAATTTTACATCACAATTTCTTGGCACCTTATCTGGTGGCGTTGACTTTGATTGGCACTGTTTACCTCCAAGAGGAAGATCCGATGGGATCTTACTTGGGGGCAAGTGCGAGACGCTAGAAGTTCGAAACATAGTGCTAGGGGACTTTGCCGTCAAATTCAGGGTGCGCTCGTAGGTTGACGGGTTCCAATGGGCGCTAGTTGCAGTATATGGAGCCGCTCAACCGGAGCTCAAACCGGACTTCCTAGCAGACCTTGTGCAGGTTTGTGGGGATGAGAGACTACCTATACTTGTCGGAGGTGATTTTAACATTATCAGGAGGAGAGACGAAAAAAATAACGATAATTTTGATGGCAGATGGTCATTTATGTTTAACACGATTATCGAAAGTCTAGACCTGAGAGAGATAGAACTCTCAGGCAGAAAGTTTACTTGGGCAAACACGCTGTCGAATCCAATTTATGAGAAGTTGGATCGAGTTCTCACCAGTATTGAATGGGAACAGAAGTTTTCTTTGGTGATAGTCCAGGCATTACAAAGAGCGATCTCCGATCACACCCTGCTGCTTGTTGACTCTGGGGAGGCGACACATGCGGGAAACAAGAATGTCTTCTTTTTTGAACTAGCATGGTTTGTTAGAGAGGGATTCATTGATCTCATAGCCCGGGAATGGGCTAAGGCCACAGGAGGGAGGTCGAATATTGAGAGATGGAAAAATAAGATTAGGCACTTGAGGTAGTTCATGAGGGGCTGGGCTAAAAATGTAAGCGAGATTTATAAGGTGGAAAAGGACAGGCTTGTACACCTTATAAATGAGCTTGATCTCAAGGCCGAATCAACCTTTTTAGAGGCGGATGATCGGGCATCTAAGACGGAGGCCGAGGAGAGATTGCGAGAGTTTCTCAGAGAAGAAGAGATGAAATGGGCACTTAGAGTTAAAGTGCGGAAGATCGTCCAAGGGGACGACAATACCCAGTTTTTCCATATGATTGCAAATGGAAAAGACAGAAAGAAGAAAATTTTCTAGCTTGAGCAGGATGAGGGTACAACTATAGGACACGAGAACCTAAAATTGTAGATCTCTAATTACTATAAACAACTGTTTGCGGCTCCCGAAGACAACTTTGTGTCTATGGACGATCACATGGTCGGGGATATTCCTCAGCTTGGGACTGACGAGAATGAGATTTTATCCGCACCATTCACGGAGAAAGAGGTGTTTGAGGCAATATCACAAAATGAAGAATAATAAGGCGCCTGGCCCGAATGGCTTCCCAATAGAATTTTATAAGAAGTGATGGCATATTATTAATGGCGATCTAGTACCGATGTTCCATGACTTGTTTAGTGCCCATTTGCAACTATTCCACCTAAACTTTGGGACAATAACGTTGTTGCCAAAGAAGGAGGAGGCGGTGCGCATTGAGCAGTTTCGTCCAATTTGTTTGCTTAATGTGATCTTTATTTTTTCACTAAAGTTGGGACAAACCGACTGACGTGGATTGCACATAGTGTGGTGCAAACAACTCAGACGGCTTTCATGCCGGGCAGAAACATACTTGAGGGTGTGGTTGTCCTACATGAAACACTTCACGAGATCCAGTCGAAGAAATTGGATGGGGTGGTCTTCAAAGTGGATTTTGAGAAAGCGTATGGTAAAGTTAAATGGTTGTTCCTACAACATGCTTTACGTATGAAGGGATTCGATGATTCCTGGATTCATTTGTACGAAAAAGGCAGTGTTGGGATTAAAGTGAATGATGACATAGGCCACTACTTCCAGTCGCACAAGGGTCTAAGACAGGGGGACCCGATGTCTCCTATCTTGTTCAACATAGTAGCAGATATGTTGGCTATTCTGATAGGAAGAGCTAAAGAGGAAGGCCAAGTAGGAGGACTAGTACCACATCTAGTAGATGGTGGGATGACCATACTACAATATGCTGATGATACCATCATTTTCATGGAACATGATTTGGCAAAGGCCAGAAATATGAAGCTTGTGTTATGCCTATTCAAACAGTTGTCGGGATTGAAGATTAATTTTTTAAAAAGCGAATTGTTCTGTTTTGGGAGAGCCAAAGAAGAACAAGATGCTTAGAAACAACTGTTCGGATGCGAACTGGTTACCCTACCGTTTAGTTATCTGGGCATACCAATTCACCATCGCAAGCTATCTAATAAGGAGTGGAAGTGTATTGAAGATCAATTTGAAAAGAAACTAAGTTGCTGGAAGGGCAAGATTATGTCATACGGAGGTCGGCTAATACTAATAAACTCAGTGCTCACGAGTATGCTGATGTTCCTTTCGTCCTTCTTTGAGGTACCTGTAGGGGTACAGAAAAGACTGGACTTCTATCGATCACGATTCTTTTGGTAGTGTGATGAAATAAAGAGGAAGTACAGGCTTACTAAATGGGACATCATCTGTAGGCCGAAGGACCAGGGTGGTCTTGGGATTGAGAATTTAGATGTAAAGAACAAATGTCTGCTCAGTAAATGCCTGTACAGGCTTTCTGCGGAGACCGAAGGCACGTGGGTACAAATTTTATGTCATAAGTACTTACAATCTAAGACATTGGCCCAGGTTACCGTTAGACCCAATGATTCACCTTTTTGGAAGGGTTTGATGAGAACGAAAGCAGCTTTCTTCCATAGAACTAAATTCACAATTGGAAACGGTAATTTGACGAGATTCTAGGAGGATACGTGGTTGGTGGAGATGCCTTTAGCCACACAATATCCATCTCTCTATAACATTGTATAGCGTAAGGAGGCTTACATTGCTATAGTGTTACAGTCCAACCCTTTAAATATTCAATTCCGGAGATCTTTGGTAGGAGACCAATGGGAAGTATGGCTACATCTGGTTTGAAGGTTGATGGATGTGAACCTATGTGATGAGCATGATAGTATTCACTGGAAAGTGACTATGAATGGCATTTTCTCAGTGAAATCTATGTATTTGGACCTAATTGATTCTGATCCGATTCTGAAATCGGTACATATTTATAAGATCAAAGTCCCGCTAAGAATCAAAGTCTTCATGTGGTTTGTTCACAAGGTGGTGGTTCTGACTAAGGACAACCTGGCAAAATGTAATTGGAAGAGTAGTCAAAGATGTAGCTTCTGTGATCAAAATGAAACCATCAAACACCTCTTTCTTGATTGTCCGCTGGCCAAACTATTATAGTGCTCACTTCATATAGCCTTTAATATCACCCTCTAAATAATAGTCACACGTTATTTGGGACGTGGCTAAATGGAGTACAGACAAATATTGCGAGGCATATTCGGATAGGAGTATGTGCATTACTTTGGGTTATATGGAACTGTAGAAATGACATGGTTTTTAACAGACAAACTTGTATAATTTTTTTGCAGGTTATATACAGGGCCACTGCTTGGATCCGTATGTGATCGTTACTCACTCCTATGAAAACCAGGGAGCCTTTGGTTACTGGGTCTGCCCGATGGGAGATGGTAGCTTGGGATATCTACAACTGGTTTGGATGGTGGTCAAGTTATAGGATAGGTGTTTAGTCATCTCGTATTTTTTTCGCCGGTTGTGGCACATTATACCTTTTTATTTTTCTTCAGCTCTGAACGAGCTTATTCTGGAACACAGACTTTTTGATCACTTTGCTTAATAAAGGAGTTGCATGCATCAATCTAATGCAGAGATCGGGGGTAATCCTCCTTTTCTAAAAAGACACGGCTAGTAATGAACACTGGAAGAGGTCGAAGTCTCACAAATCGCAGAAAAAACGTCTGTGTTCCATGTGGGAGCACTTAACAAAATCATCGAAGGAACACTTCAAATTCGTACTTACGTATTTCCAAAAGAACTTCCGACTTACCCATAATTAATCATGACAGCACAGAGAACATTAAAAATAATAAATCTCACAAAAAAACCATAGAGGTTTAAAAATGGTAATCAGGTCTATGAACAACATGGATGACCATAAGCGCTGGAGCATATGCCAAAGACGCGTCATCATCATCCCCTCCCTCACCCCTCATCGGAGCCGGTCAAGCCTTGTTATAGTAGGCAGTCAAAAAATAGTCATGCTAAGGCCCACAGAACTAGCGCACAAGAGTAGCAATCATCATCGATGAATATAGTCGTAGATCTAAAGGATCACATTTGTAAACACACGAACAAAGATGAGTGAAAACTGGATCCAAACAGATACACCAAAGACCAGTACCGATCGAACAACATGAGATCCGATAAGGACACACCTTCCAACAATATTAGATGCACAATCACGACGAAGCGGGGTTTCTCCTGCCTACGGGGAGCAAAGGTCGTCAGCACCTCCATAGCCCAAAGGGCATCAAATGCGGGATGGATTGGCAGAGGTGCGGACGAGAGGAGGAAATCTAATCCGTGGTGTGGCGTGGAAAGACGACATGATCGTAACTTGGCGAGTGAAGATGGTATGAATATAAATTCATATTTTTTCTCAAGAAACTAAACTATTTAAAATTTGAATTGCTCGAAAAATCCTGACCTTGATGGTATTTGTGTAATTAGCCATGTCAGGCGCGCAAGTTAACCTCAACGTGGATCAGCATGGTTGCATCGGATCAAAATGGTCGACGATGTGCTCATGTGCATACTCCCTCTGATGTGACCAGTAGTAGTTCACTAGAGTATCTTAGCACTCCTAGCTACTAATACAGTATTTCACGCAGAGATTAAGCAGGACCACATCGCTACAGTAGATATCATGCGACGCCTGATATCTGCATCCGAATGGATCGCTAGCCAGGGCGGTGAATGATCGCCATAACCGCGGACCAGTGGGGCTTTTTTTAACCGGGCTAACCCCCTTTCCATTACTAAGAATGGAAATACAGCAGTCTTACATGAACGAGTAAGAGAGGAGGGGGGAGTTCAACGCACTGCTAGGAAACCCACCGCACTCGCCCGACATCGAAACGAGTGCTATGGGGCGAAAACCTAGCTGCATCAAATCCATAACTAGCCCTATTACATGTCTCAGGGGACCTCCAACAAGCATGAGATATCAGTTATCCCAGGAACAAAAGGCTACTGTCCAAACGCGTGGCTGTAGAAGAAACGACCCAAGCATGCTACTTTTCATTCTCCGATCTTGGCAGACGCATCACAAGCCCTCATCAGCATCATGGTCCCGTTGTAGATCATCTCTGCTCCAGTGCGAAGCTTATTCATGTCGTCTCCAGTCTGCAGACCTGCCCAGTACAAAAGAAAAGAAACTACTGTAAAAACGATCTCAAAGGGGGGTTTTGATCATCTTTTTCTCAAAGGTGGCCCTGTTCCGGGCTAGCCAGATGGCCCAAGTAACAGAACCCAGGGCCACAGTATAGAAAGATTCATATCCTGGTAGAAAAGAGTAGCACCAAGTAAAGAACTGCCAATAGTTACGAGGACATAAGTCAGCCCCAGGAGTAACCCCAATTGATCGGCATATAACCTTAGCAACAGGGCATTCAAAGAATAAATGCTGGGAAGTCTCGGTTTGTTGGCAAAAGGAACACACAGGGTTCCCAGGCCATCGACGCTGATGCATCACCTGTCTGGTGAGCACCGCATCTTGTGAGAGTTTCCATAAGAAAATTTGGATTTTCAGGGGGATTTTGGATTCCCATATCCACTTGTAATCACACCCATTAAGAGGTTTCTCAAGCCATTTGTACATGGATTTGGTAGTATATCTACCGGACTTATTCAAACTCCAGTAGATTGAGTCATTGACTCCAGATAGTTGCATTGAACTAACCTGATTACGCAGCTCAGACCATTGCTCAATTAATTCCCGGTCTAGTCTTTTGCGGAAGAAGGAAGTACATACTGCATTTTCTAGTTTATTTAAAGTGCAACACTTGGTCAGTGCATATATCATATAAATGAGGGAATTGTTCCATAAATGGGATCAGCCCATTAATGGAAACTTTCCACAATCTAGTCAGGTCCCCAACCCCTGAATGAATTTTTCTGCCAATCATATATAGTTCTTTGATTTTCAAAAGGTTTTTCCAGCAAGGTGAGTCCGAAAACCGGGGACCAACCGACGCAACAAATTGATCACGTAAGTATCTTGCCCTGACAATGTCTTGCCAGACCCCTTTCTGTGTGTCAAGTTTCCACCACCATTTTAGCATGAGGCTAATATTTTGTTTCTGCAAATCTTTAATGCCGAGCCCACCTTTATTTTTGGACCGGCAAACTCTACCCCATCTAACCAGGTGATAACGTCATTTTTTATTACAGCCTTGCAAGAAAAATCTTCTCCTGTGTTTGTCTAGTTTCTCCACAAAAGTCTTATTCATCAACCACATAGACATATGATAGAGTGAAATTTGAGTGACAACAGAATCCAGCAGAGTGTGCCTACCCCCCATAGAGGCAGCATTCCCCACCTAGGCATCAAATCTAGTAAGGTACTTATCCACTATAAACTCCCAGTCAGAATTTCTAAGGGTAAAACTGACAGGCATGCCAAGATATTTAAGGGGAAAGTGGCCTATATCACAATTAAACAGATCAGCATAGGCTTCATTAATCTGATCATCCCCACCAATAGTTAAGATCTCACTTTTCTGAAAATTAACTTTGAGACCAAACATCATTTCAAACATATATAAAAGAAGTTTGTGGTTAATAGCCTTTTCCATATCATGCTCTAGACAAATTATCGTATCATCTACGTATTGCAACACTGCAACCCCATTAGGGATTTGGTCAGGAGCTAGGCCCACAATGAATTTATTTTTTTGGGCATTTTTAATCATCTTCCTAAGGCACTCGACGGCGAGATTGAAAAGAAAGGGGGAGAAAGGGTCACCCTATCGCGCCCCTTTTGCACTCTGAAAATACGCCCCAACACTATTGTTAAGTTTGATACTGACAGTGCCATTATAAAGAATTTGTCTAACCCAGCTGCACCATTTACTATCAAAACCTCGAAGCTTATGGCATTCTAAAAGGAATTCCCAGGTCACCTTATCGTATGCTTTTTCGAAATCAAGCTTCAGTACTATCCCGACCCTTTTTTTCACATGAGTGTGGTTAGGGAGTTCATGGAGAGCCAGCACACCGTCCATGATACTTCTGCCCTTGGGCGTGGGGCTGATAAGTTTGTCAATGTATTTCGCCACCCTCCTGTCCGTGACTTTAGTGATAATCTTATAAGGACACCGGAGTAGGCAGATGGGACGAAACTGATGTATGCGGTCTGGTCCCGAGACCTTAGGGAGCAGTGTGATTACCCCATAGTTAAGGCGTTGTACATCCAGGGTTCCTTTGTTGAAACTGTCAAAAATATGCATTATATCATGTTTGACTATGTCCCAGCAGCACTGATAAAATTCTGCAGGAATATTATCAGGCCCCGGGGCCCTGTTGACATCCATGTCAAACAGCGCATCTCTAACCTCTTTTTCAGAAAATTCACGGATAAGGTTAGCATTATCCTCCATGGAAAGCTTCTCACTCTCCAACCAGGTGTCAGGATCTAGATGAAATTGATTACCAGGAGCAGGCCCAAAGAGATTTTTATAAAAGTCCGTAGCATGAGCTAAGAGGTTTTCAGTGCCCTCTATTTCCACCCCCCCCCCCCCACACACACACACACACATTTTAAGGCATGAATTGTGTTTTTTCGTTTACGACCATTAGCTATTTTATGAAAGTAGTCTGTATTGCGATCTCCCCTCAAGAGCCAGCCCTCATGAGACTGTTGTAGCCAATAGATTTCCTCCGCAACCAACAGCTCGTGGAGCTCAAAACAAACATCAATTTTTCTACAGTAGAGCTCTGGCGAGAGGGGGCCATCCTCCTCGGCCTCTTTGAACAGCTCCAGTTCTATTCTCAGGTCTTCTTTGCATTTTTTGGCATGACCAAACTTATCTGAACCCCACCCTTTGAAATAAGATTTAAATCTTTTCAGTTTGATGTTAAGAATGTCTATGGGGTCCGAGGCTGTGACTTTTCTATTCCAAATCTTTTCCACGATTCCCAGGAATTCACCATCTTTCAGCCAGGAAAGATCAAAACGGAACTCACGAACCTTAGATGGTTCTCTCTTCTCATCTCCAGAACAAAACAGGAGGGGGTTATGGTCAGGGATCTCTCGAACCAGTTTTCTAATAGACACCATGGGAAATATCTCCTCCCAGGATTCAGACATGAGCACCCAATCTAACTTTTCCAGGGTAGGGTGGGACTGGTTATTTGTCCAAGTATATTTGCCCTCACTCATATAAATCTCTCTGAGCCCTGGGGTATTAATGATGGAATTGAAAAGCTCTATTGATTTGGAGTGGTGCATTTTCTTATTCTTTTCACCATTGTGTCTCAAGATGTTAAAATCCCCACCAACAATATAGGGTATGTCAGTGTTGTTACAGAAGGAAGCCAGTTCCATCAGGAATCTCTCCTTATGCTCTTCATGAGCAGAACCATAAACCACCAATAGGCTCCAGATTTTTTTGGTTTGAAGGTCCTTTATGATCAACTGCAAGATATACTTGCCTTTGATACAGGACAACATTTCCAGGTTACTAGTGCGAAGACCACAAAGGATGCCACCAGATTTGCCAATGGCAGGGATCCACTCCCAGTGGAACTTGTTAAAGGGGTCAAGTTTTCTAAGAAGTTGAGAGGAGAAGTCTTTTTTTAGGGTCTCTTGCAATCCCAGGAAATCTATGGAATGGTCACTAATAAGGTCAGAGAGGCAGGTGGCCATTCCCTTCTTTCCCACCCCTCTGCAGTTCCAAATGAGACCTCTCATTTGGAACGGTTTTTTTGGTTTCTATCACTGGCAACCCTACCAGGGGGGCAGGGTAGGGTTGCCTGACCTGTCAGATGTCTCATTTTTTCTCTTCTGACTCCTAGTCACAGGCCTAGGGAGTCTGACATCTACTTTCTTTTTGCCTTTCTTAGCAGATTTGGATTTAACTAGCTTCTCATTAACTACCTCATCCTCATCCAACCAAGCCAGGTTTGGAGGAGTGTATTTGCCTAGCCCATTAGTAACAAACATGTCCTCACTATCCTGATCGACATGATTAGTTTTAATTTTCTCTACCAGGTTAGCTCTAACTATTTCCATCTCTCTCGGAATATTTATACAAGCAAAATCACTATCAGGGATTAAAACTCCCATCTTAGAAGCACGACAAAGTAGTTCAGAATCAGCTAGAGCAGCAAAAGAATTGTTCTCAACAAAACTAGTTGTACCTTCCAGATTTTTGGCACTGGCCAGTTTTGCAGCTCTTGCCTCCACATTCACATGCTGCAGATGAGTGTTGTGCTTACTGAATCGAAGATGTAGCTCAGATGCAAGAGGTGGTGTAGGAATAATCTCCTCGCAGTCAGGGGAAGGGAGTTGTACCGTGTAGTTACTAGAAGTCTTCAGATCTGGGTCTTCATCCCCAACAACCTCAGAAACCTGCGCCATATTAGTACCAATATGTGCTAAAGGAATAGGAATAGGAGAGGATGTGGGGCCAGTGTAATCACCTGTAGCAGTTTATCTTTGACAGTAACATGATCATCGGGATCATGCGCACTATCAACACTGACAGGGAGAGTATAGCCGTCCCCATGCTGCGAAGAAACTGCGGCAAGCTCCAGGGCCATCTTCTCAATCAACAGGGACTATTGTATCCACTATTCCCACTCTCAGAAGAAACATCATCCTTAGATAACTGCTTCCCCTCCTTAGGTGACAGCATGCGACAGACTTTGCCGCCACGGTAGGAGGAAGTGTTAATGTTCTCGTTCTCAGAAGTTTTTTGTTTTTCATCAGGGGCTGCATCATTAAGTTTACGTTTAGGAGTCTGAGTCTTGAGGTTTGGGTAGCGTGGAGCAGGAACAGTCTCCTCCTCTTTGACAACATTCCTTACCAAAACTTCCTCAACTTCATAATGGAAACGATAGAAACGTCCCCCTAAACACCCCTCAGCAGAAGAAAGAAGCTCATCGATATTCTGACACCCCAACTTAGCACGGACAGATGATGGACGGTTGAGAGTGGACATGTCAATATCCAAAGTAACTCCTAACAGCCCTCCCACAAAAGCAACATTCTTATCACAGCGCTTGTTTGGGGGAATTTTGCTAATTTTGACCAAGGCTACTTCTAGTAGACCCTCCGATCCAACATCTTCTGACCAAGGAGTAATGCGAACAACCACACCCAAGGATTTAAGAGTGATATACTCAACATACAGGGCCCTGTCTACTTCTCGCTGATTAGGAAATCTCATCACATATTGATTAGGAGCAATCAAATGTGCAGAACATCGCCATCGCTGCCCAATGTATATCTCAAATTCATCTACGAGTTGTTTAGTAGTGATCTCCCCCTCAACCATAGTGCTAATCACTTTCACAATCTTCTCATTGTTTTGGTTACTAACAGAGTAATCGTCAATGTAATGAAACCCCTACCCCTTGGCTTGAAATGCACACATCGTAGGAATGCATTCCAAGGGAAGCAAGTCAGTGCAAATGACAGATAAATGACCCTTCCTCTTGCATCTCCCACACAAAGCATGAGGACATCTAGCAGTAAAATGCCTAGTATTGCAACAGATTTGATAAACCTCAGAAGATGCAACCATGGGGTCAAGTTTAGCAGGAATCTCACGCTTCTTGGCAGGAGGGGCGATTTGTCGATGTTGCAGGGGGTCTTGCCATCCACATCTAATCCCCAGCGCCCATGGCGCGCCAGGAATGTGTGGTCTGCCCCGGCGGCTTCCTCCCATCGGTCAAACCCAGTCTCACCAGATCCGGACGGGACATTGGAGGAGGAGGCCCCCACCGTCACCTTGCGCGTCTAGACGTGGCTCTCCCAGCCACACCCGTGGCCTCCATTGCCGCCTCCTCGGTCCGACCACGGCCACCATCCTCGCCGCGGTTGAAATGGCCCGCTCCCTAACCATGACGACCAGCTCCGAATCCCTCATCTCTCATCTTTGGTGGCTTGTGAGTGGGATCAACAAGGGGATCTGGTGGTGGGGATGAGACGACTTGAGCGAACGATCTGTGATCACCACGAATCTTCCCCTCCCACCAGGAGAAGGAAGGATGAACCCTAGGTTTCTCTCGAACAGGAACCTCCCAGAAGTGGAGAAGGCAGTCCTCCAGATCCAGAATGGGGGGGTGGGAGGCAGCGGCATGAGGTTTTGTATCAGGCGGCGGGGGTGAAACCCTAGCTGCGGGGAGCCCATGGCGGTCGGATGCCCTAGATCCCACATGTCATGGATCCGAGCTATCGGTGCGGTTTTCTTCCGGGTGACGCCCGAGAACCCCCGGTTCAGTGGTCGGGGTTGGGATCTTGTGGTGTGCGCCATGAACCGCCCCCGAGGGCCCTCGCTCCTCGCGTGACGTGGATGCCGCTTTCGACGCGCCACTGCGCGATGGCTCGCCGACGCACCGCTGCAACTTGCTACTTCTTGAGCTTGCGTTGGTTTTTCCCTTGAAGAGGAAAGGGTGATGCAGCACAGTAGAGGTAAGTATTTCCCCTAGTTAAGAACCAAGGTATCAATCCAGTAGGAGAAGAACGCACAAATCACCAACACCTGCACAAACAATCAAACACTTGCACCCAACCCGATAAAGGGGTTATCAATCCCTTCACGGTCAATTGCAAAAGTGAGATCTGATAGAGATAGATAAACAAAAGATAAAATATTTTTGGGTTTTTTTGGTATATAGATCTGAAAATAAAAGATTGCAAAATAGTAGATCCAAAAGTAATATGATGGAAAATAGACCCGGGGGCCATAGGTTTCACTAGAGGCTTCTCTCATGAAGGCAAATAATACGGTGGGTGAACAAATTACTGTCGAGCAATTGATAGAAAAGCGCAAAGTTATGACGATATCCAAGGCAATGATTATGCATATAGGCATCACGTCCGTGTCAAGTAGACCGACTCCTGCCTGCATCTACTACTATTACTCCACACATCGACCACTATCCAGCATGCATCTAGAGTATTAAGTTCATAAAGAACGGAGTAATGCCTTAAGTAAGATGACATGATGTAGAGTAATTAACTCAAGCAATATGATGAAAACCCCATATTTTTATCCTCGATGGCAACAATGCAATACGTGTCTCACTACCCCTACTTTGTCACTGGGTGAAATCACGCAACATTGAACCCAAAGCTAAGCACCTCTCCCATTGCAAGAAAAACCAATCTAGTTGGCCAAACCAAACCGATAATTCGAAGAGAAATACAAAGATATTAAATCATGCATAAAAGAATTCAGAGAAGATTCAAATAATATTCATAGATAAGCTGATCATAAATCCATAATTCATCGGATCTCGACAAACACACCGCAAAAGAAGAATACATCGGATAGATCTCCAAGAACATCATGGAGAACGTTGTATTGAGAATCAAAGAGAGAGAAGAAGCCATCTAGCTACTAGCTATGGACCCGTAGGTCTGAGGTAAACTATGCACGCATCATCAGAAGAGCAATGGAGTTGATGTAGAAGCCCTCCGTGATCGATTCTCCCTCCGGCGGGATGCCGGAAAAGGCCCCAAGATGGGATCTCACGGGAACAGAAGGTTGCGGCGGTGGAAAAGTGTTTTCGTGGATGCCTCTGGTGGTTCTGGAATATATGTGAATATATAGGAGGAAGAGCTAGGTCAGGAGGTCACCGAGGGGCCCACAAGGTAGGGGAGGGCGCCCCCCTAGGGCGCGCCCTCCACCCTTGTCGCCGCTGACGGTGTCCTGGACTAGGGGGTACTCACCATGTCGTCTCCCGACTAGTGGGTTGGGCCGAGGACCCCCGTGGCGGTTCACTAATGGGCCAGTTCGGACAGTCGATGACATATACGAGGAAGATTCCACAAGACTTGGTGATCAAGACAAGGACTCCTCTCCACCAACGTAGCCGACTGGGACTCTTGTTATCCTAGGCCTCCGGTACATTATATAAGCCGAGGCCAGGCTCTTTGATAGATAGATTAAGGCATTACTCATCATACCCCTTGGGTTTAGACCACAACATATGATCTCGAGGTAGATCAACTATGTACCTTGATACTTCATCAATATAAACAAGAGCAGGACGTAGGGTTTTACCTCCATAGAGAGGGCCCGAACCTGGGTAAAACACCGTGTTCATCGTCTCTGATACCATCGATCCTAGATCCACAGCTCGGGACCCCCTACCCTGAGGTCTGCCAGTTTTGACACCGACATTGGTGCTTTCATTGAGAGTTCCGCTGTGTGATCGGCAATGGATCAATGGCTCGCTTGCAGATCAATTGCAACATCGGCATATTCGTCGCCGGCTCGACTGGTCACCTTGGCTCGACCGAGGACTGCGCTCCGTCTCAGATCATCATGATCGGACGAGGGACTTCGTTAACATCAACTCCGATCTCTATCAAGATCATGGAGGAATCATCCATATAGCTCGGGGGCTCAACTTCAACATTGTCCTCGGGCGACCGTGCTGTTTTTCTATACAGCGAATTTATATTCGCCATCGCCGCTTCCTCAGGTGTCGCTTTGACGATTGCTTTGGTGGAATAGTGCAGAATTGTATATATAACAACCCTATAAAATTTTGTCGCATTCCGATGGAAGAATCTCCGGCGAGCTACGATATTCCGGAGCCCTGTCAAATCTGGACGGGAATCTAGACGAGTTTAGGGCGAGGAGTCCAGAGCCCATCTCCAATATCATTTGGAAGATCCAACCGTTGATCGGTTGCGGAATTGCCACATCAATCACCCCTCAAAGTTTCAGCTCGATCCGACCGTTCAAACTCCGGGAAACATCCGATGAGCGCATCAATTTTCTGATCTGTTTTCTGCGCGAATACGAATCCGACCCGAGTTCATCTTTTTTCATGAACGGGATATTGGACAACCTTTTTGGAAGAATCTCTTTCTAGGGTATTGTGTTTTGTTTCCGAACACATGCTCACAAATTTTGCTCCTTTCCGGAGGTAACCTTCACCGTTGGGCCGGTGTCAAACCAGCTTGACAACATTGCTGCACGGCTGCCGACCTGCGCTAGACGGGTCGTCGCTTCATCGAGCCGAACTCAACCTCTTCGGATCATTATCTCGGCAAGCCGAACAATAGTTCGGCATCGCGAAGGGTAAATCATCACCAACACTGTCGCCCCACGAATTATACAGAGCGGGCACACCAGTATCACTGCATGGTCACTTCATCAAGCGGGCATCGACCGCATCACAAGATCCGGCCCGCGACGGCATCGCCGCACTATTGCTTCTTCAAGCCTGGATGTGACCTCTGCGTCCGAAGATTGGGATCCAATTCCGGCCGGACTCGCCTCTCTTATCCCGTATCCAGCTTCCATCCTGGACGCGACTTCGGCGTCCGAACATCAGGACTCAACCCTGGCCGGACTCGCCCCTTGTACCATAGTACCGGAAGACGATTCCGAAGAAATCCCAAATACTAATCCGGCTGACCAAGCCGATGTCCACCACGCCGACCTGCTTCGACACCTCGGCCGGCATGGGGCTGCAAACGTCATACTACCGACCTGCCCCGTCACCTCGGCTAGACCGGGGCCTTCGCCATCTCTTCATCAACCTACTCCGGTGACTTCGGCGTCACCAGCCGACCAGCTTCGTCATGTTAGCTGGACCGGGGCTTCGCCTCACCACATCGACCGTGTGGCATCACCACCTCATCAAGCCGAACTCCTCGCTCGATTACCTCGGGCTTGGGGGCTGGGACCTTGGCTAGGCTGCGGACTACGTCTTTGTCCCGCCACGAGCTCGGACCTTGTCAACAATACCGAGCACATTAACCAGCTAAGTCGCCTCCATGCTCAGTTTTTTTCTTTTAAATTTTTTATTTTATTTTTTGTTCGGTTCAACCAAACATTATATTTGTGTTAAACAAAAAAGTTGTTCGTTCAAACGTTGATTGTTAAACACTTCTTTTTTCCGCCGAGCTCTTCGTCACCTCGGTTATGAGGGTTTTTGTCACCTCGGCTGGACCAGGGACTTCGGCTCGCCACATCGATCATGCGGCATCGCCACTTCATCGAGCCGAGCTCTTCGCTCGGGCACATCGGGACCGGCTTGGGGGCTGGGACCTCGACCCGCCGCAAGCTCGTCCCACGTCATCAACGCCGAACACATTAACCAGCTAAGTCGCTTTCATGCTCAAAGTTTTTACATTTTTAATTTGTGTTCGGTTCGACCATGCTCACATACGTTGTTTGTTAAAAACACTTCTTTTACCCAAGTTAACTGGGGGCTCTTAAAATTCATATGAGCCATTCTATAATAAATGTTTTTTTCTTTTCTAAGACATTGCAAAGTCTTTTTCTATCATTCCTTTCTCGACTCGAGTGTGTGGTCAATAGCCGGATAGCCTATTTTCTCTCTAAAGCCGCTCGAGTTTAGCTCGTTAAACTGGCCTGAGAAGCACTCCGCCTTCGGGAATAGGAGGTTGAAACCGAAGGCTGACCCGCTTGAAGTTTTGAGATCGGACGTGTCATGTTAAAGCATGACGAAAGGAAAAACTTATTTTAAGACCAATTTTTGAATTGACACCAAAAAACTTGATTTAGTCCGGATGTCAAGCTTCTACATAAGTTTTTGGTTTTTCGAGCCTATGGCACTTTTAACCTATTTGTGCGTTTCCAGCATAAGTCTCGCAGTGCAACGCCGGACACCTTTAGAGATTCGGCAAAAACATTCTCGGATATTGCTATATATGCACTGGTTTCGAATTGTGTCTTCGGTCAATAGTTGGGTTGCCCGGCTCCTGTGCTTGCCTCCTATGTTCCGCTTTATTCGGCTAGGTGTGCAAAGGGAGAACCACTGTGATTGTGCTTCCAGCTCGAATGGTTAAGCACCTCAGTGGAGAAAGCCGAAAACTGACTGTCACAATGGGCGTAAACTGGTCAGCGATCCGATGACTGTGTCACACTATAGATCGATACCGATTACCCCGTGTTAAACGATGGGCCTTCATAATATTGGCTGAAGTGTTAATGGCTAGACTTCGGTCGGTGCCGAGCACAAACCGGGGGCTCGTAGCTAGCTTCCCCAATTTAAAGCTCCTATGACTAAGTGAAAGTTATAAAGCCCGCATATCTGATTGCCTTGTTTCCGCTAACACAACCGCCTTCGGGCACCGAGACGTCGGCTAAGGTTTGTCTGGTTACTGCGGAAACACCCTGCGTAGTATCTACAAAGGGGTAGAAGCCGGCGATGGGCCACTTTCAACTGATAAACGGTCGCAACAGAGTCAAAATAAACATATATCATCAGTGTTTGTATTCAGTATACAAGCGCTGCCTTCCATAATTATCGTAATAAAGCCATAAATATGCATCAATTTGACTTAAGATTTTGGCCAAGCTGGGTTGCCTGGCTCCTGTGCTTACCCCTATGTTCCCGATTGTTAGGCGGTAAAGGAAGCACCTCTGTGATTGTTACTACCGGGTCATCCGGATTAGTACCTCAGACTAGGTGTAGCCGAAAGCTAGCCATCTTAAAGGATATAATTGGTCGGCAACGATGGAAGCGAAAATTCTGGTTCATCATGGACCACAGAGTTCGGGAACTTTCTCCCAACTAAATCCTCAATATTTTCCTCCCACATTGATCGGAGTTGAGGTCTCATGATCATGATCAACATGACAGCCTGGGAAAAGGAACCTGTAACGGAACTGTTTTTCCCCGAAGATGTTTTATAACATATCTCTCTGCGTACTTTTGTTCATAAAACCGTATGGCCGAATTGCCTTGTTTGTCGTAAATCTTTACCCTTATAAAGGCTTTATAAAGTAGGACAAACACTCTTCGGCTGCTGGCCGAAGAGGTTGAAGCCGATGCTCGGTCAACAAAGTTTTGTACAATGCGGATCCGAGCATTAGTGATGTAAAGTACTTGGATACATAGAATCATTACACATAAATTGTGATATACTCCGGACATTGATCCTTAATTCGGCCACCCGTGCCCACATTAAGGCTCGGGGGCTACTGGGCTTCGCGCTTCTCAGTTACAAATGTTAAAGGGGGACATCGATCCCCTGATCTGGTGTTGCCACTCGACCATTGGCTCGGGGGCTACTGCATTGACGATTCAATGCAGACAGTTTACAAAGTGTGAAATAGTTCCCGAGGAGATTATGATCCTCAGGATGGTCGGCCGCACCCAACCTGAGTCTCGAGGAATATGCACGCCACATTTCTATTCCTAAGTATGCTATAGAGCTAGGAGTTGATCCTCAGGCCGATTTTGTGAATCGACCTGAGTCTCATGGGCTACTGGGATCACCGGTTTTATGCCATCCTTCAGGTGCATCTCGGGTTTTAGACCGACACACACCTTTAGGGCTACTGGCAATATATCTCGGCAGAGAATAAATTGCACCAATTGAAAATATTCACAAAAAATCAGCCCGCAGTAAGGGTGGTGCACCACCTCGGAAGCAGTCTGGCATAAAGCTCGGGCGCCAGTGGCTGGCTCCATAGAGGGCATTTTCGGCATTAAGCTCAGCTGAATTCGTTCAATCTTTTGAAGATCGACGTAGTTATGACACCTTGGATGCTGACCATCGTTAGAACTCGGATGCAGTCCGGCGTTGGAGCTCGGAAGCAGTCCGGCATAAAGCTCGGATTCGAATGGCTCGTTCCATAAAAGACTACTCCGGCATTTAAGCTCGGATGAACTCATTCAAATTTTCAGAGGCCAAGGTAATCTATGATACCTCGGATTCAGTTCGGCGTTGGAGCTCGGACGCAAGAGGATACCTTGAATGCCGAATAGTGTTGGAGCTCGGCTGTGAAAAGACGCCTCAGATTTAGTTCGGCATTAGAGCTCGGACACAAGAGGGCGCCGTCGCACAGGAAGCACTTCAAACACCAGGTGTGGCATAAAAAACTTACAAGGCATTGATAAAGGTCGATAACTTAAAAGACTCCTCGGATACCCGATGTACGAAATCTTCGGATATACCTTGGCGATCCTCAAGATCAGAGATGGGAAGATTTGTTGAACCAGTTTTCAAGGCCGACGACCGAAGATGAAGAACAGTTTGGAAGAACCGAGGAGCGTCCCCAACTTGAAGACCGGTTCAGGGGGCTACTGACGGTGTCCTGGACTAGGGGGTACTCACCATGTCGTCTCCCGACTAGTGGGTTGGGCCGAGGACCCCCGTGGCGGTTCACTAATGGGCCAGTTCGGACAGCCGATGACATATACGAGGAAGATTCCACAAGACTTGGTGATCAAGACAAGGACTCCTCTCCACCAACGTAGCCGACTGGGACTCTTGTTATCCTAGGCCTCCGGTACATTATATAAGCCGAGGCCAGGCTCGTTGATAGATAGATTAAGACATTACTCATCATACCCCTTGGGTTTAGACCACAACATATGATCTCGAGGTAGATCAACTCTGTACCTTGATACTTCATCAATATAAACAAGAGCAGGACGCAGGGTTTTACCTCCATAGAGAGGGCCCGAACCTGGGTAAAACACCGTGTTCATCGTCTCTGTTACCATCGATCCTAGATCCACAGCTCGGGACCCCCTACCCCGAGGTCTGCCGGTTTTGACACCGACAGCCGCCTCGTGGCTCTTCTGACTTGGACTCCAAGTCCCCTGGGTGTCTTCTGGTCCAAGAAAAATCATTGTGAAGTTTTATTCCGTTTGGACTCCGTTTGGTATTCCTTTTCTGCGAGGCTCAAAAACAAGGAAAAAATAGAAACTGGCACTGGGCTCTAGGTTAATAGGTTAGTCCCAAAAATAATATAAAATAGCATATAAATGCATATAAAACATCCAAAACAGATAATATAATAGCATGGAACAATAAAAAATTATAGATACGTTGGAGACGTATCAAGCATCCCCAAGCTTAATTCCTGCTCGTCCTCGAGTAGGTAAATGATAAAAACAGAATTTTTGATGTGGAATGCTACCTAACATACTTATCCATGTAATTTTCTTTATTGTGGCATGAATGTTCAGATCCATAAGATTCAAAACAAAAGTTTAATATTGACATAAAAACAATAATACTTCAAGCATACTAATGAAGCAATCATGTCTTCTCAAAATAACATGGCCAAAGAAAGTTATCCCTACAAAATCATATAGTCTGGCTATGCTCCATCTTCGTCACACAAAGTACTCAAATCATGCACAACCCCGATGATAAGCCAAGCAATTGTTTCATACTTTTGATGTTCTCAAACCTTTTCAACTTTCACGCAATACATGAGCGTGAGCCATGGACATAGCACTATAGGTGGAATAGAATATGGTGGTTGTGGAGAAGACAAAAAAAGAAGGAGATAGTCTCACATCAACTAGGCGTATCAACGGGCTATGGAGATGCCCATCAATAGATATCAATGTGAGTGAGTAGGGATTGCCATGCAACGGATGCACTAGAGCTATAAGTTTATGAAAGCTCAGAAAAGAAACTAAATGGGTGTGCATCCAACTTGCTTGCTCACGAAGACCTAGGGCAATTTGAGGAAGCCCATCATTGGAATATACATGCCAAGTTCTATAATGAAAAAAATCCCCGCTAGTATATGAAAGTGACAACATAGGAGACTCTCTATCATGAAGATCATGGTGCTACTTTGAAGCACAAGTGTGGAAAAAGGATAGTAACATTGCCCCTTCTCTCTTTTCTCTCATTTTTTTTGGTGGGCTTCTTTGGCCTCTTTTATTTTATTTGTGGGCTTCGTTGGCCTCTTTTATTTTTTTCCTCACATGGGACAATGCTCTAATAATGAAGATCATCACACTTTTATTTACTTACAACTCAAGAATTACAACTCGATACTTAGAAAAAAATATGACTATATGAATGCCTCCGGCGGTGTACCGGGATGTGCAAGGACTCAAGAGTGACATGTATAAAAAATTATGAACGGTGGCTTTGCCACAAATACTATGTCAACTACATGATCATGCAAAGCAATATGACAATGATGAAATGTGTCATAATAAAACGGAACGGTGGAAAGTTGCATGGCAATATATCTCGGAATGGCTATGGAAATGCCATAATATGTAGGTATGGTGGCTGTTTTGAGGAAGGTAAAAGGTAGGTGTATGGCACGGGCGAAACTTGCGCGGTACTAGAGAGGCTAGCAAAGGTGGAAGGGTGAGAGTGCGTATAATCCATGGACTCAACATTAGTCATAAAGAACTCACATACTTATTGCAAAAATCTATTAGTCATCAAAACGAAGTACTACGCACATGCTCCTAGGGGGATAGATTGGTAGAAAAAGACCATCGCTCGTCCCCGACCGCCACTCATAAGGAAGACAATCAATAAATACCTCATGCTCCAACTTCGTTACATAACGGTTCACCATACGTGCATGCTACGGGAATCACAAACTTTAACACAAGTATTTCTACAATCAAAAATTACTCACTAGCATGACTCTAATATCACCATATTTATATCTCAAAACAATCATAAGGAATCAAAGTTCACATAGTATTCAATGCACTTTATATGAAAGTTTTTATTATATCCCTCTTGGATGCCTATCATATTAGGACTAAATTTATAACCAAAGCAAATTACCATGCTGTTTAGAAAGACTCTAAAAATAATATAAGTGAAGCATGAGAGTTCAACAATTTCTATAAAATAAAACCACCGCCGTGCTCTAAAAAGATATAAGTGAAGCACTAGAGCAAAATTGCCTAGCTCAAAAGATATGAGTGAAGCACATAGGGTATTCTAATAAATCACGATTCACGCGTGTCCCTTTCAAAAGGTGTGTACAGCAAGGATGATTGTGGAAAACTAAAAAGCAAAGACTCATATCATACAAGACGCTCCAAGCAAAACACATATCATGTGGTGAATAAAAATATAGCCTCAAGTAAATTTACCGATAGACGAAGACGAAAGAGGGGATGCCTTCCGGGGCATCCCCAAGCTTAGGCTCTTGGTTGTCCTTGAATATTACCTTGGGGTGCCTTGGGCATCCCCAAGCTTAGGCTCTTGCCACTCCTTATTCCATAGTCCATCAAAACTTTACCCAAAACTTGAAAACTTCACAACACAAAACTCAACAGAAAACTCGTGAGATCCGTTGGTACAAGAAAATAAAATCACCACTTTTGGTACTGTTGTGAACTCATTCTTTATTTATATTGGTGTAATATCTACTGTATTCCAACTTCTCCATGGTTCATACCCCCCGATATTACCCATAGATTCATCAAAATAAGCAAACAATACAAAGAAAACAGAATCTATCAAAAACAGAACAGTCTGCGAAGATCCGAATTGTTCTAATACTTATGCAACTCGAAAAATTCTGAAATATTTGGAAAACATAGGAAATTTGTATATCAATCTTGTGTAAAAAATTCAGGGTTTTTCAACTCTCCAGTGATTTATTAAAATTCTGTGACTGGACACAAAATTTTCTGTTTTTCAGCAAGATCAAATCAACTATCACCGTAAGCCATCCCAAAGGTCTTACTTGGCACAAACACTAATTAAAACATCAAAACACATCTAAACAGAGGCTAGATGAAAAAATTATTCATAAAAACAGAAAAAAAAATATTGGGTTGTCTCCCAACAAGCGCTTTTCTTTAAAGCCTTTTTAGCTAGGCATTGATAATTTTAATGATGCTCACATGAAAGACAAGAATTGAAGCACAAAGAAAGCATCATAAAGTACGTGAAAAACACATCTAAGTCTAACATACTTCCTATGCATAGGCATCTTATAGGCAAACAAATTATCAAGACAAGCAAATCCTAGCATATGCAAAGAAGAAGAAAGAATCAATAGCAAACTCAACATAACGAGAGGTAATGTAGTAACATGAAGATTTCCACAACCATATTTTCCTCTCTCGTAATAAATACAAATAGGATCATAATCAAATTCAAAAATATAGCTATCACATAAAATTTTCTCTTTATGATCCTCATGCATGCAAAGTTGACACTCTTTCAAAATAGTGGGATCAACATAAAATAAACTCATTACTTCTCCAAGCCCACTTTTATCAAGAATTTCATAAGATCGATCAAACTCCAAAGTAGTGGGATCATTAATTCCAAAAGTTGACACTCTTCCAAACCCACTTTTAATATTATTGCAAACATATTCATCATGAGGCTTAAATAAATTTTCAAGATCATAAGGAGCATTATCACCCCAATCATGATCATTGCAATAAGTAGCGGACATAGCAAAACTAGCATCCCCAAGCTTGGGGTTTTGCATATTATTAGCACAATTGACACTAATAGAATTTATAATAACATCATTGCAATCATGCTTTTGATTTAAGGAACTATCAAGTATGGGTGCAATAGCAATAATCTCATGTTTAACATAAGGAACTATAGCAAATTCATCTCCATAAATATTGGCATCATGGCCATAAGAATAACAAGCATCATGTTCATCAAGGGATATTTCAATCAAATCATCGGAATCATAATTATCTATAGATTCATGCATATCATTATTTTCTTCCAAAGCAACGGCCATTCTCTCAATAAATTCCTTAACATAGGCATTATGAGCATAGTTTTCATAACAATATTTAAGTATGTCAAAATTTTCAGATTTGTAGAGAGTAATATCATACTTTTCAATCAAAGAAGCAACTTCATAAGCACCCTTAAAAGCAACAAATTCTTCAATTTGTTCGATGTCATAGTAACTATAAACACCCCTTTCATAAGAAGATAAGATTTCATTATCATTAAACTCACATAGGTAGGGAAGGTGTTTTTTAGGGTTCTTAGAGCAACAAGTAAAATCACAAAGTTCACAAAGATTCCAAGAATAACATAGCAAACAATTTATTTGATTCCATAAGAGTCTCCCTTTTTCAGACAAACGGTGATGCACAAAATTAGCATGCTCATCTAAAGATTTTCCCTCAACTAAACTAGTTGGGGTTTCAGCACGAGCACATATGGATCGAAGATGATCCAAGAGAAAACTTTAAGTGGATCCATAAACCTTTTTGTTTCTGATTTTTCAATAAACACACAATTATACCAAGCAAACAAGCAAACGAGCCAAGTAAGACATAAAGGCAAACGAAAAGACGAATGAAAGAAGGGCGAATAAAAAGGCAAATCTTTTTGTGATTTTCTGAAAATTGTTTTAGAGGTGGGGGAGAGGAAAACGAGAGGCAAATGGCAAATAATGTAATGCAAGAGATGAGAGTTTATGATGGGTACTTGATAGGCTTTGACTTGGCGTATATCTCCCCGGCAACGGTGCCAGAAATTCTTCCTGCTACTTCTTGAGCTTGCGTTGGTTTTTCCCTTGAAGAGGAAAGGGTGATGCAACACAGTAGAGGTAAGTATTTCCCTCAGTTAAGAACCAAGGTATCAATCCAGTAGGAGAAGAGCGCACAAATCACCAACACCTACACAAACAATCAAACACTTGCACCCAACGCGATAAAGGGGTTGTCAATCCCTTCACGGTCAATTGCAAAAGTGAGATCTGGTAGAGATAGATAAACAAAAGATAAAATATTTTTGGGTTTTTTTGTTATATAGATCTGAAAATAAAAGATTGCAAAATAGTAGATCCAAAAGTAATATGATGGAAAATAGACTCGGGGGCCATAGATTTCACTAGAGGCTTCTCTCATGAAGGCAAATAATACGGTGGGTAAACAAATTACTGTCGAGCAATTGATAGAAAAGCGCAAAATTATGACGATATCCAAGGCAATGATTATGCATATAGGCATCACGTCCGTGTCAAGTAGACCGACTCCTGCCTGCATCTACTACTATTACTCCACACATCGACCACTATCCAGCATGCATCTAGAGTATTAAGTTCATAAAGAACGGAGTAACGCCTTAAGTAAGATGACATGATGTAGAGGAATTAACTCAAGCAATATGATGAAAACCCCATCTTTTTATCCTCGATGGCAACAATGCAATACGTGTCTCGCTACCCCTACTTTGTCACTGGGTGAAATCACGCAAGATTGAACCCAAAGCTAAGCACCTCTCCCATTGCAAGAAAAACCAATCTAGTTGGCCAAACCAAACCGATAATTCGAAGAGAAATACAAAGATATTAAATCATGCATAAAAGAATTCAGAGAAGATTCAAATAATATTCATAGATATGTTGATCATAAATCCATAATTCATCGAATCTCGACAAACACACCGCAAAAGAAGATTACATCGGATAGATCTCCAAGAACATCATGGAGAACGTTGTATTGAGAATCAAAGAGAGAGAAGAAGCCATCTAGCTACTATCTATGGACCCGTAGGTCTGAGGTAAACTACTCACGCATCATCAGAAGGGCAATGGAGTTGATGTAGAAGCCCTCCGTGATCGATTCCCCCTCCGACGGGATGCCGGAAAAGGCCCCAAGATGGGATCTCACGGGAACAGAAGGTTGCGGCGGTGGAAAAGTGTTTTCGTGGTTGCCTCTGGTGGTTCTAGAATATATGTGAATATATAGGAGGAAGAGCTAGGTCAGGTCACCGAGGGGCCCACAAGGTAGGGGAGGGCGCGCCCTCCACCCTTGTCGCCGCCTCGTGACTCTTCTGACTTGGACTTCAAGTCCCCTGGGTGTCTTCTGGTCCAAGAAAAATCATCCTGAAGTTTTATTCCATTTGGACTCCGTTTGGTATTCCTTTTCTGCGAGGCTCAAAAAACAAGGAAAAAAAAAGAAACTGGCACTGGGCTCTAGGTTAATAGGTTAGTCCCAAAAATAATATAAAATAGCATATTAATGCATATAAAACATCCAAAACAGATAATATAATAGCATGGAACAATCAAAAATTATAGATACGTTGGAGACGTATCACAACTCTGGCGGACGATCAGTAGAGAGATTTCTCTCGAATATGCACGAGTGTGCGTACGATATATTAAAAGAAGGAAATGGGGTGAAGAGCCCCTCCACGATATCGTTACACGATTTTACATGCACAACATCACCACCTGTACACCCTACCCTCTACTGCTTAGCTAACTTGCCGCACTAGCCCGCCGTTCCGCCTGGTTGAAAAACCCGTTAAGGTCTCCTTTAAGTAATCCCGCTTGTTTCCAATTGTGCCCCTCCTCCGTGAAGCGATGGAGAACATAGTTCGTCGATGGCGTAGCTCCCTCGAACACAACTGCATTGCGATGTTTCCAAATCTCCCACATGACTAGAATACGTAGAGCATTGAGCATCCTCTTTTGTGCCCATTGGTGCATTCGCTAGCGCACCATCCCGACAGCGTGTCGTTCATTGTGGGCACCCAGTCTGGCTTGCCCATTGCCTGGAATATCGCTGACCAAACCTGTCTCGCAAACACGCAGCGTATAAGAAGGTGATCAATGCTTTCCTCCTCCTGGTTGCACAGCGGGCATTGGTCCTGATGGTCGAGTCCCCTCCGCGCAAGACGGTCAGAGATCCAGCATCTATTCTGCAGTGCCAGCCATGCGAAAAAGTAGCAACGTAGCGGGGCTCTAGCTTTCCAGGTGAACTCGGCCGTTGGGTCCATTTCTCGGCCCCAATACTTGGCTGCATAGGCTGATCTCGTGGTGAAGGTGCCACTTGTCTCCCAGGAGCACAAAACCTCATCTTGTCTTGTCTGATCAAGTTCAACTCTGGTAGTCCAAGTCCACAAGGTAAGATATTCATGCAGAGTAGCTGAGTTTACTTCAGGGTCCACATCCCGCGTCCAAGCATTATCCTGTAGTACCCGGGCGACCGTGCAGGTTGATCGCGTCTGGGTTCACACTCGAGCATGTATGGTGGGTGCAATATCAGCCACACAATACCCGTCCAACCATCTATCTTCCCAGAATAGGGTGCTTTGACCATTGCCCACAGTCGATCTTGCAGCAGAGCTAACCAGTTGTCGTGCCGCTGACGGGACTTGGATTTGAAATTCAGCCCAAGGTCGTTCCTTGTCGGACTTTTGCAGCCACGGCCATCGGGCCTGCAAAGCGGTGTTGAGCCACTGAAGATTAGGGATGCCAAGACCTCCCGCCCATTTCGGCGAGCACACTTTCGCCCATGCTATGGCGCAGTTTCCACCAACCGCATTAGCCTCGGCGCACCATAGGAAGCCACGACAGATTTTGTTCAGAGATGCAATAGTCTTCTTTGGCAAGTCCAGGGCAAGCATTGCATGAAGGGGCATCACACAAAGAACCGATTGAATCAGCAGCAGTCTCCCACTCTTGGGCATTTTAGTTGCTTTCCACCTTGGTAACACTCCGGCCAGCTAGTCCACAAGGTATGATAGCTGCGCAGCCGACTGTTTCCGCAGGGTCAAGGGAAGGCCCAGATATTTGCATGGGAAAGAGCCGCTAGGGCAGCCAAGGACCCATTCCACCGTTTCCATAGTCTCAGCCAAGCACCGTATCGGAAAAGCTGCACTCTTTGCCAGGTTGACCCTGAGCCCCGAGGCCTCACCAAAGATCCTGAGGAGCGACGCACAAGTGGACATGTCCAGCTCATTTGGTTTCGCGAAAAAGACGACATCATCAGCGAACATCGAAAGCCGGTGCTTCATCCCAGATCTTGCTAAAGGAGAAAGCAAACCCCTTGAGGTTGGAAGCTCGAACATTCGGTGTAGCGGCTCCATGATCATGATAAATAGCATAGGGGATACCGGATCACCTTGCCGCAGCCCAACACGATTGTTGATCGGCCTTCCGGGAGTTCCATTCACCATGATCCGTGTGGATGACGTCGATAATAGCCCACAGATCCAGTCCACCCATTGAGCCCAAAGCCCATAGCCTGTAGTACTTCCACCAGAAAAGGCCATTGCACAGAATCGAACGCCTTTGATATATCCAACTTAAGCATGACCGTCGGCTCTCGAAGGGCATGTAGCCTCCGCACTGTGCATTGCACAAGCATGAAATTTTCATGGATAGAGCGCCCCTTGATGAAGGCGCTTTGGTGATTTCCTACTAGGAAGGGAAGCTCTGCCGCAAGTCTAGAAGATAGTATCTTGTCGAATATTTTGATCACCCCATGCACCAAGCTAACCGGCCTGTAATCCTTAATGTCCACGACATCTTTTTTAGGCAGTAGGGTCACAATTGCTTTGTTGATTGCCGACAGCCCTCTCGTGTCCGCGAGGTAGAAAGCCTCCAAGGCTCGCATGAAATCCCATCGTATTATGCTCCAACATGTGGCATAGAAGCGACCCGTGAAGCCATCGGGTCCCGGCGCCTTATCAAGTAGCATTGATTTCACTATCTTCTCCACCTCCTCCTCGGTGAATGGGGCTTCAAGTTGAGACAATGTAACACCCCCAGTGGTTAGCCACAGTAATCCCATTTTGATAATGCCAAGTCAGCATGATTAACAGTGCATGATCATCATTTGCATCATATTGCATTTCAACTCCTAAGTCAAAATATTCAAATTAAATAAAAGTTGTTCAAACACAGGAACTGAAATGTTCATTAAATAATAAATATTCCAAAGACCATACTAAAAATATAATCAACAATAAATTAATTAATTAGGTGACTCTGACATTATCAAAACAGCAAGGTTTAATACATTTTATTTAATATAAAATTTGTGTGAACTCCGTTTGTCTCCAAAACAAATTTTGGCAGTAGTAAATAATGCCAAACATTTAATGGTGCAACTCACATGTTTTGCTAAAGTCATTTGGTGGCCTAACTATTTACAAAACAGAAAATATGAGAAAAGAAATAAGAAATAAAAAGAAATAAAACAAAAAATAAAGAGAAAACAAAACCGCCCCCCTGGGCCAACCGGCCCAGCCAGTGACCCAGCCGGCCCCCTCACTCCCATAACCACCCCCGACCGAAAACCCTACAACCCGACACCCCCATTTCCCCCCCCATCCACTCTCCCCACCCTCCGTTCTTACCCCTGGATCGGGATAGGGCAACCCCCGTTGCCTACCCCGCCCCGATCCCGTCGACGCCCGAGGACCTCATCGACGCCGCCCCCGTCATCCGTCGATCGCCGGCCGCCCTCCCCGCAGGACGTCCTCGCCACTCCTCGCTCCCTCGGATCCGCCCTGCCTCAACGCCACCTGTCGCCGGCGCCGCCCGGAACCACGTTGCCCTCCGCCTCGACCTCGCCGCACCGTCCTCGACCTCCTCCTCGTTGGACTCCGTCGAGCCTCGCCGGCGAACCCCTGCAACGGGGGTGAGGACCCCGACCCACTCCGCCTATCCCCTTTTTCTCCCCTGTCCCCGTCGCTAGCGCCGTCCCCGCCCGCTGTCCGCTGTGGCCGCGCTCCGGCCGCGCCCCGCCTGGCCTCTCGCACGCCCGCTCGCGTGCTCGCACTCGCCCGCGCAGACCAACGCCGTGCCCGGTTCGCGCAATGCGCGCGCCCGCCGCGCCCTGCCCCGCACAATCCACCGCCACCCTGCGCCCGCCGTTGCACAGCCCCGATGCGCCGCCCCCCGCTCGCCTCCTATTGCGGCCCGCTCCCGCGGCCACACCACCACGCCGCCCTCGCCTGTCCTCGCCGTCCCGCCCAATCGTGCCTCGCCGCGGTCTCGCGCGCCCTTCGCCCACCTAGCCGTCGGCCAGCGCCCACCCAGGCCGCCCCAGGCCACCGGCCTCCCCCTGCTCCGGCGCCCTGCCGTGGCCGCCGGCGCCCAGTCGGGTGCGCCCCTGCCGGCCACGCCCGCTGCGCCCATTCGGGCTGCGCCCGATGCCCGTAACCCGCCAGCGCCCGCTAAGGCCCCTGTGGCCTATGACTAATGGGCCCCACTGCCCAGAACAGTTTAAAAATAAAATAAAAATAAAAATGAATTAATAAAATCATTAATTAATTAATTAGTGAATTAATTAAGTTAATTAACTCTGATTAAGTTAATCTAATTAATTAGTTAGTTTAATTAAACTGTAACTAGATTAACTAAACCCTAATTAACCTAAACAGAGAATGACAGGTGGGACCCACACGTCAGTTGACCCAGTCAACTAACCCTGTTGACCACTGATGTCACTATGACGTCATGATGACGTCACAGTTACTGTTTCGGATAATGTTGATTTAAATAATTAAATAAAATCCAGAAAATCGATTAAAATTTTAGAAAATCATATAAATTAATCCGTAGCTCAGATCGAAAAACTTTGTACATGAAAATTGCTCAGAATGACGAGACGAATCCGAATTTGCGGTCCGTTCGTCCGTCACGCGTCCCTAGCTACCCAAACATGGAACCGTTCTCCTCCGGTCATCTGTCTAACAGCTGTCCGGAACCGGGAAAACATTCCCGGATGGATTCCCCCTTCCTCGTTGTCGTGCAACCATACGTTAAGGCACACCTGGCACTGTGTATTATCATGTCATGCTCTTGTTTGCTTTATATTTACTATTTCCTCCCCCTCTTCTCTCTCGTTAGACCCCGACGCAGCTCCCGGTGCCGACGCAGCTCCGGAGCCCGGCGCCACCGTTGACGACCTTGCCTTTGCCGCAAAGCAACCAGGCAAGCCCCCCCCCCTTGAGCATACCGATATCGCCCATTCTATTTTCTCATGCTTGCATTAGAATTGCTGCTGCTGCTGCTTTACCTATTCTGATGCATAGCCTGTTTATTGTAACCTGCTGTTGATAATTACCTGCATAACCTAGACTGCTTAGTATAGGCTGGGTAGAGACCTAACAGTGACCCCACTAGTCCGGACTGCCCCGCTGGATTATCAGAAGACCCGATCAACGGGATTGAAGACCAGGCCCCGACACCGCACTTCGCCCCCTTAGTTGTAACGACACTGCAGCGTTACTATCGAGTGCCGAGGGTGATACCTCGTGTAGCACTTCAGATGTTAACCCTGTAGAGTAGCTATTTGGTCGTGGTCATCGAGGGTGATTCCTCCTTCACCACTTCCGATAACGACGCGGTCGTGCAACACATCAAGTGTGAACCCATCGAGGGTGAATCCTCCTATGTTCACTTTGACAGTTACATCGAGTGGGTATCCGTCGAGGGTGATACCTCGGATTCCCTTGATGTTATGGACACACGGCTACTGTGACTTTACCCCTGCACCTTGTTAGAAACGGGTCGGCCCCGAGGGCGACCCGAGGGAGTTACTTTAACTACAGGACTGGAGGGACAGGCGGTACCGCCCAGTAGAGGTGGACCTGAGTTCCCGACAATCTTTTGTGAGACGGGTTGACCTGGATGGTGCCCGAGTGAGAATACGAGGCGTGGCCGGGCATTATTGACCCTTGCCGCAAGTCCTCGAGACGGGGCGACGGGGTCACATCTTTCGTGAGTCTCTGCTCGTTACCCCAGCCCCAAGGTACTAACGGTTTGGATATTTGATTCGAGTGGGCCTTTGGCCCAATAGCACTAACCATCACGTGGGAAAAGTTATGGGCACTCTGCATCGTATGCATCAACCGAAAGCTCTGTCAGACGTCCAGTTCAGCATTGCGCCCGGGACGGACCGGCGCCCCCCTGATGCCTGGCTTCCCCCTGCACGCAACGACTCGGAGTGCACAGGGCGATGGCCCAAGACCTCTGAGCGCTTAGGATGTAGACCGACGGGGACCTCTCTGCTGAGCTCTAGGTAGGGTTGCGGTGTGTCGTTTGGCCGAGGTCGGGCATGACCCGAAAAAGTGTGTCCGGCCGGAGTTAAGCGGGCGTGGTGGGTAAGTTGGTGCACCCCTGCAGGGAAGAACTAATCTATGCATAGCCGGATCCTCGGTAACGGACACTCGGAGTTGTATCCTGATTGATACAATTAGAAGTGGATACTTGGATACTATGGCTCTGGGATTGCTTCTCGCCGGGAGTCGAGAAGGGATCTCAGGACGAGGTTGATGACTGTATGGCTCTGGGATTGCTTTCTCGCAGGGAGTCGAGAAAGGATCTTCTGGTGAGGTTGATATCATTACTACTACCTTATATTGTACTGTTCTACTCTCTTCTATTGCTGCAAGACCTCTGAAGATGCTAGTCTTCGATAGGACTAGGCCTTCTCTCTATTCTGGCATTTCTGCAGCCCAGTCCACATATACAGCCTCTCTTTGAAAATGTTGCATATGTAGTGTAGATCCTTGCTTGCTGACTACTTCTGAGTACTCACGGTTGCTTTGTTTTCCTTTTCTCCCCATATCAGTTTGTCGTGACCAGAGGACGGAGCCCCCTGAGACAGATGCCCCGTCGATCGACTACTACTACCACCCCGATGGTGGATACTACTACGAGTTGGCTGACGACCAGGAGTAGGATCAGAGGGTCCCAAGCAGGAGGCCTGCGCCTTTCGATCGTAGTGTTTTATTTTGCCCCGCCTTTCTAAAGGCTTTTATATTTCTGTTTCATATCTGTACTCAGATATCTGATGCTTCCGCTGACGCTTATATGCGAGCTTTTGTATTCGAGCTCTCGATGCCCCTAGCTTGTAATATAAAGCTTGTATGACTTTATTGATGTTTTAGAGTTGTGTTGTGATATCTTCCCGTGAGTCCTTAGGCTTGATCGTGTGCATTTGCGTGTATGATTAGTGCACGATTGAGCCGGGGGCGTCACAGACAAACTCCTCGATGGTAAATGAATCACGCCAAGATCCAGCGTGTGCGCCCTCAGCGGCGCTTCCCCAAACACTTTGGAGAAGTAGTCGTCCACCTCCATGGCGATCTCCTCCTGACCAGTGGCGACTTTCTCCCCATGTTGAACTGCTTTCATCATGTTTCTTCTCTGCCTATGACACGCACTCTGATGGAAGAAGCTTGTGTTGGCGTCGCCCTCCCGGAGAATGAGTATCCTCGACCTTTGGCGCGCGATGGTACGCTCGAGAGAGCAGAGCCCAAGCAATCTCTGCTTGAGCAGCTTTCGTAGTGCACTTTCCTGTTCCGTCAACACTCTTGTCTCCATTGCTTTGTCGAGTTGAAAAATGACCTCCATAGCTATACCAATCTCTAGCTTGACATTGCCTATCCAACGATCACTCCATTTCTTTAGGCTCTTCACCGTCGCCCTCAGCTTTGCATCCAACACTACATAAGGGTTGTCCTCCCTCGGGACCGAGCTCCACGCGTCTTGCACCGTTTGCATGAAGCCCTCGGCTTTAGTCCAGAAGGCCTCGAACTTGAATCTACGCCCCATACACAAGTCGGCATTTAGGTCTAGCAGCAGCGGACAGTGATCGGACACAGCCGAGCCAAGCGCGGTGAGGTGGCACGTTGGGTACAGATCCTCCCAAGACGCGGTGCCGAAGACATGGTCAATTCGCTCCAAAATCGCATGCTCCCTCTCGATGGAAGACGATCCCAAACCCTAGCAAAATTACAAGGGAAAGGAATGATAAACCCGATGTCGATTTCCCGTTGACGCGCAACGAGCGGGCGTCAACAGTACCACCCCGATCATTGAGCAGTACGATGCGCAACGCATCCTGTTGGATGAGGATCTCGCCGACGACGAACGTAGCAGATCTCGCTACCGGGGAGGTCAGGGGCGAACGTGACACGCCAGCGCGACGCGGTCTCCATCTCGCCGATCCGACACGTATATGTGTCAAACACCTTGTGAGCAGAGTAGAACGAGATGGAGGGATCAGTAAGTGCGCAAAGATCGAGCGAGAGCGAGAGCGAGATAAAAGACGCACGCGGCGCGCATGCGCCCAATCTTTGACCCCTGAGCTGAGGCCCTGATGCGCGCGCGGCCCCGCCCTGCCTACCCCTGGCTCCTTTTCGCGCCATTCGGTATGAAGCCTTTGGCGCCAAAAATCTGCGCGGGAACGCGACGGAGATGAGTTTGGCGCCAAGACTAGAGTGAGTCGAGCCGGCCAGCAACGACAAAGGGCCCCTCCTCCATGGCGCTAGCCTCAGATCCAACACAAGAGATAAACGCAGTGGCAAGTACGTACTGCTAGGTGGAGTAGCCGCACGGCGACTCCACGAGCTGTAACATCGTCGGTAACTGTCGCAAAGCTAGGTATTCCTGGAGATGATCAGTGGCTATACTTGCTAGCTGCAGCACTGTGCGGAGGTCAGCTCCACTGACCGCAGTTGTACATTCCAAAATCTAATGTTCGAATAAAAGGGGGAGATGGTCGTCCAGCTCATGGCCGAAATGCTAGATGTACAACATATCACCTTGACACCAACATTTTTTTTTGAAACAAAATAAGGATTGAACGGTTTCTTGTTACTTACCGATGAGTACTATTACTCCCCTGGAACATTGATTAACCTAGCTAGAGTACGATGTTGTTAGGCCAACTCCAGCGCACGACCCCAAACGGACGTCCGTTTTGCCCGGATTCTGTCCGTTTGTAGGGCAATGGGGTCGTGTCCGGACCTTCCCTGGGATGCGCCGGCCGTGCGCCCAACGCGCGGACGCATTCCGGCCGCATCCCGTCCGCGTACATTTTTCTTTTCAAGCACATATCTTTTTTTCATCATTGATTTTTGATACATGTAAATACATCACCAAATTTTGACTAGAAAAGCAAGACCAAAGAAAATAAGAACCACAAGAATACATTTTAGAAGATAACCAACTTCCATAACTGCTCCCGTAAGTTGGATTAGTGCCTTCTCGATGCATTCATTGTTGATCTGCGGAGGTTCGATCTTGCGTGCTTCTTTCTTCTTCGAGTCTAAAGAAGTAGACGTTGTTTCCTCGCATCTAGTCTCATGTCTAGCCTCTATTCTAGCAACAAGTGCACTAGTCTCATCTCTAGCCTCTATGCTAGCTAAAAGTGCACGAACATCTACTAAATTGCGCTCTATCAATATATCGATGTACTCTTCTTCCCAATACCAAAATTTGCATCCATTCTACACAATAAAAATTTAAGTTAGCAAAACTAGTCAAATTCGAGAGCACAACCGAAGCTAAGTAGCACATACCCATCGGTTGAGCACTTGATGAACACCCATCCGGGATGTTCCGGCGTTGTAGACACGCGACGCAAGACCTTCTTTGGGCAGTCGTCGCACTTAATGAGTGGCAACGGTGCGCCGACGAGCTTTTGGGCCAGCACCGAGCCCGGCCGACCGCCGTTCGTGTATCTGCCGGCGGACCGCCGACGGTGTAGATCCGAGCGGCTAGAGGCGGAGTCAGTACCTGCATGCGGCCTTGCGGCTTTACCGGGGCCTTCCGGCCCGGTGCCCGGCCAGTCCATGGCACGGCGCGGCCTCCCACAGCCGGGCGAGCTCAAGCCCGACCGGATCCGCTCCAAATCCGGCCGCCGGGTGCGCAAATTAGGTGGCCGTGGTTGGGTAGCTCGGGGCGTCGAGGAAAAGGGGGCTGAGCGAGCGCGCGTCCGAGCTGCACAACGGCAATGGCAGCGGCGGCGGCGGCGACGAGGGACAAAAGTGGTGGGGGTGCGGCTGGAGGGGAGGGGGCGGATAGAAAAAAGATGCATGTGCCATCGACGGGCGGGCCAGGGGAGGACAAGCGCACACGGCCCGCCCGTCCGCGCGCTGTCCGTTTCATCTCAAAAGCGGCCTAAAGTTTGACCGGGATGGGTCAAAAGCGAACAGAAAACAAACAAAAATCCTTTTACGTCCGCGCGCTGGGCCGTCTGGTACGTTCGTTTTATCCAAACGGACGCATCCGGCCATACAAAATAAGGTCGCGGGCTGGAGTTGGCCTTACAAGGCAGGAGTACGCACACCCACAGTGCCCCAACTACTTTCTTGAACACAAGCCCCAACTACTCCTACGACCACTATCTACCGGTGCCAATCGCCATGGTGCGCTGGTGTGTTGTCCAGATTGCTTTACGGAGCAAAAGCGGTACGGTGTCCCCCAAAGCGGGGAAGGGCAGGAGCAAAAGCAGGGGCCAAGGAAGGACGACGCACAGCATGCCGCCTGTCCCGGCTGTAGCGTAGGCGCAGCGCATGGTCTGCTCCGGCGGGCGTCATCGTGTTTCCTACGTGTCGTTGCGCCGGCACCGATGCGGTGCAGACCCATCAATTCCCGGGCCTCGACAATGGTTGGGCGCTGCTGCGGCAGCAGAACACGTTTTCTTCGGGCCCGGTGTCGTTGCTGTTAGCAAATATTACTAGAATTTGAACTAAAACCACGACGAGTAAATCGGAACGGAGGGAGTAGATGTTAGCGTCAGTTTTAGCCTAACATAGCAATTAGGATTTTCTATAGGCTAACTACCTACAGTTAGCGTTGCCCATATGCTGCCTATGGTGAAGGGACACTATGCCTGTTCGAACTGGCACAATCATTGTAACCGGCGTTGTAACATGCCTGTTCAGATACTATATAAGGCCTGAACAGTATATCAATGAAAGCACTTGATAACAGTATATCAATGAAAGCACTTGATTCACTTCAATCTCTTATTTCTTCTCACGTTATCAGCACGACACAGGAAATGGGCCAAAAGGCCTAACAGGCCACGTCCTAGTATTGCTCATATTTACATTAAAAAAAACTGATTTACTACTTTAGGTGTTCTTGCAGATTATAAAAAGCTGCAGTTCTGCCCCTTAGGCAATATTACTGTGCTGTATTTAGGACCCTCAGTTCGTCCTTTGTTTAGTTTGACAACGTATTGTATTGCAAATACATACCTTATACCTTATGTCTATTAGAATTTCAAATGTGTAATATGACATGTTAATACATTTGCCCTTGGCATATTATAACATGTTATTTGGTACAACAATTTTATTTTTTGCATTTGAAATCTAATCTTTCTTGCAAAGTTTTCTCATTAATTTGAGATTAAAAAGGCCCAATAAAATATGTGATTTCGAATCATATTTGTGCAATCACAAAGTAATGGCATCAACTGTATATCACAGATTGTTCATTACCCCGAGACATATTTAAACCTCCATAGTGCTCTTCCAAATATATTAATGTCAAAATATAACACAAGAGAGATGTATTCCATAAATTTGGAAATTATCTACAATGTGTTAACTTGAAATTCGATAATCTACATATATATGGCTTAAAATTATAAGTGTTTCTCTAGAACATATTTGTTGTTTACCAAAATAAATTTTACTATCAAGTAATCAAATGCATGATCATACATGCAGGAAAAATGGCTGACATCAATAAGAAAGAATTCCAAGAACTACAAGTTGATGGAAGTAACTATCTATCATGGGCCATGGATATGAAGATAAATTTGACTGGACGTAACCTTGGCCCTTGCATCATCACACCCCCCGAAAATGCCCCAGAAATAGCACAGGTGGTAAAGTATGCGGCATTACATTTCATAAGGCACCACCTCCATCCTGATCTAAAAACTGAATATCTAATGGAGGAGGACCCACTAGCTTTATGGAACTCCCTCAAGGAGAGATATGACCAACAAAGAGCAGTAATGTTGCCGGAAGCCCAAAGAGAATGGTCTCTCATAAGGTTTCAGGACTTTAAGTCCGTTGCTGCATATAATTCTGCTGTGCATAAAATTAACTCCAAACTGAGATTTTGCAATCAACAAGTTTCAGATGCGGACTTAATCGAGAAAACTTTATGCACTTTCCACCCTTCGATGAGGATATTGCAACAGCAGTATCGTCAACAGAAATACATAAAGTATTCTGAGCTTATATACACATTACTTCAGGCCGAGAAGCATGATGAACTTCTCATGAAGAATCATAATGCTTGCCCAACGGGTGCCATGCCTACCCCTGAAGCACATGCTAATGCTCATTTTACTAGTGAATTTGGAAACCATAAAAGGAATTTCCGAAAATTCAAGGGAAAATGGAAACAAAATAATGGTCCGAAGACCAACGATCAAACTAAGGGGAAAGATCATTTCAAGAAACATGATCAAAATGACAACTCTCAAACTTGTCAAAGGTGTGGATGCATGAATCATCGTACTAATCAATGCCGAATTCCCAAGCACCTTGTGGATCTATACATGAAGTATGGAGAAAAATGCGAACAAGTTCATGGAAAGAAAACTGAAGCTCACTTCAACGCCATTGATGATAACCCCCAAGCTGGTCCTTCTCAAAGCGCTATTCAAGTAAACAAGCCAAAGGACAATATCATCCTCGATGAAGACATGCTTGTGGATTACACCCAAGATGTTTTTGGAGATCTCAGTTAATCTCCACAAACAAGTTGATGTAACTTAGCTATTTAAATACTACAAAATGTTATATACTGTATAACAATAAGTAGAATAAAGTCTTTCAGACTATATTATATTATGTGAATCAGACATAATAATGTAATGTATTTATATTTGAAGTTTGTAATATAAATACCTTGTATGTAATTTGATGAATATATGAATAAAATAATATTTATTCTAAAATATTCTCTTTCCATCTATAGAACTTTTACGGGAACAATCCGATGGAAGAAGAGTTATGTTTAGTGGATAGTGCTACCACTAACACAATTTTAAGGGAAGCAAAATATTTCCAAACTCTTTCTAAGAGAAATGGAAAATGTTATGACCATAACTGAAAGTAATAAAGCAATTATTGGTTTAGGAAGAGCCACATTCACACTTCCTATGGGTACTACTATCGTAATTCAGAATGCACTCTTGTATCCTGAATCTACTCGTACCCTTATAAGTTTCAAAGACATCCGATCTAACCATTTCCATCTAAAAACAGTAGAGGTGGATAACAAACAGTATTTGCTTTTAACAAAAAGCAACGGATATGAGGAACAAACCCTTGAAAAATTCCCTTCATTCTCATCTGGATTATACTTTACATACATCAAACCCGTACCTTATGTTGCATACAAAATAATTTTTCGGATATTTATAACTTAAGATTTTTGGCATGATCGCCTAAGTCACCCCAAAGTAGGGATGATACGAAAAGTTATTGACAATTCTTTTGGTCACAACTTAAAAGCTGCAAAATTCTCAAGTCATCAGATTTTATGTGCACCACATGTGCCATCATTTTTTTAAGGACTCTCTCACCTTAAAATTCAGAAAATAGTCACTTAAATTTCTTTAACACATCCAAGAAGATATATGTGGACAACTCAACTATTTTGGGGCATATTTCATGGCATCCTTAGACATCTAATAGATGATTTTATGTGGGTCTTTAATCTCCACAAATCCATGATTTTGCTAAATTAATTGCTCAAATTATATATCAAATTATGAGCAAATTATCCTAACGTATGGGTTAAACCCATTTGAATGCCATTTTTACGAGTATTTAGGATTTTATTAAGTACCTCATGTACATACCCAAAATGGTGCAGCTAAATTCTTTATCAAAAGAATCAAACTAATTAAATGACCACTTCTACAGAATTTAATTTACCAACATCTCATTGGAGACATGCGGTCTTACACGCCGTAGATCTATTCTAGATCATTCCAACTGCATATCATATTGCTTCCCCCTGCAGTAAGTACATGGAAATGTACAAGTATTTCCCATCTGCGAGAATTCGGTTATATACCGATATCACCACTCCAGCGTACATTAGCGGACCCTCACATTAAATTTGGGATCCATGTGAGTTATAACTATTTATTTATCCGTCAATCATAAATATCTCAAGCTCCTATAAGGGGAATTGGTTATAGCTTGTACGCTGATTACATTGAAATAAGGACATTTTCGGCGTTAGGGGGAGATTCGTACCACAACGAATGCCGATAAATTAGAAATGTCATAGACTTTCAGACATCATATTCACGTACTTCAAAATCTGAACATGAAGTTCAATTATATATTTGCAACACATTGCAATTCTGCCACATACATTTACTTATGACAAAGACGTCATGAAATCACATTATGCATGCAAGCAATGTGACATACAAAGTGGAAGTACCTCATACAACCACTATTCTCCCCAAATGAGAGCAAAAGGGGGAGAAACATGGTCACATGAGAAATGAGTTCTCATATGCATCCGCGGAAATAAAGAAAATTATAGCCTCAACTAGTAAATGTAGTTCAACCTCAAGTTGAATAACACATAACGGATGCTCATCATCCAAACCCAACATAAGTGCACACAACTTAAAGTGTTGGGACATCGAAACACCTTGACTCCATTGTTATGGGAAATCACGAGGAGTTAAAAGACGTAATATTATTTCCACACATTCCACTGATTCAACAGAATCATATAACATAAAGATTACATTTGTCGACAAATATTTATTCTTAAATTGCTAAAACCTTTAGGGCCCTAAACCAAAGTCCATGGAAGAGTGCCTCATGCACTCATATACTTCAGGGTGTGCATTCGGTTTTTTCGGTTTGATTCGGTTCGGTTTATACGGTTTTTATACTTCGGTTTTTACGGTTTTATACGTAGATACGGTTCGGTTTCGGTAATAATCATTTAATTTCGGTAATAACCAAAATAACCAAAGTTAACGCGAATTTGTATACAACAAAAAATTATTTGGTCACACGCTTTCGTTCATGACATGTATGTAGGTTAGATTTTCTTGTGAGAAATGTGTACGTAGATTGGGTAATTAGATGACAGACATGATTTAGTCATATGCATTAGATAGCAGCAGATATGAGAGATTAGGTAGGTGTCGGAGGTCCACATGATTTGGTCTTGATTAATGGCAGTAGATATGATTTATTAAATGAGTGAGGAAGCAGAAAATGGAATGATAGAAAAATCTTGCGCATCCACGCGGCCACGAGCCCTCAACCCAGGCCAATCCTTCCTTTTTTTTGAGCGATCAACTCCCTTTTTTAGCGATCGACTGCCTGGGATGACACCGCGCGTGGTGGATCGCTAGACAAAGTGGCCGAATGGGCTGGATACTTTGAGCCCAAATAAGCATCGCATGATGTGCCCTGGTTCTGGTTGGTTCGAGCTGCAGAGATTTAGTAGCACCTCGCCTATTGAGCTACACCGGGGTGAGCGGATGGCTATAAAAGAAAGGGTGGTGAAGGGCTCAGCTTATATTCTCGCACACAGACGCGAACTTCGGTTTAACCGAACGGTTTTCGGTTTCTAACCGAAAAAACCAAATGCTAAATGGTTTCTAGAATTGAAAACTGAAACTGAAACCGTAACCTGAAAAAACCGAAAATTCGGTTCGGTTTGGTTTTTGGTTTCCGGTTCGGTTTTGCACACCCTGACATATACTGGTTCAACTAGAAGGAGGCAAATTAAATAAGAATAGCACTCGCTCAACGAAAGAGAGGTATTTACCACAGTAATACATTCTCCTCATAACTATCTTCCCTTTTGGAAGACAAATGACTTTTCATTCATAACGAAAATAATGAGGTGGTGAAAAGGCGACGCTTGTAGCACAAGGATTCACGCAGAGACCCGATATCAATTATGATATAACATACCCTCTTGGTACAAGTGGAATTACGTTTCGATATTAATATTATTGGCAGTTACAAATAAACTATCCATGCAGTTGATAGACACGGTGATTACATACTCATATGGATTACTTAATTCAGATATCTAAATAAATGTCTCTAAAAGGCATTAAAAAATGAATCCAAATATCAATCGCAACATATATTGTGTAAAACATTAAAAGTCACTTCATGACTTAAAAGAGTCAAAAATTGTGTGGTACAATCGACTATGAGAGTTCCGCATTCAAAAGGATTACTCAGATAAAGATTGCCTACATGTAGTTATTAACAAAATCCTTCCCTGGATTCTACATGACCTATGTATATATATGTCGATGATTTTATCATCAAAGTCTATACAACACATGAAAAGTGCTTGCAATCATATCAAGACGGATATTATGTAGTTAAGATTCAACAGAATCACCTACCATTATCTATCAAGATAATACCACTTGTATTGCATCAAAAATGCAACGATTTATATATTAAACAATATTGCAATTAATATTTTGCAAAGTTTAGGGGGAGAAAACTCCTAGAACTAAACTTATTATCATCTGATAAATAAAATATTGTACTCTCTTCCTTATGAGTTCTCCAACGGATTTCTCATATAGGTTTTGATGAGACAAATACTATACCTACGGTATATCAAAATTTCTATATTTTCTTCTTATATTTTTCACAGGATTTAGAAGGATATAAGATTATGCAAGATCAAACAAGGAATTTCGACACTCGAAGATATATGAAGATTCTCAAGACAATGAAGTATAAAGTACAGCGTTGTCCAAGGGGGAGTGTTAGCAAATATTACTAGTTAGATGTTAGCGTCAGTTTTAGGCTAACATAGCAGTTAGGATTTCCTATAGGCTAACTACCTATAGTTAGCGTTGTCCATACACTGTCTATGGCGAAGGGACACCATGCCTGTTCGAACAGGCACATCAGTGTAACCGACGTTGTAACATGCCCGCTCAGATACTATATAAGGCCTGAACAGTACATCAATGAAAGCACTTGATTCACTTCAATCTCTTATTTCTTCTCAGTTAGCGCGGTGCGGGCCGGTGGAGGCAGACGCACGCCGACGGCATGTGCCCGGCCCGGTCGCCAGACTAGCACTACAGGGCAGGCACGCACCCCTCTCGTCTCTCCTCTCGAGGCGGACCGGGGCGCGCGTCTCCACCCCGGTTCCATGGCACGGGTTCCGACGTGTTGTGTCGCTCTGCGACGACTGTGTTTGCACGGGGCCGTGCCACGAGGCATTCCGTCACTGCCGTGCAGGGGCCGCAACAAGACCGTATTCAACATTGTTCTGCCTTTTTGTCATTTCTTTTCAAATCCGTTGGTGCAGACTATAAGGCCAACCCAACGAGAACGGACGTTTGGCTCCTGGCCTCCATGGAGCCTTTTTTAAAACAAATCAAAATTCAAACCTTTTGATTTTAAAAAAATCTGAAAAAAAATTGTGCAAGTAAACAAGAATGCTATGTATATGTGTGTAAAATTTGAGGACGAAAAACTTTGAAATGCGACCTGTACAAAAAAGACAAATTCATGGCCTGAGAGGATGAATAGTATTTTGTATTAGAAAGTCTCATATTTGTCTTTTTTGCACAGCCCTCAATTCAACGAATTTTGCCTTGAAAATTTACACACATGTGTGTTATGCCTTCATGTACATCTGTGTTTTTTTTTCAGAATTTTTTGAAAAATAGAAAATATGAAATTTGATGAAATTTGAAATTTTCAAAACCGAGCTCCATGGAGCTCGGCCTCCAAAGACAATATTCGCAACCCAACGCATGACCTTAGATTGTTCGCTACTACGTCCGTTCGAGGGTAAACGGACAGAACAGATGGCTCAACCCGTGGGAGCAAACACACCAACGTCCGTTTCCGATCTGTTTTCAATTCATTTTCGGTCCAACTTTAGGCCGCGTTTGCGGCCGAACGGACAGCGCGCGGACGGGCGGGACGCGCGCCCTTGTCCTTTTTTGGCCCGCCCGTCGGGGACACGACCGCTCATTTTCCCTCCATTTCACCCAAAATCCTCCCGCGCCCTCTCTCTCCTCCCTCCATCCACCATGGCCGGCGGCCCGACGAATCCCAGCGACCCGGCCGCTGCCACGGCCCTGTGGCGTGGAAGAAGGCTCCCAAGAAGCCGCGGTCGGAGCTCATGCCGGCGGAGCTCGCCAAGCTCGACGCCGAATCAGCCAAGAGGAGGAACCGGCGGACAAAGGCCACGGAAAAGAAGGCTGTTGCCGACTATGCCGCGGCGGCGGCCTCGCTGTGTGCCGCGCAGCACCAAGCCAACGTCGACGACAAGGAGTCCATCGTTGGCAAGGCACACGCCCTCCTCATGTTAGGGTTTTGCCGACCCCCGCCGGCCATTCTCTCGGTCGCTGAGTTGGCCGCGGCCAACACAGGCTCGTCGGTCGTTCGTCCTCCACAACACCGGTCCCCGAGCTCATCCATCGCACCCGAGACACCAGGGTATTGTGCGCCGCCGCTGCACGGCCATGGGCAGACACGGTTCTCCACGTCACCGGACTGCAGCATGGTCGCTCCGGCCACGCCTGCGGGCGTCATCGACCTGAACGTCATGCCGGAGTACAGTGGCGCTGGCTAGCCGTCCGACGGGACGCAAAGGAAGCAGCCCTGGTCGTTTCCTTCGGCGAACTGATGGAAATATGCCCTAGAGGCAATAATAAAATGGTTATTATTATATTTCCTAAATCATGATAAAGGTTTATTATTCATACTAGAATTGTATTGACCGAAAACTTAAATACATGTGTGAATACATAAACAAATACCGTGTCCCTAGTAAGCCTCTACTAGACTAGCTCGTTGATCAAAGATGGTTAAGGTTTCCTAACCATAGACATGAATTGTCACTTGATAACGAGATCACATCATTAGGAGAATGATGTGATGGACAAGACCCAACCGTTACATAGCATATGATCATTCAGTTTATTGCTATTGTTTTCTTAATGTCAAATACATATTCCTTCCACTATGAGATCATGCAACTCCCGGATACCGGAGGAATACCTTGTGTGCCATCAAACGTCACAATGTAACTGGGTGATCATAAAGATGCTCTACAAGTATCTCCGAAGGTGTCTTTTGAGTTGGCATGGATCGAGATTAGGATTTGTCACTCCCGTGAAGAATGGTAAGAAAGTTGTCGCTCCCATGAAGAAGCCCAAAGCTTGACCAAGCCTGAAACTGAGTGCTTCTACTGCAAAGGAAGTGATCACTGGAAGCGGAACTGCCCCAACTACTTGGCGGATAGGAAGGATGGCAAAGTGAACAAAGGTATATTTGATATACATGCTATTGATGTGTACCTTACTAATGCTCGTAGTAGCGCCTGGGTATTTGATACTGGTTCGGTTGCTCATATTTGTAACTCGAAACAGGAGCTACGGAATAAACGAATATTGGCTAAGGATGAGGTGACGATGCGCGTCGGGAATGGTTCCAAGGTCGATGTGATCGCCGTCGGCACGCTCCCTCTACATCTACCTTCGAGATTAGTTTTAGACCTCAATAATTGTTATTTGGTGCCAACGTTGAGCATGAACATTATATCTGGATCTTGTTTATTGCGACACGGTTATTCATTTAAATCGAAGAATAATGGTTGTTCTATTTATATGAGTAATATCTTTTATGGTCATGCACCCTTGATGAATGGTCTATTCTTATTGAATCTCGATCGTAGTGATACACATATTCATAATATTGATGCCAAAAGATGCAAAGTTGATAATGATAGTGCAACATACTTGTGGCACTGCCATTTAGGTCATATTGGTGTAAAGCGCATGAAGAAACTCCATGCAGATGGACTTTTGGAATCACTTGATTATAAATCATTTGATACTTGCGAACCATGCCTCATCTGCAAGATGACTAAAACTCCGTTCTCCGGAACAATGGAGCGAGCTAATGACTTATTGGAAATAATACATACCGATGTATGCGGTCCGATGAGTGTTGAGGCACGCGGCGGTATCGTTATTTTCTGACCTTCACAGATGATTTGAGTAGATATGGATATATCTACTTGATGAAACACAAGTCTAAAACATTTGAAAAGTTCAAGGAATTTCAGAGTGAAGTGAAGAATCATCGCAACAAGAAAATAAAGTTACTATGATCTGATCGCGGAGGCAAATATTTGAGTTACGAGTTTAGCCTTCATTTAAAACAATGTGGAATTGTTTCACAACTCACGCCACTTGGAACACCACAGCGTAATGGTGTGTCCGAACGTCGTAACCGTACTTTATTAGATATGGTGCGTTCTATGATTTCTCTTACCGATTTACCACTATCGTTTTGGGGTTATACATTAGGGACATCCGCATTCACGTTAAATAGAGCACCGTCTAAATCCGTTGAGACGACACCGTATGAACTATGGTTTGACAAGAAACCTAAGCTGTCATTTTTTAAAGTTTGGGGATGTGACACTTATGCCAAAAGGCTTCAGCCTGATAAGCTCGAACCCAAATTGGAGAAGTGCGTCTTCATAGGATACCCTAAAGAAACTATTGGGTACATCTTCTGCCACAGACCCGAAGGCAAGATTTTTGTTGCCAGGAATGAGTCCTTTCTAGATAAGGAGTTTCTCTCGAAAGAAGTGAGTGGGAGAAAATTAGAACTTGATGAGGTAATTGTAACTTCTCTCGAATTGGAAAGTAGCACATCAGAGAAAACCGTTCCCATGATGCCTACACCAACTAGAGAGGAAGCTAATGATGACGATCATGAAACTTTGGATCAAGTTACTACTAGACCTCGTAGGTCGACCAGAGCACGTTCCGCACCAGAGTGGTACGGTAATCCTGTCCTGAAAATTATGTTATTAGACCATAGCGAACCTATGAACTATGAAGAAGCTATGATGAGCCCAGATTCCGATAAATGGTTTGAGGCCATGAAATCTGAGATAGGATCCATGTATGAGAACAAAGTATGGACTTTGTTGGACTTGCCCGATGATCGGCAAGCCATTGAGAATAAATGGATCTTCAAGAAGAAGACAGACGTTGATGGTAATGTCACTATCTACAAAGCTCGACTTGTCGCAAAAGGTTTTCGACAAGTTCAAGGGGTTGACTACGATGAGACTTTCTCACCCGTAGCGATGCTTAAGTCGGTCCAAATCATGTTAGCAATTGCCGCATTTTATAATTATGAAATCTGGCAAATGGACGTCAAAACTGCATTCCTTAATGGATTTCTTAAAAAAGAGTTGTATATGATGCAACCAGAAGGTTTTGTCGATTCTAACGGTGCTAACTGATGACCCACAAGTATAGGGGATCAATTGTAGCTCTTTTCGATAAGTAAGAGTGTGAACCCAACGAGGAGCAGAAGGAAATGCCAAGTGGTTTTCAGCAAGGTAATGTCTGCAAGTGCTGAAATTGTAAGTAACAGAGTAGTTTGATAGCAAGATAATTTGTAACGAGCAAGTAACGATAGTAGTAACAAAAGTGCAGCAAGGTAGCCCAATCCTTTTAAGGCAAAGGACAGGCCAAAACGGTCTCTTATAATAAGCAAAGCGTTCTTGAGGGTACACGGGAATTTCATCTAGTCACTTTCACCATGTTGGTTCGATTTGTGTTTGCTACTTTGATAATTTGATATGTGGGTGGACCGGTGCTTAGGTGTTGTTCTTACTTAAACAAGCCTCCTACTTATGATTAACCCTCTCGCAAGCATCCGCAACTACGAGAAAAGTATTAAGAATAAATTCTAACCATAGCATTAAACTTTTGGATCCAATCGGTCCCTTACGAAATAGCGCATAAACTGGGGTTTAAGCTTCTGTCACTCTCGCAACCCATCATCTACTTACTACTCCACAATGCATTCCCTTAGGCCCAAATATGGTGAAGTGTCATGTAGTCGACGTTCACATGACACCACTAAGGGAATCACAACATACATACTATCAAAATATCGAACACATATCAAGTTCACATGATTACTTGCAACATGATTTCTCTCGTGACCTCAAGAACAAAAGTAACTACTCACAAATGATAATCATGCTCAAGATCAGAGGGGTATTAAATAGCATATTGGATCTGAACATATAATCTTCCGCCAAATAAACCATATAGTAATCAACTACAAGATGTAATCAACACTACTAGTCACCCACAAGCACCAATCTATAGTTCCGGTAACAAGATTGAGCACAAGAGATGAACTAGGGTTTGAGATGAGATGGTGCTGTTGAAGATGTTGATGGAGATTGCCCTCCCCAAGATGGGAGAGTTGTTGGTGATGATGATGACGATGATTTCCCCCTCCGGGAGGGAAGTTCCCCCGGCGGAATCACTCTGCCGGAGGGCAAAAGTGCTCCTGCCCAAGTTCCGCCTCGAGACGGCGGCGCTCCATCCCGAAAGTCCTCTCCTTATTTTTTCTAGGTCAACATGACTTATATACTAGAAGATGGGCACCGGAGGTGGGCCTGGGTGAGCACAACCCACCAGGGCGCGCTTGGGCTCCCTGGCGCGCCCAGGTGGGTTGTGCCCACCTGGTGGGCCCCCTCTGGTACTTATTTGCTCCAATATTCTTCAAATATTCCATAAAAAATCTCCGTAAAGTTTCAGCTTGTTTGGAGTTGTGTAGAATAGGTGGCCTGACGTAGCTTTTCCAGGTCTAGATTTCCAGCTGCCAGAATTCTCCCTCTTTGTGTGTACCTTGCATATTATGAGAGAAAAGGCATTAGAATTACTCTAAAAAGCCTTATTATGCATAAAAACATCATAAATAACAGTAGGAAAACATGATGCAAAATGGACGTATCAACTCCCCCAAGCTTAGACCTCGCTTGTCCTCAAGCAAAAACCGAAATCGAAAAACATGTCCACATGCTTAGAGAGAGAGGTGTCGATAAAAACAAAATACGGACATAGAAGCATCATGTAGATTATTATAACAGCAACAAATTTAAACATAAGACTTTTATCATAGAACTTTTATCATAAACTTCTCATGAATAAGTGGCAGTTCATCACACAATTGAAGTATAAAGCATAAACTCTATTAGAAACCAACAAACTATGTTCTCAGTCAACTTTGGAACTACAAGTCATCATCTTTTCAGGAAGGGTCATGTATCGCAGCCTTTAGGCAAGTCCACATACTCAACCATCATTAGTCTTCTATGATTTCTAACACTCACCGCATACACATGAGCAAAACATTTCAACCAGACACATAGAAAGATAGGGGCTTATAGTTTTGCCTCCCAACGTATTCACCTCAAGGGCGATGTCAACAATAATAACTTATGCCACCCATATTCAACTGGACATATGTGCCTAGATCTTTCCTCACCACATGATGCTTGCCAAAGGATAAAAATAAAAGGAAAAGAGAGAAGAACTTTGACTCTTTGCATAAAAGTAAAAGATAGGCCCTTCGCAGAGGGAAGCAGAGGTTGCCATGCGCTTATTTGTTTGTATGCTCAACCCCTTAGTGCAAAAGAATGTCAAGTTGTATTGCCCCTTGTGATGGCAACCTTTATTATGCAGTATGTCGCTTTTATTCTTCACCATCACAAGTTCGTACAACGCTCAATTTTCCTTTACACTAAATGATCTCACACTTTTAGAAGCAATTTTTATTGCCTTATTGCACCGATTACAACTTACTTGAGGGATCTTGCTCAATCCCTAGGTAGGTATGGTGGACACTTGAAAGAAAGGATCGAACTAAACTTTTATTCATCTAAAGCAAAAGATCGAACTAAAATAAGTAAAGGCAAAAAGATAGTGGGGATGATACGATACCAGGGCACCTCCCCCAAGCTTGGCGGAAGCCAAGGGGAGTGCCCATACCCGAAACTCAATTTTCCTTTGGTGATGAAGAAGATGGTGGTGGTGATGAAGTAGATGCGATCTTGTCCTCGGGTTTCCATGGCAGAGGTCCACCATCGTAAGAGGAAGAATGAGTCTCACGGGTCCTGCAACTAGCAGCCAAACTCATACCTTTAAACCTCGCCTCATATTCGAAGACTTGGTTTTGAAGATCACAGATCTGGCTTTGGAGGAAGTTGATTTGCTCGTTGAGGGTGAAGACGATGTCCTTCATGGGCTTGCCATCCACCTTGAGATCACGAGTAAGGTCCGTAATCATGAGGTGATTGGCATTGAGTCCACGCTCCACCATCCCCTTGCACCGGAAGACTTCCTGCTCCATAGCCTCAAGCCTGGCCTCCATGGTTCCCATCCCCTTGGGTCCTTGCACATCACGGATGTGCAGCACCCCCTCATGCATCTGGATGGCCTGAGGGTGCTGCACCACCTCCCGCAAATATGGGTTGATGACGTTCTTGAAGAACTTGTCCTTGGAGGAGCTTGAAGCGGCCATGGTAGTTGAGATCTGACAGAAAACAACAAGGAAAAGAAAATAGAAGATTTCTCCGCGATACGGTGGTCAATAGGTTCGGGGAGGATATAAAGATTTTTTATCTTGGTAAACAAGCAAACGAAAGAAAAATGGAGTCCGGAAGGTGTCCCAGGTGGGCACAACCCACCTGGGCGCGCCTGGCAAGCCAGGCGCGCCCTGGTGTCTTGTGCCCACCAGGGTACGCTTCCTGGAAGTTTCTTATTTTCCTAATTTTCTAAATATTCCAAAATTGACAAAAAATATTTTTGCGGATTTTTCGGAGTCCGTTTACTTACCGTATCACGTACCTCCTTATTTTCACGATTCTGGAGCATTCCGGAAGGACTCTTTTATGTGTTCTTCCAGTGTCAAAGTTTGGATAATATTACTTTCAACATTAATGGGCGTACCTGAGATATAATGTTTTATTCGTTGCCCACTAACAATCTTCGGGTTAGTACCTTCGACATTATTTATTTTGATAGCTCCAGACCGATAAACCTCCTCGATAACATAGGGTCCTTCCCATTTGGAGAGGAGTTTTCCTGCAAAGAATCTAAAACGAGAGTTGTACAAAAGAACATATTCTCCAACTTTGAACTCACGCTTTTGGATTCTTTTATCATGCCATCTTTTAACTTTTTGTTTAAATAATTTGGCATTTTCATAAGCTTGGGTTCTCCATTCATCTAGTGAGCTAATATCAAATAACCTCTTTTCACCGGCAAGTTTGTAATCATAGTTGAGTTCTTTGACTGCCCAATATGCTTTATGTTCTAACTCAAGAGGCAAATGACAAGCTTTTCCATAGACCATTTTATAAGGAGACATACCCATAGGATTTTTATATGTTGTTCTATAAACCCAAAGTGCATCATCTAATTTCTTAGACCAATTCTTCCGGGACCTATTGACAGTCTTTTGCAATATTAATTTTATTTCTCTATTACTAAGTTCAACTTGACCACTAGACTGAGGATGATAGCGTGATGCAATTCTATGGTTAACATCATACTTGGCAAGCATTTTACGGAAAGCACCATGAATAAAGTGTGAACCACCATCAGTCATTAAATATCTAGGGACTCCAAACCTTGGGAAAATAACTTCCTTAAGCATTTTAATAGAGGTGTTGTGATCAGCACTACTGGTTGGAATAGCTTCTACCCATTTAGTAACATAATCAACAGCAACCAAAATATGTGTATACCCATTAGAGGAAGGAAAAGGTCCCATGTAATCAAATCCCCAAACATCAAATGGTTCAACAGCAAGTGAATCATTCATATGCATTTCTTGACGCTTACCGATATTACCTATTTTTTGACATTCATCACAAGATAAGACAAACTTACGGGCATCCTTGAAGAGAGTAGGCCAATAAAATCCAGATTGCAATACCTTATGAGCAGTTCTGTCTCCAGCATGATGCCCTCCATAAGCTTCGGAGTGACATTTCTGTAGGATTTGTCCCTGTTCATGCTCAGGTACACAACGTCTAATAATACCATCTACTCCTTCTTTATAAAGATGTGGGTCATCCCAAAAGTAATGTCTTAAGTCATAGAAGAATTTTTTCTTTTGTTGGTATGTAAAGCTAGGTGGTAAATATTTAGCAACAATGTAATTAGCATAGTCAGTATACCAAGGAGTGTTATTAGAAACATTTATCTCAGCTAACTGCTCATCAGGAAAACTATAATCAATAGGTAGTGGGTCATCAAGCACATTTTCAAGCCTAGACAAGTTATCAGCTACAGGGTTCTCAGCTCCTTTTCTATCAGTGATATGTAAATCAAATTCTTGTAGCAAGAGAACCCATCGAATAAGTCTAGGTTTAGCATCTTTCTTTTCCATAAGATATTTAATAGCAGCATGATCGATGTGAACAATTACTTTTGAATCAACAATATAAGATCTAAATTTATCAGAAGCAAACACCACGACTAGAAATTCCTTTTCAGTAGTAGCATAATTCCATTGTGCACTGTCTAGAGTTTTACTAGCATAATGAATAACATTCATTTTCTTATCAACTCTTTGTCCTAGAACAGCACCAACAGCATAATCACTAGCATCACACATAATTTCAAAAGGCAAGTTCCAATCAGGTGGTTGAACAATAGGTGCAGAAATTAAAGCTTTCTTGAGTGTTTCGAAGGCTTCTAAACAATCATCATCAAAAACAAAAGGAGTATCCTTTTGCAAAAGATTTGTAAGAGGCCTAGAAATTTTAGAGAAGTCTTTGATAAATCTCCTATAGAAACCAGCATGACCTAGGAAACTATGAATACCTTTGATATCTTTAGGACATGGCATTTTCTCAATTGCATCAACCTTAGCTTTGTCCACTTCAATACCTCTTCCAGAAATTTTATGGCCTAAAACAATACCTTCATTAACCATAAAGTGGCACTTCTCCCAATTCAAGACAAGATTTGTTTGCTCGCATCTCTGCAAAACTCGATCAAGATTGCTTAAACAATCATCAAAAGACTTCCCATAAACAGAGAAGTCATCCATGAAAACCTCAACAATCTTTTCACAAAAGTCAGAGAATATAGCAGTCATACATCTTTGAAAGGTAGCAGGTGCATTGCATAAACCAAAAGGCATACGTCTATAAGCATAAGTTCCAAAGGGACAAGTGAAAGTGGTCTTTTCTTGATCAGGTTGAGAAACAGGTATTTGTGAAAAACTAGAATATCCATCAAGGAAGCAAAAGTGTGTGTGCTTAGATAATCTTTCTAGCATTTGATCAATAAAAGGCAGAGGGTAATGATCTTTTCTAGTTGCTTTATTTAATTTTCTGAAATCAATTACCATTCTATAGCCTGTAACAATTCTTCGTGGAATAAGTTCATTCTTATCATTAGGAACAACAGTAATACCTCCTTTCTTAGGAACACAATGAACAGGACTTACCCATCTACTATCAGCTATAGGATATATTATACCTGCTTCCAGAAGTTTTAAGATTTCCGTTCTTACCACTTCCTTCATTTTCGGATTTAACCGACGTTGGTGATCAACAACGGGTTTAGCATCAGGTTCCATATTAATCTTGTGCTGACATAGAGTGGGACTAATGCCCTTTAAATCATCAAGAGTATACCCAATAGCAGCTCGGTGCTTCCTTAGAACTTTCAATAATCTTTCTTCTTCATGTTCTGAAAGGTTAGCACTAATAATAACAGGATATATCTTCTTTTCATCAAGATAAGCATATTTCAAAGTGTCTGGCAATTGTTTTAATTCAAACACAGGATCACCTTTAGGTGGAGGAGGACCTCCTAGAGTTTCAATAGGCAAATTGTGTTTAAGCAGAGGACGTTGTTCAAAGAAAATCTTATCTATTTCATTTCTCTCATGCATATGTAAATCATTTTCATGGTCTAGCAAATATTGTTCTAAAGGATCAGTAGGAGGCACAACAATAGAAGCAAGACCAATTATTTCATCCTTACTAGGCAATTCTTTTTCATGAAGCTTTCTACTAAACTTGGAAAAATTAAACTCATGAGACTCATCACCAAAGCTAACACCGACAGTTTGTTTTTCACAATCTATTTTAGCATTAACGGTGTTCAAGAAAGGTCTACCAAAGATAATGGGACAAAAGTCACCTTGTGGGGAACCAAGAACAAGGAAATCAGTAGGGTATTTTATTTTCCCACACAGGACTTCAACATCTCTAACAATTCCAATTGGTGATATAGTGTCTCTATTAGCAAGTTTAATAGTAACATCTATGTCTTCTATTTCTGCGGGTGCTATGTCATTCATAATTTCTTGATATAAGGAATAAGGAATAGCACTCACACTAGCACCTATGTCACATAGACCATGATAACAGTGATCTCCTATTTTAACTGAGACAACAGGCATGCCAACAACAGGTCTATGATTATCCTTTTTATCAGGTTTGGCAATTCTAGCAGCTTCTTCACAGAAGTAAATAACATGCCCATCTACGTTTTCTTCCAGGAGATCCTTAATCATAGCAACCCTAGGTTCTACTTTAATTTGTTCATCAGGTTTAGGTGTTCTAATATAACTTTTGTTAACCATAGTTGAAACTTTAGCATGTTCCTTTATCTTAATAGGGAAAGGTGGTTTCTCAATATAAGCAGTAGGAACAACTGGATCAACATTATAAATTATGGTTTCCTTTTTAATTGGTACCGGTTCTTTAACTTCTTCTTTAATAGGTGGGTGATATTCGAACCACTTCTCCTTAGGAAGATCAACATGAGTAGCAAATGATTCACAAAAGGAGGCTACTATCTCAGAGTCAAGTCCATATTTAGTGCTAAACTTTTGAAAAGCATCGGTATTCATAAAAGATTTAACACAATCATACTTAAGCTTAATACCTGACTCTTTACCTTCGTCGAGTTCCCAATCTTCAGAGTTGCATTTAATTCTTTCCAAAAGATCCCACCGGAATTCAATAGTCTTCTTCATAAAAGAACCAGTACAAGAAGTATCAAGCATGGATTGATCATCACGAGAAAGCCGAGCATAAAAGTTCTGGATAATAATTTCTCTCGAGAACTCATGGTTGGGCATGAATATAACATTGACTTAAGCCTCCCCCAAGCTAGAGCGATACTTTCTCCTTCATGAGGCCAAAAATTATATATATAATTCCGATCACGATGAACTAGATGCATAGGATAAATTTTTTGGTGGAACTCCAATTTCAATCGATTCCAATTCCAAGATCCAATATCATCGCATAGCCTATACCATGCCAATGCTTTTCCCTTCAAAGATAAAGGGAAAACCTTTTTCATAACTTCATCTCCGGGTAAACCTGCAAGCTTAAATAATCCACAAATTTGTTCCACATATATCAAGTGCATATCGGGATGTTCGGTTCCATCTCCTGCATAAGGATTAGCTAGCAGTTGTACTATCATACCCGAAGGAATTTCATATTCAATATTTTCAGTAGGTGTAGTAGGTTGAGGGGTAGCTAATTGTGGTTCCGGTCGAGGTGAAGATACCCCGAACAAACCCCTTAAAGGATTGTTTTCCATAGTAACAAGTGACAATAAATTTCAGCACACTATATAAATGTTTCCTTACCAAAGGCGCTTCACTCCCCGGCAACGGCCCCAGAAAATAGCCTTGATGACCCACAAGTATAGGGGATCAATTGTAGCTCTTTTCGATAAGTAAGAGTGTCGAACCCAACAAGGAGCAGAAGGAAATGACAAGTGGTTTTCAGCAAGGTAATGTCTGCAAGTGCTGAAATTGTAAGTAACAGAGTAGTTTGATAGCAAGATAATTTGTAATGAGCAAGTAACGATAGTAGTAACAAAAGTGCAGCAAGGTAGCCCAATCCTTTTGAGGCAAAGGACAGGCCAAAACGGTCTCTTATAATAAGCAAAGCGTTCTTGAGGGTACACGGGAATTTCATCTAGTCACTTTCACCATGTTGGTTCGATTTGTGTTCGCCACTTTGATAATTTGATATGTGGGTGGACCGGTGCTTAAGTGCTGTTCTTACTTGAACAAGCCTCCTACTTATGATTAACCCTCTCGCAAGCATCCGCAACTACGAGAAAAGTATTAAGAATAAATTCTAACCATAGCATTAAACTTTTGGATCCAATCGGTCCCTTACGAAATAGCGCATAAACTGGGGTTTAAGCTTCTGTCACTCTCACAACCCATCATCTACTTACTACTCCACAATGCATTCCCTTAGGCCCAAATATGGTGAAGTGTCATGTAGTCGACGTTCACATGACACCACTAGGGGAATCACAACATACATACTATCGGAGAGGTATCTCTGGGCCCTCTTGGTAATACAGCATCACAAGAAGCTTGCAAGCAAAGTGACTAAGGAGTTAGTTACGAGATGATGTATTATGAAACAAGTAAAGAGACTTGCCAGTAACGAGATCGAACGTGAGTCATATAGTAGATATGATCAACATAGAGATGTTCACCATTGATGACTACCCCATCTCACGTAATGATCGGACATGGGTTAGTTGATTTGGATCATGTATCACTTAGATAACTTGAGGGATGTTAATTTAAGTGGGAGTTCATTAGTAATTTGATTAATTGAACTTAATTTATCATGAATTTAGTCTTAATAGTTTTTGCATATCTATGTTGTAGATCAATGGCCCGTGCTACCGTTCCCTTGAATTTTAATGCGTTCCTAGAGAAAAGTAAGTTGAAAGATGATGGTAGCAACTACACGGACTGGGTCTGTAACTTGAGGATTATCCTCATTGCTGCACAGAAGAATTATGTCCTTGATGCACCGCTAGGTGACGGATCTGCTGCAGGAGCTACTGCAGATGTTATGAACGTTTGGCAGACTTGATCTGATGACTACTCGATAGTTCAGTGTGCCATGCTTTACGGCTTAGAACCGGGACTTCAAATACGTTTTGAACGCCACGGAGCATATGAGATGTTCCAAGAGCTGAAGTTAATATTTCAAGCTAATGCCCGGGTTGAGAGATATGAAGTCTCCAACAAGTTCTATAGCTGCAAGATGGAGGAGAACAGTTATGTCGGTGAACACATACTCAAAATGTCTGGGTATCATAACCACTTGACTCAGCTGGGAATTGATCTTCCAGTTGAGAGTGTTATTGACAGAGTTCTTCAGTCACTGCCACCAAGCTACAAAGGCTTCGTAATGAACTATAATATGCAAGGGATGACGAAAACGATTCCCGAGCTCTTCGCAATGCTTAAGGCCGTGGAGGTAGAAATGAAGAAGGAGCATCAAGTGTTGATGGTTAACAAGACCACTAGTTTCAAGAAAAAGGGCAAGGGAAAGAAAGAGAACTTCAAGAAGAATGGCAAGCAAGTTGCCGCTCCCGTGAAGAAGCCCAAAGCTGGACCCAAGCCTGAAACTGGGTGGTTCTACTGCAAAGGGAATGGTCACTGGAAGCGGAACTGCCCCAAATACTTGGAGGATAAGAACGATGGCAAAGTGAACAAAGGTATATTTGATATACATGGTATTGATGTGTACCTTACTAATGCTCGTAGTAGCGCCTGGGTATTTGATACTGCTTCGGTTGCTCATATTTGTAACTCGAAACAGGAGCTACGAAATAAATGAATATTGGCTAAGGACGAGGTGACGATGCGCGTCGGGAATGGTTCCAAGGTCGATGTGATCGAGGTCGGCATGCTGCCTCTACATCTACCTTCGGGATTAGTTTTAGACCTCAATAATTGTTATTTGGTGCCAGCGTTGAGCATGAACATTATATCTGGATCTTGTTTATTGCGAGATGGTTATTCATTTAAATCGAAGAATAATGGTTGTTCTATTTATATGAGTAATATCTTTTATGGTTATGCACCCTTGATGAATAGTCTATTCTTGTTGAATCTCGATCGTAGGGATACACATATTCATAATATTGATGCCAAAAGATGCAAAGTTGATAATGATAGTGCAACATACTTGTGGCACTGCCGTTTAGGTCATATTGGTGTAAAGCGCATGAAGAAACTACATGCGGATGGACGTTTGGAATCACTTGATTATGAATTGTGACGCCCCCGGCTCAATCGTGCACTAATCATACATGCAAATGCACACGATCAAGCCTAAGGACTCACGGGAAGATATCACAACACAACTCTAAAACATAAATAAAGTCATACAAGCTTTATATTACAAGCCAGGGGCCTCGAGGGCTCGAATACAAAAGCTCGCATACAAGCGTCAGCGGAAGCATCAGATATCTGAGTACACATATGAAACAGAAACAGAAAGGCCTTTAGAAAGGCGGGGCAAAATAAAACACTATGATCGAAAGGTGTAGGCCTCCTGCCTGGGACCCTCCGATCCTTCTCCTGGTCGTCAGTCAACTCGTAGTAGTATCCATCCTCTGGGTAGAAGTAGTAGTCGATCGACGGGGCATCTGTCTCAGGGGCTCCGTCATCTTGGTCATGACAAACTGATATGGGGAGAAAAGGAAAACAAAGCAACCGTGAGTACTCAGAAGTACTCAGCAAGCAAGGATCTACACTACATATGCAACATTTTCAAAGGGAGGCTGTATATGTGGACTGGGCTGCAGAAATGCCAGAATAGAGAGGAGGCCTAGTCCTATCGAAGACTAGCATCTTCAGAGGTCTTGCAGCATTAGAAGAGTGTAGACAGTGCCATATAATGTAGCAGTATCATTAAGTCTCAACCTCACCCAAAGATCCTTTCTCGACTCCCTGCGTGAAAGCAATCCCAGAGCCATATAGTCATCAACCTCGTCCTGAGATCCCTTCTCGACTCCCTGCGAGAAGCAATCCCAGAGCCATAGTATCCAAGTATCCAGTTCTAAATTGTATCAATCAGGATACAACTCCGAGTGTCCGTTACCGTAGGACAGGCTATCGATAGAAGTTTTCTTCCCTGCAGGGGTGCACCAACTTACCCACCACGCTCGCTTAACTTCGGCCGGACACACTTTTCCGGGTCATGCCCGGCCTCGGCCAAACGACACACCGCAGCCCTACCTAGAGCTCAGCAGAGAGGTCCCCGCCGGTCTACATCCTAAGCGCAAGGGGGTCTTGGGCCATCGCCCCTCGCCCTCCGGGTCGTTGCGCACATGGCTCAGATCCAAGCACCACCTCTGTCGTGAATGGTGCCAATCACTCCATGCCGCACTGCTGAACTGGACGTCTGTCAGAGCTTTCGGCTGATGCATACGATGCAGAACACCCATACTATGCCCACGTGGTGGTTAGTGCTATCGGGCGAGAGGCCCACTCAGATCAAATATCCAAACCGTTAGTACCTTGGGCTTGCGGTAACGAGCAGAGACTCACGAAAGATGTGACCCCGTCGCCCCGTCTCGAGGACTTGCGGCAAGGACCAAGAATGCCCGGCCACGCCTCGTATTCTCACTCGGGCACCACACAGGCACCCGTCTTCACAACACTCGCCTCTCAGGCGCACGCGGGTACCCCTTAGGGTCGACCCGCCTATCCAAGTAACAGTGTAAAGTCCAAGTATCCGTGTGTCCATAACATCAGAGAAATCCGAGGTATCACCCTCGTTGAATTCCCACTCGATGTATCCGTCAAGGTGAACTCGGAGGAATCACCCTCGATGGGTTCACACTTGATGTGTTGCACGACAGTGTCGTTACCGGAAGTGCTGAAGGAGGAATCACCCTCGATGACCACGACCAAATAGCTACTCTACAGAGTTAACATCAGAAGTGCTACAAGAGGTTTCACCCTCGGCACTTGATAGTAACGCTGCAGTGTCGTTACAACTAAGGGGGGGTGATGTGCGGTGCCAGGGTCTGGTCTTCAATCCCATTGATCGGGTCTTCGGATAATCCAGCGGGGTAATCGGGATAAATGGGGTCACTGATAGGTCTCTATCCAGCCTATACTAAGCAGTTTAGAATATGCAGGTAATTATCAACATCAGGATACAATAAACAGGCTATGCATCAGAATAGGTAAAGCGGTAGCAGCAGCAATTCTAATGCAAGCATGAGAAAATAGAATGGGCAATATCGGGATGATCAAAGGGGGGGCTTGCCTGGTTGCTCGGCGGCAAGGGCAAAGTCGTCAACGGTGGCGTCAGTCTTCAGGACATCGTCAGCGGTCTCGGGGTCTAGCGAATAGGAAGAGGGGGAAGAAACAGTAAATACTAGCAAACAGATGCATGACAATATGATACACGGTGCTAGGGGTGACCTATCGTAGTGCTACACAACATAGGTGAAGGGGGAATAACATCCGGGAAAGTTTCCCCGAAGTTGCATTTTTGGACAGGCGAACCGGAGGGGGAAAGTCCCATGTTCAGGTAGTTAGAGACGTGCGACAGACGAACGGACCGCTTGTTCGGGTTCGTCTCGTCGTTCTGAGCAACTTTCATGTACAAAGTTTTTCGATCTGAGTTACGGATTATTTTATATGATTTTTCAAAGTTTTATTGATTTTCCGGAATTTATTTAATTATTTAAATTCGAATTATCCAAAACAGTGTTATGCTGACATCATCATGACGTCAGCAGTCGGCCTGACACGTGGGTCCCACCTGTCAGTGACTGTCAGCACTAATTAACAGGTTAATGAGTTAATTAGCCATTAGTTTAATTAAACTTAATTAGTGTTAATTAATCAGAATTAATTAGGTTAATTAATTAATTAGTTAATTAGCTAATTAATTATTTTTTATTTATTTATTTATTTTTAAATAATTCATTTTTTAATAAAACAGGGGTGTGGGCCCCGCTAGCAGTGGCACAACCGCTCACTGGAGTGGGCGGTTTACCGGGCGCGCGGGTGCGGGCGCCCGCGTCCGAGGCTACTAGGGGCGAGGCAAAGGGCGCGGGCGGTGGCCTGGCTTCGGCCGGAGCGGCTACGCGCCGGCGGGGCGAGCTGCGACCGCCAGAGGGCGGCGCTGGCGCAGGCGGTGAGTAGGGCGGGGCTCGGGCTTGGCCGCGGCCGCAGAGCAGGCGGCTGGAGGCGGGCGACAGAAGGGGGCAGCGGCGGACGGCGCGGGAGGCAAGGCGCGGGCTAGGGGCAGCAGCGGCAGCCGAAGCTCGCAGCGGCAGCAGCAATAAGCGGCAGCAAGGGCCACCGGCAAGCGCGGCGGGGCCGTTCGGTGCGGGAGGGGACGACAGCAAGAGGCGGCGGCGCTGGGAGGCTAGAGCGCGCGAGGGGTCACAGACGGATGTGCGGCTGGGCTGTTTCGAATGCCCTCAATGTGGCGAGGCGAATGGTGGCCATGGCTGGTGTGGTGGTGGTCTACAGTGGTGCCGGCGACGACGTTTCGGCGATGCAGTCGCGATGGTGGTTCTCGAGATTGCGCCTCTGGCGACGAAAAGGAACGACATGGGGGTCTTCGGAACGAGCGCGACGCGCTGTGTCGAGCTGTGGTGGTGAGGCAAACGAGGGACGCCGGGAACGATGGGGGTTACTACGCCCGACGGCGGTGACGGGCGGCGCTACATGGGACGGCGGCAAGAGGACGCGGCCGAGGCCAGGAGAAGGTGCGGGAGGTGCGCGAGCTCACAGTGAAGGCCGGAGGGGAGCTCAGGGGAGCCGGGGTGGTCGGAGGGCGGCGGTTCAAAGCGGTGGCCGAGGGAGAAGGACGGCGTCGATCCCGGCAAGGCGGTGGCTCTGAGCTCGAGCGCGTCCACGTAGTCAACGTAGGCGAAGAAGGCGGTGCCCCTGGCGCGGTCTCCGGTAGCGGGGAGGGTAGCGGCGGGACGGGATCGGGGGGGAAGAGGGACGAGAGTGAGGGGGGAGCGGGGTTAGGGTTTGCGTCGGTGGGGGGGAGGCAGGCCATATAGGCCAGGTGGTGGCAAAGATGGGAAAGGTGGGAAGGCACGGGCGGGTGACGTCTATCGCTGGGGCAATCCACCCGATGACTCACGTAAAACCCAAACCACACACCCACACAATCATACCCCCCTACCGCCGCATACTTCTCCAATGCCAACCAACCACCGCCCACCACCTCAAAACCCCCCGCCAACGTGACCAACCCGACAACACTCCCCCCCCACCCCCCCACGACCCCACCCTCACCCACCAAAGCTCACAAAGCGGCGCGACCAATGGGGGAATGAATGAGAAAAGAGAGCGATGCGGGCCAAGAGACCGAGAGCGGGGAGGCGTCAGGAGCGACGCCCCGCGAAGGGCGGGAAGAGGGGAGGTGGAGCGAGACGCCACCCCCCGACAGGAGCGAGAGTAACGTCCCTCCAGCGACATTCCAAACGCGGCGGGAGAGCGGGGACACACAAACATATGCCCGCAGGGAGGAGGGGGGCGGAGCGGGGCGGCGGGGGGGGGGGAGGGGGGGGGGAGCGGGGGGGGAGGGAGGTGTCTTTCTGTCTTTTTCCCTTTTGTTTTCTTCTTTTCTTTTCTTTTCTCTTTTCTCTGTTTTCTCTTTTCTTTTTTAAACCAAATGACTTTTTGTAAAATAGGTGAACTAGCCACATATTTATATTGATATTTATAGCTCTGTTATAAAAAGGTTTGGAGGTAAATGAATTTTATTTGGATTTTAAATAAATGAATATGGATTATTTTGTTGCTGTTAGAGTCAATTAATTAATCTAGTGAATGTTGGTTATAATTTTAGATTTGTCTCTGGAATATTTGCCATCTAATGAACATTTTAGTATTCTGGGTTTGGTCAACTTTTATTTTCACTTTTAGTTTGAATTTCCATTTGAATTTGAATTAGGAGTTAAAATGCAATATGATGCTAATGATGATTAGGCACTGATAATCACGATGACATGGCATAATCAAAAGGGGATTACTGTAGTTAACCACCGGGGGTGTTACAAATCTCCTCCACTAACAAGAATTCTCGTCCCGAGAATTAAGAGGTAGAAGGAAAAAGTTCGGAGTACTCCGCACAAAGATTATCCTGTCGTTCCCAAGTGGCTTCATCTTTAGTATGATTTGACCACTGCACTTTGAGGAACTTGGTAATCTTCTGACGGGTCCGACGTTCAGATTCATCGAGAATGCGGATCGGATGCTCCTTATAAGATAGGTCATCTTGCAATTCGAGCACCTCGTGATCCACTGCTCGGTGCGGAGATTCCTTGAAGCATTTACGAAGTTGCGACACATGGAAGACGTCGTGGATAAGAGAGAATTGCGGCGGCAACTCCAATTTATATGCCACTTGACCACGTCTAGCAACAATGCGGAAAGGACCAATGTAGCGCGGAGCTAGCTTGCCCTTGATTCCGAAACGGTGAGTGCCCTTCATAGGAGTGACACGCAGATAAGCTTGATCACCAGGTTGATAAGTCAAACCCCATCGTTTGCGATCATAGTTGCTCTTCTGGCGGTCCTGAGCCGCCTTGAGATTTTCTCGGACAATACGGACTTGTTCTTCTGCGTGTTGGATAATTTCTGGACCCACGAGCGGTCGTTCCCCAGTTTCTGACCAATTCAGAGGGGTTCGACACTTACGTCCATATAGTACTTCGAAGGGAGCCATTTTCAAGCTGGCTTGATAGCTGTTGTTATAGGAGAACTCGGCATACGGAAGAGATTCTTCCCACTTCTTGCCAAAAGAAATAACACAAGCCCGAAGCATGTCTTCAAGCACTTGATTGACTCGCTCGACTTGGCCTTGGGATTGGGGGTGATAAGCTAAACTCCAGGTAATATGAGTTCCCATAGCTGTTTGGAAACTTTCCCAGAATTTGGAAGTGAAAAGGCCGCCACGGTCCGAACTGATCTCCTTCGGAATACCGTGGAGTGATACAATTCTGGAGATATACAACTCTGCTAACTTACTAGAAGTGATAGTCTCCTTGACAGGCAGAAAGTGTGCAACTTTAGAAAGTTGATCGACGACGACAAGAATAGCATCGTGACCCTTCCGTGACCTGGGAAGTCCTGTAACAAAATCCATCTGAACCTTATCCCATTTCCATAGAGGAATAGGAAGTGGTTGCAGAATTCCAGCCGGCTTCTGATGTTCTGCTTTAACGCGACGACACACATCACATTCAGCAACATATCGAGCAATATCCTGCTTCATTTTAGACCACCAGTACCTTTGACGGAGATCACGATACATCTTGGTGCTACCCGGATGAATAGACAGCGGGGTATCATGTGCCTCCTTCATGACCTTGTCAGTCATGAGTTCGAAGCGAGGTACCACAATGCAGTTTCTGAAATACAAGGTTCCATCTTCAGACAACGAGAAATCCCTGTACTTTTGAAGGTGAAGATCTTTCTTCATGAGATCAATTTCAGCATCTTTAGCTTGCACATTCTTAACAGCTTTCTCAAGATCTGGTTGTATCACAAGGTTATTTAGAGAGCCCTGTGGAACAATACGCAGATTCAGCTTGCACAGTTCTTCAAAAAGACGAGGTTGAGCTTGCCTTACCATGAGGTTGTCGCAATAGGACTTGCGGCTTAAGGCATCAGCCATCACGTTAGCCTTGCCAGGGGTATAGGATATACCCAAATCATAGTCCGTAATGGCCTCCATCCATCTTTGCTGACGGAGGTTTAGAGATGGTTGAGTGAACAAGTACTTCAGGCTTTTATGATCCGTGTATATCTCGCAACGATTACCGAGAAGGTAATGTCGCCACAACTGCAGTGCATAGATGACAGCAGCTAGTTCTAAATCATGTACCGGATAATTCTCTTCATGTGGGCGCAACTGACGAGAGCCATAAGCAATCACTTTACGCTCTTGCATTAGGACACAGCCTAATCCTCCACGGGATGCGTCACAATTTAATCACAAAGTCTTTGCGGGTATCTGGAGGAGATAGTACTGGGGCAGATGTCAGCTTGTCTTTGAGTGTCTGGAAACTTTCCTGACATTTTTCTGTCCATTCAAATTTAACGCCCTTGTGAAGCAGATCAGTCAAAGGTTTAGCAATCTTTGATAAATTCTCGACAAAACGACGGCAATAACTTGCAAGGCCGAGAAAACTTCTCACTTGCTTGATGTTCTTCGGAGGAGTCCAGTCCAGAATAGCCTGAACTCGTTCCGGGTTAACAGCAATTCCATCCTTGGAAATCACATGACCAAGGTAGGTTACTTCAGAAAGCCAGAATTTACATTTGGAGTATTTGGCATACAACTGTGTTCTCGGAGTCTTTCCAGTACAAGACGGAGGTGTTCGGCATGTTCTTCTTTATTCTTTGAATAGACTAGAATATCATCCAGATACACCACGACGAACTTGTCGAGGTAATCCATGAAGATATAATTCATCAGACGGGAGAATGTGGCTGGAGCATTTGTTAAGCCAAATGACATGACAGTGTACTCGTAAGAGCCATAGCGAGTAACAAATGCAGTCTTCGGAATATCCTCTTCGCGGACACGGATCTGATGGTATCCCAATCTTAAATCAAGTTTAGAAAATACCGATGATCCAGCAAGTTGATCATACAAATCATTGATCCGAGGAAGCGGATATTTATTCTGGATTGTAGCTTGGTTAATGGGCCGATAATCCTGAACCAATCGGTTAGTTCCATCTTTCTTCTTAACGAAGAGTGAAGGTGCTCCCCAAGCAGAGGAACTGGGGCGGATGAAACCTTTCTTAAGTGACATGTCGATTTCTTCCTTAAGCTCGAGAAGATGATGCGGAGGCATCTTATAAGGACGCTTCGCAATAGGTGTAGTGCCAGGCTTCAAGTCGATGACGAACTCAACAGCTCTAGCAGGGGGTATTCCTGGAAGTTCTTCTGGAAAGACGTCTTGGAAATCACGAACAACTGGAATGTTCTTGATGCCTTCAAGAGGTGAAGCGTTCAATGCATTCAGAACATATATTTGAGTCTCAACATCCTGAGCTATTTGGGCTGAGTATTTGACTGTCTGGCCAGAAGGATGTGTGAGGCGGACTGTTTCAATGGCACAGTCAATCAAAGCTTTATGGGGCTTCAACCAGTCCATTCCCAGAATAATGTCTATGTTGGAGGTCTTGAGAGCAATGAGAGCAACGGGGAACATCAATCCTCCAATCACAATGTGGTTACCGTGGCTTACCATGGTAGTTTGCCAATTAGCCCCAGGTGACTGGATTACTAATGGGGTGGACATCTCCTCGAAAGGTATATCATGGCTTCGCGCAAAACTTTCGGACATGAAGGAGTGCGATGCTCCGGAATCAAAGAGGACTAAAGCTGGGATTGAATTCACTAGAAGGGTGCCCATCACAATTTTGGGGTCCTGACGAGCTTCTTCAATGTTGACTTGGTTGACATGAACAAGTTGACTAGCAGGTAGTCTGGTTTCAACGTTCCTAGCAGGATGTTTTCGACGGCTCTTCCTGCAACCAGCAGAAGCACATGATGCGTGTTGAGGCTGACTCTGACGGCAGTTGATAGTACGGTGCCCTGGCTGTCCACACTGGTGGCACAGACCATCATTATGGGGAGAAACACCAACATTGGGCTGTCCACTTGAAATGTTCATTTGCCTTGGTGGTGGAGGCAGACGAGGTGCAGCATATGACGGCCTTGGTGTTGGAGCAGGTCAATGATGAATATTGTGTGGGATCCAGACTCGACGTTTCTGAACAGGCTGACCCGAGGATGAGCCAGCTTCATGAGTGCGCTTGAGCGACTCCTGGTACTCAGTCAGAGCTGTTTCAACTTGGAAAGGTTTGCTGACAAGCGTTGCGAAATCTGTGAAATCATGAATAGCAAGTGCAAGTTTTATATCAGTACGTAGTCCTTCACAGAATTTCTCCTGCTTGCGGACGTCAGTGCAGACGTCATCTTCAGCATAGCGGGACAATTCAAGGAATTTCCTCTGATATTCATCCACAGTCATTGTGCCCTGTGAGAGTTTGCGGAACTCCTGCTTCTTCTGGTCCATCAAACCTTGAGGAATGTACCGTGCACGAAAAACTGACTGAAATTCCTGCCAAGTGGTTACAGTTTTAGCAGGCAACATACCCTTGTGGCTTTCCCACCATTGAGCAGCTAATCCCCTCAGGTGATACGTCGCATAGGTGACGTAAATGTCAGGGATAACATTGGCTGACTTCATCTAGAAGGCAATGTCACGGAGCCAATCATCAGCATCCATTGGATCAGTCGAGCTGCGAAAAGTGGACGGATTGAGGCGCACGAATTCTGACAGTGTTATTGGTGTAGGCTGCTGATGAGCATTCTGGTTTGGGAACTGAGCCAATATCCCGGTCATAACCTGACGGTTCAGTTCAAATTGCTGCATCATTGCGGCAATATAAGGTGGAGGTGGAGGATCGTCCGCCATCCTGCCAAATCAACAGGGGCAGTTTAGCAAGAAGAACTGCAGGTGTATGGAATGATTCATGAAGTAACAAGCACAACAGAAGGAGGTGCAGTAGATACTTCATCATATTTGCACCAGACATTCGAATCCACACCTAGCCTCGATTACAATCCGGCAATACGACAGCTGAAAGGGGAAGGCTAGACAACTAGGCGGCGCGCAGGCACGCGGCAAGGAAGTACACAACGAGACATAGCAAAGGCTACATCAACGTCGGAGAAAACTATTGGGGCGAGGAATTCTGCAAGTGAAACACAGGGTGCCCTCGATAAGAGGATCCTGCAAGCAGAACCTGGCCCACAATCTTGAAGGAAGGGGGGAAATTTCAGAACATCGGGTGGATGTGATCACGAGAACCTAATGTTGGGGTTAGTAAAGATTTTAACCCGAATAGAAGAGAGATCAGAGTCCCAGAGTAAAGGTCGAGGAGTAAAAGATACTAATACCACCCATTCGGCGACGTGGGCCCGTAAGCCACACAGCCAAGTTAGTAAAACAGTTTTCGGTTACTAGACTCAACATCAGCCAAGGAGTTAGAAAGGGGGGTTCCTACAGTCAGTCGGCTCTGATACCAACTTGTGACGCCCCCGGCTCAATCGTGCACTAATCATACATGCAAATGCACACGATCAAGCCTAAGGACTCACGGGAAGATATCACAACACAACTCTAAAACATAAATAAAGTCATACAAGCTTTATATTACAAGCCAGGGGCCTCGAGGGCTCGAATACAAAAGCTCGCATACAAGCGTCAGCGGAAGCATCAGATATCTAAGTACACATATGAAACAGAAACAGAAAGGCCTTTAGAAAGGCGGGGCAAAATAAAACACTACGATCGAAAGGTGTAGGCCTCCTGCCTGGGACCCTCCGATCCTTCTCCTGGTCGTCAGTCAACTCGTAGTAGTATCCATCCTCTGGGTAGAAGTAGTAGTCGATCGACGGGGCATCTGTCTCAGGGGCTCCGTCATCTTGGTCATGACAAACTGATATGGGGAGAAAAGGAAAACAAAGCAACCGTGAGTACTCAGAAGTACTCAGCAAGCAAGGATCTACACTACATATGCAACATTTTCAAAGGGAGGCTGTATATGTGGACTGGGCTGCAGAAATGCCAGAATAGAGAGGAGGCCTAGTCCTATCGAAGACTAGCATCTTCAGAGGTCTTGCAGCATTAGAAGAGTGTAGACAGTGCCATATAATGTAGCAGTATCATTAAGTCTCAACCTCACCCAGAGATCCTTTCTCGACTCCCTGCGTGAAAGCAATCCCAGAGCCATATAGTCATCAACCTCGTCCTGAGATCCCTTCTCGACTCCCTGCGAGAAGCAATCCCAGAGCCATAGTATCCAAGTATCCAGTTCTAAATTGTATCAATCAGGATACAACTCCGAGTGTCCGTTACCATAGGACAGGCTATCGATAGAAGTTTTCTTCCCTGCAGGGGTGCACCAACTTACCCACCACGCTCGCTTAACTTCGGCCGGACACACTTTTCCGGGTCATGCCCGGCCTCGGCCAAACGACACACCGCAGCCCTACCTAGAGCTCAGCAGAGAGGTCCCCGCCGGTCTACATCCTAAGCGCAAGGGGGTCTTGGGCCATCGCCCCTCGCCCTCCGGGTCGTTGCGCACATGGCTCAGATCCAAGCACCACCTCTGTCGTGAATGGTGCCAATCACTCCATGCCGCACTGCTGAACTGGACGTCTGTCAGAGCTTTCGGCTGATGCATACGATGCAGAACACCCATACTATGCCCACGTGGTGGTTAGTGCTATCGGGCGAGAGGCCCACTCAGATCAAATATCCAAACCGTTAGTACCTTGGGCTTGCGGTAACGAGCAGAGACTCACGAAAGATGTGACCCCGTCGCCCCGTCTCGAGGACTTGCGGCAAGGACCAAGAATGCCCGGCCACGCCTCGTATTCTCACTCGGGCACCACACAGGCACCCGTCTTCACAACACTCGCCTCTCAGGCGCACGCGGGTACCCCTTAGGGTCGACCCGCCTATCCAAGTAACAGTGTAAAGTCCAAGTATCCGTGTGTCCATAACATCAGAGAAATCCGAGGTATCACCCTCGTTGAATTCCCACTCGATGTATCCGTCAAGGTGAACTCGGAGGAATCACCCTCGATGGGTTCACACTTGATGTGTTGCACGACAGTGTCGTTACCGGAAGTGCTGAAGGAGGAATCACCCTCGATGACCACGACCAAATAGCTACTCTACAGAGTTAACATCAGAAGTGCTACAAGAGGTTTCACCCTCGGCACTTGATAGTAACGCTGCAGTGTCGTTACAACTAAGGGGGGGTGATGTGCGGTGCCAGGGTCTGGTCTTCAATCCCATTGATCGGGTCTTCGGATAATCCAGCGGGGCAATCGGGATAAATGGGGTCACTGATAGGTCTCTATCCAGCCTATACTAAGCAGTTTAGAATATGCAGGTAATTATCAACATCAGGATACAATAAACAGGCTATGCATCAGAATAGGTAAAGCGGTAGCAGCAGCAATTCTAATGCAAGCATGAGAAAATAGAATGGGCAATATCGGGATGATCAAAGGGGGGGCTTGCCTGGTTGCTCGGCGGCAAGGGCAAAGTCGTCAACGGTGGCGTCAGTCTTCAGGACATCGTCAGCGGTCTCGGGGTCTAGCGAATAGGAAGAGGGGGAAGAAACAGTAAATACTAGCAAACAGATGCATGACAATATGATACACGGTGCTAGGGGTGACCTATCGTAGTGCTACACAACATAGGTGAAGGGGGAATAACATCCAGGAAAGTTTCCCCGAAGTTGCATTTTTGGACAGGCGAACCGGAGGGGGAAAGTCCCATGTTCAGGTAGTTAGAGACGTGCGACAAACGAACGGACCGCTTGTTCGGGTTCGTCTCGTCGTTCTGAGCAACTTTCATGTACAAAGTTTTTCGATCTGAGTTACGGATTATTTTATATGATTTTTCAAAGTTTTATTGATTTTCCGGAATTTATTTAATTATTTAAATTTGAATTATCCAAAATAGTGTTATGCTGATGTCATCTTGACGTCAGCAGTCGGCCTGACACGTGGGTCCCACCTGTCAGTGACTGTCAGCACTAATTAATAGGTTAATTGAGTTAATTAGCCATTAGTTTAATTAAACTTAATTAGTGTTAATTAGTCAAAATTAATTAGGTTAATTAATTAATTAGTTAATTAATATTTACTTATTTATTTTTATATAATTCATTTTTTTAATAAAACAGGGGTGTGGGCCCCGCTGGCAGTGGCACAACCGCCCACTGGAGCAGGCGGTTTACCGGGCGCGCGGGTGCGGGCGCCCGTGTCTGAGGCTACTAGGGGCGAGGCAAAGGGCGTGGGCGGTGGCCTGGCTTCGGCCGGAGCGGCTACGCGCCGGCGGGGCGAGCTGCGACCGCCAGAGGGCGGCGCTGGCGCAGGCGGTGAGCAGGGCGGGGCTCGGGCTTGGCCGCGGCCGCAGAGCAGGCGGCTGGAGGCGGGCGACAGAAAAGGGCAGCGGCGGACGGCGCGGGAGGCAAGGCGCGGGCTAGGGGCAGCAGCGGCAGCCGAAGCTCGCAGCGGCAGCAGCAGTAAGCGGCAGCAAGGGCCACCGGCGAGCGCGGCGGGGCCGTTCGGTGCGGGAGGGGACGACAGCAAGAGGCGGCGGCGCTGGGAGGCTAGAGTGCGCGAGGGGTCACAGACGGATGTGCGGCTGGGTTGTTTCGAATGCCCTCAATGTGGCGAGGCGAATGGTGGCCGTGGCTGGTGTGGTGGTGGTCTACAGTGGTGCTGGCGACGACGTTTCGGCGGTGCAGTCGCGACGGTGGTTCTCGAGATTGCGCCTCCGGCGACGAAAAGGAATGACACGGGGGTCTTCGGAACGAGCGCGACACGCTGCGTCGAGCTGTGGTGGTGAGGCAAACGAGGGACACCGGGAACGATGGGGGTTACTACGCCCAACAGCGGTGACGGGCGGCGCTACATGGGACGGCGGCAAGAGGACGCGGCCGAGGCCAAGAGAAGGTGCGGGAGGTGCGCGAGCTCACAGTGAAGGCCGGAGGGGAGCTCAGGGGAGCCGAGGTGGTCGGAGGGCGGCGGTTCGAAGCGGTGGCCGAGGGAGAAGGACGGCGTCGATCCCGGCGAGGCGGTGGCTCCGAGCTCGAGCGCGTCCACGTAGTCAACATAGGCGAAGAAGACGGTGCCCCTGGCGCGGTCTCCGGCAGCGGGGAGGGCAGCGGCGGCGACGAGATCGGGGGGGGGCGGGGGAGGGGGGGGGGGAGAGGGACGAGAGTGAGGGGGGAGCGGGGTTAGGGTTTGCGTCGGTGGGGGGGGAGGCAGGCCATATAGGCCAGGTGGTGGCCGGCTGGGCCAGGTGGGCCGGCCTGGCGTGTGGTTGGGCCGACTGGGCCAGTAAGGGGGGGGGGATTCTGTTCTTTTTCCCTTTTGTTTTCTTCTTTTCTTTTCTTTTCTTTTCTCTTTTCTCTATTTTCTCTTTTCTTTTTTAAACCAAATGACTTTTTGTAAAATAGGTGAACTAGCCACATATTTATATTGCTATTTATAGCTCTGTTATAAAAAGGTTTGGAGGCAAATGAATTTTATTTGGATTTTAAATAAATGGATACGGATTATTTTGTTGCTGTTAGAGTCAATTAATTAATCTAGTGAATGTTGATTATAATTTTAGATTTGTCTCTGGAATATTTGCCATCTAATGAACATTTAATATTCTGTGTTTGGTCAACTTTTATTTTCACTTTTAGTTTGAATTTCCATTTGAATTTGAATTAGGAGTTGAAATGCAATATGATGCTAATGATGATTAGGCACTGATAATCACGATGACATGGCATAATCAAAAGGGGATTACTGTAGTTAACCACCGGGGGTGTTACATGAATCATTTGATACTTACAAACTATGCCTAATGTGCAAGATGACTAAAACTCCGTTCTCCGGAACAATGGAGCGAACTAATGACTTATTGAAAATAATACATACCGATGTATGCGGTCCGATGAGTGTTGAGGCACGCGGCGGGTATCGTTATTTTCTGACCTTCACAGATGATTTGAGTAGATATGGATATATCTACTTGATGAAACACAAGTCTGAAACATTTGAAAAGTTCAAGGAATTTCAGAGTGAAGTGAAGAATCATCGCAACAAGAAAATAAAGTTTCTATGATCTGATCGCGGAGGCGAATATTTGAGTTACGAGTTTGGCCTTCATTTAAAACAATGTGGAATTTTTTCACAACTCACGCCACCTGGAACACCACAGCGTAATGGTGTGTCCGAACGTCGTAACCGTACTTTACTAGATATGGTGTGTTCTATGACGTCTCTTACCAATTTACCACTATCGTTTTGGGGTTATGCATTAGAGACATCCGCATTCACGTTAAATAGGGCACCATCTAAATCCGTTGAGACGACACCGTATGAACTATGGTTTGACAAGAAACCTAAGCTGTCATTTCTTAAAGTTTGGGGATGTGACACTTATGCCAAAAGGCTTCAGCCTGATAAGCTCGAACCCAAATCGGAGAAGTGCGTCTTCATAGGATACCCTAAAGAAACTATTGGGTACATCTTCTACCACAGATCCGAAGGCAAGATCTTTGTTGCCAAGAATGGGTCCTTTCTAGATAAGGAGTTTCTCTCGAATGAAGTGAGTGGGAGAAAATTAGAACTTGATGAGGTAAGTAACTTCTCTCGAATTGGAAAGTAGCACATCATAGAAAATCGTTCCCGTGATGCCTACACCAACTAGAGAGAAAGCTAATGATGACGATCATGAAACTTTGGATCAAGTTACTACTAGACCTTGTAGTTCGACCAGAGCATGTTCTGCACCAGAGTGGTACGGTAATCCTGTTCTGAAAATTATGTTATTAGACCATAGCGAAACTACGAACTATGAAGAAGCTATGATGAGCCTAGATTCCGATAAATGGTTTGAGGACATGAAATCTGAGATAGGATCCATGTATGAGAACAAAGTATGGACTTTGGTGGACTTGCCCGATGATCGGCAAGCCATTGAGAATAAATGGATCTTCAAGAAGAAGATAGACGTTGATGGTAATGTCACTATCTACAAAGCTCGACTTGTCGCAAAAGGTTTTCGACAAGTTCAAGGGGTTGACTACGATGAGACTTTCTCACCCATAGCGATGCTTAAGTCGGTCCGAATCATGTTAGCAATTGCCGCATTTTATAATTATGAAATCTGGCAAATGGACGTCAAAACTGCATTCCTTAATGGATTTCTTAAAGAAGAGTTGTATATGATGCAACCAGAAGGTTTTGTCGATCCTAAAGGTGCTAACAAAGTGTGCAAGCTCCAGCGATCCATCTATGGACTGGTGCAAGCATCTCGGAGTTGGAATATACGCTTTGATGAGGTGATCAAAGCATATGATTTTATACAGACTTACGGTGAAGTCTGTATTTACAAGAAAGTGAGTGGGAGCTCTGTAGCATTTCTGATATTATATGTGGATGACATATTATTGATTGGAAATGATATAGAATTTCTGGATAGCATAAAAGGATACTTGAATAAGAATTTTTCAATGAAAGACCTCGGTGAAGCTGCTTATATATTGGGCATCAAGATCTATAGGGATAGATCGAGATGCTTAATAGGATTTTCACAAAGCACATACCTTGACAAAGTTTTGAAGAAGTTCAAAATGGACCAGTCAAAGAAAGGGTTCTTACCTGTGTTACAAGGTGTGAAATTGAGTCAGACTCAAAGCCCGACCACTGCAGAAGATAGAGAGAAAATGAAAGTCATTCCCTATGCCTCGACCATAGGTTCTATCATTTATGCTATGCTGTTTACCAGACCTGATGTGTGCCTTGCCATAAGTTTGGCACGGAGGTACCAAAGTAATCCAGGAGTGGATCACTGGACAGCGGTCAAGAATATCCTAAAGTACCTGAAAGGGACCAAGGATATGTTTCTCGTTTATGGAGGTGATGAAGAGCTCGTCGTAAATGGATACGTTGATGCTAGCTTCGACACTGATCCGGATGACTCTAAGTCACAAACCGGATACGTATTTATATTGAATGGAGCTGTCAGTTGGTGCAGTTCCAAGCAGAGTGTCGTGGCGGGATCTATGTGTGAAGTGGAGTACATAGCTGCTTCGGAAGCAGCGCATGAAGGAGTCTGGATGAAGGAGTTCATATCCGATCTGGGTGTAATACCCAGTGCATCGATTCCAATGAAAATCTTTTGTGACAACACTGGAGCAATTGCCTTAGCGAAGGAATCCAGGTTTCACAAGAGAACCAAACACATCAAGAGGCGCTTCAACTCCATTCGTGAAAAGGTCAAGGATGGAGACATAGAGATTTGCAAAATACATACGGATCTGAATGTACCAGACCCGTTGACTAAGCCTTTTCCACGAGCAAAACATGATCAGCACCAAAACTCCATGGGTGTTAGATTCATTACAATGTAATCTAGATTATTGACTCTAGTGCAAGTGGGAGACTGATGGAAATATGCCCTAGAGGCAATAATAAAGTTGTTATTATTATATTTCCTTATTCATGATAAAGGTTTATTATTCATGCTAGAATTGTATTGATCGGAAACTTAAATACATGTGTGGATACATAAACAAATACCGTGTCCCTAGTAAGCCTCTACTAGACTAGCTCGTTGATCAAAGATGGTTAAGGTTTCCTAACCATAGACATGTGTTGTCACTTGATAACGGGATCACATCATTAGGAGAATGATGTGATGGACAAGACCCATCCGTTAGCTTAGCATATGATCGTTCAGTTTATTGCTATTGCTTTCTTAATGTCAAAAACATATTCCTTCAACTATGAGATCATGCAACTCCCGGATACCGGAGGAATACCTTGTGTGCCATCAAACATCACAACGTAACTGGGTGATCATAAAGATGCTCTACAGGTATCTCCGATGGTGTCTGCTGAGTTGGCATGGATCGAGATTAGGATTTGTCTCTCCGTGTATCGGAGAGGTATCTCTGGGCCCTCTCGGTAATACAGCATCACAAGAAACTTGCAAGCAAAGTGACTAAGGAGTTAGTTATGAGATGATGTATTACGGAACGAGTAAAGAGACTTGCCAGTAACGAGATTGAACTAGGTATGAAGATACCGACGATCGAATCCCGGGCAAGTAACATACTGACAGACAAAGGGAATTACGTATGTTGTCATAAAGGTTCGACCGATAAAGATCTTCGTAGGATATGTATGAACCAATATGGGCATCCAAGTCCCGCTATTGGTTATTGACCGGAGAGGCGTCTCGGTCATGTATACATCATTCTCGAACCCATAGGGTCCGCACGCTTAACGTTCGTTGACGATATAGTATTATATGAGTTATGTTTGTTGGTGACCAAATGTTGTTCGGAGTCCCGGATGAGATCACGGACATGACGAGGAGCTCCGAAATGGTCCGGAGGTAAAGATTGATATATGGGATAATAGTGTTTGGTCTTCGGAAGGGTTCCAAAATTCACCGGAAGGGGTTTCAGATGTTTCCCGAAATGTTCTGGTGCGAGAACAATTTATTTGGGCCAAGGGGTAAAGGCCATGAGGTTTTTGGAAAGTGCAAAAGGAAGTTTTGTGGAGGCCAGGGGCCAGACACCAGGGACCCTAGCGTCTGGGTCCAGACGCCGGGAACCCTGGCGTCTGGTCCTGGAGTCCGAGAAGGACTCTTGCCTTTCGGGAAAAACCGACTTTGAGGAGGCTTTTACTCCAAGTTTCGACCCCAGGGCTCAACATATAAATAGAGGGGTAGGGCTAGCACCCAAGACACATCAAGATTCACCAAGCCGTGTGCCGGCAACCCCGCCCCCTCTAGTTTATCCTCCATCATAGTTTCTGTTCTGCTTGGCGAAGCCCTATGGAGATTGTTCTTCACCACCACCGTCACCACGCTGTCGTGCTACCGGAACTCATCTACTACTTTGCCTCTCTTGCTAGATAGAGAAGGCGAGGACGTCATCAAGTTGAACGTGTGCTGAACGCGGAGGTGCCGTACGTTCGGTACTTGATCGGGACGGATCGTGAAGGTGTACAACTACATCAACCGCGTTGATAAATGCTTCCGCTTAGCGATCTTCAAGGGTATGAAGATGCTCTCCCCCTCTTGTAGCTATGCATCTCCATGGATTGATCTTGTATGTGCATAGAATTTTTTTTGTTTTCCATGCAACGTTCCCCAACACGAAGACCTAACCGACATGCTAGACTATGCGGACGACAGCGAAGCCACGGCCCACACGGACGCCGCCCCTCCCGTCACCGGCCGATGGACAGCCACATCCACCTATAACGTCTACATGGTGGACACCCCCAAGGACGACGATGATGGCGCTGATGAGGACGACACCCCCAGAAGGGATAGTAACAAGCCTGGAGAGGAGCCCCCCAAACGCCGGAGACAACGCTGCCGATCCAATGGGTGGTGAGACAGGGAAAGCAACACGGGCACCGGAGAAGGCGACACCCCGGACAACACTGAAGACCCCGATGACCCCGCCCCTGAGCACCAGTCGGACGACTTAGAGGGGCATGAGGGTCAGTATAACCCCGAGGACCCTGATGATTCCGAAGATAGCAACTACATGCCTCTCTCCGTTGAGGAGGTCAGCCTTGGAGCTAAAGATTTTATCGTCCCAGAAGATCCATTGGAACAAGAGCGGTTCAAGCAACAGCTCATAGCCACCGCTCAAAGCTTGAAAAGGAAGCAGCAACAGACAAAAGCCGAACAAGATACCCTCAACGACAGATGGACGAAAGTCCTAGCAGCCGAAGAAGGGTACATCTATGAACGGCAAACAAAGAGCTACCCCAAGCGCAAATTGTTGCCACAATTCGATGACAAGTCCGTCGAGCCCACACCGCCCAAACAAACTCAAGGCGACCAGCCCGACCGCCCCCCTCGAGGAAGGGACAGGCCGGCTGGCGAGGCCGAATACCCACCTGCCCCCTCGCCGTAAAGGCAAGAAGGCGGCACAGCCAGAATATCAATACGATCTTCGACACGACCTGGCCGCTAGAGTAGGTGAGTCAAGGTCCATCTATGGATCAAGAGGTTACCCTCCCAATAGAAGAGACGGATACCAATCATGGCTCGACCGAAACGATAGAGTTCGGGATCAACATCTCGCCAGGATGGAATCCGAGGTTCGACGTGATGTGGCCCGAATAAGGGGCGCCACTCACCCAATGTGCTTCACCGATGAAGTGATGCAGCACCAATTCCCAGAAGGGTTTAAACCCGTGAATATCGAGCCATACGACGGAACTGCAGACCTGGCCGTGTGGATTGAGGATTTTCTTCTCCACATTCATATGGTACGAGGAGATGACCTCCACGCCATCAAATAACTGCCATTAAAGCTCAAAGGACCAGCCCGGCATTGGTTGAACAGCCTCCCCGAAGACTCCATAGGGAGCTGGGAAGAGCTCGAGGATGCTTTCCGAGCCAACTTTCAAGGCACCTACGTCCGGCCTCCGGATGCCGATGACCTGAGCCACGTGGTCCAACAACCCGGTGAGTCGGCGTGACAATTCTGGAATCGGTTTTTCAACAAAAAGAATCAGATAATCGATTGCCCGGACACCGAAGCCATAGCCACGTTCAAACACAGTATCCGGGATGAATGGCTCGCACGCCATCTCGGCCAGGATAAGCCGAAGACAATGGCGGCTCTTACCTCCCTTATGACCCGCTTTTGCGCGGGCGAAGATAGCTGGTTGATACGTCTCCAACGTATCTATAATTTTTGATTGTTACATGCTATTATATTATCTGTTTTGGATGTTTTATGTGCATTAATATGCTATTTTTGGGACTAACCTATTAACCTAGAGCCCAGTGCCAGTTTCTGTTTCTTCCTTGTTTTCGAGTTTTACAGAAAAGGAATACTAAACGGAGTCCAAACGGAATAAAACTTTCGCGATGATTTTTCTTGGACCAGAAGACAACTACGTGACTTGGAGAGAGGGCCAGAAGGTTCCCGAGGAGGCCACAAGCCTACCAGGTGCGCCCTAGGGGGGAGGGGGCGCGCCCTGAGGGCTTGTGGACCCCTCGGGAGTCCCCCAACCCTAATCTTTGCACTATAAATTCCCAAATATTCCCAAACCATCAGAGGCATCCACCAAAATACTTTTCCGCCGCCGCAAGCCTCTGTTCCCATGAGATCCCGTCTTGGGGCCTTTTCCGGCGATCTACCAGAAGGGGATTCGATCACGGAGGGCCTCTACATCAACCTTGCTGCCCTTCCGATGATGAGTGAGTAGTTTACCACAGACCTACGGGTCCATAGCTAGTAGCTAGATGGCTTCTTCTCTCTCTTTAATCTTCAATACAATGTTCTCCTCGATGTTCTTGGAGATCTATTCAATGTAATACTTTTTTGCGGTGTGTTTGTTGAGATCCAATGAATTGTGGATTTATGATAAGATTATCTGTGAATATTATTTGAGTCTTCTCTGAACTCTTTTATGCATGATAAAGATATCTTTGTATTTCTCTTCGAACTATCGGTTTGGTTTGGCCAACTAGATTGGTTTTTCTTGCAATGGGAGAGGTGCTTAGTTTTGGGTTCAATCTTGCGGTGTCCTCACCCAGCGACAGAAGGGGTAGCGAGGTATGTATTGTATTGTTGCCATCGAGGATAAAAAAATGGGGTTTATATCATATTGCTTGAGTTTATCCCTCTACATCATGTCATCTTACTTAAGGCGTTACTTCGTTCTTATGAACTTAATACTCTAGATGCATGCTGGATAGTGGTCGATGTGTGGAGTAATAGTAGTAGATGCAGAATCATTTTGGTCTACTTGTCACAGACGTGATGCCTATATTCATGATCATTGCCTTAGATATCGTCATAACTTTGCGCTTTTCTATCAATTGTTCAACAGTAATTTATATTTACCCACCGTTTGCTCTTTTATTTATCTTTTATTCCTATCTCTATTAGGCCTCATTCTTGTTCGAGACCGTGAAGGGATTGACAACCCCTTTTTCGCGTTGAGTGCAAGTGTTTGTTAGTTTGTGCACGTGCATAGATTGGAGACTTGCTTGTGCCTCCTACTGGATTGATACCTTGGTTCTTAACCGAGGGAAATACTTATCTCTACTTTGCTGCATCACCCTTTCCTCTTCAAGGGAAAATCAACGCAAGCTCAAGAAGTAGCAGGAAGAATTTCTGGCGCCATTGCCGGGGAGGTTTTACATCAAGCCTACCAAGTACCCATCATAAACTCTCATCTCTTGCATTACATTATTTGCCATTTGCCTCTTGTTTTCCTGTCCCCCACTTCTAAAACGTTTTCAAAAAACACAAAAATATTTGCCTTTTTTCGCCCTTCTTTCGTTCGCCTTTTCGTTTGCTTTCCGTTTGCTTGTGTGATAGATCGCTTGATTTGCTATCATGGCTAGTCTTCCTACCATTGCTAGTACCCCTGAAAGTGAGGTTCTCAATTTTAAACAAAGGGAGGGAGAAAATTTAAAAGATGCTTGGTATAGAATTTGTAATGCTCAAAATAGATCTACTCGTAAGCAATCTACTACCGTTCTCCTCCGTAATTTTTATGTGGGTGTTACTACTTGGAATAGATATGTTCTAGATACCATTACTGGAGGTAATTTCTTGGGTAGCGATACTTTGGATGCTTATAATGCTATGATAGATTTGGTAGGCTCAGCACCACTCATGGTTAATGAAACAATTTTAACTTTGGAACATGTGATGCAAAGGCTTGATATTATTGAGAATAAAATTTCTACCGTAGAGCTTATTGAAAACTTGGATAAGAAGATCCATAATAACATTACTCAAATTGGATCAAAAGTAGGAATTACTTTAAAGAATCTAAAGGAAAAGGAACCCATAGTTAATGAGAAGATAGATCAAGGTTCTACTAGAATTGATAAGCTAGAAGATATTATTACCAACTTGGGTTCCGCTTTTGCCTCTGTTAAAACTACTCCAAATTTTCCTCCTACTAAAGCTACTAAGTTTATTTATGTTCCTAAAAATAAGGGTGAATCATCTAGTAAAGGAAACGAAGATCTTAAGATGATAGGTGTTTACCCTAGCTTTATCAATATTATTAAGGAACCAATTGCTACAAGTGAATTTCTTGATTTCTTACCTAGGAGTGTGATTATCAATAAATCCAAAGAATCTCCTAGGGGTTATAAGTGTGCAATTGAAGAATTAAACACCAAAGATGACAATACCTAGATCTATGTTTTATGCCTAGCTAGGGGCGTTAAACAATAGCGCTTGTTGGGAGGCAACCCGATTTTATTTTTATGTTTTTTGTTTTTTGTTCTGTTTTTTCAATAAATACACATTATTACCTCTGTAGTAATTGTGTTTTGGTGTTTTAATTATTTTTAGCCAAGTAAGACCTTTGGGATGGTCTACGGTGATAGTTGATTTGATCTTGCTGAAAAACAGAAACTTTTGCGCTCATTGGAAGAAATTTTAAAAATCACAGAAACGTGCTTTTGATCTGAATTTTTTACACAAGATTTATATACAAATTTTCTAAATTGTCCTAATTTTTCAGAATTTTTGGAGTTACATACGTATATGAAATTTCCAGATTACTACGGACTGTTCTGTTTTTGACAGATTCCGTTTTCTATGTGTTGTTTTCTTATTTTGCTGAATCTATGGGTAGTATCAGGGGGGTATGAACCATGGAGAAGTTGGAATACAGTAGATATAACACCAATATAAATTAAAAATGAGTTCATAACAGTACCAATGTAAAGTTTTCAAGTTTTGGGTAAGGATTTGATGGACAACGGAATAAGGAGTGGCAAGAGCCTAAGCTTGGGGATTCCCAAGGCACCCCAAGGTAATATTCAAGGACAACCAAGCATCTAAGCTTGGGGATGCCCCGGATGGCATCCCCTCTTTTGTCTTCAATCCATCGGTAAATTTACTTGAGGCTATATTTTTATTCACCACATGATATGTGTTTTGCTTGGAGCGTCTTGTATGATATGAGTCTTTGATTATTAGTTTGCCACAATCATCCTTGCTGTACCCACCTTTTGAGAGTGACACGCATTAATCATGAATTTATTAGAATACTCTATGTGCTTCACTTATATCTTTTGAGCTAGGCAGTTTGCTCTAGTGCTTCACTTATATCTTTTTAGAGCACGGCGGTGGCTTTATTTTATAGAAATTGTTGAAATCTCATGCTTCACTTATATTATTTTGAGAGTCTTAAACAGCATGGTAATTTTCTTAGGTTATGAAATTAGTCCTAATATGATGGGCATCCAAGAGGGATATAATAAAAACTTTCATATAAAGAGCATTGAATAGATGAGAAGTTTGATTCCTTGCATTTGTTTTGAGATATAAAGATGGTGATATTAGAGTCATGCTAGTGAGTAATTGTGGATTGGTAGAAATACTTGTGTTAAAGTTTGTGATTCCCATAGCATGCACGTATGGTGAACCGTTATGTGATGAAGTCGGAGCATGATTTTTTTATTGTCTTCCTTATGAGTGGCGGTCGGGGACGAGCGATGGTATTTTCCTACCAATCTATCCCCCTAGGAGCATGCATGTAGTACTTTGTTTTGATGGCTAATAAATTTTTGCAATAAGTATGTGAGTTCTTTATGACTAATGTTGAGTCCATGGATTATACGCACTCTCACCCTTCCACCATTGCTAGCCTCTCTAGTGCCGCGCAACTTTCGCCGGTGCATTAAACCCACCATATACCTTCCTCAAAACAGCCACCATACCTACCTACTATGGCATTTCCATAGCCATTCCGAGATATATTGCCATGCAACTTCCACTGTTCCGTTTATTATGACACGCACCATCATTGTCATATTGCTTTGCATGATCATGTAGTTGGCATAGTATTTGTGGCAAGGCCACCGTTCATTTTTTTTTATACATGTCACTCTTGATCATAGCACATCCCGGTACACCGCCGGAGGCATTCATATAGAGTCATATCTTGTTCTAGTATCGAGTTGTAATTTTTGAGTTGTAAGTAATAAAAGTGTGATGATCATTATTATTAGAGCATTGTCCCATGTGAGGAAAGGATGATGGAAGCTATGATTCCCTCACAAGTTGGGATGAGTCTCCGGACTTTACAAAAAAATAAAAGAGGCCAAAGAAGCCCAAACAAAAAAAGAGAGAAAATAAAAAAAAGAGAGAAAAGAGAGAAGGGATAATGTTAGTATCCTTTTTCCACACTTGTGTTTCAAAGTAGCACCATGATCTTCATGATAGAGAGTCTCCTATTTTGTCACTTTCATATACTAGTGGAAATTTTTCATTATAAAACTTGGCTTGTATATTCCAATGATGGGCTTCCTCAAATTGCCCTAGGTCTTCGTGAGCAATCAAGTTGGATGCACACCCACTCAGTTTCTTTTTTAGCTTTCATACACTTATAGCTCTAGTGCATCCGTTGCATGGCAATCCGTACTCACTTGCATCAATATCAATTGATGGGCATCTCCATAGCCCATTAATTTGCCTATTTGATGTGAGACTTTCTCCTTCTTTTTGTCTTCTCCACAACCACCATATTCTATTCCACCCATAGTGCTATATCCATGGCTCACGCTCATGTATTGCGTGAAAGTTGAAAAAGTTTGAGAACACCAAAAGTATGAAACAATTGCTTGGCTTGTCATCTGGGTTGTGCATGATGAAATACTTTGTGTGATGAAGATGGAGCATAGCCAAACTATATGATTTTGTAGGGATAACTTTCTTTGGCCATGTTATTTTGAGAAGACATGATTGCTTTATTAGTATGCTTGAAGTATTATTGTTTTTATGTCGATATTAAACTTTTGTTTTGAATCTTATGGATCTGAATATTCATGCCACAATAAAGAAGATTGCATTGATAAATATGTTAGGTAGCATTCCGCATCGAAAATTCTGTTTTTATCATTTACCTACTCGAGGACGAGCAGGAATTAAGCTTGGGGATGCTTGATACGTCTCCAACGTATCTATAATTTTTTATTGTTCCATGCTATTATATTATCTGTTTTGGATGTTTTATATGCATTAATATGCTATTTTTGGGACTAACCTATTAACCTAGAGCTGAGTGCCAGGTTCTGTTTTTTTCTTGTTTTTGAGTTTTATAGAAAAGGAATACTAAACGGAGTCCAAACGGAATAAAATTTTCGTGATGATTTTTCTTGGACCAGAAGACACCTACGTGACTTGGAGAGAGGGCCAGAAGGTTCCTGAGGAGGCCACCATCCTGCCAGGCGTGCCCTAGGGGGGGGCCTGAGGGCTTGTGGGCCACTTGGGAGTCCCCCAACCCTAATCTTTGCACTATAAATTCTCAAATATTCCCAAACCATCAGAGGCATCCACCAAAATACTTTTCCGCCACCGCAAGCCTCTGTTCCCGTGAGATCCCATCTTGGGGCCTTTTTCGATGATCTGCTGGAGGGGGATTCGATCATGGAGGGCCTCTAGATCAACCTTTCTACCCTTCCGATGATGCGTGAGTAGTTTACCACAGACCTACGGGTCCATAGCTAGTAGCTAGATGGCTTCTTCTCTCTCTTTGATCTTCAATACAATGTTCTCCTCGATGTTCTTGGAGTTATATTTGATGTAATACTTTTTTGCGGTGTGTTTGTTGAGATCCGATGAAATGTGGATTTATGATCAGATTATCTATGAATATTATTTGAGTCTTCTCTGAACTCTTTTATGCATGATTAAGATATCATTGTATTTCTCTTTGAACTATCGGTTTGGTTTGGCCAACTAGATTGGTTTTTCTTACAATGGGAGAGGTGCTTAGTTTTGGGTTCAATCTTGCGGCGTCCTCACCCAGTGACAGAAGGGGTAGCGAGGCACGTATTGTATTGTTGCCATCGAGGATAAAACTATGGGGTTTATATCATATTGCTTGAGTTTATCCCTCTACATCATGTCATCTTACTTAAGGCGTTACTCCGTTCTTATGAACTTAATACTCTAGATGCATGCTGGATAGCGGTCGATGTGTGGAGTAATAGTAGTAGATGCAGAATCATTTCGGTCTACTTGTCACGGATGTGATGCCTATATTCATGATCATTGCCTTCGATATCGTCATAACTTTGCGTTTTTCTATCAATTGCTCAACAGTAATTTGTTTACCCACCGTATGCTATCTTCAAGAGAGAAGCCTCTAGTGAAACCTATGGCCCCCGGGTCTATTTTCCATCATATATTTTCAGATCTATAAACCAAAAAACCCAAAAATACCTTGCTGCAATTTATTTATATTTACTTTAGTTTGCTCTTTTATTTATCTTTTATTCCTATCTCTATTAGATCTCACTCTTGTTCGAGACCGTGAAGGGATTGACAACCCCTTTTTCACGTTGAGTGCAAGTGTTTGTTAGTTTGTGTAGGTGCATAGATTGGAGACTTGCTTGTGCCTCCTACTGGATTGATACCTTAGTTCTCAACTGAGGGAAATACTTATCTCTACTTTGCTGCATCACCCTTTCCTCTTCAAGGGAAAAATCAATGCAAGATCAAGAAGTAGCACTGGTTGGCTCGTAGAAGCACCAACCCAGAAGATCCCGGCACTTCGGAAGTCTGGGATGGCAACGAAAAGCCACGGTGCAATAAAAATAAGCGTCGACACAATGGCACCAAAGCCGACGACACGACAATAAATGCCGGATTCCGCAATTCCAAGTCAGGGCCGCGAAAAAAGCCCTCTAAAGGAAACCAGGACGGACCCACCAAGTTGGACGTCTTCCTGGACAGGCCTTGCCAAATCCATGGCACCTCGGACAAGCCTGCTAACCACACCAACCGTAATTGCTGGGTAATCAAGCAGGCCGGCACACTCATAACCGAAGATGCGGGCAAAAGCCCTCGCAGCGAGGACGATGAGGAACCTCGCAGGCCGAACAATGGAGGCCAAAAACAATTCTGTCCTGAGGTCAAAACAGTGAATATGATCTATGCCACTCATATACCCAAGAAGGAGAGGAAGCGCGCACTTCGGGATGTCTACACCATAGAGCCTGTAGCCTCGAAATTTAATCCGCGGTCGGCATGTTCGATCACCTTCGACCGCAAGGACCACCCGACCAGTATTCTCATGGAGGATCGGCGGCTTTGGTCCTTATCGACGGATACCACCTTACCAGAGTCCTCATGGACGGTGGTAGCAACCTCAACCTGATCTATGAAGATACAGTAAGGAAAATGGGAATTGACCCATCAAGGATCAAACCCAGTAGCACCACCTTCAAGGGGGTCATCCCCGGCATTGAAGCCCGCTGTTCGGGCACCCTCACTTTGGAAGTAGTATTCGACTCTCCGAATAACTTCCAGAGCGAAGATTTGATCTTCGACATCGCCCCCTTTCGCAGCGGCTATCACGCCCTCCTAGGCCGAACGATGTTCGCTCGCTTCAACACCGTCCCCCATTATGCCTACCTCAAACTGAAGATGCCCGGACCAAGAGGCGACATCACAGTTAATGGCAACTAGGAGAGCTCTCTCCGGACCGAGGAACACACTGCGGCCTTGGCGGCCGAATACAAAGGGCTGAAGGGCCAGCTCGCTGTCAAGACGCGAGAGGCAAGCAAGCGAGCGCGGGCCTTATCTCCAGCCAAGGGGCCTCCCAGCGTTCGACGTGCATAGGGATACGCCCCCCATAGTATGCCCACCTCAGCGGCACATTATGTGCCTCGAAATCACAACTTCGCGCTCAAAATACCATGGGCAGTTGCGGGGCTTAAGCACCAAGAGTTCGGCTTGACCGTATCATGGAATAACGCGTCTTCGGACGACAAACAAGCACCATCAAGGACCTATCCGGCATCAAGCTCCACCAGCGCGGCGACCTCTCGAAGATCCTTGTCAAGGACTCGTCATCGGACAACCACCTTCCCCATGGATTTGTCCCTTCCAAACAGAAGCAAAGGCGCAGACGTGCAGTAAGGCACAATTAGGGTGTTAACCCACACATCAAGGCCCTACGTAAACCTTTCATCTGTAAATTTGTCTTTTTTACAATGTATCCCTATCCGAAGCTTTGTTCGGTAGTTCGAATTGTACGATTAAACATCATGAGCTCATGGGAAATAAAGCAAACCTTTTGAGGTCCCTCTACAGTTGTCCATATTGCACCTTTTTTCCCTGCTCTTCGATCTTGCTTTAAGCCTGCATGGCACATATTCGCCCTAAAATGCAAATTGGCTAATAGACCGGGGGCTCGACTGTAACGCTCGCCCCACGCATTAAAGTCCGGCACCCCATTTTTCAATGTGTCCAACATCTCGGATATTGCATTATATGCATCGGTTCCGAATTATGCCTTGGGTCAATAGTTGGGTTACCCCGCTCCTGTGCTTACCTTCTTATGTTCTACACGTTCGGCTAAGAAGGTAAAGGGAGAACCACTGTGATCATACTTCCGCCTAGTTCGGTCAAGTACCTCAGTGGAGAATGCCAAAAACTAACTATCATAATAGGCGAGAATTGATCGGCGATCCGATGACAGGGGCTAAACCCAAAATCGTTGGCAATCATACCGTGTAACACGAAGGGTTTGTCTTTTAACAAATCAAGTGATAGATGCCTGACCCTCAGGTTCGCCAAACATCTCACCACACGGGGCTGGTTACCAGCCCCTGCAGTCAAGCTCCTATGGCTAAGTGGAAGTAATAAAGCCACATAGTCCGATTGCCTTGTTCCCCTCCTAAACTACCGCCTCCAGGCACCGAGACGTCGGCTAAGGGTTACAGTGCGGAGGATGGAACACCCCTCGTAGTATCTACATGGAGGCAGAAGCCGATGACTGGTAACTTCCAGACTGAAATGGCCGCACAGGAGTCAAAATTAACATAAACACATGCAAGTATGATAACCCATACAAAACACAACCGCATTATAAAGCATAAAGGTTCAACCATAGTTTAATACATAAACGGCACAACTACTCAAGGAGTAAATCCTTTGAACACAATGCCTCTACACCCCGAGCACCATCCACAGAAAAGTATTGCTCTGGGCGCCTATGCTCCTTCCCAGTGTGGGGGGGGGGGTTCGGTGGCCATCTCGACTGGTTTAATCTTCGGCCAATGCACCATGGTCTTCAAGAACGCCATCCGAGCCCCCTCAATGCACACCGAGCGCTTCACAGCATCAATGTGGGTGGCAGCATCACACAGCTTCGCCACTAGGCCAAAATAGATGCTCGGTATGGGCTCGGAGGGCCATAACTGGACACAGAGGTCCTTCATGGCCGGCTCCACCATCCGGTGCAGCTCCATAAATAGCTTCATTTGATTAACAAGGAGGGGAGGGTGCTCGGGCGCTTGGAACTGCGTCCAGAACAGCTTCAACTCGGTGTCACCATCCCGAGTCACATAGTGCTTTGACCCTTCTGCCGCACTCCTCGGGAGCTCCGCAAAAGCGCCTGCAGAACGCCAGACCCGGGTAAGCAATGCGAATCTTTGGCCGCCGAAGACACTCTGCAGTAAGTACTGCTTACCATTTGCAATTTGTTTTACTTGTCGGAGCTCTTCCCGAGCACCTCGCGCCTCCGTCCGCGCCTCCTAGACCTCCGTCTTCATATTTGCCAGCTCGGTGGCATGATCCTTATTCTTTTGCTCAAGGTCCTCACATTTCGTGATGGCATCCTTGAGCTCCTGTTGCACCTCGGCCACCCTGGCCTCATGCTTCTCACTGTTAGTTTTCGCCAACGTGAGCTCAGCGGCCGCTCGTTCGGCCGCCGCCTTCTGTTCGACCGCTTCCACTTTGGCCTTCCGCAGCTCAGCCTTGAGACCCTCAACCTCCGCGGCGACAGCTGCATACCACATCTTGCTTAGGGATAACCCAGAATACTTTGCTTGACAAAGAAAAATCAAGGAACTATGTTTCGAACGGACTAACCCTGCGCTTCGTCAAACCGCTTGTTGACGAGGTTGAGCTCCTCATCGAAGCTCTTGAGCTTCCGATTCATCTCGCCCAGCTCCGCGGCATTGGCGGCAGCTGCCAACGCTGAGGCCTACATAAACGAACCAAGCCTCACATTTAGACTATTGTTTCGAAGGATTTCGAGCCTTAGACAGGTTTTTCCAAAACATGCCAGAGTCTCAGGGGCTGCTACATATAAGGACTGCTTAAATCTTGTCCACATAATACATTTTTATTAAAAAGAAAGCATTACTTTGTTTACCTCAAAGCCTGTAAGGGGGCCTCCAAAAGCTTCTTTCAGTCCGCTGTTAACGGACCGAACGCTTTGCAAAACCGCACCCATCAGGGCGCGGTGTTCCGCGACTATGGAGGAGCTGTTCACTGCCTCCTCCATCGTGTCCGGCCACTCTACCACGACCCGGTCCCCGATGTTCAGCACCGGCGTCGGGGCCCCGGCTCCCCCCTTGGTGGGGGTGGCTGTGATGCTTTAGAAGGTCATGAGGGCCCCAAAATCATCTTCTGAGAGGGCTCGGCTTGCCCGAGCTCCTTCTCCTGGTCTTCGGCGGCCGAAGCTTTAGCCTCGGCCATGTCGATGTCACCATCGCCCCCCGTATTCGGCACGGGTGGGGTCCTTTGGGACAGCACCTCCCCGGTCTCCCCGATGACCGGGGGAGGTGCAGAATGCGATGCGCCTCCGCTCTCCACCAGATCGGTTGGCGGAGAGGTGCCCTCCGTGATCTAGTCGGTGGGAGGTCGTGTGGCGGACTACAACACAAGAGAGCATACGCTTTTAATGGACTAGTAAAACCGGCACTCGGACTGTCTTCGGATCCTCACCTTTCCGCATGGGGCTTGACCCTGGGGATCCTCTCCGGGACCTTCTCGGAGGCTGCGGATTCCTCATCGGAGTCCGACCTATCATCAAGCAGGGCCAATTTGCCCTTGCTCCTCTTCTTTGGAGCCAGGGAAGGGTGCCCTTCTTCGGCTTCGGTCGACGTCGCTCTTTTCCTGGTGCGGGAGGAGTCGCTCTCTTCCTCCTCTTCTCCTTCCTACTCCCCCTCATGTACGGAGGGGGCGTGGGTGTCCCCGAACTTGGTGTCCAGAGGGACTCATGAGCGGAGGCCCTCCCTGACCTCCCTCGTGGGGTTGTTCTTTTTCTTCTCCTTTTTCTCTGGCACCTTGTAAGGCGCCACGGTCAGCATCTCCTCTAGCTGAGTCGACCTGGGGAGTTCGGGCAGCGGGGCCGGGCTATTCATCTGCACAGCCCTCTTAAGCCAGCCCTGTGGAAACGAGAAGAAGGAGTTGAGGATCATGGTGGGTATGCGAATATCCGAACATAAAGTGAATAATACTACATTACCTCCTTCGGGGGATTCTTGGCGTCGAGGCCGATGTCCTCCTTCTCGGCCGGCCACGTCTTCTGTGGCTTGACATCTTCCACAGCTTCTTGTGGGTGGTCTTCAGGCTTCCAGGATCACATTGAGGCGTCCCAAAGTTGGCAAGGCAGGAGACGACGGTGGAGCATGATCTGGATCACGTTGGTCAGCATGGCCCCGCCTTTATCATATTGGAGACACGCTTTTGTAGCGCCTCCACCTCGGAAGTAGACCCCCAGTCAAGGCCTTTCTTGGTCCACGAGGTTAACCTTGCAGGGGGTCCGGATCTGAATTCAGGGGCAGCTGCCCAGGCTGCGTCATGGGGCTCTATGATGTAAAACCATTCTTTTTGCCAGATCTTGACCGTGTCTATGAACACGCCCTCTGACCAGCCGAGTTGGGTGAGCCTGCTCACCATAGCGCCCCCGCAATCCGCGTGCTGGCCGTCAATGATCTTCGGCTTGATGTTGAATACCTTCAGCCATAAGTTGAAGTGCGGCTGGACCCGAAGAAAGGCCTCGCAGATGTGATGAAGGCTGAGATGTGGAGAAAATAATTCAGAGCCAGGTCGTGGAAGTCGAGCCCGTAGTAGAACATCAACCCTCGGACGAACGGGTGGAGTGGGAAACCCAGTCCCCGGATAAAGTGGGGAATGAACACCACCCGCTCGCCGGCGCGGGGCGTCCGCATGACCTGGCCCTTCTCGGGGCCCCGATGAGCAATGTTGGGGGAGAGGTAGCCCGCTCGCTTCAGGTCCTCGATGTCGTTGTTGGAGATGCTTGAGGCCTCCTACTTGCCCTTCGCTCCGGATCCGGCCATGGCTGAGCACGGGGAATGGGGATCTTTTGAGGGGAGTTGAGTCGGGACGTTGGAGCTTTGCGGAAGGCTCTGGCGAAAGGAAGAAGAAGGCGTGAAGGTACGACTATGGCTGGTCTCTTTTTATAAGCGGTCGTGATACCAAGAGTCCTTTAAATGCGCCGCTGGACTCACCGCTTCCCGATGTACTCGTGACGTTATGCGCGAGTGGGATACTAGGAATCATTGATCAAATCCCTTGAAAAGTGGGACACGATCTCCACCTCGATGGGACGTGCCATTGGAGGGGCTTCCTTGAGCCGCGCATCGAGTTCTCATGTTTATGACCGGCCGCGACCCTTCGCCGAAAGCTGTCAGTTGAAGGTACTGCGTATATTTGATCGGCTGGCCTTTAGGGTTAAGTAAAATCAATAGTTTGAACGCCGGATACGGTGCGACTATGCGCGTGGGCCTGATACCTTCTAAAGGCTCTGCTGGAAAAGATTATTTCAAACACATAGGAGGAACTCGCCTACAAGCCAGAGACTGCAGATGTAGAAGTTACAAGAAGACGGCGTTGGAGGCTAGTTCGGGGGCTACTGAGGGAGTCCTGGACTAGGGGGTCCTCGGGGTGCCAGCCTATCTCTCATGGGCCAGATAGTTGGGCTGCACTATGGCTGCTGGTGGACCGAACTACAGAGCGGCTTTGTGTCCGGACAGGAGATCCTTTGTGCCTTGGTGTGTACCCCAAGTCAAGATAAAAGATTCGGCATGCTTGTTCCCTTGTTGTAACCGACTATGTGTAACCCTAATACCCCTGGTATATAAACCAGGGGATTTAGTCCGTAGAGGCTAGAGAACAATCACCATCCTAATAGCTTAGGGTTTAGTTCATCCGATCTCATGGTAGATCAACTCTGTAATCCCCATATACATGAGCAATATAATCAAGTAGGACATAGGGTCTTACCTCTTAGAGAGGGCCCAAACCTGGGTAAATATCATGTCCGATGTCCCTTGTTCCCCATCGATCCAAGATCCACAGTTCGGGACCGTCTACCCGAGATCCGCCAGTTTTGACACCGACAGGCATTGACCGGTCAAGCCTCAAATTTGCCTTCTCACAACCGGACATCTCAAGTAGCATACCTCAAATCCATACAAACCCATGCAACTACGTCGATGCATTGCACACATCGTCCGGCTACTACATCACAAAACATGTCATCGAGCTACCAAAATTTGGCATGTTTGGCTACGGTGGAGAAGATCATCCACGGCTGCTCTTGCCCTTCCCGACACTTGTCGTCCTTGTCGCAGAAGTACCGCCGAAGACGCTGTAGGAATCGAGCCGGATCTGCTCCTCGCCAGAGCTTCTTCGTCGTCGCTGTCCTCCTTCTCCTCCTTCGATGGCAGTCCATTCATGGCATGAACCGTCTGATTCTGCTCTCGAGCGAGGGCGCGCATGTTCCTCCGCTGCCGCTTCTTCACAATATGAGCGCGGATGGCTTTCTCCTCCGCGACCGCCCGCGCCACCGCATCAGTTGCCTCCGCTGCCGCCATGTCGGCAGCGATACGGGCCTCAGCATCCCTTATCCTCTCCTTCCCATGGTGGGCACACCGGTCCTGGTGGGATTCATAGCCCTCCCGACCGGTGATGGGGAAGGAGAGATTTTCCGGCTGCTGGGAGCGCAATGATCCAGCCCCAGAGAATCCGAGCGCATGTTGAACCGACGCTATGGAGTCGCATCGGACGGATCCTGCCGAATGTCGGACGCTGTCCTGCTTGGAGCGACAGAGCCGATGTGGACGACCATTGCCTCCTCCAACCTGCATGTGATGACACCCCAATCGACGGATCTGGGCTGGTTGGAGTCAGATCCACTACCCGCCATGCTGGAGATGGCCGGAGATCGCCGGAGGTGAGTTTGGGTGACAGAGGGGACTGGAGGGAAGTGGCTAGGATTTGATTCGGCGAGCGGATGAGAAAGAATATATGTGGGGTCAGGTGGCTGGCTCCAACGTGGCCCCCGGACGCCCCCATATCCGCCCTATATTTGGGCTGGATATGGGGGGTACCAGTCTGCCCGGGCATTTGAGGCCCGTTTGAGGCATTCGTCTCGGTCAAAATTTCATGACCGGGCCGTCCGCCCGACGTTTGAGGCGGGTTTGGGGCATCCTGCTGTAGATGCTCTTATAGGAAAAAGTATCAACGTCGATAATACCAAATCAATATTGTTAGATTCATTATAAAATGTAGTTTCATAATACAGTTTAGCTACATGTCAATCAGCTGAATTTTGAATTTGGGTCAGTCGATTTTAAATGAAGAAAGAAGAAGGAAGGGCCTCGCTAGAGAGAAGGAAGGAGCTCACTGTCATCACCCCATTATCTATCTTAGGGTTCACGGTGGGGGTGGGGGTGGACGTCGGTGATGAGGCTTCGCCAGAGAAAAAAATGGCCCGGGGTGGAGCTAAATGGATGGCCGGGGTGAAGGAAATATGCCCTAGAGGCAATAATAAAGTTGTTATTTAATATTTCCTTATTCATGATAAAGGTTTATTATTCATGCTATAATTGTATTGATCGGAAACCGAAATACATGTGTGAATACATAAACAAACACCGTGTCCCTAGTGAGCCTCTACTAGACTAGCTCGTTGATCAAAGATGGTTAAGGTTTCCTAACCATAGACATGTGTTGTCATTTGATAACGGGATCACATCATTAGGAGAATGATGTGATGGACAAGACCCATCCGTTAGCTTAGCATAATGATCGTTCAGTTTTGTTGCTATTGCTTTCTATATGTCAAATACATATTCCTTCGACTATGAGATTATGCAACTCCCGGATACCGGAGGAATACCTTGTGTGCTATCAAACGTCACAACGTAACTGGGTGATTATAAAGATGCTCTACAGGTATCTCCGAAGGTGTTTGTTGGGTTGGCATAGATCGAGATTAGGATTTGTCACTCCGAGTATCGGAGAGGTATCTCTGGGCCCTCTCGGTAATACACATCATAAGCTTGCAAGCAAACGACTAAGGAGTTAGTCACGAGGTGATGTATTACGAAACGAGTAAAGAGACTTGCCGGTAACGAGATTGAACTAGGTATGAAGATACCGACGATCGAATCTCGGGCAAGTAACATACCAATAAACAAAGGGAATTACGTATGTTGTCATAACGGTTCGACCGATAAAGATCTTCGTAGAATATGTAGGAGCCAATATGAGCATCCAGGTTCCGCTATTGGTTATTGACCGGAGAGGTGTCTCGGTCATGTCTACATAGTTCTCAAACCCGTAGGGTCCGCACGCTTAACGTTCGTTGACGATATAGTGTTATATGAGTTATGTATGTTGCTGACCCAATGTTGTTTGGAGTCCCGGATGTGATCATGGACATGACGAGGAACTCCGGAATAGTCCGGAGGTGAAGTTTGATATATAGGATAATAGTGTTTGGTCTCTGGAAGGGTCCCGGAATTCACCGGAAGAGGTTCCGGATGTTTCCCAAAATGTTTGGGTACGAGAACACTTTATTTGGGCCAAAGGGGAAAGCCCACGAGGCTTTTGGTAAGTGCAAAAGGCAGTTTTGCGGAGGCCAGGGGCCAGGGGCCAGGGACCCTGGTGTCTGGGCCCAGACACCGGGAACCCTGGCGTCTGGTCCTGGAGTCCGAGAAGGACTCTTGCCTTTCGGGCAAAACCGGCTTTGAGGAGGCTTTTACTCCAAGTTTCGACCCCAAGGCTCAACATATAAATAGAGGGGCAGGGCTAGCACCCAAGACACATCAAGAATCACCAAGCCATGTGCCGGCAACCCCGTCCCCTCTAGTTTATCCTCCGTCATAGTTTCCGTTGTGCTTGGCGAAGCCCTGCAGAGATTGTTCTTCACCAACACCGTCACCACGCCGTCGTGCTGCTGGAACTCATCTACTACTTCGCCCGTCTTGCTGGATCAAGAAGGCGAGGACATCATTGAGCTGAACGTGTGCTGAACGCGGAGGTGTCGTACGTTCGGTACTTGATCGGGACGGATCGCGAAGGTGTACGACTACATCAACCGTGTTGATAAACGCTTCCGCTTAGCGATCTTCAAGGGTATGAAGATGCTCTCCCCTCTCGTAGCTATACATCTCCATGGATAGATCTTGTGTGTCGTAGATTTTTTTTTGTTTTCCATGCAACATTGCCCAACAGTGGTATCAGAGCCAGGTCTATGTGTAGATGATATGCACAAGTAGAACACAAAGAGTTGTGGGCGGTGATAGTCATACTGCTTACCACCAACGTCTTATTTTGATTCGGCGGTATTGTGGGATGAAGCAGCCCGGACCAACCTTACATGTCCACGTACATGAGACCGGTTCCACCGACAGACATGCAACTTGTTTTGCATAAAGGTGGCTGGCGGGTGTCTGTTTCTCCTACTTTAGTTGAATCGAATTTGACTGTGGCCGGTCCTTGAAGAAGGTTAAAACAACAAACTTGATAAATCACCGTTGTGGTTTTTGCCGTAGGTAAGAATAGTTCTTGCTAGAAGCCCGTAGCAGCCACGTAAAACTTGCAACAACAAAGTAGAGGACGTCTAACTTGTTTTTGCAGGGCATGTTGTGATGTGATATGGTCAAGACATGATGTGATATACGTTATTGTATGAGATGATCATGTTTTGTAAGATATCTGGCAACCGGCAGGAGCCTTATGGTTGTCTCTTTATTGTATCAAATGCAAATGCCATGTAATTGCTTTACTTTATCACCATGCGTTAGCGATAGTTGTAGAAGCAATAGTTGGCGAGACGACCACGACGCAACGATGGAGATCAAGGTGTCGAGCCGGTGACAATGGAGATCATGACGATGCTTTGGAGATGGAGATCAAAAGCACAAGATGATGGCCATATCATGTCACATATTTTGATTTCATGTGATGTTTATCCTTTATGCATCTTATTTTGCTTAGAACGGCGGTAGCATTATAAGATGATCCCTTCACTTAATTTCAAGATAAAACTGTTCTCCCTGAGTATGCACCGTTGTTACAGTTTGTCGTGTTGAGACACCCCGTGATGATCGGGTGTGATAGACTCTACGTTCACATACAACGGGTGCAAGACAGTTTTGCACATGCGGAATACTTGGGTTAAACTTGACGAGCCTAGCATGTACAGACATGGCCTCGGAACACTGGAGACCGAGAGGTCGAACGTGAATCATATAGTAGATATGATCAACATAGAGATGTTCACCATTGATGACTACCCCATCTCACGTGATGATCGGACATGGGTTAGTTGATTTGGATCACGTATCACTTAGATGACTTGAGGGATGTCTATTTAAGTGGGAGTTCTTAAGTAATTTGATTAATTGAACTTAATTTATCATGAACTTAGTCCTGATAGTATTTGCATATCTATGTTGTAGATCAATAGCTCGCGATATAGCTCCTATATAATTTTTATATGTTCCTAGAGAAAACTAAGTTGAAAGATGATAGTAGCAATGATGCGGACTGGGTCCATGATCTGAGGATTATCCTCATTGCTGCACAGAAGAATTATGTCCTTGATGCACCGCTAGGTGACAGACCTATTGCAGGAGCAGATGCAGGCGTTATGAACGTTTGACAAGCTCGATATGATGACTACTTGATAGTTTAGTGCGCCATGCTTTACGGCTTACAATCGAAGCTTCAAAGACGTTTTGAACGCCATGGAACATATGAGATGTTCCAAGAGCTGAAATTGGTATTTCAGACTTATGCCCGTGTTGAGAGGTATGAGACCTCTGACAGGTACTTTGCCTACAAGATGGAGGAGAATAGCTCAGCCAGTGAGCATGTACTCAGAATGTCTGGGTACGACAATCGCTTGAATCAAGTAGGAGTTAATCTTTCAGATAAGATAGTGATTGACAGAGTTCTCTAGTCACTATCACCAAGCTACTAGAACTTCGTGATAAACTATAATATGCAAGGGATGACGAAAATGATTCCTGAGCTCTTCGCGATGCTGAAATCGGCGAAGGTAGAAATCAAGAAAGAGCATCAAATGTTGATGGTTAACAAGACCACTAGTTTCAAGAAAAAAGGGCAAAAGGGAAAGAAAGGGAACTTCAAGAAGAATGGCAAACAAGTTGCCGCTCCCATGAAGAAACCCAAAGCTAGACCCAAGCCTGAAACTGAGTGCTTCTACTGCAAAGGAAATGGTCACTAGAAGCGGAACTGCCCCAAATACTTGGCGGATAAGAAGGATGGCAAAGTGAACAAAGGTATATTTGATATACATGTTATTGATGTGTACTTTACTAGTGTTCATAGTAGCCCCTGGGTATTTGACACCTGTTCAGTTGCTAAAATTAGTAACTCAAAATAGGAGTTGCAAATTGAACAGAGACTAGTTAATGGCGAGGTGACGATGTGTGTTGGAAGTGATTCCAAGATTGATAAGATCACCATCGCACACTCCCTCTACCTTCGGGATTAGTGTTGGACCTAAGTAAATGTTATTTGGTGTTTGCGTTGAGCATGAATATGATTGGATCATGTTTATTGCGATACGGTTATTCATTTAAGTCAGAGAATAATCGTTGTTGTGTTTAGATGAATAAAACCTTCTATGGTCATACACCCAATGTAAATGGTTTATTGAATCTCGATCGTAGTGATACACATATTCATAATATTGATGCCAAAAGATGCAAAGTTGATAATGATAGTGCAGCATATTTGTGGCACTGCCGTTAAGGTGATATTGGTGCAGAACGCATGAAGAAACTCCATATAGATGGACTTTTGGAATCACTTGATTATGAATCATTTGATACTTGCGAACCATGCCTCATGGGCAAGATGACTAAAACTCCGTTCTCCGGAACAATGGAGCGAGCTAACGACTTATTGGAAATAATACATACCGATGTATGCGGTCCAATGAGTGTTGAAGCACGTGGCGGGTATCGTTATTTTCTAACCTTCACAGATGATTTGAGTAGATATGGGTATATCTACTTGATGAAATACAAGTCTGAAACATTTGAAAAGTTCAAAGAATTTCAGAGTGAAGTGGAGAATCATCGTAACAAGAAAATAAAGTTTCTACGATCCGATCACGGAGGCGAATATTTGAGTTACGAATTTGGCCTTCATTTAAAACAATGTGGAATTGTTTCACAACTCACGCCACCTGGAACACCACAGCGTAATGGTGTGTCCGAATGTCATAACCGTACTTTATTAGATATGGTGCGTTCTATGATGTGTCTTACCGATTTACCACTATCATTTTGGGGTTATGCATTAGAGACAGCTGCATTCACATTAAATAGGGCACCATCTAAATCCGTTGATACGACACCGTATGAACTGCGGTTTGGCAAGAAACCTAAGCTGTCGTTTCTTAAAGTTTGGGGATGCGACGCTTATGTCAAAAGGCTTTAGCCTGATATGCTCGAACTTAAATCGGAGAAGTGCGTCTTCATAGGATACCCTAAGGAAACTATTGGGTATACCTTCTACCACAGATCCAAAGGCAAGATCTTTGTTGCTAAGAATGGGTCCTTTCTAGAGAAGGAGTTTCTCTCTAAAGAAGTGAGTGGGAGGAAAGTAGAACTTGATGAGGTAATTGTACCTTCTCTCGAATTGGAAAGTAGCACATCAGAGAAATCCGTTCCCGTGATGCCTACACAAACTAGAGAGGAAGCAAATGATAATGATCATGAAACTTTAGATCAAGTTGTTACTAAACGTCGTAGGTCGACCAGAGCACGATCCGCACCAGAGTGGTACGGTAATCCTGTCCTGGAAGTCATGTTACTAGACCAAGGTGAACCTACGAACTATGAAGAAGCTACGATGAGCCCAGATTCCGACAGATGGCTCGAGGCCATGAAATTTGAGATAGGATCCATGTATGAGAACAAAGTATGGATTTTGGTGGACTTGCCCGATGATCGGCAAGCCATAGAAAATAAATGGATCTTCAAGAAGAAGATTGACGCTGATGGTAATGTCACTATCTACAAAGCTCGACTTGTCGCAAAAGGTTTTCGACAAGTTCAAGGAGTTGACTATGATGAGACTTTCTCACCCGTAGCAATGCTTAAGTCTGTCCGAATCATGTTAGCAATTGCCACATTTTATGATTATGAAATCTGGCAAATGGACATCAAAACTGCATTCCTTAATGGATATCTTAAAGAAGAGTTGTATATGATGCAACCAGAAGGTTTTGTTGATCCTAAAGGTGCTGACAACGTGTGCAAGCTCCAGTGCTCCATCTATGGACTGGTGCAAGCATCTCAAAGTTGGAATATACACTTTGATGAGGTGATCAAAGCATATGGTTTTATACAGACTTACGGTGAAGCCTGTATTTACAAGAAAGTGAGTGGGAGCTCTGTAGCATTTCTGATATTATATGTGGATGACATATTATTGATTGGAAATGATATAGAATTTCTGGATAGCATAAAAGGATACTTGAATAAGAATTTTTCAATGAAAGACCTCAGTGAAGCTACTTGCATATTGAGCATCAAGATCTATAGGGATAGATCAAGACGCTTAATAGAACTTTCACAAAACACATACCTTGATAAGATTTGAAGAAGTTCAAAATGGTTCAGTCCAAGAAGGGGTTCTTGCCTGTATTACAAGGTGTGAAGTTGAGTAAGACTCAAAGCCCGACCACAACAGAAGATAGAGAGAGAATGAAAGTCATTCCCTATGCCTCAGCCATAGGTTCTATACGATATGCCATGCTGTGTACCACACCTGATGTGTGTCTTGCCACTTATCTGGCAAAGAGGGTACAAGAGTGATCCAGGAGTGGACCACTGGACAGCGGTCAAAATTATCCTTAGGTGCCTTGAAGAGGACTAAGGAAATGTTTCTCGGTTATAGAGGTGATAAAGAGTTCGTCGTAAAGAGTTACGTCGATGCAAGCTTTGACACTAATCTAGATGACTCTAAGTCTCAATATGGATACATATTAAACGTGGGAGAAATTAGCTAGAGTAGCTCCATGCAGAGCATTGTAGACATAGAAATTTGCAAAATACATATGGATATGAATGTGACAGACCCGTTGACTAAACTTTTCTCACAAGCAAAACATGATCACACCTTATTACTCTTTGGGTCTTAATCACATGGCGATGTGAACTAGATTATTGACTCTAGTAAATCCTTTGGGTGTTGGTCACATGGCAATGTGAACTATAGGTGTTAATCACATGGCGATGTGAACTATGGGTGTTATTCACATGGCGACGTGAACTAGATTATTGACTCTAGTGCAAGTGGGAGACTGAAGAAAATATGCCCTAGAGGCAATAATAAAGTTGTTATTTTATATTTCCTTATTCATGATAAATATTTATTATTCATTCTAGAATTGTATTGATCGGAAACCGAAATACATGTGTGAATACATAAACAAACACCGTGTCCCTAGTGAGCCTCTACTAGACTAGCTCGTTGATCAAAGATGGTTAATGTTTCCTAACCATAGACATGTGTTGTCATTTGATAACAGGATCACATCATTAGGAGAATTATGTGATGGACAAGATCCATCCGTTAGCTTAGCATAATGATCGTTCAGTTTTGTTGCTATTGCTTTCTTCATGTCAAACACATATTCCTTCGACTATGAGATTATGCAACTCCCGGATACCAGAGGAATGCCTTGTGTGCTATCAAACATCACAACATAACTGGGTGATTATAAAGATGCTCTACAGGTATCTCCGAAGGTGTTTGTTGGGTTGGCATAGATCGAGATTAGAATTTGTCACTTTGAGTATCGGAGAGATATCTCTGGGCCCTCTCGGTAATACACATCATAAGCTTGCAAGCAAACGACTAAGGAGTTAGTCACGAGGTGATGTATTACGGAACGAGTAAAGAGACTTGCCGGTAACGAGATTGAACTAGGTATGAAGATACCGACGATCGAATCTCGGGCAAGTAACATACCGATAGACAAAGGGAATTACGTATGTTGTCATAACGGTTCGACCGATAAAGATCTTCGTAGAATATGTAGGAGCCAATATGAGCATCCAGGTTCCGCTATTGGTTATTGACCGGAGAGGTGTCTCGGTCATGTCTACATAGTTCTCGAACCCGTAGGGTCCGCACGCTTAACGTTCGTTGATGATATAGTGTTATATGAGTTATGTATGTTGGTGACCGAATGTTGTTCGGAGTCCCGGATGTGATCACGGACATGAAGAGGAACTCCGGAATAGTCCGGAGGTGAAGTTTGATATATGGGATAATAGTGTTTGGTCTCCGGAAGGGTTCCGGAATTCACCGGAAGAGGTTCCGGATGTTTCCCGAAATGTTTGGGTACGAGAACACTTTATTTGGGCCAAAGAGGAAAGCTCACGAGGCTTTTGGTAAGTGCAAAGGGCAGTTTTGCGGAGGATAGGGGCCAGACGCCAGGGACCCTGGCGTCTGGTCCTGGAGTCCGAGAAGGACTCTTGCCTTTCGGGCAAAACCGACTTTGAGGAGGCTTTTACTCCAAGTTTCGACCCCAAGGCTCAACATATAAATAGAGGGGCAGGGCTAGCACCCAAGACACATCAAGAATCACCAAGTCATGTGCCGGCAACCCCGTCCCCTCTAGTTTATCCTCCATCATAGTTTCTGTTGTGCTTGGCGAAGCCCTGTGGAGATTGTTCTTCACCAACACCGTCACCACGCTGTTGTGCTGCCAGAACTCATCTACTACTTCGTCCGTCTTGCTGGATCAAGAAGGCGAGGACGTCATCGAGCTGAATGTGTGCTGAACGCGGAGGTGCCGTACGTTCGGTACTTGATCGGGACGGATCGCGAAGGTGTACGACTACATCAACCGCGTTGATAAACGCTTCCGCTTAGCGATCTTCAAGGGTATGAAGATGCTCTCCCCTCTCGTAGCTATACATCTCCATGGATAGATCTTGCGTGCGCGTAGATTTTTTTGTTTTGTTTTCCATGCAACGTTCCCCAACACGGGGGCGGCGGCATGCACGGCGTTGGGAAGAGGTTGGGGAAGGGCGGGGCGGTGAGGCTGGCGTAGGGGCGGGCGGCCCGGCCGGTGGCAGCAGGGCGGCGGGAGTAAGAATACCCTGGCAGACATATTGTTTTCAAAAAGAAATGGTTCGAGGTAAAAGAGATAATATGGTATGTTCGTGTTTTTTCTAACGCTTCATGTTCATTCAAATGACCCAAAAAGAAATTTCAGTCGACTACCCCTAGCGATTCCCTTTATAGTATATCTATATATATATATAATTAGTATTGTATAATTTTTAATATAAATTTGGTCAAATATTATAGAGTTTGACTTGACATAAATACGCGGAGTATAAAGGACCGAATGGAGTACTAAGAGCAACTCCAACCGGGCGACCCATTTCGTCCGCCCATGTCTGTTAGAGTCGGCGCGGACAAAAACGATGGCCCAACGCGTCGACCCATTCCCAATACCCGTCCGCTTCGCGTCCGCACGGACCCATTTTCGGCTGAAATGCATCGGCCCGGACGCGGCGCGCGTCCGCCGCGGTCCCACATGGCGGCCGGCCAACTACCGAATGCGGTCATTTAATAGCTGCCATCAACACCGGGCCCACGGGTCAGTGAGTGCGAAACGTCCTTTTTTAATCCATGCGTGCGAGGGGCCGGCCTCATCCACTTCCACTTCCGTCCACCTCTGGCCCCCACCCCATTCATGCTTCCTCGCCGGCGACAACCGAAACCCTAGACATGCGGTTTTTTAGTGGGAGTGGCTCCGGCAAGAGCAACTGGAAGTTCACTCCCAGTACGTCTTCCTCCCGCGCTCCTCCTCCGCCGCTGCCATCGGTGCCTGCCCGCCCCGCTTGGCACCGTCTGCACATCCCGATGCACCAAGCACGGTGGCACTGGGAGTTCAGGCAGCCGCTGCCGCACCACTCGCATCTCGATCCGCAACTGATCCCGATACCGGCAGTGCCGTGGTCACAGCGGGCGCACGCCGAGGAGGTGCGCAGGCGGCGGGCGCAGCTCACGGTGGAGCAGCGGCGCATGCCTGAGTACGCGGCAGACTCTCCCCATTGGGAGGTCTGGTTTGCCCTCGAACACGAGGAGCAAAGGCGGCTCGGCGTGCAGCACCACCACGTCAAACCCTCGCGTCCCCCCGTCGTCAAGCCAGATGAGAAGGACGACAAAGGTGCCTACCAGGCGGCGCTGGTGGCGGACTTCGCGAACTCCATCCAGGAGGAACAACTGAAGGCGGAAGCAGAGGAGCCGACTACCAGGCGAGGCTGGCGGAGGCCATGGCCCTATCTGCGGTCGGTGACTGCGTGGTGTCGCCGCCGCCGCCGCCGCTCACCCCCTAGACGCCTGCGCCCGAGCCGGCCGAGCGGTGCATGTGGACCGGCCAGCTGCAGGAGTGGGTCAGCGCCCCCCCCCCCCCAATTTGGCTCGGCGCGACGCCGACGCAGGAGGCCATGTACCTGGAGCACGGGAGGCAGCGCAGGCTGGCGGAGGAGCGTGCCGACGACGAGCGGCGCATGCAGAGGGAGCGGGAGGAGGAGGTGGAGGAGCGCGCCTGCGTCGCCGTATTGCCGCCGCCACAGCAGACGCCGGAGGAGGCAGCCCTGGCGGCCTATCAAACCGCCTTCGGCTAGGCTGGGCCGCCTCCCGTCTTCATCGACCTCACCGGTGGTGACCACGACTGCAAGGACAAGGCAGACGTCCAGGGCTGCGTGCGGACGCGGACCTTTTTTATATTTTATTAATGTTTAACTAGTCAATATGTACGTGCAATGCACGTTAATTTGGAAGTATATTAAGTGCATGCAGATATTAAGTAAGATATTATTTGCGTGTTATTATGTGATTAGCACTATATTTGGCATGAAATTAACTTCACGCTAAACATACTGAGCGCTCGACATTGAAATAATCTAGGTCGTTGGATTGACATGATTTAATGGCCGAGATTAATTGAATCTGCCTCTTTGGGTCTTTTTATATTGGTATAGATATAGATTATATTTTAAGTGAACTTTGACTGGTGGTTTACCGGGTTAATTAAGTTTCTATTACGGTCATCTGTGCCATGTGTTTATCAAATTTTTTTTGAACACGGGCAAATTTAGGTCGACTTCTCGTTAGACGAATCAGCTGATCCATATGAAAAAGCGGACACGTCCACCCACCTGGCCAACTTAAACGGACAAACCGCACGTCCGCTTGGGACACCGGGTTGGAGTTGCTCTCATGATGATGATGATGAACGGAAACATTCTCCGGCCATCCAAGAAGGCTTCAGGCGGACGTATCTCGGCGTTTAAGCGGAAGGAAGCATGTGACCGACCGACGGAACGGCCGGCCGGTACCCCTTTGTGCGTTTGTACGGACAAGGATTTCCCGGATTTGGACAGGGTCATATGAACGGACGGCGAGCCTGGCTGTCATGGCCCCACCTGCAGCTGCAGACATCCATTAATACTTTACATTAATTGGCTATAACATTAGTACTTTCTTCTATCTTCTCTCTTTCTCTTTCTTCATATTAATTGTATTTGCTTAGGAATATACATATAGCTAGGCTTTTACATAAGAGCTCACTCCTCCTACTTTTTCACATCTCTCTCCTCTAAATAGGAAAAATGCCAAGTAGACACGCTATAAGCCCACTATTGTACTTGCTCTAATGAAGACGGAGCTCGCAACATTCGATCCAGCCAGCCATCATAAATGCGGAATCCACCGGTCGATCCGTCCGTCCGTCGACTCGATCGCGACCGGCCTGGCTGGCTAGATCGGTGGTGCCGTGCCACACTGCAACGTGCATTGATGATGTACCTGCTGCCACGATCCATGGACCGATCGATCGGTCGGGTCGGTCGATTTGAATGCGCCGGGCGTGAAACTGCCAGGATCACAAGGTGGACAGACACATGCGTGATGCATGCACACATACACACACTGCCACTGCGTCCGTCCGACGACGGGGTCTGCGCTACACTGTTGGCACTTGGCAGAGCAGTGTGTACGGGGCCGACGCAGGCGGAGTCGTCCGAGCCTCGGACGGAGTGATCAAGGAACTCCGTCGACCAGGCACACGTTGCCGTGCAGGCGGCTGTGATCTGATCGTTCACGAGGCAACTTAAATCACGAATCACGAGTTGCCCGCCCTGCGTTTTTGCTGAGGCATTGATAACGGATCTGCCATGTCGTCACGGATCGCTATCCTCTGACAGAGTTTTTGTTTGTTTTGCCGAGTCGCTAAGCGAAAGCCCAAGGCGAAGCCAGCTGCTGCTGTTTCTGGAACCAGCACGTGTTCGGGATAGGCCCACAAACTCCGCCAGCGCGGGCCGACAACAATTCGCGGCTGGACGTCATCTCGGGGAGACCAATTAGTTAACGACCGCTCCTTTACCTAAAAAAAAAAGTTAACAAGCGCCCCCTCGGAGCCTTGCAACGATCAGCGCGCGCTCCCAGCCGCCCCGCCGCGTGTCGCGCTCTAAACGCTCCCTTCTGATTTTGTTTTTTATTTTATTTTTTCGCACGTGTTTTCGGTTTTTAACGGGTTTTTTTTTCGGTTCTTTCGATGTTTCGGTTTTTCACCGGTCTTCCTGAACTTTTACAACAAAATTTTTTTTTACGCGAAAAACGCGTTTATTTTTTTTTTCTTTCGCGAGAGTCACGGTTTTACTTCCGCGAGAGGCACGGTTTTGCTTTCGCGAAAGTCACGGCCGTGCCTCTCGGAAACGAAAAAAAACGTGTTTTCTGTTTTTTTCCTTCCGCGAGAGACACGGTTTTGCTTTCGAGAGAGGCACGGTTGTGCTTTCGTGAGAGTCACGGCCGTGCCTCTCGGAAACGGAAAAAAAAAACGCGTTTTCTGTTTTTTTTTCCTTTCGCGAGAGGCACGGTTTTGCTTCCGCGAGAGGCACGGTTGTGCTTTCACGAGAGGCACGGCCGTGCCTCACGGAAACAAAAAAAAACGTGTTTTCTGTTTTTTTTCTTTCGCGAGAGGCACGGTTTTGCTTTCGCGAGATGCACGACAGTGCCTCCTCAGAAACGAAAAAAAACGCGTTTTCTCTTTTTTTTTTCCTTCCGCGAGATGCACGGTTTTGCTTCCGCGAGAGGCACGCTTGTGATTTCACGAGAGGCACGGGCGTGCCTCTTTCGGAAAGGGAAAAAACCCGTGCTCCCGGTTTGGTTTTTTAGTCCGGTTTTTTTCATGAAAAAAAAGTTCGTCAAAACCTATCAACATGGGATCTAGTTTTGATCTCGACGCGAAGAATCCAACGGTGAAAACGGTTCGAGATTTGGACGCACGGTTTAAGAGATAAAACATTTTGAATAAACGAATCTACGAAAAAAGGGAAAACTCCCAGATTGCGACAAGTGGCGCATATGCAACGCGCCACTTGTCGCAACCTGGGAAGGTGGGAGTGATCTTTGCAAGGAGTACTCCTTAACTAGTGATTTCGACATTGGGGGTCCACCGCGTACTCACCGTTATGGGCCTGCTACTGTATGAATTGTGTTCCGATCAGGCCCGACCCATCTGCTGAGGGGCCGTCTCGGGTATGAAAAGAGAGGGAACAAGAACTACGATCGCGACGCGACTATATCTTGCTTCACGCGAGACGGAAGGATCGCTCGCGTGAAGCATGTACAGTACCACCCGACCCACTAGCTCATATTCTCGGAAGAAATAGAGTAAAAAAGAGAGCGCACGGGGGGATCAATCCTGGTTGCTCTGTACCACTCTTAGCCACTGAGCCAGCATCGAGTTCATGTTAAATAATTAGGGTGTGACATATTTGGAAAAAGAGTCGGTTTTTACACTGGTTTCTCCGTATATTTTTTCTTTTCTTTTTTCACCCATTTTTCTTTGTTTCTTTCTCTGTTTTCGATCATCTCCATTTTTTTGTTTTATGTTTGGTTTTCCTATTTCGTCTCTGGTTTTATCATTTTCTTTTAGTTTGCTTTGTGTCTTCATGTTTTATAGGTTTTTCTTTTCGCACTCATTTTCCTTATTTTGCTTTGTTTTTTTGCTTCTTTCCTGATTTTTACTTTTTTTCCTTTGTATTTTTTATTGATTTTCACTGTTTTTCATTCCTTTTGCATTTGTTTCTTCTGTTTTATTTTTCAAATGCTTGATTAATATTTTATGTATGCAATATTAATAATTTTTTAATACATGACCAACATTTTTTCCTATATACAATTAACATTTTTACAAATTTCTATTTAAAATTTTACAAATTTTACAATTTTTAAAATCTAATTCAGAATTATTATTTTTGAATACATAGTCAACATTTTTTCTATACACATTTAACATTTTTTCAAATGGTTGATAAACCTTTTTTAAATACATGATCAAAAATTTTCAAACACGTTGTAATTTTGTTTTATACGTTTCGTACACATGTGAAACATTTTCTCTATACACATTCACCATTTTTCAAATGCCCGGTTTAATGAAAGTATAAATGTAAGTTTAAAAAACATGAAAAAAAATAAGGTAAGGCACCCTTGACGCGAGACAGAGGGAAGGCCCTCCGATGGGACCTCCTGTTCGGCGTTCTCTGCGCTATTTCGAGATTTCGTCGCTTTTGCAAAAACATTAATAAATTTTGTAAAAAAAGTTCAGGGATTTAAAAAAAACATCGATTTTCATAAAAAAAAGGTTCAAGAATTTGGAGAAAGATCAGTTATTTTGTCAAAAGTCACAAAATTGGAAAAAGTTCATGGATGTTAAGAAAAAATAACAAAAAAATTGGTAAATTTCACAAATTGGAAGAATAAGTTTGCGAATTAAGAAAACAAAACCAAAAAGAAAAAAACAATCTAAGAAAAAACGGCCTGAATATAACAAAAATATAGAAAGAAAATGAAGACAAAAATAATGAACTGGGGACAAGTGTGCTGTCGTGGTGGTTATCTCTGTCATGACCGATCGAGGTGGTCTGGAGTTCGAATCTCCCCAATGCTGTATGGAGCACTGAAGGTACCAAATAGGAATCACCACCTCCGATAGCGCGCTGGTTGTTGCAGAAACGCACACCCCGCAGCCACGTGGCACTCCTCTAGGTCGGCCCACATATGCCGCGCTTGAACTATGTGGATTATGCTAATTTTGGCGTCGTTTTCTGAAACACACTTCAGCTGGTTTTTTGTACTTTTGGTCTGTGCCTCTTAATATATATTTTTACTTTTTCAAAAATATATCCGAAATGTAAAAATTGTTGGCGAATTTCAACATAAATTCAAAAAAAAATATACACCAATTTAAAAAATCTTCGCAAGATTTGCCAATTCTAATAATATTTACGGATTCATAAAAGTTTCACACATTCCAAAAATGTTCACAAATCTGAAAAAATTATCCTTGAGTACAAAAAATGTTCGTTAGCTACGAAAATGCTTGCAACTTAAAGTTTTTTTTGCGAAATAAAAATGTTCATGAAATTGAAGATAGTATCAATAGTTCTAAAAATGTTCTCATGTTAAAAAAAAATTCACGAAGTGTCAAAACATATTCTAAATTTCTATCATGTTCCATGAATAAAAAAAATGACCGCAAATTAGAAAGTGCTCACGAATTTTAAAACATCATAGATTCCAAAATTGTTCATGAATTTCAGAAAATTGCACAATTCAATAAATATTTGTGAATTTTCAAAATTATCTACATTTTAAAAACGTTCTTAAATTCAAAATATGATTGTGAATCTGAAAAAATAGAAAAAAAAGGACAAAAGTAAAAGAAAACGAAAGAAAACCGTGAGAAACCAAAAGAAAGTGACGCGCAGGGGCCAGAAGGTTCTTGAAAAAGAAACGGGTTCACTAAAGTTCTAGAACCTTCACCAAACCAGTGGAGAAAGACATGGGGAAGCACACAAATGGGCCAGCCCATGTATTGTCGCCACCGTCGAGGAGGTGCGCTTGTGCGCACTACATAGGGCATCATGTAGCCTAAAAAAAACTTAGGGCATCACGTGTGGAATGGGAATCATGAAAAGGAACAGAGCTCCTAATCAGAGCCATACGTGCTGAGAAGTGAGCAAACGCGCACCCGCTCGACGTTTGTGTGGGATGTTCCATAAGTAGACAGCTACCGGTGCACCTGCTACTTGTAGACTTCTATCTAAAAAAGAACTTATAGGCTATCAAATTTATTTTTCAAAATTGCTAAAATATTCAAAAGGTGTTTACAAATTAAATTGGCAAGTGCTCGGGATTTGAAAAAAGGTTTGTGAATTTTAAAATAAGCAAAAAAAGGGAAAATATATTATTGTGGAAAACCAGGAAGAAAACCGAATAGAAGACAAGAAAAAGAAAGAAAAAACTGGTAACAGAAGGTTAACCTTCCCAAAACAGTTGCAAAGCACACTAAGAAAAAAAGGGTTAATGGGCCAGCCATATAACTCTGCAACACGCGCTGGGGTACGTGTTTCTTAGCTATCAAGGGACCTAGGTGATAAATAGGAATCATCAGAAGGAACAGACAGGGGTTCTCGATAGTGACAAAAGCGAGTGACTCTTTCTATATGAGTGTCCAAATGGCTTAGCCAGTGAGCAGCCCATTAACATGTCGTTTCCTTAAAAAAGACTACGAAACATACTCCAATAACTTATTAATCTGCTTATTAAAGGGAAGTTCACATTTTTCTCAAAATTATACATATAATTTTGAAAATTATTCAATGTGTACAAATATTCAGGTAACATATACAACGTTCATGTGTTTAAGAAAATTATTCATATTGAAAAGTGTATAGATAGTTTTTTTTAATGTTCGTCTAATTTGAAAAGTACCATTTTTAAAAAATGTTTCTCATAATTTGAAAGAACTGCCAATTCATTGGAAATAAATCTCATTTTATCATAATCTAGCTCTTAATTGATGACAATTCGCGTCAAATAGGGGAGGGTCCGCCTGAAGCCGGGAAAATAGGCCAGCCCACTCTGCCCGCCAGCAATTTTTATTGTTCTTTCTATATGGGTGTTTAGTCGGGTTTAAAAAAACGGATGTTGCTTCTTAGCAGCTAGATATTTAAAAACCTATTATAAAAGTTGTTGCAGAAAATGGTTCAACATGTGTTTTAAAAATTCATTGATTAAAAAGATTTTCAGTGTGTATTAAAAATATTCTCCATATATTTAAAATAAGTTCATTGTATATTAAAAATTGCTCATTTACTTAGCACCGGTGCTCGCATTTTTTAAAATTTATCTCATGTTTTTAAGTGATGTTCGTTCAGTGGGAGGAGACATTCCTGTCGACTACGAGACGTGTGTGGTCATCTTAAGATGTTGTGCCGACTTAGTATCTCAGAGATGCTCATACGGTATGGTGTGCGTGCAAGCGTTCATAGGAATAAGTATATGTGCGTATATGTGAGCGTCTACGATTGTACCATGTTCAAAAAACTAAATACCATTTTCTAAGGCGACCACGTTGAATTCCCAGGAACCTCATCCCTCACAACTACTAAATCTTGCTCCTTGCAAGACAACAGTGGAACCTCATCCCTCGCGTACCACCGCACGCCTCGGCCTCTGTATGGGCTTCATATCCATGAACTTTATAAAACTTGTTAACATTTTTGAATTCATGAAGTTTTTTCAAATCTACGAATATTTTCCCAAATTCATGAACATTTTTAAAAATCACGCATATATTTTCAAATCCGCAAACAATTTTCAAAGTCGTTAACTTATTTTGAAGTACATAAAATTTTCTAATTTATATATTTTTTGAAATGCGAGATGTTATATCCAAATCATGAACACTTTTTAAATATAGAAACATTTTTAAAATTGTGATCATTTTATGAATCGATGATTTTTTTTAAATTAAGGAAACTTTTAGTAATTTGCAAAAAAAATTCATGAACATTTTTAAGAATATATGAACATTTTTAGAAATCAGTGAATCTTTTTTGGATTTGTGAAGTATTTTTCCAAATTCTAAACATTTGTTGAAATTCAGGAACATATTTCGAATTTTTGAACATATTCGGAAATTTGGAATGCTTTAATAGTTGTGAACATTTTTTTGAAATCTGGAACCTTTTTTCAGGTTATAGAATATTATTTGGAAACCACGAGCAATATTCGTGTACCTTTTTAAAATGTTGCGAACCTTTTATCAAATTCTGTATTTTGCCAAAATTGTTAACATTTTTGTAGTTCATTAAAATAAAGGGAACATTTTATCGAATTTGTAACTTGTTCAAAATGTGGGAACATTTTTCTATTTTTATGGAATTAAATAATAAAAATGAAAACAAAAAGGATAATGAATAAAATATAAAAGGCGCACGCGCCTCATAACGGGCCGCCCAGATCGCGTAGGACGGTGCGCGCTTGGAGGGGGTATCCTCAGCACCGCGCGTGGATTAGGCCCAACCGCGAGGGAGGCCATGGCCTGTTTTTTTCCTTTTTTTTTTCTGTTTTCTATTCTCGTTTTTCGGCTTTATTTTTTTAGTTTTTGTTTATACTTTAAAATACTCTACACACATGTATGTATGTATGTATGTATGTATGTATGTATGGCGCTAAAGTAAATGAGCGCGCAGAATAGGTAATCGTACGCGCCGGCCTAATTAGGCGGGCGGGTCGCTCCACTTCTTCCCGCTAATTAGTTAGTTGAGGGTAAAACTGCTTGAGCAAAAAGTAACGGGATTAATTTGGTTACCATCGTATGCGTTGGTCCATGTACCCGCTGCTTCTGAAGTCACCAAGTCACTAATAATTGGCAGTAAAATGGATAGAATAGGTAGTAATTGAAGAAAATACTTTACCAACCAAAAAAGCACGGGTGGTTCAGTGTGTTGGCTCTTAAACCTAGTAAAACCATGCTAATATCTAGTAACGAATTACAATATGTGCCTTGTTCACAAAGTCGGTAGTAAAAAGGATGAAGATGATGGTAATGAAAGAAAATGCTTTACTAACCAATAAATTTCCTAGTAAAATCATGCTATTATCTAGTAATGAATTAACATGTAAGAACTCTAAAGGCCTGTCTTTTCATTTGTAAAATGAAAAAAAGGACAGAGTAAATGGTAATGGAAGAAAAAGCTTTATCAATTTGATACATTCACTCCATGGCTCGTATTACTAACCATGGTAAAAGGCTATGGGATTCTTATACTACACGCTAGTAAAAAGACATGTTAAATAAAGTAGCAAAATTAAATGAGTTACCATCACGATGCAACATCTCCGCCCCACATTCTCATTACTCGTGCTAGTAATAGAACTTGGTAGATATAGTAACATAACTAAAAAGGTTACTATCAACATGCAACGTTCCATGCTTTGCATTCTCAAACCTCATGGTGGTAAAAAAACATGGCAATATGGTAACTACATTACCATCTGCATGCACTGTCCCGTGTAGAGTTTCCGTTTCCTACGCTAGTAAAAAAAACTGATAAACATAGTACCGGAACTGAAAGATTTACCATAAGCATGCAACCTCCTCCGCTCTGCATTCTCGCTTCACACCCCGGTAAAAAAAAGGGATAGATAAAGTAACCAAATTAAAAGATTTACTATCTGCATGACGTGGTGGGGTTAAATAGAGAATGGTGTAACTAAGCGGGCAACTGGGTGCGGCTCGGTGGGTCGAAGCATACGATAAACTACAATGCGCTCTCGCTCACTTTAGCGACCCTATATATATATATAATTTGTATTATTTATTAGATTATAATTAGGTTAACGTACGATTAAGTTAATATTTGATTAGTTTAATATGTGTTTAGGCTAATGTGTAATTAAGCTAATATGTGATTAGGCTAATATTCTATTCACTCTTCAATATTTAATTCTGCGCTACTGCACGTACTATTCTTTATTGAGCTGTTTATATTTTATTGCACGATCTATTAAGGGCTCGCGAGGCCAACAGTACAACCGGTGGAGTTCGTAGTGGTGTGATATTCTACTCAGTACTCATCATATTTCTCATTATGTTGTATCAGATGTAGCTAAGTTCATTCACTTGATATTTTTGAATACAAACTTATGGGGTAAATTCTTATCGTCTTCCCAGACAGTTCCACCCGAAGGGAACACTTCTCTACGGCCACAAGGTTCTCTTTCAAACGCCACACAAGGCTAAACAGAGAACTACCGGCAGAGCTTTCTCCTATAGGATCCCTAGCATAAGAACTTGTCCCATAAATTCATAAATAAAAATACCAAGTGAAGCACGAAACTACATTTCAACAACATAATTTACATATGATTTTCCTTTCGGGAAGCCCCGAAGGGATTACACGAACTGAAAAGGATACCTTATTCTTCTCGGTGATCACAGCGCCTTCAATATAGCAGCTATTCTACAAGTGGTGGTGGTGCTACTACTAAGGTGAGAGTGCTCTCGAGGCTCTTCTTGCGACTCTGTCTTCTGCTACTGCGTGTTCTCTGTGGTGAAGCCAGGTTCTCCTTTTATAGCCGCGAGGGAGGCACTTGGGAGCCTTCTCTTCTTTATTCAAATGGCATAGCCTTCCCGCGTGTCATCCTAGAGCGTGGATAAGGAAGCCTTCACGAGAGCGGCCGACAGCTTCGTTACTCACATTGCAACCTTCTCAGCTCCTCGTTACTTACATTCTTGTTTCCTCAGCTTCTCGTTACTCACACCGTTGGCTTGACTCAAACTTCTGCCTTCTTCTGCGATGCAGGCGGCCATGCTCAAGCTTGCTCTTCTTATCTTCTTCTTCTTGCGGATGATGCTTGCTTCTTCCAAATATTCGTGATGTAGTTTTTTTTGCAGATGATGCTTGCTTCTTGAAGCTTGGGTTATATTTCTGCAAGAAGCAAGCATCATCCACAAAAAAAAACTATTTCGGACAATGTTGGACATGTATATAAAAAATGTTGATCACTTATTAAAAAAATATTTTTGACATATACAAAAATATAGAGTGAAAAGGAAAACAAAAGAAAAAGAAAAAGGAGAAGAAAAAAGAAAAGCAAACAAAAAAACGGAGAAGAAAAAAATTGAAAAAATGTAAAAAATGAAGAAGAAAAAAGAATAGAAAGAAAACCAATGCGCGAAAAAAAGGAAAAAAATGGCTCGACTTGGCTCAAGTTGGGCGTGCCCTTTTATTTAACACGAACTGTAGGACGGTGAGGTGGCTAGTAGCGTTGTCTTTCTTCCCTGCGACCTGGATGCGATACGTCATACTGCCCTTTTCCTTCTCTTTTTATTTAATGGTGAGCGAAAATAGGCCGGTCCAGTAACGACCAGGACCGCGAAAATCTCGACGCGAATGTTTCGATGGAATCGCTGAAAGCGATAAATAGTCGCGGTGCATGGATTAGCGGGAGCTCCTATACGGCGCTGCAGGCGCCCGTTGGCGTTCCTGGCGCTCGAAGAGGAAGCGAGTGGGCCGGCCCAATAACCTGTTCGAAGGGAATGTGAGTCACAAAAAATGACATCAAAAGGTATCAAAACAGGAGGTTACTGGGATCACAACGTTGCGAGTCAACTGCACTAACCACTAGACCAAAGCAGCTTTGTTGTCTACAACAAGAAAACAGTCCTACTTAACCTTTTAATTTAGTGAAATGTTACATATACCCAATATAAATTATCTGAAAAAAAGAAAAATATAAATTCGAAAACTATTTCATGGATTTTGAAATAAGTTCACCAAATTTAAGAAAAAATGAAAAAAGTTCATCAACTTTAAAAAAAGTTCATCGATTTTGGAAAGAGTTCATTGAGTTTGAAAAAAAGTTCATTGAATTCAAAGAAAGTTCATCGGTTTGACAAAAAGTTCATCGATTTTAAACAAAGTTCATCAAATTTTTGAAATAAAGTTCACAATTTTGAAAAAAAGTTCATCACTTTTGAATAAAGTCCGCGAATTTGAAAAAAGTTCATCGATTTTGGAAAAAAAGTTCATCGGATTTGAAAAAAGGTTCATCAATCTTGGAAAAAGTTCATCAAATTGAAAAAAGTTCATCAAAATTGAAAAACATTCATCAAAAAAGTTCGTCATATTGAAAAAAGTTTGTTGATGTTAAAAAAAATTCTCAATTTTGAATAAAAAGCTAATCGAAGTTGAAAAAAGTTCATCGGTTTTGAATTAGTTTGTGCATAAAAAGTAAAGAAAAAAGGAAAAAATATGAAAGAAAAAAAACAGAAAAAAACAAAACGAAGAACCGGTCCAGAAAAAACACACAACAAGAAAAAAAAACGCCTGGCAAAGTATAAAAGAAGAAAAGGAAGAGAATTATCATGATGTGTTGTCTTTCCCGGTTGGCTGATGCGAGTGGAAGTTAAGATTACAGGTCGCAGGTTCGAATTTCTCTAGCAATCACTTTTTGCGTATTAACCAGAATTAAATGTGCGTGATGGGCCGGCCCAGAGCGGGAGCGCTAAAGGCGCCCGTTAGTGAAAATGCACTATAACTGGCGCCTGCAGCGCCAAATAGGGTTTGCCTGGATTAGCGGTATATCCTATTTGACGCTTCATGCGCCCGTGGCTGTGCAGTTTGTAAACAAGCACCTGAAGCCCTCCAAGCTGGGTCGTTCCATTTAGGTATGTTTTCTTTTCTTTTTTCCCTCTTTCTTAATTTTACTTAAAGTTTCGTGAACCTTTTCCAAAATCGGTGATTTCTTAAAATAAATGATGACTTTTTCTAATTTGTGAACTTTTTACAGAATTTGATGATCTTTTTTGAAAATTGATGTACTTTTTTTTCAAATTCAATAAACATTTTTTCAAATTTGATGAGCTATTTTGAATATTTATCATTTTTTTTCCAAAATTGATGAACTTTTTTCAAATTTGATGGACTTTTCAAATAAGATGATTTTTTTTGTCAAATTTGACGAACATTTTTTAATATTCATGATTTTTCAAGTTCATGATTTTTTTTTTCAAAATCCGAGAAATATTTTTAATTCATGAATTTTTTTCGTTTTTGCTGGTTTCCCCCTGTTTATTTTTCTCGAATGTGAATGTGCACATGTGCCGGCCCACCAGCGCTGGCACGTCGGCGCCAGGGAGCTTCGCTGGCGCCCGAACTGCCGAATAGGAGCTCCCTGGATTAGGATGACTCCCTTTGGAGTAGCCTTATTTATTTAGTGAACCGCTTGTATGATTTCTTCTTCTTCTTCTATTCTTATGAGTATATTATTTTATCGTGTTTAAAATATATATTTATCTTTTAAATATTCATCAATGGGTTTATAAAGGTTCATAGTGTATTTTGAGTAAGAATCCAATGATGTTCAAAAGTATTCATCATGTTTTAAATATGCTGTTCGTCAGGTATCCAGAAATTGTTTATCATGTACTAAAGAAGGTTCTTCATTTTCTCAAAAATACTCATAGTGTTTTCGAAAAGTATCAACCTTGTAATTTAAAAATGTTGATGGTGTATTTTAAAATAATTCATACTTTCTGTATCAAGAAACTGTTCATCATGTATTTAAAAAATGTTCATACTTCTTGAAACATTGTTGACCATGTATTCAAACATTGTTTCTAGTGGATCTAGAATTTTTTCATCGTGTTCTTCAAAATGTTTCCATTTCAAATTTACTAGTATGTATACACGTGCAAGACACGTCTTAATTGAAGATAGTGATTTTGGTAAAAGAGAAGAAGCCATAGATTTGCTAATAGATTAAAGGCAAAATGAAAATATAGCAATGTGCAAATGCAGATATTAATTAATTATGATTAATAAGTATTATAAAGGTAGGCATTATTATTCACACAAGAAACGGTACGTTCATGTCTAAAAAGACTGCACTTTACTTTTTGCTCCCCGTTTAACTCCCAAACAATCTCGCTTAGGCTCAAACTTCCATGCACTCAAGCAGCAATACGGCCCATGAGGCAGTAGACATGGGCTTCTTTTGTTTCCTGAAAGGTCATGTGATTGTTCCAGAACACAGTAGAGGCAGTATCTGTAGCGACCCGACCTCAAACGGTCAAGTCTCTGTGTATCTGTGCCATCCCTGGATAAGTATGCTGGCACACACAGTACATCAATGTATATATCAAAGTGCAATCACATGTATAAATAACGTAAGACTGATATATACCTCATAAGTCTCAGCGGAAACAATCAACGGGTGTGGAGTCCCATCAACGCCATCGGCAGGTTGAGTGTAGACCGTAACCCAACAACGAAACTCACTCGTCATATAAATAATCCTGTAACATGATACGTTGCAGCCGTATAGGTCAGTACATTGAATGTACCGGCAAGATCACTGTAAGAAACATAGATGATAAAACTATACTATATGCAATATGGCTTTGTGGCTCTGTGTCTGGGTTTTGTTTTGCATAAAAGCTAATTTTATTTTCCCTACAACAAAGGAATAGCAGGAGTCTGTACTACGGAGTTTTCTATAATGACATGGTTCCGCCAACCGATGTCTCATTGCCCAAATCATCATAAGTTGCCCATAATTTCGTTATCAGTCTGGTGTTGAGAGTTCCGAGATAGATCCAAGTCCAGAGGCTCAAATTGTCCGTAACCGGGGACACGGCTAATCGATTAGGTTTTAACCCTCTGCAGAGGTTTGTACACTTTACCCGCAAGATTCGATCCCTCCCTTTTCGTCCTCGCACTTCAGATCGTTTGAGAACAGGACGATCGAAACATGGTCTTCCGAAGAGTTCCTCTGACCACTGTCCGGTGCCCATCCAATCCTACCGTAGTTCTACATCTGCTAGCACCGTCCCAGCCAGAGTCACCACTAGGGTCAACCAAGCCAGAGCCCATAGTGACTTACGGTTGCACAGGTAAGCTTCCGGGCATGAAGTATTCTTCCGTCTCTTTGAGTCTGGGTGAAGCTTTTCGCAAGATGTCATGGCGCTTCTCCATGCATCCCGTCCATCCAATGGTTGCTCCAGGGTGCCCATCAAATCCGTCCTTCATCCAGTAGTGTGTATTGAATTCTTGTCTTGAGTCTCGAAATCTTGAGGTCTTGAAGTCCTGAAGATGCAGTCCTTGCCAATGCAGTCATGAAGTTGTCGCCATTTACGTAGGGGGTCCTTCATACTCACACCACTCCGGTGCACTCATACCAACCCCGTCTACTATAGCGTATCATTTAAACTACATAACGTCCCGGGCTTGATAACAGGGAGATGGGTTCCTACCTCATGCATTCTACTCAAATATAAGAAGTCAATAACACTACTGGAGGGATTATGAATGGTGACACTAGATGCAATAAAAACATAGGTATGAATAACATGGTCAAAGCGAACTTGCCTGGTAAGTTGATGAAGATAATAACGCTCTCGAAAATAACTTGATACTATCCGTCACTCCGATGTAAATCTATTAAGTCAAACATAGCATTCATATAAACAAACATACTAGCAAGCAAATTCTAACACTCATAATAAAATCAACAAATAAAAGCAATAAAGAAATCCATAAGAAAATCCAATAGAAATACAAAGAAAATTTCAAGGAAAACTATAGAGTTTTACTACAACCAACACAAAAGTAGTTTTTGATCTAATTAGACTTAACAGCAAATAAAATAATAAACTACTAAATTAACAAAAAGAAATAGAGTTTTCATTAAAATAACAGAAATAATTTTTTTCATAAACTTTTAGTAGCAAAAAGAAACAATATAAAGCTTTTATAAAACTCTAACTACTATGACCTATACAAGTTTTCTTACAAAACTAAAGAAAATAACTTTTTAAATAAGAAATAAAATTGTCTACTGTTAAATAACAGAAACAAAACTAAATTTGTGAAAAGTGACAAAAATTTAATTAAAATCATTTAAATACTCAAGGTAAGAAACAAAATAACACTAAACTATGTAAAACAGTACTGTTTTGCCTAAAATCCTAATTTAAAATAAACAAAAACTAATTTGCAAAAGCCTACTGTTTAGACAAAAGGTCAAGTGATCACTAGCAAAAAGAATTAATCAAAAAGCTATTTTAAAATAAAAGTTATTAGCAATCTAGTGTTTGTAACAAATCTGTTTGAATTCGAAATTAAAAAAGTTCAAAAATAATTTTCGTTGGTTTCTCTGGATAGATGGGGTTTTTGTGAAACCGTAGGAAAAAGAATCATCAAAATCGGAGTTGTAGATCTAAAGATATAAAAAAAAAACTGAACCTAAAACAAAAAAAACAGAAATGAAAATAATAAAACAGGCAAGTCTATTGGGCTAGGAGCTGAGCAACCTGTAACTAAACGGCGCTCGGCCGTAATATAATTAAACCGCTAATGCGCGTACAAATAAAAGAAACCAGTGTACCAGTTCGATCTAAACCGAGAAAACCGATCTACTGAAGAAAAACGATCTACTAAACCGATGTAATCTAACATAACGATTCGATCAATAGAAAAAAAAACAAGAGCGAACAGAGGGGGAGCGCTCGTGTGCTTACAGAGAAGAACCGGGCATGGGATGGAAGAAGAGGCCGGTGGGCGGCGGCGCTCTGGTCGTCGTCGGCGTCGGCGAGGATGTCCAGGCGATGCGGAGGTTCGGGGGCGTCCGATTTTCTGTAGATGGTGAGACGAGGGGCGTCAGGGACGGCGGAGACGACGAGGACGAGGCGGCGGAGCTCGGTGCTCTGACGGAGCGCGCGGAGTTGGGGGGGGGGTGCGGCCTCTGTAGATGACGAAGGAGAGAAAAATCATGTCAAAACAGAACGTGGGGGTAGACTAGGCTGTTGGCCGGAGTTGGAGAAGCTAGGAGAGCTCACCGGAGTCGGAATAGGCGGCGGACAGTGGCGGCTGTAGCGAGATCCGAATGATGATGGCGGCGGCTGTGGAGGGTTTTAGAGAGAGTTTTCGAAGGGGGTCGCGAGAGGAGGGGTAGGGGTATATATAGGACATTTTCATTGGGGAGGAGGTAGGCCATGGGCTAGGGTTTGGCGATCGCGTGCGTGGTAGCGGCGTCGTGCGCGTGCTGAGCTCCTTTGTTTCGTGTAGAGAAAGATGAAGACGAGGTGGACCCAGCGATCAGAGGAAGAACAGAAAAGAGAAAAAAAATGAGGGGGAGAGGGTTACGTGGGAAAGAGAGAACGAGGGAAAGGGGAGGCGGCGGCTCCTGGGAGCTGGGAGCGCTCGCTAGGGCAGCTCTTGTGCGAGCCTGGGCGCTGACGCTGGCCTGGCTTGGCGGGTTGTTTTTTTTTAACAGCGAGAGAAAATAAAAACAAATAGACCGAATAAAAAAATTATATAGGCATATTATATACCAAAATTTTTAGAATAAAATTTTCTAAATCATGAACATATTTTCATGACGAAATAAAATAATTTTTTTAAAAAATGTTTTTTGCAATAACTCCAAAATGAACGGGAATTTGAGTTTCAAATAAACTGCCAAACCTTGTCTCTGATTTTTTGGAGTGTCATATTCCTCCTCTCATATTTTTTTTATCAGAGAATTTTTGACAAGATGCAAACTTAAAATTAGATAGGGATTCAAAATGGAATTCTTTTGGGAAAGTCCTTTTATTCCCTCTCATTTGATTTTTTTTTCAAATTCCACTCACTTGCAAACAAACAATCAAGCATACAGTCATATTTATTTAATTAATATAACATTCCAAAATTTAGAATTTTGGGATGTTACAGTATCAGTCTACTGTTCATGGCGAATCCTGATCTCAACCATTGGATTTAGGTGACCAACGGCTATGATTCATGCTCTAAGTCCAGTTCAGAACTGATGCACTATATAGTAGTATAGATATAGATATACATGTTCACAATGTTTCAAAAAGAATGTTCATAGTGTTTTTCAAATATGGCATGTACTTTTAAAAGTTGATCGTGCATTTAAATAATGTTTCATAATTTTTCAATACAATGTTGATTAATTTGAAAAAGTGTTCATGCTAGCTTCCTTCTATGCTAATATCACCCTCTTTACGCATAGAAGGTTTACTTCTTCAAAGTGATTTTTAGGGGTTATCCAACCAAAGTTCCTCTCATTTTCATTAGAAATTTCCAAAAGTTTAAGGAGGTGAGAGGCCAACTTCCTTTTCCGTCTCAATTTTCCCTACATATTCCATTATATGTATATCTCGTTTCTTCAAAATATGCAAAATATTAGAGGATCCAGGGTAAATATCATAATGAGCAAAAATCTTCCTAGCCTCTTTAGAAATATCTTCAAATTCTAGAGTTATGGTTTTTCAGACAAAATTCCTATCATCTCCCCTATCCGTATTATCTAATTGAAAGAACATTTGTTGAATAATGGGATCCAAATTAACAAACTTAGCCTCCAATTTCTGAACTAACATGATCATGGCACTATCATAACTGGAAGTTAATTCAACTATTCATTATCAGGGAAGTCTCTTAAACCACTAATATGACCCAAGGATTTTTCCAAATTATCTCTTCCTATAAGATCTCCGTCTCCTACTTTGACTTTTTTCAAAGTCATATCAGGAACAAGAAATGCCATAAGGAAGGGTTTTCAACAAAGAGTTTAACTTTTTTATATGTTTTTTATAAAAGCGGAAAAGTAAAATAACAAGTAATAAAAAGTAACTAAGCAAAGTAGATAACAAGATATAATAATATAAAGGTGCGTAACCTATAACTGTGAAGTAAACTTCCCAACAACTTAGTAGAAAAACTGTTACCTTCAACGGCAAGTTGATGAGACGTATTTGTTTCAAACTCCCTGGCAATGATGTCAGAAAAAAGTTTGCTTCCTCTCAACTAGGAAGGTGTTGGGCCTCCAAGTGTAAGGATTTGTAACAAGCAACATTTGCCCTTAAGTGACCTCAAGGTTTATCAGACCAATATGAGTTTGTGTACACAACTAGTGATCAACACCTGCACACAAAAAAAAAATTACCTTGGCCGAACAAAACTAGCGAGGTCATCAATCTCACTAGTTTTACTAGTTATAAAGAAATTAAAAACACAAGTGTATGAAAGATTTGATTGGAGCAAGAAAGTAAAATAAAGCATAAATTACGATTGAATGGTTATAGGAGTAAGATGGACCGGGATCCATAGGTTCACTAGTGGTTCACTCCAAAAGATAGCATGGTGCGGTGAACAAAATACAGTTGAGCATCTATTAAATTGCAATATTTCTGGGTATGACTATCCATGGCTTAACTAAAACATGAGCATCACATCCCAATATCTATAGACCGTTATCCAATTGCATCTATAGCTAATACTCCACCCCAAGACCGGTATCCAGCATGTATATAAGAGTATTAAGTAAAAACGAGTATTGCATTAAGTAGTGACATGAAGTAGATGATATATTGTCTTCACTCTGTGTTCAAAGGACAATTACGCAATCATATTTTTATCCCTAGCGGCAACAACACAATGCAAGCCTTTTCCACTTTCTGTCACTGCGGTAGATTATTTGCAAGATTGAACCTATCATACACAACTCCCTCTAGAAGATCAAATCCTAACTCAGCAGAGATAGAATAATAGATCAGAGAGAATATATGAATAAGAATAATACAAAGAAAAAACCAAATAGATCTAAAAGAAATTCATGGATAAGTCTGATCATAAAATAAGAATTCATGATATCCCAACAAACACACCAACGAATTACATCAGATCGATCACAGTCATGTAGGGCAACTCATGTGATCTTTGTATTGGAAACATGAGAGAGAAAACCAACCAGCTACTACTACAGACCGATGGTACAAAGGAAACTACCCACGAGCGATCATGGTGGCCTTCAAGTTGATAGACATGGCTAATACGTCTTCGACGTATCTATAATTTTTTATTGTTTAATGCTATTATATTATCAATCTTGTAGGCTTTATATGCCATTTTATATCATTTTGGGAACTAACCTATTAACCCAGTGCCCAGTGCCAATTGTTGTTTTTTTTGCATGTTTTTGGTTTTATAGAAAATCCCTACCAAACGAAGTCCAAACACGACAAAACATTTTGATGATTTTTTTCTTGACCAAGAGGGACACTAGAAGCTTCGGGGGAGGGGGGGGGGGAGGGGAGTCCAGACGACAGACAAGGAGACGACAAGGCAGCATGGCGCGCCCAGGGGGGTAGGCGTGCCGTGCCCCCTTGTGGGCCCCTCGTGGCTCCTTCTGACCTAATTCCAACGCTATAAATTCCCAAATATTCTGAAACCCCCAAAGCGAGACTTGAAACAATTATTTCGTCGCCACAAGTCATTGTTCTTCCGCGATCCCATCTGGAGGCCTTTTCTGGCACTCTACCGGAGGGGGAATCGATCACGGAGGGCCTCTATATCAACCTTGTCGCCACTTCAATGATGCATTAGTAGTTCCTCACCAAACCTATGGGTCCATAGCAGTAGCTAGATGGCTTTCTCTCTCTCTCTCTCTCTCTCTCTCTCTCTCTCTCTCTGATCTTCAACACAATTATATCTTCGGAGATCGATATGATGTAATTCTTTTACGGTGCGTTTTTTGGGATCCGATGGATTGTGGGTTTATGATCACATTGTTCACTGAAAGTAATTGAGTTATTTTTGAACTTTATTATGTGTGATTGTTATAGCTTTATATTTCTCTTCGATCTATCCGTTTAGTTTGGCCAACTAGGTTGATTTATCTTCAGTGTGGGAGATGCTTTGTGGTAGGTTCAATCTTGCGGTGTCCTCACTCTGTGACATGAGGAGTAGCAAGACACGTATTTGTATTATGGGATTTCTATTTCCGTGCCCCGGGTTCCTTAGTTGTACTCAGTTTTGCCCAACCGTCTTTGTTTTCCTCACTTTTCCCTTTCACCTTCTACTTGAACCTCACACATGCCCAAACGGAGCATTTCCGTCGGGTCAAGCCCGTTGACCGTTACATGGATGAGTTCATGCCGAGTGGGACCATTAAAAATGCTGATGTGTGGGCCCGCTTAAAATGTTGACATGTCAACGGGCCCTTGCTAAAAAACAAACCCACTCCTCTCCACGAATATCCATTTTTTGAGCCCAGGCTCATCTGCACCCGGTGAAGAGAAAATTCAAAATAAATACTAATTCTAATTTTTTTGCATGAAAGACAATTTAGTGCGTGAGGTGCGCTCCAAATTTCAGATCACTTGGACACATGAGTTGCTCTCAGCAAAAGAGAAAAATTCGGTCAGAAAAATACGTGAAAAATAAACTCTTTCACAGACTCCAAATTTGTCTTTTTTGCCGAGAGCTACTTGCATGTCCAAATGATTTGAAATTTGGGGTGCACCTCACGCACCAAATTATCTTCCATGCATTTTTTGGAATTTTTCTACTATTTTTTGTGAATTTTCTGCTCATGGCTGGTGCACCTAAGCTTGGGCACCGAATCACCTCATCCTCCTCCTCCTCTCTCTCTCTCTCTCTCTCTCTTACATGTGGGACCAATAGAACCAAGGGAAATAGGAATAAAAAATCTCCCTAGCTCTCTGGCCATGCCGGTGGCCACACGGCACAACGGAGGTGGCTCCGTGGCTGGAGGCAGCCCGTAGTCTCCCGCATCAAGGACGCCCTCCTTGATCTTCTCGCTCCCGTACTCGCTCGCACGCTCCCGCCCTCGCTCGCTTGCATGCTCCTTCTCCTTCTCTGCTCTCTCCTCCCGGTGGAACCCTAGCATCGTCTTGGACGGAGTTGCGCGCTCGTCTCCGACTATCCCGGCAAATTGAGAGCACCTCTGAAACCGCCTCACCATCCTCTTTCATCCCCATGAGTCGTATGTGCTTTGATGTAGTGTAACAACCGAACCGACCGCTTTGTCTCCGACTCCGACCGCCGAAATTTAAAAATAAGATTGAAAATCGAGCTTTTGCAATTTTCACATGAAATGGACCATATTGGAGGCCTAAAGATGGGCTGACCATGCCAAACAAGATTGCCAAAGGGAGATTCCACAATTTTGTTATAAAGGTAATTAATCATTTTTCAAGTGCCAAAAATGATTTTTTTGTGAAGCAAGTACCAAAAATAAGATTGAAAATTAAATTTTTGCATTTTTCACATGAAATGGACCATATTGGAGGCCCACTGCCGAAATATTGTGAGTTTGTTTTGCTATATTCCATTGATTAAATGCATTTCTGGACATTTACCAAAAGTAATTCAAAATTGAACTACAAGTGTGTTATAGTTTGGTTACAAAAAGTAGAAAAAATCATTTTAAGGTACTTAGGTAGGATTATATGCAGTATTCACAAAAAAGTTGAAAGATTCAACCCTTTTGTATGGATATCCATGTTGACAATGTTGACCCCAATTTGCAAAAAGTGAAAGCAAATGATAAAAGAGTAAAAAAATGCAATCCTTTTGCATGGAGTACTTTTATGTGTACTAATTTCTAGGAAAAATGATAAATTAGGAATACAATGATTATTTTAAAATAGTGTTCACAAAATGGACTACCATCTATGAAGGTTCATGGCTTCCAAGCCAAATGACCAAGTTCATGGCTATATCCATGTCATATTTTCATATAAGGTGATGATATTTGGCACAAACATGGGAGTTACCATGCCAAACAAGATTGCCAAAGGGATATTCCAAAATTTTGTTATAAAAGTAAATAAATCATTTTTAAGTGCCAAAAGAAGGTTTTTTGCGAAGCAAGTACCACAAATAAAATTGAAAACTGAACCTTTCCAATTTTCACATGAAATGGACCATATTGGAGGCCTACTACCGAAAGATTTTTTTTAGCCTTTTTGCTATATTTCTTTAATTAAATTAATTTCTGCACAATTACCAAAAGTAATTCAAAATTTAACTACAAGTGTGTTCTTGTTTAGTTACAAAAAGTGGGAAAATCATTTTAAGTTACTTAGGTAGGATTATATGTAGTATTCATAAAAAAGTCGAAAGATTTAACCCTTTTCTATGAAGAGCCATGTTGACCCCATTTTGTAAAAAGTGAAATAAAATGAAAAAAGATTAAAAAATGCAATTCTTTTGCATTGAGTCCTTTTATGTGTACTAATTTCCAGGAAAAATGGTAAACTTAGAATATAATGATTATTTTGGAAAAGTGTTCACATAATGGACTACCATCTATGAAGGTTCATGGCCTTCAAGCCAAATTACCAAGTTCATGGCTATATCCATGTCATATTTTCATATAAAGTGACGATATTTGGCACAAACATGGGGCTTACCATTCCAAACAAGATTGCCAAAGGGATAATCCAATTTTTTTATGGAAGTAAATAAATCATTTTTCAAGTGCCAAAATATTTTTTTTGTGAAGCAAGTACCACAAACAAGATTGAAAGTTGAACCTTTGCAATTCTCACATGAAATGGACCATATTGGAGGCCTACTGCCGAAAGATTGAGTTTTGAGCTTTTTTGCTATATTCCTTTGATTAAATGAATTTCTGGACATTTACCAAACCTAATTCAAAATTGAACTACAAGTGTGTTATAGTTTGGTTACAAAAAGTAGAAAAATCATTTTAAGGTACTTAGGTAAGATTTTATGCAGTATTCACAAAATAGTTGAAAGATTCAACCCTTTTGTATGGATAGCCATGTTGACAATGTTGACCCCATTTTGCAAAAAGTGAAAGAAAATGAAAAAAGAGTCAAAACATGCAATCCTTTTGCATGGAGTCCTTTTATGTGTACTAATTTCCAGGAAAAATTATAAACTAGGAATACCATGATTATTTTAAAATGGTATTCATAAAATGGACTACCATCTATGAAGGTTCATGGCTTTCAAGCCAAATGACCAAGTTCATGGCTATATCCATGTCATATTTTCATATGAGGTGACGATATTTGGCACAAACATGGGACTTACCATGCCAAACAAGATTGCTAAAGGGAGATTCCAAAATTTTGTTATAAAAGTAAATAAATCATTTTCAAGTGCCAAAAATGGTATTTTTTGTGAATCAAGTACCACAAATAAAATTGAAAACTAAACCTTTGCAATTTTCACATGAAATGGACCATATTGGAGGCCTACTGCCAATTTTTTTTGAGTTTTTGAGCTTTTTTTTGCCATATTCCATTGATTAAATGCATTTCTGGATATTTACCAAAGTAACTCAAAATTGAACTACAAGTGTGTTATTGTTTGGTTATAAAAAGTGGAAAAAAATCATTTTAAGGTACTTAGGTAGGATTATATGTAGTATTCATAAAAAAAAGTTGAAAGATTCAACCTTTTCTATGAATAGCCATGTTGACAATGTTGACACCATTTTGTAAAAAGTGAAAGAAAATGAAAAAAATCAAAAAATGCAATTCTTTTGCTTGGAGTCCCTTTATGTGTACTAATTTCCAGAGAAAATGATAAACTAGGAATACAATGATTATTTTAGAAAATTGTTCGCAAAATGGACTACCATCTATGAAGGTTCATCGCTTTCGAGACAAATGACCAAGTTCATGGCTATATCCATGTCATATTTTCATATAAAGTGACAATATTTGGCACAAACATGGGGCTTACCATGCCAAACAAGATTGCCAAAGGATATTCCAATTTTTTATAAAAGTAAATAAATCATTTTTCAAGCGCCAAAAAGTTTTTTTGTCAATCAAGTACCACAAAAAAGATTGAAAATTAAACCTTTGCAATTCTCACATGAAATGGACCATATTGGAGGCCTAGTGCTGAAAGATTTTGAGTTTTCGAGCTTTTTTTCTATATTCCTTTGATTAAATGAATTTCTGGATATTTACCAAAAATAATTCAAAATTGAACTACAAGTGTGTTATAGTTTGGTTACAAAAAGTAGAAAAAATCATTTTAAGGTACTTAGGTAGGATTATATGCAGTATTCACAAAAAAGTTGAAAGATTCAACCCTTTTGTATGGATAGTCATGTTAACAATGTTGACCCCATTTTGCAAAAAGTGAAAGAAAATGAAAAAAGTGTCAAAAATTGCAATCCTTTTGCATGGAGTCCTTTTATGTGTACTAGTTTCCAGGAAAAATAATAAACCAGGAATACAATGATTATTTTTTTAAAAGTGTTCACAAAATGGACTACCATCTATGAAGTATTCATAAAAAAGTTGAAAGATTCAACCCCTATCTATGAATAGGGTGACCATATTTGGCACAAACATGGGGCTTAGAATGCCAAACAAGATTGCCCATGGGAGGTTCTAACTTTTTGTTGTAAAAAAAATAAAAAATCAATTTTGAAGTGCCAAAAGAGGTTTTTTTTTCTGTGAAGCAAGTAGCAAAAATAAGATGCAAAAGTTTACTTATCCAATTTTCACATAAAGTAGACCATATTGCCAAAAGATTTTGAATTTTTTGATCTTTTTTGCTATATTCCATTGTTTATATGAATCTCATGACATTTAAAGAAAATAATTCAGAATTGTACTACAAGTGTGCTATAGTTTGGTCCAAGAAATTGGAAAAAACATTTTCAAATAATCAAGTAGGATTGTATGTAGTATCCACAAAATAGTAGAAAGATCCAGAGAGCAGCGATTCGGTGCCCAGGCTCATCTGCACCCACACTGAAGAAAAAATACAAAACAAATACTAGAAAAATTCAAAAAATTCCAATTTTTTTTGCATGGTAGATAATTTTTTGCGTGAGGTACGCTCCAAATTTCGTATCATTTGGAAATCTGAGTAGCTCTCGGCAAAAAAGACAAATTTGGGTTCTGTAAAAAAATTACTGCTCATGTATTGGTTTGACCTAATTTGTCCTTTTTGCTGAGGGCTACTCATATGTACAAATGATCTGAAATTTGGAACACACCTCACGCATCAAATTATCTACCGTACAAAAAAACTTAGATTTTTTTGAATTGTTTTTGGATTTGTTATGAATTTTTTCTTGACTGGGTGCACATGAGCCTAGGTCAGAATGGATATTTGAAAGATTCAACACCTTTGCTTTAAATAGGACTAGATATAAAATGAATTTAGGAACTTGAATCAACTGAACTGGATTAATATTTTATCAATTTCTTAAGTTGATTGGAAATTCAAAAAGGTATTCGACACTGTTCGTACTTAAAACCCACACAGAGCAGGTCGCCCAATTACTTAAAGCCCACACCGAGCAGCGCCAAGGTGTCCAGGTGGGCCCACTCGCCGGGCTCTCATCCAAGGCCCACTCGCGAGGAACCCACCCAGGTAACGATCAATAAGTTTGACCCAACGGAAATGCTCCGCTTGGGTTTTGTGAGGCTGGGGTGAAGATAGGAGGGGATAAGTGAGGCATGTTAAGGAGGCGGGACAAAGCTGAGTATTGCTAAGGAACAACGGGAAAGGAAATAGAAATCCCTTGTATTATTGCTACTAAGGGTAAAACAGCGAGGTTAGATCATATTGCTTGGTCTTATTTTGTCTACATTATGTCATCATGCTTAAAGCATTATCTGTTTGTCATGAACTTAATACCTAGAGAGGCAAGCATAGATTTACTCTCGAAGGGGAGTAATAGTAGTAGACGTCAGTAAGTTTGACGGTCTACTTGTCACGGACGTAGTGCCTATGTACTGATCATGCCATGAATAACATCATAACTATGCGCTTTTCTATCAATTACCCAACAATAGTTTGTGTACCCACCATTTCTATGTTCTTGAGAGAGATGCCTCTAGTGAAAGCTATGGCCCCCGGTTCCATTCAACTCATATTACTAAGAAACCTAAAAGCCTTATTGCAATTTACTTACTTTTATTTAGTTTTGCAATTTACCTATCTACCACTATCAGAATTAATCCTTGCAATTAAAGATTACAAGGGGATTGACAACCCTCTTGCCCGCGTTGGGTGCAATTATTTGTTTGTGTGTGTGCAGGTACTATCGACAGTTGTTTTCGTGAATCTCCTATTGGTTCGATAAACCTTGGTTCTTACCTGAGGGAAATACTTTCTGCTACTATACTACTTCACCCTTCCTCTTTGAGGAAATCCCAATGCCTATCACAAGTAGCAGAAGAATTTCTAGCGCCGTTGCCGGGGAGACTTAATCAAATAACCAAAGGTTCCTTCATACACATTTATCATTTACTTGTTCTACTTTTTATTTTCTTTTATTTGCCTTTATTAGTTTTGTTAAAAAAATCAAAAATACCCAAAATATCCTGTGTGCTTTATTTGCTCGTTGCTATGGCTAGTTCTTCACTTGTTGCTTGTAACCCCAAAAATGAAGTGCTTAATTTTACACAAAGCGGAGGAGAAAGTTTAAAAGATTCTTGGTATAGGATTTGTGATGCTCAAAATAGATCTACTCGTAAGCAATCCACCACTGTTCTTCTTCGCACCTTTTATGTGGGTGTTACTACTTGGTATAGATTTGTGCTTGATACTATTACTGGAGGAAATTTCCTAAGTAGTCACCCTTTGTATGCTTTCAATGCTATGGGGAATTTAGTGGGATCACCACCTATCACTATTAATTAAACGACATTAGCTTTGGAACATGTTATGCGAAGGTTAGCAATTATTGAGAACAAAATGCCAACTATTGAACATAATGAAAATTTGGATAAAAAGGCACATCATCACGTTACTAAATTTGGCTCTTCGGTGGGAACCACATTAAAATTATTAAATGATAAAGAACCAATCACTAAAAGAGTAGAACAAAGTCCTGCTAGAATTGATAAACTGGAAGAAATCATTAATAACTTTGGTTCAGCTTCTTCTTTCGTTAAAACCATTGAAATGACTCCTGCAAATAAGAATTCTAAACTTATGTATGTTCCTAAAAATTAGGGTGCTTCATCTAATAAAGAGAAATAAGATCTAAAAATGATTAGCGTGCACCCCAACTTCATCGAAATGATAAAGGAACCCATGACTGAAAACAAATTCCTTAATTTTATTCCTAGGAGTGTCATTATTAAAAATATGTTTGCTAAACCTCCTAGGAAGACTGGATGCATAATTGAGGAATTGGACGTGAAGAATGATAATAACACTTGAAACTATGCACTATGCCTAGCTAGGGGCATTAAATAATAGATCTTGTTGGGAGGCAACCCAATAGTTATCTTTATTTTCGTTTTATTTTCTATTTTATTGAGTCCACATGATTATTGCTACTGTAATGATTGTGTTTTTACCTTTTAATTAGTTTTTGTGCCAAGTAAAGCATTTGGGATGATTTAGATGATAGTTGAATTGATTCTGTGCAACAATACAAACCTTTGCTCCCATTATTAGAATTTGCATTTTTTATTGGAACATCATCTTGGTTTGCAATTTTTACACAACATTGAGATAAAAATTACCTATGTTTTCCTATTTCTTTAGACTTTTTGGAGTTATAGAAGTATGGTTTTAGTTCATATCATTACAGACCATTCAGTTTTAGACATATTCTGTTTTCATTGCTGTGACGCCCTCGGCTCAATCGTGCACTAATCATACACGCAAATGCACACAATTAAGCCTAAGGACTCACGGGAAGATATCACAACACAACTCTAAAACATAAATAAAGTCATACAAGCTTTATATTACAAGCCAGGGGCCTCGAGGGCTCAAATACATAAGCTCGATGTCATACAAGCATCAGCGGAAGCATCAGATATCTGAGTACAGATATGAAACAGAAACAGATAAGCCTCTAGAAAGGCGGGGCAAAGCAAAAGCTACGATCGAAAGGCGCAGGCCTCCTGCCTGGGACCCTCCGAACCTACTCCTGGTCGTTGGCCAACTCATAGAAGTAACCACTCTCGAGGTGGTAGTAGTAGTCGTCGGCGGGGCAGCTGTCTCAGGGGCTCCGTCATCTGGTTGCATCAAAAGGATATGGGGGAAAAAGAAAGCAAAGCAACCGTGAGTACTCATCCGAAGTACTCAGCAAGCAAGGATCTACACTACATATGCAACATTATCAAAGAGAGGCTGTATATGTGGACTGGGCTGCAGAAATGCGAGAATAGAGGGAAGGCCTAGTCCTATCGAAGACTAGCATCTTCAGAGGTCTTGCAGCATTAGAAGAGTGTAGATTAGTACAATATAAAGTAGTAGTAGTGTCATCAACCTCATCCAGAGATCCTTCCTCGACTCCCTGCGAGAAAGCGATCCCAGAGCCCTAATGTCCAAGTATCAACCTCGGCCAGAGATCCTTTCCCGACTCCCTGTGAGAAAGTAATCCCAGAGCCATAATATCCATATCTCATCTCATGAATATGTTCTAGTTGTATCGATCGGGATACAACTCCGAGCGTCCGTTACCGAGGATCCGGCTATGCATAGATTAGTTCTTCCCTGCAGGGGTGCACCAACTTACCCACCACGCTCGCTTAACTCCGGCCGGACACACTATTCTAGGTCATGCCCGGCCTCGGCCAAACGACACACCGCAACCCTACCTAGAGCTCAGCAGAGAGGTCCCCGCCGGTCTACATCCTAAGCACTCAGGGGTCTTGGGCCATCGCCTTGTGCACTCCGGGTCATTGTGTGCAGGGTCGGGACGAGCACCACCTCAGTCCCGGATGGCACTGGCCTGGCCCGGCCACAATGCTGAACTGGACGTCTGTCAGAGCTTTCGACTGATGCCATGATGTAGAGTACCCATATTTATTCCCGCGTGATGGTTAGCGCTATCGGGCCAGAGGCCCACTCAGATCACATATCCAAATCGTTAGTACATTGGGGGTGCGGTAACAAGTAGAGACTCACGATCGATGTGACCCCGTCACCCCGTCTCGAGGACTTGCGGCAAGGGCCAAGAATGCCCGGCCATGCCTCGTATTCATCACTCGGGCAACCTCCAGGTCAACCCGTCTCCACAACACTCGCCACTTAGGCTCACGCGGGTACCCCTCAGGGTCGACCTGCCTTTCCAAGTAACAGGGTAAAGTCCAAGTATCCGTGTGTCCATAACATCAGGGGAATGCGAGGTATCACCCTTGTTGGATTCCTACTCGATGTATCCGTCAAAGTGAACTCGAAGGAATCACCCTCGATGGGTTCACACTTGAGGTGTTGCACGACAACGTCGTTATTGTAAGTGGTGAAGGAGGAATTACCCTCGATGACCACGACCGAATAGCTACTCTACAGAGTTAACATCAGAAGTGCTACACGAGGTATCACCCTCGGCACTCGATAGTAACGCTGCAGTGTCGTTACAACTAAGGGGGTGATGTGCGGTGCCGGGGCCTGGTTGTCGAGTCTTCTGATAATCCACCGGGGCAATCGGGACAAGTGGGGTCACTGATAGGTCTCTACCCATCCTATACTAGACAGTTTAGGATAAGCAGGTAAGGTTTTAATAGAAGGTTACAATAAACAGGCTATGCATCAGAATAGGTTAAACAGTAGCAGCAGCAATTTCTAATGCAAGCATGAGAGAGAAAGAATAGGCGATATCGGTATGTTCAAGGGGGGGTGCTTGCCTGGTTGCTCGGCGGCAAAGGCAAGGTCGTCAATGGTGTCATCGGGCTCTTGAGCTGCGTCGGTCTCGGGAACTGCGTTTGTAGCGGGGTCTACCGAGAGAGAAGAGGGGAGGAAACAAATAAATACATGGCAAACATCTGCAACATAGAGCAGGCTATACTAACGTGCAGTGCAGGGTTGCCTAAAGCATGTCTATGTCATATTAGTTATTTTAGGATTTAAGTTGGAATTATTAACCGGTGTATAAGCACTATTCATCTACCGGAAACAGGCTAAAAGTTGCGGGTTCACCTCCATAGAGGGTCCCAACACAGAAACAGATAGCACGGTTGGATTCGTCTTGTCGTTTTGAGCAACTTTCATGTATAAAGTTTTCCGATCCGAGCTACGGTTTATTTTATATGATTTTCTAAAGAATTTAGCATTTTCTGGACATATTTAAATTAATTAAATCGCATTATCCAGAATAGTAGCAGCTGACATCAGCATGATGTCAGCATGACATCAGCGGGTCAAACCCAGCTGACCAGAGTTAACTCTGACAGGTGGGGCCCACATGTCATTCACAGTACTAATTAACAGAGGATTAAATTTAACTAATTAACCTAATTAGCTTGTGGGACCCATTGTTAGTGTCAGCTTTAGTTAACTAATTAATTAACACTTTAGTTAACATTTTTATTTATTTATTTTTAAAATGTTTTAGCGGTGGGGTCCGCGTGTCAGTGGCCCAGTCAGCCCAGTCAGCAGGGTTGACTGGTCAACTGGGCCCGCGGGACCCAGCGTCAGCGGCACAGGGGCAGCCCCACGCGGTGCCACGTGGGCGCCCGGTCAGCGCCGGCGGCCGGTGAGGCGAGACGCGGCGGGGACGGCCGGAACCTCACCGGAGTTCGCCGGAATCCCGCTGTGAAGCTCCGTTTGGCGCGATTTTGGCCGCGTTCGAATTAGGGGAACCGCGCGCGTGCAATGGTGGCAACAGCAGTGGCTGAGACAGACAACAATGACGTCGGCGTCGGGTAGAGGCGGCGGCCGGAGCACGTGAGGTACGGGGACGGCGCTAGGGGGCATGGTTTGGCACGCGGCCTGAGGCATTCGAACGCGGGCGTCGAGCCACGTCCAATGGCACCGGAAGGAGCTGCTGGGTGGGCCGGAGTTGAGCAGTGTGTCGACAGGCAGCGGCAGTGAGCTCACGGTGCAGCGGCGAGGCTAGCTAGGAGGGGGGAACGAAGCACAGGCAGAGAGAGGGGGGGGGAACGAGGCGGCGTTCACAGCGTTGATGGGAAGGCTCGGGGAGGCCAGAAGGTGCCGGAGCTGAGCGGATCGGCTCCAATGGCGACGATGGCCGTGGTTGATGAAGCCAGCCGATGGCGAGGCGTGACGACTTCCCGGCTTGGTCCTTTGGTCGTGGTCGACGTGGACGAGCGCCGCGGTCCTCCTGGACACGGCTAGGCGGCGCAGGGAGGCTGGTGGACACGCCGGCGACGGTGGTGCGGCGACGAGCTCGCTCGGTCGAACGAACAGAGAGGGAGAGGCGAGCGAGGGGAAAGTGGAGGGGGCCTAGGGTTTGCGGGGGTGCTGCCCCTTATCCACCGCGAGCGGGCGCGGGGGCGAGCTGTCGAGCGAGGAGAAGGGGGGCCGGGGCGCGGCGACAGCGCGCACGCGGTGAACAGAGGAGGTAGACGAGGTGGGGAGTGGGCTGGGCCGGCTGTTCGACTAGAGCCCAGCCACACGGGCCTTTTTCCTTTTTCTTTCTTTTCTGTTCTGTTTTCTCTGTTTTTCTTTTTAGTTGCTGTTTTCCAAAATGTATAGCCCCAACTCCAGTTTTGTAAAATAAGTAACTTAGCCCAATATTTACAGTGCAATATTAGTCACTGCTAGAAAATGGTTTGAGGTCCATATCTTTTCATTTGGATTTTAATTAAATGAATATGGATTAAATATCTCTGTTTTGTTGCTGTTAGAGTCACTTAATTAATTTAGTAAATGTTGGTTATAATTTTAGAATTGTCTCTAGATTATTTACAATATTATGAACATTTTAGTTTTCAAATTCGAACAACTTTTGTTTTCACTTTTAGTTTGAATTTCCATTTGAATTTGAATTGAAAAGAGATATGATCCAAATGATGTTTAAGCACTGTTGATCATGATGACATGGCATTATCAAAAGGGGATTACTGTAGCTAACCACTGGGGGTGTTACAAATCTCCTCCACTACAAGAAATCTCGTCCCGAGATTTAAGTGGGGAAGTAAAGGGTAACTTCGGGAGATCTGACCCTCGTAGGGTCGATTATCTGATGGACAATTAAGGGAGTGGCAGAAGTATCTCTCGAGTTGAAACTTAAGAAAACATCAAGAGCAAAGTATGAAGGTACAATAGGAAGTTTCAAGCGAAAGGACAAACGATCGATATCTGAACAGAGTGTGAAAAGGGGTTCAGAGCATCGGGAATAGATCATCTCTTGGAGGGTGGCTCGTGATAACACACAAGGCCAAGAGCAAAGGATACTTTGGAGTTAAGGATGTACAGGAGAGTCAGGTTCCGATCCTGTGGAACTGTGGGTTATGGGCCCACCATGTGGTTCAAAAGTAGGAAGGACGCCGACATATTGCACGGTCATGGTAGCAAGGCATGTCAGAGGATAGCCTGTCAGTTATGTCGGCGACAACATCGGTACCAAGGGCGAGGGACGAAGAGAACCATTTTCCTGCTCGAAAGAACGAGGCGGACCAATAGGCAAAGTTCTCGTCCATCGGGGGTTACCGGAATGTCATCAACAATAGTAACAAGGTCTCACTAACAAGATTGTACATCGGGGTGTTTTATAAGCAGGGAATTATTTCTGCTTATATCATATAGATCACAAGAAAAGTTAAACAAACCAATGGAAAGGAAAGATAATTAATTGATTATTCAAATTACCCAATGGGAAGGAAGATGTGTTTACACACAAGAACTAGGAGTATATCCTTTCCCAAGGAAAAGCGGAGCACGATATACATGATAGGACAGCAAGTTCAAAAGTATCTAGACAAAGGGGCGAGGGAAGAATCATGATATTACCCACACAACGGGGTGTGGATAATAGATCAAGAAACATGTAGCATTGCGCTTCCACATGTTCTCAATGATATTCGGAATACCACAGTCATGCTTCGAGGTAGCAATAACATGGTGTTTCAAGTAAGGGTTGGAGTTGAAGATCACAAGAATTACTCAAGGAACAATTGCGAGAATAGTTAGGGGATCAGAGTACAACCAAGACATGATCCAACATGTGTTGGAAAGAAGACAAGAGTGATGTCGATGATATTACAAATCATCGCAGGGCAAGGATGATACTTCTTATCATGAATTTCAATTGACATCTCATCAGAAGTCAAAATGTTGATGCTGATCACGATGCATTTGTCGAGAGGTTACAAGAAGATGAATTTGATCAGCAAAATGACCAAAGCAGATGGAATAAAGTTCAAGGTCAATGGAACCACGGATATTACGCTCGAACTCAGGCTGTGCAAGCAAAATGATAGGATGATGAAAGTTTGACACTGACTTAGCTCATTGCCAAAAGGTGCACCGAAAAGGAGGACCCGGTGGCACGGTTAGGATTAGCATGATAAATATGTAGCCGATCAGGCTAGGAATGGCATGATGGAGTAGTAACTTCCCCGCAAGAAGTACTAGGGTATTGAATCACCGAGTGGATTCGATTCATTGCTCGTTGGTCTCGGTTGACGACAACCCAGAACCCATGGAGTGACTACGTCAGGGAGAAATATCGCTCCATCGAAAAATTCATAGAACGTAGTACAATAGGATGATATCATCGAGATAGTAGGGGGTGGTTAATGCTCGAGGTAGATCAGAATAGATGTTGGACAAGCATATTGATTTGCAGAAGACAAGTACTTTTAACTTGTCCGGGAAATGGAATCAAGAAGAAAATATGGTCGGAACCACGATTGCAAAGTATCAATTCTCAGATACAAGATGAATTTGTACCAAGGAATTAATTATTTTTTCCATGGGCATGAACACAAAGGTTCAAGGTCGACTCCCACTTCTTCAATGCATAACCTTTCATTCACTTCTCGTTTTCGAAGAGAGTGTAGTGCGGAAGATTTATCTGGTGAAGCACCAGAAGAGTATGACTCGCATAACTTTCGAGTTCACACGGATTAGGGAAAGCATAGGTTCAACCCATTGGGGCATCTTAGGAACGTATACCATGAACTTCAGGAGTAAATAACTCAAGCTCGAGATCAGAGCAAGGTTGGTAAAGCAGAGAATACAATTTACCAAAGGCAATATGTATCAGGGGAAAACTCACAAGATTTTGGATGTTAAGGACACTGTCGGATGATAACTCATCAAAGGATCTGACGGTCCATAACGGAGCTGACGTGAGCATAGGCACACAACCAGAAGAAGAATCAATGCAAAGGCATTAATTCAAAGCTCAAATGCAAAGGAGTTATGATTTCCAAAGCAAGGGATCAGAAGCAATCGCTCTGATTAAGGATGGTTAATTGAATAGACTTAGGGGTACAAGCGACGGCAAATAGATTGGTCGAGAATCCAGCTCATGTTCGGGACGACGTTTGAGCCGGAAAGAAAATTTCTAAGGATTAAGTGATGATTGCGATTATTCGCACACACATTGAATCCATAGGAACAGAATGACAGTCACAAAGGATTTTAGTAAATATTGCTAGACATGTGGAATTAACCATAGTGCAAGCAGGCAAGGAAAATCAAGAGCAATAAGCTGCACAGGATTTTCGGGAGATCAGATAGCATTGCAAAGTATTTTGGAAAGCATATGAACAACTGGGGATGAACGGATCCCTGATGAGTGTGAAGAATTATCCGCAGTGCGAAAAGAAGCTGCAAAGCAGAAGGCACAAAGGATTCTTGGAACAACGGAGAGTACTAGGTGTATCTTGTAATAACAGGAGCAACTGGGGATGAAGGTACAAGCGGCAAGGATGTTATTCACAGGGATTATCAGTGGTCAGGAACTGCAAGGCAGTGGGCACAGGGTCTCGGGAAACATCGAGGAGTATCTTCGAAGTCTTCTAAAGAAGCAGGCAACCATCCGGTATGAAGGGGCTCTCCGGGGAAAGTCGTTACGAGAACCTAATGTAGTTAGTAAATTCATTTAACCCGAATAGAAGAGATATCAGAGGTCTCGGGAAACATCGAGGAGTATCTTCGAAGTCTTCTAAAGAAGCAGGCAACCATCCGGTATGAAGGGGCTCTCCGGGGAAAGTCGTTACGAGAACCTAATGTAGTTAGTAAATTCATTTAACCCGAATAGAAGAGATATCAGAGTCCCAAAGTATAGACGAGGAATAAAAGATCCTAACATCACCCAATTGGCGACGTGGGCCCGTAATCCACACAGCCAAGTTAGTTAAACAGTTTTTGAAGTCTAGACTCAACTTCGGCCAAGGAGTTGGAAAGGGGGATTCCTACAGGCAGTCGGCTCTAAAACCAACTTGTGACGCCCCCGGCTCAATCATGCAATAATCATACACGCAAATGCACACGATTAAGCCTAAGGACTCACGGGAAGATATCACAACACAACTCTAAAACATAAATAAAGTCATACAAGCTTTATATTACAAGCCAGGGGCCTCGAGGGCTCGAATACATAAGCTCGATGTCATACAAGCATCAGCGGAAGCATCAGATATCTGAGTACATATATGAAACAGAAACAGATAAGCCTCTAGAAAGGTGGGGCAAAACAAAAGCTACGATCGAAAGGCGCCGGCCTCCTGCCTGGGACCCTCCGAACCTACTCCTGATCGTCGGCCAACTCGTAGAAGTAACCACTCTCAAGGTGGTAGTAGTAGTCGTCGGCGGGGCAGCCGTCTCAGGGGCTCCGTCATCTGGTTGCATCAAAAGGATATGGTGGAAAAAGAAAGCAAAGCAACTGTGAGTACTCATCCGAAGTACTCAGCAAGCAAGGATCTACACAACATATGCAACATTATCAAAGAGAGGTTGTATGTGGACTGGGCTGCAGAAATGCGAGAATAGAGGGAAGGCCTAGTCTTATCAAAGACTAGCATCTTCAGAGGTCTTGCAGCATTAGAAGAGTGTAGATTAGTACAATATAAAGTAGTAGTAGTGTCATCAACCTCATCCAGAGATCCTTCCTCGACTCCCTACGAGAAAGCGATCCCAGATCCCTAATGTCCAAGTATCAACCTCGGCCAGAGATCCTTTCCCGACTCCCTGTGAGAAAGTAATCCCAGAGCCATAATATCCATATCTCATCTCATGAATATGTTCTAGTTGTATCGATCGGGATACAACTCCGAGCGTCCGTTACCGAGGATCCGGCTATGCATAGATTAGTTCTTCCCTGCAGGGGTGCACCAACTTACCCACCACGCTCGCTTAACTCTGGCCGGACACACTATTCTGGGTCATGCCCAGCCTCGGCCAAACGACACACCGCAACCCTACCTAGAGCTCAGCAGAGAGGTCCCCGCCGGTCTACATCCTAAGCACTCAGGGGTCTTGGGCCATCGCCCTGTGCACTCCGGGTCGTTGTGTGCAGGGTCGGGACGAGCACCACCTCAGTCCTGGATGGCACTGGCCTGGCCCGGCCACAATGCTGAACTGGACGTCTGTCAGAGCTTTCGGCTGATGCCACGATGTAGAGTACCCATATTTATTCCCACGTGATGGTTAGCGCTATCGGGCCAGAGGCCCACTCAGATCACATATCCAAATCGTTAGTACATTGGGGGTGCGGTAACGAGCAGAGACTCACGATCGATGTGACCCCGTCGCCCCATCTCGAGGACTTGCGGCAAGGGCCAAGAATGCTCGGCCACGCCTCGTATTCATCACTCGGGCAACCTCCAGGTCAACCCGTCTCCACAACACTCGCCACTTAGGCTCACGCGGGTACCCCTCAGGGTCGACCCGCCTTTCCAAGTAACATGGTAAAGTCCAAGTATCCGTGTGTCCATAACATCAGGGGAATCCGAGGTATCACCCTCATTGGATTCCTACTTGATGTATCTGTCAAGGTGAACTCGGAGGAATCACCCTCGATGGGTTCACACTTGAGGTGTTGCACGACAGCGTCGTTATCGGAAGTGGTGAAGGAGGAATTACCCTCGATGACCATGACCGAATAGCTACTCTACAGAGTTAACATCAGAAGTGCTACACGAGGTATCACCCTCAGCACTCGATAGTAATGCCGCAGTGTCGTTACAACTAAGGGGGTGATGTGCGGTGCCGGGGCCTGGTTGTCGAGTCTTCTGATAATCCAGCGGGGCAATCGGGACAAGTGGGGTCACTGATAGGTCTCTACCCAGCCTATACTAGACAGTTTAGGATAAGTAGGTAAGGTTTCAATAGCAGGTTACAATAAACAGGCTATGCATCAGAATAGGTTAAACAGTAGCAGCAAAAATTTCTAATGCAAGCATGAGAGAGAAAGAATAGGCGATATCGGTATGCTCAAGGGGGGGTGCTTGCCTGGTTGCTCGGCGGCAAAGGCAAGGTCGTCAACGGTGTCGTCGGGCTCCTGAGCTGCGTCGGTCTCGGGAACTGCGTCTGTAGCGGGGTCTACCGAGAGAGAAGAGGGGGAGGAAACAAATAAATACACGGCAAACATATGCAACACAGAGCAGGCTATACTAACGTGCAGTGCAGGGTTGCCTAAAGCATGTCTAAGTCATATTAGTTATTTTAGGATTTAAGTTGGAATTATTAACCGGTGTATAAGCACTATTCATCTACCGGAAACATGCTAAAAGTTGCGGGTTCACCTCTGTAGAGGGTCCCGACACGAAAACAGATAGCACAGTTGGATTCGTCTCGTCGTTCTGAGCAACTTTCATGTATAAAGTTTTCCGATCCGAGCTACGGTTTATTTTATATGATTTTCTAAAGAATTTAGCATTTTCTGGAATTATTTAAATTAATTAAATCACATTATCCAGAATAGTAGCAGCTAACATCAGCATGACATCAGCGGGTCAAACCCAGCTGACCAGAGTCAACTCTGACAGGTGGGGCCCACATGTCATTCACAGTACTAATTGAATGAGGATTAAATTTAACTAATTAACCTAATTAGCTTGTGGGACCCACTGTCAGTGTCAGCTTTAGTTAACTAATTAACTAACAGATTAATTAACACTTTAATTAACATTTTTATTTATTTATTTTTAAAACGTTTTAGCGGTGGGGTCCGCGTGTCAGTGGCCCAGTCAGCCCAGTCAGCGGGGTTGACTGGTCAACTGGGCCCGTGAGACCCAGCGTCAGCGGCACAGGGGCGGCCCCACATGGTGCCACGTGGGCGCCCGGTCAGCGCCGGCCGCCGGTGAGGCGAGACGCGGCGGGGACGGCCGGAACCTCGCCGGAGTTCGCCGGAATCCCGCTGTGAAGCTCCGTTTGGCGCGATTTTGGTCGCGTTCGAAGGGGGGAACCGCGCGCATGCAACGGTGGCAACAGCAGCGGCTGAGACAGACAGCAATGACGCCGGCGTCGGGTAGAGGTGGCGGCCGGAGCACGTGAGGTACGGGGACGACGCTAGGGGGGCATGGTTTGGCGCGCGGCCTGAGGCATTCGAACGCGGGCGTCGAGCCACGTCGAATGGCACCAGAAGGAGCTGCTGGGTGGGCCGGAGTTGAGCAGTGCGTCGACGGGCAGCGGCGGTGAGCTCGCGGTGCAGCGGCGAGGCTAGCTAGGAGGGGGGGGGGGAACGAACACAGCAAGGGGGGGGGGGGGAACGAGGCGGCGCTCACAGCGTTGACGGGAAGGCTCGGGGAGGCCGGAAGGTGCCGGAGCTGAGCGGATCGGCTCCAATGGCGACGACGGCCGTGGTTGATGAAGCCGGCCGATGGCGAGGCGTGACGACTTCCCGGCTTGGTCCTTTGGTCGTGGTCGACGTGGACGAGCGCCGCGGTCCTCCTGGACACGGCTAGGCGGCGCGGGGAGGCTGGTGGACACGCCGACGACGATGGTGCGGCGACGAGCTCGCTCAGTCGAACGAACAGAGAGGGAGAGGCGAGCAAGGGGAAAGTGGAGGGGGCCTAGGGTTTGCTGGGGTGCTGCCCCTTATCCACCGCGAGCGGGCGCGGGGGCGAGCTGTCGAGCGAGGAGAAGGGGGGGCCGGGGCGCGGCGTGCGGGCGCGGCGACAGCGCGCGCGCGGTGAACAGAGGAGGAAGATGAGGTGGGGAGTGGGCTGGTCCGGCTGTTTGACTGGAGCCCAGCCACACGGGCCTTTTTCCTTTTTCTTTCTTTTCTTTTCTGTTTTCTCTATTTTTCTTTTTAGTTGCTGTTTTCCAAAATGTACAGCCCCAACTCCAGTTTTGTAAAATAAGTAACTTAGCCCAATATTTACAGTGCAATATTAGTCACTGCTAGAAAATGGTTTGAGGTCCATATCTTTTCATTTGGATTTTAATTAAATGAATATGGATTAAATATCTCTGTTTTGTTGCTGTTAGAGTCACTTAATTAGTTTAGTAAATGTTGGTTATAATTTTAGAATTGTCTCTAGATTATTTACAATATTATGAACATTTTAGTTTTCAAATTTAAACAACTTTTGTTTTCACTTTTAGTTTGAATTTCCATTTGAATTTGAATTGAAAATAGATATGATCCAAATGATGTTTAAGCACTGTTGATCATGATGACATAGCATTATCAAAAGGGGATTACTGTAGCTAACCATTGGGGGTGTTACAATTGCATAGTTTGCTTATTTTGATGATATTATGGATTATACCATGGGGTATAAGTCATGGAGAAGTTAGAATACTATAGGAATTATGCAAGCGAAATTATGAATTTGTTTATAACAATACCTAAGTTTATGATTTACCGATTATACTAATGGATCTCACGAAGTTTCTGTTGAGTTTTGTGTGTTGAAGTTTTCAAGTTTTGGGTGAGATTACGATGGATAAAGGAATAAGGAGTGGCAAGACCCTAAGCTTGGGGATGCACAAGGCACCCCAAGGTAATACTAAAAGAATACCCAAGCGTCTAAGCTGGGGAATGCCCCGGATGGCATCCCCTCTTTCATCTACAATTCATCGGTATGTTACTCGGAGCTATATTTTTATTCATCACATGATATGAGTTTTACTTGTCGCATCTTGTGCTATAGTTTTATTTTGTTTGTTAGTTTGCCACAATCATTGTTTGCCGGACACACCTTTTGAGAGAGACACATATTCATCGTAATTTGTTAGAATGCTCTATGTGCTTCACTTATATCTTTTGAGTCAGGTAGTTGCTCATGTGTTTCACTTATATCTTTAGAGCACGACGGTTGTTATATTTTATAGAAATGATTTGCACTCTCATGCTTCACTTATACCTTCTTGAGAGTTCTTAAATAGGAAGTGGTAATGTGCACAGGTTATAAGACTAGTTCAAGAATGATAGCTATACAAGAGTGGTATAATAAAAACTTTCATATAGACTACTAAATATGAAGCATGTGGTTTAATTATATTGATGTAGTAATATGAAAGATTATTAGTTCATAATCATTGGTTAGTAAGAATATCGATATTAAAACCTGTTATGTATTACTCATTTAAGTGTTGGTCATGGCATGACAGGGATGTTGGAGCATATTTATTCCTCGTTGAAATCCTTTGTGTTGTTCGAATCGGGGGTGCGCGATGGTTAACTCCTCCCAACCTCCTCCCTAGGGGCATGCGAGTAGTACTTTTATTCGAGGTCTAATAACACTTTCATAAAAAGTATATGAGTTCTTTATGACTAATGTGAGTTCATGGACTAATACAACACTCCCACCTATCCATATTTTGGTAGCCTCTTCGGTACCGTGCATTGCCCATTTTCACCTCAAGAATTGGTGCGAACTTCACTGGTGCATCCAAACCTCGTGATATGATACGCTCTATCACACATAAGCCTTATTATATCCTTCCTCAAAACTGCCACCATACCTACCTATTATGGCATTCCCATAGCCATTCCGAGGTATATTGCCATGGAACTTCCATGGTTACTATTCACATGACTTGTGTATTCATTGTCATATTGCTTTGCATGATCATATAGAGCTGACATGATATTTGTGGCAAAGCCACCGTTCATCATTGTAATACATATTATGCTAGATCATTGCACATCCTAGTACACTGCCAGAGGCATTCATATAGAGTCATACCATTCAGTTTATCGAGTTGTAAGTAAAAAGAAGTGTGATGATCATTATTATTGGAGCATTGTCCCAGTGAGGTAAAGAATGATGGAGACTGACGAGCCCTTGAAAAAGTGGGGAAGAGGTTCATGATATTGTTCTAAAAAAATAAAAAATAGAGCAGGGACAATGTTACTATCCTTTTACCACACTTGTGCTTCAAAGTAGCACCATGTTCTTCATATAGAGAGTCTCCATGATTTGTCATTTTCATAAACTAGTGGGAATTTTTACATTACAAGACTTCGCTTGTATATTCTGATGATGAGCTTCCTCAAATGCTGAGGTCTTGATGTCTACTACGCAACTTTATTCTTGTAGACTCGGTTGGGCCTCCAAGCGTAGAGTTTTGTAGGACATCAGCAAATTTCCCTCAAGTGGATGACCTAAGGTTTATCAATCCGTGGGAGGTGTAGGATGAAGATGGTCTCTCTCAAACAACCCTGCAATCAAATACAAGAAATCTCTTGTGTCCCCAACAAACCCAATACAATAGTAAATTGAATAGGCGCACTAGTTCAGCGAAGAGATGGTGATACAAGTGTATTATGGATAGTAGAAATAGGTTTTTTATAATCTGAATAAATAAAAACAGCAAGGTAACAAGTAGCAAACATCGAGCAAAATGGTATATCAATGCTTAGAAACAAGGCCGAGGGTTCATACTTTCACGAGTGCGATCTCACAACGGTGCTAACATAATTGAATCATATAACAATCCCTCAATGTGAGACAAAGAATCACTCCAAAGTTCTTATCAATAGCGGAGAACATAAGATGAAATTGTTGTAGGTAGCAAACCACGTCAAAGTTATCTTTCTGATCAATCTATTGAGCCATCCCTATAAGTGTCACAAACAACCCTAGAGATCGTACCACATAACACCATGTGATACGCATCAATCAACTCTAATGTCACCTAGATACTCCAATGTCACCACAAGTATCCGTGAGTTAATTATTCGATCTGCATCAAACAATTTTAGATTCATAATATTCAATCCAACACAAAGAACTTCAAGGATTACCCCAAAGTTTATATCAAAGAAAGTAGGATGAAAATGTGTATCAACCTATGTGCCTATATTACCCCAATGTCACCTCAGGAATCCGCAAGTTGATTACGAAAACATACATCAGGTGACTCAATAAAATACCCCATTGTCACCATGGGTATCCACATGCAAGACATACATCAAGTGATTTCAAATCCAAAATATTCAATTCGATAATAATGAAACCTCAAAGAGCAAGACTCAATTCATCACAACAAAGATAGAGAGGGAAGAACACCATATGATTCCACTATATTAACAAAGCTCATGGTACATCAAGATCGTGCCCTATAAAGATCACGAGAGCGAGAGAGAGATCAAACACATAGCTATTGGTACATACCCTCAGCCTCGGCGGTGAACTACTCCCTCCTCGTCATGGAGACCGCCGAGATGATGAAGATGGTCTCCGGTGATGGTTTCCCCCTCTGGCAGGGTGCCAAAAAGGCCTCCAGATGAGATCGCTTCAGTAATGAGGCTTGTAGTTGCGGTGTAAAAGTTCTAGGTTTCTTTCTAGGGGTTTCCGGATTTATATGAATTTTTAGCATTGGTTTCACGCCAATAGGAGTTACGAGAACCCCACAAGCTCGGACGACAATCCCTACCCCCAGGGCGCATGAGGTGAGCTTGTGGCCGCCTCATGGATCTTTTGGTCCTCCCTCAAAGCTTCGGGGGTCTCTTATGTTCAAAAAAAATCACCGTGAATTTTCGTGGCATTTGGACTTTGTTTGGTTTGGATTTTCTGGAAAACCAAAAACATGTAGAAAACAGCAACTGGCACTGGGCACTAGGTTAATAGGTTAGTCCACAAAAATCATATAAAAGTGCACCAAAACCATGTATAACTCATATAAATATAGCATGAATACTTCATAAATTATAGATACGTCAGAGACGTATTAGGTCTTCATGAGCAAGCAAGTTGGATGCACACCCACTTAGTTTCAGTAGCGAGCTTTCATACACTTATAGCTCTAGTTCATCTGTTGCATGGCAATCCCTACTCCTCGCATTGATATCAATTGAAAGGCTTATCCATTGCCTAACGATCCGCCTAGTTGTTGCGAGACTTTCTTCACCTTTTGTCTTCCCTTATAAACCTCTACCAAATATTCTATTCCACTCATAGTGTTAAGTCCATGTCTCACGCTCATATATTGAGTGAAGTTGAAAATGCTGAAGCGAGAAAAGGTACGATGCAATTGCTTGGTTTGGCACCTGGGTGCTCATGATTTGTACTTATGTTAGGATGACGGAGTCATGCCATGCTAACATAATTCAATGAGTAGGGATAACATTCGTTAAGCATCGTATATTTTCAAGAGTAATGATTATTTTCTAATATTCATGGATATTATTATGTTGATATTAATTAGTTCATCATTTCTCAGTATTCATACCGCAAAGATATTACATGATAAGACATTCAACATAAAAAATTCCATTTTTATCGTTTACCTACTCGAGGATGAGCAGGAATTAAGCTTGGGGATGCTGATACGTCTCTGACATATCCATAATTTTTGATTGTTTCATGCTATTATATTATAAATCTTGTATGCTTTACATGCCATTTTATATCATTTTTGGGAACTAACCTATTAACCCAGTGCCCAGTGCCAGTTGCTGTTTTCTACATGTTTTTGGTTTTGAAAATCCCTACCAAACGAAGTCCAAACGCGATGAAACTTTTTGATGATTTTTTCAGGACCAAGAGGGACCCAGAAGCTTTGGGGGGAGTCCAGATGATAGGCAAGGAGACGACAAGGCAGCTCGGTGTGCCTAAAGGGGTAGGCGCGCCGTTCCCCCTTGTGGGACCCTTGTGGCTCCATCTGACCTAATTCCAGCCCTATAAGTTCCTAAATATTTTGAAACCCCCAGAGCAAGACCCAAAACAATTATTCCGTTGCCGCAAGTCTCTGTTCTTCCGCGATCCCATATGGAGGCCTTTTCTAGCACTCTGCCGGAGGGGGAATCGATCACGGAGGGCCTCTACATCAATCTTGATGCCACTCCGATGATGCATGAGTAGTTCCTCACCGAACCTACGGGTCCATAGCAGTAGCTAGATGGCTCTCTCTCTCTCTTTTTGATCTTCAATACAATGTTCTCTTCAGAGATCGATATGATGTAATTCTTCTGTTGTGCATTTCTTGGGATCCGATGAATTGTGGGTTTATGATCATACTGTTCATTGAAAGTAGGTTAGGTATTTCTGAACTTTATTATTGATACATCTCCACCGTATCTACTTTTCCAAACACTTTTGCTCTTGTTTTGGACTTTAATTTGCATGATTTGAATGAAACTAACCCGGACTGACGCTGTTTTCAGCAGAATTACCATGGGGTTGTTTTTGTGCAGAAATAAAAGTTCTCGGAATCCAACAAAACTTTGCGGATATTTTTTATTGAATAAATAAAAATACTGGAACGAAGATCCACCGGAGGGGCCACTTGTTGTCCACAAGACAATAGGGCATGCCTACCCCCTAGGGCGCGCCCTAATGTCTTGTGGGGCCCACAGGCGGCCGTCCGACCTAATTCCAAGCCTATACATTCCGTTTTCCTGAGAAAAAAAATAAGAGAAGAAGTTTCATTGTGTTTTATGATATGGAGGCGCGACCACCTCCTGTTCATCATCGGGAGGGTTGATCTGGAGTCCGTTCGGGGCTCCAGAGAGGGGGATTCGTTGTCATCATCATCAACCCTTCTTCATCAACAATTCCATGATGCTCACCACTCGGAGTGAGTAATTCCTTCGTAGGCTTGCTGGACGGCGGTAGAGATGGATGAGATTTATCATGTAATCAAGTCAATTTGTTAGGGCTTGATCCCTAGTATCCACTATGTTCTGAGATTGATGTTGCTATGACTTTGCTATGCTTAATGCTTGTCACTAGGGCCCGAGTGCCATGATTTAAGATCTGAACCCATTATGTTTTCATAAATATATTTGAGTTCTTGATCCTATCTGCTATCTGTATGCACTTGTTATTGTTCTGAACTGTAGACCCCAAGGTGACAATAATTAGTATACTCTCTGGGGATGACTATAATTCGAGGAGTTCATGTATTCACTATGTGTTAATGCTTTGATCTGGTTCTCTATTAGAAGGAGGCCTTAATTTCCCTTAGATTTCCTTATGGACCCCGCTGCCACGGGAGGGTAGGACAAAAGATGCTATACAAGTTCTGATTATAAGTACGTATGACTATATATGGAATACATGGCTACATTGAATTGATGAATTGGATCTATTGTGTATCGCTCTAGGTTGTGACTATTACATGATGAATGTCATCCATACAAATATCCATCGCTGATCCACTGCCACTACAAAAAAACACTTCTATGATGATACATGTTTGTCACAGTAGGTCATATTTTCTGTCATGCATGTACATCCATGACGATTTTATGACAGAATCAAGATAGTCATACCTGTGTTGTCGTAGAAGTGTTCCATGACAATACTGAAATTATCATCATAGAAGTGACTACTTCCATGACGATAAATGGCACGTCATGGAAGTGTTTTCGTCAAGGGTAACCGATACGTGGCATCCACCATAACGGGTCATCGTTCGGGTCCGGTTTTGGATCCGATAACCCGTTAACAGCAACGACCAATGGAGATTTTCCACGTGTAAAATTCTCATTTGCCGAAGGAACCACGTGCCAGCTCCGCGTTGGGACAGATGTCATCCAGCGAATGGACGGGACGCGCCTATGATACGTCAACATGTGGCTCAGCCCAACAGTGGTCCATTTAGGTCAAAAGGTCGGCCCGTTTGACTTGGTCAAAAGGTAGCGGGCCGGGCCACTAAAAGCCTGTTAATGGCCTGTTCGCATATAGCCCATTTACAGCCCGCTAACTCGTGGCCCGTTATGGCCTATCCGAATTAGGCCCAGTAGCGTCATCTGGGCCGTCCAATACGATTTCAGCCCATTGTAACTTCCAGCCCATGTATGGCCCATGACGTATTTTGGCCCATATGAGGCCCTTTGTAACTCTGGGTCCATTAAAGGCCTGTTGTGAAACTGGCCCATAATGAACAGGATATAGCTTTATACCCATGAACGGCCCATTATTCCATTGGGCCGTTTCCAGCCCGTGTTATCTTTCGGCCTTCTAAGGGCCCATTTATTCTTGGGCTCATTTCCAGCATTCGATTACTTATGGTCTGTTACTGGCCTGTTCGGCTTGTGGGCCAAATTCAGCCCGTGGTTATAGTCAGCCCGTTTGTGGTCCATTAATCTGTTGGGCCATTTTCATAGCGTCATCAAATACGGCCCGTTAATGACCTGTTATGCTTGTCGATAGAATTAAGACCGTTATACATATCGGCCTATTAACGGCCCGTTATAGTCGGCCCATAAACAGACGATTCCTACTCTAGCCCGTTTACGGCCCATATTGCGGTCCGTTATTGGTCCACGAATAGTATGGCCCTTGTTTGGCCAATCGATCATACGGCCCGTAGAAGGCCCATTGATTCTACGGCCCGTACAAGGCCCATGGATCCTACGGCCCGTAGGAGGCCCACGGTCACTACAGTAGGTAGCAGGACCATGGTTATAACGGTCCGTATGTTGCCCATGGTTATTGTGGCCTACTTTTAAAAAATAGGTTATTTTGGCCACTAGCAAACCGCGGAAAAAGAACTGCAGCGACTACAAGAAAACAAATGAACAAGACAATAAGAAAATAAATAAGCAAGCAACTTACGCTAGGGTATTACAGCTATTACACATATTACATCCACTGGGCATCAAAGTTCGCCACCAGTGCAAATATAGGGAACAAAGCAGCATATTACATACACTGGGCATCTAAATTGGCCACCAATGCAAATAAACATGGCAGCAAAAGAAGTCCATAACTGAAACAACTTTGGAAGAGCTCAAGAAACGTTATCATGGGTATCCACCATGCTGGCAATAAGCTTAGCAAGCTTATTAGCTTTCTCCTGTTTGGCGCTAAAATCCTCCAACGCTTGTTGTTGCACCAGAAAGTACGCATCTAAATTCTCCAGGGACTTCCTCAGTCCTTCGGCTTCTTGTCGCAGCACAGCTGATCGATGTCTTTCAGCTTGTAGTTGAGACTCAAGAAACTGAACTGATTCAGACAGTGAGTTCGAAGAGCTTGTGCCAGCGGTAGTGGCCAGTAACTCAAACACTACATCAAGACAGGACTTTGGGGTTGTCTCACTGTCTTCAAGATAGTTTTCCTTAGCTGTTTTATCAACTTTGTTGGAGACCAACAAGGATGTCTCACTATCCTGAACCTTATCTGCATTAATTCCTTTACCATTGCTTAATAAGGTACTCTTCCCCAATATTCTGTCAGCATTCTAAAAGAAGAAACAAGTAGACACATAACAGGTTTAGCATGTAGTACATGAAACTCATTTCGGTGAACCAGTTCAATAGTAAGGTGGACAGGATTAAACTACCAAGTCTTCTATTGCGAAGTAGTACATAATAAAAGCATCAAACAAACATATATCTATGTGCTATGGTCACTGCATTGTCTTGCCAAATCAAAATAGAGACACGGTTCAAATCATCAGTTCAAGACAAAGCAGCATTGAAAGAATACAAGTGTGGGAAACTACATGGCACAACAAGATTTCAGATGGGTACCACGGGTATACATGTACAATAACACTATTGGCTCTGTTGTGATGCTAGTAATGTGCATGATATGAGAAGTCAACTATATACACAATTGAAATTGAAATCAGCAGAGCAATTTAGAAGAGCAAACCAGTTAAAGAAACATGTTTAAACATACCTGTTGTGCCATTGGAGTTTCGATTGGATCCTTCAATTTAAAAATAAGTTTGTATGAGTAAATACAGTGATACAAGAGCAAAACAGCATGCACCATAGCAATAGAATCTTAAATGAGAACATTTGTTCTTCACGTTTAAGCACTTGTTCTACACGAACAAGGTACAGTAAGACGCAGGAATATAGTACTTAAAAATAAAAAATGATCTCATAGACCTTACCACATTCTTGGTTCGGGACTAGTACAGAACAAGGCGTTCCCAGTCATCGTCCCGTAAATGTGTCTCAGGAGAAAGTAACGAAATTTGATGAGTTTCCTTACCAGTGAAGTACATTTTCTTCATGTAATTTGGATACTGCCACAAAGCATTCTTGAAGATAGCAGAGGTATTAACACAGGTTAGCTCATCCTGAGTTTCCAAATCGGTCCTTCTCTGTAGAGAAAAATGGGAACATTTGCTGTATTATAACCAGCATGGTGATAGAATGTATGGGACAAAGCGAAGTAACTGCCATGAATAACATTACTTACACATAACTCCTGGACGAACACCTGCAGCTGGCTTTTTCCTTCATCTTTAGTATAATATTTCCATGATGGGAAGATACGCACATAGGATTTAACAACATCAAATGCGACAGATGCTAAACTACGAATGGCTGGTTGTGCTTCATCCACAGTAATAGGTGTACTAACTGGTGGAGTTGGGGTTTGCCGTGGTAGTCCTGGCGCTTTGGGCACTGGAGCTGCTTTACTAACTGCTCTTGTTTGGGAGCTTTGTGGTGGAGATGGTGTTGTGTCAACTGGAACTGAGTTACTATCTGCTGGGGTTGGGGTTAGATTGGATGAAGCTGGTTCTCTGTCCATCGGAGTAAGGGTACAATCTGCGAGAGTCTGGGTTATGTGTGGTAGGGCTGGTTCTTGTGCATGTACAACTAGGGTGCTATCTCCACCAAGAGGTAGCACTATTTTATTTGAAGACCGTGTTTTTACTTCGCTAGATACTGCCATCACCCCCTCCAATTCAAATGGCTAATAAACAAGAAAAGTAATTGAATGTACAAACCTTGTATGAGAGACAGATGCAATAGATAGTGTAGAAAAAAGAGGGCATGAAATAGTTCACATATATATTGTTTAACTAAAAAGGATATCATAACATAATTTCACATATATGATGTCTATCTAAACTGGATAGCATAGCATGACATAATTCAAAGATATGATGACTAGCTAAACAGGATGGCATGAGATAATTATATGATGTCTTTAGAAAACAGGTTCGCATGACATAATTCACATACATGTTATCTAATCAGGATCGCATGATATAATTCACATATGTGATTTATATACTAAGCAGATGGCATTCACATATATGATGTCTGAACTAAGAACATGGTGTTGAATATTGTGTATATGATGTCTAAACTATGCAATGCAAGACACCATATGCATGATATGAGCAGTATAACCGTGCCAAGTTAGAGCATACACCTCGGTGGGGGAATAGGATTGGTCATCTGTCTCTGAATCCATCTCTGAGGAGCTATCTGGACCATCTATCTCTGAATCCATCTCTGAGGAGCTATCTGGACCCAACAAGAGATCTGCCTCGACAGGTAGCACTGTCCGCTTTGAAGACCTTGTTTTCACTTCAGATTTTCCCATCACCCACTCAAATTGCTGATTCACAGGAAGAGTAGTTGAATGTACAAACATTGTCTACAAATGGAAATGTAATGAAGAAAAGGAATGGCAAGATATAATTCAAATATATGAAGCCTGGCTAAACAGGATGGCATTGCATATTTCACATATATTATGGCTGGCTAAAAAAGATGAGATTGCATAATTCACATATATGATATAGAAACTAAACAGGTGGCATTACATAACATGTCTAAACAAAGCAGATGACATATATGATGTTGAAAGTAAGCACTGCAAGGCAACAAATGCATGATATGACCAACATCATCATGCCAAGTTAGAGCAAACACCTCAGGGGGTAAATAGGAGTGGTCAGCTCCGTCTGAATCCGCCTTTGAACAGATACCTTCCTCTGGATTACAATCAGGAGGAGGGGGGAGGGTTTGCCACTGCGCCCAGCATGGAGCGATGTCTGCATGACATTGTATTGCCACGCAAAACTCTTCTCCTTTTCTCTACATGTTCAGCATGACTGTGTACAATATCTAACATGCATACGAAAAAATATAGTGAGATTATGTAAGGAGAGCATGCAGAAATCTAGAGTGATGGTAAGAACCAGTGGATAGATCCAAAAATAATGATAGCAGACTAATGATAGGTTTAATTTAATAAAAAGACAGATGATGATTGCTTTACTGTTTGTTTCCCACCCAGGATGAACAACATAGACATACCCTAGGTGAACCAGATAATAGACAAAGATACTATTCATTGTTGCCTCGATATGTGCCCCACAAACATTTTAAAACTCAAGTTTGAACATTAATTTGGACCTGACTTGGAGTCTAAGAGGTGAACAGGATGATAAAGTAGCAGGTAATATTAAGCAATGCATAACATAAGCAGAAACAAAAGAGTGCGACCACTCCTTAGGTTCATCTGCTGAGTCGACGATGGTGATGTAGTTGCGGTGGGTGCCGGTGGTAGGGAAGGAGATCTGGGGCAGCGAAAGACAGCCAGGAGTCGTGATGTCTGGTATGGTGGATGCTTCTATCAATGGAGCACCTCAGGTGAGGTGGACGACGTCGCGGCAGGAGCAGGACAAACCACACAAAGTTTTCTTCGACACCTATCTGTAACTGAAGTAATTCCGTAAGGGCTCCTTTGGCTTGCAGGACTTTAAAAATGCAGGGATAGGAAAAACACCGGAATAGGATAGGAATGCACGTGGGAAATAGAGCATTTGTAAACAGAGGATTTATGTCAACTTGGGTGTTTGGTTTACAGAAATTGGGAGAGCAGAGGAATGCAAAGAAACATGGCCAAATTAAAGTGAAACCATATGAAAATGTGTAAAGTTAGAATGTTATTCTGCCACTAATGCACTTAGTCTTATTTTAATGCATAGGATTTTGAAAAGTAGGTCCAGGTGGATGTTTTGCTCCATTTCTTTCAACCAAATGCATGAATAATTGAATAGTAAAGTACCAAAGGAAAATTTCCTATTACTATGTTTTTCCTTCACTTTTTCCTTTGGACCAAAATAGCCCTAATGGATCAACATGAATGTAGAGTAATAAGTTATGCAACAAGTGTACAACCTCTTTGGCGTAGCCGTGTCGACCTCAACATCATTGGGTTGGTCGCTGAAGAAGTTGCGGCAGAGGTGGCCGTCAGAGGTGTGGAAGAAGATCTGAGGCGTCTGTAGACGGCATCTAGGGTACTGCTCTGTTGTGATGGATGGTTCTGTCATTGGAGCAGCTCCGGCGAGCTGTAAGACATCGAGGCTGAAGCAGTACAAGACAGACATCGTTAATCTCAAGTGGGATTCTAATAGCATCTCCGATAGATGATGTAAAATACATTAGCAAAAAGCGGTAGATGTAAAAATTACATCACCAAAAAAACCTGACTCCAACAGATGAGGTAAAGACTGTTGCCTCTGAACTTAACTGTCGAAACTGTAATTTACTGTGGAATCTGAATGTTACTGTCGAAACTGAACGCACTAGTAGCAGAGAAGCACTTCACATGTAGTTTAGGCCACTCGAGCACTAGTAGTAGAGAGACAGTGATCTAAATCAGCAGGCGATTGACAGGGAACACAGTAGCAGATAGCAGCGGGAGCAGCAAGATGAACTAGAGCCAGAGCAGCAACTCGTGTAGCTGCAGCAGCCCATGTACAAGCATCAGCAGCGCGAGCGAGAGCAAGAGCATAGCAGCAACATGAGTGAGGGGAAGAGCAGAGCAGCAGCGCGACCGAGCGAGAGTCGAAGCAGCAGCATCACCGCAAGTGAGCGAGAGCCAGAGCAGCAGCAGCAGCTCCGGCTGGTATGGCCGACGCCGCCGTGGGAGCCTTGCACTGGGGGAGAGCCGCCGTGGAGATGTCGGCGGCGGCGCCAGCGTCGAGGTAGCCACGCCATAGGGGAGCGGGATCGAGCACCGGCAGCGCTGGGAGGTCGAGTTAAGGAGAAGGTGCGATGCGATGAGTGTACAACTTCTTTGGTGCCGCCGAGTAGGCCTCGGCTTTCTCCGAGGAGTCGGTGAGGATGCTGCGGTTCCGGCGGAGCAGGTTAAGGCAGCGCTGTGGGGATGGAGCAGCCATGATAGACAAGGCGATCGTCGAAGAAGCTCCTTGGAGGTGGAGGACGGGGTGGCTGAACCGGCGGGACGACGAGATCGACGGCGGATCCTCATCCGGGGTGGTGGATGAGGGACGTCGAGCTGTTGCGGTGGACGACATCATCAGGGAAGAGGCTCTGGCTGGGCAGCGGTGGGGTGGTGTACGGCGGAGGGTGGGATTTCGTGGCTGGAGCAAAGAGGTTATGGCGGCCTGGGTTTTGGAATGGCGAAAAGGAGGAGATGGGGGGGGGAACCATGACTTAGGGACGCGCTTGTCCAAAATGTAGGGTGTGTTACGAAAGTACCCCCACCGATTTGAACTAGCGGCCCTTTCGGCTCAGGGTTAGAAGGGGGATTTTGCATGTCGGGATTTGGCTGCTGGAGGGAGTTTTCGCGTGCCTTGTAATTTCAAGATAGCAAGGCACGTGCTGTGAAGGAGCGAGTTTTTGGAGCACAAAGAGACAAAGCGATATCTGAATTTTCGGGATAACAAGGCGCGGGTTGAAATTTCGAGACAAGCCTAACGTGTAATAATGTACGTACCTCGCACTTCCCTCATTGAAAAAAAACTATTCGCACCACACAAAGAGAGAGTCTTGTCCCGTTTTACTGTACAAATGCTATTCAAAACTATGAATCCATGTTATGTCCAATTAATTTTTTTCACTAGTTGTATAATGCATGTAACCTACTCATACGAACATTTTAGTGCATTCCAAATTTATATATATACTACCGCTACAATTCGAACTAAATTTGAATTCGTTTCTCTATTTGAATAAGAATCTAAAATCATGATTGTTGCCAAGTTAAACCATCATTTGTATATTATCTTAACAACACACCACATGATTACTATAGAGTTAGATAATAACTATGTGTACTATATGAACTCGAATTCAAAATTTTCAATACACTTGATGTTGATTCCAAATAATAGTACATTTGATGTACTAGCTAGATTTTCATAATCTAAACCAGGTTTCATATGTACACTGTGTTTATCACACAAAGTATAGTGCCCCGCCCCCTACATTATGACAAGTATTTAGCCCTGAGCTGCAAAAGCCACACATTATCACAAATTCAAATAAATGTTATATATATATTATATGTAGTATAACATGTTCATAACCACACCATGCATATCACAATTATATTCATGCATGCGTCTATTTAAAACACTATGATCTCTTGTTCAAATATCCAAATCCACTTTTAGAATGAATTATGATCTATGTTCGTCTTTTACACCCACACAATCCTCTTTTCTTTGTAGCTAGCGCTAACTTTCTCTCGTGCATGCACATGCCCGCCTCCCTCTCACCCTCCCTCAGCATTCTCTCCATCGCGCACATTCGTTATTTCTCTTTAGGTCGTTCACCCATGGTGCATGGTGTGTGTAGGCCCCCCAACTCCTTCTTTCTGGCACACACCGATCGATATACCTCTCTAGCCAGGTGTACCCACCACAAACACATGCTTTCCCTCTTCTCACCGTCCATGCCCCCTCTGTCTAATACGGTTCCATGCACATACACACTCCCGCCCCTCTTTTCATCGATCTCATACTTGCACACTCACCCCTCGATATAGTAGGCCTCTCTCACCACCTCCTAGCTACATCCCTCTATCTCTATCTTTCTCTCCGGGCCTTATTTGTTTCTAACACATGCATGATGTACACCGATCGATCTCCCTACATATAGCTAGGTCGACTATAACTCTTTTTCCTCACGCACCGATCGACGTACCTCACTAGTTATGTCTCTTCCTTTCTCTGACACATGACGATTGATCTTCCTATGTAGTTACATATGCTTACCACAGCCATATCGTCCCCCCTCATCATCCGTGCATGCCTCCTGACCCGTCTTTCACACGCACGTGCACAGACAGGCAGGCATCCCCTCTCTTATTGATACTGCGGTCGTACCCTCCGTTTGTCTAGCAGGCCTCTCCCACCATTTGTGAGAAGCAACTCCACCACCAACCCTCCGACACTCTAGCTCTGTCTCTCTCCCAACCTAGGACTTCATTAGAAATTCCTAATCAATTCCCTGTTGGTCCAACTCCAGTACGAAAATGTATATATATATCCTTATTTGGCCTCATTAACTTGCATAACTATTTTTAGAGAATTGTATTTAAAAATAACACTGAAAAGATAGCTTCCAAAAGAGGCAGTCTCCCAATTTTTGTTACAATAAAAATCATTTCTCAACTGCCAAAAGGTGGGTGTTTTGTGTGAAGCGAGTGGAACAAATAAGATGCCAAAAATGTACTTGTGTGATTTTATCATATTTTTGTTACTTGCTTCGCAGAAAACCCCAGAAATAGTGAAGTAATTGGCAATAAAATACAGCACACTTGCAGTTAAAATTTGAATTACGTTATGTAAATCTCTAAAAATAGTGAATGGCACAAGTACAAATTTGGCCATCTACTGGGCTGCCAGGTGTGTACATTGTTCTTTTCCTTTCACTTTGTTTTTGTTTTCCAATATTTGTTGCAACATTTAAATTTTATGGTTCAAATGAACTCCAAATATTCTTAATTTTTTTTAGTTTTACTTTTTTTTAAACGGGCTGAACTCGTGTTTTGGTGTGGGATTTTTTAATTGACCACATTGGTTTGGTTTGACCAAAACAAATTGGTCTCAAACCCTTTTTGTTCAAGACAAAAATGAAGACGCTCGAGCAACCACTATCCTAATGTTTGCAATGGTCAACACTAATCTCAATCAAATGAAAGACTACTTGCAAGCAATACAGCACAAACATATCATAGATAGATATATTAATATTAAACAAATTGCACGAACACAACATCCATTGATATATTCCCATATATATAGGGAAGACACGCATTACATAGATAGATATTAATATTAGGGCTTATAGTAGCGCCCTTACAGATAGCTTAGCCCTATGTTGGGCAACACTAAACATCTCCTGCCTCCGCTGCCATGTTTACTCCTCGTCCTTGGTGTTGTAAGGGAGAGGGTGCATGCCATTGGTGGTGGGGAAGATGTTGTCAAAGTTGGTGAAGATGATGTGGGTGGTGAAGGCGATGAACTCGCACCCACACCAGAAGACTTTGTCGAGGAGGAAGTAGGCGTCGAAGAGGTTGGTGAAGCGAGCAGTGAGGCCAATCATAAGGCCTCTGTTGCCCCGAACCTCTTCCACGCGGAACATGACTGGAGAGCCGCGTGAGAGGTGGCAGTAGCCGGCAGCGAGGAAGAAGTTCGCCAGCTCCGTCGGGCCTCTCCACCTTGAGATGGCCCACACGCGTAGGGTGTCCTCCATGATGACCCCGGCCGGGTACTGCATCTCTGCCATGGTGGACGGCAGACGGCAGGCTGGGACGTAGTACTGCATCTTGTCTCGGGTGGGATCTGGCTTTTGCTTTGGCTTTTGGAGAAGAAGAAGGGGGCGCAGAAGGATGTGAGATCGAGTTGAGAGGGAGATGTAGATGGAGGGTGTTTAAATAGCCGCAGTGCGATGGGCCCGTTTGAAAGCGTTCATCAGGGCACTGCCTCCGCTGATAATGGCAATAATAGCCCATCGGATCCCTATGCGTTTTTCACACTAAAACGGGGCGTGCCAATTGGTAAAGCTGCGTCCCTAGGCTGCACTAATTGCCCTGATGTGACGAAGCTGCATCTGCATCAGATGGCTGCGCGCACATGCATGGCAACAGGGTGGCTACACGCACATGCATGGCAACGGGGTGCCTGAGTGCATGCATGGCAGGCTAAGACTTAGGGCCTTTCTATGATGGCCCATCGGTCCAACGAGTGCCTACATGAATGAATGCGTTTCAGAGAAGGTGTCCAGCCCGTAGTCCACGGCCGCTATCGATTGTCCCTGCTGTCGCTGCCAGGTGGGCCACTCACGTTGTGCTCCAACCTTGCCTAAAAACCGTCTGCTCCAGCCAATCAGGTCTCCTCTCGTGGATCGACCATGGCAAACCCTAGCGCCTGATCCAAACCATCCCCGAACAGTGACCCGACGGCCCTGATGGTGCGGGGTTTTGAGAGGGGTTTGAGGGGTTTTGAGAGGGTTTCAAAGGTTAGGGTTGAGCATAACTAATTCAAAAAAATAAAAATATGAAACTTCCACACATCATCGTTTTATGTTACTAAGTTGCTAGGAAAAATAAGAAATTATGACTATGGATATTTTCATGAAATTCCCTTCACATAACTTTAGCTATCACGGACAAGGTTGTATGGTTTTCAAGGGGAATGAGCTAGGGTTTAGGGTTAACCATGGCATAGTTTGTCCAAACAATCCTATATTGCGCATGGGCCCTATATTTGTGCACTAGATGTTAAGTTTTTTTAGCTTGTTTGGAGAAGTTCGACAAAAAAGCTTAGAAAAAGGGTTGTTTACCCTAGCTTTGGAGCTCATTTGGAGATCATTTTTCATGAATATGTGTTTTACTTCACAAAAGTGCTCGGATTGATCACCTAACGTGCATAAAACTTGAGAATGCACTGGAACATCAATACACATCAAAGTACAAATTTGAAATGTGCCTCAAATTTGAAAGTCAGTTCAAATTTGAAATCTGGCTCAAATTTGGAACATGGCGCATAGTTTTCAAAGTACAACACACATCAAAATACAAGTAGCATTACATCACACAAAATGAGACTCATAAACCAATAGTTTTCACTTCTTCTTACGACAGCTTGCTCTTGATTGCACAGCACAAAGCTCACTAATGCTCTTGGTTTTCTTCACTGGACTAGATTCAGTTTGCAATGTTTCAACAACCAGGGGCTGGCCTACATGCTTCCTCCTAAAAAACAAAGCATGTCATTTGGTTATTAATTGAAAAAATAGCCAAATCAAAAAACATCACAAACATGAACATACTTTAGCCTTTCAGGAGTGTAACAGCATTTTGGAGATCCTTTTCGGTGCCCAAGTTCCTAGCACAACTTGCATCTATTCTTGTTACCTTTCTAGGAACTTTCAGGCTTTGGATCTTTCTCTCCCTTCTTACTACTCTCACCTTCCTCAAACGATGCCTTGAATACACTCTCCTTAGGCCTGCTAGCCTTTCTTTTCATTAAGGGAGGACACATGGAAAATTTGATTTCCACTTCAGGCCACTGAGACTGATCTGTAAGTGCTAGAATTGGAGCTGCGTACACAGCCTTGAATCTTACCACTGAGTAATATTCATGGAAATATTGGTGCATGTTAATGTTCGGGCGGGAGGCCAAGAAAAGCATGGCGTGCTCACATGGTTTCCCAGTGTGTTGCCACTCTAGGCAAGTGCAATCATGCATTTCAGTGTTAACAACATGTCGCCTTCCAAACTTTGTATCTCTAACTTCAGCACCCCATACCAGAAAAATGTGTAACATTTCTGCTCCTGTTGACCACCTGTTGTACCACTACAGGAAGCTTATCCCCTTGCAGGCAATCACCAATCCTTATTCTAAATTCCCACAAACGCATGATCAACATCCTTATTTGGTCAACCATGTCATGCACAAGTAAGTTTATAAACCGCTTCACCTTGTTGCTAAAACTCTCTGCCAAGTTGTTGATATAATCACACTTGATGGCAGTGTTAAATCCTGACCTATACCATAACAGAGAATGGTAGGTGTTCATCCATGGAACAAGCTCACTGCATGCTGCCATTATCTTACCAAGATGATATGAATGTGTTTGAGTAGTGTAAGAACTTGCTGCTGGCCACATGTGCTCAAATTCTTCCCCGCTGATTTTTTTGATCAAATTCATCCACATATGGCTGAAGCACTCCCTCTGCTCAGCATGGGGAAAAACATTCTTGAATGCAATTTCTAGCTCATTACATGCATTTCTGTGGAATGCCAAAGGTGACACCGGCCCTATGCATCTTTTCAACTGCATCATGAACCATGTCCATGAAACCTCTGTCTTTGACTGAAACAAGCCAATAGCAACAGGGAACATCCAATTGTGGCCATCTAGAGCATTGCATGATGCTAATTGACCATTCCACTTGCATGTTAAAGAAGATGATCCAATGCTCAAATATGGATGACACCCTACTTTGAAGCCATCGATGCAAGGCTTTAAAGCCATAAAGAACTTAGAGAAAATGACTTTGCCATCCTCTGTTACCTCAGTATCTATCTCAACAACACTACCAGGTGACCTCTTCTCCACCTCTGCTTTGAAGTTATAAAGCATCCTAAAGGTATTTTCCCAATCACCATATAATTGCTTCATTGCCCTTTGTTTTGCCTTCCACACTGTGGTATATTTCAACTTAATGGGGTACTGATTTTTTAAGTCTACTAAAAGTTTCTTTGCAGTAGTGCTTGGTTTCTTAGCTAAAATAGGAGTGATCTTTTCTGCAACCCAAATGTGTGATGTCATGGTTGGTACTCTCTGTGAACTTGTAATACAAGTATGTTGATGTGGAATTTTATTAACCCTAATGGTACTTCCATCAGGTTGGCATCTAGCAGATATGTACCACTTGCAAGGGTTGGCGTTTCCATCAAATCCTCTGCACATCGCATAAAAATTCTTTCTATCAGTCCACTTAATCTTGGCATCAAACTCATGCTTGACCGCATAAGTCTTGAAACACATCCTAAACTCATCTATGTTTGGCCACAACTTCCCCAGTTCAATAACAAGGTTTTCTTTGTCATAGACATTTACCATCTCATCATCAACACCATATGCAGCATCTTCCATCAACCTTCCATCCACATCTTCAGATGAATCTCTGTTAGCATCAGCAGGCAAACTAGATTCCCCCTCTCCTCATTATCTCTATCATCTACTGGTATGCCAAAAAATTGCCATCTCAGTGTCGGCCATTGGTGCAGGGAACAAATCTGTAGGGTCATCTAATTCTACCGAATTCCAATCAACAGTAGCAACCCTTGCAGCAGCATCCTCCTGTTTGTCAATGGCGGTTCCATCTCATTCAACCCACCCACGCCCCCATAATCTAGATTCCAAATCATCCGAAAACAGAGGCACCGCAGTCAGATCTAACTCGACACGGAGTAGGGTTCCAAATTCACTCACCTCGTCCGCCGTAGCTGAGAACGATAGCTCCACCGCCCGCCGCCGAGAAAGAAGAGGGGAGCAGGGAGGGTTCAGTCTTGCACGGGGACCCACCTTCCTTAACATAAGCTCATTATGTTGACGACCGTTTATCCCCTTGTATTTAATTAGTTATTTCTGCCTTAAAACATCGCACAACATTTTTTTTTATTACCAACTGCGTCTCTCTCCTTCTATTACTCGTTAAAAAACATCGCGCAGGAAGTATGTTGCCCCACCTGTCAGGATATCACGTAGGCCCACTAGTCAGGATATTACTCGTTAAAAAATGTCACACTGGCGTTGACTGGACGACAATACTCTGTTTGGCCTTTTGTGAGCAGGTGGTGGAGTGAGGAGGGGAAAAGTGAGCAAAGTTAGTTAGCTTGGACAAAATTGAGCACAACTAAGGAACCAGGCGCATAGAAATACAAATCCCTAAAAAAAGACCTGGAAATAAAAGTGCTCAGAATCTCGTAAAATTTTAACATGATTTTTGGCACTGGACACATCCCAGGGGTTGCACTTACTGTCCACAAGACAATAGGGTGCGCCCACCCCCTAGGGCACGCCATGATGTCTTGTGGGGCCCACAAGACCCCACTCACTTAGTCCACCTGCCCATTGCTTCTTCTTCCTCCAGAAAAAACCATGGTAGTTCTTGTTCTTGTGTTCTTGCCCCGAAAACTAAGATTTTCGATCTCTTTGCTCGGAGCTCCGTTTTCAAAACTATTTTGGGGGACTGCTTCTTGGTATGTGACTCCTCCATTGGTCCAATTAGTTTTTGTTTTTGTGGATTATATTTTGCTTATTTTGCTATTGTTGGTGCCACTGAGAATGAGCTTGCATGTTGAATTCATTTGGTTCTAAGTAGTTTTAATGCTTCATATAGCCTCTAGACACTTGTAGGAGTTGTTGCTATCAATTTTGTTAAGTTTTATTAACATCTTTTTGTGGTCCAAATTTTTTAGAAATTTTTAGGAGAATGAACATTTTCTGGAGGAGGTCCTCGGGAAGCTCCTCGAGCCAAAGCTCAGCACGACAGACATACCATGAGCCACGAGAAAGTTCGGTGCGAGGTGCCAAGGTGAAATCGTGTCAGTGGTCATGCAACACTTTCATGATGGGTGCTGGCATCAAACAAGAATTTGATCAATATATTGTGAATGCTGAGTTGACCGTCTTCATCACAGATAAGTGCACCCAGCACCACCATCTTACCAATTCATTCACTAAAAAATTTAAATACCGGTCTTCCATGTTTAGAGTTTTATTTGATCTCTATGAGAAATCATATAGTGTGTCTCTAGAAGAATTTTGTGATGCATGTAAAATTCCGTATTGGGTTCACTCGTCGAACCACGGAAAGTTGATTATGAGGCATTTCGTAGTGGTCTTTGCAATGGTGAGGATCGGGGTGTGACACAAGCTAGAATTAGAAGTATTCTATTTGCCGCTGTTCGCTACTTTGCAACTTTTAGTGGGAGGTGTGTTGTTGGCAAGCATGATTGTAGTGCACTCTATGCTCCTGATTTGAGCATCCTTCATGCTGCTGTAAATGGCAGTAGAGATTATAACTTTGGGGCCATTATTGCATGTCAGTTAAGCTGAAACACAGAGGATGGTGATTAATATGGAGGAATTTATGCCTCCCGTGTAGCGGCAAGATTTGGGGTCTCCATTAGACCAAATGATCATGTACTCCCTGATAGGTACTTGGATTTTGAGGCAATGCAACGTCACTAGTTTATTAAGTATGAGACTCATAAATATGATAACAACCTGACATTTAATAAATACCATGATGTCTATGTTATTTTGCCTGCTCCTGCTCTCTTTGACTTTCAGAACAAACAAAGGCATTTTGTCGATGAGGCCCATGAGTATAACAAGGTAGTGGAGGCTGCCCATCTTGCCGAGGAGGCAGTGCAGCATGCCACTCCGAGCTATCATTATGACAACTATCCTGATCAATAGTGGTGACCACCAAGTTAGGCCAAAAGCCTAAGCTTGGGGAAGTACGTATTCTCACCAATATTACATTCATGTATCACACATTCATTTCAGTTGTCAGTGTTCATCGTTTTCATTGTATATCCATGTTTCGCTTTACTTTGCTTTCCTTTTGTGTGCTTGAAAAACTTCCAAAATCCAAAAATATTTCTCGCTTCTTTTTGTTTCTTCTTTCTTGTTTAGTAAAAAGAAAACCCAAAAAGATTTTTCGTTTCTTCTTTTATTGTTTGTTGGGAGTTCTTCGATGTAAATAGTTTTTCTTGCTTTTTGTTTTTCTTCTTTAGTTCGCTTTCTTCAGAAAAACTAAAAACTCCAAAAATATTCAGTGTGTTTCTCTGAATTTCTTTTCTTTGCTTTGAGTCATCGTATGGAGAAGACTTCGTAAGAATTGTTGAGTGGCTCTTATATGCTTTGTTGTTGATCTAACAATGAGCCATTTTTCCTTGTCTTCTCCTTCGAATAAAGTGTTTGTAGGTGTCAACTTAATTAGTCCATGGTATACTTGCATTATTATTATTTTCACATCATTCGGTCGTGCAAGTGAAAGGAAATAATGATGATGATTTGATAAAGTGGCTGTGGCAAAGAAAGGCTTGTATGAACTCGTCTTGTTTTTGTTTTTGTAAATATGTTTAACTCAGTAGCCCTGATTTAGCATATTATGAGTAAACATGTTTGTGATGAGAATTAGAGATTATAGTTGCTCATGCCATGCCTAAGTAGCTAGGAGTGGATAATGATTTATCTTGAGTGGCAACTGATACATCTCCATCGTATCTACTTTTCCAAACTCTTTTGCCCTTGTTTTGGACTCTAATTTGCATGATTTGAATGGAACTAACCCGGACTGACGTTGTTTTCAGCAGAATTGCCATGGTGTTATTTTTGTGCAAAAATCAAAGTTCTCGGATTGACCTGAAAATTTATGGAGAATATTTTTAGAATATATAAAAAATACTGGCGCAAGAATTAACCAGAGGGGGTCCACCCAGAGGCCACAAGCCTAGGGGGCGCCCCCCTGGGGCGTGCCTACAGGGCTTGTGGGCCCCCTGGACCTCCTCCGACCTCAACTCCCACTCTATATAACCCTATTCGGGGAGAAAAAAAATAGAGAGAAGGATTCATCGTGTTTTACGATACGGAGCTGCCATCGCCTCCTGTTCTTCATCGGGAGGGCTGATCTGGAGTCCATTTGGGGCTCCGGAGAGGGGGATTCGTCACCAGCATCATCACCAACCTTCCTCCATCACCAATTTCATGATGCTCACCGCCGGGAGTGAGTAATTCCTTCATAGGCTAGCTGGATGGTGATGGGTTGGATGAGATTTATCATGTAATCGAGTTAGTTTTGTTAGGGTTTGATCCCTAGTATCCACTATGTTCTAAGATTGATGTTGCTATGACTTTGCTATGCTTAATGCTTGTCACTAGGGCCCGAGTGCCATGATTTCAGATCTGAACATATTATGTTTTCATGAATATATGTGAGTTCTTGATCCTATCTTACAATTTGTAGACACCTATTACGAGTTATGATCCGCATACCCCAAGGTGACAATAATTGGGATTTTTCCGGTGATTTCCGTAGTTTGAGGAGTTCATGTATTCACTAAGTGCTAATGCTTTGGTCCGGTTCTCTATTAAAAGGTGGCCTTAATATCCCTTAGTTTCCATTAGGACCCCGCTGCCATGGGAGGGTAGGACAAAAGATGCCATGCAAGTTCTTTTCCATAAGCATGTATGATGACTATATACGGAATACATGCCTACATTATATTGATGAATTGGAGCTAGTTCTGTGTCACCCTAGGTTATGAATGCTACATGATGAATATTATCCAACACAATTATCATTGCCGATCCAATGCCTACGAGCTTTTCACATATTGATCTTTGCTAAGTTACTTCCGTTGCTACTGCTGTTACAATCACTACAAAACTGCTACTGTTACTTTTGCCACTATTACCGTTACTTCCATATTACTTTGCTACTAAATACTTTGCTGCAGATATTAAGTCTTTCAGGTGCGGTTGAATTGACAACTCAGCTGCTAATACTCGTGAATATTCTTTGGCTCCCCTTGTGTCGAATCTATAAATTTGGGTTGAATACTCTACCCTTAAAAATCTGTTGCGATCCCCTATACTTGTGGGTCATCAAGACCTTTTTCTGGCGCCGTTGCCGGGGACCATAGCTCTATTCTCTGAGTCACTTGGGATTTATATCCGTTGATCACTATGAGGAATCTGAAAGATACCAGAACCAAGATTTTGTCCCTCTACTACGAGGGGAGGTAAGGAAATGCCATCTAGCTCTGCACTTGATTCACCTTCTGTTTTGAGTAAGCTTGCGACACCTACACCTGCTATTAATTCTGATATGTCACATGTAATTGATGATGGTACTTCTGCTATGCATGATGCTTATGATGATACTACTACTTTGCTTGATAATACTGTGGCACTGGGTGAATTTCTTGATGAGCAACTTGCTAGTGCTAAAGATATTGAGAATGCTGAAACTGATGATATTTCTGAAACTGATGAAAGTATTGAAACTGAACACTTTGAAACACCTGCTAGACCGAGCTGTCCTAGATATGAATTGCCTGTTATACCTGAGGGTTATGTTATGGATGGAGAGGTAGCTAGGGACTTTCTTGCTTGTAAGGATAGAGATGATCTTAAGAAATTACTATGCAAGTGGAAAGAAAATCTTTGAATGCTAGAATGCAATATGATCCTAAGTTTGCTACTTCACCTATCTTTGTTACTGATAAGGACTATGAATTCTCTATCGATCCTGAGTTAATTACTTTGGTTGAATCTGAGCCTTTCCATGGTTATGAATCTGAAACTGTTGTGGCACATCTTACTAAATTGAATGACATAGCCACCCTGTTTGCTCATGAGGAAAAAATTCGCTATTCCTTTATTCTTAAGTTGTTTCCTTTCTCATTAAAGGGTGATGCTAAGCTATGGTTTAATTCTCTTGCTCCTGGTTGTGTGCGTAGTCCCCAGGATATGATTTATTACTTCTCTGAAAAATATTTTCCTGCTCATAAGAAACAAGCTGCTTTACAGGAAATATTTAAATTGGTGCAAATCAAAGAAGAGAGTCTCCCACAAGCTTGGGGGAGGCTTCTCCAGTTACTTAATGCTTTGCCTGATCATCCTCTCAAGAAAAATGAAATACTTGATATGTTTTATAATGGACTAACCGATGCTTCTAGGGACCACCTAGATAGTTGTGCTGGTTGTGTTTTCAGGGAACAGTACTATTGAATAATATATTGAGTAATGATAATGATTGGACTCTTCCCGAACCACCTCCTAAGCCAACTCCGAAGAAAAGAGGTATTCTATTTCCCAGTCCTGAAGATATGCAAGAGGCAAAGAAATCTATGAAAGAAAAAGGTATTAAAGCTGAAGATGTTAAGAATTTACCACCTATTGAAGAAATACATGGTCTTGATAACCCGGCATAGGTAGTAGAGGTAAATTCTCTCTATAGATTTGATGAAGGTGATATTCCTTATAATAAGCCTGCTAGTCAATGCTTGGATGAATTTGATAACTTCATTGTTTGAAAACTTCAATGCTTATGTTAGTAGACAATTGAAACGTAATGCTTATATGCTTGACTGCTTAGGTGACTATATGTGTAGAACTGTTAATGATCTCAAGATTATTAGTAAACATGCTTCCATGGTAAAAATTCAAGTAGAACAAGTTCTCAAGGCACAAAATGATTTGTTGAATGAGATGAATAATAAGAACAATGATAATGCTGTTAGAGTTATGACTAGAGGTGGTAAAATGACTCAGGAACCTTTGTATCCTGAGGGCCATCCTAAGAGAGTAGAACAAGACTCTCAGAGAATTAATACTGATGCACCTAGTCCTTCTAAAAATAAAAAGAATGATGATAGGACTTTGCATGCTTCTAGTGAACCTGCTGTAGACACACCTGAGAATCCAAATGATATCTCTATTTCTGATGCTGAGACACAATTAGGTGATGAACATGAACCTAGTAAAAATGATAATGATGATGTTCATGATGATGCTCAACCTAGTAATGATAATGATGTGGAGATAGAACCTGCTGTTGATCTTGATAACCCACAACCTAAGAATAAGAGATATGATAAGAGAGACTTCATTGCTAGGAAACATGGTAAAGATAGAGAACCGTGGGTTCAGAAACCCATGCCCTTTCCTCCTAAACCATCCAAGAAAAAGTATGATGAGGACTTTGAGCGCTTTGTTGAAATGCTTAGACCTGTCTTTTTGCGTATGCGTTTGACTGATATTTTGAAAATGTCTCCTTATGCTAAGTATATGAAAGATATTGTTACAAATAAAAGAAAGATACCGGAAGCTGAAATTTCCACCATGCTTGCTAATTACACATTTAAAGGTGGAATACCAAAGAAACTAGGAGATCCAGGAATACCAACTATACCATGCTCCATTAAAAGAAACTATGTTAAAACTGCTTTATGTGACCTTGGAGTCGGTGTTAGTGTTATGCTTTTCTCTTTGTATCGTAGACTTGAATTGAATAAGTTGACACCAACTAAAATCTCTTTGCAAATGGCCAATAAATCAACTGCTATACCCATCGGTATTTGTGAGGATGTGCCTGTCGTAGTTGCAAATTTTACTATTTTGACGGACTTTGTTATTCTTGATATACCCGAGGACGACAGTATGTCGATCATCCTTGGTAGACCCTTTTTGAATACTGTAGGGGCTGTTATTGATTGCGACAAGGGCAATATCACTTTTCATGTTAATGGTAATGAGCATACGGTACACTTTCCGAAGAAACAACCTCAAGTGAATAGTATCAATTCTATTGGAAAAGTTTCAACAATTACTATTGGAGGTTTTGAATTTCCTCTCCCTACTGTCAAAAAGAAATATGATATTCTTATTGTTGGGGACATGCATATCCCTGTTGAGGTAACTTAGTGTTATACGAAGGTTCTCCGGTTTCATGTCATTCGGAAGAAGTTTGTTAATAAGACTTGATCAACCTTGTTAATGGGTTCTTTTAAGAGGCATGAGATGGATGAATTTAGTAAACACAACTCTCTGTACCCACTCCCTACTTTCTGTTATTTAGAGTAAATAAAGCAAAACTACTATTATCTGTCTGTTTTTTGAATTTTTCGTGCAATAAAAAATGACCAAAAAATAAAAGTTCTCCAAATGCCCTGAAAATTTAGTATGATTTTTTCTAGAATATTTAAGAATTTTTGGCATTGAAAACACCTCAGGGAGGTGCACCAGTGGGCCACAAGCCCATAGGGCGCGCCCACCCCATGGGCGCGCCTTTAGGGCTTGTGGGTCCCACATGGGCCCCCCTCACTTATTCCAGCACCCATCCACTTCGTCTTCCTCCAGAGGAGAGAAAAACCATGAAGAGATGGTTAAGGGGATCTTCGAGCCGGAATTCAGAGGGAAATGAGAACGAGGAGAAGAAGAAGCCCAAGTACAACCTTCCTCGCGCTGCGGAGGTTCGGTCGTGTGAGTGGCCAAGTGATACATTCTTTAGGGAGGCAGGAATTTATGATGACTTCTACTGTTTGGCGGAGAATGCCGGCATCACCGCCTTCCTCCAAGATAAGTGTGATCAATACCTCCTACTCACTAATACCTTTGTGCAAAATTTTCACTTTCATTCTAGGAAGGATCCTTCCATGGTAGAATTTCACTTGTATGATGTGCCCAAGCGAATGACACTTTATGATTTTTGCGATGTTTGCAATACCTTATGAGGGCAGCATCAGTGAGCCACGTCCTAGGGATGTGGAGGATTTCATTGATGAAATTATTGTGGGGGAAGAGAGAGGGGTGTCAGAAGCAAGAGTGGCTAGTTTACATTTTCCTGTTTTATGCTATTATTCATTATTTGCCTGGAGATGTTTGATTGGTCGTGGGGAGAGTGGAGGCCTCAGTGCCCCTGACCTTGCCATTCTGCGCCATGCTTTATTTGTTGATAGAACTTTCAGTTTGGGCGCTATTGTTGCTCGACGATTGAACACGAACCGCTCGAAGGGTGCTATTTTTGGAGGTGTCTATGCCTCCTGCCTTGCTAAACATTTTGAGATACCCATTAGGCATGATGAGGAGGAGGATATGTTGTTACCCACTAATTATTTAAACTATACTAGTATGGTAGCACACGATTTTATTAAAAAGGACGATGACAAGCAGCTCCTCTACAACCTAGTTTTTAGTCAGGGTACTTGTGAGACTATTACCTTGCCTACACCTTCTTTGTTCAATATTCATTCAGGCAGGTACACTATTATGCCCGAGGACATTTATGCATACTGGAGCCTAACGCAACCTCCAGCGCCTGAGCCAGCACCAGTTCCTGATCCATATCAGGAGCCAGTTTATCAGTGGGAGCCACAGGAGCTTGCCAACCAGTGGAACCCTCAGGACCCTCCGCCGTATCGCAAAGAGGGTTATTTCCAGCCGTGGTCATAGACCAACTTAGGCCAAAAGCCTAAGCTTGGGGGAGTACGTATTTCTCACCGACATTACATTCATGTTCACACACTCATTTCAGTTGTCGGTGTTCATACTTTTTCACTGTATTATCCATGTTAGTTTATTTTTCTCGCTTTCTTCTTGTGTGTTTGAAAAACTTTGAGAAAATCAAAAAAAATTGTTTTCGCTTCTTTTTAGTTTTCTTTCTAGTTTATTTAGTAGTAGTATTAAAAGAAAACCCAAAAAAGATTTCTCGTTCTTCTTTTGCTTGCTGGGAGCTTTCCCGTGTAAATAGTTTTTCTTGTTTCGTTTTACTTTATTCACAAAACAAAAACTCCAAAAATATTTCAGTGTGTTTCTTTGAAATTCTTTTCTTTTCTTTGGGTCATAAGTAGAAGACCACGATGAAAATGTTGAGTGGCTCTCATATGCATTATTGTTGATCTAACAAAGAGCCTATATTACCTTGTCTTCTCCTTTGAATAAATGTTTGTAGATTCCAGCTTAGTCCAATGCACGTGCACTCTTATTATTATTCACACCATTCGGTCGAGCAAGTGAAAGGCAATAATGACGATATATGATGGAATGATTGAGATGGAGAAAAGCTGGTACGAACTTGACCTTTTTTTTTGTAAATATGATTAGCTCATCGTTCCTGATTCAGCCTATTATGAGTGAAACATGTTTACAATGACAATTAGAGATTATAGTTACTCATGCCATGCTTAATTAGCTAGGAGTGGATAATGGTTTGTCTTGTGTGCCGACATGCAATTTAAAATGGTTGTGATGTAGTATGATAGGATGGTATCCTCCTTTGAATGATTTAAGTGGCTTGACTTGGCATATGTTCACGCATGTAGTTGAATCAAAAACAACATAGCCTCCACAATATTTATGTTCGTGGTGATTTATATCCTACTCATACTTGCAGTCAATGTTGATTAATCTCAATGCATGTTGATTAATCTCAATGCATGTTTATGACCGTTGTCGCTGTCTAGTTGGTCGCTCCTCAATCTTTTGCTAGCCTTCACTTGTACTAAGAGGGAATACTGTTTGTGCATCCACTTCCTTAAACCAAAAGTTGTTCCATATGAGTCCACCATACCTACCTATAAGCAGTATTTACCTGCCATTCCAAGAAAATTTGCATGTGCCAAACTCTAAACCCTCAAATAATAATCTGTTTTGTATGCCTGAATCGCTCATGTAGCGACTGGGGGCTGTCAGTATCTTCCATGCTAGGTGGGTTATTGTCACGATGAGTGTTTATTCACTTGTCATTCACGAGAAAGTGGCTGGTAATCGGGATGCCCAGTTCCACGCTCGAAATCAAATCAAAATATAATCATGAAACAAAACTCCCCTAGGACTATTGTTTGTATGGACGGCACCCGTGAATTCGGCTAGCCGTGGAGTGTGATTGTTGGAGGAGGGAGAGTAAAAACTTTACCATTCTGTTTGGGAACCGCCTATAATGTATCTAACATGGAAGATAGTGAGATCTCTTGGTTGTTATGTTGACAATGAAAGCATACCGCTCAAAATTATATTTATCTCTGTTTTAAAAGCTCCGAGCTCTGGCACCTCTGCAAATCCCTGCTTCCCTCTGCGAAGGGCCTATCTATTTACTTTTATTGTTGAGTCATCGTCTTCTTATAAAAAGCACCAGCTGGAGAGCACCACTGTCATTTGTATGCTTTGTTATTAATTGATGTTGAGTATGAGTGTGACTAGATCTCTTTTTCCATGAATTATAATGTCTAGTCAGTCCTTGATCTTCAGGGGTGCTCTGCATTTATGTTTTGCGGTCTCAGAAAGGGCTAGCGAGATACCATTTTGTCATATTATATCATGATTGTTTTGAAAAAGTGTTGTCATCCGAGATTCATTATTATTGCTCCCTAGTTGATTATGCCATTGATATGAGTAAAGGTGAGACCTAAATGTTATTGTGAATACGGTTAGTTCATAATCTTTGCTGAAAACCTGAATACTGGCTATAAATATTTGCAACAACAAGATCAAACAGAATTTGTAAAAGTTTTTCATTGTCACTTTCAGTTTGTCAACTGAATTGCTTGAGGACAAGCAATGGGTTAAGCTTGGGGGGGGGGGGGTTGATACGTCTCCATCGTATCTACTTTTCCAAACTCTTTTTCCCTTGTTTTGGACTCTAATTTGCATCATTTGAATGGAACTAACCCGGACTGACGCTGTTTTCAGCAGAATTGCCATGGTGTTATTTTTGTGCAGAAATCAAAGTTCTCGGATTGATCTGAAAATTTATGGAGAATATTTTTGGAATATATAAAAAATACTAGCGCAAGAATTAACCAGAGGGGGTCCACCCAGAAGCCACAAGCCTGGGGGGCGCCCCCCTGGGGCACGCCTACAGGGCTGGTGGCCCCCCTAGACCTCCTCCGACCTCAACTCCAACTCTATATAACCCTATTCGGGGAGAAAAAATCAGAGAGAAGGATTCATCACGTTTTACGATACGGAGCACCCGCCGCCTCCTGTTCTTCATCGGGAGGGCTGATCTGGAGTCTGTTCGGGGCTTCGAAGAGGGGGATTTGTCGCCATCATCATCACCAACCTTCCTCCATCACCAATTTCATGATGCTCACCGCCGGGAGTGAGTAATTCCTTCATAGGCTTGCTGGACGGTGATGGGTTGGATGAGATTTATCATGTAATCGAGTTAGTTTTGTTAGGGTTTGATCCCTAGTATCCACTATGTTCTGAGATTGATGTTGCTATGACTTTGCTATGCTTAATGCTTGTCACTAGGGCCCGAGTGCCATGATTTCAGATCTGAACCTATTATGTTTTCATGAATATATGTGAGTTCTTGATCCTATCTTGCAAGTTGTAGACACCTATTACGAGTTATGATCCGCATACCCCAAGGTGACAATAATTGGGATTCTTTCTGGTGATTACCGTAGTTTGAGGAGTTCATCTATTCACTAAGTGCTAATGCTTTGGTCCGGTTCTCTATTAAAAGGAGGCCTTAATATCCCTTAGTTTCCATTAGGACCCCACTGCCACGGGAGGGTAGGACAAAAGATGTCATGCAAGTTCTTTTCCATAAGCACGCATGACTATATACGGAATACATGCCTACATTATATTGATGAATTGGAGCTAGTTCTATGTCACCCTAGGTTATGACTGCTACATGATGAATATTATCCAACACAATTATCATTGCCGATCCAATGCCTACGAGCTTTTCACATATTGATCTTTGCTAAGTTACTTTCGTTGCTACTGCTGTTACAATCACTACAAAACTGCTACTGTTACTTTTGCCACTGTTACCGTTACTTCCATATTACTTTGCTACTAAATACTTCGCTGCAGATATTAAGTCTTTCAGGTGTGGTTGAATTGACAACTCAGCTGCTAATACTCGTGAATATTATTTGGCTCCCCTTGTGTCGAATCAATAAATTTGGGTTGAATACTCTACCCTCAAAAACTGTTGCGATCCCCTATACTTGTGGGTTATCAGCAACATGCATTAAAACTATTATAATGTAGTATTTTAGGATGGTATCCTCCTCTGAAGAATTCAAGTGGCTTGACTTGGCACATGTTCACACATGTAGTTGATTCAAAAGCAATGCAGCCTATATGATATTTATATTCAGGGTGTTTATATCCTAATCATGCTCATGTTCAATGTTAAATATTTGCAATGCACGATTATGACCGTTGTCGCTCTCTAGTTGGTCACTTCTAAATCTATTTGCTAGCCTTTGCCTGTACTAAGCGGGAATACTGCTTGTGCATGCAAACTCCTAAAACCTCAAAGTTGTTCCAAAAGTGTCCACCATATCTACCTATATACAGTATTACCCTGCCATTCCAAGTAAATGTGCATGTGCCATCTCTAATCATTCAAATGAACATCTGTTTTGTGTGCCCGTACCGCTCATGGAGTGATAGGGCGGTCAATATCTTCCATGCTAAGCGGGTTAGTCTCACGATGAGAGTTTATTCACTCGTCTTACACGAGAGAGGCTGGTAATTGGGATGCCCAGTCCCGTCAAACAAAAACAAAGAAAAATATAATAAAACAAAAGTCCCCCTGGAAAGTTGATTGTTTGGAGGGCACATGTGGATTCGGCTAGCCATGGCTTGTGTTTGTATGGTTGTGCGGGAGTTAAACTTTTCCTTTCTACATCAGAATCGCCAATAATGTGTTTAGCATGGAAGATGTTGAAATCCTTGGCCGTGACGTTGACAGGAAAAGTACACCACCCAAAAACATATTCATCTTTGTTTTAAGCTTTGAGCTCTGGCACCTATGCAAATTTTTGCTTCCCTATGCGAAGAGCCTTTCTATTTACTATCATGTTATTTACTTTTACTATTGAGTCATCACCTTCTCATTCAAGCACAACGTAGAGAGCGCTATTGTCATTCCTAGTTTAACATGCATTGAGTCTACATAATGTTGAATGTGAGCATGACTGGATCTCTTCTACCCTGAATTAGAATGTTCACTCGCTGCTTGAACTTCAGAGGTGCTCTGCATTTATGTTTTACGGTCTCGAAAAAGGCTAGCGAGATACCATGTTATCATATTATATCATGATTATTTTGACAAATTGTTGGCATACAAGATATATTATTATTTCTCGCTAGTCGATTATGCCATTGATATGAGTAAATGTGAGTTGTAAGTGTTATTATTCACATGGTTAGTTCATGATTTTTGCTGAAAACTTGGTTAGAGTTTGTATAAGTTTTTCTTTATCACTTTCAGTTTATCAACTGAATTGTTTGAGGATAAGCAATGAGTTAAGCTTGGGGGAGTTGATACGTCTCCAACGTATCTACTTTCCAAACACTTCTGCTCTTGTTTTGGACTCTAATTTGCATGATTTGAATGAAACTAACACGGACGGATGTTGTTTTTAGCAGAACTACCATGGTGTTGTTTTTGTGTAGAAATAAAAGTTCTCAGAATCGGACAAAACTGTGGTAAGATTTTTTCTTGAACAAATAAAAAAAAAATACTAGAACGAAGATCCACCAAAGGGGGCCACCTGCTGTCCACAAGATAACAGAGTGCACCTACCTCCCCAGGGCGCGCCCTGATGTCTTGTGCGGACCATAGGCGGCCGTCTGACCTAATTCCAAGCCTATAAATTCTGTCTTCCCGATAAAAAAAATAAGAGAAGAAGTTTCATCATGTTTTACGATACAGAGCCGCCACCTCCTGTTCTTCATCGGGAGGGCTGATCTGGAGTCCGTTTGGGGCTCTGGAGAGGGGGATTCATTGCCATCGTCATCATCAACCCTTCTTCATCAACAATTCCATGATACTCACCACCGGGAGTGAGTAATTCCTTCCTAGGCTTGCTGGACGGTGATGGAGATGGACGAGATTTATGATGTAATCGAGTCAATTTGTTAGGGCTTGATCCCTAGTATCCACTATGTTTTGAGATTGATGTAGCTCTGACTTTGCTATGCTTAATGCTTGTTACTAGGGCCCGAGTGCCATGATTTCAGATATGAACCCTTTACATTTTCATCAATATATTTGAGTTCTTGATTCTATCTGCTAGTTGTATGCACTTGTTATTGTTCTGAACCATAGACCCGAAGGTGACAATAATTGGATACTCTCTGGGGATGACTGTAATTCTAGGAGTTCATGTAGTCACTATGTGTTAATGCTTTGATCCGGTTCTGTATTAAAAGGAGGCCTTAATTGCCCTTAGATTTCCTTATGGACCCCGCTGCCACGGAAGGCTGGGACAAAAGATGCTATACAAGTTCTTATTATAAGGATGTATGACTATATACAGAATACATGCCTACATTGAATTGATGAATTGGATATATTGTGTATTGCTCTAGGTTGTGGCTGTTACATGATGAATGTCATGCAAACAAATATACATCGCTGATCCAATGCCTACGCTTTGCTCATGTTGTCTTTGCTAAGTTACTACTGTTGCTGCTGCTACAATCACTACAAAAATGTTACTGTTGCCACCGTCGCTGTTACTATCAAACTATCATACTACTGTGCTACTAAACACTTTGCTGCAGAGAAATTACCTTCTAGGTGTGGTTGAATTGACAACTCAACTGCTAAGACTCATAAATATTCTTTGGCTCCTGTTGTGTCGAATCAATAAAATTGGGTGAAATACTACCCTCGAAGACTGTTGCGATCCCCTATACTTGTGGGTCATCAATTATGTATGATTCTTATAGCTTTGTATTCTCTCCGATCTATCCGTTTTGTTTGGCCAACTAGATTGATTTATCTTTAGCGGGAGAGGTGCTTTGTGGTAGGTTCAATCTTGCGGTGTCCTCACTCTGTGACAGGAGTAGTAGCGAGGCACATATTTGTATTGTTGCTACTATGGGTAAAACGGCGGGGTTAGATCATTCTGCTTGGTCTTATTTTGTCTACATTATGTCATCATGCTTAAAGCATTACTCTGTTTTTCATGAACTTAATACCTAGAGAGGCAAGCATAGAAGCGCTCTCGAAGTGGAGTAAGAGTAGTAGATGTAAGTAAGTTTAACGGTCTACTTGTGACGGACGTAATTCCTATGCACTGATCATGCCATGAATAACATCATAACTATGCGCTTTTCTATCAATTTCCCAACAGTAATTTGTGTACCCACCATTGCTATGCTCTTGAGAGAGATGCCTCTAGTGAAAATTATGGCCCCCGGGTCCATTCACCTCATATTACTAAAAAACCTAAAAACCTTGTTGCAATTTCTTTACTTTTATGTAGTTTTGCAATTTATCTATCTACCACTATCAGAATTAATCCTTGCAATTAACGAGTACAAGGGGATTGACAACCCTCTTGCTCGTGTTGGGTGCAAGTATTAGTTTGTGTGTGTGTGTGCAGGTACTGTTGACAGTTGTTTGCGTGAATCTCCTATTGGTTCGGTAAACCTTGGTTCCTAAATGAGGGAAATACTTTTTGATACTATACTACTTCACCTTTCCTCTTCGGGGAAATCCCAACACCTATCACAAGTAGCAACGACCATCGTCATGATTTCCCCCTTCGCCCGAGTACCGAAAATGGCCTCTAGAGTACATAGCTTTGGCCGACAGCGACATTGTGCATATGGCTACACTCTCCCCGCTTGGCAATGCTCATCTGTGGCAGGGGCTCTATGGTGTGCTAGTGCTAGCCATAGCTAGGTGGGATGCTGAGTTGATCAATACCTTTCCCCAACTGATGATTAACCCTACTTCTGAGATCCCTACTCCCTTGGATGACAGACCGCACCTTACTCTTGTGCCCCATGCTCTATCAGCTAACATGGCTATGCTGGGCCTGCATGAAGCTAATGTGGGGTAGTCTGATGGCGACTAGTAAACCAACCGCTCACCCCCCAAGCTAATGGTCATGATTCTAGTCGCACCCTTCTGGAGGGTGCCATTACGGCCCCCTTTTCTACTCTGGTGGGTTGTGGAATTCTTGGAGAATGGCCCATCGCTCGTGTCGCTGACAGGATGCTCGAGGGAACCCCGTCGCCCATGCCTGATCTGGGATCTCCGGGCTCGCCATTGCTTGCCATGGTGCCCATGGTTCTGGAAATAGGCGATGCCTCATTCTCCTCTCCACAACTGCCCCAAATTCTGGGTCTTCTACAATGCCTCAACTCACTGATCTCTTCTCCCCTGCTTGTCGGACCTGCTTATGCAAAGTCCAAGGAGAAGCAAGGACGGTGCCCTCCTAGCACTGCCACCAGAAGAAGCCACCGGCTCCAAAACAGAAATGAAGGGATCACCTATGGGGAAAATGTCTCCCTCCGTCTCGCCTGACGCCTCCTGTTAGCAAGAGAGGCCTCGCCATCACCGAGCCAGGAGAATAAGAATACATGAGCAGACTTGAGATGTATAAGCTCATGTTCAGGAAATCCCTCTTCCTTGGTCAGATTGAGGCGCTCTCGACGCTTGCGAAAACTGCCACTATCAAGGCGAGGTGTAAGGCGTGTCACATGTAACTGCTCTGTTCGGCTACCTGTGTTTATTTAGTTTCCTACGTCAAGTTACGGTATCCTTGTTGGGGAACATTGCATGGAAAACAAAAAAAAATTCTACGCACACGCAAGATCTATCCATGGAGATGCATAACTATGAGAGGGGGAGAGCATCTACATACCCTTGTAGATCGCTAAGCGGAAGCGTTTATCAACGCGATTGATGTAGTCGTACACCTTCACGATCCGTACTGATCAAGCACCGAACACACGACACCTCCGCGTTCAGCACACGTTCAGCTCGATGACGTCCTCGCCTTCTCGATCCAGCAAGAGAGGCGAAGTAGTAGATGAGTTCCGGCAGCATGACGGCGTGGTGACGGTGGTGGTGAAACTTCTCCGCAGGGCTTCGCCAAGCACAACAGACGTGGACGGAGGAGGAACAAGAACTAGAGGGAGAGGGGCGCCGCACACGGCTTGGGGATTTGTTGTGTGTGTTGCCCCCTCCTCTTCTCAAATATATATAGGTGGAGGGGGGAGGGGAGTCTGCCTAGGGCGCCCCCAAAGGGGGCCGGCGGCTGCCCTAGGCGCCTGCCCTGGCCGCGCCCCCCTTCCTTCTTGGGCGCATGGGGGGAAGGCAGGAGGGGAGGCTCCCCCCTTTTCCTTTCCCTGGATGTGGAAGAGAAGGAAAAAGGGGGTTGGCCCTCTCCCTTCCTTCCCTAGGGTCGGCTCCATGAGGTGGGGGCGCACCAGCCCCATGTGGGCTGGTGTGCTCTCCCTCGTTGGCCCGTTTGGCCCAATATGCTCCAGTGGCCTCCCGGAACCCCTTCCGGTGATTCGATAAATACCCGGTGCATTCCGAAACCTTTCCAGAGACCAAATTCTATCATCCTATATATCAAACTTTACCTATGGACCATTCCGGAGCTCCTCGTCATGTCCGTCATCTCATCAGGGACTCCAAACAACATTCGGTCACCAACTCACATAACTCATATAATACTATATCGTCAACGAACGTTAAGCGTGCGGACCCTACGGGTTCGAGAATGATGTAGACATGACCGAGATGCTTCTCCGGTCAATAACCAAATAGCAGGACCTGGATGCCCATATTGGTTCCTACATATTCTACAAAGATCTTTATTGGTCGAACCTTTATGACAACATACGTAGTTCCCTTTGTCTGCCGGTATGTTACTTGCCCGAGATTCGATCATCGGTATCTCCATACCTAGTTCAATCTCGTCACCCGTCAGTCTCTTTACTCGTTCCATGATACATCATCTTGTAACTAACTCCTTAGTCACTTTGCTTGCAAGCTTCTTGTGATGATGTATTATCGAGAGGGCCCAGAGATACCTCTCCGTCATACGGAGTGACAAATCCCAATCTCGATTCACGCCAACTCAACAGACACCTTCGAAGATACCTGTAGAGCATCTTTATGATCACCCAGTTACATTGTGACGTTTGATAGCACACAAGGTATTCCTCCGGTATCTAGGAGTTACATGATCTCATGGTCCAAGGAATATGTATTTGACATTAATAAAGTAGTAGCAATAAACTGAATGATCATATGCTAAGATAACGTATGGGTCTTGTCCATCACATCATTCTCCTAATGATGTGATCCCGTTATCAAATGACAACTCATGTCAATGGTCAGGAAACCTTAACCATCTTTTGATCAACGAGCTAGTCTAGTAGAGGCTTACTAGGGACTTGGTATTTGCTTATGTATTCACACATGTATTTAAGTTTCCAATCAATACAATTATAGCATGAATAATAAACCTTTATCATGATTAAGGAAATATAATAACAACCACTTTATTATTGCCTCTAGGGCATATTTCCAACAGTCTCCCACTTGCACTAGAGTCAATAATCTAGATTACATAGTAATGAATCTAACACCCATGGAGTCTTGGTGCTGATCATGTTTTGCCCGCGGAAGAGGTTTAGTCAACGGGTCTGCCACATTCAGATCCGTATGTACTTCGCAAATTTCTATGTCTCCATCCTTGACCTTTTCATGAATGGAGTTGAAGCGTCTCTTGATGTGTTTGGTTCTCTTGTGAAACCTGGATTCCTTCGCTAAGGCAATTGCTCTAGTGTTGTCACAAAAGATTGTCATTGGACCCGATGCACTGGGTATTGCACCCGGATAGGATATGAACTCCTTCATCCAGACTCCTTCATGCGCTGCTTCCGAAGCAGCTATGTACTCCGCTTCACACGTAGATCCCGCCACGATGCTCTACTTGGAACTGCACCAACTGACAGCTCCATCATTCAATATAGATACGTATCCGGTTTGTGACTTAGAGTCATCCGGATCTGTGTCGAAGCTAGCATCTATGTAACCCTTTATGACGAGCTCTTCATCACCTCCATAAACGAGAAACATATCCTTGGTCCTTTTTAGGTACTTCAGGATATTCTTGACCGCTGTCCAGTGATCCACTCCTGGATTACTTTGGTACCTCCTTGCCAAACTTATGGCAAGGCACACATCAGGTCTGGTACACATCATGGCATAGATAATAGAACCTATGGCTGAGGCATAGGGAATGACTTTCATTCTCTCTCTATCTTTTGCCGTGGTCGGGCTTTGAGTCTTACTCAACTTCACACCTTGCAATACAGGCAAGAACCCTTTCTTTGACTGATCCATTTTGAACTTCTTCAAAACTTTGTCAAGGTATGTGCTTTGTGAAAGTCCTATTAAGCGTCTTGATCTATCCCTATAGATCTTGATGCCCAATATATAAGCAGCTTCACCGAGGTCTTTCATTGAAAAATTATTATTCAAGTATCCTTTTATGCTATCCAGAAATTCTATATCATTTCCAATCAGCAATATGTCATCCACATATAATATCAGAAATGCTACAGAGCTCCCACTCACTTTCTTGTAAATACAGGCTTCACCGTAAGTCTGTATAAAACCATATGCTTTGATCACCTCATCAAAGCGTATATTCCAACTCCGAGATGCTTGCACCAGTCCATAGATGGATCGTTGGAGCTTGCACACTTTGTTAGCACCTTTAGGATCGACAAAACCTTCTGGTTGTATCATATACAACTCTTCTTTAAGAAATCCGTTAAGGAATGCAGTTTTGACGTCCATTTGGCATATTTCATAATCATAAAACGCGGCAATTGCTAACATGATTCGGACAGACTTAAGCATTGCTACGGGTGAGAAAGTCTCATCGTAGTAAACCCCTTGAACTTGTCAAAAACCTTTTGCAAAAAGTAAAGCTTTCTAGACAGTGTTATTACCATCAGCGTCCGTCTTCCTCTTGAAGATCCATTTATTCTCAATGGCTTGCCGATCATCGGGCAAGTCCACCAAAGTCCACTTTGTTCTCATAAATGGATCCTATCTCAGATTTTATTTCCTCAAGCCATTTATCGGAATCTGGGCTCATCATAGCTTCTTCATAGTTCGTTGGTTCACCGTTGTCTAACAACATGACTTCCAGGACAGGATTACCGTACCACTCTGGTGCGGTACGTGTTCTGGTCGACCTACGAGGTTCAGTAGCATCATCATTAGCCTCCTCTCTAGTTGGTGTAGGAATCACGGGAATGGTTTTCTCTGATGTGCTACTTTCCAATTCGAGAGAAGGTACAATTACCTCATCAAGTTCTACTTTCCTCCCACTCACTTCTTTCAAGAGAAACTCCTTCTCTAGAAATGACCCATTCTTAGCAACAAAGATTTTGCCTTCGGATCTGTGGTAGAAGGTATACCCAATAGTTTCTTTAGGGTATCCTATGAAGACACACTTCTCCGCTTTGGGTTCGAGCTTATCTGGCTGAAGCCTTTTGACATAAGCATCGCATCCCCAAACTTTAAGAAACGACAGCTTAGGTTTCTTGCCAAACCATAGTTCATACGGTGTCGTCTCAACTGATTTAGACGGTGCCCTATTTAACGTGAATGCGGCTGTCTCTAATGCATAACCCCAAAATGATAAAGGCAAATCAGTAAGAGACATCATAGAACGCACCATATCTAATAAAGTACGGTTACGATGTTCTGACACACCATTACGCTGTGGTGTTCCAGGTGGCGTGAGTTGTGAAAAAATTCCACATTGTCTTAAATGAATGCCAAACTCGTAACTCAAATATTCGCCTCCGTGATCAGATGGTAGAAACTTTATTTTCTTGTTACGATGATTCTCCACTTCACTCTGAAATTCTTTGAACTTTTCAAATGTTTCAGACTTGTGTTTCATCAAGTAGATATACCCATACCTACTCAAATCATCTGTGAAGGTTTGAAAATAATGATACCCGCCGCGTGCATCAACACTCATTCAACCGCATAATCGGTATATACTATTTCCAATAAGTCATTAGCTCGCTCCATTGTTCCGGAGAACGGAGTTTTAGTCGTCTTACCCATGAGGCATGGTTCGCAAGTATCAAATGATTCATAATCAAGTGATTCCAAAAGTCCATCCACATGGAGTTTCTTCATGCGCTTTACACCAATATGACCTAAACGGCAGTGCCACAAGTATGTTGCATTATCATATCAGCTTTGCATCTTTTGGCATCAATATTATGAATATGTGTATCACTACGATCGACATTCAACAAGAATAGACCATTCATCAAAGGTGCATGACCATAAAAGATATTACTCATATAAATAGAACAACCATTATTCTTTGACTTAAATGAATAACCGTCTTGCAATAAACAAGATCCAAATATAATGTTCATGCTCAACACTGGCACCAAATAACAATTATTGAGGGCTAAAACTAATCCTAAAGGTAGATGTAGAGGTAGCGTGCTGACGGCGATCACATCGACCTTGGAACCATTCCCGACGCGCATCATCACCTCGTCCTTAGCCAATCTTGTTTATTCCGCAGCTCCTGTTTTGAGTTACAAATATGAGCAACCGAACCAGTATCTAATACCCAGGTGCTACTATGAGCATTAGTAAGGAACACATCAATAACATGTACTCCCTTCGTCCCAAAATTCTTGTCTTAGATTTGTCTAGATACGAATGTATCTAATACTAAAAATTGACTTGATACATCCGTATTTAGACAAATCTAAGACAAGAATTTTGGGACGGAGGGAGTATATCAAATATACCTTTGTTCACTTTGCCATCCTTCTTATCCGCCAAGTATTTGGGCAGTTCCACTTCCAGTGACCATTTCCTTTGCAGTAGAAGCATTCAATTTCAGGCTTGGGTCCAGCTTTGGGCTTCTTCACGGGAGCGGCAACTTGCTTGCCATTCTTCTTAAAGTTCCCTTTCTTTCCCTTGCCCCTTTTCTTGAAACTAGTGGTCTTGTTAACCGTCAACACTTGATGCTCCTTCTTGATTTCTACCTCCGCTGATTTCAGCATCGCGAAGAGCTCGGGAATCTTTTTCGTCATCCCTTGCATATTATAGTTCATCACGAAACCTTTGTAGCTTGGTGGTTGTGACTGAAGAACTCTGTCAATAACACTCTCAATTGGAAGATCAATTCCCAAGTGAGTCAAGTGGTTATGATACCCAGACATTTTGAGTATGTGTTCACTGACAAAACTGTTCTCCTCCATCTTACAGCTATATAACTTGTTGGAGACTTCATATATCTCAACCCGGGCATTAGCTTGAAATATCAACTTCAGCTCTTGGAACATCTCATATGCCCCGTGGCATTCAAAACGTCTTTGGAGTCCCAGTTTTAAGCTATAAAGCATGGCACACTGAACTATCGAGTAGTCATCAGATCGAGCCTGCCAGACGTTCATATATAGCATCTGCATCAGCTCCTGCAGCAGGTCTGTCACCTAGCGGTGCATCAAGGACATAATTCTTCTATGCAGCAATGAGGATAATCCTCAAGTTACAGACCCAGTCTGTGTAGTTGCTGCCATCATCTTTCAACTTAGCTTTCTATAGGAACGCATTAAAATTCAATGGAACGGTAGCACGGGCCATTGATCTACAACATAGATATGCAAAAACTATTAAGACTAAGTTCATGATAAATTTTAGTTCAAATAATCAAATTACTAATGAACTCCCACTTAAATCAACATCCCTCAAGTTGTCTAAGTGATACATGATCCAAATCAACTAACCCATGTCTGATCATCATGTGAGATGGGGTAGTCTTCAATGGTGAACATCTCTATGTTGATCATATCTACTATATGACTCACGTTCGACCTTTCGGTCTCCAGTGTTCCGAGACCATGTCTGTACATGCTAGGTTGGTCAAGTTTAACCCAAGTATTCTGCATGTGCAAAACTGGTTTACACCCGTTGTATGTGAACGTAGAGTCTATCACACTCGATCATCATGAGGTGCTTCGAAACGATGAACTTTAGCAACGGTGCATACTCGGGGAGAACACTTTTATCTTGAAATTAGGTGAAGGGATCATCTTATAATGCTACCATCGTTCTAAGAAAAATAAGATGCATA